>OZ035960.1:8533956-9981456 GCA_964034945.1 Chrysopilus asiliformis
CTTTAATGTTGGTAAAAAATTGATTTTAAATTTTCTACATCAAAAAAAACCCCCCACCGAAACAAAGTTTCATGCTCAAAACGATGAAATGTAGAAAACTACGGAAAATCCATATAATTTACCATATTTTTCTACTGCCAATAATTCGTGTCAATTTTCATATAGTTTCACTCTCAGCAAGACATTTGACCTTTTATGATTGGCAAATGCCGAAGGTGACAATGATAATGTGAGTATCGTATCACGCCCTTTTATAAAACAGAATCATCTAAAAAAAAATCATATTTTTACCAACACGTGAAATTGCCGTTAATCTAAAAATAGAAACGGATTAGTATCCGTGGAAATGTACCTGAGAAATGAGAATATCAAAAAAATCAAAGAATATTGTATCAAAATTGGGTATTAAATTTTGAAGTCAAAATTTCTGAAACTAACGAAAAAACATCGCGAACAATTTATGTGAATTTCCGTTTGGAAAACCACCGGATTTTCCGAAAATTTGTGAAAAAAAAACTGAAATTATATTCATTGCAGCTAGAATAAATATTGTGGTTTTTATATCCACGTTATAATGCACCCAAATAAACGATTCTACCTCGACAAAGCATTTCTATATGCAGAAAAACAACACAATAAAAAGCAAATGACCATTGGACAAATGTTACACGCTAAAGACGTAATTGCAAGTAGGTCGGTTGTACAAGAAAAATATCGAGGACAAAAAGAAACCCACAGGAGTATCTGGAGATATTTTCAGCTTGGTTATCGAATGAGTAATTAAGACGTAATTTCTTATTCGACGTCCCTCCTCTTGAAAATATTCTCGAAAAATGGTGTAAAATGCCTAAACAAAAAAAAATTGATGAGTTCAAAGTTTGGCATAGGGTAAAGGCACAGAATTTGGCCGATGTTTCGAATTTCACATCACCAAA
Organism: Chrysopilus asiliformis; assembly: GCA_964034945.1. Classification (NCBI taxonomy): domain Eukaryota; kingdom Metazoa; phylum Arthropoda; class Insecta; order Diptera; family Rhagionidae; genus Chrysopilus; species Chrysopilus asiliformis. The sequence continues at coordinate 8,534,892 of OZ035960.1, forward strand.
CAGTCTTGCGACAAGAAAAATCGGAGAACCGTTAACTTGTAAGCTAGATATTTTATAAATATTTTTTTAAGTTGGCTGTCCATAAAATGTACCACTAATTTAGCGATTTTTGCGTTCCTCTCCACCCTCGTGACGTTTTTTCGCGATTTTTTCAATGGAATTTAACCCTAGAAATGTGACCCATTTTATGGATAACTCTAAACTTTTTTTTTTAAATGGACGCTCACTGCATCGAAAATACGTCAAAAGAAATATTCGAAAAAACGTCAAAAGGGAAACTAGAAAACTACATTTTAATCGCTCATAATTTAAGGATATTTTTGACCGGAAGACGACAAGATTCTCGCCTGCGGCGCATTTCTTCCTATCGTTTTTATTTGTATTTATTTATTTATCATCCAACGGCCATGGAAGACATTGTAAAACATTAAACTGAGAACAAATCATTATCTGAAATTCCATTCGCCTCAAAAATTTCCATATCTTTGTTTTAAGCCGTGTCTAAAGCCAGTTATAGAGAGAAAGTATTGTATTCATAACGGAGACCGACTCGGTATTCATGACGGAGACCGACTCGGTATTCATGACGGAGACCGACTCGGTATTCATGACGGAGACCGAACGGAGGCAGATACATAGAACCTTTCTGATCAGTACGAAATCCGTTTCAGCAAAACTTTGAGGATGTTCGTGCATCTTTCTGAATTTTCCACATTTTTTGCTTTAACGGTTTTTACGAATCTCTAACGGTTCTTTGAAAAAAAAATATGTTTTTAGAAAATTCTCGAAAAATATGCGGTTTTATGAAAATAAAAGCATTTTTTCATAAAACTGCATTCTTTTCGAGAATTTTCTAAAAACATAATTTTTTTCAGAGAACCGTTAGAGATACGTAAAAACCGTTAAAGCAAAAAATGTAGAAAATTTCATTTCCTGTAAATTTGGATGTTATGCATTTTGTTCATTAAAGAGCATAGTTTCTGAGAAACCAACTTCAAACAAAATAAAATTTCCTGCATCTTTTCTTTTAACGATTTTTACGTATCTTTAAGGGTTTTTGAGATATTTGGAAATATTATTTTTTACATATTTTTCCGAAGCAAAATATTGCAGACGAAAGTTTTGTGTTGATCACGACTGATATTTTTTTTTTGTTTTCAAGTCACGCAACAAAAATTGTTGACAAAAACCAACTTTACAGCTTTCTAAACTCTGTGTAAGCCTTAAATATCAAATTCCTTGGACTCTAACTTCAAAAGTTATTGACGTGTGAATCACGGATTATTTTACAAAGACCCTTTTTCACGGAGATAACTCTTTTTGGGGAGCGACTTTATAATACTTTGTTAATTCCTGTGTTGCGGAATTTACAATCTATAATTCGTTTTTTGAGAAAACTGTTGTTAAGAAATAAATCAATAGTAATAAATATAACTTCATATAGTAGCAAAAACTTTAATCCAATGAATCGTAAATACTTTTGGAGTGTTCAAAGTTCGTGGATTCACCTTACCAACCTCTGGGTTCAAGAGGACGCCGGCATAGCTACAAGAACGTCTCTTTTAAACCAAAAAAAAAAGTGACCAGGTCGGAAGAGTGTAGTTCCTCGTTTCCCCGGATACCAAATTGCTTTCATTTTTGCCAAACATTTGCATGTCCTGAATATGTGCTGGAATTTATTATCGTAGCTGGCCAACACGTAATGAGCGTGTCCTGTGAAAAAAAAAGTAGTCGCTAAGGGCAAAAAAACGAGACTCCCTACACAAACAATTCGACATTCCATTACTGGTAGAGAGAAATGCGAGTCCGTTGTGGCGTTGGTGGCCAACTGTGGCTTATCCGGGCAAAAAGCCATTGACTTGTGTTGTCCGAAATTGTTTTTCTGTTAATTTGAACAATGAAAGCGAGTTTTGGACACACCAAACGACGTCTTCGTCTCGAGCAGGTAGACAAATGGCCAACAGCAGCAGCAGCAGCAAAAGACAACCTTCTGCCAGTATCGTTGCTTTGATTCTTGGTCATTTCCGAGAACAGATCCGATGAATAGAAATTATGTGCTGGTTGGCCTATGAAGTAGGTACGAAAAATGCAGAGGAATCGGACAAATCAATCACGGAGTTGGACCATCTTCAAACACTCGAACATCGTTAGCACCAGGTGCTTGTCTGTTTGGTCTTTTATGACTGTGGGGCTCTGGTGCTGCTGTTAGATTCGTGACGCTGCGGCCCTGCTTTGACAATCGACCATCATTATCGCGTCTTCAGCGATTCGAAAGCGATTTTCACGTCGCGTTTTTCGAAAGGTGAAATCGGTATGCCCAAGAAGTTGATTAATTAAAGGTAGTAAAATCCACAGAAGTTGAAGGTGTCTGTAATTTCCCTGGCAAAACTTGTGAAAAGTTCGAAGGACTTTGACTCAAAAGCGATAACGAGAAGAAGTCTTGTTCACTCACCTTTTTTCCAACAACTGCTATCCAAATTTGTTTTGTTTTTCACGCCTTCGATCCTGGTTTTACTGAAACACTAGAAATTGCTCTAGAAATTCACTTTTGGAAGCCAAAAACTAGAAAAACGCCACGGAAAACTTCTTAGTTTGGGAACTCAAAAATTCTTCTACTTTCCGCACAAAAACAATTTTCAATAATTTACTGTGGTTCGCTAAGGAAATAAATTGATAAGGCACTGAGGATTTCTGTTTGAATCCGCTTAAATACCGAGTGAAAATAACGCGAAACCGAAAACAAAAAAAACCAGCGTTTCAAGAGACGAAACTTCAAAATGGAATGAGTGAAACAACAAAATCACCGAGCGAGAAGTAATATTTTGTTGTATTCTTTTAGGAATTCCTAACAGTCTTCATCGGCTTTGAGCCATACGAGGAATTGGGTAGATCGATAAATTTTGATTAAAGCGGCAATTACAGTGGCCATAATGACAAATTTTAAGGAAATCATCCCTTAAGCCTAGTACGCAGTTCGAGTAAAATGGAATTTTCCATACAAATTTAACACTGCGCTTAAATTTAACCTCAGAGATTTTACCAAGCGGTACGCAGTTCGCTGGTAAAATGAAGTGAAAAACTCATGTTGCAATGTTGTCTACATAGATGGCGTACAAAGTCTCCACTTGATTTTACCAGCATTTTAACTGTTCGGTACATTAAATTCGAGGTAAAAATTTGACAGATGAAAATAATAGAGGTTCTGTTTCCAGTTTTCTTAACGAGTGTGGTTTTTTAATTAAAAAAAATGGAAGAATATTTGATTTCTCCACAAACAGTTTTTACTTCGGTTTTAATGTGCCAATTTGGAGACCGCGTTAAAATTCAATTTTACTCGAACTGCATACTAGGCTTTTTTTTTTTTTTTTTTTTTTTTTAAATTTATTAAAGATTCAAAAAAGTACAAAGACTTGTGTAGAATCTAGCATAAAACCTACATAACAATATGGCACTGTCGTGCATTTAATAATTCTTTATTTTTAAGAGTCAATAAGAATTAAATTTCAGTGAAAACAAAAAACACAAAATTCTCGTTTCATGTTTTTACAGTTGCTGATGCTTTTGTTGTCGAGTATATAATTGAGCCTTAATTCAGCCTAAAATGCTTCTTCGATATTAGAGAGCCTATAAACTGGAGAATAATATAGGAAGTACAAAATTCCTCCTTCATCGATTACTTCTTAATTACCAGAATCGACTAAAAGTTTTTTTTTTAGTTTTTAACACCTAAAAAGAAAAATATTTCAATAGAATATATCAGTTTTCGTAAGAAAAAGAAGATCCAAAATCGCTTTTTCAGCTATTTAACCAAGTAAATATTTGATTTCTTTCGCTTGTCTCCTGCATTTTAGGGAGAAAGTTTTACAATTATTAATAAATTTGCGAATTATGGGTTATGAAGTCGTCATTGAAGAATTGCGAAATACTGCGCGAAAAATCTAGGCTAGGATATGCTCACGTCAATGCACTTTATGAATATGCGACGTTCGCAAGGTTCCGTAATGAAGTGAAAAGCCTTATTAAAAATAAAAATGAATCTTTGAATTTCCCAATATTTTAAAATTAAAAAAAGTAGATTTGAACAAAATCTGAAAATGTACTAGATCTGTTTCGATCAGAAATCCCAACCCTGCTGAGAGCTGTCAAATTGACATTTGGAAGTGCTGTTTTTATTGAGTGGTTTTTGTGTTGATTTCCTATATTTTCCCATTTTTCTGCCTAATTAAGTAAGTAATATTGAAATTCGTTTCAGAGTATTATTACGGAGAAACGCAGAGTTAAAGTTCCTAGTTCATATTACGTGGACACAGGATTTTACACCCTTTCAGCATCATTTAACATCTCCGATGCACTTCTATTTACTTTTAATCCGAATATATTCTGTAACAAAAATATCTCTAGAGTTTGCAGGAAATTACCAATAAATTGTTCAAAGCGACAATTACATTTATTAGACAAGGTTTAACATAACTTCGCCACTTCAATGAGACTTTAACGCTTTGCAAAACTTGAACGTTTGAACACAACACGTGTTTCAAGACGTTTTGGCTACGATTCAATAACAAATTGTTCGAAACTTCCCGTATTTATCAAGATATTGTAAAATTATTGTTAGAGCTATTTTAATTATTTAATAATCGAGTTTTTATTCCAAAAAACGGCTCAAACCTAAGTTTGAAAATATTCCACAACGACAGGTGGTTAATCTGTAGAAATATATAGAATAAAATCTAGTTCTAGGCGTTTTAGAAAACAGGAATAATTTCTCAGTTTTTGCGCTACAGGTTTTGGATTCTTCCTTTTTTTTGAACCATGTCAAAATTAAAATCCTTTAGAAATTTTAAGCAAAGAGCTGTTCCTTGCATCAGTGGCCTGTATCATTGACGTTACCAAAATATAGGCTTTCAATTTATTTTATAAAATTCCATTTAAGTAAAAAATATGTGTTTTTTATGGCTCCAAAGGTGTTCATAAACCGAAGAATTTTGTACTGAAAATATTTTCATAAATCGATTTCTCCCTATAACAAAATGTTAAACCGTTTATATAAAAAAACTAATATTTTATTCGTCGAGTTATAGTCAAAATAGTACACAAACGTAGATTTTGTATCAGAAAATCATGTACTGTTCACATCAGATATTTTTTATAGATTTTTCCAAAACTTTTTTCTAACTGGAGAAAGTTTTCTCATTTTTTTTAAATTTCCAAACTCTTATAAAGGCGTACAAAAAACAAATTGAAACCACCAAACACTTCCAATTAGTTGCTCATTTATTTTCATGGTTTGAAAAATAGAAAATGATTTCCATTCATATTTTTACTGGAGAATTCTTCTGCACCCCATTCTACATGTCGGCGCTACAAATTTCTTGGGCTTTTCCCTTGATTTCAAAAACGTTTTATTCAGTTGAAAAACTATTTCTGCAGCGATGACACTAATGCAAAGTTCAAGATTTCCATAATAATTATGCTTATTCAAATTATACGATAGAATTGATTTGGTGACAATCTTTACCAGATAATCTCGGTCGAATTCTAAATACAAAATTCAAAATTACGTTCAAATTATGCGTTTAACGGTAAATGGATTAAAGCTTCTAATTTTATTATCATGCTTTAATTTCAATTTATCGTCTTTTATTTCGGCATACGATCAAATTTAGAGATAAAAGTTAATTTACCTAAGATCTCCCTTTTGGTGCCCATAATTGAATTCCTTTTGTAGGCTTCAATCGCCTGGAAGACTCGTCTTTCGACACCGATGATTAGTCCCTTCTTGAATCTGACATAGTGGTGTTCAATGTAGATTCGCTCGTTCATATCCCACTGCTGAATTGAGCGCAAGTTGGCATAACTGTGTTGCCATCCTAGTTCATTGCCTTTTGACGGTGACTCGATGAGAACATATTTTAACGATGTAAGTGAGCCCTTTTTAATTACAGAAAATTATTTAATTTACGAAATTTTACGCACGTAGAAAAGTTTCAGAAGGGAGATTGTAGGCATGTTTACGAGTATGAACTTGTCTAGTGAGAATATTTTTCCTATCATAGGGGATATAAAGTAAAACTTATTTACCGGTGGCGTTGGAGTTCTTGATTGAACACTTCGAAGTTCCGTTGTTGGGTTGATTACTTGAGCTGTTTTACCAATCGAGGTAATATTCCCAAATGAAACATTCTTCGACATTCTGCTCACAAAACTTTTCGCTTCGGTATTCGTAGCCGATACCTGATGAGTTCTGGTTAATGGTTCGGATTTTGTGTTTATCAAGTGATTACCACGACTACCCTCACTCCCACCGTCGACAAATTGTTGAGGAGTTTCGTTTTCGTTGGCAATTAATTTTATTGCCTTCGCCATAACGTTAAATTTAATCCGTCCTAGGAGATTTTTTATCCGCTGGGATAAATAATTTACCGTCGTTTCATTGTTGGTTAGGTCGTGATTCATCTGCGCGATAATTGATTTCGATTAAGAAAATTTTAATCCACAGACCAAAAGAAACTCAAAAAGATTACTTACATTGAGGAGTACTTTCTTAAGGATATATTTTGCACTATCAAGGATATTCGATGAGTTTTCACTCAACGTTGGCAGTCTTTGTAGATTTGAAGATTTCTCGTCGAGCACTTGTTGTCGCTGATTGAAACTCAACAGCATGTTTCGGTGTGGTCCTTTGTGTGACAGACTTCTGTCGTCAACTTGGCTGAGAGCATCTTGAAATGTTCCATCCTGTATTCAATAGAGTTAGTTAAAGGCTTATCAGTTTATTGTGTACAGAATATCCATCTTTATCGATTTATACTTACAAGCGGTTTAATATTTTCTGTAGTTCGTCTAAGAATTCTTTGATGAAATTCGAGTTGTTTTCGTCTACGCTTCTCGAGATTTTCTAGTGTCATCGTTTCGATTCTTTTTTGTATTTTTTCCCATTTCATCTTGAAAATTCTCTCGCGATTCTATTGTTGGTATTTTTTAAATATAAACAAAGTTATCTTTAGTTTAAGATTCAAAATAATTGCAAAAAAACAATCACACGAAAGAAAGAAGTGATGCCGCCAAATTTCTGTACACTCAAGTAGATATTCTAGTAAACGATTGTCCATAGAACACATCACACTTTTAGGCACGGGGTTCACGCATAGATATACTAGATCGCTCGATTTGCTGTCTCAAATGGTCCCATTTCAATACAGTTCAGTGAATCAAAACGAGTCGAGTAAGAGCAAGATAACCGTATGAAAATAAATATAGTCCTCTCGTTTAAACCGTGAGCTGTCAAAGGAAAATAGACTTACGGAATGGTGTTGGCGCCTAAAGTTATTTGTTTGCGCCTAAAGTTAGTCTCAAACTTGTGAAATTTGAATTTCGCGGCAAACTAAATTTGAATTTGCGACCTTATACAGTTCAGTGGATGCGTTCAAGTACGATAAAGAGGGAAATACTTTTGGGACAATTTTTCAGCAGAGCTTTGTATGGTGACAGTTGTTCTATGTTATATAGATCTGTGAGTCCACGGTAATGTGAAACACTCTTCAAAAAATTGTGAAAAACGAGACGAAGGGAGCGGTGGCTCAAAAAGCTTAAAATACACCCCGATTCAAAAATAGTATTAATCGAAAAGAATCCTAATAAGGCGTGCATGAGCTATTTTCTGGTTTAAATCAAAATATAGTAAGATTAACGGATTACTAGATATGTAAAAGAGGAAATTTGCCTGAGGCAAGAGCTATTTTACACCTCGACTCGATTAACATAAAATGAAATTTTTTTCATATCCTGACATTGAAATGTCCCGTGGAGACAGCATTTGTCAGAATTTTTTTGATATCTCGGGGAAAAATGCTTGGAAAAAATTGTGGACATATTTTCATGGCAGGCGATCAGAAAAATTCCAATTTATGTCTAATCGAGACGAAAACTCGGTTAAAATATTTTCACAGGCTCAGACGCTAGCAGGGGCGGTTTCAAAGATCGGGTAAATTAGGTGCTAGACAAGACTACATTTTATTTTGATGAAAAGTTATCTAAAAGAGAAGCTCCAATCGAATATTTCGAGAGGATTAAAGAGCACAGTAGTGAGTAAATCTTTGACTGGCAGAAGATCGTTCGAGATATTATAAAAAATATAACAAAATTTTATATTATTTTTGTGATGTTTTCACAATCGGAAAGTTTCTCCTAACAGGTCAGGCATGTCTCCTCTGAAATCCCACTAGGAACCTGTTTCTGACATAAAAGCTGGCTAACCGAGATATTCTTGATTCAGTACAGAAAATCGCACCACAATCGGTGTAAGATTGTGTTTACATTGGGATTCACTTTGAGGCAGCACGTATTTCGTCATTTTTCTGCACACGGTTCGCTTCATCTGGATTCACTAAACCAGTTTCATCAACAAAACTAAAGACACAGGTTTCAACGACCAGACTCAAACCCCGGTTTGCGACCGATAATTTTAAGTGAATCTAAACTTCGTTCGCTCTTTTTGGTTTCCCTCCCCACTGCGTCCCTCACCATCACTTGGCCGGAGCGAAACCTCAAAATGAATCCCAATGTAAACACAGTCTAACAGATCAAAAGATGACAGGTGAGGAGTGATGAAAGAGATGGGGAGAAATTTCATTGTAATCAGTTGAAATTATTTCGCTCATTTAATCCTGCCACACAGTCAACGTTTTCACTTCAATATATTGAATGGCATTTAAAATCGTATGATTCACTTCAATATTTTTGCTCCAATATAGTCCTTACACGATCAATATTAAATAATTCAAGCAAAAACATTGACCGTTTAAGGCAGTTCTTACAACACTAATAACATAATTCAAAAATGGGGAGTTTTGAGAATGGTGCAAATATGGGCGTATCTAATTAAAATTTTTAAGAAACTTGAAAATTTAAAAAAAATTATCATTCCCAAACTTTGTTTTACATCTGGTGTTTCTTCACCGTTCCTAGTAAATTCCTATTTTCCAACTTTCTTACAACTTACATCAATCCTCTCACGTTTTTCCCTTTCAGCTTTCATTTGGAGAATAGCGTTCTGTATCTGCTGCTCTCTTCTACCATTCAGGCGAAGATTCCAACTATTTACAGCCTAAAAAACTTATAATTAGTAAAATTATTTCAAAAAAAAAATCCATTACTCGTTGCATCTCTCGTTGGCTTTTCAAATACATTTTCTGTCGCCGAATTTCCTGTTGACGAACATCTCTATACCGAATACGCCGTTTCAAAGCAATAACTCGTTGACGTTCCAATTCAGACACCTTTGCTAGTTTCCGTTGTATTATCAAATTGTGCAATTCAGATTTCTCCTTAAGGAAAGTACGTTGAATTTGCTTAATTTCGTGTATTTTTCTAATTTTCCGTCTAGAGTTTTTCAAATCTTTTAAGAAATTATCCATGCGAGATTTTTCCTTCTCTGCTCGTACTTTTCTTACGGTTTCCTTGCAACGGAATCTTTTTTGATTGGAATTAAGCCGTTTTCTTCGTTCATCGCGCTCTATTTTCCATTTATTGAGTCGGTAACTATCCTACTATTCAAAATTCAAAAATTAATAAACATAAAAGCGTTTAAAAAGAAAACTTCAACAAAGAAAACTAATTAGTAAAGATTGAAGTTCTTCTCTTTTGAATTTCAACTTCAACACAAAAAAGCAAACTTTTACCCTTCGTTTTAGTTCATCGTTAACTAAGTCAAGATGTAATCCCCTTAAATAGTTACGATAGCTATTAAAATCCCTTAGCGTGCATACGACGTCGTTTTTTTCTGTCACTTTTCCAATTTCCTTTAATCGCTGCCTTGGCCGAATAGCAAATATTCAGATTCCATCCCGTACCACACCATTATATCCATTCGGGTCGACCGGTGCCAAGATTTTATGCATTATTTTGGTGAATTTCCATTGAACGGAAAAGCCAAAGAGCGCCCAGAACATGCCAAGGATGTTAGATATTTTCGAAATATTGGTAAATGAATTCCATGTAATTCCATTTTCACAGGATTCCATGGGATTAGGAGGTTGGTGGCAGTTATTTGGTTTTAATAGAAATTTGGATTAAGTGGTGAATTATTATATTATGTGAATAGTAAATATACGTATATATTTTAACGTTAGTAAATATTGTTAAATAAATATAAATGTATTTGATAGATATTTACCTTTAGATTAATTTTCCTTGAGTAGAAGTTTTTGAGATGAGGATCATGGAGAGAATCATAATCGATTCGAATGGTTTGGCAATTTGGGTCGGACAAGACAAATTTTCCAGCTTTCCACAACTACGAATCACAAAAGAATTAATTAGAATACATACATTTCGTACAATATAAACTATAATTAATTTCTGAATTGTTTTTTCTTGAGCCACAGTTTTTTTTTATTTGTAAAGAAAACTCTCAGAATGATATTTGCAGATTTTTTCCAAATATGATGTTTCTTCGCTATATTGAAAAATTCAGTAATATTTAAAACTATTTCACCTTTTGACCAATTTTATTTCTTGAAAAAATAATGTCGCTATTCGGAGATTTTAGCATTGGTAATTTATAACCCAAAGGTATGTCTTCCCAGCCGGGCAATGCGTTTATTGGAATTCCAGAAGCTGGTCTTGGAATTTCATTAGTTATTTGATCAATTTTTGTTCGTTGGTGAAAAGTTAATAATTCTACCATTATGAATTTAAATTAAGACACGGAAACACTCAGAGGGCACAAAACAAATGGAACTTAAACGAAAATGACTAATACTTGTCACAAAATTTGATGGTTAATATTTTTTTCGAAATTTTCAAATTTAAAATTAATTACTAGATTGCTTTGCTAGATTACTATAGCTTCTACGGTACTGTAAAGCTAATGTTAAAATTTCGTTAAAATCAGGTCACTGTTTTTTGAGGAATCTGTAGTGAAAACAACTACTTTAATATTAATGTGATAATATGATTAAGCTTTTATATAATTCAATCAAGTTTTCAATTGATATCTTAATTTGCTACAAAAATTAACCCTGATCGTTGGAGAGGCAAAAAGGGCAAACACTTTCGACAAACAAAACCATCAAAAAACAATTATAGAACCTGATTTAATCAATGAAAGCCTAATTTTTGACATTGTCAATTAGTAATTTCCTATTTAATTTCCCAATAATTAATGATGATGAAACTAATTTTTCTACTATTAAAATTCCCTTCGACTACGACTAGAATGAGGAAAAGGAGCGTAATCAGAAAATCGATTAATTAAAACCTGTCAAAACGATTAAAGCTCATTCCCATTTCGGGGAAATTCCACCTCAATTCGTTCCACCTTCACAATTTTCATTGTTGAAACAGCAATCTTTATTTAATGTTCCTAAATGCATTGTGTATGCACCGGCTTCCACCCGGTGTAAACAAAACTACCTATCGATTAGATCGGATCCGATATGCATTTGCCAGGATATCGAGCTAACATGACGGCGTCATTTTCCATCCCAACAATGGAAACAATTGGAGTGCGGATAACAAATCGGTGGCGATAGATTTTCTATATATTTTACCTGCATATTACGAAGGTACTAGCAGTGTTTATGCAGCTCTGCAAATTGTTTACATTCTGTCAATATTCCTGAATTAAACAATGACTGCTTTTCATTGACGTCAGTTAAACTAAATGAAACTCGAAGATTGAGCTTTACACAAAGATCAGTATTAAAGGGCTGAATTGTAAACGCTTTATTCTAGGCATTCATTCATCCGCCCAATTTGTTGCTACCCTTTTTTAAGGCATAAATCAATCGTTTTTCCCCATTTCCACAAATAAAGTGGCTGACGATGAGGGTGTGGTGGTGGCTAGCCGTTAATAACAATTCGAATATGTTACACGTATCCATATCAAAATTACTGAACCGACACGCAATCTGAACAAACGTGACCAAAAGTTTCGAGAGGGAAAATTCAACACTGCAACCCCCTTTATTACATATAGGTATGTCGGCGTTTTCAGTTTTCCAATTCGGGAAAATCTTTTCTCATGTAACCGTAACCGTTAGTTTTGGTAAAATGCTCAGATTTACTCAACTGTTTCTAATGCAAACATTTTCTTGTGGGTACACTTAGAAACACAATTTATGTGGAAATTTACACGAAAAGTAAATTTGTTGCTTTCAAATAAAACTTTCATATTTTAAGTTTCAATTTTTGAACATATTTTTTTTTTTAATTTATAGATTGGAAATAGACGTGTAACGAATTCGGGTTCAAATTTAAAATATTCTATCAGCCACACATTTTGGGTAAGTAAAATATTTTGTTTTAAATGCAACAAATTTATGTTTAACAATTTTACAAGTATTGAAGTTTTATTTCAAAATAAAATAAAATCGTGGAAAAAATCACATCTCGGAGGTAATTTACAAAAATTTATGCTACGTATTTGTATGGCGGACTCTCAACACTTAACCACCTTTTTACTGTCTTATACGAACTGTAATAAAGTATTGTATTCACGAAAAATTTCGACCTCCTAATTTTGACTAGAAAACATTTGCCGAGTCGATTGGAGCATTATTACAAAAATGTCTTTCTGTCTCTCTGTCAGTGTTAAGATTTATCAAAAATTACTGAAGCTAGAGCCATGACTACGAGTTTTTAAGTAGAATTTTGTGTGAACAAAGTTGAAACAGTAAGTCCGGTATTACACTTGGCTTATTTAAGCCGGCAACTTTTGGGCTTAATAAGCCAATGTGCTTACATTTGTGGCTTAAATAAGCCAATCCTGTTTGCATATGCTATACAAGTTTACATGTGTGTGTCTGGACTCAAACCATTGAAATTGCTGCTGCTCATATACTTCCCAAGATCTTTACCTGCTGACGGTCAGAACGAAAATGATTTCTGCCTACTACTTTTCCCAAACCGGTTCACACGATTTGCATGTATGCAGATTGTCGATAAGCCATGATTTCGAGTGGCAACTTTTCCCTCCGCAGTCGTTTCTCCCGAAAATCGGCTTAAGTAAGCCCGAAAGTTGCCGTGTGTAATACCGCGCTAAGATTTCCTGCACTTCTGATCTGTACTAGAACTTGATATCTCAACCCGTTATCAAAATATACCGTTATTTCCAAAAAACGAGTTTTTTGTGATTTTCTTAAAAGTAGTGGGTTTTCAATGTACCAAATGAAATGAAGAAAAGAATATTGCCCACAATTTTGCTTTGTGGAGTTAAAAAGTAAACCCCACACTCCATTCGAATTTAAAATTTGAAAAAAAATCGGATGAAATCGAGTTACGAATCTTTGGTGATGGTTTAGAATTAATAATATTTCTCACAATTTTGTTTTTACCGTTATCCAATATATCTTACCGTTATTGAGATATTTTCATTAATAAGTAAAAAAATAGATTTTAGTGTAAATTTTGTATTAGAGAGTCATGTGCTGTTCATATCAGATATTATTTTATATTCCATACAAAATTTTAGCAACCCCAATTTTACTGTTGAAACCCTAATTCTTTTTTGACATTTAATTCAAGATGAATTTCTTATCGACGAGCAATCTTTCATGGCCATTTAATATTGGGCTCAAAAATTTATCTTAACCAATATTAGAGTCATAAATTTAATGCGTTATAAAGAAATTCATTGAACTCCATTTTAAAAAATATTTATTCAACGTGGTTGGTTGGTCCGTAATTTATGATCTGTCAAACCCAAATTAATAGATGATCAAAAAGACAACATTGCAATGCAATATAGGGAATTCTCTTCTACTCCCAAATGGCTAATCAAACATTTATCCTAATATGCAGTTAACCATTGAATTTTTAATAGAAAATGGCAACACCTAATTATCAAGAGCGAGAAACGACAAATTGCTCGAGGACGAACAGAAGGAACCACAAAACGGTTTCGTATTCTCGACCGTCTCGAGCGAACGCTAAACTTAAATCGATAAAAGTTACGATAAGTTTACGTCACATGTGAGTGCTGCGAAATGTGAAAATTTCATCAAGAGAAGTTAATTGGAAAATCGAGAGAAAAACTGGAAATCATATATGAAAAGTTTGTAAGTTCTCTGTCTTGGATGTTGTTTCCAAAATAGAAACGTTGTTGCTTCTTTCAGTTTAGTTTTTCTTAGAAAATTCGTCGTGTAACGATGGTGAATAGACTCATACAGGTTTAATCTCACGGTACATATTTCGAAGAATTTTTCCAACTGCATTTTCACTACCCCAACCTTGACCGTCATGCGCAACAACGGCTTTCAGTCGGCTTTTCCAGCATCAGTGCTTCCACGAAACGTTTTTATTCTCTATGTGAGAATCATATAGTAGTATATTAGTTTGTAACTCAAAATTTTTGTTTGTCCTCATATATGTAGTATTTGACGATTGTCCCAGGAATTGTTTTTTTTTCTGTGATTTACTCATTAACTGTTAAACCAAGTGTAAAATAATATTAAGGAATTCTAATAATGATTTTTAGAACGCCTAAAAGTAGATAAAAATTAACCTTTAAGGCCCGGTTCCATTACTGTTTTCTGGGCGGCAAGTAGATGAAAATCCAGAAAGTTAGTCATCTACACGTATTCGGCACTTGCCAGACAGCAGTATGACATTCGGTTCAAAAGTTAGCTCGAAAAACGAAAAACTTCTTTATTCAGTAAAAAGTGACAGCTGTAATTTTTTTTTATTATTTAAGTGCCTGTTTAGATTAGCCGATCCAGGCGCCAGGCCATGAACGAAACTGTCAAAATACAGGCAAGATGAGGAAGTGGGGTTCAATGCCTGGCGCCTGGATCGGCTAATCTAAACAGCAAGAGCCAATCTCACACACTGTTGCTGAGCTAGTTGAACAGAGTGTATTTGTGCTCAGACAGCAACTAATCGCAATCATAAAGCCCAACTTAGACCGATATTACACTTGGCTTATTTAAGCCGGCAACTTTTGGGCTTAATAAGCCAATGTGCTTACATTTGTGGCTTAAATAAGCCAATCCTGTTTGCATATGCTACACAAGTTTACATGGGTGTGTGTGGACTGAAACCATTGAAATTGCTGCTGCTCATATACTTCCCAAGATCAGACCCGTATTAACAAGTTTGAGCGCCCTGGGCTAAATAAAATTTTGCACCCTTACATAGTTTTATTGTAAAAATTCAATTTTTTTTAAAAATATTCTTTAATTCAAAACACAGTACTAACTTAAATTACAGATACGCTAAATATAAAGAAAATTAAAAAAAAGCAATCAAAATTTCATCGCCTCGGATCGATGGCGCCCCTGGGCTGTAGCCCAATTAGCCCTATGGTTAATTGGGCCTTGCCCAAGATCTTTACCTGCTGCCGGTCAGAACGAAAATGATTTCTGCCTACTACTTTTCCCAAACCGGTTCACACGCTTTGCATGTATGCAGATTATCGATAAGCCATGATTTCGAGTGGCAACTTTTCCCTCCTCAGTCGTTTCTCCCAAAAATCGGCTTAAGTAAGCCCGAAAGTTGCCGTGTGTAATATCGCGCTTAGAATCGTAATCGCGATTCCAATTGAGCTTTCTCGACCAATGAGGTCAGCGCTTTCATTTTCCTATCGTTGAAAGCTTTGATCTCATTGGTCGAGAAGTTTCAATCGTAATCGCAATCGTTAAGCCCAATTCAGACTAACGATTACGATTACATTTACGATTGAAGCTTCTCGACCAATGAGGTCAGCGCTTTCATTTTCTTATCGTTGAAAGCTTTGATCTCATTGGTCGAGGAAGTTCAATCGTAATCGCAATCGTTAGTCTGAAATGGACTTCAGTCTGATTTGGGCTTAAGGGCATAAAAAAAAGATTTCTTCCACTTGACAATTGTTATCCGATACCGTTTGAATTTTTTTTCCCGTGTACTTGGCACAAAGTATAACCTCTGGAGCCCAATGAACGCAACGCGAACGCAGCTGCAACTCTGTGAACTGTCACGCAGCGCAACATTTCGGCGGCAGAGCCCAATGGCATCTCGTGAAGTAGTACAAGTGACATAATAGAAAGTGGTATAAAGTTGGCAAAATTACAAAAATGGATAATTTTGAAGCGATGATTTGCTTTGTTGGTCTCTGTCTTTGTTATTTGTATGTTATTGCACTAAGGCTATACACTTTTCCTCGAACGACATTTCCCCAACCTCACTTTATGAACTGTCAACGCAGAATTGCTGCGGCAAAGTTAGAAGTTTGCAAACTTTTGCGTTGTAGTTGCGTTCACTGCGTTCACTGTGCTCACTTCAAGTGATTTCTATGGGACAAACTTGTAAGTGACAGTTTCTGCGTTCGCGTTGCGTTCATTGGGCTCCAGGCATAAATATTATGTGGAAACTGGAAAGGAATTCTAAGGGGAAAATTTTCCCACACGGCCTCGACATTTTCCAGCAACGGATAAAATAGTATATCGACGTTGTATCCCAGCAGAGAAAACCTTTTAACTTTCAGTAGCTGCTTGTATTTCGCTCGCGAATGTTAACCAAGAGAAAGAAAATTCGTCCAAAGTAGCTTCAAATATTTTTTTTAATTTCCTATCTCTATCATCTTTTTCTTTCTCCTATTACATACAAAGCTTATAAAAAATTGCATTCTAACTGGATTAAAAGAACGTGTTTTTTGCCAAACTACAAACCAATAGAACTATCACCGGATTTTTTTCAAATAAAAGAAAAGTTCGGTTTTTGGTCAGTTTTTTTTTACGAATGTCATAACAAAATCATCGAAAAACTCGCATTAATTGAATCAATTATTAATTTGATATTAAATAAAGGTGCTACAGCGCTCAAAATTCAATTAAAATTAGTACTTAAAGAAGAAGTAAAAACACATAACGAATGAATGGGTAAAGGGAGTGAATTTTTATTATTTGTTCGTCACGTCAGATCACACCACACTGTTGTAATTAGCTTTGAATACGCTTAAGGGCGAAAGGATTGTCACTGTTACCGCTTTGGTGCTTTAACAGTGTTTTTCTTAAAAACATTACTGAAAAGGAGTCAAAAGCTAAGAACGAAAAAGAAACAACAAACAGAATAAAAAATTTTATCATGAAAAATAGCTGAAATTCAACTTGAATTCGTGATATAGATTGGGTAAAAAAAAATGCTTATAGTAAATGTACACATTGATATTGAAATGTTTGGCCGTGCATACAAATAAAAATATAACCTAGCTATATATAGCAGTGAAAAAATAAATAGAATCGAAAAACCCTACTATAGTATGTGTGATACAACATCGTAAAAGAATTTTAGAGAAATTTCTTCAAGGAGTTTATTCTTTCGCAGTATCTCGTTTTATTCATTTATACTGCTATTACTATTATTGTTGTTGCTGTTGTTGTTGTACAAACATAAGTGCTATATGGAGTGTGACGCAAACCGTAACATTATTAGTTCAGATGTATTGTTGTTTCTACTAAAAAAGTGAACTCTTTACAAGATATACGCGCACAAACAAACACTTTGGATGAAAACTTTCGTGTATGCGACATCCTTTACGAATTCGAATTGAAACAACATTTGAATTGTGTTTATTTTATTTATTTGTCGTCATGTTTTCACATCGAATTGTTCTGTTTTTCGTGTGTAATTGCTAGATAAATATTTTAATGTTAATGGGATAAAACAAGGATAACAAAAAAAAAATAAATGAAAATAAAAGAAAGGCCTTAAGTGATATTTAATCTCTTCAGTTCCAATCATTTACTTAAATACAATATATGGTGATATTTTTTGTGCGCTTTCACTGTATTCGACTTATATTAAATTGGATTCACGTTTGGAGGAAATTGGTTATAAATAGTGCAGATTTTTTTATAGAATAACATAAACCTTGGGACACGTAAAAAAACACGGAAGGAACATGCAAAAATATACCATCTATTGGCAAATGTTGTTATATCAACATAAAGAGGGCCTAGGGGGCCGGTTTATATCGTAGTGCTACAATTTTATGACACTTGAATGAAACATCAGGTTTAAAAATAGTTACCGTCAGATATCGTAGCCGTGGGCACAGATAACAAAACAAAAGCAAAAACAGTCTAAACTATCAACTTGTGAGAAAGTTTTCCACGTGTGACTAACAAAAACCAAGTCAAAAAGAAAAACATTAAATGTTCAAATTATAAATAGTGTTCACATATTCGGGGATAGAAAAATTCGTTAATAATTCGATACTGTTTTCGTGTAGGACGTTTCTATTTTGTAAACACATCGCTTCTGTATATATAAATACCATCAATGTTTACTGTCTTTTTTCTTTGACAAAGAAAAAAAAATTAGATACAAGAAAGCATGTCTGTATCTCGTAATCAAGTTCAAGTTGAACAATAAAGAATATTAGATAAATCGATAAACATTTAAATCCCGAATTCGAGTGCATCTTTTGTGGGAGGCATTTGAGAAAATGATATGAAGTGTGATCGTTGTAAGAGATTTGATTTTGCATATGTAATAAATAATATATCATGCTCCCAGAGCATACACAACAAACAAATGGTAGGAACGACCAAGGAAATAAAACAACAATCACATCAACAACAATATCAGCGCCAGCAGCAGCGACAATATTTGAAATCGAAACGATACCTGGGGCAACAATATTAGATATTGAGGAGCATACCGGCAAAAAGAAAAAGAAGAAGAAATCCTCATCCATAAACAACGCCGATAATAATAATAAAACAAAACGTCAACGGATTCCTTGGTTATCCTTTCAAGATAATCTAATCGAGACCGAATATCGTCGTGGACGACGTCTACATGGACTTCAATTGCCTTTACATCCGTTACAGCTATTTGGATGGATTATATTGATAATATTTGGTATTGCATCATTTGTGATATTGATACCATCATTTACGATTGAAATACAACAACCGTTATTCGGTCTATTATCCGGCCTATATATTGTTCATACGATTTCGCATCTGGCAGCACTACTCATCGATCCAGCCGATCACGAATTACGTAAACTTCATCGTAACGATCGTATCGTACCGGAATTCGATCGATCAAAGCATTCTCATGTCATCGAGAACGGGCGTTGTCATTTGTGCAACATTCGAACGAGCAGTAACCGTACAAAACACTGTTCCGTTTGTAATAAATGCGTTGGCAAGTTCGATCATCACTGCAAATGGTTAAATCATTGTGTCGGCGGTAGGAACTATGTGGCATTTCTAATGTGTGTTGTGAGCGCTGTTGTAGCTGCATTGGTCATCTTGGCCGCTGCTATAGCTCAAATCGTTCTCTATCATGTCGGCCCGGAATGGTTAAATCTATGGTACTCGAGTAGTGCCAATGGCACAGCATCTTCATCCGGGTTATCAGTGCCAACCGCATCATCAACAGCTTCATCAACATCGCCATCAGCAACATCTGAGTCGCCGTCAACTGGTAGCGAGGCGACCACACCCGATAATCTCACATCACAAGTCTTCAATCAGTCCTTCATCGATGATAAGACTGTCAGCATCATCAATGAGACAGTTGCGTCCGTGGCTGTGACATCGGTAATTGAGCTTGGTACGGAGGTTGTGACAACCGCATCAACAATCGCCAGCAATACGGTGACTTCGACTGGGATTGGTTTACACGATACAATTTTCCTTATATTTGTTGGTTTCCTCGGAGTCCTGGCGGCAGTGACTGCAGGTCTTCTACTACATTTGTGCTTCTTCCATGTCTACATTTCGTTTCTCGGACTCACAACCTACGAATACATTCGGAATCACAGGCACGGTAACTCCACGACGGGTGGTGGCACTAGCAGCACTGCGGAACAGAATACAACTAACGATCCGTCCAAAGTATTAACAAAGAACAAAAACCCGTCTTCAAACCAAATATACTTCTGTTCGAATCTGAAACACCCGAACTCCCTACTAAAAGCCAGTAATTCTGGTGGAGGTGTGGAAGGCGATGGGCTACTCGATGCTGGCAAGGACGGTGTTCGGCCGCAAAGCCTCCACTGCTGCGAAAACTCTAGGGAATATCACAAAACTACAGCGTCACTGTCATCCCGAAAGACTTACTACATGTGTTCCATGCTAGAAGAAAGTGCAGTACAACGACGAGAATCTGGTGCTGGTAACATGGTAAATGAGGGATCCGACAGGGATCCTGAACCCAATTGCAAGTCAAAAACGTTCCACTGTTGCTCGCAGTTCCAGCAACATCACAAGATCACCACAACGCAATCAGCAACACCGATTATGGCTGAAGTTGAATCGACCACCAGGTCCTATGTTCACTTTAGTGAACAGTGTACGTTTTGCACATTCCGAATAAAAACACCCTCGAAGTCAGAGAGTATGTCACTGCAGGATAAACGGTGTTGCCTTAAAACCATAACCAAACATCATCGCTGGAAAAGAAAATGGAATTGCTGCTCGAACGTGCCCGATAGTCCAGATGTGCCGAATGAGTTTATCTCCAGTATTTCGTCATCGATTCCGACCACCTACGATCCGAATAGCATAGTTCAGCAGTATCACAATCCGAGCCGAAACGGCCACAGCACAACAGTCGCACAATCGAATCCAACGCAGATTCCCGCTCAGTTCATCAAGACCAATGGCCATCAGCGTAATACAGTCGGCCTGAAAGCTCAACGACCGCGTCTGATTCGTCCTTGGCCGGTGACGCGCTTCAGACACATGTTGAGAGTCATCGGCCGATATCGTCGCCCCAGGTGCAATCATGGATCGACGGCGACCGCAAACATGACGGCCGTCAAACAGAATCAAATCCGACCGATCGCTATGAACGGCGAAGATACCGGTAGTGTTTCGGATTTGGAGGAGCAGCGAGAGCAGCAGCAGACTATCCAATCGATAGAAACTATTTTGCCCACGTCTGTGATCCGGGACGAGATCTACACGGGCGGGGAACTTAACATGCCACCAGCGCTTCCGCCACCGCCAAGACGCAAGATCCGGAATCCCACAGACCTGGATGAATTGGCCGATTCACTTACGTTTTCGCAGCCATCCGTCCAAACCTCCACCAATTCACTATCGTCCGGTCAGAGATTCCTATCCAATCCATCATATCGCCGTCCCAGGCGAAAAAATCTCCTGCGAACCCGCTCGCCAACGCTGTCGCCAATCCACGAGTCCGGACTATCGAACCCCACCTCACCGCAGCCATGCCGTCATTCATCAACGACATGTTCTGCTAGTGTTGTTGCGGTGTCCAACATTTGCGGTACCGCCGTGACCAAAATAACTACAGCAACAACAGCACCGTCCGCCGCCGCGGCAGCCACGATTCCTGCCAGTTCATCCTCAGATTTAGATGATGGGTCACCTTGAGACATGCTGCCACCAGTCAGTATCCTGCATCATCCATCAAGTTCCACGAAGCAAAATACCATCCCCAACATTACGACGACAGTCAGTTGAACCTCTCTCCCTTGGAGCCAAAGATTGAAGCAAAAAGCAGAGATATGAAAATCCTTGAATTCAGGAAAATACGACGGAAACATTTGATGCCAATCCCGTTTGAGAAATTGTGCCCCATAAACGATAAAGGGATGATGGTTGTACAGCTGAAGGGAGCATCCTGGTCCCAGATCTCCGCTCCAAACCAAATCATGCCAATTTGGAGGCAATCGTCAAGGCCGTCTGCCAACTACGTAGAGAATGAGCTCGAAAAATTCGCAGTAGAAAATGGAAATAAACCGAATAACCGTTGGAAAATTGATACTTTTTTTTGTTCTACCTTCGCAACGCTTTTTCGCCAGTGCAAAGATGCTGCTGTACTCCTTCATTCTCACCGGAGACGGCTGTATGTGGGTGGTGTATAGAATTTCGACTGCAGCGTAATGTGGGAAGGTGTAGTAGCATTTGAAACAATAAAAGCGGAAGGATATCGCTCCCAAGGTGCCCATTTCTTAGCGTTGTGTTTGCTCCTTGTTTTGTTTTCTTGGTATGCTGAGAACAGAAAGTGTTAAAGCTTAAAATAAAATGATGGATTTCTTCGAAAGATAAATAAAAAAGTGAAACAAGCCAACGTTTTTGCCATACAGAATATTTATGGGAGCCAACTTGAATAAAAACCTGGCATTAATAACCTCAGATGTTCTTTGTTGTTGAAAATCACCAGGCGCCAAATCGGGGTAATACGGAAGATGTGATGTTTGTATCCTTTACCGGTCCGTTGCTTTCAACTCTTGCATAGTTAAATTTTGTGATTTTGGCGTGCTTAAGTGCATTGCTGCGAAAATTTTCTAAAAGAATCGCTAAGAATGTTACAAGCAATTCCAAAATTATGATCGAATTATTGAAAACCGAAGCCGTCAAATTAGAATGGATCTGCCAAATTTCCCTCCTAATATAATTGCCAATCAATTATAAAAAAAAAACGAAGAGCTAACAAAAAAAATTTAAAATCTAGAAATATTTTTACGTCAATAAATAAATGGACATAAATTTGGTCGTTAATTCATAGCATCCGTCCCGTTTCAAATACTATTCCGTAATTAATTACAATACCAGTAGTTAGAAAAGCATTCTTATATCAATTTAAAGAAAATCTCGGAAAAATGTTAGAACTAGTGAAATAGGAGTTTTTTTTTAAATTATGCTAAAAGATTTTTCCAAAATATTTACATGCTGGCTTCTTAAAAGTCTGTCAACCGATCAACTACCTATCAACCGCCCGTCAATCCTCTATCAACCAATTGTATTGAAGTTATTATTTTTGTTCTTGTTTTGTGATTTTTTTTTGTTGATTTTACAAAAACTCAAATTCTTTTCACTAAATTCAATTAAACAAATTATCCTCAACACAATTTTGCTAGTTTTAACACAAAAAATCAAAACCTCAAATCGTGTTTAGAAAACTGAAACAATAATCTCACTTGGTCTAATTTAAGTAATTAGAAAATACGTTGACTGTCCATTGAAGATTAATTGTAATTAATAAAATAAAGTGAATACCATTTTTAAAAATAAATCAAATATTGTAATTAATGCCAATATATTTCTAACAATATTAATTATTGTGCAATAAATGTGATTTGTTATTATACTACATAAATATATGTCTATAATTAGGAGTTTGCTAATTAATGTACAAAGTTTAAAAACAAATTAAAGAGAAATATTTTCGATATTCAAATAAAAAAAAATTGAATTCTTATAATTTTCACAATGAGAACGTTTTTTTTTTCTTTTTATAAAAACTCAATCAAAAACATAATTTTTTTGCACAATTTTTTTGTTTCTATTTTATAATCGATAAAACCATAGGTTTAAAAAAATGTCTTAAACAAATAGAAATCTAAATAAGAAATGTAAAGAAGAGACTAAATAATAGTTTTGTTGTTGCTAAAATTTATTTTTATTTCGAATAATAAGATCCTTTTTTGCAAAAAAATGATAATGGTTTTACTTTTTAGCCTGTAATACGTCCTATTTGTTGATGGAAAAAATCGTATCTCAAATAATAACGATTTTTATACCCGTATGGTGAAACCAAAGGGTATACTAACTTTGCCTTACCGTTTGTAACGCCAAGATCCCGTCATCACACACAAAAATGAATTACACCAGTGTGTTTAGAATGATAAAAAAAATTGAATTTTGCATGTCCGTCCGTCTGTCTGTCCGTCTGTAGCGCGGATTGCGGGCGCACGGATTGAGCTAGAGACTTGAAAATTTGCACAGATCCGTTTTTCGTAAAATGCGAGGCTAAGTTCGTTAATGGGCAAAAATGGACCATTACGGTGCATCTTATCAAAAAAGTGCAAGAACAAAAGTTATTTAGGATATAATTCTACATAAAACTCCCATACATCAAAATCCGATTGGAATAAATTTTAAAAAATCTTATTGGAAAGTTTGACTTCAAAGTGGAATTTTGGTACAACTGTTCCAATTTTGATACGAATATCACCATACGGGTCTCCAATGATTGCCAGATAGGCAATTATAGCTTTTGTTATGTTTGAGTATGTGTTCTAACCACTTGATTCGCATTTCGCGTGGGTCCTTAAGACAGGAAACATACAATTTTGCGTTGAAATTTTGCTTTTGTGACCAGGAGAATGCTTTTAAATCAGGGGTGTGAAGTAGTACTGAAAAAACCTCAGCTCCGACTCCGGATTCGTAAATTTTTAAAGATCAACTGAACAAAAATGCGAGCTAAAGAAAAGCTTTTAAAAACCAAATATTTTTCTCGGTTTTCGTTACGTTTTCCGGAATAACGTAATTAAATTTCTATAACGTAATTTTGAAGAAAAAGCCGGAATATTATTTCATTATTCCGTTACGTTATGATAAAAATTTCTCTGAAAAATCTTTTAGAGCATAAGTCACTGAAAATTTATATATTTGTAACATTATTTAGAATAGAAAAGACTATTCTTGCCTGCTTCTCTTTCTCCTATGAAATTTAGAGAAAGAATTTATTCAAACGATTTCCCTATACAGATACTTAAGCATAACTTGCTTTAAAATTACAGCATCAATTTTGTTTTTTCTGTCCCATCTCCCACATCCTGAATTGGTTGGTATTTCCCTATACTGCTGTTATTGCTCCTCGCTATAGCTTAGCCTCAGTGCTAAAATATAGTCTATCTCTTGCGGAATTGCTGAATGGTGCTTTGGTCGGCTGGTCCGTGATTGTCCTGGACCCTGAAAATTTCATACGCTCCCAACAGAATTCCATTAGGCCGATGGGGACCATGATTTGAAATTTTGTGACGATGTTCCTTGAGGTAATCCTGCATGAATTTATATTCAGTCAATTGTCCCAGTTCTTTATCTCAACGCGCCAAACGTAGGGGATTCGTCCCGTCTGTTCATTCTTTGTGTTTCACAAGGCAATTTCATTGTGTACATGACAAATATGCCTATGTTACAACATATATTCCATATACTATAATACACAAAACAAGAAAATTCTTCTATCGATGTCGGTCGGTAGCTTGGTAGGTTCCAATACATCATGAATTTCACTGGTACAATGAATTCTTATGAAATCCCACTTAAGCACCGCAGCTTTTGGTAACATGGCCTTTATAAATAAGCTCACCAATTCTCATATCCTTATTCACCATCCACCAACACGCCTACGGATTTAATTTCCTCTGTAGATGTTGGTTCATCTAGTGAATAATGTCGAATTTTAGGAAAAACTCTGCAAAAGCAAATTTCGGTAAATTTTATTAAAATTAAAAATTTTGTTCCTCGCCCCTAAATTTTTTAGTTTCGAAGTATTCGATTTGAATTTGTTGTTAAAGGATTTCGAAAAAAAATTCATTAACATATTCGCATTTTCGTTTCCAAATGACGGACGACGTCAATGGAACCTTTATTAATCCTACATACGGTTTATATTTGTAATATCGATGGACACCTTTATTATTTTATATTCTGTTAATATATGGTCCTAGAAATAAAATCCTTTTCCGAGTTTTCGAATTAATTTCCTTGAATCAAAACTTACTTTTTGTTCCGTAGGGTCTGCTAATAAAACACGTCACTTCTGCCCCTCTCCCCCATACAAATGGAATTCTTTTTTCCTCAGTTTTAGGGTTTTCAGATCTTCACCCTCTGCCTCACATTTTCTGGGATCTTTTGTATGAACTTTAGTACTGCCGTCATACTACCGCAGACTTCCCTAAAAGTGTGACGTAATTTATAAAGAGCTCATTATATTTTTGTTATTTAGGGTGGCTAAATTTCAGCATATTCGACTTTCAGAAACCGAGTTCGAGTCCCAATCGAGGAGTTCGATTTTTTTCGTTTTTTTTTTACTTTTTTATACTTTTTATACCCGTATGGTGAAACCAAAGGGTATATTAACTTTGCCTTACCGTTTGTAACGCCAAGATCCCGTCATCGCACAAAAAAATGAATTACACCAGTGTGTTTAGAATGATAAAAATATTTAATTTCTGCATGTCCGTCCGTCTGTCTGTCTGTCCGTCCGTCTGTCTGTCCGTCTGTCTGTGGCGCGGATTGCGGGCGCACGGATTGAGCTAGAGACTTGAAATTTTGCGCAGATTCGTTTTTCGTAAAATGCGAGGCTAAGTTCGTTAATGGGCAAAAATGGACCATTAGGGGGGTACCCCCCATACGAACGAAAATGGTTTTTGTGAATATCTCAAAAACGGTGCATCTTATCAAAAAAGTCCAAGAACAAAAGTTATTTAGGATATGATTTTACATAAAACTCCCATACATCAAAATTCGATTGGAATAAATTTTAAAAAATCTTATTGGAAAGTTTGACTTCAAAGTGGAATTTTGGTATAACTGTTCGAATTTTGATACGAATATCACCATACGGGTCTCCAATGATTGCCAGATTGGCCATTATAGCTTTTGTTATGTTTATTTTTATACGTTTTTGTAAAGTTTTTTTGAATTTTCGAGGTTTGCTCGGTTTTTTTTTCCTTAATTTTTATTATTTTAAATATATAATATGCCATTACTTTCCAGAAGACCTAATTTTATGGATTTTTTGTAGTTTTTCTCTTTCTCATACTAAAATTTTTAACATTTTTCTCATAATTTTTTTTCATTATTTTTATCAAATGAAAGCATGACGGCATATAGAATTTATTACATTGGAAACAAATAGTTAACGTCTACAATGACAGAGCATAACATCCTTTTATATCTTTATCTATTTGACATACATATGTGTATTATTTTTGCAAGTCTATCCTAGAATTTTGTTTTCATAGAAACGAATAGCTTAGTGTAGATTAAACTTTACGCGTTGTAATTAAAATATAAACAGGAAAATTCTCGCTGAAATAAACATTCCGGTAGGAAAAGTTTCTCATAGAATGTGTATAATTTCTTCACATAATTGATGCGAGACTGTTTTATTCTGCTATGTGAAACTTACAAAAAAAAATGCTTTTCATTAGAGCGAAAGCGAAATATGTTGCTGGCACAAAGGATAAATTAAAAGTAATAGCAGGTTTATAGAAAGCTAACGAGAACATTTTCATAAAGTATTCAACTTTTATAAAAAGCTTTCGCGATTTTTTTTCCGGCGAAATCTGTTTATTTACATCAGGAAAATAGAACCGCCATAGTATTTTTTTATATTCTATGGTGGAACCATAAAAGAATATAATCGGTTTGTTCTACCATATGTAACGCATCAAACCAATCGTCGGATACAAAAATTAATTACACCAGGATGTTGGATATGACAAACGATTTTGATTTCCGCTTGCCCGTGTGTCTGTCCGTCTGTCTGTCTGTCCGTCTGTCTATCCGTCCGAGAAAGCTCGAAAACGGTGAGTTGTATTGGAAAATTGCTGAAGTGTTTAAAATGAGATTTTACATAACTCATCCATACATCAAAATCCAGTTGGACCACTCCTTTCCTCTTCTCCCATTCAAATTAAATACTTTTTCCCTATTTTCTCGAAAACGGTGCATCGTATCGAAAAATTTATAGAGACGAAATGTGTTTAGAATATCACTTTACATAAGCTTTCCACACATCAAAATTCAATCGGACCATTCCTTTCCCCCTCTGCCAACTCAGCCTACTGTTTATGCCCGGGCCTTAGGCTGCTTAACCCCCGTCGCACAATTGAGCTAAGCTATGTGAGCGAGGCTAGCTATAGTTACATAGCTTAGCTGGGTTAGCTCACCTCGTTGCACACTTGAGCTAAGCTACGCGGCGATATTTTCGGTAAATATATGCATTTTTCCACTTTATCTGCAGCCATTTTTAGATATAAATTATTTAACGCGATTGAAAATATTCCGCAAAAGAATTCAATTTTCACGTTTTCCTTACACTTTTATGTCCACAAAATACCACACTTTTGCAAACACCGATTCTACACTGTATAACGCCGAAAATATTTATATGTGAGTGTCAGCGATGCCAGCGAAGTCGTTTGCGTAGTTGAGGTCTAAACTACGCAAGCGAGCTTAGTCCGCGTCGCCCATGACTACGCGATGTAGTTTCATAGTTTCTGAAGTGTGCGACGGGTGTAATGAAGGTTTTGTAAAAAAAGGCTAGTAGCTGAGATTTTACAACAAAATTAAAGTTTTTACCTGCTTAGCTACGCTGTAGTCAATATATGAAATCCACACAAGCATAAATGAACGAAAAATTTAAATTTTCCCCTATTTGTGTTATTAAAAATGTTTCTAAAGTTAAAGTATATTTCCTATTCCATAAAAAAACAAAAATGTTCTGTCAACTCTATTTATTTTTTGGTTAAATGCCTAAAATATATATTTGCGCCAGTACACCAAATTCTCTTAGATATTGAAATATCAAAATAGAGAATGAGTGGAATTCTCTGAAACTTTATTTGAATATCAAAGTAATTAGAATTTTATTAAATTTCAAACATTTTCACAAACATCATAAAACTTTTGCGAGTTATTTAGATAAGGTAACTCTGTTTACCACAATTCTTAATTATTCCACTCAAAAATATTTGGGAAAAACTTTTTCATGAAAAAAAATCATGGTAATTCATTAGAACTTTGAAAATTGATGATTTTTGTATTGACGTTTTCGCTTCGCTATGTATTTCTTATTATTACCTGTCATCGATCAAGCGAATTAAATTGACAGGTGTTTGATGGAGTTTATCAAAAAGGACTTCTCCAATAATACCAAGAAAAATGTCGTCTGCCATTAGCATTTTTATTGGATGTCCCATTCAATGTTGTACATCCTCACAGACATGTGTCAAACATTTTTAAAATACAAGACAAATAATTATTACTCAACAACCGCCAGAAGGGAAGCCACATTGACATTTCTTTGCTTGTTTTTTTCCACTTAACTTTTTATACATTTTAATGTTGGGTGTGCGGATGCTGGTGGGTTAATGTGAAAACGATCGGAATCGGTTATATCTATACCGCCCCCTCTTTCATAAAAGCAATTTATCATATATGTCGATGCCATTGTCCTAAAATTGTTGTTCTTTCTTTTGCAGTGATAGAGTTTTCTTATGCGTATTAAACACACGTGTGCTTGTCTCGATATGTTTATGTCGTTAACCAAGACCGTTTCAACCTCGCCGTCGTCGTCTACTCTATAAACGAATATAGTAGAAAACTCGAAAAAGAGCCTTTGGCATTCAAACTTTTAACGTCAGTCGGCGTAAGTATTTTTTGTTATATCTGCAGATCTGTTTCAGTAGAAAAGTTTACTTTTCAAACGGAATCCAACACCCTCTTATATTATTTATTTACGAGATATTTCTATAACCAAAAATTCCGATACGAACAACCCCTGGGCAAAAATGGAAAGAAAAATATCCGAAGATACCACCATCAACTGAAGAGTTTCGTATCTTTGGCGCAGCCGGTAAAATTCTAATCGCGAGAGATTGGGGATGATGTGAACAGGTGAAGTGATAAGAAATTTATTACCTTTTTATCGCGATCTATATGGGTGCTCATCGAAGACTTCAGCGTATTGGTCTTCACGACTTCTTAAAGAGCTATTCAAGCACCACATCTGAACATCGAGGGGTTCGGTTGTGTCACCCGGATATCAGGAGAAGAGCAAGCAGGCACCGGAAATAGCATTGGAAAGTGACGAAGTGAACGGTTGATTCGATTGCGTTTATCACTTTTTGGATTCATATAGCAAGGAAATCAAATGTTGTGAAAGCAGGTGGCAATGTCTTAACGTTACAAACCAAAAAAAATAGGAAAGTTTTGCGAATGACTCAAAATAGAAAAATCTCGGTAAGTGAAAAAAATCATGCAATGCATTTTTAGAGTATAAAAAAACGTTTCTTAAAAACCCACCAGAAAGGGTTTTTCTACTCGTTATGAACGAAACAGTGTTTTGCAGTTTTCTCGGAAACGGCTCATCGGCTTGTTTCGTTCAAAATCTAAAAGCAAATTAAATTAAACATAAGGTCATCGCAATAAAAAAGACAGTTGGTGGCAACAGTAAATAAACTTCTGTAACAAAGCCCACCGATTATATTTTCATTGCCTTCCTTGGTGGCCATCAGTCCAGTATTTTCCCAATATCAATCACTTGATTGGAAATATTCGATTTTTTCCGGTGCTCAATCATTTGAGGCAGTTTCGACACCCCTGCGACATCCAATCGATTCATTTTGTTGTCCATTTTATGTGTATCCGGAAGGTCTACCACCCATTGACTGGAGGCCGTCGCCCGTGGTGCTAGCAACATCATAATAATCATCATCATAATCGTGTCGTTATAAAAATCCGATGGTCATGAGCTCTTAAATAAATATATGACTGCAATTATTACATCGATAGGGTTTTTCTCACCCACCCTTAACATGAATATGAGGTCCACTATCCCGATTGTGGATCATATGTCAAGGTCGAGTTAACAAACAACTAATAAATAAAATTATGTTACTGTTTGCCGTGTTTGCCGCACGAGAAAAGCCCATTTTTTCTGATCAATCTTAATGGAGTATCTTTTAGTCCAAAAAACTGCCATTCATTGTTGATATTCTATCAATCTATCTTTTCATGTAATTTCTTAATTTTCTAGCGGCAATCAATATAGGAAAAAGGAAATGTGGGTGATAAAATTTATTCGTTTTTTGTGTTTTTCCAATCTACTTACAAAGTCATATTCAGAATTATCATAAAATCATTTTGATTGTCATGAAATTATCAGGAAAAATTAACATGTACTGTTTTCGGAAGTTAATTGTGTTTTATACAACAAAACATAATTTCTTTTTTTTTTTCGTTACATTACTGTTTTTTTTTTTACTAAATAATTAATTGGCGAGGGAAGGGAAATTGCTACTTTAATAGTCAAGACGCTTGTTGTTTATAGCACGTGTTGTTTATTTTGTATTAAACTTCAGGGTCGTGCGAAGGCGAAGCGACGCTCGGAACAAAAGTGTGTATTTGCTCCCAACCCTTTTTTATAAAAAAAAAACTTTATGAAAATGAATTTTTGTGTGCCGTGAACTTTTAAAAGACCGATCATAAAAAGGAAGGTTGGTGGAAATTTTTGTTTGTGATTATCTAGAGAAAAAATAGAAGCGTATCTGATTTCTCCAGAATGAGTTGCAGTGAAAATTTTTAGGAAAAAAATCGATCGTTTTTGTTCCCCCAGAGGCGAAGAGACTTTAATGTCGAAGCAGAGTTTAAAGCAGTCAAAAGTAAAATTTTCTAAAGAAAAATACTCAGCAGGCAGAAAACTTAAAAAAAACTGCGCCGCAGGCGAACATTTTTATCGGAATAAAATATACCCTTATATTGATAGCCTGACAATTGCCTCACAGTTTTTATTTGATGCAATGAACTTCCAAATGTCGGTTAAGACGCCGTCCTAGGTGATCGTCTTTCGCTCCGACCTTTTTGACAAGTCCTTCTTCAACTTTCTGTGAAAAATGAAATTCGGGTGTTAAACGCCGTGCAGTCTAAATAAAAAAAACATTTTTTGAATTCCTGGTATGAAAAAATGAATATAATTGGACTCCTACAGCCTTATTAATAAAAAATCCCTAACACGGAGATAACTCATGTGCTAACTAACTCCGAGATAGCAAACTTATACATTAGTTAACTATTCTTATTAATAAAAATTTTTCTTCCATATAATAGCTAACTCGTATTTTATTTAAAAATTTAGTTTGAATAAGGCAACCCTTGTGCTGAATTGTACCAAAAAATACGAAAATCTTTTACATTTAAGTCATATTTTGGTTTTTTAAATCCGTTTCCTTGGAGACGATATTAAAATAAGTCATATTTTGGTTTTTTAAATCCGTTTCCTTGGAGACAATATTAAAATAGGAGTGAAATTAATGTTTTTATTTTAATTGTGATTCACTGCAAAGTAATTAAAAGTGGAAAATTTAAAAATTGAAGGAAAGCGATCAGAAAAGTGGTGTTCAAGTGATAAGATAATATAATATAATAACATAAATTGCATTTTTTTAATGGATCATTGTTTCTTATAGTTATTATTGCAAGAGTTATGTGCCGTCAAGAGTTATCAACTCGTTAACTCGAGGGAATCGGTATGTTAGCTAACAGAGAGTTAACTAACGTCAGTTAAATCTTAAAAGTTTTTATTAATAAGAATTTCGAGTTATCCACTGCGTAAACCATTGATAAAAGTTAACTAACGTTTATTAATAAGGCTGCTAGTATCTAAAAAAAAATCTCGGCAAAAGTATTTTCATGCAGCCACATTTTCGTTTTTTTTAAACTGGAACCACCCTATCTAAATCTAAAGAAGCCATCAAATTCAATTTCATAAATAAGAAATATGTGGCTTGCTGGTTTATAGAAAACATCAATTTTCGTATAAATCGTTTCTGACTTTTTTATTTTACCAAAGCTTAGTTTTTACCTTAACACACCATACTCGGAGTGGCTAAAAATACACCATAACTTGTCATAAAAATTTTTCCCCAATCAGGAAATTGCTGTCAAGTTCGGTTCGTTTCCTTTAGCATCTTTCCTACCTTACCCTTTATAGTTTCACGTGAATTTCTAGGAAGTAGAACAAATCAGTTCCACTTCAGGTCCTTCAAAATGGCAGCCATAAAGTCATCCTTCAAACGCCTCTGTTTCACTCCAGGATCCCAATGTTTACTGCTTTTTGTGCTTTTTATTTCACATCGAAAGGAAAAATCTCCGGAAAATTCTTGTGAAAACGACTCGAGAAAAAATACTTTAAGTGGGTCAAAGTCGTCTCATAACATAGCCATTTCGATCTTTCATATTCTTATGTTTCATTGGCTATCAAAAAAAAAGAGATTTCCGTTGATTTCACGCAGAACGCTCTGTTCTAAATAAATACAAAACTTCCAGCAAGCATCTCATCCCTTATTTGCAAGGGTAAAAAGGCCGCTCTGTTATCCATTGTGGCGCCAACAACATAAGCAAAATTTGGATAAAAACATACTACAAAAGTCAACTGAAGTCAAGCCGTTTTTCTATATTGTCTCTATATCGATTTGAATTCCTTTCTCATGTATTACACAATCCAATGAATTCATTTTTCTCATCTTCTATTTGGAAAATCGCAAGGAAGGGGAGTGAAGGGTTGCTTGCCTCGAGTAAACTTAAAAGGAATGGATGAAAGTACATATATTACAGTTGAACCTGCGAATTCGTTATATCGAATTTTCATAAACTCTTGTTTTTTGATTAAAAGCTATTATTTACTTTCTCATGTTGGGTTCAAATTTTGTGACTTAATTTTGACCAACATCCACATATTCGATCACCTTGATAATTTTCACATATGCGTAGTTCTGATAACAACACAATTTTCTATTCTAAAAATAGAAATGTCTGTCTTTTTGTTCGCCTATAACCAAAGACTAGGTAAATAAAGATGTGTAACCTAGAACAAATTTTGAGGCCCCAAAAAAACCTGTCAGCGGAAATGGAGTCTTTAGTATGCCTTGCAAAAGACTTTTTTCCCTTATATTTTAACACCTAGCTGTCAAAGAATCAATAAAAATATTTAAATGGCATGCACTACTTGACTAAGATTCAAACCTCTACAGTATTTTCCACACATTTTTAAAGTTCTTATTTGCTTACCTCTAGTTACCTAATCTTCGCTATAACTAAAGAAACCACATTACATACACTCAGAAAAATGGAGGCTAACTCGACGACCTACATACGGCGTAATTGGCCTCGGGCAGGCGCGCGTTCGCCTGCATGTGGGGAAGTAAAACTGAGTTGACCTGTGGTCGGAGAAATTCTGAAATTAAGCTACCAGCAGGTGAAGTAGGGCATTGGGAGCTGCACGAGTTGTCCTTAGATAGGTTAACTCTGACCGCTGGCTGGCTTACAGACACCTCTGTAAGGTCAGAGTTAACCTGACAAAAAGTTGACCTGGACATTTTTCTGAGTGTACTTGCCAGCCAGTAGATAATCGTGGAAACGGGCCCTTAGTGCCGTTTGCACCAACGAAACTTAGCAGTTTAAACCCAACTTAAATTATTTAAGTTCCACAAATTCATTTTTTAAGAAATGTTAGCGCATACGGTCATTAGAACCAAATCAAAAAATATATAAAGTAAGGTATTTTAAAAAATTCTTAACTTCTTGCACGTTTTCCTTCCATCTTTTTACAAGCTTTGATGTTTTCTCGAAAACGGTTGATGATTAAAATCTTTTCCAAAGCATTTCTTCTGGAAATTAATTCAGATATTAAAAACCCACATTTTATCTATCATTTTATTTAAGTTTCTCTGTTTATTCTAAATATATGACGCGGCCCTCTTGAGAAGATGGCATGGCAAACATATCATATGATAAGGGTATCATCATCACCGCACACATCATGATCTATGGTCGATACTTAGGCTACGCAGGAATTTTGTTAACCTTATTTTCGTTCCTGTGTTGAAACCTACATCATAATTCTTTGATCCTTTTCCTATATTTTTTCCCTTATTTTTGACGTTTATCGTCTCTATTTTATGATGTCTCTATTTCCAGATATCAAACAAAGGTGTTCAATCGAACAAGAAGAATGTGTGATGCTTTAAATTGCTCACAGAAAATCTTTTATATTAGAAATCTAGATTTTCCAGCAATGTTTGACAAAATGTGAGTCTTCTTCTAATTTTTTTTTCCGGCCAACGCTCCTCTGTATGTTTATCAGTCGATAGTCCCCAAGTACCGAATTCCAATTAAATTTGTCCAACATCAGACAGGTCCGGATTTTATCTTCTGTCAATATCTAGTACCAACTGAAACATCTCTAATTTAATTACGAAAGGGCCGATAGTCTCCGCAATCAAACGGAGACGTGGAGATCCTCCCAGATCCTGAGTAATCGCCTTCCTGAATAGAAGGTCGGAGAAAAATACTTCAATCGTCCGGAATCGTGATGATTTTGCACGTTTGGCTGTTTTGGTTTCATTCACAGTGTTTTTGTAGGGAGGATTCTATAGTCCACAGGACCTCGAAGGGCGCACATCTTCATAATTTTCTGCCAGTGAAAATTGTTTACGTGGGTTCGCTTTTGTTTTGATTGCCTATAAATGATTCTAGATTCGGTGTGCTTTTTGAATGGATGTTTTAAGCTCATCATAGATATTGGAAAAAACGATGACACTGGAAGTGATTTTATATATCTTAAACCGTACCTATAGTATTTGTAGTGCATTTAACCAATCGTCAAATGGAAAAAATACATCAGTATGTATTTAGGATGATAAAAAAAACACTGCTAGAACTAGCCGGATGTATTTAATGGGCAGTCCATTGGACAAAGCATTTTAAAAACGTTAAAAAATGTATTAGAATATGATTTTACATAAGTTTTTCCACATAAAAAAAAATCAATCGGACCACTCCATGCACAGCGAATTTTTTTTAAACAAAATTCGGCCTAAAATTCTCATACATTTTTATACCCGTATGATGAAACCAAAGGGTATATTAGATTTGCCTTACCATTTGTAACGCCAAGATCCCGTCATCACACACAAAAATGAATTACACCAGTGTGTTTAGAATGATAAACATAACAAATGGTGATTTAAGTGAATGGCGAACAGTTGTATCAAAATTCCACTTTGAAGTCAAACTTTCCAATACGATTTATTAAAATTTATTCCAATCGGATTTTGATGTATGGGAGTTTTATGTAGAATCATATCCTAAATAACTTGTTCTTGCACTTTTTTGATAAGATGCACCGTTTCGCAAAAAACATTTTTGTTCCCCCCGCCCCCCATATTTGTCCATATTTGCCCATGAACGAACTTAGCCCCGCATTTTACGAAAAACGGATCTGCGCAAAATTTCAAGTCTCTAGCTCAATCCGTGCGCCCGCAATCCGCGCCACAGACGGACGGACGCTTTGAAATCACTTTTTACAAAAATCATACTTTGGACTTCAGATTGAATGGAATTAAAGGCCTAGAATGATATAATATTTTCGTAGCCATTTTGCCGCCAGCTACAATTATGTTGATCTCGTTGGTTACGTTAGGGAGGTTTTTTTTTCCGATATTTGTGTTGAATGTTAAAAAACGGGACATGTACCTTTCCATATAAAAAAGTTGTTTTATGGGCGTTTCATGCTCTAACATCGAACTAAATGAACATGAACCGTATATAAAAAAGTACCTATATAATAATATTTATATGCATCTACATAATATAAAGCTTCACGTAAGCATTGTATTAATTTTGTAAACTAAACTTCCCTGTTTTCACGTCAAAACTTACTAATTTATATGCCAAACGGGATATTCAATGGACGGAGTCTAACATATATGAGTACAGATAACAAACAACTCATCCATGTCACGTCCCTCAATTTCACAAGCCGAAAAACCAAAGGGAATAAAATATACGTTGGTAAAGTGCTGAATTTTGTGTAAAAGAAAACAATCGCTAGGATCAGAAAAGAACCAGAACAGGATATCAGCATTTTACCCCCCATTTGGTTTCCAATTTGAACGTGAAAATATGCCCGGGTGGCCTCTTGTCTTTCGGTTTTATTACACCACAGCCCTATACAGATATTTACTTCAGAGCAACATTCACCATTAAACAATAAGGATATCAGCTCTTCGCTTCTGTTGTTGCTTTCGAAGGATATCTAACAACATTTTTCCACATCGAAAATTACATAGATTTGCTGCGGTATCCATAATGGGACGAAGGATATCCTGTATTCGAGGCCTGCAAGTTAAAAACTTTATCGAAATTTATTCAAAAAAATTGTGTAG
This sequence comes from Chrysopilus asiliformis, assembly GCA_964034945.1. Taxonomy (NCBI): domain Eukaryota; kingdom Metazoa; phylum Arthropoda; class Insecta; order Diptera; family Rhagionidae; genus Chrysopilus; species Chrysopilus asiliformis. Next base: position 8,571,601 of record OZ035960.1, read on the forward strand.
AGAGGTTACAATACACCTGAGATGAATTCATCATCGAAACAATAAAAAGAGATTAACATGAGAAAATATTGAGGTGGTAAAAAAAACAGAATCTAAAACATATGGGTTGAATTTAAATCTATTAAAAATTTAATAAGGCTTTTTTTGTTTTGTTTTATGAATAAAATTTTCAATAAATAAAATTCGAATATGTTTGTTTGAATTAGTTTTTAGGTATTGTGTACCCTACTAGCATTTTTTGTATACCGGCACGTATTTGCCACTAGAAATCGGTATTCTTTGGTGGCAAAAACGTATGACATCTATACATAAAGAAGAATAACTTATATGGTTTTTTTTCTTTCAAAAATGACATATTTGGGGAACCAGAAGGGCTAGAGGCGGTACAGTGCCTTTCAAACAAGACAGTTTATAATTAACCCTGTGTATAATTAACAGTGCATCAATTTGTATACTCTATGGGGGCACAGGAACATATTTTTGGGGATGGGAGGAGGATTTTGTTTGAATTGTGAAGTTGTAACTTCGTCTATACAATACTTGAATTTAATTTCGTTACCCAATTCCTAAATTGGATTCAGTGTAACAAACTGATTTCACTTTCAATTTTAGAATGTAGTTTACTGAACGGAAAATATTATCAAAACAACAAAAAACAACATGTTAAATATTAACCAGTTCTTGGTTATCTCAATATATTGACTTTTTTTTATTCCAGTTGAAAATTTATAAAAAAAAACTTTAATTTCTTTTCGAAAAGATTTTCCTAAACCGATACTTTTTTTGAATGTGAAAATCGTAAAATTGATGTTATTATCCCAACATATTTGGATCGACCCTATTTGACCTAACTTATCGAATTTTTAGAACTAACAGCGATTTATCTTTGATTGCTCCATATGTGAACACATTTTGGATCAATTCGACTTTTGTATACCGAGAAAATATTGGGCAGGGCAGATATTGAAAAAATCAAGGAAACTCGCCCCATTGCCCATCATTCAAAATGTTTAAACAAATAATCCTTTGATGCGAGCTTAGGTTCTTTCAGGTATTGAGGAACTCCTGCTTTTCACCAAGAACTCAAATCTTTATTGGAATCTGCTGTTTCACCTCTAAGGAAAATTGGGGTGCAAAAAAATCCTACGCACTTTATATGCGAATTTACTTGCTCGCATCGTGATTTAGGTCGTTAAAATACGAAGGTTTATGAGTACATTGCCATAAATTTGAACAATCCAACAGATCCAGCCGCAAAAAAATGGCAACAAGAATGTATTCAGTATTTTATATCCAAAAGTGAATGCCAAGATTCTGTAAACCAAGCACAGATGCTATCTTATTGCTTAACACTCAGCCAACCACCTTGAAGCGTTGTTAAGGGAGTTTGTGTAGTCGCGTTGATAGGGTAGGGTTCTTATGTCCCATGTGCGAAGGGTTTATTGTATGGAAGGCCGATAACGACAACCGTATCCTAAACTCGTGTACAAAGCCTTAAATGGGGAGGCTTAACAAGATTTGATAGCTTACAGGCGACCACGCTAGACTGGATGGTAAAATTCTATAGTAAAATGCCATCATCACCTTTCCCTTGACAATTTACCATATACTGGTATTCGTCTCCTCCTTTTTAAATTAACCCGCAAAACAAAATCCAATTTTATTTCCAACAGCAGAGGGGGAAGGGGGCAGTTTGTATCTCGGTGTTGGTTAAAATATTTCTGAGCGGATTTGATATCTCGTCTGGAGGATTTCTTTGAAACGCATGCAAAGAATAAGAAAACCAGCCTTGAATAAGATTTGTTAGTTATCAAATAATTCAATTCCATTACCCTAACTCCAACCCTACTTAATGTTAGCCTTTTGGCAGCATTCTCTGATTCATGAACTCATTCTTTTAACCCCCTAACTGAAATGTTGTAGTATCGGAGAAGGGGAACAAAGTGAATTTAAGAGGAAAATTTGTTTTCCACCCATTTTCATCCACTACATGTGCCTTGGATTTGCCGATCTGCTGAGATTACCGGCTCACCTTTATTTGTAAGCCCACATTTTCACCATAACCAGAACAAAATTAAGTTAGTCCTGTCTACACTCTAAATCAGACGGCCTTTTCCTAGCAAATTTTACTGGGATTTTACTGGTAAAAACAGTAAAAATTCTTTTTCAGTAAAATTTACTGGGACACAGTAAAATTTACTGAAAGAACCGTAAAAATTCTAAACTCCTTCGAAATAACGGTATATCCCGAATTGAGATATCGTTTTCTAGTAAAAGGAAATTTCCCGGTCTTCAACTATCATTATACCTAAGACTACAAAAAAAACGCCTAATTTCAGGGGAAATCGCGAAAAACGAAATTGCGATTTTTAAAAAGTTACAATTTTGATTACTTCCGGTTAACGGATTCCACGAAAAATTGACAGGATCGTCACATTCCAGGACCAAACATGCCTGTAAACTTTCATGGCTCTAGCTCCGTTAGTTTTTGAGAAATCTTGTACACAGACTCACAGACATTTTTGTAATAATGCTCCAATCGACTCCCGAGTGCTCGAAAAATGTTTTTTAGGCAAAATTAAGAGGTCGAAATTTTTCACTACGTAAGAGAAAGTAAAAATTTCGAGTGTTTGTCCTGGAATTATTCAAAGATGTGAAATTCAACAGAAACAATGGAAACTTGACGATAGAAGTTTTTAATTAAGAACCAATGGAAATTCCTGTATCAGAGAAGATTTCTCGTTTCCACAGGGAAGGAAACCCATTTACTGCTAAATTATTTTTCACGCATACCAGAATTTTAATGCGTATTTACTTTATGTGTTCGTACTGAAAAAGCCAAAGATGATAACATTTAGTATAACTAACCGCCACCATTGCCGGTACCTCCAATCTGACATCGAGCCCGGTGGAAATTTCACTTCATAATTTCCATCGTCAACTGATCTGATAAAACATTTTTTATACGTGAGTCAAATAATATCCTTGTGGCTCTTTTGCAGGCTTGCGTATTCATGGGTTCTGTGTATTGTGCTGTTCTTATGCGAAATGAATGGCTCTTCAAATGAATTTCGAGTTGATCAATGATGTTAAATAACTACAAGAACGTGACTTTTTCGGAAAATCAATTCATTTTCTTTTCTTTTCCAATGTATGAAAACTGCTGCAAATTTTTCCGGTTGCTGATTAATGGCTAATTACACCAAAAATTGCCACCAATCTTAGACAGTTAAATCGTTTTCTCATAGACGTTAGATTCGAATTTGAAATTACTTTTACACTTTATCTTAATCGATCAGTGTCAATTTCATTTAATTAATAACAATGGCAATAAGAAATGGACAATTCGTTTTACCTGATTAGGAAATTTGTATTTTGTGATTTTTTATTTTTCCTGAATATCTGGAATATCATCGGGCTTACTAGCGATTTTTTACATATCGTCGGCTAAAAGTGAAATTGTGCTAAGTCCATTTGGTATAATTTTCCAGAAGAGCATTGAAAACCTTGTTAAATCGTTTTAATTCTCTTTCAATAACACTGAGTTTTCTTTAAATGAGAAAAATTGGGCTCAGTTTTCTTTAAATGAGACTCTGTTTTCTTTAAATGAAAATTAAAATGATTTAACCAAGGTTTTTTATTGCTCTTCTGTCAAATTTGGTATAATGGACTTAGCACAATTTCACTTTTAGCCGACGATATACTCTATATGATATATCTTTTTATACTCTATATGAAGTATATTAGATTTAGTATACCGTTTGTAAGGCATCAAATCAATCATCGGATACAAAAATGAATAACACAAGGGTGTTAAAAATGACAAAAGGTTTTGATTTCCGAATCTCCTTCCGTCTGTCTGTCTGTCTATCCGTGAACACAATAACTTTCGAAAGGATTGAGTTAGAGACTTGAAATTTTGTTTAATTACGTTTCTCGTAAATGTCCAGACTAAGTTCTTGAACGTGTAAAATTGGACCATTCCTTCTCTCCCCCCCATACAAATCAGACGGTTTTTTTTCGATTTTCTCGAAAACGGTGAGTCATATTGAAAAATTTATAAACGCAAAATGTGTTTGGAATGGAATTTTACATAACTCATCCATACATCAAAATCCAATCGGACCGTTGCTTCCCCCTCTCCCATACAAATAGAATATTTTTTTCCTGTATTCTCGAAAACTGTACATCGTATCGAAAAATTTATAAAGATGAAATGTGTTTAGAATATAATTTTACTGAATGTGTTTAGAATATGAAAATGGGAAAATATAACATGGTGTAACTTCGTTAGTAACGATTCCTTAAAAATAGGGAATGTGTACCAAATTTTTGAGGCAGCTCCCTATTATTTTGGTACACAATCCCTATTTTTACGGAATTACTACACGGTAAAAATTCCTGGCGTACTTTTCAATCAAAATTGGATTACATATTAGTCCACACCAAAACAGGATTGAATTTCAATACAATATTTGGATTAGATCAAGTCTCTAGCATCCCAAACATCAAAATCTTTTATCATTTAATTTACATTTTTGTAAATTGAAAGAAATTATTGTTCGGCAATAAAAATTCTAAATTTTTTTCAGATTATTGAAAGAAAAAAAAACGTCAATTTCACTGAAAAAATCTCCCAAAATCGTCTTGCTTCAAAGAGGTTTCGTAGTATTTTAGTACTTGACCAAATGATGATAAATTATCACAATTGGCATCATTGCCTACGTTTCACTTACTTTATATGGAAATAGCCTATACCACTTTAGAAAAATGAATTAAAATATTTCAGAAATTGAAATATTTCAAATTCATGTCAAAAGTTTTCCTCTACATTTCACTGATAATTACTTTCTGTGCGGAAAACTCATTATATCAACTTGAACAATAATTACAAATTAAAATTTTCTACATCAATAATCACAATCTTGCTGGAGCACAAAAAATTTACACATTGTTTGAAACGATGGAATTAGAGGGGAAATATGGAAGGACGTCATCGTGAATTTATTTCGCGGAGACTTAAGAATTAAATTAGCGGATTAATATGAGAAACATTTAGAGCGCATAAATAGGGGCAATTTCTCTTCAACAAGTATTTTAATGTTAACAAAGTTAAAGTTAATTGTACAATAAATGAGATGTAAAAGTGTTTCTTGAGCATTAATGGCTTCATCTTTTCTACATCATTGTAACATCGACATCATTTTTTTCATGTTTTTTTTTTTTATTTTCTTTGTTTTTTTTTCACTTGATGGAAAAGTGAATTAACCGGAGCATAGTGAATTCAAAATGTAAAGAATTTTTATGTTTTATGTAGAAAGAGTAGACAGATAACAGACGCCCTAAGTTTTAAGATACACGGATTTTATGGTCGATTAAGACGAAAACGATGAGATGCACTTTAAAAGCTCCACGGCGATCCACTCAAAGTTTTATGACGGAAGATAGTGGCCGGATTGAATCTAACTATGACTTTCATTTACTTGTAGATATAACGTATTCCAAAATCCCCCATCAGGGATTTATACGAGTTTCCTATCTACTACTGCTCTAGTGGAAAATGACGAGATAGATTTACTTGCATAGTCGCTATGAGTGGCAATAAAAATTCTCCTTCGGTTTATGGCCCTCCAAGGACCTTTACTTCACTCATCAGGTGATAGTTTTAGTATTACGGTCAGGCTGAGATTATGAAATAACAAAATATAGTTTATTGCTGGCAATGGATTTTTAATCTAGACACGTTGACAGTGTTTTTATTTTATGGTTTTTTACGATTATAAGAAAATTGGATTTAACCATGGTATTAATGGAGTTGATGAAAATTTGGAAAAAATATTATAGAATTTTTGCATCCGCGTCGTATTTTGAAACGTTGTATATCGAAACGTCGTACAGTGGAACCTGTATAAGCCGGACTCGCATGGACCCAGGAAATTAGTTCGACCCGGTTCCGAGTCGAAGACCAAAAAAAAGGGAATTATCTTATTTTCTAAAAGTTTTTGTAGATTGCTTTTTTGTCTGTTTGTTCGTTTGGCCGTCTGTCTGTTTGTTTGTTTGTTTGTTAGTCTGTTTGTCAGGGTTAAATCTTGTAATCTAACTTTAACCCATTTCCACTCAACCGATTGACTTGAAATTTTGCACACGTATGTGGAAGTGGGTCAAAATTAGATTACAAAATTACCAAGATTGCGAATACCCGTAAAGGCCCCGCAGGAGGGGCCTTAATTCTAGTAAATAAAAATCAATTTTAAAACATAAGAAAAGCTACAATTGCCAGGGGCCAATCGTCAAATATTCTACATGAAAAAAATGTTTATTTAAAAAAATCAATTTGTATAGGAGAGGGGGGAAGGAGTGCTCCGATTGGATTTTGATGTATGGATGAGTTATGTAAAATTTTATTCTAAACACATTTCACCTTAATAAATTTTCCAATATGAAAATTTTTCGAGAAAATTGCAAAAAACTGTTTTGTTTGTATGGAAAATTTTGCCCGTTCGAGAGCTTAGCCTAGCCATTTACGAGAAACGCAACTGTAAAAAAATTCAACACTAGCTCAATCCTTTCAAAAGTTTTTGTGTTTACGGAGGAAAGATGGACAGACAGACGGACGCACATGCAGAAATTAAAATCTTTTGTCATCCCTAACACCCTAGTGTAGTTTAGTTTTGTGTCCGATGATTGGTTCGATGCGTTACAAACGCTTTACAAAACTTTAAATGAGTAAGCGTGGCGATTTAGATTTTTAGTCCTACTAAACAAATTCAAAATGATTAAAAAGGATGAAATAAAAAAAAAGATTTTATTATAAAACGTACTAAAAAAACAATAATTTTTTGGGCGCAGTGTATCAGAAATAAAAGCGAGATAAAAGCATAAAAAAATAAATATTTATCTCGTTTTTATTTCTGATATACAGTTCTCAGAGGGTTCCCGATTCCTGAATTTGAAAATGGGAATTCTGGTATCCAATTTCTAACAACACGGTCTGGTATCCGGTTTCTAACAAGACGGGTGATTCCAGAAAATCACGCTTTTCAACAGCCCTAAAAGTTACGCTACTGATGGTCTTTGACATCATTAGACACAAAGTAAAAGCACCTCTCTAGACAAAGTAGCCTAAAACTAATACAAAAAGGATCAATTAATTGCACATTAAAAGTAAAAGAAGTAGCAAACGGATATAAGCAAAGCATTGAGAGTTGGAAAAACGTATTAATGTTTTATTTAGCTTTTGACGAGACAAGTTTGTTTTCTTAAAAAAAAAATAATGGTAAATGTGTTGCGGTAAACATGTTTCACTTTTCGGAAAAAGACAATGTTATACTATAGTGATGGAAATAGAAAAGACAAAGTTTAGAAAACAGTTCGTTATTTTTATCAAAGTTTCTGCGACATTCATTTATTTCCTATCTTAGCTTGATAGTTTTCTCTCTATTCTTAAGATAGCATTGGCCGTTTTAGGATGCTGAAAAATTGATATCGATTTTTAGCTTCATTTATGCCATCAATCTGAGGATACCTTAGCGTCGTGAAATAATAGACAACTCGATTTCCATTAGATGTCTTCCTGTGTGTCCAATTAGCTACTAACTTTTTGATGTTTTTATACAGGTTGATGGAAAAGTCCATCAGATGGTGCTTTGAGGCATTTTCTACTTCGATAACCTTTTCAGGATTTTTATGCACTAAGATTTTTCGCCCACTGAACTAGTATATCAGTTTATGGCTGTTTTAAAAACTCAAAGGAACAAAATTAGATCGACCTACGTATTTAATAAAAACGTATCGAAAACAACCAGCCATGAGACTTTAAACCATAACAAAATATTTCCCTTTACATCGCATCTGTGTAGAAAGCTGTATTTCAGTTATGTTAAGTAAAATTATTCAGTGTGGAAATGGAGGAGGATCTCTTTCGGTGGCAGCATATTTTCTTTATGTGGCAAATATTGTTGAAACGAACCCTCGAAGAGCATAAATCACGATTTAATTAGGACATTTATAAACATATAAGGTCGACACGCGTGGATATACAATTTCGTCTAACTTCCTATGCTCATCCTTCTTCGGATCTTCATTTTCTTGTGTTTCACTTCCAGGCCATGGTCATTTCGCAGTATGCACAGAAAATCCCGTATCAGGTATTTTTGTTATCCTTGGACAACATGATTTCGTGTATTTTGGCTATTTTGAACATCTATTTATGCTCTTGACCGAAAACGGCATTTTAGCTATTATTATAAGTGATTTAAATGTGTTTAATGATTTATTTTAAACGCTTTTTCTTCATAAATTCCTAATCGTCTTATATTGTTGCAAAAAAGTCTTCATTTGGTTGTTGAAAGAAAATTGACGAATATGATGTTCGTCAGAGTTTCTTTGATAAAACTTTTTCTTAGCAGAAGCCAAATTTCCAGTTCAAGTAAATATTTTTAGAGCCTCAACATTTCATATATCTCGAATTCAATAAATTTTCACAGATATTCCTCACAAATCAAATATAGTTATGCCAATATAAAGAAAAATTTGGTGTTTCCTTAACCATTAACACGTTGGCTACCATGTGAGTCACCGGTGTACACACACTATTGTCATTACCGTCAGTTTCTCAAGTTCCATGGTTGAGTGCAGTCGCTCGTGCGGTACAAAGGGGGTTTTTTTGTCCGTTATATTTTATTCGATTCGTTCGTTTTTGTCTGTATTGATCTTGTATTCACTGGTGACTCACAAAGTACAGAAATAATTTTTGCGTTTTTTCCCAGTGTATACTAGCGGAGTAAGCGTTTTTTTGGCGTTTTTTTTTTGAGTAAGTGTTAAGGCAAAATCAAGTAAAATTGTTAAAATAATAATTGTTGTCGAAGATATTACAATCATTTCTGGGTAATTTGACGTCGCTAAATCCAATTTTTTAAGTGATTTGGTCAGATATGCTACAATTTTTGAGATAATCAAAAAAGTAAATTTGATTTTTTGTGAACCTTCAGATGCGAAATCAACGAGGTCAAATTATACTCAAATTATTATAATCTCCGTATAATTTTTCCGTACAACCGAATTAATAAAATGTCAATTGTTTTCGAAGTCAAGTGAAAGCGTTAAATAATAAATGTAATTTGACTATGCTAAAAAGCGATGTTATTTTAACTGAAATCGCTTGAAATTACTTTCAATTGTTAAAAATACTTGAGATTAAACAAAATATTTGAAGAGGCTGTCATAATCGCCATCATTAAAGTGTTCTATGTTATGAATTATTAAAATTACTATAATTAAAAAAATATAGCCAGTCTGAAATATGATAAAATGGGTACTACTGTAATCAATCATTTATTTAATCCTTTTCATTTACTTCAAAATAATTATACTTAAGGGAAATTGAATCGAAATGAAAAATGTCACTTGGCAAAAAGCTAAAATGAACCGAACTTAAAACCATTTCAAATTTCAATTTGTTGAAATAAACATCAGACCCTCGTTCATTTTCATATATTTTTTTCGTCCTTTTTTAATGTTTGATCAATGTTTTTAATCAAGGGAGAAAAATTCAAGCGATTTGTTGATTGTATAAGCAATTCGATACACACTATTATTCAAGTAAATAGTAACCAAATTGTTGCCACGCATTTATACAAACCCCCAAAAACCGGAAAATTCGAGAATGAGTCCCATTTAAAACCTGACAGTTCCCAAAACTATGTAATTCCTACCGTTTTTTTTTTCATTTCCATGCATTTAACCATATCCAAGGATTTTGTTGTTTTCGTATCGATTGGTATGAGTTTCCCTTCCAACTACCAGTCCCTTCTCCGTGTTTCCTGGACAGCATTCCTGTAGTCGCGCACAAGAAAGGTAGGTATGACGACGTCCAGGTTGAAACCGGAAGGTACTTCATTATTTTACCATGCCAAGGATTCTCTTCTTTTTCCACAATGCCGAATGGATCGCCACTACCTGATTGTAAAATATGAACTGAAAACTTTTACTTTGAACTTCATTTTCAGCTTATTAACTCTGAAGGTGTCGGAGTAGAAACTTTCAAAATGGAAGGAAAATTTAATTGTTTAGGAGTTTTTCATAAGTGACCCTTTTTGCTTATTGTTCACATAGAATACGGTCAATGTTAGAAATTTTTGCCGAAAATTCATTTCTCCTGTATCGTTACAGTTTTACATACCTATACGATATTGTTTTATTTGCTAATTCGTTTCTTTATGCTTGAAAAAACAATTTTAAAGTGAGAGAAAAATCAGGTTTTGTGTGACATTTTCCATTTGAATACATTTTGTCGTATCCTCAATTTGAATGAATAATTGTGTGCAAGCAATTTTGTTTTACTTCGAGTTGTTTTTTGTCATATGAATATACACTGTTGTAATATTTATACTCTATCATACAGAAGTATATTAGACTAGCAGACCCTTCGTTGTCAGCTTAAAGTTTTTTGTATAAATTTTAGAATGCCAAAAAACCATAAATAACTTAAAACCTTTTGGGAAAAAACGTGATCCTTACTGGACCTTTCGTTTCGAATTTTGAAATTCCAACAAAAGATTCGTGATAAGCAACCCTGAAAACCTCCCAAAACCAGTTTTTGCGAAAAAAAAAAATGGAATAAGGACACTTGCGTTATCCTTACAAGACCTTCCGTTTAGAGTTTTAAAAATCTAATACCGGATTTGTGATCAGCGACCCCAAAAACCCCATAATACCGATTTTTTCGAGGAAAAATGGGAAAAATGATATTTGCTTTATCCTTACAGGACCTTCTGTTTCGAATTTTGAAAATCTAACAAAGCTAAAAACCTACTCCCGGCAACGCAGATCGTTTTGCAAAAAACCGCGTAAAAATCAGTCCAGTAGTTTTTGAGTTTTGTGAATTCAGACAGTCCAACAGACAAACATCAATTTTTATACCCGTATGGTGAAACCAAAGGGTATATTAACTTTCCCTTACCGTTTGTAACGCCAAGATCCCGTCATCACACAAAAAATGAATTACACCACTGTATTTAGAATAATAAAAATAATTAATTTTTGCATGTCCGTCCGTCCGTCTGTGGTGCGGATTGCGGGCGCACGGATTGAGCTAGAGACTTGAAATTTTGCGCATATCCGTTTTTCGTAAAATGTAAGGCTAAGTTCGTTAATGGGCAAAAATGGACCATAGGGTACCCCCCATACGAACGAAAACGTTTTTTGTGAATATCTCAAAAACAGTGCATCTTATCAAAGAAGTCCAAGAACAAAAGTTATTTAGGATATGATTCTACATCAAAATCCGATTGGAATAAATTTTAAAAAATCTTATTGGAAAGTTCGACTTCAAAGTAGAATTTTGGTACAACTGTTCGCAGTTCACTTAAACCTCCATACGGGTTTTCAATAATTGCCAGATTGGCAATTATAGCTTTTGTTATGTTTATATATATAGATTTAGTATACCGTTTTGTAACGCATCGAATCAATCATCGGACACAAAACTGAACTACACCAGGGTTTTAGGAATGACAAAAGATTTTAATTTCCGCATGTCCGTTCGTCTGTCTGTCCGTCCGTGAACACGGTCACTTTCAAAAGGATTGAGCTAGAGCAGGGGCCGGCAATTAGTTTCTATGGAGGTCCGGATAATTTAAAAAAATGTCAAGGTCCAAAAAAAACTTAAACATTAGTTAATAAATGTATTTATTTTGGTATTAAGCGTTACCCAGTTTAAGCCGTTTAAGGTAAATTATTTAATAGAATATAATATAAATTATAGGGTTTCATAATAATAGGCCCTATTCCAGAATCCGATACGAATGATTCGGATCGTAAACTCAATGTTGTTGTTAGTGTTTTATACCAACAACAACATTGAGTTTACGATCCGATTCATTCGTATCGGATTCTGGAATAGGGCCTAAAATAATACAATTTTATACTTGAATATATGAGAGAAAAAACATTTCTTGTCCTGAGCCAGTGTTGTAAAATTTGGTACTCTTGAAGAACAACTAATACGCAGTGCTATCAAGATGAAAATCAGTTAATCTTGAGCGATATTTATTCTTCAAAAAGGTCAATTTTGAGAACGAAGTTTCACAGATGTATGTGGAGCCAAACATGGTAGCTAATTTGATGGCCAGTATTTTACGGTTCATATACTTATCCAAAACATGCTTTGCCCAAAAATCTTCAGTAGATGTAGTTTTGTATAGTTTCAATGAAATATCTTGTTGCAAGTCAATAATTTTTGATGATTTACGTGCCTGAGATAATGAGTACTTTGTACACATTTGTAAATCATTTAAAAACGATTATGAATACGTCCCAAAGTAATTTTTCATAGGTTCGAAATCAATTTTACAGCATTATTTCGTAAATTTACCTACAAGTGCGGAATACTTATTTGGAAAATTGTCTACTTTCCCATAGAGATGATTTTTTTTTGACATCAAAATCCAAATGGTGAGAAACGTTTTCCAAAATTTCGGGTAATGGAGAAAAAATTAGAAAATTTGACAAAATATTTATGCGGTAACCTCTGAATCATTAATTTACAGGTCGATTATCTTAAACGCGTCACTTTTCGTGACTCGAATTTGACCTATTGTATTTGTTGTTTTGTACCAACAACAACAGGCAATTTAATTTCGAGTCAAGAAAAGTGACGCGTCTAAGATAATCGACCTGTTATGTTTTTATTCGTGATTTTTTTATCTTGAAAATATTTTTTTTTATAGACAAATGGATTTGCACCATTTTTTTTATCAATATTTTTCACAATAAAAAGTAATTGATGGGAATCTATTAATTAGTATCGTGAATGCCTAAAAGTACTTTAGAAACACTTTTTTGACTGCACAATTGGACTTCGTCTTGAAATATGATTTAAATCGATTGCTCCATTGTTTTTATAATTTCTTGGATTGTGAATTTATCTAATCCGCAAATTAAATTTTGTTCTGAGAAGACTGTCGGGAACAAAAGACTAGATTGCTATAGTCACAGTAAAAAAGATAATTTGATGAAAAAGTACTTTTAGCTCCTGGAAAATTGAGTTAAAATTCTACGCAGTATAAGTCTTTAAAAACGAATCGCCTGATAAATGAATATAAGATATAGTTGAATATTCTTACAGAACTAATTTAGTACACAATTATTTAAAAGTCAATCAACTCCGCCGAATTTTTGATAAGTCTTGATGTTCTCAAGGACATCAGAGTTTTTTTTAGAAAAGAAATGTTTTTTCCTAAGAAACTGCTCCATTGTCTTTCAGATTAGCAAAATCTGTTTTTCAGTAAGCATTTATCTAATCTACGAAAACTAATGTTGCTGGTTCTAAATCATATATAAAGAAGACAATCAGAAGTTATGGATCAGTTTAATTTTTGTGTACATCGCGAAAAAATCCAAAACTAAAAATTCCAATCAAGATGAAATTTGCAGCTGTAGTCGCATTCGTTCTAATCCTTGGGATTGTTGCCGCTGAAAACAATAATTGGGGAGTCATAGGACCCCGGGATCGTTTGTTGTTCCAAGATGTTCTTACCAGGAGAAGCGAATACGAAAGCATTGCTACCGAGCAATATACTTGGCCACCACCGGTAATTAAGATATCTAGTTTTTGTGTAAATTTTTTTTTTATTTTATTTTTTTTTTTTGCATGTAGCAAATCCACAACGATGCTGAAATTTCGGCAATTATAGTGACTGACCAGAATAAAGATGGCAATGGTGGCTATGCAAATTTGGTAAAAGGCGGAGTTGGTGGAACCAATGTCACACTTCGTTTCGAATCTAAACCAAATTATGGATTTGACTTCACTTTGAAAATTTTCGGACATTAAAATTCCTTTGACAATTCCTACCAAATTTAAAATTTATAATAAATGTGAATTCACAAAAATAAAATTTGTATAAAGGTGATGGCCCAATAGAAGCTTTGATGTTTCTTACTTTTATTGACAGTAATATCCAGTTGAAATAATTCTGAAAAATTCACTTTTTAACACGTCAGTCAAATTAGATTTCTTCTTTATTTTAAAAAAGTTTTTAAATTGAATGATTTAGACATATACTTCGACCACAAGAAAGTTTTTATATCGAACACAATTATTTCAAACATCATTTAGCAAGCTCTAATATTAATCTTGTAGGCGACTGCTAGATTACACACGATTTTTATGCTCTATATCAGGGGTTGGCAATTAGTTTCTATGGAGGTCCGGATAATTAAAAAAAATGTCAAGGTCCAAAAAAAACTTAAACATTAGTTAATAAATGTATTTATTTTGGTATTAAAAACACAGTTTAAGCCGTTTAAGGTAAATTATTTAATAGAATATAATATAAATTATAAAGTTTCATAATAATAATAATACAATTTTATACTTGAATATATGAGTAAAATCACATTTCTTGTCCTGACACAGTGTTGTAAAATTTGGTACTCTTGAAGAACAACTAATACGCAGAGTGTTATCAAGATGAAGATCAGTTAATCTTTAGCGATATTTATTCTTCAAAAAGGTCAATTTTGAGAACGAAGTTTCACAGATATATGTGGAGCCAAACATGGTAGCTAATTTGATGACCAGTGTTTTACGGTTCGTATACTTATCCAAAACATGCTTTGCCCAAAAATCTTCAGTAGATGTAGTTTTGTATAGTTTCAATAAAATATCTCGTTGCAAGTCAATAATTTCCATTTGAAGTGAAGATTTTGGAAGTCTGAACAACTTCGTAGTTACGTCAATCTATTCTCCCGTTGGAGAAACTTCATAAGGATTTCCAATCTCTGCAAAGTCTTTGAATCTCTTACCAAATTCTTCACCAACGTCTGTCAAAAAACTTAAAAACACATTGCAGTCTACGTTGGATTTTTTTAATATTCAATTAAAGAAAAATATTTTTGGCGGTCCATTTATTTAGCCTATTGCCGACCCCTGAGCTAGAGACTTGAAATTTTTTACAGTTGCGTTTCTCGTAAATGGCTAAGCTAATTTCTTTAATAGGCAAAATTGCACCATTCCTTCCCCCTCCGCCATACAAACGAAACAGTTAATTATACCTGTATGGTGAAACCAAAGGGTATATTAACTTTGCCTTACCGTTTGTAACGCCAAGATCCCGTCATCACACACAAAAATGAATTACACCAGTGTGTTTAGAATGACAAAAAAAATTGAATTTTGCATGTCCGTCCGTCTGTCCGTCTGTCTGTCCGTCCATCTGTGGCGCGGATTGCGGGCGCACGGATTGAGCTAGGGACTTGAAATTTTGCGTGGATCCGTTTTTTGTAAAATGCGAGGCTAAGTTCGTTAATGGGCAAAAATGGACCATTAGGGGGGGTACCCCCCATACGAACGAAATCGTTTTTTGTGAATATCTCAAAAACGGTGCATCTTATCAAAAAAGTCCAAGAACAAAAGTTATTTAGGATATGATTCTACATAAAACTCCCATACATCAAAATCCGATTGGAATAAATTTTAAAAAATCTTATTGGAAAGTTTGACTTCAAAGTGGAATTTTGGTATAACTGTTCGAATTTTGATACGAATATCACCATACGGGTCTCCAATAATTGCCAGATTGGCAATTATAGCTTTTGTTATGTTTTTTTTATTAATTTTTTCGATTGCTAAGTATTATTTGATATTTTAGTTTTCAAAGCTTTTCAGTTTTTAAAGTATTTTGTGTAAATTTGATTTGTTTTCTTAAGCGGCGTTTAGACACGGAAAGTAACCCGCGGTAAGTAGACGTAAATACACGCGATTTGACTTAGTGTGCGACGCTCGCATATGTGTGAGAATACTTTGCCGCTCTCTCGAAAAAAGTAGAAGGGTATTCTACTTTTGTGGCAAGTAAAAACCAATACAAGAATATGGAACCGTGTAAAAATGAGGTAATTTTATGTGTGTGTGTTTGGGTTTTTTTATATTTGCTGCTTTGCCAGAGAACGTCGTAATATTTTAAGGAAAAAACAACACGGGTATAAAAAACTCGTCGGCAAAAAACAGTTTTAGGTCGAAATTCGCAAATTTTTCTACAAAAAAGTGTCGTAATATTTATGTTTTCGTTCGGCTGTCATTCTACTTGAAATGATTTACTTGCAACGTGTAAACTAAGCAAACTACTTGCCTCTCTTCACTTGCCGCGAGTTACTTGCCGTGTCTAAACCTCGTTTTACAGCGGTTTCATATATTTTATTAAATTTTTCGACTACTTTTTACGAAAGCATTTTAATAAATTATGAATTTGTGCCAATAGAGCAAATGATAGTCTAGACAGAAAGTGTTAAAATGAAAAATTTTTGAGAAAAATTGCGAAATTTTTGAGAAAAATTGCGAAATTTTTTTAAAAAGAATTCAAGATTTTTTTTAAACTAGATTTTTTTTGCTATTTTTAAGACGTTTTTCAAAAGTTTTTTTTAATGGTATCACTTTTTTTGACAATTTAAAAACTTGTCATGAACAACACCAGCCATGAGTAATAAAGATCTTTTAGAAAGTTTGTTGCAAATATATTTCAATTTGATGTTTCATTCAGTTAAATATATAGGTAAATTGTATTACCAAATAAAAAAGAAAATACATAAATAAAAAAAAATTGTTGAAAGCCAAAAGAAATTACACAAGTTCCTAGAAAAAAGTTATGTCGAAATAATAGTCTCCCTAAAAGCGTTGAAAAGTTTAAGAGCGCAGAAAAAGAACATAAAAATATGGTCAACTAAAACGACATCAACTACTTAACACCGTATCCTTGCTTCACTCATGATTAAGTAAAGCAGAATTATCTAAAAGCAGCACGGAACATTTCTGCATAAAGTGACAGAATTATTAAAAAAAACACCGTTTTTTATGCTGGCCTAACAACATCTAAGGCTAGGTCTTTGACATTCAAAAAACGAAAAGATATTTGCTGTCATGAACCTTGACACGCATTCCTCACATTGGAATTCGGTCAGAATTTTCTCTATGCGAGCAGCATGAATAAATAAAACAGCAAACAAAACACGTGAAAAGAAAACTGTTAGTATAATTAATTTGATGGCAATTATTATTATTAATTTAGAACATAAACACAGACACTAAAGTAATTTATGAAAAGAATTAATTTCAAAATTATTGACGGTAAATTTATAGATTCACCTTATGCTGTATTTAATTATTATATCCCTGTCCCTTAGGAAAACGCCGACGTTAAACGTCTATGGGAATTATGTTTATAATTGGTCTCCATCAGTGGTGCAGTAGTGCACAATTAAACGTTATTCGATGCTTACACTAATAGCACTGAAACGTGCACCATCAATAAATTAAAATTTTCCAATTAATAAATTTTTATCGCCAATACTGCCCTTACGTCATTATCCTCTCGCGCTCTTGAATAAATTGGCAGAACGAGTTATATTTTATTAGTCCTTATCGCATGACTTCATTTATGGTTTATGCGTGGTTCGCTGGACAATCCACAAATCGAAAGGAGAGAACCAATTACACCCGAGTTTTGAATTTTCCAGAATAAAATGGGATCGATTTTTTATAAATATACTCTTTGAACAGACAATTTTTCACAGAACTTTAATCTCTGTTCAGTGCCATTCACTACCCGAATGATTCCCCAGTTTTTTTTCTCGTTTTGTGAATCGTTTTTTAAATCCCGAAAGGATAACAGACTTTTAAAAGCGGAATTAAGAGTTTTTCAGTATAAAAAAAGCAAATAACTAAAACCAAATTTCAATGTCGCAGATTATTTTGTTTGATTTGTTTTTTAGATTTGAATACGACTTAAGAGCTTTTCTTTATTTGATTAGAATTCAATTTTCCACCAAGGGATTAAAATATGATTTCTCAGAGGATATTTTGTATATCTGACTGTCTTCTCATCATCCGAGCTTAAGCTTCGAGGTCATAATTTTTGGCAGAAAATTCGCCTCGAAGTTCGTAATAGGCCTAGCAATAAAAATATTCACATTTGTTAGGAGTTATTCTTACATATTGGTCATGAATAGGTAAATGATTTTCTAGTATATTTTCAAAATTTTCACCTAAAAATATATAATTTTGATACCCATATTCCATACATAACTGATTAAAATTCTATATGAATTTGTCAAATGAACATTAAATATTAAACATAACAAAAGCTATAATTGCCAATCTGGCAATCATTGGAGACCCGTATGGTGATATTCGTATCAAAATTCGAACAGTTGTACCAAAATTCCACTTTGAAGTCAAACTTTCCAACAAGAATTTTTAAAATTTATTCCAATCGGATTTTGATGTATGGGAGTTTTATGTAGAATCATATCCTAAATAACTTTTGTTCTTGCACTTTTTTGATAAGATGCACCGCACCGTTTTTGAGATATTCACAAAAACCGTTTTCGTTCGTATGGTCCATTTTTGCCCATTAACGAACTTAGCCTCGCATTTTACGAAAAACGGATCTGCGCAAAATTTCAAGTCTCTAGCTCAATCCGTGCGCCCGCAATCCGCGCCACAGACAGACAGACAGACGGACGGACATGCAGAAATTAATTATTTTTATCATTCTAAACACACTGGTGTAATTCATTTTTGTGTGTGATGACGGGATCTTGGCGTTACAAACGGTAAGGCAAAGTTGATATACCCTTTGGTTTCACCATACGGGTATAAAAATATTTACACCATTTTCATATTATCAATTAAATACGCATCAGAAAATAAAATAAAAAGAAAATCGCTTTTTCACTTACGTTACGCAGCCAACGAATTATGAAAGATAAAAGAATTCTTAAAGAATTTTCGTCAATTTCTTTGAAAGAAAGTACTTATGAATTTCATGCGTAAAGCTTTTATACTGACTTCGTGGAAAATATTTTTTTAAATGATGATAACATTTAATATTATAATAAAATACATATTAAGATCTCTCGCAACCATGCCATAATCTTCAAATATTCTCACATATGTGAGCAATTCCTTTTTTTTCGCTGAATTTACTTTTGAATTGCTATGTTTTATAAAAATAATTAATATTGAAGTTCGATTTTTTTTTATACAGACTTTCTATATTTTATCACATTTTTTGAGACCTACTTAGCAGTAATTGGGGATAAAGCTTTAGGGGTATGGCGAAGTAAAGTACTTGAAGTTTTATTGGTATAATATCAAGGGTCAATAATTATTGAAGTTTTTCTAAGAGGATTATGAGATACAGGAAAAGTTACTTTTGATGGGAGAATGATAAATGTGAAAATACGATTTTTGTTGCCTTTCAACACATTTATTATATTTATTTTTACGTTTGTTTTGAATAAAAAGTATTTTTAAAGCTATGTTAAATGTTTTTTAAGTGTAGCAGTTGTTCTGAGGAGGCCAACTACCGATCGGACCGAAACCTTCCTTTGTTTCAATTGAATTAAAAGTACAAAATATTCAATTGTTCGACAGGAGATATCCGGTACAAATGAATAGAAAATTCGTTTCAAGAGAAGTAAATATTATAATAAATATTGATTACTGAACCCTAAGTTCTATGTTAAATGTTTCAAGTCATTCGAAGGCCATGAAATTGTTAAGATATTTTTCCTATTTTTTGCTTCTTCCCTTACAAAGATTGAGCCAAAATTTCAATTCAATCGGCCGTGTAGTTTTTGAGGTTTTAAAGCAACAACATTTAACATATTTACCGCAAATTATTGGTTCTTGGGAAAATCAAAATAAATAGATATAAAAGACAAAAATAATCAAACTCTTTAGGACGGACAGACGGACGGAGGGACAGACGGACGGACATGCTAAATCAAACTTTTTTTATCATTCTAAACACACTGATGTAATTCATTTTTTGTGTGATGACGGGATCTTGGCGTTACAAACGGTAAGGCAAATCTAATATACCCTTTGGTTTCACCATACGGGTATAAAAATCCAAGTGCTATCCAAAAAACATTGGTTTAATTAACCATAACTTTTGAATGGATTAAGCTAGAAAATTGAAATTTTTCACAGATAAATTTCCCATAAGAAGTGAGGCTATATTGTTGAACGGAGAAAACCGGATGCTTATTTCTCCTTTTCCTCATACAAATAAATGTTTGCGACTTTCTCGAAACGAAGCATCGTATTGAAAGATTTATGGAGGCAAAATATGTTTAGAATATGATGTTACATACATCAAAATCCAATCGGACCATTCCGTAAAAATGGATTTTTTCTTTATAAAAATTGACCTGCCGGTGGTTCACATGTTTTTTTTTAAATATGAAGTCCCGTGTACCACCAGTCGGTTAGATGGGTACTAGATTCTGTAACGGCACATTTCAGCAAATTTTATACACAACTAACAATCACTATTAACCCTTTGTTGCATAGTGTTGTTGTACAACAACACCTTTTCTAATTCAGTTTTTTAATATTATAACATATATTTCATGCACTTATATTGACTAAATTCATTTCGTAAGTATCCTAGGACATCAATTGTTATGAAAAAAAAGTAATATGCGCTTTTTTTTTATAAATACTTCATTTTATAAATAAATAAAGAGCAAAAAAGTAGCTATTTTGCATATTAAATGTAACTGTGGGAAATCTATTACAGTTAAAAAATCGGTAATCAGCTTTATAAAGGTTTTTGGGGTCGCTGATTACGAATCTGAAGTCAAAACTTCAAAATTCAAAATGGCGGATCCAATATGGCAGTCAAAAAATATAAAATTACGTACTAGTTTTCAGCGTAATCTAATGAATTTTATCTTTTTTGACCGCCATATTTGATCCACCATTTTGAATTTTGAAGTTTTGACTCCAGATTCGTAATCAGCGACCCCAAAAAACCCCCGCGTACTAGTTTTCAGCGTAATCTAATGAATTTTATCATTTTTGACCGCCACATTGGATCCGCCATTTTGAATTTTGAAGTTTTGACTTCAGATTCGTAATCAGCGACCCCAAAAACCCTCGGATACCAAAAACCGTGAAAATTAATTCCATAGCAAAATGTGTGCATGAAAGGGTTAACCAGCATTTACAGTTAGACACTTCAGTAATAATTTTATTTTTATAAGGTGGCAGCCAACGTGTTAAAAGTAGGGCGTACTAATTTTAGGGCAACCTTTAGTACTAATACCTCCTTTTGTTGAGCTTGTTATTATAAATAGTTATCGATTCGCATCACAAAAATATTCGCCTGCGGCGCAAAGCATTCACTTCTAATCAGTTGTAAATTTATTCGTATGGTTTTCGAACATAATCCTATGACTTTTTATAAGTATATTCTTGCAATACAGTTTATGCCAGCATTTTGAATACAATGGTATAAGGGGGTTTTGAATACAATGGTATAAGGGAGTAAAAACTAGCTCGGTTGGGGGTACGCCAGCGAAAAAAATTGGGAACCATTGGTGTATATGAAATACTATGCAAAATATCAACACTGAATCATAATATATCAACAGGCGCAATATGTTTGTAGAGTTATTTTAATAAATTGCCATTAGTAAATTATTACCAGTGGTCGATATCTATAATTATTTTTAATTGGAGGTGACCACGCACGCATTTAGTAGAAATCCTGACCAATAGATTCCAAACCACATAAAAATAACATGAAAATTATTTTTTGCTTCCCTTATTGAGATATAGCTTTTTTCCAGGGAAATTGTAGTATACATAGATCGATTTTCCGGTTTTGATTTTTCCAATAGAACACCTAAGCCGATTCAAAAGAAAATTAATATGAATGATGTATTAAAAAAGGATGTCAAAGAATGTTATAATCGAGAAGTTTCCACTTTATTCACTCTTCTGCCGAATTTATCGACCGTATATTACGTTATAGAAATTATGCCGAATAATTGCACGAAAGTCAAGAAAAAAAATTGAATATAAAATTCGTATGTACAAAAAATAGTAAATATCGAGGATATTTATTGATTTTTTATGGTTCGGTTGTCCTTCGTCTTCTGCTAATGACCCTTATAACTGGAATTGGATTACGTTTCGTCCGCCAAAGGCTATTTTCATTTCATATTAAAATTGGAATGGACTTCTTATGAATACGAGGAAATCGTATCGGTTTACGGACTATATCTATATTACCACACTCATTTTCAATGCTTTGCAACGGTTATTAGATCCACTTGGCATAGTAAATTTTTAATATTTTCTTCGATTTATTTTAACCACTTGTCCTACATCTTCCGACTACTAAAACTTTTGTCGGAAATGTGTCCAGTCGTTAAATTTAAGTTTACTGCAAACTTTTGACCAATTTCAGTAGTTTCCAAATTGCTGGTTTCAAATAAAATTACATTTTAACACAGTTGTTGTCCCAAATGAATTTCGTGGCCTTAAATTCTATTTTAATATGAATTCAAGTTTTCATTTGGAAAATAAAAAATCTGTCCCCATAAGTAATCTACATGTTTCTTAACCTGGATTAAGAAACCTGCATATAAATTAAAATTTTATGATTACATGTGCAAAAAAAGGGATACCGAATCCCTATGCATATTAAATAAATAAAACCCATTTAATTATTCTAATGAAATCATTCTTAATGAAGATAATGAAGATCGCGTAAACTTTATGAAACTTGAAAATGCCTAAAAATGTTCAAAGCTTCTCTCCAAAATTAGCGAAAACTCAAAACATTGCGCATAAAAAATTCCAAAATCAAAATGTAAATTTATTTAAATGTACAAAAAAGTTTCTCAACTCTATCGAAAGAATCAACAAACACCTTTTCAGGTGGAAATAACTCGTCGTGTTCCTTTTTTTCCATAGGGTAGCGTAATATACGTTTTAAAGGCATGTATTAACATGCAAATTGATAAGATGTCACGATTTACATTCATAGCTTGAAAGGATGTTGGAACGAAACCCATCGGAAGGAATAGAAATGAACTTCTAGTGTATACGAGTATATTTACATTCGCCATGATTGGATGTACATACGAATAGTAAGCATAACTTGATGTTAAGAAAGGGATATGCGAAAAAGTTTTTTAATTTTCTTTCCAGCAGTCATGTTGGATAACTTCACATTGAAAGAGCGGTATTGGATTTTATCATTCTTGTATCTGCATTTATGTTGGTGTGGATTATCCTCTTTTTTAAACTATTTTTATATTTTACTGTGACTATAAGAGTATGCGTTTAAGTATGATTCTCCAATGGACGACCTCGAAATAGCTGTAAAAAGTTCTATTATTAGTTTTTGGACAGAAAATACTAAAATATATGTGTTTTTCATTTTGTCTATTCACTCATAAATAATAGAAGTAGGGCGAATATTAGATTGGATTAAAAAACTTTTCCCACATGTAAATACTTTTTTTAAACATTAATTTAACTTACATATTATAAGGGTTAGGTTTTAATTGAGATTTGCGACGGTTTAGTTTTATAAAAACCAAATAAAATATATTTAGTTTCGGAAAAAATATATAAAAAAAATATTTTTTCAAATATCTTGTGAACCGTTAAAGATAAGTAAAAACCGTTAAAGGGAAAAATGCAGGAAATTTTATTTCGTTTGAATTTTGTTATATGCATTTTTTCATAAAAATGCATAGTTTTCGAGAGATTTTCAAAAAACTGATTTTTTTTTCAAATATCGTAGAGATACAAAAAAACTATTAAAGCAAAAATTATAGAAAATTTTATATGTTATATTCATTTTTTCTCAAAAGCGCATTTCAAAAAAAAAATCAAAAAAATTTGTGTGGGAGGCAGAGCTTTGCAGTCGGTAGCACAACCTTTGACCCCGACTCCAACTCCGGACAATTTATAATATCCGGCTACGACTCCGACTGCTAAAGCAGCAGTTTCGTCCCGACTCTGATTCCTCTACTCCGCAACCATCACGGGAGGTACCCGTTATCGTTACTTCTCCAAAAATTGATAAGAAACTACGATTTTTGTAAAACTTATTTACAAAAAACTTTTAGTCGCTAGGTCAACGAGTTTCCGAGTTATTTAAGATACGGGCAACGGACAGACAGGCAGACCGACAAACCAACAGATAGACAGATGTACGGACATTCTCAGAATGTTGCCGGAAACGGATTTCGTACTGATTGGAAATTTTCTATCTGCCCCCGTTCTTGAGTCGGTATCCGTCATTAATACAATACTTTCCATCTATAGAAGAGGAGAGTATAAAAAAAATGTCTTTTCAAACTAAATGTCTTTTTTTTGTTAATTACATACTTTCATTATGAGCGCAACTTCTTAGAAAATTTAATTATTTCCCCACAACAAGATTTAAATCGAAATCCGTCATTGGTCCCTTGGTTGATTAATCAGACAATTACCAAGATTTAGGGGTAAATGGTGGTATTTCCATGCAATAAGTTTAATCGAAAATTATCAAACACGCACCACATTCGTGTCACTTGAACAATGAAACAAATTCAAGCTCTTCACAAATACCAACCTTTATTTGAGAGCATACATACATATATTTAATTACACAATATGTAAGCATTTTGTATTTCTTTGTTTTAATATCCTTTCATGGCAACAGACTACACTACCGACTATCCTGAGCATTTACCGCCGGTAACAGAGGCATGTCATTCGCTCATCCGTGTCCGTATTTCATAAACAGTCTAAAATAATACTTTCTGTTTTCAGCCTATGTGCGGTTGTGTAATAGTTTTTCCAGAAAATTTGAAATGTTTAACCATTTTCCGTGTTTGTTGCTTTATAAACAATCAGAAAATCGTACGGCATAATGCGGGTAAATGTGGTGGTGGCTGGTTGACGGTTAGGCGAATTCAGCATACAAGTTATGAGAATTATCCAGCAATTGCATGATAAAGGCTTTTTGAATAATCTAAGGCAAAAATATTCACATAGATACCACCCACTTCGTTCATATAAAGTTCCAACTTTTATAAATATGGCTTTGGTTTTTTTTGTTTTCTCATGGGTGAACTACCCCATTAACTGTTGCATGATTATGCTATGAACGAACAGACATATTTATATGAAATCAACAATTACAAAAGCCCAAATATAAACTTTATGCATTTATGCTAGCTTAGAAAATAAATATGAGACATAATAGTAAACATAAACCTTTCGCATATTGTCAAAATGTTGACTGAGTTGTGAACAAATGAAAATTCAACATGATTTTGACGTTAACACAGCTTAGCGTAGCATAAATACTTTACTCCAAACAAAACATCATCAGAATAATGCTCCACCAAATTCGCCATACCGCACCGTTTGCGTGGATATTCCGTGAAAATTTTCACCTTTTCGCAAAATGGCTTTTATCCAAGGGCTTACCACTTTTACAACATCATACAGAGACATTTTCACATTTTCCAAATTCATGAATCATGATGTTATGCCAAAATGAAATTCAATCTCATGCTAATTAAATCCTAATTGACTATCAAAATATAATGTCTTGGAATTTATAATTAGAGCAGCAAAAATATTTAAAGTTCCTTTGCTTCATTCATGTTCTCGAGCTGACAGAATTCTTGTTATGTTTTGTGCACGTACATATGTATAAAAGCACAATTTAGCCTGTAATTTAATTATTTGTAATTCAATAATAAATATGTTCAAAGAATTTTCGTATTTCAAACCTCTGTTTCCCATTAGAATTATATTTACTTGCTCAAAATAAAAACTTTGTTGATTTATTATAGCTCTAAATACTAACCGAATTTCGCTATAATTTAGATTTGCTAGAAAATACAATACAAAGTTTATTTAACAAAAATAAAAAAAAGGATTTTTAATCGTGGAACATCAAATATCTCATAAGGGAATTTATTTAGATCTTTTAATGGTTATTTTTTCAAAGATTTCCCTTAATTACCCCATGAATAATTTACTAGCCACGAAATGCAATTGCGAAGAGGAAGAAAGTTTACAAGTATTGCCATGTTACAATTTTTTTTCCTTTGAACTAAAGTCTATTGGAAAACTTTAATAATAAGTGGCTACTATAAATGTTATATCCATTTAAGGGATATTCCGATGAAGCTCTGTGGCCCTCATCTAATTAGATTTCTTCGCTATTAAAGCTGTAGCTTCCTTTTGCCTTTTTCACAAAAGCGAAACTGAAAACGAATTAAAATTGCCTCTTGGCTTCACTTTTAAGCGAAATTTGCATTTAGGGGAGTCCACCGCGTGGAAAAAATCGACCACAGAAAGCATAACAGAGCAATTTCGCTGCCATTTTTGTCCATTGCCTGTTATTGATATCCCGATCCCAGTATCACTCTTCATCCCCAAAACATAGAAAATATCTGTACCCTCTGGAGAATATTTTCGTTTTATATGCAAAAGAGGGACACGGTCCTTCTATAATGCCATTAAAAAGGACGAAAAAAATGATAACAGGATATTTCCTTCCTGTATTTTCTATCCTTAAGCTTGGCACCTTTCGTAATTCCTTGACATTTAAGCGGGTAGGTGTAAGGAATTTCAGGTCACCCTCATGTTTCCTGTAGATTGTGTCATCGCTATGTAAACAATATATACATATTTTTTTCGTTCTGCTGTCCCTTAGTCCTGAAAGTAACATGGTTCATATTTAAACTTTGAAATAAAACAATTTCCGTGTTCACTTCTATATTTCTGTCATCACTAAAGTGGATGCCGACTAAAAAGCCTTTAGAATCGTAAAATCCTGTACATGATATACGACTAAGTCTGACACTTTTATTAAAAACTGCATGCCGTAAAATGAATTCAATGAAGGATTCTTGTGTGATGTGTGACTTTTTACTCCACGGATGCATTTCCTATTTCAGTTTTTTTTTTTGCATAACAACAGTGATGAATAATAATAACGACAATCCATTGGGTCGGTGTTGACAGCTTAAGCTACATTCCCATGTAAACGAAAAAATTCAGTATCAAAAGAATGTCGAAAAGGTAAAAAATACTTGCAAATTTTCGGACAAGTTTTAATATTTTAAACAAGTAACGGTTACGCAACCGTTTTCACAAAACTCTTTTATTATGCAGGTTGCATAGCCACGATTGCACAGTCGTTTCTGCAGAAACTCTTTTGTGAAACAGTAAAACCTGTAAGTATAAATTATTTGGTCCAGAGTTGATTATTTATGCTTTGCTCGCACTGTTTGTAAGTAAATTATAAACGAGCTCAATAGAAGCAACGAAAAACAACAACAACTTTTCGATTGGTTACAAAGTAACCAATTGCAACGGTTTTTTTGCGACGGGTTACAAAGTTACCCATTTGCGGTCAATTTCGTTGTTATTATCGGTCATATAAACGGATTATCAGCGTGAAACGGATTATCAGTCAGCTAAGTGCTTGCCTTGTGATCCAAAGAGCAGTGGTTCAAATCCCACTCAGGGCAAAATAATTCGGCTTGAATTTGAATTTGGAACTTTTCTGCTCATGGACCTAAACACGGACCAGTTTGGTCTTTGCCTCCTTCCGCCTGAATACTCCTCCAAGCTCTGTAACAGGACACAATGGACGATAAAGAAGCCGCTCCATTACCATGACTTTTTACCACGACAAAAAAATAGAGACACATTTATGTGAAGATGCCTTGGCGAGAAAGGGAGATAAGAATCAACTGCAAAAATTTGTCGGCAAATGCAAAAATAATTTCCCCTCATTTTTTATGGCGATTTTATGGCGATTTCTAATACAATCACACATTGTCCCTGTAAGTAAATAGCAAGCACGGACACATCCAAAGTGTTATTATAGCGTGATGTCATTTTAAAAGCTTTTTCTCCTTCGCATGCATAGTCAAAAGCTTGGTTACCATGCCAATTTGAACATTATATTCATAGCATAAGGTTTGATATGATTGCTATAAAATTGTAAAACTGGAAGGGATAGCGCTTAACTTGTATTCAGTCATTCCTATTTAGATCTACATAAGTCTATCTTGCTCTAGTTTCCTGCATTTTTTTGTCATGGTAAAAAGTCATGGTAATGGAGCGGCTCCTTAAAGGAGCCGCTCCATTGCCATGACTTTTTCCCATGACAAAAAAAATGAGACACATTTATGTGAAGATGCCTTGGCGAGAAAGGGAGATAAGAATCAACTGCAAAAATTTGTCGGCAAATGCAAAAATAATTTCCCCTCTTTTGTTATGGCGATTTTATGGCGATTTCTACTACAATCACACATTGTCCCTGTAAGTGAATAGTAAGCACGGACACCTTCAAACTGTTATTATAGCGTGATGTCATTTTAAAAGCTTTTTCTCCTTCGCATGCATAGTCAAAAGCTTTGTTACCATGCCAATTTGAACATTATATTCATAGCATAAGGTTTGCTATGATTGCTATAAAGTTGTTAAACTGGAAGGGAAAACGTTTACCTTGTATTCAGCCATTCCTTTTTAGATCTACATAAGTCTATCTTGCTCTAGTTTCCTGCATTTTTTTGTCATGGGAAAAAGTCATGGCAATGGAGCGGCTCCTTAAGGCTATGTACTGTCGCGCCAAGTCTTCGTTGCAGTGTGATGAGGAGTATTCAGAGTGTGAATGGATTGTATGAATGGTTGAATGAATGATGTCTTGAGCTGTGCTTCGGCATTATGCTACATTTACACGAATGACAAATTTGTCATTTTTTTCTTGTCATTATGTTAATTCCCGTGTAAATGGCATAATTTTTGTAATTTTTTCTGTCAGAAAATGTCAATCTCTCATAAAAGAATGAACTTGTCCATTCTTTTATGCCAGATTATCATTCGTACAAACGCAATATTAGTTATGACAAAAGTTGAATACTAAAGTTGTCATAACTAATATTGCGTTTGCACGAATGACAATCTGGCATAAAAGAATGGACAAGTTCATTCTTTTATGAGAGATTGACATTTTCTGACAGAAAAAATTACAAAAAATATGCCATTTACACGGGAATTAACATAATGACAAGAAAAAAATGACAAATTTGTCATTCGTGTAAATGTAGCATTAGAGGCAATTTGCCTAAGCTCCTGGCATAAACATAAAAAAAAAACATAACAAAAGCTATAATTGCCAATCTGGCAATCATTGGAGACCCGTATGGTGATATTGGTATCAAAATTCGAACAGTTATACCAAAATTCCACTTTGAAGTCAAACTTTCCAATAAGATTTTTTAAAATTTGTTCCAATCGGATTTTGATGTATGGGAGTTTTATGTAGAATCATATCCTAAATAACTTTTGTTCTTGCACTTTTTTGATAAGATGTACCGTTTTTGAGATATTCGCAAAAATCGTTTTCGTTCGTATGGGGGGTACCCCCCCTAATGGTCCATTTTTGCCCATTAACGAACTTAGCCTCGCATTTTACGAAAAACGGATCTGTGCAAAAATTCAAGCCTCTAGCTCAATCCGTGCGCCCGCAATCCGCGCCACAGACAGACGGACAGACGGACAGACAGACAGACAGACGGACAGACAGACGGACAGACGGACGGACATGCAGAAATTAATTATTTTTATCATTCTAAACACACTGGTGTAATTCATTTTTGTGTGTGATGACGGGATCTTGGCGTTACAAACGGTAAGGCAAAGTTAATATACCCTTTGGTTTCACCATACGGGTATAAACACTTTGCGACTAGGCTCACAGTGTAGTCTGAGTCACAAATGCTTGCAGGGGTGGGGGTGGGTTTGAAATTTGGTTTAAAGCTTCTTTTGTCCCCTTTGAATTAGAAAGGATAAAACTTCATTCATTCCAACGTCAAATTAATAAAGGGGGTTTTATGAATATAGAATAGTCTAATGCTTTCCTTTATAGATTTCTTTCAGTTTTAACTAGAAATGCATCTTTAAAGTTCCTAAAACTTCCGTATAACCGGTAGATGAAAATTGTTGCTTTAAGAGCGGGTAATTAAAAATTACTGGAGCCCATTCAGATGTGGTGACCTGGTTTGAGCTCTTTGCATTTTAGCTCTTCTGTGTATAACTACCACTTTTCTTTGAAATGCAGAAAGAAACGACAAACACAGAAAGGACGGTAAAATACAGGCAGCCAGCCATTGAAAAGTCAACTTAACTCTGTAGAGATTTTTCCGGGTTTCATACAATGTTCCTCGTTTTTTGTTTCCTTTTTTTGTTTTTTTTTTCCCCACACAGAATGTGAAACTGGGTAAACCGTTCTGCTGCACAAGTACTGAGAATGACAAATGGTACGAAATGAAAAATTAACTCAAGTTCCATATTTCTTGGCACAATTTCAGACGATTTTTTTAGGTATATAGGATTAACCGAAAACTAAGCAGAACCAAGTATTCTTTAAGACGAACAGAATGATGCAGAAGATGAAAAGGATATTTAGACTGTTTTTTTAGATTCTGAAAGTAGATCAGCCTTATTTGGTTCCTATAATGAAAAATTCATGAACTTAAAGACTCATTTGATTTATTTATTATCCTTTTATTAAACATTTATTTATCTTAATTGGATGGTGACAAATAATAATTCCGTCGTTTGATTTTTTTTTATTTCAGAAATCAGAAATCATGGTGAATCAAGACGAAAATTGCGCCGAAAGTAGTGGAACTCAATCAGAAGGCACAAATACTCATGATTCTAATAATGACAGCAACCAAAGGAAAATGCTAGGCTGGGAATTTTACGAAAAAGTTCTGGGATCTCCCAAATATGTGGTGTGTATCAAACGAACTTCTATATTTAGATAAATATAATTTTTCAACTGCTAACATTTTTGCTAATTATACGATTGCCAACGTTACTAAATCTCGTGGTACAAAAACCGATTTTCATTCGAGAAATTCTCAAAGATTAGATATTTATGGCGTGCCACGTGCATCCGTTCTTCATTTTTTTTCGTTGGCTTATAATTTCTCCCCTTCTGACACGTTGATGATGATATTCGAGATTTACGATATCAAATGTAAGAAGGATTTTTTTAGTTGTCAGCACTTCCGAGAAATTTCTTTCTTAAATCCAACATCCAAATCTTGTTTGTTTTTCATATTCTTATTTAGAATTGCTGTCATTGCCTTTCGAGGTAGGCAAAAAATACTGTTTTTTTTGTGAAAGTTGGTGTTGTAGACATTGCCAATTTTTCGTCCTATTTAGTTTTTGGAACTTTCGTTTGCAAAAGATTTTGCAAAAAAAAACTATGAGAAAAAAAATCACATTTGCTGATTAATCGGAGATATCAAATAATGGGTAATTGGTCTCCGCAATATAATATTATTGTGCACTTTGTGAAATTTGAATCATTCTGAATCAGCAAAAAAAACCTTTTTAACCAACGGTTGTTTGCAAATCTCAACGTTATTAGAAAATAAAAGCAAATTTAATTTAGTTCGATTGTTTTCCCGTTAATATTGAAATGTGTTTAATTTCCGTGATATTCATTTGCTAAAAATCTCAAAATTTATCCCCCAAAAAGCAAAACCAAAAAACTTAAATCTATGGCGTAAAATTGAAAACCCATTTCATAATAATAACGCTCTTATGCTCTTGAAATTAGAGACACTACAAAATTATGCGCAGTAACAATAATTGGACTCAGAAATTTCCATTTACCGATTTATTTATGTTGAAGTGGCAAAAGTTTCCAATAGTTCGAATTCGGACACTACCGTAGAATTTCGATTACAAAATACCACCGCCACATGTGAAATTAGAGTCCATTAGGAAATCCATTTAAGTATTTGGAGAAATGGAGGAATCTATAGTAGAAATGTAGCTTGAATTAAAATTTTATGTTCAATTTAGTTCAAGAACTTCAAGTGGATAATCATCACAATATGCGCTAAAATTGTAAAACTTTTATCATAAAATTTATTTTACATTTGTTATTTGCTGATTTATAATTTTCAATTATCTGTGAACCAACTATGAGGGAAAGGTGGAAAGTTTCGGATCTCGCAACGAGTAATGTCAGACATTTTTAGCTAAAACTTTTCATTTTTTTACAGTTTTTTTTTCGGAAACGATCGAAATGTCCATAAAAAAATTCAATTCCAAGGTTTAGCAAAGCCCATGAAAAATTATCAGTGTCTAACTTTAAATCTGCTCGACCGAGCAATATAAAATTTTGACTAATGTAAAATTTTAAAAAAACGAAAGTACGAAAACACGACTCTGCGAAATTCTTCTTTAACCTAATCCGCACACCCGGTGACTTTGAGTCATCGTTTCAGTTTTGAGAGTGATTGTTACGAATGTTAGAAAAGTTATTGCATTCATGCTCCTTGACTTAGTTTTTTTATGCCAATACTATTTAAAAACGAAAAAAAAATTTAGATTTTTATACTACAACAATGGTTAAGTTCAAACCGGCTTTAAATGTTATTCTTATATACGTCACTGTAATTTTTTTCCTTCTTGGACCTCCCCACCCTCCCATATACCCACTCTTCTTCGTATGGCGTTTAGTACCACCATCACACTAAAACCAACCCCCGTCCCCTTAAAGATTGAAGTATTTTATAGCAGCTCCTACGTCAGAATTCTGCAGTATCAGGAAAATACCTTAACTGGTTTTCGACTTACACAACCATTTCTGGAATGTTTCCAAGATAACGGGACTCGTTGCGTCTAGACACTTACAATTTTAAATGGAGTTCTGACCAAGGATTTTATGTAACATTTGTAAGGTGTTGCAACGCATCAAGTGCAGAGGCCAAAATGGTGTATACCTTCAAACATTAAGGGCCTCACCACTAATAAAAAATATTTCGTGTTTCTCACCGCCCTGAAATTCTTTCAAGCTTTTTTCAAAAATGAAAACCCTTGTTAAATCTTCTTTCGATTACCGAAATTTTTTTAGAAGATCGAAAAACTGAGGACGCTTTTTTTAAATACTAGCGTTTGTGATCTCAAAAATCTCGAATCCTCACTGCAGAATATTGCAAAGTCTTATACCCCCGCATCCCTTCCCCTCCCTCCCCCCTTCCCGTCCCTCCCCCCCCCCCCCTTCCCCTCCCTCCCTAGTTACGCCATCGAACTGTAATAAAATCGTTTATCATTTCCGTGCAGCCAATTTAATGATTACACACAAAATTTCTTTTTAATTAATATCAAAAGGTCAATAACAATAAAAATCATTTTTGCATAAAAAAATACTACTATTTTTCAAGTAAAAAGACTTATTGATGCCAATTAAAGACAACCCCAAAATGAGAACAAAAATAAGGAAATATATACGAAAGCCAAAATAACAATTAGTCTAATTAATGCGAGATATTGAATTTTCTTCCAGGTAGCACCGATGGTTGACCAGAGTGAATTAGCCTGGAGAATGTTGTGCCGTCGTCATGGAGCCCATCTATGCTATACACCAATGTTTCACAGTCATTTGTTTTCAAAGGACCCCAAGTATCGGAAGGAGGCCCTACAAACATGTCCCGATGATAGGCCATTAATTATACAGGTAAATGCTCAAAATCTAACCAAATGTATCCAAGCCAATTCAATCCACACCTACAAACAATTTAACATGTTAGATAATATTTCCCTAGCAAACCGTCCCTTTTTCTTATCTATGGTCAATACTTCGACTCCTTCCTTCCTATATGTTCCAATTTCCATGGGATTCTGTCTATTTACATTCAGCATTCCATTCTTATTGCCTATTGCTGTCCGAAACCAACATTACGAAAACATGTTCGTTTCCCGCATTACCATAGATTTATTCCCTTAAATTCTCCTGACGTCTCATCCCCACTCACATTGTTTCACCATAATGCCGATGATGATGTCTACATTTTTTTTTTGTTTTTGCTTTTTACGTGCCTATAAAATCGTTTCAGTTTTGTGGAAATGATCCGAAAATATTTTTGGAAGCAGCACTGCTCGCACAGGACCATTGCGATGCTATCGATATCAACCTAGGATGTCCCCAGGCAATTGCTAAACGTGGACATTATGGAGCCTTTTTGCAGGACGAATGGGATCTACTTAGAGATATTGGTAAATGTCCGTTGAACGGATTTCAAGTATCCATTTAATTTTTTATGTAAATTTTGTCGGGTTACGAAGCTTCGTGATTTCATTTTGAAACGAACCCACCGGAAGATTCCAGGAAAAATATAAAAAAAACTAAACGTCATTAAATAAATTGACCCTGAAATCCGAATGTAAAATATTGACGGCAAAAAGGATCGTAATTGTATTTTTTATTTAATTTCCCGTACTATGATGTCTTTGCCGCTCGCTTCGTTCCTTGTTTTGACTTTTAACAGAAAATCGTGGTGTGGTCATCAAATTACAAAGTTACAAACAATCATAGACATTGTGAACCAACTGTGACTATTTGAAAATTGTCCTCCCCTGTCAAAGTTTTTGAAAACAGTGAAAAAAAACATGCAGAACATTTTTGTAATGGAGTTGAAATGGAAGAGTGAGCATAAGGCAAAAATAGAAAATATCGGTTAAAATCATCATGTGATATTTTTATTGTGAAAAATAGCACCCGAAATTTAACAAATTTTTGATTTTTTAAAATATTACTTTAGTATTGATAATTCAAACTGTAGGTGACTGTGAGAGAAATTTTGGGTCGATAATTTTGGCTTCTCGGACTTTTCCTCCACTGGACATGTTTTTCCGTGATTTTTTTTTGTATGGAATTTAGTATTATCAGCACACTATTGCGAAATTTCCTCCCCCGAAATGCGTTACGCATTCTAAAACAAAATTAAATTATTTTCCCATCCATTGTAATCCTAATTTTTAGAATTTTTCGGTATTCGGCAGTGGCAAAACCACAAATTTTTAGTGCCTCTGGGGATTTTTTTTGTAAGCCGCATTAAAAATTGTAAACTTTGTTAGATCTTCAATTCATGACTTTAAATTTAACGACCATTTTAAGTGCACGGAAAATTGACGAACCAAAATCTTTAGGCCATAGAACCTCTAGTTAGTCCTCTGGTTCTCAATGACCCACCAATACTTTTTGACTCCAAAAATTTATGTTGCCTGTACTAAGTTTCTTTTTTTCGTATTCTCGTTTAATTTCTCTTGTTTACTATTGAGCGCTTTAGAAAAAAAAAGTTTCTGAAAGATTTCGAATTGGTTCGATTTTGGAATTGCAGCGAAACCTGTATAAGCCGGAGCTGGGCGAGAGCAGGAATTTGATCCGGCTTATCTTAGAATTTTTTGTGCGGTATAAATACTTGGCCATTTGCGTTTGCAATAGACAAATAAAGTGAAAAAATGAAAATCCATTGGCAAAAGAATCGAACTTAAAAAAGATGCCCATATAAACTTTGCCAGCCCCTACTATGATGCCCCAAAAAGGTTAAAAGTTTTCAAATTTACTTTCCGAAGAGACACCAACTCCTGGCAAGATAACCCCTACCCGATTTCCTATCAGCCTTCCCGACGACTCAATTTTCTCACAGCTTTTCCTTTTTTCTGCGAAAAAGTACGACGCCAGAACCGATTTTGTTCAAAAACTCGCCCGTAGAAGAAGAAAAGTAACGTTAAGCCAATTTGTATTCTCCGACAAGCCAGAGGGGAAACGCAGAAGAAGAAACGCAAAATAAAATATAAAAAAAAACGGAAAACTTTCCACCAACATGTCTAATTTTTTCTACTGGCCCAAGTAAGACTAATGGTTCAGAGATCACAAAGGAATCTAGTTTCGTGTCTCCACCCAGAAAATCGATAGGAATCATCTTCTCATTCCACCATCAATGATCTAAAAAGACCAAGTTTAAAATCTGAAGAACAAAAAACAACAAAAAATGCTGTGAAAAATATGTGGAGAAAAACATCCGAAAAGTTTGAAATCCACTTCGGTACCCATGATCTAATAACGAGCTGAAGTGCTGGTGTGGCACTTCCACATTTTCTGTGGCTAAAAAGGATCTCTATTAGCACCCCTTATGAACTCTGCCGGAACAAAAGTAATGCAAGTACGTCGATTTCATTTTGTTTGCCAACTAAAATATACCATTGAGGGGGATTTCAATGCGGGTTAGCAACAAGTAGTTTCAGAGGGGGATGACGAGGAAAAATAGCAAAGAATTTCAATTTAAGTCATGTGATATATGAACAGCAAATTTATTAACCATTGGCTTTTTCACTCGACTTGAAGAGTCCTTTTTTGGCCTTTTGTAATTAATTCGGTCGTAAAAATTAAAAAAGGATTTCAAGTGCTTTTGAATTGTTCCACATTTTCTGATTGTGAAGGAGCCACATGTGAAATATTATGCCGTATTTTGTTGGATTTTTCACTATCTTATACGAAGTATAATAAAATATTGTATTCATGAAATATTTCTACCTTTTAATTTGACGTCAAAGGCCTATGTTACACACGGCAACTTTGAGCGGCGACTTTTCTTAAGTACAGTCGAGAGAAGTGAGGGGCCACCGCTTCCCTCACTTCTCTCGCCTATACTTTAAAAAAGTCGTCGCTTAAAGTTGCCGTGTGTAACATAGGCCAAAAACATTTTTCGGGCACTGCTGACTCGAGTGGAGCAATATTACCAAAATGTCTTTCTGTCTGTCAATCTGTGTACAAATTTTTTCAAAAACTCTTTGAGCTAGAAGTATGAAATTTCATAGACATATGCTATTCTGCAATGGGACGATCCATTGACTTTTGGTGCGAATCCATTAACCGAAAGTAACCAAAAGTGGGGCTTTTTAAAAATTGCAATTTCGTTTTTCGCAATTTACTCTGGAATTACGCGTTTTTTTCAGGCGACAAAACTTGGAGACAATAAAATTTCCTGCACTTCTATGTGTGAATTGGGTTAAAGAGAATAGCATTCCCAACAATTTGGATTGTTACCGTTAGTCGCTATCTTTATTTGCAATTTAACGGTTTTATACCTTTTTTGCACATTAACGGTTAAATTTAATAAAATTCACCACATTTTTGCCTTTTACCGTAAATTGATATCTTTTACCGTTATCGAGATATTTCAGATTTAGTAAAAAAAAATTTGTGTTTGTAGGCAGATTAATATTTTTTTCGTCGATCTATAGTGTAAATTGGGCAGAGATGTGAATTTTGTATAAAAAACTCATGTCCTGTTCACATGATATATTTTTTTAAATTTTAAATATTTTAACCCGACATTTTTGGGTCATTTTGAATTTTTATTGCGGGGCGGCAATTTCTTTGTTTGCAAGCGTATTTATTTCGATTTGTTTGGTCTTCTGTTTGTGTATGTACAGGTAGAACGCTGTCATTGATAAACTGGCCAAGCTTATGTTTATAAAAACGTCAATCGAATTTTCATATTTTTAAACCCCTCTCGTCAATCGTTTTTGTGATTTTTACATTACCTTAGATCTCACCACAAATGTGCGACACGTTTTAAAGGACAGCTCTAAAATCGAAGTGCACTTTTTGACACTTCTTAGCTTAGCATTAGGAAATTATTCTTCAAATAATATTTTTTTTATAATTTAGTTAAAACACTGCACGAGAACTTGTCGGTGCCTGTAACGTGTAAAGTACGAATCTTTAGCGATCGACAGAAAACCATCCGCTATGCTAAAATGTTAGAAGCCGCCGGTTGCCAAATGTTGACGATGCACGGAAGAACCAGAGACCAGAAAGGACCTTTAACGGGAATCGCTGACTGGAGTTATATAAAAACCGTTAGGTATGAATTTAATATAATTTTATTGTAAATTAAATGATATATTTCTGCTTTAGAGAAAATATAAAAATTCCAATGTTTGCGAATGGAAATATAATGTCATTAGAAGACGTTTATCGATGTATCGAAGTAACAGGTGTCGAAGGTATAATGTCAGCTGAAGGCAATCTCCGTAATCCCGCAATTTTTGAAGGTGTGATACCAAAAACATGGGATATGGCCAATGAATATTTATATTTCGTAGAATTATACCCATGTCCGATTTCGTATATTCGAGGACATCTATTCAAGCTGTTTCATTTTCTGTGAGTTTGACTATGCACATCGGTAGAGATTTGTACATTTTTTTTTTCATTTCTTATCTTCGTTTTTAGATTTAACATCAAATCAAATTGCGCCGTTAGAGACGCTTTGGCTGTTGCTAGAGAAATGCATGATTTTCGGAAAGTGGTTGCTGATTTAAGGGATAAGTATGAACCATTTCACGATGGGAAACTAACATATTATGATGAGGAAGTCGACCCTTGTATTGAAATTGATAATCGGGTGAAAAAATCAAATGTGAGTTAAAATTTACATTTGAAATTCGACTTTATTCAAGAACCACTCAATGCTACTTTTAACGATTTTTCTCTCTCTAAATGTAACATAATTCGTTCATCATTTCCGTCCCATTTAACGCTCTTTCAAAAAAAAGAATCCAAATAACAATTGTAATAACTTTGGGCAATTTATTACAGGATTACAATTTATCACTTCCGCCTTGGTTATGCCAGCCATACATCCGCCCAGCTCCCGAGGAACATATTAAAGTTATCAAAGAGAAGGTTCGAATTGCTCAAGATCCGAGCACAATAAAACGCCAATATTTCGATAATGATGGCAATGAAATCTCCCGGAAGAGATCGAAACGTTTAAAGCGAAAAAATCGTCGACCATTGAAGCCAGAGGGTCAACACGAACGCAATTTGGAAGCGTGTCAAAAATGTTCAAATCCATTGGTAACAATAAAAATTGTTTATCGATTTCTTATTAATCATTTAATTTTCTTCAACAGGGAATTAAATGTGAATTTAAACTTTGTCGAACTTGCTGTAAAAATAAATGCTTTCTAGAAAACTTCGACTGTCCGGGGCACAAATTCTTAATAAAAACGCGACGAGAACAGGCAAAACTCTACAAGCAAGATGGAAACAATGTAAATCCAAATTATTTAAAGAAAAGTGGTCCAGAAACGTCGATATCAGTAATAGATAATGACTCGAAAATCAGCTGAAATTTTATGTTTAAAATAAGAAATACATGTTATTTTATTTTTTGAAAGTGTCGTAAGATTTTTTTTTAAGTCAAAAAGGTTAAAATGGGAGGTGATTCGTAGGGTAAGAAACATTTTGTACTCAATGGAGAACTGAAATCGAATTTGCAGAGAAGGAAAAAGCCTTTACCTCTGTCGAAAATGTATATGAAAATTACATTAAAAAATTTAATGTTTTATCTCTTACAAAAGGTTTATATTTGCGCAACCCCAAAAAATTAAAATAATAACAAATAAAGATTGTGCAAATTGGAACCTTTTGTAGAAAGAAAAATGTTCGTTTTATTGCCTTTATAAGTCGTGACGCAACACAACGCACTAAATGCAAGAAATTTAAATCTGGGGGTTTCTCGGAAAATCCAAATTCAAATTTTTGCGTGGTATTGTATACAAAAAATATCTTGAATTTCTATCAATAAAAAACTGACTCGCTAGGGTCTACGCCTGCGAAAAAGGTTTGCAAACACTGGTTTATTGTATAATCAAAATACAAGGAAATTTTGTATGCAATTTTTAAAATATATCTACTTTAACATAATAAAGAGAAGTTAAAAAAATAAAATTGTGTAAAAGGTGGGTGTAAATTAACTATTAAACTTTCTAATTAGAAACTATTTTTTTGTAGCAGTAAAAAGTGTGCGAAATCTTTCGATCTCATTCATTTTTGCGAATATAACGTGGATATTTACTTTATTTTGATAATGTAAATATCAACATTATTTTTTCCCATCCTCCGTTGTTTCAATTCAAAATTTATTCCATTGTATTCACTGGCCATGAGACATCCGGTACTTGAAAGGAAATGTTTTCGATAGAATTAGAATGAAGTAAAAATATTCCACTGTAATCTGTAGTCCGAAATTATTCTGTAGTCCGAAAAAAAGCAAAATTATCAAATCTTAGAGGTCGAGATAAATAAATAGATAACGTAAATAATTCTGGACTTTGTAAAAACACGAATTGGAAAAATTTAGTTGAAATCGGTAAACTGGTTTTCGAGATAGAACAGAATAAGAGCAAACGCAGAGTTCATTTCGGCTAAAGATTTCAACGCTCTAAAATAGGAAAAATTTACGGTTTAACGTTTTAAAACCATTTCAGTAAATTGCCCCCACCGAAAATTAAAATCTTTGAAAAACTAAAAACAAGGGAAATAGTGCTTTAAAATATAAAAAAAAGAAATACTTTATCGTAAAGAAACAAAATATAACGCAAAATATCAAAATTTTTACAAAAATTCGAATTTTGTAAAAGGTTTATCTTTAGATGGTAAGCAGGATACCTCGATAATAATTCACAAAACCGTGCGATGGCAATACTTATGTGACTGACATTTCTGTAGCATTCTTTTGACGTTTGAAGTTTGTTTATAAAAAAATGTGGAATTTTGGTTAAATTGCCGGTAAAAATGGAAATAACAAAGGGATTTTATGATTTGTGTGTTCCCTACGACCCCAACAAAACTCAAATGAAGGCAGTGTTCAATGAATTAATAAATCGTGAGTTAAAAATATTTACATGACCACATTTTTTATATAAAATCTGACTTTGGTTATTTAGTTGGTTACAAGACGATTGCGCTTGAAGAAATGTTCGATTGTTCAAAAAAGGATAAAAAATCAGGAGAGATATTTCCGGAACCAACAGATCTAGATTATTTAGCTGATTTTAGCGACCGATTGAAAATTCTCAGACGCTTAACGATTTCATACTCCAACGATCAGTTATTGACTCTTCAAATGGTAGTTATTTGTAAATATTAATTGTTCGCCTTTCACATTACTTTATTGTAGAACAACTCTTTGAATATCAATAAGTTTAATATAATAGCAGGATTGCCAAGCACTGATGCCGCAATGAATGTAAGTTCAATCTTTAACATTTAAAGAAAATGTGAAAAATTGATTTGTTTTAGCACTGCTGTACAACTTTTCAAGGAGATATCATTTGCATTAATATGCAAATCTCAAGGAAGCTCTACAAAGTTGCAGTCGGTAGAAAAATGTATTTTGAATTGAGATATTCACCGGCAATTGTGGACTCCACTGAACGGAAGAAATACATTCGATTAGCGCAATATTACCACATTCGAGGCAAATCGAAGAATATTTTAATTTCGAGTGGTGCAAAAAACAAATTCGAGCTTCGAGGACCATACGACATCGCTAATTTGTATCCTTTTCAATATTTTAATAAGAAAAATAATCAGAATTCGTTCAGAGAAGGGTAAAATTGCCAGTCAAGGCTGTTTGCAATTAAAAACGATATCTTAAGTTGGGTTTGGTGGGAAAAAAGCATGTCGAATTCTTTGTTTGCAAATACCATTCCACAAGTTATTGTTTAAAGAATGTTTTAGCTGGAATTACAAAAAGCTTCTAGTACCCCAAAAAATCGGAAAAAACCGATATAGAGTTTCGAGTTTATTACAAATCAAATCATTTTTCCGATTTTTTGCCACCTCAATTTCCTAATATAGCAACTTATCCATGTCAAATGACATACAAATCGGTTCAGTCGTTTTGTGGTAAATCACAAAGAAAAACTAATTTTTTAACTATTATTTGTCAATGAATTACCTTGACCCAAAATTAATAAAGAGCTTTAATTTTTGGCTTATCAGAAGAACAAGGAAAGAGTTCTATTTCATCGCTAGGACGACTTGCTTGCCTCAGAGCTGGTAAAATTGACCCAAAGCGGTTATTCATCTAGTAATTTGTCTTTTTGCACATTTCAGAGTCCAGGAGAATAGGAAAAACGATCATGTTTATCAATAATACTCCTACAGTTCTGTCGTCGTCTACGGAAAGTGAAAACGATGACGACGAAGATGATTCAATGAACGACGAAAATTTAGGTGCAATTAAATCGGTGGGTGATGAGAGTGATAAAATGGAAATGTTTCACGAGGACGATGATGCGGAGCAACGTCCTCATAAAAAGAAGAAATTAAACTGAAAGAAAATTTTAAAAAAAATTTTGGCGGTTTTTCTTAACAATATTTTTCTTTCTCCAAATGACTCATTCATATTCTATAGGTGCGTGAGGACAGAGAAATAGACAAAGAATAGTAGTTATTTATAAGAATTTTTCTATTTTATAATAATTGTTAACGATAAATAAACATTTTTTTCGGAAACTTTTTCCCATTTTGAATTTAGAAAAATTACCCTCCATAAAAAGTGTATTGCAGCATTGACGTGAAAGCTGCAATTCTGATGCGGCAACACTGCTACGCGACTAAAACAAAATGGAGGTCTTGGTGCGTTTCGTTGGAAGCAGTGTTCAACTTTAAAACGAAATTCGGTCAACAAATCAAATAGAAAATAACCAGAAAGGACACTAATTCATTACTCTAGTTAATACGGTTATAGTAATAATAAAATAACAAAGTTTTGTACGTTAATTAAGACCCCAGGAAAAGTTCAAGATTTCACTTCGATTCGTTCGTTTCTAAAAGTTCCGGAAAAAAAGTATTTCACGGGTACGAATGTGTGTGTTTGTGAAAATTTAGTTTTTTTCTCCAAAAAATCTACAATCATTTTCAATTACCAACCTTTGAATTAAAAACGTAAACGGAGGAAAAACCAAAGGATTTTTTTTCACTTTTGCCAAAGTGAAAATAATTTTTTTTTCTAGAATTTCTCTCCATTTCTTATGGAGACTGAATTGAAATCACGGATAAAGTTAGTTCGAAATATTATTGTTTAAGGAATTAAATTAATTTTTGTGATAAAGAATTTGTTGCTAGTAGTTTTTCGTATTTTTGGTTGATTGGTTTGAGAAAATAAGTAGAAAAAGTCACGAAAAGAAAATTTTTTACAAGTGGAGAGCGACAAGAGCGCATTCATCTTTCTTTCAATGTGTGTGCTCGAGAATGTAAAAGAGAGCGGAAAAGAATCTGTTTAGAAATTTTTGTAGTGTGTTGGTGATTGAATATTGTTATGTTGGCGGCATTTTCTCCACATTTTCATTATTTTGCTTTTGATTGAAGTCGGAAAACGCATCCAAGCAGCGCCAGGCCGAAGAAAGAACATTTTCGAAGGCGACAATTGCGTAGGCAGTGAACAGAAGGATATCGTCTACTTTTTTTAGCAAGGGCCATCGGAAAATCTGTGAAAAAAAACTAATTTCAAACGGAAAAAGTCGCGCGGGGTGTCTGTACCGTTGTCTAGCCGCAATCGTTGGTTGTTTTCGTCTCGCCATTGAGCCTGCGAGCTTTCGCTTCGTGGTGTGCGAGCGAGAGAACTTAAATCGTCTGATGCTGGCAACACCGGCGAAAAGCAGCATAGCAGAAAACGAGCAAAAAACAAGCAGCATCAGATGTAAATGAACGAAATTTGAGGACACCGCCGAGACTCAAGAAAAGTAAGAGGGAGATAAAAGAAGCAAAGGAGACAAACCAAAAAATAAAAGAAACCGTCGCCAAAAGTGAAGCATTTCGATAATTCCTTTTGTGCCACTATTTTGGTTGTTTTCGTTTTTCCAAGGCGTTTTTTCTGGAATTTTTGTTTTGTTCTCCGATTTTGCTTCTTTTAAACGCATAATTTTGTTGCACGAGAATTTTCCGAGAAAAGCCTTTTCCAATCAATAAACGTTTCGATTACGTTTGCAGACACGTGAAAATCACTTAGAAAAAGAATTCTCCCGATAATTGGCGTTTTTTCGGCTGAAATCGAGACATTTTTGGGTTGAAATGGCTTTTCAGGGCATCGAATGTTGAGAAAAAAATTAATTTCTTTTTTCTCGTCGATTTTTTACTGTCTCTCATGCTTGATATTTTAATGCACAAACACATGGGCAGACAATAGCCATTTTGGATAATAATCATGATGAGGGCAGCGTTGCAGTGGTGCCAGGTCCAAATGCTTTAAAATGCTGCTATTGAAGTTTTTATTCTCAATTTTATTTATTTATTTATCCAACCAATAAGCAATATGCCTTATATAACGTTCTCCAAATTTTTTTTTACAAAATTCAGTAAACGGATTTACTTTTTGAATAAGAACAAAAGCAGATCCATCGATCCCAATGTACAGAATATATAATTTTGATTTGCAGTAATTACTAGTAATATAATTTCAAAAAAATCGACTTAAGTTAATCAAGTTCCACACTCTACCAGACGCCTAAAACAAAGAAAAACTCAAATAGTAATAGAAACTAAGTGATTAATGGAATTCCAAGATACCAAATTTACCCAAAGCGTAAAGATGTAGTAAAATTAATTCAAAGTAAGACTGGCAAAACATTTAACGAGAGAACTATTCCAAAGGTCGTCATTAAAAAAAAAACTTAAAAATCCATTTGGTTAGATGACAGCGGTAGTTTGCGATTTAAGTTCCTTCAAAACAAAAAATGCCGCCTTAAAATTCTGTTTAATCATTGTTTGTTTACTTTCGACATCTCTGATTGTGTACTAAAACTGTATTCACAAAACTTGTACACAAACCGGCAAAAAATACGAGACACGTCAAAATTTAGGCAAGAAAATGTTTTGTTGTGCTTTCAGAAACCATCAACCGGTCAGGTGGGATAAAAAACATCACACCTGGCATCTCTGGTATAGAGTTTGTTAACAGAAAAAAAGCCTTCCGACCGAATTAAAATAAAAATCGGTATATATTTTGTATTAATTCCTTATCAATGTGGTTGTGAATGGAGATGTCGCTCACTTTTG
This sequence comes from Chrysopilus asiliformis, assembly GCA_964034945.1. Lineage (NCBI taxonomy): Eukaryota > Metazoa > Arthropoda > Insecta > Diptera > Rhagionidae > Chrysopilus > Chrysopilus asiliformis. The sequence continues at coordinate 8,616,156 of OZ035960.1, forward strand.
CTGCCACCAGCGTTTCAGTTTTTCTGTGTTGCCGACGTTTTGTTGATTTATATTTTGCGATCGGGCGGGACAGAGATGGCGACGGCGCTTGTCGGGCGATTTGTGTTTTTAAAGAAAATTTAAACAAGAAATATTCAAAAAAAAAAAAAACCCATAAACAGATGCTGGATTCGTCGTGATGTCTAACCGAGAGAATGTTCACTTACATTCAATAGTTGTTCCATTGATCTGCCATTACATCGATGTAATTTCTGTAATTTCGAAAAATCTGATGCAGATAATTTCGCCCAGAAAATAGACGACAACGAAAATGGCTGCAACTGTTTTGTGGTTAGGTTAAAGAGCATTCAAAGTAGGAGCGGAACGAACATTAAGCAAATGAGACTACAATACGCGTGCACGAAGCAAATAATCGAAAAAACAGATAAAATTGAATTGTAGATGGAAAAATATGAGAGAGGTAAGCAGCGAAAAAATACCAGTGACATAAAAATTATCCAAAGCTCGAAAGTAAATTAAACATAAGATGGCGATTTTACAATTCATGATATTTTATTTTCTTTGATTATTTTTCAATTTGTACCGATGCAGCGGAAGTTTCGATATTTCACTGGATTTACGTGTCTCGTTAATTATGGTTTTTCGGTTTTTAAAATAATTATTTCTTTAATGTTAAAGACGAAAGATTTATTCAACAATGATTAATTCCAAAACAATTTATTTGGAAAAAATATTGACAAAGAAATTTAAAATGCTTGATTAACCATAAAAAGCGTTTTTGTCAAAAAAAATTTAAATTGGTAATTTAGCTGATGGAATCCTCAAGAAAATACAATCATCTCTAGCCAATCTATCTATTTATCTATGGCACTGTATCCCAAAGTGGGACTGGGCTTCCTGAATTGAAGTGTGTTAAGAATTTTTCGTCCTTACTCAACTTTTGGGGCAGTTTTACATAGATTACGAGCCATAAATAAACTGCAACATTTGTAGTTTTTCTCATTGCAACCCATCAACAGTAACCCGGCCTTTACACGCTACTGTAAAGTCTGTCAGTAGCACAGACTTCAAATGTCAAATTACTGACAACGAATTAAAAGACATTTAGCGAACTAGCAGTCAATGCATTTACACGAGACTGTGTCAGCTCTACAGACGCGTGTAAGGGCCGGGTAAAGGTGGTGGCGACAGTCTATAAAGATGATGGTGTCGCTAGTACCAATCAGTAATTATGAATACACATTTCTATAAAACAAGTTGAGTGTACTTGAAATTACAGCGAGCCGTACACGAAATTTGAACTGAACCCACGACGTTCGGTTTATACGCTGAGAGTTTCATAAAAACCCATAAAAAAGGTGAAAGCATTGACAAATAGGGCAATCTTCTGGAGGAGATTTTACCAAAAACTTTTATCTGTTAAATTTAAAAAAAACTACTGAAGATTAGATAACTAAAGATAAGCAACAACAGAACTTCTCATAAAACTTTTAAAATGTATGGAAAATACTGTAGAGTTATGGGTCTCAATCGGGTCACGCATGGAATTTAAATTGATTTTTTGACAGTTAAGCGGCTCCTAACTAATGCTCAGTTTAACAACGGTTATCCTATTTAGAGTCGTTCAAGGAATGGAATGTTGTACTGTTGAATAACAAATAGTCCATGAAAATAGTTACAATCGAGTTTATTAGATAAGAGCCTATTTAGTATCTGCTACTTGTATTTTTGTTCGCCAGGGGGGTAAACAAATTGTCTAATTTATAAAACAAACAAAAATGAAGTGTGAAAAAATGAAGATGAAGTGTGAGAAATGGGTAAAATTGGTCCACTTCCTCGTACAATTATTTATTGAAAAGAACCGCGAGTTTTTAAAAGTTATTATTCTTCAAATTTCCAATACTTTGTAAATATGATTTATACCCGTATGGTGAAACCAAACGGTATATTAAATTTGCCTTACCGTTTGTAACGCCAAGATCTCGTTATCACACACAAAAATGAATTACCCCAGTGTGTTTAGAATGATAAAAGAATTTGAATTTTGCATGTCCGTCCGTCTTTGGCGCACGAATGGAGCTAGAGACTTGAAATTTTACGCAGATTCGTTTTTCGTAAAATGCAAGGCTAAGTTCGTTAATTACCAAAAATGGACCATAAGGGGGGGGGGGGGGGGGGGGTATATGTTATATATTTTTAATAATAATTTACATACAATTGACTTCAATTTATCATCAGATCGGTTAAAGAAAATTTTAAAATAGTTAAAACTTGTATTTTATTAAATCATTTATTGTATGTATATTTTCGATGAGAAATGCTCTGTATGGCTAAATAAGATAAAACTATAAGTTTTAAATAAAAATTTAAAAAAAAAATCTCAAGGAACAAAAATATTTATGATTTTTAATTGTTATTACATTTATTGCTACGACGATCAGATCAAAATGGTGGCTAATGATTCTGTAGTGGTGTACATTCAACCTCACTTCATTGCCTACTTTTCTAATTTATTTATTTGATTCATTCTTGTATTTTCCTTAGTTCAATGAGGTACGAAAACAGCGTTCAGTTGAGCATCGTATAATCGCCACTGTCGTCATCATCATCGCTCATTCACACATAATTTTCACATACACACTCAGCCTATGTGCCAAAACATTCACATAATCATATCGGTTTAATTTGATCCAAAATGTCTACTTGAGGTTAGTTGCTTTTATGTTGATTTCCTTCTACCGTAAAGATATTTCACTGTTATTATTTGATTTTCATTGTTTTTGTGATAAAAAAAATGGAATTTAAATCGGACAAGAAAGTGGGGTCGACGTGATGACGGATTTTGTTGTAAAACGATGTAAAGATAGATTCGTATTCTAAAAAGATTCAAAATTGTTAACAGCAAAATAAATATACAAAAAAAAACATATTTTTACTAGAAACCATTTTTTAATTGATTTTTTTAACAATTTTTTTATTGATCTAAATTGTAAGACATTTTCGCTTCCTTATCCCCAATGAAATACAGTTTTCTTCAAAACTCAGACAGATTAGCTTTCAATTGTTGAAAATTTGAAGTTTAATGAGGTAATTTTGTTGAATCCTTGGAGGATTTTATGCGGCTATAAAAATACCGATATAACATTGGCTGTGTCCATTAGCAGTGGTACAAGGTGAAGGTCACAAGTCTACAACGTCACAACTTCAGCCATTAACCACGTGCCAATGAACTTTGTTGCGGCTGGGCCGGGAATCGGTTCCGACAGTAATTGGGTTAATTTTTATAAATATCCCAAATTCTATCTGTGGGCTGTTGCACAGAATCCGTAATTTGCCTACTCGAAAGTTGTTAAATTTTTAATCTATTTTAAAATCGGGTCAAGCGAATGTGGCGATTTCCAAAACGTGTGGGTTTGGCGTCACGTAGCAAAGGGGCGGGTCTCTGACAGGATCGCAGGGTTAGGAATGAATCCAGGCTTTAGGGGACCTTGGGTAAATTATAATTTAATAAACTTCCCACGAAAAAACTTACAGAAATTAAAAAAAATAATTGCAATTTCCTTGCTACATCTAAAAATGTTTGATTAAAATTTCAAATTAAAAGTTTTTAAGAGGGAAATATGCTTTGCAAGGATGGTATGGTATGCTGGAGAAGTGTGCTGAGTCCCAGCATGATCACTAGACTCTAAGGACCATAGTGCTCCTTCCAAGAAGCCGTGGGAAAGTTATTCCTTGATGATGCTGTTACTCTTGAAGTGCGCTAAAATGTTCTCCAGTTTTACGTCGGACAGTTCACCCAGATCCTGAAAGAAGTAAGAGCCTGAGTCTGCTACACGCTAGACCTGGGCGTGTGCAAAGATTCCTGCGTCTATTCCTGCTTTGCGGGTAAAAATAGCAACAAGATGAAAGTTATCCCAAAAACCTGGCTACAAAGTTCAATCAACTTTGGGGCCGTCAGCAGGCCGGGGAACAATCCGATCCTGTGTAAGGTGAAATATGCTTGTTTTTGACCTTCCCAAAGGGATGCAGTGTCAAATTTTCTATTTTGTCGGTCAGACCAAACCATATCGTAGATTGGCTATTGCGATTTCAAATCATTTTTCTTTCCCGCTGTCGTACCTACATGAATTGCAAATTTTTTAAGGTTTTTCAGTCTATGGACAGTAGATGCTGTGATAGAAGTTTACCCAAGCAGCATTTATGTCTACTGCTAACGTCACGGGTAGGCTGATGGTGTTGTTAGCATTCAGCAGTATCTGTGAAGCAAAGTTTCTGTTTTACCCCAAAGTCAAATTGACACGAGTATAAGAATTTTGCGTGACAAGAAATTCTCATCGTGCCATAATCTAAATTTTAAACTTGCGTTTAAAGTAATTTATATTTTCCAAAGCAGACATGTTTATTTTTGATGCATAATTTCAAGTGATACGAAAAAAAATCACCTTAGAAGAGAAAAATCGATGCTTAACAATATGTCCGCCTCATTATACGTTATGCTGAATATGAATAAATTAACAGATAGATGAGAGACGAAATTGGGAATATGCTCGAAACAGGTCAAACCTTCGAGATTTTTCTGTGCAATTAGACTATTGAAAAGAGCGATAGCATAGAATGGCGACGATGGCTTCCATGACATTTTCAACTTTCGAAATGTGTGTTTTTCCCTACATGTACTCTCGGATTAGTTGGGAAGCGTTGGTTGTTCCTCATACGCAATTGCTCACTTTTTGTTCATTTCACTTCAATTCGATTTAGCAGCAAAGTGAGACTGAATCGAGTTCAATTCATTGCGATATGATGATGATGGGTCGTCGGTCTCCCTCCATGTTTTGAATTCTTCTTGAACTCTAAGAATAATAAAAATATTGTAGAAATATATACGGAAGATAAAAGCATAAGACTGAGCAGGAAAGAGAATATCGACGACTTCTTTTGGCTGTTGTGGCGGGGTGGTTGATAGAGATTTGGATGGAAGTGATGTTGGCTGCGGCTGCGATGGGATGTGACGACGACGACTCTTTGGAACTGGAACTTTGATGAACCTCTAAAAAACCGCATCGCATCGTCCGCATCCCCATCGCTAATTAATTTCGGTGTATGCGCGCATAGCGAACAACGAACCAACACTCAAAAAATGCTCATTTGTCGAATTTTACTGGTACTCAGCCTTCTGTTTTTATGCTCGCAATAGTGTTGCTATATTCACTCACCTGCCACCAATGTCTTTGGGATTATCCGAAAGCACGACATCACTTAATATGGTCTTTGTCAGCGATTTTTGAACCAGAATTGTCAATGTTTTACACCATCCCAAAATATTTTCTTGCCAAATTTGCATTGATTCATCATCTGAAATGTGGCTGGCAGAAAATTAGGGTCCGTTCATAAAAAAACATCACATTTTTCAGGGGAATGGGATACACGACAGTGGGATGCCGATACTAAACTCGATTTAAAAAATCGCGAAATCTGTCGAGAAGAGGGCGGGGACTTCGAAAAGCCTACAATTGTCGTGACATATTTTGTGGGCAGCCACTTACAATATTTCCTTTAAGGACGAAAATAATCTCCATAATACAACGAAACGGATATTCTGGGCACACTACCTACCAGCAAGGTAAGGTAACGCCGCTTTTGACACAGAATATCTGTGGTGATCACGTTGAATTGTACCATCGTACTTCCATCGGCAGCATAAAAAATCCCGTATTTCTAGTCAGCTTGCCATAGCATCGTTTTATGGTTTACACTTCACGTGCTTCTCAAGTCCACACAGAATTTTAACATCTTCCGATAAGCATAAGCATAAAACCATTCAAGTCTCACATGTAAGATGAAGTCTGTTCCTCCCGTTTGTCTTGCTTATCCTTCGTCTCATTTTCGTCGCGTGGCCCGTTTATCCCAGCCATCCTGCACATCCCGACTACTACGCAATGTTATCGTTTGCCCTCAGAACACAAAGCCAATGGGATAGTATTTCGTTTCCGCCGATTGTTATTGGAAAACAGTCCCATTGCCATTGAGACTCGAACGCATATTTTCAGGTTTTTTCGTCAGTTTTCCGGGATAGGATTCTGTGCTTGATTGTTGAGTAAACCAACCAAACCAATGTTGCCATTAGTCTTTTGATGTGTCATCATTTCGATCATCATCAGTAGCCAAAAGCAAAATAACATGAAATTTTGCTCCATACTATATGCTCTTTATCCCAATTATTTTAGCCGTGTTTCCCTTTCGTGATGTTTGACTGTCTTTATCTCACTCCCTGGTCGATTGACGTTGGCTTATTAAATCGCTTTTAATGGGAGAACTTCTGTTTTGATGTGTTCTGTTCTGGTAGTTTATTGGGGTCGAATTGGAGGGACGTGTCAAAATGTCATACACTTTGGGAGTTTTTTTTTGCTTTTAATTTATTTTGCTGATTTTAAGCCTATCCATCATTCGACAGCCATTTTGAACAAATGCGTTTGTTAGAACTGCTAAGAAGAGCATTTCAATCAATTTTTTAATCGAATTTCTTTAGTTTTGTTAGGCAATCCGAGTGAAATGAGAATATAACCAAAATATATTAGATTTAAGCACAGAAAATGATTTTTTTTACCGGGCACAAGAAAAAATTAACTCAAAAAAGCATAATTGAACTTTGTGTTCAAAGAGTTACAAAACTTCTCGACCTGGCAAATTATACAATCGTCATGTTTGATGCGACGATTTTATCAAGTTTTGGTAGAAATCCGTTAAAGTAACTAAGATGGCGGCTTTTTAGAAATCCCAATTCCGTTTTTCCCAATTTACTCTGAGACTTTCCGTTCTTATCAAAACGTTTTTCTTTCTTAATTTTCCCGAAATTCTCCTTCCGTGAAACTGTTTTATGCTTGACACATTTTTTTGAAATGCTCAACATATTTTATACTAGTTTGCATACCCGTCGTTGCCGGGTTAAGCTTTTTGTTTAAGTTTTAGAATACGAAGAAAACCGGAAAGAACTTAAAAACTTTTTAATGGGTCTATGTTGGGGCTGGACCCCCGACGAACATCTATGCCAAATTTCAGGCCAATCGGTTCAGTAGTTTCCCCGCGAAAGAGTAACATAGCGCAAAAACTAAGTTTCGAAATCACTTTACCCCCTCCCCTTACTCCCCCAGCCCTCGCGCTTCTTCTCCGTATGCCTATGTTGGAACCAGAACTACCACAGACACTCATGCCAAATTTCAAGTCAATCGGTTTAGCCGTTTTTGCGTGAAAGAGGAACAGACAGACACCAACTCATATATTAGTATGATGTAGCAAAACAGTTTGTTTTTGAATAAAGAATAGGGTTGTAAAACTGATTAAAGGGTGTGAATTATTGACCAGTGGACCGGGAAATTTATTCGAGTATTACACACAGAGAAAAAATAGTAAATTTAACTATTTTAATTATTTTTTTTTCTCTGTGTGTATGGTAATGGTGTCAATTACGGCCATATTGTGGTTTACAATCAAATCTGTGCAAATTCAACATTAAAGAAAAACATTCAAGTATTGATTTTAAAACACTTCGATCGAAGCACAGCATAATCGCTATTATACGGTCAAAAGACGTTAAAGCAACAAATGCTTTCCGTTAGATTTCGTTGCCGTTGCCGTTGTCCGTATTCTCATGTACACATTTAAAAATGATAATCGACTTTTCGGCTTACACGTATTAATCGCTTTGTGTATTGTGGAACAATTTTAGTGCTTATAATAGTGCACTTTTACACAGAGATAAAACGAGCAAAAGACAAATCATAAAAATGCGACACCAGAGGAATTGAATTGAAGCCGAACCGAACTTACGCCATTATATTTTAACGTCCCTCCTTATCCCACCTCTGGCTCTGCCAGCCGCACATGTTTATTGTCAGCAAACATATTTATAAAAATACATATTTGTGAAAAAGCAACAGAGCAGCCAAAGTGCTCGATATATGTGGCAATGTGTGGTAAGCTTTTTATAGTCCGTCATCGGTACAAACTTTTTATTTTAATTTTTTTTTTGTGTTTCAAATTTACTGAGTACTTTTTTTTCGTCTTATTTTTTCCATTACAATCAATCGGCTATGAGCACCTTCGTTCCTTGTCCCAACTTAGCCCATCATCTCACCTTCTGTCGACATGCTGCCATATATATTTTTGTTAGCCTACACAATACTATAGTATAATAAAATGGGAAGCGCTATAAGCTACACTAAACCTCTTCGAATTGATCACAAATTCGAAAAATTCAATTCACACGTGTTTGTGTATCGCCAACTTTTACCATTTTCTTGCATGATGGTGTACACAATAATTGCTACAGTTTCTCATTTATTACATGTTCATTTTGGATTTATTTTCTTTCTGTTTTTATATATAAATATATGGCATTTCTTATTTCATATCGTTTCTTGTTGTTCCTTCCTTGTCTGTTCCGTTTTCTTATGCTCCGCTTTGCAACTGTGACTTTTAAATCGAAGCAATTATCATTTTTATTGAATAAAAGTACAAAATGGCCATTGCCGAGCCGATTTCAAGTCTCCAAGATAGTGTATACTCCATCACCTACCTCATTTGTATTGCATACGATTTGAGCTTTTTATGCTCTTTATGTTTTCCCTATTTTCTTATTCGTCGTTCATTAGCAATTTCAAAGATTCGTTCTTATAATTTTTTGTGCTTTTGTTGTTTGGCTGTCGCTGTTACTGGTTTTAGTTCAGCGCGGCTGAATCGCGATCTACCTTTAATTGAACTCAGCGCTTTTATCATATTTGCCTAAAGCTCATTTTTCTCTAAATTACACGTAGACAGAAGAAAAGTACAGTTTCAATTGGACCAGTGTTGTCCAAATGGCGTAATTCATCGATCGTCATTGCCCGTGACGATCTGATCTAATGTGAAGGCAGGCGGTAATTATGCTTCACATTATATAAGTTGTTTTTCTAAAAAAAAAAAGTCCAATGAATCTGTTTTAGGTATTGATCAAATGTTTTTTATATGTAGTTTCACAAATGAAATAATTATTTATTTGATCATGAAATTAGTTATTATTGCCCTGTACTGTCCAGTCATTCAGCTATTATTTGTCTTAAACAACTGTGCGGCATTTTTCTTACTGTGGCCGGCTGTCCATAAAATGCGTCACACAAAGTTCTTCCTCCGAGTCCGACATTTTGACGTTTGAGGTCAGCTGATCCCAGTTCAGTGTGCCACGTCAACTGATCGAATCAGTTCCTGCAGCTGCGCGACCTGATGTCGGGATCAGGCAGCTGCAGGAGCTGATTCGCCAGTGTGACATCTGGCTAAGATGTGTAAGGACTATCAATAAAATACGTATTTAGGGAGAGAAGGGCTGGTAGGTAGTATTAACTCCTAAACCACCAATAGTGTCTGACCGAAACAGGAAACCGACATTTCGGTCGGTCGGGGGGTGGTTTGTGGAATGGCAAAAACTATTGTGACGTATCGCATGGACCGCTTTTATGAAATAAAATTCAGGTTTTGTCTACACCCACAAAATCCTGATAGCTAGTGCGAAAGCTAAAAATGTGTTCCTAGCGAAAGAAAACCCGCAAAAAATCCGGATACGGTTTTTCGATTTTCTGAAAATTCGGTTCGCTCGCGGTTACGGTTTTGTAAAAACGACTTTTCACTCCCGTTAGGGGTTCGGTTCGAAGCTCTGAACAACATATTCGAGTTCTGGTTCGAATCGCAATAAGCAAACCATCAGACATAAATGGAAAGTAAACGGTATTTATGTTGCCAGAGGATGTTTTAAATCCTGCAGAGAATTTATTGACCAACCTGCAGGATGTTTTAAAAGTACTTTTCTGGTAGTTTTTCAAAGTGCTTTGAAAGTTTTTTTTTCTGATAGTTTTCCAAAGTGCTTTGCATTTTAAAAATGGTTTTTATGCCTACGAAATCTTGCACTGATAAAAATCTTGCTTTTCACTCACTTTATCAGCATGCTGTTAAATGATTAACTTTAACAAATTATTATCTTTTAATAAAATCGAGAAAAACAAAAATGAAGTGGAAAATTTCGCTCAAAAAACCTGTCCTTCAATATCTCTATCCCGAAAATGACTTAACCGATTGAACAGATTTTTTTTGGCTTATGTCAAAATTTATCACAAATCTTGAAATGTTCATACAAGGTAGGGAAAACTATTTCACACAACCTAAAATCGATAAAAAAGTTTAAAAAAAAATCATGAAAAATTTCGACCTCTTAATATTGCCTGAAAAACATTTACCGAGCACTCCTGAATCGATTGGAACCTTATTACAAAAATGTCGTTCTGTCTGTCAGTCTGTGTACAAGATTTACTACTAAAACTAGTGCCATTACTACTAAAACTAGTGCCATGAAATTTTACAGTTATGTTTGGTCCTGGAATGGGACGATCCCGGAAGTGCGTTAGCCGAAAGTAATCAAAATGTATCCTATAATATAATACGTGGAACGTCTGTCTGTCTGCACAAACGATCTCGAAAACCCGCCTAACGATTGTCACGAAACTTGGGGGTTAGGGATTTTCGGAGACAAGAAATCGATCTAGATAGGTCTCACCCCTGAGAAAATTCTTCTTCGATACCCCTCGCCTGTTATCTTCGAATTGGGTGGTCCGATTTTAATGAAACTTTACAGTATTACTGAGGGGGCTGAGGGCTTTCGATTTTTCCCACTACAAACCTCACTTTTCTCTCCCCTCGATAACCCTCACCTGTTGTCTCAAAACAACGTTTCAAAAATCGGTGACAGCGATTACTCAATAACCACTCAACCGATTTCTATGAAATTTTGTTATCGCGCGTTAGTTTTAGTTCTAGCTTTCTAGATCGGGAATTTAAAAACTCTGGAAAAGCTCTGTAAAGATAATGTGAACTTAGTTTTTCCCCAAAAATCAGCAAAAGTAGAATTTTGAGGTCGCCGAGCATGGCTCGGTCTTCCTGGTACTGCTTTCTAAAAATCACACTTTCGTTTTTTGCTATTTACTCCGAAACTACGAATTTTTGACTAGTCTTGAAGACAGTAAATATAACTTATATTTTATTCGTGGGGTTGTAGTGTAAATTGTTCAGAAACGTAGATGTTGTATAAGAAAGTCATCTGGTGTTCACATTAGATATTTTGATTTTCAAAAAGCTTCACAGAATCTTGTTATGGAAAATTTTATTTTGATGTCATGTAACTTTCCCATACCCTTGTTTTAATTTTTTCCATAACATTTCGCGGAAGGATACCTATAGAAGTTGTACCATATTGTATCACTTGTGGAATTGAATTAAACAGTAAGTGATCAATGCAAAAGGAATGCAAACTTCTTGATTGCCATATCCACAAGGTTCTCATTTCTATTGGATTTAGTTTTAATTTCACAGATAACATTATATAGATGGATACTTAGTACTATACGAGACTGTGCGATGCGATGGTGCAAATATCTATCAATTCGATTGTATTTGAGCACTTTAGATACGAATAGACGCATAGCACCATTGAATGTGTACCTTAACGCCATCGACTGTTAGTGTTGTACTTAAAGTCTTCATACACAAATAGCGAAAAAAGCGATAAAGAAATGGTGAAAAATGTCAGCAATAGCGAACGAACGCCATTTGAACACAAAGCGTTGCTCAATATTCATTCGAGTCATTTGAGCTCTATCTATCTTTCAGTTTCAACTCTATGTCAAAGGGTTCAATAACCTTTTAACTAAGAAGAATAAAACGGTCTTTTTTCGTTCGGTCCGGCAGCTTTTTTTGTTTATATATATATTTGTATTTTAATGGTGTGTCCTCTGCTCTAGTCTACTATGCCTTACTATGCCATGTAACGTCGCGCTATGCTTTCGTAATTTCATTTTTCTGGTTTGTCTATGCAAAAAAAAAAAGAAACCAAACATTTGAGATCAAGCTAAATTCACAATACTGATTTCATTTTATTGCATTTCGGTAATTTGAAAATTTGTTGAAACTAACATTATTACATACATACTTTACCTGATCTTGTTTTGGAAGGAATTTTCGTTGGTAAAGCCATCGCAATAGAGAACATCTGCAAATTGGCTTTCTTTCATTTTAATTTGTGCCATTTTCGTGTCGAAATGTACTCAAATATATGCAAAAAGACGCCAAATTTAATGATGGTACGATGAAACTCAAATAACTGCGAAATGTTATGAAACCGGTTTCTTACAACTTACTTACAAATTAATAATTAATTCGGTTACTTTAACCGACATACCGTGAACATCACAAATATTTCTTATATGCCTAACGAGAAACTATTCAAGTTGATTACGGATTATCTTACTGTGAATTCTTGATTTTTGATAGAAATTATGCTTTTAAAATTTAAACATGAATCCCAATTCATGTACAAGAAAAATTAGAAGCTTGAATTTCAGGATAGAAATCAATAGTCATATTGGGACTTAACATTTTTAATAGTGAAATCCCTGCATGGGGGGGGGGGGGGGGGATGAAAATGAAAATCGCGATATTTGTCGTGACGTAGTTTATGATACCCCATAATGACGCTTCCGAACCGTTAAGGATGAATACAGGGGTTTAATACCCTCTTGAAATCTGTTTCTGATGAAATTAACATTGGAATCTACGAAACTAGATTGCAAGAAAATTATAAAAATATATACCTATAGCTATTACTTATTTTCATAACATACACTCGTGATAACTTTCGAAATGTTATCGCTTAATTTATATTTTTGGTCGTACAACTACTACTAATCGGGGGGAAAAAACCTAGACACAAGTCCGATAACCTGATTAGGCCCGAAACATTCAAAATTCTTTGCTTATCTAGAGTAAATAGTGTGCATTAACTAAAGATTCATAAGGAAATTATCAAATTTTGTTCACTACTCCTCCGAAGCATTGCGATTGCGACGAAAGTCTATAGCCTTCGCTAAATCAATCTAAAGAAATTTTATTTGTCGAAGTTTTGGTATTTCTAGTCAAGTTTTTTGGCTATTTGGTCAAAATAGAAATCTTTCCCAGCGCACTTATCAACAAACATCAATTTGAATTGAGACAAAATGAAATAATTCCAACGAAATCGTTTCCTCGGCGTTGGTTTCGCTGACTTCGGCTGGGATTCGAATTCGAATGTGCCATGACGCATCAACTCGACTTGCCAGAATTGTGTAGTAGCAACGGCTGTTGGTGCCCCAACCGTCGGCATCGTCTACCCTTCATCTTTGAACAATATCGGCTGCCATTCCAGCGGCTATGCTAGCCCAGCTGGCTGTCAAATATAAAAACGTCCGTAAGCTTGTGCATGTTGTTATCGTTGCGGGTGGAGGGTGGTTGGGTGCGAACACTCTCGTTTTCCAAACGTCACAGCCTGCACTGTAAGGTTATGCAGTTCAACAAATTCTATCCTTGTACCGACGCACCTTCCCCTATGTTTTGGGAGATCTTCTGCCACCGATATACGAACTACTTTTGCTACTTGTTTTTATACTGTCTCAATAAAACTAAGCATAAACAGAGTTCCTTCTCTTTACACCTTCTGGTCGTCTTCCGACTAGGTTTCTTCCGGCTCCACCTCATCCTCCTGGACAACCTGCTGCTGTTAGCTGTCGTTGCCTCTGATCTGATGTCAAACCGCACACTCGAAGTGATTCTGACTAGACGCCCAGTGGGAACCCCTCCTAACTCCCCGAGTTCCCCCGATTCCACAACCATCCGCTTCACTTCCTCCCTAGGTCATGTTCCCATCCAATCTCTTCCTCGCTCGCTCCTATTTAGCTTACCAGGCAATGAAATTCACCCGAATTCAATTTAACAGCATTTAGCTGGTCACATACGAATGGTCATTTTACAGATTTTTACCCTCGAAATAAGCACCAAACAAGCGTTCATAAAAAGGCCATTGCTGTATCTTGCGTTCGTATTTTCCCCTCGTTATTCTCGATTGTGTGGGCTTACGAGTCGCGTGTCGGAAACTTGCTTCAAACGTCAACAGATACTAGCGGAGACCGCGCCGCCACATGAAGCGCTGTCGTCACTGTTCCACACAAACAACGCCGGCCAAGCGTACTCACTCTATCATTCCAATTGGAGATTACCTAATGTGACGTTAAGCTGCCAGTGCTGTCGTTTTATGGAATTTGGGACGACCTTGTTTAGTATTGTAGTTCAGAACGCCTGGCAGTACGATTGGACTCAAAAATACTGATTTTTAAAGACCTATAAATGTACAAGAAGTGTTTTTTAAGATTACAAATTCCTTGACCGTACCGATATTTCATAAAATTTGGTCTAACCCCACCTGTTTTGTAAACAAAACAATACTTACATGTTTCATTTGATAGACATTTTTTGGTTAAGGAGCTGTCTATAAAATACTTCACACATTTAGGAGCGTGACTTGGCGTTAGTATGATAAGCTCCAATCAAAAATTTCGAAAACATGTGTGAGCAGGGGGGCGGGGGCGGGGGAAGAGGAATCGCAAACCATATTTAGCGTGACGTATTTTATGTCAGTCCATAATGAAATTAAAATTTACACATCAACTAAAAATGAATGCAAACGACAGCTCCAGTCGCGGTTGACTTTCCCGTTTGGTAGAAAATGAGCCCCGGCGTGCTTTGAAAATGGAATGTAGCCAAACAAAATACGAAAATGCCGATACAAATATCAGCTGAGAATGAGCCAAAGTCGGCTTCCCAGATGGCAAACGCAATTGAAATTGGTCTCCTTCTGAGAACTAAACAGCGTCGAATGTGGTCCCAGCCTTAGTGTAGACAGCGTTGAGATGGTGAATGGTGTAAGAGGTCGTTCGGATTGGTTTTTGCCTCTTGGGTTGTTGTTTGTGGACTTGCGCCGGAGGAATGGGGGGTGCTCTCCGAAAGGTGCTTCTCAGATCAGACACCTCATGTGAATTACACTCAGATTCCGACTACCTCTGCAGCCGTTTTCTTGATTCGCTTCGCTTTTTTTTTTTTGCTGCGAAAGTTCGGCATTTCGAGAGAATCATTTCTATTGCTCTACGAATGTTTGTCTGTGGTGTTAACGATCTTTTGTTCGTATTATCAGGCCTGTATGTAATTTGAATTTTCAAAAAAAAATCATATTTTTATTGGTTGTAAATTCTGTTTTCATTTGCCTTAGATTTGAGACGAGCCACTTTAATGGTTTTTGATAAGAAATTTTTTTTTCCAGAAAAAATTATCAACCAACTTGGAGTTCAATTTATTCGCTTTGCATGTAGACATACCACAATCGAAGGTTACTTTTTTTTGTTTCTTTATGTTAAATGTAGAAGTAGAGAAACTACAAAGGAAAAAAAGCTCGGTTTTATCAATTTTATAATAAGCCCATAATTAATTTAGTGACGTGGTACCATCATACAAACATTCAATTTACTTTGTTCTTTGCTTTCATAGTTTCAGTTAAATTGATTTTCAAACACAATATTTGGTAAGCTAATTTGCTAAATTGTAATACTTTTAATAAAAATAAATAATCGATAAATATGCTAGAGTATCGAATGTTGTTATTCAATAAGAAACAAAAATTAATTTTGCTGACTCACAGTTGACAATGTTTCTATACATTTTGTAATTTTCCCTTTTATTAAAAGAAACATCACCGACCTGTGACATACACTCTTTTGCATTTTCTAATTCGTCTTCATGTCGTCTAAGGTGTTTAGAATATACAGAACTTTTTACATGGAAAACATTTTAATTTTCCTACATTCTATTGTATTTTTTCCATTGAAAAAATTACGGAAATGTCGCAAAAAAGAGAAATGATAATTCTTTGATGGGAATACCTATGATAGACGTGAATAACATATAGATATAAAATCGATATCTTAGCTAAATATAATTACTAAATACTGATTTTCAGAAATATCTCTAAAAATCGACTACACTTGTATCGAGAAAAGTCGGAAGGAATTCTCTAAACTCTTTATCGGAAACAGATCTATATCAAACGTACAGAAATCAAATGGGTTTTTTTTTTGTCGCTTTTAAACCCTGTTGTAATTAATTTTTAAGATCCATTACTTTTTGCATTACAAATTGAGATAGTAAACCAAATACATTAGATTCTCCTTTTGCGCGGTTTTTGATAGTGTGGATTCGCATTTTCGCACTTTGATTTTTGTTACTAAGTTTTAATCTTTTGATTTACGCTATAAACATTTCGCAGATGCACGTTTTTCGTCAAAAATCGTGCAGGATGAGATACAAAATAAAGAGTTTCGTATTTTTCGAAAGTATTTTTAACATTTATATTATAATAAAAAATACATAAGTCGCATTGCGCATTACAAACATATTGAAAATTCGAGTAATTGGAATTTATTGACAATTTGGTCGAAAAATTATCTTGGATTTAATCTAAAAATAAATTTTTTCATTGTGTAACGAGCATGTTGAAGCATTATTTCGCTGAAAAATCATTTGAGCATTGAATGAGTCACAAAAAAAAACTCGCAACATTAAAACAAAATTTTACTAAAAATAACATTCAGCAAATGATAGCCACAGTCTTAGCACCACATCAACAATGTGTAATTATAAAATGTTTTCAGTAGTATTCAGTAATGGCACATGATATTAAATGACTGTCGCTTACAAGTATTAGAAGCCAAAAAAACGTATCATTTATACTAAATCGATTACATCATTTTTGTATTTCGAGTTTTCCCCCATTTTTCAATAAATCAATTGAAAATTTTATATAATCATGATTCCATAACGATATTAATTGTTTTTGTTCCAAAAAAACAAAATAATATGTATCCATAACATATGCATATATAATAATAATACATAGATAAATTATCATTAATGCAAACACATACCGAATACAAAGTCGATTTACTATTTATGTATTTTTTTCACTATTGATTACCAAACAAAATCTAAATAGATAAAAAAATATTCAAGTCTTCGGTCCCACCTTAAACAAAAGCTATGTGGGCTTCATTTATATAAAGAGCAAAAATAGCTGAACTCAAGTAAGTCATTATTTGGTGTAATTGTACTCAATGTAGAACATTTTTCAACACAAAAACATTCATTTATCATGAAAATTTACAAAATCCAATTCTCGATTAACTTTTTACATTCTTATCCGAAGTATAATACATTATAGTGTTGATGAAAAATTTCCACCTCTTAATTTTGCCTGACAAACATTTCCCGGGCGCTTCTGGGTGGAGTCATATTATAAAAATGTCTCTCTGTCTGTCAGTGTTTCAGTCTTTGTACAAGATTTCTCTAAAAACTGGAGCTGAAGGCATGAAATTTTGCACGCATATCCGGTACTGGAATGAGACCGTCCTAGAAATCCATTGACCAGAAGTAACCAATATGGCGGCTTTTTAAAAATAGCAGTTTTATTTTTCCCGTATTATTCCAAAACTACGGGGTTTTCAGCAGTAATAAATTTTTCCCTTTTGTTATTTACCAGAACACCAAAACATCCAATATGTCGATTTTCGACGATACTTTGTACACGCTAAAAAAAAGTCTAATTTTTAGACTTTTTTCCTACATATAGGTCAACACCTTTTTGAGCCTAAAAACCAAACTTAAAAGTTTGAAATTATTTTCAAATTTTAAATAGTATTATCCGGTCTAAATTTAAGGTATCAAAATTTAAATTTTAGTCTAAAATAGTTTAAAAATTAGTTCCAAATTTCTAAAAATTCTCAAATTAAAACCTTACGGTTTAAGTTTAAGATGTCTGAGTCTTAAATTTAGACTGGAATACTTAAAAAATATTCATAAACTTTTAAAGTTTTAAATATAGAGAAAATAGTTTAAAATTCCATTAAACTTTCAAAAGTTTAAAAAATAGAGGAGAAAAGTTAAAAAAATTAGACTCCAGTTTTTACCGTGTAAAAAATCGTGCATTAAAGGTTTAAATGGTATGAACTGTTACAGTGTCTCTGGAATACCAAAAGTAATCTTTACAAAAGATATGATTTGAAAAAGGCATCGTGGGAGCAGCTGGAGGCCGAATTTCATTTTTGTGCGGAAATTTTGAAGAAAAAGGTTAAATCACTGAGATCGTCATATGTAACCGAATTGAAAAAAGTTCAGAGCTCTCAAAAATTGACCCAATAAGTCCGTGCCTTTGTTTTATATTCTTTACTTTCTAGATCTTCTAATCACTTTAAAATACTTACTACTCCCAGTTGTTTACTGTTCAACGCCATTTATGAAAATGAAATGTTATGCCAGAATCAGCCCACATACGTCATAACAAAATTTTCTCATGACATTTGCTGTTAACAGTTTTCTGTCAATGTTTCCGGCAGGTGTGAATGGCGTGTTACAGTCGCCAGAATAGGGTTGTTGGCCACAAATGGGACATTTTCTTTAATGCAGTACAATCGCCACTCGATTTACGACGCTCCATGTTTAGTTCCCGGTCTCGATAAACGTAATTTGTATTTCAATTCTTTTCACGTCTCTGTCAACGCTGTCTTGCTGTCATTAGCAATTATTTGACCGAGCGAACAAAATCTATCAAATGCTTTTATTAGGAATGAATCAGGTTTTAGTACGAAATATGTCTGGAATTTTGTACTAAAATGTGCTAAACTGCTAGTAAAGCATTTACTAGATTGTATTCACTCGGTCCGTTAGCTTGCATCGGATTTAACCCTTAAAATCACAGAAAAATAGCAAATATTTTTACCTACACGAAAAAATTTTTTTTTTTGATTTTTTTAGTAGTGCCATTTTAAGGTAGAACCAGAAACATACGTCCGTGCGTGCGGCATGATTTTGTTCTGGCGTTTAGTAGTTGTCATCGCGTCTAAAAGTAGAGACTGAGCCTACTCTACGCGACACGGACGCGGCAACGTGTCTGAGCAACGCGCAATCATACATTTACTCATATAAATACGTAGTTTTTACCTTCACCGCGTGGGTGCCCCACGCACGAACGCGTAATTGTGGTTGAGGCTTCAAAGTTTCATGCGGCAATGGTGATACAATTTTAGTACCACCGTGTAGCATTTGTTAGAAAAAAGGTGGTACATCGCGTATACCACCATGCGTTTAAGGGTTAAACACAATTTCTGATACTAACATCTGCAGTTACGCCATACTGTATAGGACTAATTCTATATGAGAAAGTCCTAGTTATGCTGAAGAGTTTATGTTTTTTTTTGGAAATTATTTTGACATCAGCATAAGGCAATGCATATCATGTAAAGGACTCTGAACCCTGTCAGGACATATTGTTTTTCGCTTTTCCAAGTAGAATGAAAATTTTTCTATTCAATTTTTCACTCTTTGTGTCGTTAATTATGTCAGAATTATTGTCAGGATTTTTCGGAAATTGAAGATTACAATTTCGGGTCCCACACCCTCGTGAAGAGAAATTCCCTCCTGAAAATGCATTTGCATAGTACGATTCTAATATAATATCCTTTGACCATTTTGAAAAAAATAGAAACTAGGCCGACAAAAGTGTCGCATTCGCTGTTGATTTAACTCAGATAAGTTGATTAGCGTTTCTAAAACACAAGGAGAATTATTTTTATATCAACATCGTTTGCATGATTTTTCCTAACAAGATGGAAAATTCCATTCGTTCTAGCCCCAAAATATCAATTGAGGCGTTTCTTTTTGCCGTCATTTTCAAGTAGCGAAATCATGGTGACCCGATGAAAATTTCACCTCAACGAAACATAACATTGAAGAAAATATTTCACGAGCATAACGAAATATAAATTTTCGTGGTCTTTTTTGCGTTTGTTGAATTCAAATTGAAAATTTCATTTTTCTTTATTTTTTTCGGGGAGTTCTTTTTTTTCGGTCAAGTCTCATTACACGCGACAGATATAACAACCCTTGGCATGATGGTTGGTACTCTTTCGTCCCCTTGCCAAGGGAAAAAAAGTCAATGTATTTTAAGACAAGGGAAAAAAATCAATAATTTTTATGCGTTTCGGTGTGCTATTGAGAAAAATGCAAAGTAGGAGAAAAGGGATAATCTTTTTCTTACCAAACAGGCGCAGAGATACATATACCACTGGGGCAAACAGATAAAAAAAATTTATTCCCATATATATTTATATTCGTTCGTATAGCTAGAGAGATTTGGATAAAAATATATATAAATAAATAGATAGATGGATGGATGGATGGTTTTATTCATACATACATACAGACATTCAGCAGGCAGTTGAATGGTTGATTCACTTTAATAGATGAATGTATAGGTAGGTATCCATCCGACTCGACGGTTTTACAGAAATCTATAGGTATATATTGTGAAATATATGAAATGAAATAAAATCAACCGAAGAAGTAGAGAAGAACTTGAAAAAAAAAAAGTTTTTATTTATTTATTTTTTTTTTTTGGTTGGGCGTCGTTTGTCGTGTATTGATTTTATTCCGAGTCTCATTTTAAGTAATGTACCCCAAACCTCCAAAATGACTCCGACTCCGATTACGATTCTGAATGCTTTGCTCCTCTCTGTACTGTACAGTACGGTAAAAGACAACAACGAAAATGAAATGAACGAGCGAACCGAACAGAACGTATGGCGGTTGGTGTGTGATGTGGCCTAGCCAGGCAAAAATGTTAGGTTAGGACTCTACTTCTGATATCGAGGACACTAGAATGGAATGGGGTTGACATGGCGAGGCATAGCGATGGATGTCAAGGCATATCGGGCATGCTGTGCCTGAAGATATTCGTAGGGATGGGCTTCCAAATCCAAAATGCAGGAAGCACACACCAATTTTAACCCACCCCCAGCAGCAGCAGGAGCCACAATCGACGGGCCAGAGAGCGGCGCTTCGCTTTGTTTGGCTGATGTTGAAGAGTGTGCTGTGTGCACGTTGGTTTCCTATCGATTTTTAATTAATTTTTCCCTATTTCACTTCTCCTCTTGAAAAGCTCTCCCGATTCGCCCACTTTTTATCCACGGTCGTCACCTTCTCCCAATCTCCGCCACTTACGACGACGATTCCCCAATTTCACTGAATGTCGAAATTTAAAAAAAAAATCCCCTTTTGTTATTCGCAATATTTGAAATATTATCGAATTTTTATCTGACAATCAATTTTTCGCCATTTCTTTTATTTTGTTTGTTGTATTTTTTTTTTTTTTTTTTTTTTTTCAAATTCAAATGACGTTCTAAAAATAGTCACAAAAATGTTTGGATATGTAAAACGTGAGGTTTATGTAAAGACATTTCTGATATAATTTCCAGGGGGTAATGCTGTACGTTGTATGTTATATTTTGAAATTCATAAGCGTATAGCTTTTCCCCTTGGACGTTATAAAATATCAACACGTAAGTATTAGAAATTTACTAAAAATCATTTTTTTTTCTGTGTAAAATTTTATTGTTTTATCATTTTTATGTTATACTAGCAGACCCTACGTTGCCTGCTTAAAGTTTTTTGTATAAATTTTAGAATGCCCAAAAACCATAAATAACTTAAAAACTTTTGGGAAAAGACTTTATCCTTACAGGACCTTCTGTTTCGCATTTTGAAATTCCAACACCGGATTCGTGATCAGCGACCCCAAAAACCCCATATTGCCAATTTTTCCGGACAAAAATGGGAAAAAGAATATTTGCGTCATCCTTACAGGAACTTCCATTTCGAATTTTTAAAATCTAACATAGCTAAAAACCTGCTCCCAGCAACGCAGATCATTCTGCAAAAAACCGCGTAAAAGTCGGTCCAGTTGTTTTTGAGTTTTGTAATCTCAAACAGACAGACAGACAGACAAACATCCATTTTTATATATATAGATTCTGTACTGCATTTTATTTTAATTCAAAAGTATCGTTTTTTTTAAGTTAACCGCCATTAAGAGCCAATTCAACCGAGTTTTCTTAAAAAATTAAGTGTTAGTCTACGTACTGCGGGCGGATTTCACGACACTCGAAGCGGCCACTAAATCGAGATGGCTCTTGTGGTCGCTATAAATTTCATAATACCCGATATAGTTCATGGCTAATATTACATTCATACAAAACACTTCCCAAAAAGTCATTATTTTTTCGGATTTATATATACTTTAAGTGAGAGAATTGTTAACAAGGTGACGCACGCATAATAAAATCGCCCTCAAATCATATGTGAAAGAAGAACCAGCACCTCGTTTTAAGTGATGCTTCTATGTTCTACGTCCAGTACGAGTCTGGGGGAATGTTCTCGTAAAAAGTCTAACTTCTAAACAGACCCGTACTGGACTGTTTTTAAGGAAACTCTAGTACTTTTGAGGTAATCTGCTCAACAAAAAAACAAAGAATACTTCTTTTGTCTTGCTAAAGATATTACAATCTCTTTAAAATAATGGACCGTATGCATAAAAAGGAGCACGGACTTATTCTCCAGCAAATTTTTGATAGTAGTACAAAAAATCGCCACAAAGCCATCGAAGGGGGTCGGGGCAGATTTGAAAGCAGAAAATTAGCGGGACATATATTAGGCCCTATCACAGAATCCGATACGAATGGTTCGGATCGTAAACTCAATGTTGTTGTTAGTGTTTTATACCAACAACAACATTGAGTTTACAATCCGAACCATTCGTATCGGATTCTGTGATAGGGCCTTTTATGAGCAACTAAGGATGTGATGATTTTTATGGATACGGCCCAATTTGTCGTCGCTGATTCCGAATTTGGAAGTGGTTTGCCCAAATAGGTCTTAGTTTTGGAGATAACAAAAAAAAGAACAATTTCATACCTTTTTTTAGTTTAGATTTTTTTAAAACTAGATCGAATCAAGCCAAACCGAAGTCAAATTCGGAATCAATCAACCAAAAATTGTCAAGGGCTGTCCACAAAATACGTCACGCTAATTTTAAGTTCTTTAGATCCCCTAGTAGGGAAAAATTATTAACTTAAAAAATCTATTATTAACATATCGTCCTTTGAATCTTATATTTTCCCAAACACCAAAACCTAGTTTTGAGGTAATCGACTTTTAAACTTTGAGGGGAAATTGCGGAAAAACTGTTCGAAAATGGGTCGACTTTTTTTTTATTTTCTTGTAAAACTATTAATCCTGAAACTAAATTATGGCAACAGATTTTCGTCTCAGCAATATTTTGAGAATGACGGGATTTTCAAACATTTCATTACCAAAATGTTATACCATGAAAAACGGAAATTGGATTTGCAAAAAAAACTAGATTTGGTTTTTTGCGTTTTATTCCGAAACTAAGCGTTTTTCGATAGTGGTTCATATGAAGGAAATTGAAGATATTAATATTTGCCATATTATTGCTTTTCACAAGAACACCATAACGAGTTTTAATGAAGAAATATATTAAAGGAAATAACAGTTCCCACTAATGATTTTTGACCGTGAATTTTTATCTTACCCGTTTTCGAGATTCTTTCATTTTCGTTTTTTAAATTCTTTCATTTCCGTTTTCGAGATTCTTTCGTTTCCGTTTTCGAGATTCTTTCGTTTCCGTTTTCGAGATTCGTTTCCGTTTTCGAGATTCTTTCGTTTCCGTTTTCGAGATTCTTTCGTTTCCGTTTTCGAAATTCTTTCATTTCCGTTTTCGAGATTCTTGCGTTTTCGAGATTCTTTCGTTTTCGAGATTCTTTCAATTAACGGTTCTTTCATAGTAGTTTTCTCGGCTACCAAAAGGACTAGAACTCTAGAACCTGGCACGTTTGAAAGAGGTTGCATCAAAATCCAGTTTTTATTACTATACATGTCTTTACCTCGTCTTTTGTTATCTGCTGGACTTCCGATTTTTTTACTTCGAAACTACAGGCCAGATGGACGAAATCCGCAAACCAGTTAGAAGCTTTGAGTTATGCGTGTGATCCACTGGCCAAATTTTAATGCGTTTTTGAATTTTGAATTGATTAATGCTGCTGTACAAAATATATTCGAAAATCTCCTCATCCACCCACAAAATTATTAAATTTTATCCTGATTATAATGTTATTTGCAAGGTTGTTTGTTTTATATTGCATTTGGCAACACATGCACTTAATAATAATAAAAAAATTGTTAACAGTCAACTTGAAATAAATTCTAATCATCAATTTTCTTTTTAATTTCCAGATCGATCTATTCATATATCTGGCAAAAGTAAATGAAGACAAAAAGGAACGAGTAAATGCGTTTTTTAATACTGCCATGCCGCAACATTGAAAGATGCAACAATGAAAAATGATTGTCCCGTTTTTAATCGAAACTACACAGACTGCCTAACAGTGAACTAGAAATTAAATAAGAAATAATAAAATCTAAGTTTAATGAAAGGGAGAACATTGTGATCGCATGACGATTTAAAAATAATTAGAATTAATTAAAAAAAAAAAAAAATACGGATATGCGAACACAGTATAAAAACAAATACTCGATGTGTGAGACATATTTGATAGCATTTTACTACTAAATCGAAACACAGGGGAGACGACGACGAGTGTGAGTTTAAATAATTTTCAAATAGAATTCTGATGGATGGAAATGCACAAAATATGTTCCACGGAAATCATCAAGGGTAACTATTAGCATTTGAAAAGCATTTCTTTTATTGCGATTTTATTTTTCTTTCATCAAATTGAATTGAATGTTGTTAATAACTTTCAATTTGGTTGGCGATATTTTTGTGATAGCGTTTGGTTTTCTCATTGGGTTATTTATTTTAGGGATGCCTACTATCGATATGATCCAGCCGCTGCTGCTGCCCCCACCCCCAGGGCAATGGGACCACCAGGAGGATATCCTCGACACAGACCCCCACATCCCTTACAGCAGCAGCCGCAATATTCATCGTACCAGCCATCGGCGGAAAATCTGTATGCGATGGGCGCAGATCAACACACTGGAATGGGAATGGGTGACTTAGGCGGATGGCCGGGGGGTCCAGCCCCAGGCCAGGCTGGTTCATATCCTGGACCGGGCCTGGGAGCATACGGACATCCACAGCCGGCCCCAACCGCGCAGAGGCAGACCCAACCGCAACCGGGGTTAGTATTAAGTCAATACGATTAGATTTTATTACAATTTTTATGCTTTTTATCTGATTTGCACTAATCAACAATAATTTCAGATACAGACAACATATGAGTGCGTATCCGCAACAAGACCAACAGAAATTATCGTTTTCTACTCAGCAAAGTATGATGGGAGGAATGATGCAACAGACTGGCTATGTAGGTTTAAATCAGCAACAAACACAACAGCAGAGGATACCTCAACACTATCCGCAGGGTAGTCATCCAATGTATCCGGGTGCACCGCAAACACAATCCTCAGCACAGCCTTACGGAGCTTATGCTGCGGCTAGTATGCAACATCAGCCTGGGAGACCGCCCCAGCACGTTGCCTACAGTCATGCTGCCCTAGATCAACCGAGGTGAGTCTATCGGAGGGGATAGGGATATTAAATTGAAGGGATTTTGCGTTTTGAAACCAGTTTACAGTGCAACCTGTATAAACAGGACTTGCATTTGTCCGACTTAGACAGGTTTCACTTAGAAGTTTTACTAAAGAATCCAATCTTTAATACCAGAAATTATTAATTTTGTTTCAAGCAGAATTTTTGTCAATAGTGACTTACCAATTGTCATATTGTTTGTTCCGAATTATCGTGCATTAAATGCCATTTTTGACTTTTTAACCTAATGATTGGATCAAGCTATTTCAAATGCAAAAAGTGCCGAGAATATCACTATGAAAGAACTATTCGTTTGCAATATAATTGCTAAAACCGATTTTTTCGCATTGTAGTGAGAATATCGAACAGACAACTTCTGCTTTTATATACAATCTTTATCTTTATTAGTTCTCATATTGATGAGAAATTCCATTTGATGCAATTGTCTTTAAAAGAAACGGTTTAAAAAAAAATTGAACGCATAACGAAAAACACGATTTTTCAACATCACGGTTGACACAAGTACTGCTTGAGCTTATATTTACCCTTAGACAAGTATATTTTTTTTAACAATTCACATATTTCTTGCAGTTACGGCCAACACGTGCCCAATTCGAGCGCGCCGAGCCATCTTCTGGGCAATCAGCAGCAGCCGCCCCAACTGCCTGGCCATCCGGCGCAAGGACAACAGAGTCATATAGGGACAGCTCAAAATCACCTGCCAGTTCCAAATCAATCTCAGCAGCCGCAGCCTCTGCATCCTAGTCAAGTCGTACATCCGTCTCAGCAGCAAACGCATCCCGCTTCAAGCCAATCGACAATGTCTGGCCTGACGACACTGCAATCCGGGCCAAGTGGGCCGCAACAGCAGCCCCAGCCGCAGCAGCCAAGCAACCAGCAGCCACAGGGTTTGCTGAGTACGCAACTCATGCATAGCCAAGGACCGCAAGGACCTCAGGCACATCCGGGGATAATTCACCCCGCTGCCCCGACAAGCCAGCACCAAAGCCCAGCCGGAAGCCATTCTCTACCCCACAGTATGGTCTCCGCTTACGGCGTGCAACAGCATCAGAGCCAGCAGCAATCGCCGTACATGTCAACGGGGAAACCTCAGCCAGCGACGCAACTCAGCAGTAGTCCGCAGTACAGAGCACCGTATCCGCAATTATCGCCGCAGATGTCGCCGCGTCAACCTCAAATGTCGCCACATCCTCAAATGTCTCCACGATCGGTGATGTCGCCTGCGAAACCTCCACAGCAACAGCAGCAGCAATCACAACATCAGAACAATCCGCCGAGTGCGCCCTCCCCGCACCACACTGCGTCGATGACGGGAATTCCAAGCCCCCGACCCCCACCTCAGCAGCAGCCACCGCCACCCTCGAAACAAGGATCGACTGGTCCACCACCTCCTGGTCCAGTTAACACTTTGCAGGCCCTAGAACAAATGGTCATGCCGTCGCAGAATAGCCTCTCTGGTCCGGTGGGCGCCATGGATTATCCGCAATCGTTCAGACAGCAGATTCCGCCGAATAATCCAATGTCCCCGATGGGTCCTCGAATGCCCATGTCACCGCAACATCATCAGCAATGGACGCCCCTAATGAGTATGCAACAGCAGCAGCAGCCTCCTCCACCCTCGACATCCACTCATCCTAGTATGACGAATCAGGCGCCCCAGCAGCACATGTACGCACAACCAACGATGGGCCATCAGTCGCCGCAGATGCCGCCGACCCAGCCCAGTCCCCAATTAAATCCTCCACCTCAGATCAGTGAACCACAGTCACTGCCGCCGATTCCCCCATCACCCCAGCAGCAGCAATCACATCCGTTTAGCGATCTTGGCGTTCCACAGCAGCAAATGCCAGTGTCCCAATCGTTGCCTCCAAGTTCAATGGCAAGCCAACAGCAACAACCACCGCCTCCTCATCCTTCCACTCAACAACAGCAACAGCAGCAGCAACAACAACCGCTTCTGCAGCAATTGTCGCCCAGTACGGCGATTAGCCAATCAATTCTTAGTGAAAATAGTAATTCCCTTAGCGAATCGAGTCTACTGCAGCCGACGAGTAGAGAACAGCCTCCGATTGGAGTGTCTCCTATGACAGTTCAAGAGCATTCGCCACACCAGCAGCAGCCCCCGCAACACTATCAGCATCAACATTCGCCGCTGCACCAGCAATCACCTCTACATCAATTATCGCCACTGCACCAGCAGTCGCATCAACAACAACAACCACCCCAGCAACATCACCATCAACAGCAGCAGCAACATCAATTAGAACAGGAGCAGCAGCAACAACAACAACAGCAACAGTTGCACCAGCAGCAGCATAATCTCATAGATACATTTACAAATAGTATGGAATCGCATTCGCATTCACCGCAGATAAAGTTAAGCGAAACAAACTCAAACGACTCAACTCATTTAGCATGTACAGACACAAACAGTAGTAGTGTAGGAAATAATCAATCTCTGCCTGTTGGCGGCCACGATAGCAGTTCGAATTCGGGTAGCCAAGGGATGCTATTCAGTCCGCCGACAGATATTAGCATACCTCAGCCAGCCGAGTATGAAAATTCGAATCATCAGCTGATAGGTATGCAATCCAGCTCGGTGACGACAGCAGAATTGGAGACAGTGGCGCCTCCGCCACCGTTAGTGGAGGAGCTCCCAAAAGATAGTATTAGTGATGAACAGAGAAGTACAGACAATTCACAAGATATGCTCGAAATTGGACAGCAGTCACAACAACATTCAATGCAACAGCAAGAACAATTTCAGCCAGATCCGTTCGACGATCAACAGCAGGAACAATCGCAACCATCACAGCAACTGCAGTTGCAATCGCAATCTCAGGAGCCATCGTCTCCGCCTCCAGCAGACAATAACAGTTGTCCATTGCCAACTGAAGTGCACGCGAATAGCGAACCAGCGCCTGCCGTTGATGAAACTCCCAGCGAAGATATCACAGAGTTAGGCAGTATTGTAATGCAGTCCACATCGACACCCCCAATTAATCACATGCAGCCAGAGGTGCAAAATGCGATGCCATTAGGTCCAGTTGAATGCGGCTCGCCGGCAATTTCCTCTCCAATGATTCCACCACTCCTTCAGCATCCACAGCAACAGCCAACACCTCCCTTGCAGACTCTGCACACAGCCACACCACCGCTGCAACAGCCAACTCCACCTTTGCAGCAATCGCAGCCACCTATTCAACAACAATCGTCACTTCTGCCATTGCCAATGCCACCACAAACGCAACCGGGAGCACCGCCGCAACCACCTGTGACCGGTCAAATGCCACCCACCACTGTTCTGCCGCCAGTGCAGCCACCTAGCATTCTAAACACGAATCCGATGCTCGGGCAACCGCCCCCCGGAATGCTCGGAATTCCACCATCGAATCATCACGGCATGCCACCTGGAATAACATCGCTTCCACCACAACCGCCCGTCTACGATCCCCAGCAAATGATGCTGGGCGGAATGCATCCCAATATGCCTCCAGGTGCCCTGCCCCCGATGCCTCCTGGCCATCATATGGGTTCGGCCTTGCTACCACATGCGATGGGACCCTATGCCCCGGGCCCAGTAACACATCATCAGGAACGAGCGGCCCTTCAACAGCAATTACAGGAATTGTACTGCATTCCGCCGACGCCTGAAAATCAAGAGAAGATTATTCGCCTGCAGGAGCGTCTAAACATGTTGCAGCAGCATGAGGCGAACGATCAGTGCAATGGCGGTGCGCAGTGTATCCTGCAAAGTCCCATGTACACCAGCAATCATATGATCGAGAGTCCGCAGGTGTCGAGCACGACAGGCAGAGGTCGAGCTCGCGGATCCTCGAAACCGCGTAAGCCAAGACAGAAGAAGGGCGAAAAGAATGCCGCCCCCGTCACTTCGGAATCAAGCGAGAGTAACAGCATTTTGCCAACAGCTCTACCCGTTTCCGAGGACTGTGTAACTCAGGGTGCCGGAGATACTAGTATTGGAATGATGGACTTTAACGAAACTGGCGATATTTCGCAAGATAACTCATCCAATGAACTCGACACGTCTACCGAAGCCAAGAAGCCGAAGAAATCAAGGAAACCGAAAGCCGTCAAGGATCCCAACAAATCGCCAAAAGAGAAAACACCCAGAGAGAAAAAGAAGCGAGAACCCAAGGAATCCGATAAGTCGAAGAAAAGGCGTGGTCGCAAAAATGACACCAAGAATGAAGCGAGTTCGGTGGTAGAAGGTTCTACTTCGGTGGAGGCTATTGCAGAACCACCAAAGCCGAGCAGTACTGAAGTAACTGAGGGTAATCAAGCATCGCCGCCGCCGCCGACACCACCAGTGACCACTGAGACTCCAGAAGAATCGAAAGAGGAGCCAAGATCCACGCTTAACGATGAAACTCCAGACTTTGACGATATTCCGGTGTCGAAAATACCCATCAAGAGTTTGCTGGAAGACGCCGAAAAGAAAGCCGAAGTGGAGAATGACGCCGAAGAACCGACACAGGGTGATGCGGTCGCTGATGGTAATACACCAAAGAAGAAGAAAAAGGGAGGTTCATCCTCGAAGAAGAGACCGCCTAGCAAATTTATGGGCAAGAAACGCAAGTCACGCAGTCGAATTATTACTGAATCCGATGGAGAAGGAGACGATTTGGTTGCGACACCACCGCCATCGCCTCCACCGGAATCGGAAATCGATAGCTCTAAAAGACGTTCTGCTCGTAACACGCAACGTAAAAAATATGTCGATGATGTTATGTTGAGGTTTTCCGATGATGAAAGTGCTTTACTGGCTCAATCGCCTGTTAAGAAGGAGAAAAAACCTTCGACGTCGGGCACGAACAGTGATGCAGAGAAGAAAGATGCCGCTACATCATCCGCAGCAGCGGGCGATGACGAGAAGCCATCTGGAGACGTAGTTGAAGAACCGAAGGTGAAAGAAAAGGTTGAACCGGAAATCCAAAGTGGAAAACCAAATTATGTTTATGTCAATACGGGTGACGAGGATTCAATGGTGGTTCAGCATGTTTTAGCTGTGAGAATGGGTAAACGTTTATTGAAATTAGATCCACCTAAAATTGAACCAGAGACCGTCAATGAGGAAGGCAAGGACGACAACAAAGAAGGCGAGAAAGATTCGAATGAAGCTGACGCAGAAGTGAATAAGGATGAAAATGAACCGACAACAACGACCACTGAAATCGGTGAAGACGAAGAGAAGATGGAGAAAGAAACTGCAGAAAGTGACGAAAAGAAGGATGACGAAAATGTCGAAAACGGTGAGTCTGAGAAAATCACAGAATCTACCGAAATCGCTGAAGAGGAGAAAGAAAAGCAGTCAGAAGAGAAAGTAGAAAATACTGAAGAAGCGGTTAAAGATGTTGAAATGACAAGTGAAGAAGAACCAAAAGAAGATACTGAGATTTCAGAAAGTGTCGAAGATGTTGTCACAGATGATGAAAAGAAAGACGAATCTGCTGTTGAACAAATGGAGGTCGATGAAACTAACGTTGAATCCAAAGTAGTTGAAGAGAAAGAATCTGAGGATGAACAGAAAGAGCCTTTAGAGGACGAATCAAAAGAAATTGACGAGAAACTGCAGAAGGAGGAAAAAGAAGAAGAAGAAAAGGTGGAAAAATCAACCGAATCAGAAGTAACAGAAAACGGTGATGTAGAATCGAAAATACAAGAAGATGATGAAAAGAAGGAGGAGGAAGAGAAAATGGAGGACGAAACTAATGAAGAATCTTCGACGGTAGAGAAATCTGAAGCACAGACAATGGAAGTTGATGAAGAAAATCCTGAAGCTGTCCCGGAAATCGCTTCTTCGGATGAAAATAAAGTGGAATCCGAGGAAAAAGACGATGAGGAAAAGGGAAAAGAAAAAGTCGAAGAGTCCACAACTGAGGAAAAGAAAGACGGCGATGAAGATGCCAAACCGGATGGAGAAGATACTTCAGAGGAAAATAAAGAAGCCGACAGTTCCGATCAAAAGGAGCCCGTCTACATTGACGTCGAAGAGTACTTGGTGAAGTACAGAAACTTCTCCTACTTGCACTGCGAATGGCACACAGAGGAGGAGCTCTTTAAAGGCGATCGCAGGATCGCTTCGAAAATTAAACGTTTCCAAATGAAACAAGCACAACAGATGAACATCTTCGATAACATCGAGGAAGAGCAATTCAATCCCGATTTCGTGGAAGTCGATCGTGTGCTAGACGTCTCCGAACATACCGATGCAACGTCAGGGGAGAAGACCAAGCACTTTTTGGTGAAATGGAAAAGTTTACCGTATGAGGATTGCACTTGGGAGCTCGAGGAGGACGTGGACGATGTGAAAATCGAACAATATTACAAATTCAGTAAACTTCCGCCACGTTCCGAGTGGAAATCGAAGAAACGGCCAACGGCGGATCAATGGAAGAAATTGGACGCAACGCCAGTTTACAAGAATAACAACACCCTTCGACCGTATCAATTGGAGGGCTTGAATTGGCTTAAATTCTCATGGTACAATGGCCACAATTGTATTCTGGCCGATGAAATGGGTTTGGGTAAAACCATACAGAGTTTAACATTCGTTCACTCCGCTTGGGAATATGGAATACGAGGTCCGTTCCTGGTCATTGCGCCGCTATCGACGATTCCAAATTGGCAGCGAGAATTCGAAAGCTGGACCGATATGAACATAATTGTCTATCATGGCTCTGTGACTAGCAAACAAATGATACATGAGTATGAATTTTACTACAAGAACGACAACGGAAAAGTGATCAAGGATTTGTGTAAATTCAACGTATTGATCACTACATTTGAAATGATTGTCACGGACTACATGGACTTGCAAAAGTTCACCTGGCGATTGTGTGTTATTGATGAGGCGCATCGATTGAAAAATCGTAATTGCAAATTGCTGGAAGGATTACGACAACTAAATCTGGAGCATCGTGTATTGCTATCTGGCACACCGCTGCAAAATAACGTCAATGAATTGTTTTCGCTGTTGAATTTCCTTGAGCCGAGTCAATTTGCAAACTGCGAGACTTTTCTGAATGAATTCGGAAGTCTAAAAACCGAAGACGAAGTGCAGAAATTACAAGCCCTACTAAAACCGATGATGTTGCGACGGCTCAAAGATGATGTAGAAAAGTCTCTCGCTCCGAAAGAGGAGACAATCGTTGAGGTCGAGTTGACCAACATCCAGAAAAAATACTATCGCGGTATTTTGGAACAGAATTTCTCGTTCTTGAAAAAGGGAACGACATCTGCCAATATCCCAAATCTAATGAACACAATGATGGAGTTGAGAAAGTGCTGTATTCATCCATATCTGCTAAACGGTGCAGAAGATCAAATCCAGTATGACTACAAAATATCACATGGTGAAGATCCCGACGCTTATTATAAGAATTTGGTGAATTCGGCTGGTAAAATGGTCTTAATCGACAAACTACTACCGAAACTAAAAGCAAACGGCCATCGTGTGTTGATATTCAGTCAAATGGTTCGTTGTTTGGACATTCTGGAAGACTATCTGGTCTATCGCAAATATCCATTCGAACGTATCGATGGTCGTATTCGTGGCAATTTGCGACAAGCTGCTATTGATCGATTTTCACGACCAGACTCTGATCGATTTGTTTTCCTGCTCTGCACGAAGGCAGGAGGTCTGGGTATCAATTTAACAGCCGCCGATACTGTAATTATCTACGATAGTGACTGGAATCCACAGAACGATCTGCAAGCGCAGGCACGATGCCATCGTATTGGCCAGCAGAAAATGGTGAAGATTTATCGTTTGCTCTGTCGTAACACCTACGAACGAGAAATGTTCGATAAAGCATCACTGAAACTTGGTTTAGACAAAGCGATCCTGCAGAGTATGAACACGTCGCAGGGCAAGGATAGTAATAATAAGCAATTGTCAAAGAAGGAAATCGAAGATCTATTGAAGAAAGGCGCTTATGGCGCTGTCATGGACGATGATGCGGGTGATAAATTCTGTGAGGAAGATATCGATTCGATTCTTAAGCGACGAACGCAAATTATCACAATGGAATATGAAAAAGGATCGACATTCTCGAAGGCGTCGTTTGCCGCGTCTGGTAATCGATCTGATATTAAAATTGATGATCCCGACTTTTGGAATAAATGGGCTAAAAAGGCCGACATCGATCCGGAAGCCGGTGAACGAGACGAAACCGAAGAGCTTGTACTGTCCGAACCGAGACGTAGGACACAAATTAAACGATATGGACATGATGACGGTGTCGTGGATATGTCTGAAGATTCCTCACTGGAGAATAGTGATGAAGATAGTATTGGTGAGTTTTTATTTTCTGTTTTTTTTTTACCGCTTATTGAAATGTTTTCTTGTGACCCATCATGGACTGTTTTTAATTTCAAGGTTTGTGAGTGACCTCAAAAAGCGACATTTAATTTTTTTTTTTTGAAAAAAATCGTAAACAAACTCATATTTTAACTCCTGTAAAGTTTCATGGGATCATATTTGTTTGATTTCTTTTTAAATATCGACGCCTTCGTGCAAAGCTATCGCAACTTGACTTACAACATTCTTAAATGTTGAATTTTTAATTCCGATAAAAATAAAACTCGTTAACTTTTTTGAGATGTTAAGGATTTACAAGATGTTAAGAATTTACAATTTTCTTCCAAAATCAGTCTAAACAAAGAAAAAACTAAAAACCTACAAATTTTCAATGAAATTTCAACAAAAAAAATAAAATTTTCTTGACAGGCCTACGAAGTCGCCGCAGAAAAGAGAAATTGGCACGCAAAAAGGCACAGGCGAATGACGATTACATTCCAAGAGATCGCGACACATTAGCCGCATTAGGACTAGATGAAATTCAATATGGATCGTGGGCCAAATCTGAATGTTTCAAAGTCGAAAAAGGATTACTGTCTTATGGGTAAATATTTTTGAATTTCAATACATTTTCTTTCATTTTAGGTTAACTTAATGTGTATGAAGTTTTCGTCGCAAGATTTTTTGCTCATTTTTCAATTGAATAATTTGCTTCTTCTTATCGAAATAGTCTTGAACTTTTGGCGCTGATTGGTTTGGCAGTTCGTCTTGTAAAGAATTTATTCTTCCATTCCACAAATCGATTTTTTCAAGTGTTGTGCGCTCTTCGTTTTCTAATTTCTTAAAATATTGCTTAATTTCTTCAATTTTCTCTGATAACATTTTTGATTTTTCTTTGCATTTGGATACCAGTTCACGTGATAATATAGCAGACTTGGAGGCATTGGAAACATCCACTTTAAGGGCTATGAGTGCCATATTTATCTCGTCGTGGATTTTTCTAATATCCTTATTTGTCACTTTCAGTTCTTCTACCTCGACTTGAGTTGTACTGATAGGCGACTCCGTGATGTTTTCAATTGATTTCTTTTTATTAATATAATCTCTTTGTAAAATATTGATTCTCATTCGCATTTTTCCAAGTAGAATTGTTTCATTTCGTAGCCATACAGTAAAAAACCGCCTGAATCGCTCGATTGAAATTTTTTCCAGTGTCTCCCCGGTATCGTGTTTTTTGACAAAGAATCTATCAACCGACTGAATTGTGTCCTGAATTTCTTGCTTGGTTTTACCAAGCTCCACTATTGAATAATTTAAATCTTTGAGATTTTGGAGACTGTGAATTTTGAGTTTCCTGGAAATGTTTGTTTTTTCAAGAAGAAATTTCTCAGTCAGAAAATTCCGTTTTGAATAATTCAGACGAAATTCTGTACTGATTTTTTGATGTGGATCTAGACCAAATCTTAAACTTCCAGATGTTTTGATTGACAAAGAAGGTAGTATCTGGTCGCTGGTACTTCCTTTTATAAAACTTGATGATGCAGAAACATTAAAATCAGTTTCTTCAGCTACCGAAAATTTATTTATATTGATTTGATCTTCAAAGCAGATTCTCATTGTTTGATGGTATTTTCTCATGCCTTTCCTTGGATGCAATAATTTTGTTGGATTGTTTTTCTTTAGAAAGTCTTCCAACACCGCATTTTCCAGTTTCACATACTTCAATTTTTTAGTTCTTTCCTGTAAAAACTTCAATAGTTCGCTAGTACCGAATTCTGATAGTTGGTCCTTGTTCATCAAATTTTCCACAAAGGGGAAGGTTGTCGCTTCGGATAAATCCATTACGATGAAAAAAAAAATGATTTATAACTTTTATTGTTTGAAAACTTGTTAATTTTAAGAAGCGGCGGTTGCTATGTATCAAAATATTTTTATAAAATTTGAAAAAATATGCTCGGCTCGTCTTGTTTAACCTTTATTTAGCTTACTAGCATTTTTTTATTTGATAAAATCATAGGTTTTCTTTTAAATATTTGTTATATATTTGGAATTAACATTTTGCGTGGAGTCGCCAAAATTGTTCGAGGCCACCCCGGCAGTCTAAAGGTTAAACGTAAATTTTGTATACACGGACTGTATGCAACTCTTCTCCTACAGCGTTTCCCGATTTGATAGGGCTTGCGATTTGCTGTGCTGTCTTTTTGAATCACATCCTTTCGGTCGAACCTCGATAAGCCGAACCTCATCTCCAAATTCTCAGTAACGCAAAATTTCGTCTGTCCCCGTTAACTTCGATTTATCGAGATTCTACTGTGGTTTTACAACCAAATATATGCAACTGCATCCCCTCACAAAAGTGAATTTTTTTTTGTCGATTTTTATTTGTAGGCCCGGTAGGTCAATTTACTCTCAAAAACTCGAACTCGAGGGTTAAGTAACAAATAGACATAAAGCAAGAAAAACATTTTATCCGCATAAGGAAAACTTTCTAATTTTCAAAATTATTTTTCCAGATGGGGCCGATGGCCAGAAATTCAAGAGCTCGGGCAATTCAAGCGCGGCTGGCGTGAAAGTGACATTGAAGATTGTGCCCGAGTTATTGTAAGTATTTCTTTCGAATTACAAATAAATTCAATGTAGTTTTTTTCGAGTTTAAAAAATAATCACTGGATCACTAATTAAATGATGACCATACCATGCTAATATTGAGAAAACTCAAGGTTTTCGCTGAATTCAAACATTCTCAAATCAACTGAACCGTAGATGACCAGTAGTAGAAAAAAATATTTAGCTGACATGCAAAGATCTGAGTTTAGCACATTTTAACGGTTATTTTCATTGAAATATTTTAGCTATTATATTGTCTGCAAGTTTATAAGGGCGATGAGAAGATCAAGAACTTCATTTGGGATCTGATCACGCCAACAGAAGACGGCGAGATACAGAAGATAAGCCGCGATCATAGTGGCCTACACAACTTGGTGCCACGAGGTAGGAATGCAAAAGGTAAAAAATTTTTATCTTTTACCGAAACCACGTCTAGTTTACAGTGCAACAAATACATGTATTTTTTTTCTTTTCTTTTTTTCTCTTTTTTTTTTTGTTTTGTTTCTGTTATTGGACATTTTTTTTGTGGTTTTTATCGAAATTATCAAAAAATATTTAGGCCGTAATGGTGGCAAGGGACAGAAGGAACTCCTCTCGAAATCGCTGACTGATGACGGTAAAATGTCTGGTGGACAGAATCTCCTCGATCCAAATCACTGGAGTAAGGAGGAGAAATATGACGCCGATATGTATTTGGAGGTGCCTTACAAGAAACATTTGGGTCGCCATGCGAATAAGTGAGTCGTGTTGGACCAAAATATCATTTAGAAATTTCAATTTTCATACTAATTTGTTTTCTTTTTTTGGAATATAGAGTTTTGTTGCGTGTTCGAATGCTTTACTACATACAGCATGAAGTCATTGGTGATTTAGTCCAACAGATCAATGATGGAGCCAATGTTAGGTAATTCTTGCAATTTATCTACTTTTTTTTTAAGAAAATTATTTGTGTACCTATTTTTTAACTTTACCTCCATTTCGTTTTGTCAGTTTTCCATTGACATAACAGTAATTTGTTTTTACTATTAAATGAGAAGAAAAATAGTAATTCTATTAAGGAGAACAGCTTTTTGCTTTTGATCAAATGATAAATGAAGAAATGTTTTTTTTTTATAAATCAGGAAAAATCATTTTACCATTAAAGCTCATAAACACATGGTTATGCTACTTTACTTTTACTTGCTCAACTTTCAACTTCAGATAGTTATTTTTTAACTGTGTGTTTTTTTTTTATAAATATACTCGTACTCGTATATATTTATTAGGTTTATTGAAATCAATTAAATTCAATTGTCTTTGCATTGCTGTTGAAATTTACAAAAGAAAATATGTGAAAAACTGCTCCGTCGATTTTTGAAAGAATTTGAATTAGAACGATGCACGATTTTGCCCCCCGAAACTAACTTTTGAATCAGTGTAGTTTTCACTTTGGTTGAGTAGTTTTCGGAAAGGGCACAGACTCTAGTTTCATTCACAGAAATCACGAGAAAGTTCGTTAACCCTCACCATCCCCCTGCAATCCGTTGGCTCATATATGGATGAAACTAGAGACTGTGCCCTTTCCAAAAAGCACTCAACCAAAGTGAAAACTACACGGGCTCAAAAGTGAACCCAGGGGCACGAAAAACGCTATTTCTTGCATGGTTATTTAGGCCTCTATTCTGATAGACTTGTGACTCGCCAAATGTCAAGCAAATCGACGAGGCTGGAATTATATTTGCTATTCCTAACTTTTTTCGGCAATATTTGGACAATAATATTATAAATGCAGAACTCGTATTAAAAAGGACGGATGTCAATAGCGACAGAATACGTCCAAGTTGCGAATCGAAGGAGAGTCGTGTCGTTACAAGCAACAAGTCTATCAGAATCAGTATGTTAAACAAAAATTAGTTTATTTACTTGTTTATTAATATTTTTCTTTCATTTTGCTCTACCAAAAAGTCACAATTTGTGGTTCACCTCGTCCTTGTGACCGGGTTGTGGCTAGTGAGCGATCAGTAATAGTAGCCATAATAGCGCTAATAATTAAATATTTCCTACTTTCGTAAAAAAATTTTACCTTCAAGCAATATATTCTATACTGTCCTAAAGATTTTTTTTTCCAAAATAAGTGAAATATTATAGAAAAATTTCAAAACTTGTCGGACGTGTATCTAACACAGGGACTACAATGACTTTTATTTCTGGTGTACCAGCAAAACTGTTTGCTAAAAAGCCAGTGTGGACCAATCTGGTTTACCAGTTTTTCTGGTAAGACAGTGCTGGTATACCATTTTCATAGACAGCGCTGGTATACCAGATTTTGACGGGCGACCAAATTAAAATGGCGGAAACTAAATTTTCGAGAAAAAATATATGGGAGCTTATCATTATTTTACGAAAAAAGGAATTTTGAATGGAATACACATTCTAGATATTACAATAGAGTCGATTTTAGAGGACAAAGGGTAGATTAGTTCTTTTCCAGACGTTTTAAAGCCAATATTTTGGCAAGCATAATTTGTTGTTTCCTGCTCACTGACATTTCGCCTACTGAACTGTTTTACCAGAATTTGCCCACCAAACAGATTTGACAGATTGCGACTAAAAGGCTTACCAGCTGGTATACCAGAAATAAAAGTTAAAAGTGAATGTAGTCCCTGTGTTAGAACTGGAGGGATATTCCGTAATTTGTTTCAAGCGTTTGTTTCGAGTTAGAAGAACAAGAAGTATTTGCTGTCTCTGTTTTGACCGAAATAAATGACAGAGAGAAACCGAGATAGCAAATACCACTTTTTCTTCTAAACAAACGCTTGAATCAGGTTACGGAATACAACTCCTGGTCTTTCGTCATATATATTTTGAAAACTTTTAGTTCCTAAGGAAAATTTTGGTACAGGTGGACTTTCTACAACGCGATAGAATGGTTTTAGCACCTCTGAGTTGCACTTTGTCCAGTTTTTGAAAGCGTGGTTTTTGTAGTTTCTGATACTGTTTTCTATTTTTCCAATGACATTTTAAATTTAATGTCCTATCTGGAAAAATTAGAAAGTTTCAGCCGTTTAAAGATCATCATGTCCCAGTCACCTTTAAACCACCCTCCCGGACATTTTACTTTTTGGCGCTTAATGCGGTTTACCTCCGGTTTACAGAGTTATTAAATGGGATAAAATTCACCAGAAGTAAGAATTTATCATGCAAAAAAGTTTGTAGATGATATGCTCGCATTGGTCAAGATTTGCCGAATCACTCAGCAAACCTTGATTGACCTGCATTCGCCAAGAGTGTAAAGCCAGCAAAAGAAATGAAAGTTTTGAAGAAAAATGCTACCTTTTTAGTATACATATTTGCCTTCTACAACATAGTTGAGATTTATATTCAAATCAAAAGTTTTTTGAAACAGCTCGTTCCGTCTAGAAAACGATGTCACAACGTCTAGGGTGCAGAAAAAATCTGAAAATAAAGAAAATTCGTTAAAAGTCACGTTAAAATTGTGTGTTAATTTTTAGATTTCATATTTATCGGTTTAAAATTTCAACAGCAATTCTTACGATAAAAAAAGAAAAAAAAATTCTCCATGAATAGTTATTTGAATAATTTTTAAGCTACGTTTTCAAGAACTTTTATTGTTTTTTTTATGAGAATATCCGCTACAAGAATGAAAGCAAATAAAACTAAATTAATATAAAAAAAAAGTCTTCCTATGTTCTTACACTTTATATAATTGTCGTTTGTCATGTTTCTGCTCTTTTTCATATAACATCATTTAAATGTGGATAATTTCTGTTTTTTGCCCTTATTGAGTCCCAATCTATAATCGTTTTTATGCATTTTATTTGGAAATGAGAAAAAAAAGCGCAATATGAAAACAAAATTA
Source organism: Chrysopilus asiliformis (assembly GCA_964034945.1). NCBI lineage: Eukaryota > Metazoa > Arthropoda > Insecta > Diptera > Rhagionidae > Chrysopilus > Chrysopilus asiliformis. The sequence continues at coordinate 8,656,359 of OZ035960.1, forward strand.
TGTCTTTTTGTGATCCTAGTTAATTATTGTTTGTTTATTTTTAAAAATTTATCAATTGAAATTTGAGAAGAGTTTTATGCAACCTTTGCTAATGATTTTTTTAAGTGTACAATGCAATGTTTGTATTTAAATTTCGAAAAAAAACTTAACTAGACTTTAAGATGAAAATAAATTTGAAAAAAAATAAATCTCGATTACAAAAAACACAAAAATTAAAGATGAAATCTGAACCTTCAACGTAGCTCAAATAATGCCAAAGATTTTTGGTTAAAATCCAGGACGTTTATTAAAAATCATCAAAATACATACTCGTATATGGTAAACATCGGATTTGTTATTGATACCCTTTTTAACTGCTCAACTGGAGAACTATAAAGTGACCCACCAGGAGCTAGGTGATTGGGAATATTTTTCTTTCTTGCGAAAATTTTTAATTTAATTGGAAAATGAAAAATACCGATTCGTTATGTAGGACTGAGTTGTTTTTATTTGGTTGGCTTTATGTAAACCGTTTAAAAATCTAAATAAAAAAAACTGTTCCGCCTGTCTGTTTAGAATTTTTCTGAAAAATTTGGGATTTTGCAAACAATTTAAGTTTAAAATCGCCATTTTTGTATTTCAAAACGGAAGGAGTTTAAGATCTCGAATCGAAGCTTTTCTATAGTCGTCCAAATTGACTGTTGATTAACAAAAAAGTTGACATCTAATAAGATCATTACATTTCTGACAGATAAATTGTCGGGGAATTTTTTTTTGCATAAATGATGCTCTACGCCGGCAATTTCGCGCAATAACATGTAAGTTTTTGTAATTTACGTCACAATTTTGTGAAATTACGCGTTAAGGGATCTTTTAACGCAAAAGCATAGATTGTTTTGCCCCCCTGTGTGGCATGTGGCACCGGCGTGTTGAAGAAAATTATTGTGGAGATTCATATAAGGAAAACGGGCCATAAAAAATCCCTAATCATTGTTTGATACCTTCTCCCATTGACGATTTATGCTACATTTACACGAATGACAAATTTGTCATTTTTTTCTTGTCATTATGTTAATTCCCGTGTAAATGGCATAATTTTTGTAATTTTTTCTGTCAGAAAATGTCAATCTCTCATAAAAGAATGAACTTGTCCATTCTTTTATGGCAGATTGTCATTCGTACAAACGCAATATTAGTTATGACAACTTTAGTATTCAACTTTTGTCATAACTAATATTGCGTTTGCACGAATGACAATCTGGCATAAAAGAATGGACAAGTTCATTCTTTTATGAGAGATTGACATTTTCTGACAGAAAAAATTACAAAAATTATGCCATTTACACGGGAATTAACATAATTACAAGAAAAAAATGACAAATTTGTCATTCGTGTAAATGTAGCATAATGCTTAGTTTTTATACCCGTATGGTGAAACCAAAGGGTTTATTAAGTGTGCTTTACCGTTTGTAACGCCAAGATCCCGTCATCACACACAAAAATGAATGACACCAGTGTGTTTAGAATGATAAAAAAAAAATCGAATTTTCCATGTCCGTCCGTCTGTCTGTCCGTCCGTCTGTCTGTCTGTGGCGCGGATTACAGATTCGTTAATGGGCAAAAATGGACCATTAGGGGGGGTACCCCCCATACGAACGAAAACGATTTTTGCGAATATCTCAAAAACGGTGCATCTTATCAAAAAAGTCAAAGAGCAAAAGTTATTCAGGATATTATTCTACATAAAACTCCCATACATCAAAATCCGATTGAAACAAATTTTAAAAAATCTTATTGGAAAGTTTGACTTCATAGTGGAATTTTGATAAAACTTCGCCATTCACTTAAATCACCATACGGGTTTTCAATAATTGCCAGATTGGCAATTATAGCTTTTGTTATGTTTACCGTTGTCGTAGATGGCGCTTGCAACACACAATCCTCATCAAACAGTAATTTTTTCAAGGTCCAATAAATGCTTCAACATCTTTAGTAGATTGCTTTCAGCCCATATTTTTTTTAGAAAATTGTAGCGCTCGAATTTTTATCTAACGAGCAACGTGCAAAAATCAAAGAACGCGAGTTTTCGTAATAGCTTTAAATAAAAATATATAAAGCCAACTATTGATCATCTTTCAGTCACACAAACGTTAGGCAAAATTTTAAATTTTAGTCAATTTTTTTTGTGTTATCCATCAAACAGTAGTAAGAACAATTTTTGGCAAATCTTTTTGGCTATTCATAGTTTTTTTTCTCGCTTTGTAAATTTTTTTTAGGTCATATTTAAAACAAAACTTAAAAGTAAACACGATTCGATTAACATGACGGTTGCATAAATATGTTGTTAAACTTTAAACTAAGATTCTATTATCCGAGTTAGTGCAAAAGTAAAAGTGCAGAAGTTATTTTTTTAAACATAAAAAAAAATCCACATAAACAAAAAAAAAATGAAACAAAGAACTAAATTCAAAATTGGGTTTATCGTTGTGTTATTATTATTATCATATAGCGAACTCCCTATTCACCCGCCGCCAACGCCTGATCAGATGCCAAGCTCATGGTGGAATCCGAGCTGTTGTGACAAGAGTCTCTTGGTTGGAACCTACAAGCACGGATGCGAAATGTATCGGCAAATACGAGCTGATCCGACACTTTGTTTCAGTAGTCATATTGGTCCTGGTGACGATGCAGCGCCCATTATTATGTAAGTGTAAAAAAACCAACTAAACGAAACCACTCAAAAGTATTGCAAAGTATTAGCAACAGAAATAAGGAAAAAAATGTTGAAAAATAAGAAAAAAAACTACATTTTTTTTGTGATGTTCAATCCGAACAAAGTAACGAAAATGAATTGCAAGATTGTTTGAATGTAGTAAGTATGTAAATTAATCACCATTCAAAGTGAAAAATTCGGAACAGAAGAATGTGTCAAGTGGAACACAATCTATAATAAATAGTTAAGTAGCTTAGTCATATCTATTCGGATTTTAATTGGTATTATTTATTCAATTCTGATCAATTATTCATTTCGCTTTATTAGATTGCCTTTTTCTTATATTTATATTGCATGCTAAAAGTTTCTAATCATTGATTAATCGCGCATTATATCATATTTCGCATCCTATAAATCAGAAGAGATCCTTTTTTTTTCTTTTAATAAATAATACTTGAAAAACAGTGAATCAGTAATGTTTATTTTTCTTTATTGAATTTTATTTAAATCACTTTCATTTGTCGGAGCCGCATATTAAATGAGTTTTTTTTTGTTTGTTTCATTTCGTTTGTCTCTGTATAGTAACGATGATGAAGCCAACTCGAAACATGAAGATGGCGATGATGCCGATGATGATGGCACCGCAACGAAGGATTCTGATTCTAAAACGACAGATACCAAAGATTTAGAAATTGATCGGCCCAGTTCATCAGGTAAATTTAATATTTCTTGATTGTCTTGATATATATGTATATTTTTTCGGTAGATTTTGAAAAAAATAATACTATCTTCTTGCTAATAATATACAGTAGAATCCCGATAATTCGTATTTCAAGGGACCAGGGCACCAATCATGTATTCCGACGCGTCTCTGTCTTTCGACTTCGACGGAGCTTTTAACTCTTGACTTCGCCTTATCTGCAGCTTCAAATTTCCTGGAGTGACAGTCAGAATCACGTTTCGGTTCATAGTGACGATTCCGCGAAATTTCAAGCTGCAGATATGGCGAAGTCAAGAGTTAAAAGGTGCGTCGAAGTCGAAAGACAGAGACGCGTCAAAATACATGTTTGGTGCCCTGCAAATTCATACGAATTAGCGGGATATACGAATTATCGGGATTCTACTGTATATAAAAAATTATGCTATCTTGGTTTCATTTCACAACTCCTGAAAAATTTCTCTGCCGAAATTTGTGCCATGATGACGCTAGAAATTTCGGAACGGCTGGGAACGATTTTCTAGTTTGGAATCCTTAGACCGCACCCTCAAAATTTTACTGACAAAAGTCTGTTGATCTTTTATTGCTTAGGTTATGTTTTCCATTCAGGAAACCTAATTTATTACTGAAATTTTGTATCATTGATGTTTTTTAATGAAAAAAAATTATGAGAAGCAAATTTCACATGTTTTTACTTGAAAAATTCTCCCTGCGTAGCAATAAGGTTAAGAAAAAGATTGCGTATTCAAAAATATTACTACTTTCGTCACATACCAACAGCAACCCCCCTCCTGATTGCGCTGAGAGCAGGGCATTGGCTGCGTTCAGACGCAGTGCAAACTGGTTGACTTCACCAAGTTTCCACTCGATTTTACGGGCCAGACGCTATCGGGTGTATGCGGGGAATTCACCTGCTGGCTAGGCCGGGTGAACTTGGTTGAAAACACATACACACATAGAGTTCAATGGTGGGGGTTCACAAAATTTTTCTTGCTACATGCACACATTGACATAGCATGTGTAAATATACTGCAGTGCAAAAGTTGAAAAACACTACGTGAGAACGCAAGCAGGTTTTTTCACCCAGAGTAACTTGGTTGACTTCAACCAGTTTCAACCTCGTCTGAACGCAGCCATTGAAGCACCGATTATAGAAAGAAGTATATATAATCGGTGATTGAAGTGAATTTCTTCCAGGATTTTTATCTTGACAAAAAGCGACATTTTTGTCGGAATTCCATGCAAATCATGAAAATATTATCAAAATTAAATTTTAAAAAATCCTTTTAGCCACGCCAGTAGACTATTTTTCATGAATTACTTTGAAATTATATTACTTTTATAAATCTTCAATATATATACCACTTGTGGTTCCAAATTGAACTCTCAAAATTCATAGGCCAAATATCAAAAAAGGTTTCCCAGCCCGCCTATTATTTTTCCCTAAGTTTTGTGCATCAAATGCTTTACCACACTGTGAGACCACATGTGTCTCACACGGCCTGATGAGCCCATTTTAATGTGAGATTGCGTCGTTCTTTCATGGCAGTCAACGTGTTAAATTTAGCTGCTGTGTTATATCCAAAAACACTGAAAAATTCCATCGCAATCTAATTAAAAATCGAATTAATTTTTAGGACTCGAAGAAGAAGAGAGTGCCAGTAGCTGTTATCCACCGGTTGGCATGCCCTCTGACGATACAACCTGGCCCTCAATGCAAGATCTAAACACGCGACTGCGTCGTGTCATTACTTCATATCAGAGAAACTATAAAAAGGAAGAACTCAAACTACAGCAGAAAGCAAAGGTATCTAAACGATTTCAATCAATAACTAAAACTATTTTTGTTTATAGTATTTTCGAGAACGTGAAAATAAAACAAACATTTAGACACACAACACACTTTCAAGATATTCGTACAAAATACTATTTTTTTGTTTAGTAGCATTAGATTGGCATTACTTGTAATTTTGTGTTTTGAAAATTTAATTTTTTAACTTATTTTCAAAATTGTAGAAACAGGCAAAGCTCGGTTTATGTACAGGGTAAAATTTAAGTCAAATCGAAAAATTGCAACAATCGAATGTCCCAAAAATACATCCTGGGAAAGAATCCTTATGAATTTAAAGGAATTCAAAAAAAAATTGTTACAACTTATATTCAATAAGAATAAATATGTTTTCTGTTGCGTTATTCAAGCATTTGCATAAATCAAGCATTGCGTAAATCGAACTCTGCCTTTAATATTTTTTCCAAATTAATTAAAACTAAATTGCATAGTCTGAGACTCTAAATTTGAAGTAATATTGAATCAAATTAATGTCACAACAGCAAAATCGAATGATTCAATTGAATTGAATGATTGTTGCAAAAACGTAATAAAAGAAATTTGGGAGTTTTTTTTTGTTCGTTTATCAATTTTCCCATATTTTCGAAATTTTTATGAAAACGTTTTTTGCAACACTCATTCACTCATAGTATAGACTATTAACTTTTCTAAATTTGCACGTTTCAACTGTTGGTCTTCTAGAAAACAAATCAAGGACAAAAGTTTATTTTTTCAGTAATTGAGAAAAAATAATTACAGATTTTTTTTTGTGTTTCATTTTATGTACTATAAAACTATAATTTTTTGTTGTTATTCTTCAGTAAGAGATCACGTAAAAAAATCTTCTTTTTTCTTGAATTACTTTTATTGTCTGTAGTTACAAGCGTTAGTCTCAACAACGCCAACATCTTCCACAACACCAACGACCTCAGGAATGTGTGGTGTACAAATAATGCAGACTGGCGGTAATATCGCTAGTGGCAGTGGTGCCGGTATTGCAACAGTAACGGCCAATCAGGTCGGGGCAGCCGGTACTTCTGTTGCGTCTGGTATCGGTACGGTCGTTATGAATAATCCGTCAATAACCATAACATCATCAGCATCACCATCGACCACAATTATGACGACGACTTGTGGCAGCACTGGAGGAGTCACAAATATGGCCGGTGGTGGTGTCTCAACATCATCATCAGGCAATATTGGATCAATGACGTCACCAAGTGCACCCCAATCACAGTCGGCTCAGTCACAAATGCCAACAGCTGCCGATATCGGATTAATGCTAAGTCTATTAAATCCAGTCGATGCAAGCCAATTAGCTAATTTGGATTTAAATAAATTGGCAATGTATTTGGTTAGTATAATTCATACTGTATTTTTATTCAACATAAAAAAAAACAACTACATTTTACATTAATTATTCAATTTTTTTGCATTTCTATTTTTAATAACCCGCTCCAAAAATCATTTTTTCATGTCTTATGATTTCCTTTTCTTAATCATTTTTAATTTTTTGTTTTTCGATTTTAAACAATTTTACTGCTCATATTAACTTCTTTGGCTGCTATGTTGTCAAAATTAAAGACACTGACTTGAATATGGACCTCTTTTTCTGTTAATTGGTAACTCTATTCTCTCAAGTATTGAAATAAACAAAGTTTGAAAAATCATGGTGTGTAGTTGGTTGGGTTGTCTTGGAATCAGCGGCGTTACTAGGAAGGTGCAAGATCTCGTAATAAAAATCGTTCCCTTAAATTAGATCTTCAATATTTTGATCGCTGATGAAAGATTCAGCCAGGATTTTACTTTTTAAATGCCTCACAAGAACTCTGTCGATGAGAGAAGATGGAAGGCGATAAACTACAAGTTTTACGACAGTTTGGAATTATTACTGTGACTTTTTAAAGACTTCATAAAATAAGTTTCCCTAATTTGCACCTTTTCCTCTTCTGTCACCCAATTAGTGCCTGAATTCCTCTCCCCCTAAAGTTCCAAAATCGGAGTGTTGAAAGTTACTTCGATAGTAATGTTTTTTTTCTGCTATTAGTATCCAAAACTCATCATCTTTAGAATTTGAAATGTTCTAAAGGGGATGTGCATAAAATATATCATTCTAATTTTAGACTTTTCGGAACCCGAACCCTCCTCTCCCTTTGCCGATTTTTTGTATAGACTTCAGTATCACAGACTAACCTTAGTTTTCTATTGATTGCATTTGGCTGCGGTTTAAAAATATCTGAAAAAATAGGAAAACTTGCATCATAAATTCATTCAGAAAAAATATGTTTATATAATTTCATTCACAATCGTCGGGATTCATTAAAGGGTAAGATAGTGTATTGTAAAAAAAGTATTGTAAAAACAGCACCTCTAAACATGTAACAGTGATAAATAATCACATGAAATTTTACTAATTTGAACTATTTTAGAACGAACAATTCTATCCTCTGTCGTAATTTCTTTAGTTTTTCGTATTATTCTTTCATTGTTATCTTCTAACACATATTTTGCATGTAATAAACTCCGATGGTGTTGGTCGAATGCTTCCAATTCCAAACTCTTCAAATGTGACGTAAATAAAAATTGGTTTCCATTCGTTTTATTTTCCAATTAGAAGATGGAGCGACAGGGCAAAATGGAGCAGGCAGCGAAAGAACGGGAACGCCTCCGTCTGGAAGCACTTCCAAAGAAATGGAATCGTCGCGAGGAAAATGAATTCTTGAGAGTTCTTACCGGTTACGGTATTGATTTGCTGCAATCGAATGTCCTGGCGCCAGACTGGATGAAATTCAAGGCGATGTCAAAACTTGATCGAAAGAGTGATGAAACGTTGAGCGATTACTACAAGGTGTTTATAGCCATGTGTAAACGTCAAGCAGGTGTAAAACTGACCGATGGCGAGAAAGGTCTTGAGGGAATCATTGACGATATTAGTGAGGATCACGCAAAGTTGGTTTTAGATCGTTTAGAACTGTTGTCAAAGTTACGTGAAATCTCAAGGCATCCACTTTTGGATGAACGTCTGAAATTGTGTCAGAATAATTTCGACACGCCCGATTGGTGGGAATCTGGACGCCATGACAAAGAATTGATCGCTGCTGTACTCAAACACGGCTTGTATAAGTCCGAATATTACATTTTCAGTGATCCAATGTTTAGTTTTGCTGAGTCTGAACGAAGATTTGCGAGGGAGTTGGAAGCTCAATTGCAAAGATGTATCAAAATCGAACCGCCACAGATTGAAATCGGACAGGTTGAGATTAAAAAGGAAGAAGTTTCACTTCCTCCACCCCCGCCGCCACCACCACTTCCAGCAGTCACAGTGACACCAACTGCCAAGGAAGAAGTCGAAGAAGAACCGGCTGCCGTCGTTAAGGAAGAAGAATCACCATCAGAGCCTGAAAAGAAGGACACTGAGAAAGAGGCTGAAAAGGATGAAGTTATGGAAGTCGAGGAGACACCAGAAGAAAGTAATGAGCCTAAAGACGAAGAATCGAAGGAGGAGGGCGAGAAAAAGGAAGAGGAAATAGAAAAAGACAAAGAAGCGAAAGAAACATCGGAGGATAAAGAAGAAATCAAAGAGTCGCCCAAGGAAGACAAAGTAGACAAAGAAGACGTCGATGAATCTGAAAACCCCGAAGAAAAGGACGAGCAAGCAAAATCACCTGAAAACCCTAACGAGGAAAAGGAAAAGGCAGGGGAAGAAGAAGAAGAAATTGTCGAGGAAAAAGCGGAAGAAGCTGAGAAACCAGAGAAACCCGCATCTTCCCCTAAAGTCCAACCAGTAGAAGAGCCAGAAGTGATTCCAATCGATATTGAAACTGAATGTTTGAAGAAGGAATCGGAATTGCTAGAGTTGGCCCCTTCCGGTGACCCAGACGACGATGAAGTAATGAAGGAGAAAGAAAAAGCCGTCGAAGAGGAATGTAAGAAACAAGCAGCCGAACTGAAAGCACGCTTCCCTGACTTGGAAGTCATTCAGCCGCAAGTAAAACTTAAGGTTGACAAGGAGAAACCAAAAGTCGAAAATATGGTCATGATTCGATGGTTTAGAGATTTCGCTTTGGAGAAGAGAATCTCGCACATTGTTTCTTGTGTGGAAAAGAATCAATGGCCAGTTGGTAAATCGTATTCAGCTTACACTGGCTGTCAGGGTATGGATTTGGATGTTCCACTTTATGAAACCGTCAAACATCTCAATGTGTTGGACAGGAGATCGGCAACTCCTGATGTTATTACGATTACAACGGATCAGGGTGTACCGAAACACTTACAGGCGCAGTTAAATGCAAGTCCAGCGCCTCCCCAGTCATCATTAACTCCAACTCATAGCCAACTGAATCCTCCAGCTCCTCCGGCACAGCCTATGACAGTGACACCTTCACCACCTGCGAATGTCAATCAACCGAAGAAGCGAAAGCGTCACATCGCTATCGACGTAGAAACCGAACGTGCTAAACTGCATGCTTTGCTTAATAGCACACAAGTGACAAGTAATAATAATGAAATTCGCAAGACATCAGGACAAAATTGTAATTACTTGCGTTCAGTTACAGGTCAAAAATCCAACTGGGAGGAAGAGCAGTCAGATTCGAGGAGAAGTACCCCATCACTTTCACTGCAACCCCCGCCAGCCCATCAGCACCAGCCGCTGACAAGACAGAGTAGTTCCACGACGTTTAATAAACCGTCGTCGATAAAGACGAATCCATCTTCTCTCTCGCCAATGGATTTGTCTTCAAGGTTTGTACTTCTACAGTTTTTCTTTAAATTTCCAATAAAAATTTCACACGTTTTTCTTTTAGTTTACCGAAAGTCAATATGGCTGATATGATTAAGAATCCAATCGATTTGAGTGAAGTACAAGATTTCTCAATGGGACCGAAGAAAAGTGCCACTAATTTGAGTATGTCGTATGGCGTTCCAACCAAGGGCAAGTTGGATGATACCCTCACGAAATTAATGAAGAAAAACAATTGTGTAAGTTTTAAAACATTCTGTTGCAATATTAAAAGTGTAGGGGAAAAAAATACAAACAAAAATGTAGGAAATTTCATTTTTTTTAAAGTTTCATTATATTTTTCCCCTCAAAATCGCAATCCTCGAGAAATTTTCTAAGAAAAAAAATATTAGGGTGTCCGTAAATAACTCGAGATCGCGTAATGTAAAATCAACAACACTTAAAAATAATTATTTTAAATTTCCAGACAATTGAAGAACCAGTAATTGGAAAGGAGAAGAAACGCAAAAAGCTAGACGAAATAGTTTTAGGCTTATCAGCAGCCAAGGAGCAAAAGACGTTCCCGGATCCATCACTGCCATCATCGAAGAAACCCCAAATAACCCCGAATGTGTCAGTTACTCCTGCCAATGTTCCCTCCTCATCATCCTCAAGCCAATCCAATCAAAAACCTTTTACCATAACAGTAACGAGCGTGCCAGGTAGTGAGTTTTCCACAAAAGAAATCTTTAAAACGGTTCATAAGAAAACTTCTAATTCGAAAATCTTTCCCATAGGAACATCGAAAGCGAGCTCATCATCAAATTCCGGTTTGGCGGCACTACAAAATATGGCAATGGGCAATACTGGATCCTCATCTTCATCGTCGAAGGATAGTTTGAATGCCCTCCTGGCGCAAACGATGCAAACAGATCCGCAGGCGTTTATCAAACAGCAGCAAAAGATCATTCAGCAGCTACCAGCAAATTCACCGCAAAGGAAAGCTTACGAGGCTATGTTGGCGGATATGAGGCAGGCTATGGAGTTTAGGTGAGTACACTATATTTGCAATAAAAAATACCACTTGGTAACTAACTTATCCTTTTGATTTGTTTCTAAATTAGCACAAAATACAGTTCACATGACGCTAAGGTGAACAAATGGCTGGCTGAGCAAAATGCCGCCCTCACCGAGCAAATAAACATGGACTATAGACGATCGACACGGCAACATGGTAGTAACATGCCTTCGCAACCGCCCCAGATGCAATCGCAACCGCCGCCACAACAACAACAACAACAACAACAACAGCAGCAGCAGCAACAACAACAAAAACAACCGATGGGTCCGCAAAATCTAACGGGAGAGGAAAGCGTACCAGTTATAAATAAACAAACGGGAAAACGATTGACTGGCAGCAAGGCACCACAGCTAAAGCGATTAATGCAGTGGTAAGTTGGAATTTTTAGCATTTTTGAATTAAATTTGGAAACATTTATTGTGAGGATAGAGATGACAGCCAAACAAATTTTGACACTTTTTCTTCTACAAAAGGTTCTTATTTGCACAACTAGAAAACGGACAACAAAGAAATATGTTGAAAAACGCCGAAATATACTTTACCAACAATTCTTCTCTCCCCTAAGGCTTCCTTTCCCATTAACTTTTGGCTAAAATCAACCCCGCACTCCCCGTGAATCCTATTTACTGTACCTTCAAAACTTCTGATGTGATTTCGCTTTAGCTTATCGAGTGAAGTCGTAAGTCGGCAGAGAAGGCTACCGTAAGCCAATATTACACAAAGAAACGACCAAAAGTCCTCCATTTTCTAAAAGTCCCTTAAAATCAAACGTTTTTACAATAAAATAAACATTTTTATCTGAATTTCAGGTTAAATGAGAATCCCGGCTACGAAATTGACCCGAAATGGCTGGAGCACATTCAAAACCCAATGATGTCGGCTCCATCACCAAAAACACAAACAATGGACACAACGAGCAGCCAACAAAACATCTCTTCCAAGAGTCACGGCCGAGCATCGTCAAGTTCGAGCAACAGTTCGCCTGGAACCAGCATGAGTCAATCGCAATCATCAAAGAAAGGTCGCCAATCGGCTATCGATCAGGCGAACGCAATGCAATTTGCAAGTTTGGCAGGCCTAAATCCGAATCTTCTGTCGGGTCTGCCAGGACTAGGGGCGTTCGATCCGAAGAATCCCCTGTTAATGCCATTTGGCGGAATGCCAGGATTGGGTGGAATGGGTGGCCTTGGCAATTTAAATAACATGAATTTGTTTGCAAATTTGGCGGGCTTAGGAAGTCTGGGAAATTTAGCCGGAATGGATGCACAGAGCCTGGCTGCTCTGATGGCCGCTGCAAATGGTGCAGGATTAGGAAGTTTAGGCGGCGTGTCGTCAAAGCCAAGCACCTCGACGGGCAACAGCAAGAAGAGCAAATCCAGCAACGATTCTTCACAGCAGGGATCGCAACAAGGTGGGCAGGTTAAGCCGCCCACATCAAGTGCATCGACATCTGCTGCAAATAACGCTGCGTTCCCGTTCTTATTCCCCAATCCCAGTCTTCTGTATCCGCCGCTTGGTCTCGGTGGTCTCAATCCATACTCTCTAACATCTTCAATGTCAGCGTACGATCAATTGGCGCAACAGTACAATCTATTGAATGGCGGCGCTGGCAACACCTCGCAAGGATCCTCATCCTCGGGCAATACGAGACAATCACAAAACAAGTCCTCCAGTTCCCGGACGAGTGCCATGGGGTCAATGAACGCGGGATCGGCATCAAGTTCTGGTGGCAGAGGCCGAAGCTCATCATCATCGAGTAGAAATAATGAAGCCTCTCAGCTGTCCAGCTTACTGATGCCCACAGATCCACATTTATTGGAGTCTTTGAGTCGAATGACTGGTATGGACATTGCGCAAGCGTCGAGACTGGTAAATAGCGCCGCTTCAGTTTCCGACAAACGCGGCATGTCCCAGAAAGAGTCACAGGAGAAACAAGCGGAGAAAGAGAGACAGAAGTGGATGGAGAGTATAACTCGAGGTGCTTTGCCACCAGATCTCGCTGCGATTCAAGCATTCACACAGGGCAAACTCCCAATGGGATCGTCCAGCAAGAGTAGCTCGAAGAACCAACAACTTCCACTTCCAATGCCTGCAGACATTAGCCAGGCGTTCTTGGCCGAAATGGCCGCCCAGGCGGTCGCTGCCGCAGCTACGACTTCGTCGCCCAGTAGCAGCAAACGAAGTCGTGACCAAGAGATGAAGGACGCATTCGAGCAATTCAGCAAACAGCAAATGGAGTTGTACACTCGGACACTAGGATTGGGTTCTGGTATTTCCCTTATTCCAACCTCGTCGACGTCGTCCAATGACGATCACAAACCGAAACGAGCACGAACCGAAAGTCACACCTCAAACAGTTCAAAGGACGACATCATTCCATTGAATTTGGGGGGTAACGAGAAGAGTCTACGCGGTGGCGATTCATCGAATTTGGATAAGGTGACTCTGACGCCAGTTGCCGCGGCTAGCATAGCATCTCTGCCGTCGCAGACAACAATAACGATCGCGCCGCCGACTAGTTCTGGGGCGAGCAGTAGTAGTGGTTGCAGTGACAATCGTTCGGGTGTGACGGTTATGAGTGGGGAAACGGAAACGTCTAGGAGTTGTAGTAACACGAAACAGCAGCAACAACAACAACAACAGCATCACCAGCAACAACAACAGCAGCATCATCAGCAGCCGGAAATTATCGACGCTGAAGATTTGATTTTACAAACAAAGCTGTCGAAAATTCAGCCGCCACCACCACCGACTCCTCCAGAGCCGCAGATTTCGCCAATTCAACAGCATTCAGTTGATATGCTCGCACCACCACCGCCTGAAAAGGCGGACCAGGACGAACGGACGACAGTGATTACGGAAGAGCGACGATCTGGTCGTCTGAAAAGGCCACGATCGAATGTTGTTGATCAGGATGCTTGCCCGCAGCCAGAACGAAAACGGGAGCTCAGATCAACAGCTCGGAATCGACACAGCGCTTGCAATGAAACGCTGAATCTGTCGACGTCGCACGACCGGGACGGTGATTCTGGAGCGGATAGAGACGACGACAACCGCGGCTAGCGATGACAGTCATTGAGAAGGGGGAATGTTCTTTAAAAATAAAATGCAGTCAAAGTATAATATTTCGGTAGTGGCGATGAATTTAGGTGAATGTTTTTTTGTCTGCGGTTATTGTGGAGGTGCCAAAGACAAACATTTCATTTACTAAACTCTTCTAGTTGTGGTATGTTTCCCCCTTCTCAACCAGTCACCCATCGACTGGACGCAGAAAATTTTCACGATTTTTTTTTTCTTCTCGAAAAAAATACCTTCGAAATTATCAATAGATAAATTTGACAAAAGTGAAAAGTAAAATACATGTTAGTGCATAAAACTGAAACTGTAAAGATGTTTTTATAAATATAATTATAAATACTATTTTTAGAAATTACACAACAGAAAAACATAAAAATTTTGAATTAATTTATTTTTAAATGTTAATAAAACAACACTTTCATAATTAAAAAAATATATATATGAAAATAAATTTCCTTTAATTTTATATAACAAAAAAGAATCATAATTGTATACTGATAATTTTTAATTTAATTAATCAATTATATTTGTGTAAATAATTAAGGACGAATTTAATTAGTGGGTTGAAAATTTTTTCGTAGAATTTACGCTAGGCATAAAGATTTACGCAGAGCTACAAAAGTTTGTAATTGTAATAAAGGAATAATGAAAATTGGAAAATTGAAACGTAAATAAGAATTCTAATCGTAGCAAGAGACAGAAAAAAATATGAAATAAACTTACAGATATTTAATTAAGCAAGGAAAAAAATATTTATTTATCTCATTTGTAGGTTAGTATTGTCGTAACTTTATAAATAAACTTTAAAGCAAATTATATACATTATTATTATATTATTATGAAACAAATATTCAACAACAGTGGAAAAAATTACAAAAAAACAAAAAAAAAAAAACTAAACACACCCGTAAATAATAAAGTAAGAAGGTAGCTTAGATTTAAGAACTACTATTAATTCTATTGTGTTATAATCATATTAACTTTAATGAAATGACTAAAGAATAAAACGGTTTTATAGTAAAACAAATGAGGTGTATATGAAATGAACGAAAACACGATGCGAACACGATTGTGAGAAGAAATATTTTACTAACGGAACATGAAATTGCGTCGTGTAAGACTATGAAGTTTTTTCTGTCTAGTATTATCATCTTGAACAACATCTAAGAAGATTTTGTCGAGAAATACGGTGATTTTTTTTTTATAGAATATAAAGGGAAAAACGAATTTTCTTTTCGGCTTGTATCGATAAACCCCTAATTTGAGCATCTTAATGGTTTGATTTAAGCCAATGCCAGATAATTGCTGCTCTGATTTAAGCCAATGCCAGGTAATTGCTGCTCTGATTTAAGCCAATGCCAGGTAATTGCTGCTCTGATTTAAGCCAATGCCAGGTAATTGCTGCTCTGCCACAATTTGCGATATTAGAATTTGACAAACGCGAATTTGTAGATCATCTGACGTCGCTATTCGTAACATTGTTACAAAATTGAGGAAAATAAGTGTGCCACACCAATAAGTGTGTTTAAATATGCCGCAGGCGATTTTTTTTCAATGTCCCCACTCTCCAGGCTATGCAAAAATTTAAAAAATCGCAATTGCCTCGAGATCTAAGGCCCTATCGGCGAACACGATACGATTGGATCGAGTCGTAAACTCCATGTTGTTGGTTGTTGAAAACACTAACAACAATGAATTTACGACTCGATCTAATCGTATCGTGTTCGCCGATAGGGCCTCTAGAAGACAAGTTGAAATTTGTGGCGCAAAGCGTTCAGATTCTTCAGATTTCCCAGAAAACTGTTTTAAGGACAAATAAAAAACCTAGCTGTATAATAAAAGTCAAAATGGCAACTTTGGGGAAAAAATAATCTCAATTTCAGAGCAGAGCAATTACCGATGCGTTTTTCAAAATTGCATATAAAATATTGCGAAAAATGGCATTAAAGTTCAAATTTCATTTTTTTAAGAAAATTTCATTAAAAAAATTTGAGAACAAGTCAAATTTACAGGCTTTGACTTCTCTTTTAACTGAGAGGCATTCAATTCTTAAAATATATTTTCATCTGCAGCGCAGTTTTCTTGTTTAAAAAGCGTGTAGACTGCGGCCAATTTTTCCTGTGGCTTTCGCTTGCAAAACATGTTTTGGTTTCAAAAAAGTTTCGTCACCTCAACACTTTCAAAGCAACTTAAGGCGGAGAAACTTAGGGAAACTTTTGCAAATCTCGATCACTTAATCAACTTCAGTAATTATAAGAACGTTTTATTAGGACATAATTTTGTTGAGCAATTCGTTCAATTTTTAAACAAATGGTTTGATTTACGAGAAACAATTTTCCAGACTATGATCCCAATTACGGACTCTGCGAACCCAGCGAGACCCACCAAATCTAACTACAGACGCTTTCTGTATTCAGAGCAGACACTTTAGAAGAAGAGAAAATTAGTCTTCATGTTCCGTTAATAAGTCTTAATTTTTAACGCTAAATAAGATAAATTGACAAAAAAAATATTGCAAGGTGAGCAAACGATTTTCAAAGCGAGAGATTAAATAACTTGACGAAATTTTTGTGTCTTCTCGTGTTTATAAATATTTCTGTGGGGTAAATTTGAAATATGCGTAAACAAAACAAAATTAAACTTTCTGAATAAAATTAAGTGAATTTCTAAAAAAAGTCAAGTAAATTTCTTGATAAATAATCTTCAACGTAAACACAATGAGAGGCGGTCTCTCTCCTGCTGTTTACTTGAATATTTCACCAATTTATATTTTATTGCGAAAACTAAATCATACAAGAGAGTTAAATGTTACACATTAATGACTGTATAACAAATAAATTACATCTCTATCGCAATAAAATTGTAAATTTCCAACAAATTCAATTGATTATTGAACAGAAAATCAAACAAATAAAAAAAAGCGATTGCTGCGTAAAATTTGTAAATGTAAAATGATGAGAAATGCCAATCACATTTTAGGAAATAACAAATCTATTAAGAAAACAAAGAAAATGAAATGGACAACTAACAAGAAACAAAACAGACAAACAAAATGGAAGATAAAGATAATTATTTGCATGAAACAAAAATACATGTTTGAGAGAACAATAACACAAGATTTTTATTTCTTTATTTAGTTAATGGAAATTGTTCGATTCCATCATTGTGATTATTATATAAATTAATTGAAAATACAATATAAAAATGAATATTTAATGAAACAAATGAAAAAAAAATTAATTATAAAAATTAAAATACAAAAAAATAAGAATACAAAGGGTTAAAAGAAACTTTTTTATTATTAATAGTAGAGAAGGTATAAAGAGGGGTTTTATTTTGAGTTTGTTTCTTATTATTTTTAATATAAAATATTATTATTTGTATTGTAATATTTTGCTTATAGAGGATTCATTTTTTCACACGTTATCTATTTTATTTTATCCTTTAAATATAACTGAATTTATTATTATTATGATAATTACGAAAAAGAAAGTAAAAAATAACAAACGGATGACATTTTTCACTCGTGAAATAAATTATCTCTTTTTTTGTCCCTTGAATTATAGAGAATGGGAAAAATAAACACAAAAATACACGAAAACACTCAATCCAATACACGAAACCAACAACAAAATATTCCCTCTGGAGGGAAGAGAATACAAAATAAAGAAATAAACTTTTAAAATTAAAAAATAATGAGGTGGAATAAAAGTTTTATTTTTTTTAATCAAATTTTAAAACAAGCATTTCCTCATAACATCGAGGAATAAGCTGCTGAGATGGATTGATGTAGTAAGATTATGAAACAATTCTTTGTTTCGAAAAATTTATTGAAAAAAAAATGCTAAATACACTGCTGCTGATTAATTATATAAATGATGACAAAAAAACCATTCATCGTGTATTAATAAATACCTGGGGGCATAAATTAACGAAAAAGAGATGAAAAAATGAAACTGCTCATTATTTTTTAGATTTAAAGTAAAATTTAAATATAATTTTAATAAAACAACAAAATGACTTGAAAAATAAAAATAACAAATTATAAATAATTCAAACGTAATAAAATTTAAACAAACAAAAAAAAATGCAAAAATCATAAGCTGTGTGTTTTATTTTTTCCCTTTAACAAGTTATTTTCTTAGATACTGGTATTAATACCAAATTTTGAGATGAGCGAAAATTTTAAATAAATCCGAAGTCGGCTTTTGCTTGCGGGGGAACTCTCTGTTTTCTATTCTATTTTTTCTAATTTTATTTTTGTTTTTCCCGCTTCTAAAAATATGGGAAGCGTTTTCTTCGAATTTGGCGCGTTTTTGTCGTCGAATTCGAATAAAATATTTCTCAAATTCACTGGGTACAGAGCTCTGTACTCAGACACTAGCGCGGCCACCGACCAGAACAAGAACCACGAAAGCGATTTCCAATTTATGACCTAGTTCAAATCCCACAAAATTTTGTTCTGGAATGAGACGAAAATTTATTAAAAAATGCTAAAAGATGCAAACACTAGTTTTGGTTGATATTTGTTATTTGTCTTCGAGAAACCCTACAGCAACTTATAACAATTTCTACTCAATATAAATAAATTATAGTTTCAACAAAAAATTCAAATCCTTCATTTTTTTGCTTCAGTCAACTTGCAAATAAGTTTTGGCCAAGACTGTACCTCACAAAATGAAATATTGCCATTTTGTGGGAAATAATCCTAAAGAATAATTTACTTAGGATCAAAAGCAAATGCTTCAAAACTAGATAATAATAATTTCCAAAAAATCAAAGAAATAAATTGCTATATAAAAGTAATAAGAATACTTCAAATTCAAAAACAAAATGCAATGGAATTATCATATAAATATATTACCCAGCATCTGGTAACACTAATTGACGTTTTGTTATTACGAGAAAGAATGTTTTAATTGATGCCGTTTTTCTTGTTTATCCCACCTAAAATTAAGGAGTAGAAATGGGTCAGACGAAAAGCCAGTTTTCCGAGGAAGAACTACAAGATTACGAGGTAAAATTAAAATATTTGGTTCAATGAAAAAGGCCTTTCTGAAAAAACGAAATTTGCTGTCACTTTAGGACTTGACATTTTTCACGAAAAAGGAGATTCTTTTGTAAGTAATCGCGGCTCTTGCATTTGCAATGAGTTTTAGTTAAATGTGGATTTTGTGATTTTAGTGCTCATAAGAAATTCAAGCAGCTTGCGCCAGAAAAGGTCGGACACAATAAAAATGCCAAACTTTCCATGAACAAAATTTTACAATATCCAGAACTTGCCGTAAATCCATTCGGAGACAGAATCTGCAAAGTCTTCAGGTATTCTATACATTTAAAATTTTAGATAAGACATGCTTGAATCATATGAAATGGAAAACGAAGGTAAAAATATGAAAAATAAATACTTTTTAGCTCAAGCAACGATGGAGATTGCACATTTGAGGACTTCCTCGATATGATGTGAGTTTTCTATCAATATTTTAAAGATATATCATTTTGGAGAACTTGTATTTTGTTGCAGGTCCGTGTTCAGCGATGCATGCCCGAAGTCTGTGAAAGCGGAACACGCATTTCGGATTTTTGGTAGGTCGGGAAAATCGGGAGTCAGTAGGCAAATTTTCGACATCTAGTTTTTGTCGAACAACTTGCTTTTGCTAGATGTCTACACCTCTTCGAGTAATTCGCATCCGTCTAGAATAATTTAGCAAGAAAATTTTGTATGGAATGAAAATACTTCATTCGTTATACACTTTGTTATAGACTTAGGAAGTTGCCATAATGCTAATTTTAAGTTTGGTGGCCCTCTCGGCACTTTTTTCCGGGATTTCTTATATGGGTTTTATACCGTCGTCACATAACAGGATTAAAACATTTTTTTATGCAATTAAGTATTCCCTCATGCTCGTGACGTTAAAAAAAATGCTTCGAATTGTCAAGCATGTTTTTTTCTTGTACAATAAAAACTCAAATTCATTTTTTGCAACAAATTTAATGAAATTTCTTTTAAGATTTCGATGGCGATGACATGCTAGGAGTTAGCGACCTCAAACAAGTGATCGAACGACTTGTTGGGCCGGACAATTCTCTATCCGACAGCGATATTAAGCAATTAATACAGAATATTTTAGCCGAAGCTGATTTAGACGATGATGGAGCTCTGTCATTCCCCGAATTTGAACACATTATCGACAAATCGTCAGATTTTACAAAGTAAGTGATTCGTTACGTTGCACTGAGACCATTTGAACGTCTTAAACTTGCAAGAATTTTAAAATTTGGGGATATTATTTGTTTCTTGCGAAAACATTTCGATTCTAGAGTCCAACGGACTTTCAGAGCAACCACTGAACTCTTGCTATTGACTTCAATTTAAATTTATGCCCACTACAACTGAAAAAATAATTATTACGATTGTTTAATTCGGCATCAAATGGTTTTAGTTCAAAATAAAAAGTTTGCTGTGGAATTTTAAAAGTTTTCTCTTTTTCCAGTTCATTCCGTATAAGACTGTAAATTTATCTCTTCCATGAAATTTGTATATTAACCAAAATCTCAATGTGCACAATTTTATTGTAATCTTTTTATTACTATTGTATTATTAATAAATTATTGTACGCCCACGTTCTTTAATAAATATTTATTCGAAATTATTGTATCGTTTATTTCATTCGAAATCATTGTATAGTTTATGGTGTGAGTTTAGTTACATTTCATCTCTTAAAATGAGAACTTTGTTATAAAATAGAAGTATAAAAAAAGAGACTGATAAGCGAAAGAGCGGAACTTGATCTAGGGCTGGAGATAGCCGGGCAACTTCATCCTCATAAAGATCCACGTTGTAAAGAACGAGACTAGAATGAATAGGAATCCCACCGAAGTTAGAAGGATTCTGTTCAGTTTCGCCTTGCCGGGTGAATGAGTTTGGTCCATGATTATAAATCCGAGTCCTCCGATGGTAAATAGGAAGCTACTGGCCAATCCTTCCATTATATACTGACCGTTAACTCGATATGGCATAAAAGCTACTGGTCGCGAATGTCCATTTTCATCAGTCGTAGACCCAACTGAAGGAGGCTCGACAATTACATCATAAATTATACCTAAATGTAGTTGAATTATTCATAAATTATGTGAATTATCTGAAAGAAAAACAAACGAACCTCCCGTTACCAAAAAATAAGAAAATAGAATGAAGGAAAACACAGCCATTGCTGAGGGCTGGCGAATCCATCCTGGACGTCGTATTTTTAAATTAGGAATCTCGAGCACCAAGAAGGGAATGTTGTACAGAATCTCCAGCATTTTAACTACTTTGCAACACTTCAAAAGCCGGCTAAAAGCAAGAAATGCAAAACTTCTGGAAATTTGACGTGTCACTTTTAGGTCACAATAGACAAAACGTCTGCAGCGATGTCTGGCGGGAACAATGAACAGTGTTCTGAACAGTGATTCGGTGTTCAGAAAAAGCCTGTTAATTTGTTTTTTTGCATGAACTATTGCGAAATATCGTCTTCAAAGAATCATTTTGTTTATTTGTGGTAGAAATATAAAAAAAAAACTGCTTGCATACGAGCTTTTTTTTCCTTTTTTGGTAACTAATCGTGTCGAAAGTCTTTACAAAAAAATCCGGTAGAGGCACTGACATTTTCCATTCTGAATTTGGTAAAGGTAGTACCAGATTTGTTTTGTATTTGAAAATATTTCGGCTGTCAAGCAATTTCACCAATTGTTTTGCCTAACTTATGTTTATTTCATTACCGAACTCTTTTTTAATAGTTTATTCCAAAGAACTGGTCGAATTTGCGACTAAAACGTACGAATTTCCCACTTTACAAAGCATCCTTTTGACATGCAATCACTGCATTTTACGGCTGGCAACCCACAAAATAGTACACATCAGCCCAACAAAAATGCTGAGATGGTAATTCGCATGGATTAAATCGCGAAAATAACAAAAAGTCGAGTGAATTCAAGTGAAATTTCGGTAATATGAAGTCTAATTTATCCAAGGCTTATTGTGGATTGCTGATAATTTCACAAATATCCAGGTAAGTCGAATGAAACGCGAGAAATTCCTATCCCACCTGCCAAACTTTTGCGTTCTCAATTGTAACTGAGTTATTATTTGTTCTTTTACCCTGAATCCATTATATAAAACCGAATATTGAATGGGGAAATTCTTCTCTGATTTTCAGTTGCATGCTTTTCATTATTGTTGCTTCGGAGGCAACGAAATTGGTTGATAAGGATGACAGGAAATTAACAACTGGTAGAATAATTGAAATCGATAAAAATGCTGTGACTACCGATGCCAAAAGTACTGAAGAAGGCAGAAGTGCTGCGAAACTAATCGTGGAGGAGTCTATTCCACTGCAAAATAAGTGTAGTGACTGTGATGGAAGTGAAGGTGATCAGAAAAGTGCAAACGTTGTAAATAATCAAGCGCCTGATTCAGAGAAAGGCGAAAGCAAAGAGGCTGAAGGGTGAGTAGATTTACTGTAATTTAAAATTTTTAACGAAGGTCTGTCGACGGTAATTGAACCTTATATTAACATGCTACAGTAAAATTTGAGCCTTTTCCGCAGCATCCTTTGATTAAACTATAGTACAGAATATGTTCCCACAACTGACTGGTTCAGTAGTGGAACCAAACACAAAGCCGCCTGTGAATATCTTTTGCACGGGTGGGGCCAAAACATCTTGATCTGATTTCTCCGAATTTTCCATTTTCTCTATTGGATCAATAATGAAAGTCCCAAACTTTCAATCCAATCGGTCGAATGCTAAAAGTTAATTTAGTACGCCTCAAATTTAGGCACATGCGGGTATTATTGCAGGTGGTAATCTTATAGAAATTCCAACCAGAGAGGATTGTAATACATATCAAATATGTTAGCTATTTTTCTAATTTAAATAAGATGTATGAAAAAGTTGTGATAAAGTCGTATACTTTAACCTTAAATTTTTAAATTAACAGATAAAAGAAATAAAGATTAACCATTTATAATACAGGAAAAACTCAAGGGTGTTCGATTTGCATGTTGGAGTATTGGATTTTGGCCTGTACAAGATTTCAGATCGTTACCTGAATACCGTCCAGCGTTTAAGACAGACAGACATGAGTTTTATTTTATCATTCCAGACACTTAACAGTCCTAAAACCAAATGTTTCGACATTTACTTTTTAAAAGAAATTCCGCTTGCGCGTACACTCCTTTTAGTTGAGGGGAAATACCGAAATATCATTCAAAAAATTAAAAACTTTTTCGCCAAAAGATACTCGCAGTGGCTTAACCAAGGGGAATACGTTCGCAATGCCGAGTGAAAACCGTTTAAAATATCAGTTGTCATAAATACGAACCTTCAATATTTTGTTTCAGAAAAATATGTAAAAAATAATATTTTTTTAAATATCTCGAGAATCGTTAAAGATACGTAGAAGCCGTTAAAGCGAAAAATACAGGAAATTATATTTCCTTTTAATTTGGGTATATACATTTTTTCATAAAAGTCCATAACTTTCGAGAAATTTCCAAAAAACTTATTTTTTTAAAAATATTTTGAGAACCGTTAGAGATATGTAAAAACCGTTAAAGCAAAAAATGTGGAAAATTTCGTATCCTTTAAATTTTTTTATATCCGTTTTTCCCAAAACCGCATAGTTTTCGAGATATTTTCAAAAAACTTTATTTTTTCAAAAAAAATTGTATAGGAGGTACATGTTATAGCTAGCGTTACTTTTCTTAAAGTTTATAGAAAACTACGATTTTTGGAAAACTTATTTACAAATGATGTCGAGTCGCTAAGTGAACGCGTTCTCGAGTTATTTCACTTTTTATTTATTTATTTATTTATTTATTTAATTACATTTCGTCAACAAAACTGACTATTTAAGCGAGTAATACAATTTTTAAAAACAAAAAGAGAAAAAAAAACAATATATATATTTATACATATGTTCAATAATATGAGCAAAAAAGGAAAAAAAAAAACTTTTACAAAAAAAATTATTTTAACAAAGCTTTCAGAGATTCTAAGCTAACACAAAAATCAATATTATAATACATAGAGTTAAATAAACGCGACATAGACGATACTGGTTCATTTAAGCCGTAATTCGTACGGTGGTGACGAATACTTAAAAAATCAGAGTTTCTGAGCATTCTAGTAGGTGCCATTATATTAATTTTGGACAATAGGTGAGGGGAGCTAACCAACCCCGTCAGTAATTTAAATACAAAGCATATTTTAAAATTTTGCCTACGCTCTTTTAGCGATTTTAAATCAAGTAGCCTTAATCTACTGGCATAAGGGGGGAGAATTAAGGAGTTTTCCCAAGGCAATTTATTAAGGGCGAATCGCAAAAACTTTTTTTGGACACTTTCAATTCTATCCGCATGAATAGAATAAAATGGGTCCCAAACAATAGAACAATACTCCAAAATAGGACGAACGAAACAAAAGTATAATAATTTAGTAATAAAAGGGTCAAAAAATTCTTTGCACCATCTTTTGACAAACCCAAGAGTTGAATTGGCTCGACTCACCATATGATTAATGTGGTCCACGAAAGTAAGGCGAAAGTCAAAGAGTACACCAAGATCCTTAATTATATTAATTCTAGATAAAATACTCCCATCAAGGGAATAGTCAAAAAATAGAATATCTTTTTTTCTGCTAAAACTAAGAATGGAACACTTACTAACATTTAAGACCATACAATTTTGATCGCACCATACACAAAAATTATGCAGGTCAATCATTAAAAGGCTATGGTCAAGCGTATTACACACAGTTCTATAAATTTTCATATCGTCAGCATA
This sequence comes from Chrysopilus asiliformis, assembly GCA_964034945.1. Lineage (NCBI taxonomy): Eukaryota > Metazoa > Arthropoda > Insecta > Diptera > Rhagionidae > Chrysopilus > Chrysopilus asiliformis. Next base: position 8,681,302 of record OZ035960.1, read on the forward strand.
AATTAAAATACTACTGTAGAGAAATACTAAGTCGATGTCGTTTATAAATAAAATAAATAGTAGAGGACCAAGATGGCTTCCTTGTGGTACTCCCGATCGGTTCAAAATTGGCTTAGAAAAAGAATTACGAAATAATACATTCTGTACCCGACCATTGAGATATGATTTAATCCACCTAATAAATAGTGCCGGGAAACCAAGAACAGAGAGTTTGTATAATAAAACATCATGTGATAATCTGTGGTTCCTTTATTTGTGGTTCCTTTGAACCTTCACTTCATAATTATGTTTGTTATCACTTAAGCTAAATGTAATTTCAATATCTGTAGCAGCGTACGGGTTTTTTTTAAGGGATCAAGAAAAATTTTACCCTGTGGCGCATTTGATGGAGGATGACTATGCGTACCTGTTTGTAAAAAAATAATCTAGCATTACCCGGCCCTTACACGCGTCTGTAGAGCTGACACAGTCGCTGACACAGACTCGTGTAAATGCACTGACTGCAAGTTCGCTAAATGTATTTTAATTCCTTGTCAGTAATTTGACATTTGAAGTCTGTGCTACTGACAGACTTTACAGTCGCGTGTAAAGGCCGGGTTAAGAATACCAGCCTGTAGATGAAAACCTTAAGAATTTGCATCGCATGCGAAAGGGTTTAAAAAGAAAACAAAACTTTTTTAAAAGAATTGCGCCGCAATCCAAGATTTTCGTTGTTCAGAGTGAAATATTACTTTAATTTGGTAGAAAAGCATTAGAAGTTGAGGCTTCTGTCTTAAAATTACTGGCGCTATATTCGTTTTTAATTTTTACTTTCTTCTACGGAGTATAATAAAGTATTGTATTCATGAAAAATTTCGACCTCTTAATTTTGCCTAAAAAACATTTCCCGATCGATTGGAGTCATATTAAAAAAATGTCTTTCTGTCTGTCAGTCTGTCTGTCAGTCTGTCTGTCAGTCTGTGTACAAGATTTCTCAAAAACTAATAGAGCTAGCGCCATGAAATTTTATAGGCATGTTGGGTCCTGAAATGGGACGATCCTATCAACTTTTGGTGGAAATCCGTTAACCGGAAGTATCCAAAATGGCGGTTTTTCAAAAATCGCAATTTCGTTTTTCTCGATTTACTCCCAAACTACGCGTTTTTTAGTGGCCTTAAGTATGACAAAACTTGGAGAAAATAAAATTTCCCACACTTTTGTCTTTAGCTATAACTCGATATCTCAACTTGTTATCGAGATAAACCGTTATTTCCAAAAAAAAAACAGTTTTTTGCGATTATCTCGAAAACTAACGGGGTTTTGCTGACTGAATGTATGAAGTGAATTAATGAGAATGGCATTCTGCACAATTTTGTCTTTTTGCGTTATCCGTTATATTTTATCGTTATTGAGATATTTTCATTAATATGTAAAAAATCATATATTTGCGAATAATTTACAAACTAACGGTTTTTCGACAAATCAGTTAAAAGAATAATTAAAGATGTTAACATTTTCTACATTTTTGCCATTTACCGTAAATTGATATCTTTTACCGTTCTCAAGTTATCTAAAATTTTGTACGTTTTTGATATTTTTGAATAAACCAAGAATTTATTGGGAGGTCGTCTTAGGTTGACAACGCGACAGGGTTCTAGCGTAAATTGCACAAGGTCGTAGATTTTGTAGAAGAAAGTTTTGTGTTGACCACAACTGATATTTTTTTTTAAAATATTTTGCGATCCGCCCAGGGACTTGTGACTGACTGGTTGGGAAACTGCTTATCCATTTACCTTTTTTTAGAAGTTTTTTTTTACTGTTGAAAAAGTTTCAATTTAATTTTTTTACTTAACAAAATTTATTCAAATTTTAATTACTTGTAATTGAGTTATCCAACATACGACTACTGGGAATCGACTTCCTTTTCACTTCATGCCTAACTTCAACGTAATGTTTGTTATCGCTGAAGAAAGAAAGTTTTGCTCAGCTGGCACTCAGAAGAACTATTGCAAAATCAGTGTAATTACTGTTAATTTAATGTAATTTTAATTATGCTAGCCTCCTGAAGTGATAATCGGTAACCAATCGTCTGTGAAATTTCGATGAACGCAAACAGGTGATAATTTCAACCTCAACACCTTATATAGAATCTAATTGGACTTTCTATTATTAAATTTGAAAATTTTTGTGATACAAATACTTAACAATTTAAGCAATTTCTCAAGTCTATTGACGTCGATTGATTTGCATAGTGAATTCTGACCCAAGGCGATATTTGCACATGGCGAACATGCAAACAACAAATTCAAATCCAAATCCGAAGTCGTTAAGGTATCGACCTAGTGAGATGACAAATTTTGCAATTTCGCTTTAATTGGAGTCAATTTCGAGAAAGAAATGCACTTTCGTTCAATTGTGCGATGTTGATGAGATACGAAACTCATGCCATGCCATATATGAAAATTTTCCCTATCAACCGAACGATAAAGTTATTCTAAACATTTAATTAGATTATTTGATCATCAAACGACCAAGTGGAGAGCAAAAAAAAATTATTTACTGAAGTAAACCGAACTAAACTGAGTTGCAAAATGTTGCATTGGATACGACTTTCACAGATTTTTTTTCTTCCTTTTTTTAGAAAATAAATCAACATTTCTATATGCATGGCTTTCAAATAAGTGTAGTTAGTGTAGTTTACCAGTTAACTAACTTTAAAGATAGAAAATACCGCCATTTCGGAATAATAAATGGGAAAAAAGATGAATTCATTCTCTACGAAATAACAAAAATTTCAACTCTAAGACGTGCAATTTACTTTTCAAAATAAAACATCTCAAGTTCAGTCCACATGACTACCATAAAGACAGCGACAACGCCGACGACGATGATGATCAAGTCCAAGTCCGACAAGACGATGGACAGGTAAATATGTTATCTGCCTTCAAGATAGAGCAATTGACTGACTATCTAAGACATAGTCATACCACCACACGGTGTTTGCTAGAAGCATGAGACAAGAGTTATTTCATTCATGGGTTGTTGGTTGATTCATTAAACGCCCAACGCTACTATCAGCCCCCTTTGGATTCCATAGATTTTCCTCTGTACAATTACCACACACCAGACGTGTCTAGATTGAGTTCGCGAGACTACAGTCAACACACGTTATTAGGTTTGGGGGAAAAAAAGTGAAAAATCTACAGAACGATGTGAAACGAAAGGAAGAAATATAATCGAAATCTCTTGGATTTTTCAATCGGCCTCCGCAGAAGACAAACCTACACCTACCTGTCTAGTTGATTGCTGATCTGCTGGTACAGTAACTAATCCGATAACCAAAACTAAACTGCAACACGACAATACAGTGCACCGGCTTCAGATCCAATGGGAATTGGACGTTCACTGTCTATCGACTTCTATGCATTCCCTGCAGGCATAGTACGACAATGCAAGCTGTTGATAAAATGCTTATCATGTGCAAAGTCGACTGATTCCCTTTCGTTTTATCAACATAATGTGGCGGTCGTCAATGGATTTGCTATCTGACTTGTAAGCAATATAATAAAATGGAATGGTCAGCGCTAGAAGTGATTAGCTCTAAATCGTCCCACGCATAGAAAGTTCAACGACAGTTTTCACTCATAAGCATAAAATGATAAATGCTGTCGTTATGTTTATAGGAGTTGAACAACGAACGAGTCTTAAAAAACGCCTTCTTAACAAATGCCTTGAGGGGCTGAAAAGGAAAAATCGCATTAAATTATTTTATTATTTTCAAAATAGTAGAATGGAAATTTTCGAATTACTGCCAGCGGGTGAAACAATCAGAGCAGATGGCGAATGAATGAAGAAATTTATTGGCGATTTGCCAATCTAGGCATGACAATTGAATGTTCTTTGGCCATTGCTATGCCATACTATGTGGACTTTTCTGTGATTAAATTTGATGGAATTCTAGGAAAATCTTCCACTCGAAAGTCTGACACACGAAATGAAAAATTCCCGAATTGTTTGGTGTATTTTTATCGCAGCGCTTAGATGGCTTTTTTTTATTAGAAAAGTTTCAAAGAGGTCAATTGCGTTTTGCAGGAATTTCTATTGAAAAATCACAGTCACTTAATCGATTTTAAAGTACCTTTTTTAAGTGAGATTTTTCTATTGTACGTAAGTAGTAAGAGGAGAGTGGTGGTGGGGAGAGGGAGAAACAGGGTTTTGAAGGCCACTATTTTAGGAGTGATAAGAAAATTTGGATGCGAGAAATTTGTTTAGGGGCGGAAAATTATAGACTCTTTGTAGGCCTCTCTAACGAAAGATAGTCTAACGAAAAATCAGGTAATGTGGGATGTTGAATAAATTAAAATCTCTTTGAAGATCACAAGTTTAGGAATGTTATTCGAAGTTAGAGTATGAAATCCTTAATTTTTCAGCACAATCTAATGTTTTCGCTTTTCTCCTTTCCCTGCTATCTCCTGAAACGTTAAAGCAATTTTAAATTATTTTAGGTCGCTATAAAATGTCACTTCCAGTCACTTGCCGAACATTTTTTTTCAAGACCTCAGAAATGTCATGAAAAATGCTGTCCCCACGGGACATTTTTAATGGCAGGACATGACAATAGAAAAACTTCTGTATAATCGAGACGAGGTCAAAGAAACCATAGATGTAAACCAAAAGTTTTGGATTGTGATTCGGTTTTGGCTCAAGGGCTTCAAAATTTGAATGTGGTTTGAGTTTGGATTTCGAAAATTACAAAAATTTGATCCTGGCTTTGGTTTTACTCAAAATTTTGATGGTCTCGGTTAGAAACAGACAATAAAGCAACAAAAATTTGAGACTCGGAAAACCCACATACTTGGTTTGAAGGAAAAGACCACAGCCTCAAAACTAGATACTGAAATGACTTCAATTGGTTTTGATTCACACTCGAATTCAGAAAAATTACGATTTTCAACATCTTAAGTTCCTATCAGAAAGATTTTTTTTATTCCACTGTTTGGAATTTGAAGTTTATAAAAAATACGGTCAATTAGCTTGTGTAAATCAGAAAAAATTTGTGGTTGAAGTGAACTATCCATAGTCTTCAAAAGGGTAACATCAAGAATTTGGTATCCATTTCAGATTTTTTCTTGTGAAAATTATCCAAATTGTTTTGTTGTCTAGCAAGGCTCCTCAAATTTACGATCAATAGAAGAAAATTTGTTACAAATTTTAACTTTTAATGGGGGTTCTAAATTCGAGTTACGCAACTTCCTTTCTCTCTCTCTCTCTCTCTCTCTCTCTCTCTCTTTCTCTCGGCACTACAACCGTGGAGTTACGCAACTTCCTCTTTCTCTCTCGGTACTACAACTGGAGGACATCGGCGCGTGACCGGGACCTCTGGCGAGAGACATTGGCCTGGCGCAATGTCTCTCGTCAAATGTCCCGGTCACGCGCCGATGTCCTCCAGTTTTGCATTCCAATTCACTTCTCGTCCTGGTCAACGCCGTCGTGCCATCTGACGAAACTTCCTGCATTACTAAAAAAACGATTGAACTTTTTTATCAGAAAAGTTTTTCCGAAAATGTTCAAAATCGGTAAATTTTGAGAATGTTTATTGTCGTCAAATCGAAAGCCGGCTCTACATTCGCTTTTACAAACTCGATCGAAAATTAGATAAATAAGTTGAACCTGAACCCAAAATTTTCGGGGTTTGACGCGATTTTGGACATGCTCGAAATGCGATGTTTGAAATATTTGTTGTGATGTAATATAAATCATGACAATGTGAACAAAAATGTTTTGATTTTCGAAGGGCATTCAAAATACTCCTACGAAGCACTTCAATATAAAAAATCTATTGACATTTTAATTTTCCATACATATTTCAATTGAAACTGTGAGGCTTCTCCATTTCTCAGTGGCTTTAGTACGCGTAATTTGAATAAATTTGAATCTCATGGAATCTTATACTGTTGAAATGGTATATTTTTAGCCGATGTGATGAGAGAAAATTCCAGCATTTCTGTAAAATTCACTTTCCTTGAGACAAATCTAACGTTCATTAAACGTCTAACAATATAAATGACAATCAAGGTCAGAATGTATGCCATTGGCGCTCATCAGAAGATATAGAAGAAATAACTGAAATGTTAATCCTTGTACACTTCTTTTAGTAGAGAGTCTTAGTCTGCGATCGTGAAATACATGGTCCGTATGGGACCATAAATAGTCAGAATGCCATTGGCTATGATGTCTCGTTTTTACTTTTCAAGAAGCCAACTTTCTGTCATATTATGTCTTGCTTTGGTCGGCCATGTAAAAGCCGGTGGAAGCGGCAAACATTAAACGACCATTAATTCATCTGACGCATGAATTAATGTTGACGAAACGTATCTCGACTGGAAGTAGTCCAAAGATGATGGAATATTTGTTCATTGCACCGTGCGATTTCAAATTGTCGACGATCGATGTGTAAAAATTATTATTTCTATAAATAAATTGGATTTTTGCAACGATCGACACGTCGGAGAATTGGAATTGTGGAGGTTGGAGTCTGAATGTGGTCGTTTGTTGATCGGCCGACAAATGTTTATTTCCATTGATTGGACATAGCCGAAGTTCATTGGCCTTTCGCAGCTCGGATTCGGAAACTAGTTATTCCACCAGGTAACCATATTATATTATTAATACCATAGTGGGTCCGAAAAGACGAAAGCGTACGTCGCGGTCGATCGTATGTCCTCCGTGTTGTTATTGTCATGGCAGCATATGTTGTTTGGCTGTTTTTGGAATTCTAGTTTTTATTGAACGACAAGAAAAAGCTGCTAAATCTGGTGACACTATAGTAAAGTCGCTTCACGGATTCATTTTTGTTGTTGCAACCATGGACATTACACGCAATTTGAAACATTTTTCGCTATGTCGATGGTAAAAATAATTCGATATGCAACTTCTGGTTGATGTAGCTAATTTATCTCCATTTGACTACTAGACTATAAAGCGAATCACCTACATCTCCGATTCATGTACGGTTCGATGTGACTTACAGGAGACTACAAAGAATTTGAGACAGCCATGGTTTCGTTTCGATACCAATTGGCAAGCAGGCGACCTCATCCATATCCAACAAGTAACCAACATTGGAATGAATTTCAAAATGGGAAATTCAGGCAGCCGTTTGAGGTTTTCTCACTATAATACGGTGACAATATGTGACCTAATCGAGGGATCAAATTTGTGGTCTCCCTTTTTATGTGATTTTGAAATATTTTGTCTTATTTCGAATGGTAGATTTATGAACTGTTCAAAGTATTCACTTTGGCGAATGTTGCATCATCATAACTTGCGACAAGAAGCGGAACTTTAGGAAAATCAAATTGGCACGATTTCTTGTACGGTCGAATCCCATGAGAATTTTCATTTTAATTGTCAATATGAAAATAATTCAACAAACGGTTTTTATATTCGAATGCCTAGTGCTTCATTTCTAAAAATTAAATTATTTACAATGTTTGTTGTTATTTCTATCACACGGTAATCGGTTTTGTGTTTATGAAATTCAATTTATGAAAAGTAAAAAATCCTTCTTATTTATCGAATCGATTCTGTTTACATATTGATTTCGTTGACCTTGATGTGAACAATACGTGAAATACCTTTGGATTGCTGTTGAAATTTTTATGTTATGCAATACGTAAATTAATCAATAGTCATTATTGGAATTGAAAAGAGAATGTTCTGAATTACAAAACAATAAATATTGAATGGATTTTGTATTGGGGTGTAGAAAAAATACGTCACGGAATACGTCGGAAGAGACAGTGACGTACCTGTAAATCGGTTTTTTGAAGCGTACCAAAAACCACCGAACCATTGAAATTTTAGTGTGCTAAAACCAAAAAAAAAATTTTTGAAATATTAGGAACCAAAATCAAGAACAAGAAATCTAATTAACCCTTAAGTGGCCCCTAGACGTGCAATATTATTGTGCAATATTTCAATATTGTGCAATATATTGACCGTCTAGGGGTAATATTGAACGGTTGTGCAATATATTGAAGGAATCAAAATCGGTTTAATTTTTATTGCACAATAAGGTTTTATTGTATAGTCTGAGGGCGATATTGCACAATATTGGCTCAGTATCGTATGAAATATCGCCGAGAGTACACTTAACTATGCGAAGAAAATCAATTGGTTTGCCATTTTTTAAGTCATTTTTTTTTTACCACTCCTTCAACCATCTGCGTTTTTTTTTTCAAACTTCTTTTTGAAGTTTACACGAATCAAACGTAAAATGATTTATTGTGCAATAACATTGCATCGTCTAGGGGCATGTCAATAATATTGTACAATATATTGCACAATAATATTGTACGTCTAGGGACCGCATTAAACCAAAATCGAACCACATAAAAAATGGTTTGTATCTGTGGCTACAAGGTTTGGGCTATAGTGAAACAATTATGCATCCTACGAATTCAAATCCTCTTTGGGACCTTTTTTTGGGCCCTCCATGCCTCTTGCTTGCTTTAAAAAGCAATGTCGTAGCAGAAAAAAAAGGAGGGGAGAAAGGAGAGGAGAAAGGAGGTGAGAAAGGAGAGGAGAAAGGAGGGGGGAAATGAGGGGAGAAAGGAAGTGGAAAATGTCCCCATGTGTCACGTTTTTCCAAGCCCCAAATTTCGATCTGTGATAGGAAATTACACAAAATTGTTGTGGGGATTTGCAAGGTGCATCTCCTAGACGCGGGGCATAGGAAAAAAGGGAAATATTTGAACAACTGTGCTCTTTTTGGCAATTTTTTGATGCCGAATTTGACAATTTTTTATGCCGAATTTGGCAATTTTTTTGATGCTCATCACGCTCAAAAAACGCAGGTCGATGGAATGAACACATGTAAAATATATTCAGGCTTCGCGAGCAGACCTTGTTTTGTAATTTGGGCGAAAAAATTATAGTTCGTATTGGAATTAAAATTACAGTAAAAAAAAACTTTTTTTACTTCCAACGGAGGTGAAATAAAAGAAAAAAGCCACAATAGTTTTAACATTTTCTAAAGTTTAGCCACAGTTTGAAATCTATATTTAAAAAAAATCATTGGCCTCTTTTAACAGTTTCTTTTCTTCTGCCGCATCTGCAATATCACCTGCATTATGGGCTATGGAGTAATTGTAAGGTTTTTAACACCTCAATACCAGAGACCGTGACAGGAGATTGGAGGTTGGAGGACCCCTGGCGAGAGACATTGACCTGCTGCAATGTTTCTCGACAGAGGTCCCGGTCATGCGCCGATGTCTTCCAGTTTTGCATCCCAATTCACTTCGTGTCCTGGTCAACGCCGTCTTGCCATCTGACGCAACTTCCTGCATTAAAAAAAATGGGCTATGGAGTAATTGTAAGGTTTTTAACCCCTTAATACCAGAGACCGTGACAGGAGATCGGACGTAGTTTGAGCTCATTTGAAATCGCGTAAAAAGCATGGAAAAGTGATAGACTATCAGGATGAAGGACTATTGCATAGGCTGACAAAAACTGACTTCTTTGGCACACTCGATGTTACATTTTTATTTTCCTCTGCGATAGACGGAGAGTATTGTTATTTATGACGGAGACTGTCTCGAGAACGGGGGCAGATAGAACTTTTCTGATCAGTACGAAATCCGCCTCAGACAAAATTATGAAGATATCCCTGCATCTGTTTGTTGGTCTGTCCGTGTTAGGTATCTTAAATAAGTCGAGAACGCGTTGAGCTAGCGACATGAAATTTTTGTCAATCAATTTTACGAAAATAGTAGTTCTCTATCAACTTTTGGGAAACTAACGTTAACTATAACGGGTACCTTCCATAAAACTTTTTTTTTTGTTGAAAAATACGGTTTTTTTGAAAATTTCTCGAAAACTATGCGCTTTTGAGGAAAAAATAAATGTAACCAATTTCAAAAAACTAATATCGAGTCCACCAAAATTAAGATACAGATATAATTGAATAATTATTACTGTCACAAACTAAAAAGGCAGTTCAAAACTCCATAAATTTATTCAATTCCCATCAAGGACACAACTTAAATGACGTTCATGAAAATCTAAAATCTATCATCTCTTGACTTTCAACTGTGAAATGCAGTTCTCGCCTGATTTATTTAAAATGGCTTGGGAAATCTATTTAAATTTCGTGACTGCTAAAAGTTTGAAATATTGAAAATAATTAAACGCAAACGAAGGTAAAATTAATGTTGAAATATCGCTTGGATGATGGCAACCTTTGCGTTATTCCTTCCTTCTAACCATTCATCCGGTAATTTCCTTCGACACATGCACAACATCAATGAATCGTTACAGGGGGCTGGCGGAGCCCCATCTTATCTTACCTGTCCAAGTGAGTGTCGAGGTGGATTCTAATTTTGTGTTGTTTACTCCTGAAGCCGGCTGCAGGGAGAAGTTTGAATAGTTGGTCGTTTTAGTAAACGAGTATGACTGTTGAAACGAGGTGCAAAATCACTCAGAAATGGGTAAAACGAACCTGGATGAACTCACTTAAGTTCCATTGGCGTTTCTTACGATTGTCGATGGTGATACGATAAACAAGCACTTCTCTTTGCAACCAACCTTGCAACTCACCAAAAAGTGCATTTCATTGCAAGGTGGATGCATAGATTTGGTGGTATTTTCCTCACCCATTGCATTAACTGAGAACCAACCACCCAACTTGGTGACGGTGAACCTTCTATCGGCATCGATATGAGACCATTTGACGTCTACTTCTCTATGGTGGACGTTTCGATTGAAGTTGAGAAAAGGAAAAATCTCATCGTCATCATCGGTTTTGATTCACACTACTTGCGACCGCGCATTTTATAATACGAGCAACTTGCAAGAGATTCAACAGTTCTCGTATGATTTCTAGCATAATAGCCAGCGCTGGTTTAGTTACACTCAACAGTTGCGAGAGGCGCCACGGCCACCCGATTATATCTGGAGCTCTACATTGCATTGCAAGAGAAAAATTAATTTCGTTGAATACAAAATCGCGAAACAACCACGTAGAAAGCACCGGAATATTTCTTCAAAACACCGATAAATCGCGAATTAATTTAGCACGCTTTTTGACCAAATCGCAATACTAAAGAATCTTTGTTTTCGTTTGTGAAACAGAGCTTTTCTGTAATCTCGAGGTCAAAAGAATCTTATCGGGAGATTCGAGTTTAGCGTAAAATAATTTTTCGTGTCACGTTTTTTATTCGTTTGCGAAAAGTTTTTGTTTACGTATGGAACTCTCATTTGTACAAATTTCTCTATATGTGAGATAGACTTAGCTCATCTTTGTCATCATCTTCATCAGCAGCAAACTTTTTTTTTTATCGACGAAAGCAGCGTCCAAGAATTTCTCGGTTGGTATTTTCACTCGCAAAGATTCTATTGAAATCCATAGAGAATCTTCTTTTAGTGTAGTTTCAGTGCTAGTGCAATGTTGTTTCGGTTTCCCCACGCGAAACCAGAAGCAAAGATTGTTGTCTTCTAATCATGTTCAAGAAAAAAAAAACTTGGCCAAAACTCTACTGTTGCGTTACGTATTTCGGGTGGTATTTGATCGTTACGCGATAGAAATCTTATTCGCCATCGTTTCGGATCAAGTGAATTGTGTTACGACAGTTTTAATTGAAGTAAATTAATGATATATGAGAAAACCGTTTTTTACAGTGTTCTACTTTCATTTTATGATATTTTGTGGACATTTTCTGGATATTTCTCTCATCAACATCAACATTTTGTCATCAATTATAGTGTCCAGAATCGTCGGAGTCTCCCGTTTCTTTAGCAAGCTTTGTGATAAGAAATACAAGTTTTGACCAGAAGAACTGGTATCTGAAAAATTCTTTCAATGGATTGAATAAGCTTTTTAGTTCTGTTTTTTTTTTATAGAAACGAATACTCGAAATATTTTACTCTTGACAAGTGAAAAATTTTTTTTGTGACACATATTGATTGAATGATGTCCTTGGGGCATGAAATTCTATTGTACAGTTATGCAAAAATTTCAACTACAAGAAGAAAATTCAAATATCTAATTTATTATGAAAACTCAAATTACCTGTGGTGGATAAACTACTGTTAGTTGAAGAATTTTGGAAGACTATCCGGTTTTTTGGGAAAAGAATGGGGGTTTTTTGGGGATTTTTTTTCAAATAAAAGGATAAACAGATCTTAAAACGTTCGGTAAAACCCACTCTGCCGTCAGAAAGTTTGAGCTCACTAAAAATCAGTTATATTTTTCGGAAAAATATAAATTCTTATAAAAAATATATAAAACTGAACATCCGTATTTCATATACAGTAATCTTCCGCTTTACGGACGGGATGCGTTCTACGGAAACTGTCCGTATATCGAAAATCCGTAAAACGAAACCTATTTTAGTATGAGATTGTACTGGGAATAAATAGATGTGTTCCAATCAATAGAAATGTCCGTAAAAAGAAACCTATTTTAGTATAAGATCGTATTAAAAATAGATAGATGCGTACCAAAAAAATCCGTAATACGAAACAGATTAGTATAATATATTAAAATAATTATTCAACCACTAGAATAATGAGAAAACTATATAATTATAGAAAAAAAATATTTATACTACTTGAAATGGAGCATAAATCAATTGAATATGTTAAAACCAACAAAATATTATGGGACAAATCATGCCGCGGACAAAAAAAACGAAGCTATTTCTACGTAGGTTTCTGCTAGTTTCGTCAGAATTCAAATTTCATTGTGGGACAGAAAGCAGATTCTGCTTCTGCTGCTGCTTCTGCCCCTGCTGCTGCCTCTGCTGCTGCCTCTGCCCAATTGGAGTTCTCGCTTAAGAATAGCAAATAGATTTTTTAAAAATACACCGCACTGCAGTTTTTTATTGCCTTTTTTTAATTCTCTTTTGTGTATACACAAAATGTGTCAGAAATTTCGGAGAAATTAAGTATGTACATTTACAATAAATACAACATAATTATGGAGGACTTTTTCTTGATTTTTTCTGTGATTCAAAAAAAAAAAATTTTTTTGTCCGTAATAGCGAATTTTTTTATCCGTATAGCGAATTTGTTCCTATATTAGTCATGTCCGTAATTTCGAATTTCCGTAAAACGAGCGTCCGTATAGCGGGGGATTACTGTCTGTACATGGAACCCTCGATTTACAAAGGCTTTGGCGGGTAAAATTTCGTGATTTTGCGTTGTATATCAAAACGTTGTATATCGGGGTCTTATATTGTTTTGATCATTTTTTATGTATGTACATTATGGAATGATAAAGCTGCAAATTTTGAATATAGGCGGTATTTAGAATAGACTAAAAGTTGAAAGTTTTGAAAATCAAATTTTTTTTTGTATGCCGAATTTTTGTCGTCGTAGATCAAGATCGGGAACAAAACACTGTATATCGAAACGCCCCATATCGAGAGTTTCATGTAAAATTTTCGTTAATAATACACCAATAAAAATTTCAAAATAATCAGTGCAAACTGAACCGACTTCTAAAAAAAGGCCTTCAAATTTTTGGTCTTACCAAAAAGTCCATAAATTTTTAATTACCGAATAAAAGGATTTAACAAAAGTATCAAATTTTAAACGGGGCCAAAACGTTTTAGCGAAAAACTCAAATTCAAAGTTACGGTGCTTGAAAATCTGCGAAAGTTCTATTTCTCTTGCCTGATTTTTACCTTAAATCCGTAAAATTTGGAGTAATTTTTTGTTAGTAACGTATTTAAAAAAGAAAACAAAAACAACATTTTGAAGAACGAAGCCTAGATTATGGAGCAAAATTGAACCCGTGACAGAAAATTATACAAAAGTGTTATGGAATATTATCAAAAAAAGGTGTTCAAATTTTAACCGGGAAAGTTCTAGTGACAGAAAATTCCGATATTCGCTCGATTGCCACCAACCATTACCACGCGACTGCACACATTTTGACAATAAGGATCTCTTATGGTTTCAAACCTGAAAATATATCAACCGATTTGGATATCATTGTTATTACTTGTGCACTTAAGAGAAAAAATCTGATTAATAAACCCAGTTTTTTGGAGGAAAATTCATTCACCGCCCCCGCGTATTCAAAATTGCTTGACTAGTTTTTTTTCGCGTTAATGTTTGATTTTTTTAACAGGTATAGGGAATAACAAGCATTTCACAAATTTTCGCCAGCTCTATGTACATTGCAACCTCGATATTGTATACCATCAGTACTGTATACCCTCGATAGTGTATACCTCACATTTTGTCTAACGTAACTCTCACAAGCAAACCTACGGAATTGTCACTCTCCGATTTTAATGAAATTTTGTATATTTGTAGAACTGTGAAAAATATTCGATGCGTATTTTTTTTATTTTGGCAGTAATTTGGTTTTAAGGGAATTCCACCTTAGGGGGCTTCATGAAAAAAAGCGTTTTGTGGCAATTACTCGAAAACTAACGGTCTGATTTGGATGAAACTAAAAGTACAACTGAATAAAAGATTAAAAAAATGTGCTCGATGTTATTTATTGAAACCATTACAATATTTTCTTCCGCCAGTCGATTATATTCGACCTTTCTGGTTTGATATCGGGACACGATACCAAAATTTCAATGAACTTTTATTTAAAAAAAAATTTATGTATCTCGCAACACCCAAAATACTAGCACCAAATTGTTAAGATTTTGATTCTGTATTTTCTTTTATCTTGAAATGATTAGCAAAGTTGTATTTCTGCGTCGCGATTGATATTGAATTGCTTACTTCGTAGAAGTTCGAAAAGTTATCCCAAATTTCACCACGTAAAAAAAAATTCTATTTTATTTACATTTTTTGTTTAGTGAAATTAATCCAAAACAAGGTGGGGAAATTTTCACGTGACGCAAAAAACAGAAAATTTACACGATTCATTTCACAACAAATACAAATATATTCGAATAAGCGTTTTTCTTTCATATTTCTTGTTGATTCTGGATCTGATGCTTTCGAGATATGAACGATTCATGTGTTGAAGAATAACTTGTTGAATGATACGTTACGGACTCTCTAGTAAAAATTCCACAATCAATTTAGAGGCGGACGATCTTTTATTAAAATATGGCAACGCGCCCCAATTGAGGCAATAACCTCTAAAATTTATGTAAAATGTTGATTTTATAGTTCTCCAGTTTATTAAAATGTTCTTAACAGTTTATTTTAGAGTATTAGCAAAGAAAATAACAATAAAATAGTTTTGTTTTCAGTCATGCAAAGTTGATTGCAAGTTTAGTTACTATTTTCTATAATTAAAATTGTGCAGTTTATGATGGTTTACCTATTATTATTACATCGTGCCAATTTGACACGTGAAATTGAGTTGAAAATTGTTTTGATATCCTCAAGTTCACTTTTTGATATTCTAGAGTTCAAATTTAAGACGATGTCCGTGTCTGTCGGTCTGTATATCTCTAAATAACTCGAGAACGCGTTGAGATAGCGACTTGGAATATTTTGTAAATGAGTTTTACGAAAAATCGTAGTTTTTATTAACTTTTGCAATGGAACGTTAGCTATAACGGGTACCTGCCATAACATTTTTTTTTGAAAAAAAACAGTGTTTTGAAAATCTCTGGAAATTTATGCGCTTTTGGGAGAAAATGAATACCTACCTACAACAAAATTTAAATGATATAAAATTTTCCACATTTTTTGCTTTAACTGATTTTACTTATCTTTAGCGGTTCTCTAGTTACTTGAAAAAAAAGTTGTACGTATTTTTTACCGAAACTAAATATTGCAGAGGAAAGTTTTGTGTTGATCACAACTGATATTTTTCATTACTTCTCACTGATACAGTGAAAGCTCCCATAAGGGGACACTCACGGGATCAAGATTTCTATCCGAATATGGAAGGTGTCTGTTTATCAGATTGGAAGAATAATGGGGCTATGAATTAGGTCATAGGAAATGTGCCCGTTTAAAGGAATTGTCCGCCCACGGGAGGTGTCTTAAAGCTGAGGGTTCACCGTGTAGGTACAGTAAAACATTTTTATCGGGACACTTTTTAATCGGAAGACATCGAAATCGGGCAATCTTCGGTCCAGTCGGTTTCTCAATTATGGTGGTTTTATTTTACAAAAAAAGGCTTGTATAATGGCTGCCCATAAAATACATCACGCTCATTTTTTAGGCCATTCGATCTTCCCCCTCGACTCACTATTTTACAATTTTTCACATGGAGTTTAGACCACCGTCACATTACTGTAGAATCCCCTTCCCCCTAAAAGTGTGACGTATTTTATGGACAGTCGTCATACAAGTTTCTGACGAACTTCAATTTCTTACCTGGTAATAAACTTGAAAACTTAATTAAGAGGTGAAAAATATCTGCCACATCAAATTCTTAATCTTCCAATTATTTTAACAATGCCATTGTAAACAAAAGACAACTTTTTCCAATAACGTTAAATTTTTTGTCGTCTCGGGGATATAATATATGATTTATTTCACCATGTTATCAGTCGACAAACTAGGCAATGGTTTTCTTCACTGTTTGTTCACAATTAATTTAAAATTGTTGTTCCATTTATTGTATTTACCATAGCTTTTGCTATTATAATCCAGCAATTTACAAACATAAATGATATCAGCCGTAAAAAGTTGCACTCAACGAAATTATGGAAGTATGTTTAGTTGCGTTATCAAGCAGATAAATAAAATATAATTTCGCCGTCTTGATCTCAGTCTATTGAGAAAAACAAAATCTCATTGTTGATTCTAATTATGGCAATCGAAATGACATTATTTAATGTTTGCATTTTCTCTGACTTAAAAATTGCATAGCATTAATTGTTTGTTGATCGGTGATTTATTGGCAAGGAAAATTTAAAATGTGAATAATTTTATCGATGCGATTTTCTCTTTACTGGGTGAGTAGTAGTGGTGATGCAAAGTCATTTGCTTTCCTCCATTCGATCGAAATGACTTCTACATATTTCTCTATAAATTCATTAGACGGTCTGCCAAATTTCTCTCATTAGTTTCCTGTGATTGATCTATAAAAAAAGAAGAAGAAAAACTAATTCTTGAATTGAAAACGGGCATTGTGCCAGTATTAAATCAGGAAAAGTGCAAAGTTTGCCGGTTGTCAAGGTAAATTGTGGACAGAGACTAGCCTAGCCTAGTGAAGATGTTATCTTGTTGACTCGTTAAACAGCTTTCATAATTAGAGGCAATTATAGTCAAAACCAACCAGTCATACATGATAAAGTTAATTAATTATAATTTAAACACTATTAGTCGTTATATCGGGTCTTTCAATAAGGACATAACAATTTTGTATTTAAATAAAACACAGAATAATTGAGATATCGGGCTGAAATTTATTCCAGGTGTAGTGGACATGTTACATTTAAGTATGAAATTCGATGTCGTTCATATGGCCACCGCGAACACGTTTGCTGATTGATTCTTTGGAGCCAATTTTCCACCACTCTTCCAAACATATCGGCCGGAACGTTGGCAATTTCGCGTTCGATATTGTTCCTGAGCTCCTCTAACGTTGTTGGCTTGTTTGCATAAACCAACGACTTAACATAACCCCATAAAAAGAAATCCAACGGCGTTAAATCGCATGAGCGAGGTGGCCATTCGACCGAACCATTTCTCGAGATTACACGATTACCGAACTTCTCCTTCAAATGATCAATTGTTTGACCAGCTGTGTGGCATTGCTCGTTCGTGAACTTCACCATGATAAAAATGTAAACCTTGACTGACGTTTTAGCATTGCCAGATCATAAAAAAAGTTTTAGGGTGCGTTTTTATTAAAATGCAAAACTGTTATGTCCTCATTAAAAGACCCTTTAGTTCTGTAAAAGTTTTCAAGTTACATGATATGCTTCTTGAATTACTCTTCATGTTATGCGGTTTCCTTAGTAATGTTCACCGATTGTCTATTCACTTTTGGAAAAGTAATGGTAAATATAACGGGTACCTTCCGTACAATTTTTATTCCCGTATGGTGAAACCAAAGGGTATATTAACTTTGCTTTACCGTTTGTAACGCCAAGATCCCGTCATCACACACAAAAATGAATTACACCAGTGTGTTTAGAATAATAAAAAAAATTGAATTTTGCATGTCCGTCCGTCTGTCTGTCCGTCCGTCTGTGGCGCGGATTGCGTGCGCACGGATTGAGCTAGAGACTTGAAATTTTGCACAGATCCGTTTTTCGTAAAATGCGAGGCTAAGTTCGTTAATGGGCAAAAATGGACCATTAGGGGGGGTACCCCTTATACGAACGAAAACGATTTTTGTGAATATCTCAAAAAAACGGTGCATGTTATCAAAAAAGTGCAAGAACAAAAGTTATTTAGGATATGATTCTACATAAAACTTCCATACATCAAAATGCGATTGGAATAAATTTTAACAAATCTTATTGGAAAGTTTGACTTTAAAGTGGAATTTTGGTACAACTGTTCGAATTTTGATACGAATATCACCATACGGGTCTCCAATGATTGCCAGATTGGCAATTATAGCTTTTGTTATGTTTTTCAAATACAGTTTTTTTTTAAATTTCTCGAACCCTATGCTGTTTTATGAAAAAATCCATATATCCAAATTTAAAGGAATTAAAATTTTCTAAATTTTTCGCTTTGACGGTTTTTCCGTACCTCTAACAGTCCACAAAATATTTAAAAAAAAATTAAGTTTTTTGAAAATTTCTCTAAAACTATGCGCTATTATGAAAAAATTCATATACCAAATTCAAGGGGAATAATATTTCCTGTTTTTGACGTAATAGAAAGGCAGTGAATGAAATTTTTTTTATTGAGTTCGTTTACTACTTTTGATATGGAAAAAGTGGCGATAAGTAATCAGTAGTAAATAAGTATAAATACTTGACAAAATGAATTATAGATTTATGTAGAGATAAGAACTGCGCACATTTCTAGATTAGGCTTCAAAATAATTGATAACAAAATAATTACTAAAATTATCAGTGTTAACTATCACGTGTTAATTGAAAACATCAACAAAATGTCAATAGCAAAGGAAACGCATGGCAAAAATTCATTTAACACGAAATTTCTGCAATCTTTGGTTAGTTTCTTGTCAACATTTTCAAGAAGCGGTGAAGACTCGTGTTTCTCTAATGCGCTTATCGTATTTGCTGCAAAAGGAAATGAAAATCAACGTCATAAAAATTAATTATGAATGCACTTCGATTTTCGCTATTTCAACTTCTCCACTCTACAAAAAATAAATAAATCGAATAAATCTGTAGGATTTACGTATATTTATTTTATAGAGAAACAAAGAAAATGCAAACTTTTTGCTTAAAGCGGAAAATTAAAGCTTTTTCTGAATATCATTTTACTCTCAATTATCTTAAATTTC
The DNA here is from genome assembly GCA_964034945.1 of Chrysopilus asiliformis. NCBI lineage: Eukaryota > Metazoa > Arthropoda > Insecta > Diptera > Rhagionidae > Chrysopilus > Chrysopilus asiliformis. Next base: position 8,700,656 of record OZ035960.1, read on the forward strand.
ATATGCATGACAAGTAATTTAAGCGGCTTTTCACGGCTTATGCATTTAAATGCTTAATAAGATTGAAGAATATAAACAGCTTTTACTGACGCTGGTGGATACAAAGCGTATTGTTGAATGGCGCCATAGGCTTAGAATAAAGAATTTCTTAAGAAATACTCGTTCTAAAGAGATATTTTTGATTTTTGCGCGCTAGAAATTTAGAAAATGGAGAAATTTGAAATGTTTTAGCTCAGCGCTATTGCCTTATGTAACGCATTAAGAATAGAATCTCTAATAATCTATTTTTATTTAAATCGTTTGATTAATTTAAATTTTTTTTTCTTATTTTACCTATTTGTGAGATGTTTTTATTCTTTTAACCTTTAGACTGCCTGGGTTGCCACAAACGGTGCAATATGTATATTCCAAATATATAACAAATATAGTCATGTGTATGGCAAAATTTACTTCTATTGTACAAACTAGCATATTCAAACTAGCAATTTAGCATAAACTAACAATTTAGCATATTTCAAGTAGTCAAAACAAATACCTATGATTTTAATGCCGGTTAAATATTTTATACGTATTTTTACTTATTTTACATTTTTATAGTTTGATGATTTTAGATCTTCTAATTTAAGTTCCCTGAATTTTTAGTCACCACAACACTATTTTGAGGGAAGGGCACCAACATTTATAGTTACACCACTGCTAAGATAACACGTATTTTAACCGGAAAGAGATTATTTTTACTTTCCTCTTCTATAACACGTTAACCGGAAACAGATTACATATGTAACAAAAAATCCTCACAAAAGTGACTTTTTTTGCAGGTTTTTATTTCTAGACCTAGTACGAAACTTTAGGTGAAAAATTTGAACCTCTAGGCTTCTGTCTTTGATGGGTTAGGGAATTTGAGACAATAAATAAAAAAAATCTTTAACCCTTTGACGACCATACATTTTCGGCCGAAGGGATTTTGTTTTTTTTTTTCATTTTCATGATCTGTGATCTGATAATAGTTATGCCACAAAAATGGTGGCCCTAGACCCCCTCCTTGCCCCTCATTTTTTTATCTCGAAAATCAAAATTGAAAGACAACATTCTTATATATAATTCATGTACGTATTTATTTTTGAATTTGAACAAACTGAATTGAATTAGTTGTGCATGTGGTAGACGTCCAAGCAATCGCAGGTACAGATATCGTCGGCTAAGAGTGAAATCGTTCTAAGTCCATTATACCAAAATTTCTGGAAGAGCAATAAAAAACCTTGTTAAATCATTTTAATTTTCATTTAGGATCATAGGGGCACAGGGGAACCGGCATAGAATTCCCGCCACATACATTTATATTGCCCCATCTATCCTTTACAAAAAACCTTTTAATACCTTTGCTCTATCTCTTAACTGGACGATTTTAAGTACTGAAAGCTCTTGGGCAAGCATACTTGCCAGTGGTTGTCAAAGGGTTAAGAAACAATAATTTGTACATTTACGAGTTAAAATCGAAACTGAATTTGTTGATCCGCTTTGTTCAGCCGCAGATAGTCCAATTGCCATTGTACAGATATATAAATTTTTTTTTAAATTTTAATTTACATCTAAAAAACTAGCATTAAAAATCTTAAAAATATATTTTTAAATATTTAAATTAAATCGATGTCAATCACTAAGATTAGATTTCTAATTTATTGTCGCCTGAGATATAATTTGCATTTAATTCGATGTCAATCGCATCGGAATATTCATCTTGACATTAATTTCTGTATAATCGTTTAATGGGGGCGTCGCATCGTTTGGCCTGCTCAGAATATGTTCAATCTAGAAGTGATTTACCTTAGAATGAAAAGAATAAAAACCAGTAAATTCCATCTTCACAAATCTTAAATCCCATCTTATTTACTAAATTAAAATAAATTATTTACATGAATATTATTGCGACCGATATTCATTAAAACGTCATTGCGTTCGTTGTGTCTACCTCGACGGATTGTTTTTAGCAGATATTTTGCCCCTTTTTGTAACCGCGAGGATGCCAAGATTTCCACCAGTTTTGTTTTTGTCATCATTTAATTATTCATTGTTTTTCTCAAAGTTCATTTTGTTGAAAAGTTCTTTGTCAGGGTTAATGAATGAAAAAACTTTTCAATTCGTCACAAGTTCAACAAATGAATGTGTCTTTAGGGTGGTGTTTTATTTATGGACTACGACTTGAAAATGCTTTCTCTGGATGTTTGCATTTTCTTTTTTCAAAGACGTGGAAAATTCTTCCGTGTTTTTCATCAAGTAGATCTAGAAATGTGTCATATTTTTATGTGGAAATCAAAGTGAAATGGAAATTCTATAGTATTTTTCGCACTTTAGTATTTCGTTGTGCGTTCTATAAAAACATAAGCGATTAAGTAGAAAACATACTTCTTTTATGACAGCTGTGTTGTGATAATATTCTAAATATTTGTTTATGGAATATTTTCGTATGACACATGAAAATAAATTGATTTTGTGGGCTTCCATTTACAGGAGAACAAAATCTTCTGTTTCAAAGAGCAAGTCGTCCCCCAACTTTAAGTGATTTTATTAAAAAGCTTTTAAAATATAAAAAAAGGCTTTAATGCAACTACGTAAAATTCTCTGTGTGAGCCACTTATATGAGTTAATTATTCTCATTCTGCCCCAATAACATTAGCGCGAGAAGTCATATAAAGGTTTTACGATACCAATAACACAGTCCGACAAAAACTCTGTTTTTTTGGTGCACGCGATATAAGGGACTGCTTTGGGTAATTTGGGGGCATGGTTCTCCTGCATCAGCTCTACTTTTTAAGGTGTGAAGGAAATAAAAATTGTTGATTTTAAATATTCAAACTAATTTGTGAGTCACCCTTCATATTTGAAAAAGTAGAGCTGATGCAGCGAAACTAAAGCCAGATTCGGATTCAGCGACCCCAAATTATCCAAAAAAAGCTCTTAGTACCTGTTTAGATTAGCCGATCCAGGCGCCAGGCATTGAACAAAACTGTCAAAATTACAGGCAAGACGAGGAAGTGGGGGACCCCCCATTTCCTCGTCTTGCCTGTAATTTTGACAGTTTCGTTCATGGCCTGGCGCCTGGATCGGCTAATCTAAACAGTCTCTAATATTGTGACACAAGATGAGTGTCGGCCTGTGTTATAGAAGAATCGAGCCTAGAATTAGAAACAATAATAATTTTTATATTCCTTACACTTTAGAATTTTCGTACGAGTTTTTGCAGGATGTGTAAAATTTTTTATTACACTCTCGTGATCGAATTTGAAATGTGGTTATTTTGGGATATTTACATTTTGTATGAAAAATTGTATGAAAAATAGTATGAAAAATAGTATGAAAATATTCTATCGTCAGAAACTGATGAGACTGAGATTTTTTAATGCATATAAAATGAAGGTGCGCACTGGGATGCTAACTATGCAGAGTCGGGCTAATTGCAGTTTTGGCAATTTGAGTTTTGGAATCTTATAACGGGTTGTTTATAAAATACATCACACTTTTAGGGGGATGGGACTGGAAAGGCCGAAAATTAGCGTGACGTATGTTAAAGACGACTTTTTTCGAGATTTCTTACAATTCTTTAATGAGATTTTCTGCCATCGGTCAAAACTTGCCGCAGTTAAAAACACAGTGGCGGTAGCTATTGTCTGTTGCTAGCGCCACTATTCATCTATGTTGTTTTTAGCGGTCCCTGCAGTTGACGGGTTCAACGCCCTACAAATGTTCCAATAGCTCGCAAAACCGTGTGTAGTACAAAATAGGGGGAGGAATTTATATTGAAACATTGGGTTAAATAGGTCCGATCCTGTCTTTGAGGTGATGCTGAAGGTAAGAAGATTTCACCAAACCCAAAATGCTTCCAAATCCTTCAAGGAGCCTGTCTGCTTCGCCAGAGGCGTAGCAAAGGTAGTTATAATTTTTAAATTATTAAAACTTGCGACTTTAAAACTTCTTTTGGTGAAAATTTAAAGACTTTTCTGCGGTTTCCTATAAAACTTTTGTCCAATTTTCTATTATGAACTGATATTTACCGCCCAGCATTTTTAGAAACGTAGTATCAGTAGTAGTAGTGCCCCCTTCCCCTTTCTTGTGCTACTGGCCCCGTCAGTGAAGTTTTGTGGATTTTCGTTGTTCATATTTTCAATTAATTTTATGTGTTGTTAGTAAAACTTAAAAAATTGTATTAGAAGAAACAGTTAGTTATATTTTAAGCAAAAAAAATCTTATTTTTTGAAAAAAAGACAGAAAAATCTTTAAACGTATTTAATGTCTTAACACCAGTTTTACATTAAATTTCCAATTTACCACTTCTCAATTTGAAAAAAAAAAAAACTATAGCAGTCAACCACATGATCTACCTATCTAACTTCCATCCAGATATTGTTATGAATACGTAATTAGAGATATTTAGATCTGAAAATTATTTGTTACGTGACACAATTTTTTCAAGTTCAATTAAAATACCAAATAATAACAGTGGTTAAATGGAATCTTCCAGAAAATACCTACAAGTGTTTCAAATTTTTTAGCAGGTATTATCATTCAGTCAATTTGTGGGTGTATTTTATAATTGGCTGATAAAAATTATTTAACGTTGATGACGAATTGGAAATTTCCACGTCAGTCGGTTTTGGCGCTATTTAAATATTTCTTATCGTTCTAACAAATTACGTGTGCCCAACAAAGCTTTTGATGTCATTCGATTTGTATTCGTAATAAAATAAACAAAACTGGCGATAAAATGTTCAATTTGAGGCAGTCTTAATTTAATTTTTCACTTATCGCGTTTAGAACCTAAAATTAATTATACTGTCGCTTTCGAATTTATTGGTTTAAAATATTTTTCGAATTAGAAAAGAAAATTGCACTGATTTAATATTAACTGGAATAATTTGTGATGCCCACTGATAGTCTGAATTTGATAAAAGGCGCAACAATTGAAGGCGGTTGGTGATATCTGTTGCTGGTAAACTTGCATTCACCAGAATTCCATTTGTTCGATGTTGGCCGTTGAACATCCTACGGAAATCTTGTTTTTGCTTATGGTTTATGACATTACAGTTTCGAACGGAATATAAAACAACATAATGTCATCGGCTGGGGTGAATCGGATTCATGTTTGTACATTTTCCTCGGACGTTTAAATATTTCTTATATAGAGAACAAATTTCAATGGATGAACACGAGCGTGATTCTGTAGATTGCGACTATTTTTAGTTTCTGCCATTAATCTCCAGTCGGTGAAATAACATGGGCAATCATAGACGACGTAAGAAAGGCGTCAAAATGGTGATAGAATTTCCTTTTATGTTAAATTACATGCAATGAATACGGTCGAGCGGTGGTATATTGTTCTTGAATATCTACAACTGTATGTATATCTTGACAACATTAACAAAAAGTAAATATAAACTCAATAGATAAATTTATGCGTAATACAAATATCTGTGTTTATTTTGGTGTTTCCATGGACTTTTACTTATCACAAAATTTGCTTTTCAAACGAGGTTACTGTTGAACTTGTAAAACACTGTAATAAAATTTGAAACCGTGTTACTTCTATTTGTAGATCTTTTATAACATTCAAAACAAAAAAAATTAGCCGGTGTTTGCATGTACGTTTGAATGTGACATTAAGCGGTGTTTAACTTGCATGTGCGGATCAAGTGAAATAACTAAAAAAACAAGGCAACATTTTGCCAATCAAAGCGGCTGAAATATTTATAAAATCGAATAATTTCAAATAATAGTTCATAAATGCAATGCCTAGTGAAATACATTTCTAATTCGGTGAAGATGAAGAATGTAACATTGTTCCTCTCGTTCTGCTGGATATTGTGGTTCTCGCAGATATTCGCTATTTCAACGATGTTCAGCGGGTAAGTTTTACTACCATACGAGGTAAAAATTTTAAGAAAAACTTCTGAAAAAATTGTATAATATTTCACATCAAAAAATATAAGAAATCCATTTTTTTCAAATTTTTGCAACATAAATTGCACTAACACATGATGTGATCAATCCAGTTGGAAAAACCTCTAGTGTTTCTTGTGAAACCATGATAAAAGTGCTTCTTACTCGATTCCGAAAAAAAGCAGTTGGAAGAAACAAAGTTTTCTAAAAGAATTTTTCAACTATTTAGTTGTCTTTTATGTCCGCATGGGCAGCAGTTAAAGAAAGAAATTTTCCGCCTTGAAAAAGCGTCTCTCTGTACCTCCTCCTCCGTCTCCTTTGCAATCCTTGTAGCATTCAATACTTTTGTGTCGGTTCTGACCACATTCCTGCATACCCGAATTCCTAACGCTTGTCCGTAAAAAACTTTTCTCTTCTGATATATCTTGGATCGCTAAAGTATTTTTGACTCAACTTTTAATAAGCGGAAGGCTAAAAAATTGGACATTTGTTCAAAAAAGTGTCATCTAATTTTAAAAATAATTCAAATTTCATCTGTTTCTAATGCAAATTTTTGTTTGTTTCACATTTTAGATTACCTGACATACCGGCAACTCCGGCTGTGATAACATTAGGTGAAAAGACATCAGAATTACTCATCGAAAACCCATTAGACGAAATTGATGAAGACGATGTAATGAAACCAATGGATTTACTTAATAAAAATCAAAATGATAGCAGTACGATAGAAATTCAGCAACCCATCATCAATGATTTCGTTTTAGTATCAGAGGTGAGGACGGTTAAAAAAGAAGTCGTTTTGCCACAGGAAATCCCACCGGATGAAGTGATGAATAAAATAGACGATTCTGGTGGAGGAGGTGCAGGTCAGCCACCATCACAAAATGAAATTAGCAAAGAAGAACTCAAAGATAGCCAGGCAATATTTGATGAAAAGTCAACAACAACTTCAGACATTCCACTAACAACAGCGACAACAACTCCGACGCCAACCACGACGGCGACGCCAGAAAACAATTTAACGGTGGAGGAGAATCCGATTCCGGTATTTTCGGAATGGGCCCAGAAACAGATGGAGGAAGCTGAAAAGAAGCTGGAGAAGCAAGTCGTGAACTCGTCGTACATGAAAAAGAATGCAACATCTGGCAGTAAGCCGCAACTATTGAAAATTCGGGCGAAAAACTATGCATCGCCTGATTGTGGTGCGAAGATAATCGCTTCGAATTCCGAGGCACAAAATACAGGTGCCTTGCTGACGTCTTCGAAAGATGAGTACATGCTGAGTCCGTGCACGAATCGAATATGGTTTGTTGTTGAGCTCTGCGAAGCCATTCAGGCTGAGAAGATCGATTTGGCGAATTTTGAGTTGTTCTCGTCATCACCAAAGAACTTTTCCGTATCGGTTAGTAATCGATTTCCGACACGAGAGTGGTCGAATGTGGGGCGATTCCTAGCCGAGGATCAACGGAACATTCAAAGTTTCGAATTGTATCCACATTTGTTTGGGAAATTCGTCCGAGTCGATATACATTCGCACTACAATTCAGAGCATTTCTGCCCGATATCGCTTTTTCGCGTTTACGGAACATCTGAATTCGAAGCATTCGAAACTGAGAACCGATTACCAGTCGAAGATGTTGACGAATTCGATGATGATGACACTGCAGAGCAGGGCAGCGTCAAGAATGAAAATAATTTATTTAAATCAGCCAGTGATGCTGTAATGTCAATTGTGAAAAAAGCAGCCGAGGTTCTTGTGAAAACGAACCCAAATAAAACTGACAGTGATGGATCGAATGGCCCAGCCCTAAATCAATCACATTTGGGGCGATATAATCCCTGTTTCACACCGAAAATCGATTTCAAATGTGATAAATGCAAGGACGTCTTTGTGACGAATGTTAATTATATTTTATCGTGTAAATACTATCAACTCACTAGTCTATTAAGTATAAATATGTTAAGGAAGCATATTATATCATCTCAGATATGTGCCAATCGTTTTAGTTTAGATACAATTAATGTAGATAATTTAAGTTGTAGTAAAGAATCGCAAATGGCGTTAATTAGCGATTATGATTTATATATCGATGAGAAACGTAGCTTTCTGCTTAATACATTCTCATTTGAGTACTTAGCGGCAATGTGCCACATACTAACAACATCTACAAAGGCTGATTCCAATTCAAGTTACACCTCCAGTTCGACTAGTGGAGATGCAGCGCTCAACTTAACGATAGATCAAAAATCTGGTAGTAATAAATTCCTTAATGTTGATAGTTTAGAGAAGGAAATCGGCAAGAAAGTCGATCGCCACAAATTACCAAAATTACCCACCACGAACGTTGAAGACGGACACAAAACACAGTCGGCAGTGACGAGTGAAACGAGTAAAAGTGGTGAGGGCTCAGTTACTCTGCAGGATTTCAATGATATTCGATCGGAAGAGGCGCCACCGTTAAAGCCCTCGATCGTCGTTGAAGAAAAGGAGCCAACACAGATCCCACAGCCACCAACGGATAAAGTGGCGACCTCTGAAACTACAGATCCGGTGGCTCAGAATGTAAACATTTTCAATATTGTCGATGAAGCAACATCGGAATCGGGACAGGTTCCAGTAGTAAAGGAAACAGCAGACGCAGCAGGATCATCTGGTATCCAAAACACTCACCAATCGACGCCACCTAATATTGTCGAAAAAGATCTGTCGGAAACAGTAAAAGTCGAAGATGTCCCTAAGCCAAAGGAAGTCGATTCAGATTCTGTTCCGTGGGAGAATATTGAGAACATTTTGCAAGAACAAACGTCTAGTGAATCGGAGGGTGTCGATAGCTTAGGGATAGATTTGGCAGCATCGATGGTTCAACATGCGCCACAAAAACATCATTCGGAGAGTGTGTTTCTTCGACTGTCCAATAGAGTCAAGGTAAACTTTCATTTTAGATCTTTTACTAGCTTTTAGTAGCCGACATTGCTCGGGAAATAATTAATTTCTGCATGTATCCAAGTGATATCAAGAGATGAGTTACAGGTAGATCGGGGTAAATTTTGCCATGATCTATTTATCATAACAGTAAAGGGATTTGTAGAGAAGAGTAGGGTATATTTTAGTGGGTGAAAATCTTGTTTGCTAGGTATCTAAAAATGCCTCTAGCGGTTAAGCAAATATTCGGGGAGGGTTTACATTTTCTAGGTTAAATTTGAACCTACATTTTCTATGCTGAATTTTAAATTCCAATACTTTTTTTTCAGGCTCTGGAACGAAATATGTCTCTGTCGGGTCAATATCTGGAAGAGTTGAGTCGTCGCTATAAAAAACAAGTAGAAGAACTGCAACACTCCTTCGCCAAAACCCTGTCAGCGATAGAAGAACAGAACAGACGGACAGCGGATCGAGAGCAGCAGCTTTTTGAGCAAAATAAATCGCTGAGAGCTGATGTTGAGGAGTTGTCAAACAGATTAAACTCCTGGATAAGCCTCGTCATATGCCTGGGCTCGTTTGTGGTTTTCCAAGTAATCGTCGTATGGTATTTGATTCGGTCCTATCGAATCCACCAGCTGAACGTCCTGCGAAGGTACGAGGAAAGTGGTCTAGTCAAGAAACGGAAAGCAGCGAATGGCAAAAAGTTATGTCGCCGGAAATCAGTGGAGGGCGTTTCCGGTCACCCGTCGCCGACCCATAAGGTGAGACGACCAAGCGAGGAGGCGATGCGGATAACAGGAAGCTACAAGGATCTGATGATTCTCGAGGAGGGAGAGGACGGGTCAGCTGGAGAGGAAACCAAGGATGTTTTGGGGGACATCACGAGGAGGCGACCAAAGCCTAGGCATCGTAAAACGTCAGTGTTTTATGGAAGGCGAAATGGAACAATTGAAGAAACCAATCAGAGTATTAATTCGCATGTTGAACGGCAGGACTCAGCACCAGGTAGTTTAATTTCGACTGTGAAGGGGGCAGATCTGCTGAGAGAACAAATGCAGGATGACAAAGCGATGCTGGAAGAGGACTACGAGTCGTATATCCCAGGAACTGATTTAGCGTACAATGAGTTCATGCCGGAAGGGCCATCTGGAGCTCAGGTTGTTCCAGTCAACGGCAAAGCGATCGGTCATCAGACCGTACCCTCTGCAGACAGTAAAAAACCCGACAAAGTTCGAAGGTTATCCTCGCCAGGTTTCCTTAAGTCACCGTTCAGTCGAAATAACAGCAAGAAATCACCACACGGGCCAACCGGTTGGGAATGGTATCGCCTAAAGAAATCCGACCGTAGCAGTTGCTCCTCATCTAGTCATTCTCAACAGAGTAAGAGTTCAAAGAAGGTAAAATCCGACAGCCCCAAAGGCGTGAAAAAACTCAATGGATTCGGGAGTACGACACCGAACTCATCGATATCAGAGATAATTCCGCGTAGTATCAACGATAGTGATGATTCTATACGCAGCCCCTCATTGACATCGACAACTAGCACCACGAATAGTAACACAAAGAAACCAGGTAGCTTTAGACGATTGTTTAAAAAAGTCTTTTGAGCTTACGATAATTGCATAATTCTATACAAATTGAAATTTGACTGAAAAACTAAAGAACGTAAAAAGAAATCATAAAGTAATGGATTTGTACTTAAACACTAATACATACTTGGCTTTTATGCACAATTCCTAAAACACTGAAACGAAGCTTCTTTGCTCAGTGCGAATGGCTTTATATAGAATTGCAATTCCAGTACACGTTGATTGTTGATTTTTTTTTTGCTTACCATCAGAAGGCTAACGGAAAGCATTTTATCATTAAAAGTTTGTTTATTTTTCTTCATTTGTATATAAAAGCATTTTTTTTTTCATAATTGTCTTAAAAAAAAGAAATGCAAAAAAAAAACATTAAAGGGTGTATTAAATCCATTGTTATAAAAGCCTGTCGACGTGAAGTCGCAGTTCTTAAACCATCACCGTCAATGATAGTTGAAGCGGGTGGTTCTAAAAGATCAGAATTCGATCGAAGGCGTTGGATAGATCCGTTCAGTTAGATAGCTTTTGTTTGTAAAATTCATTTTAATACGAACCTCGAAACGAATTGAGGATTACACAAATCAATAGAGAAACAAGTTTTAATTCGATTTGTTTTGTAGCATTCTGCACCACCGTTTATTACGCAATTTTTGTTAATGTTTTTAAGTAAATTTTGATGAATCAACTTGAGCTTTTATTGACCCTTTCATGATCACTGAAATTGGATTATGAAGACAGTAATTGGAATTCCAGTATTTTTATTCTCAGTACTTCAGAAGAAAAAAAAATTAGTTGATGTGTAAAATTTCTTTGCTTAAAATCTCACGGTCAAATTAGTTTCTTTAATGGACTGTCCATAAAATACGTCATATCTGTCCACGTCACGCTAAGAGCCAAATTTAGTGTGAGGTGGACAATCCCTAAAGAGACTGCGTCTTACAAAAGGCGAAGCGTCAGCGGAGGGAGCTTACAAAATGCCTATCAAAAAAACAAAATCCACACCATAAAAAGTACGATTTATTTACGTAATGCACTATTATTACATTTAAGATTGTTTCTGTTACGTTTTGTTCTTTTTATACCCGTATGGTGAAACCAAAGGGTATATTAACTTTGCTTTACCGTTTGTAACGCCAAGATCCCGTCATCACACACAAAAATGAATTACACCAGGGTGTTTAGAATGGTAAAAATAATTAATTTCTGCATGTCCGTCCGTCTGTCTGTCCGTCTGTCTGTGGCGCGGATTGCGGGCGCACGGATTGAGCTAGAGACTTGAAATTTTGCGCAGATCTGTTTTTCGTAAAATGCAAGGCAAAGTTCGTTAATGGGCAAAAATGGCCATTAGGGGGGGTACCCCCCATACGAACGAAAACGGTTTTTGTGAATATCTCGAAAACGGTGCATCTTATCAAAAAAGTCTAAGAACAAAAGTTATTTAGGATATGATTTTACATAAAACTCCCATACATCAAAATCCGATTGGAATAAATTTTAAAAAATCTTATTGGAAGTTTGACTTCAAAGTGGAATTTTGGTACAACTGTTCGAATTTTGATACGAATATCACCATACGGGTTTTCAATAATTGCCAGATTGGCAATTATAGCTTTTGTTATGTTTCTTGACTATTTCCGAATTCGAATCACAGATTAAAATATGCTCTACTCTAGAGTCGGAGATTGCTTACTTTATTTAATACAATTTTACTATAAGAAATTTGTCCAAATCTAGGTCGAGTAATTTTCGAGCAAAAAGAGCACGTCTTTCGATAAGTTCTACTGCTGGGCCAAGAAAACTTTTCAAATTTAATTAAAAATTCAAACCAGCACTATATTGCACACTTCCAATACTTATATTTTCTTTTGAAATTCGCAGATTTATCATAAAATTTTATTTATTTTATGAGAACACCTTTTTTATGTTTATTTCCTCTCTAATAAAGTATTGCATGTAATTATCTGGATAGTTTTCTTATATTAGCTTACAACACTTTGCTTGTTAGATTCTAATTTCCCCTGGCAGTAAACAGCCAATACCTGTGTGCAATAAAAGATTTCCTAAATTTTGTCAAAATATGATTCTAAAATGCACCTTTCTTTTTTTAGATAACAGAATCCGGAAATTTTCAAAACGCACACGTAAATAGTTTCTTTTTCTTGCCGTCATATAGTTTATCAAATTATTTCTATAGACTTGCTATTAATTTAATTGGAAACAATGTGAAGAAATTTGTTTAAATATTAGCACTTAACTATTTATGAATTGTCAAAAGAATATCGCAGGGATTTATTTATGCGTTGATTCTTAAAAAAAAGAGTTAAAGATATGGTATACAAAGTGCGTTACGTAGTCGTATTGCGTAGTTTTTAAACCAGTTTATACATTTTTTTTCTGCTTCTGCTGTATTTGCAAAATTTCTATTTATTCTTATTTTATTTGTTGAGCCTTTTGTAAAAACGAAAACGTCTAAATTTGTTTGGCTGAATTTAAAAATCACGCAATGCGCAACGCACTTGACATGCCATAGCTTTTACCTGAATTCTTTGGTTTGAGGAGGAATGGGTAATTCCACTAATTGAGACTTAAAAAACTGAAAATATTCGAGTAGATGGTAGTGTTGATGCTGTGACATTTTACAATGGTAAAGTCTTCTTAACATGAGTTAGGATTTTTTAGGGTTTTTACGCGATTGTTAATTATGAATATTTTAGGATATCGTCGGCTAAAAGTGAAATTGTGCTAAGTCCATTTGGTATAATATTCCAGAAGAGCAATGAAAACCTTGTTAAATCGTTTTAATTCTCTTTCAATAACACTGAGTTTTCTTTAAATGAGAAAAATTGGGCTCAGTTTTCTTTAAATTAGACTCTGTTTTCTTTAAATGAAAATTAAAATGATTTAACAAGGGTTTTTATTGCTCTTCTGTCAAATTTGGTATAATGGACTTAGCACAATTTCACTTTTAGCCGACGATATGTCGTTTAACCGTGTTAAAAGTTTATCAGAAAACACAATTACTGGAAAGTCTTTTTTTTTAAGTTAGAAACTCGAAAAATATAAGGTTATAAAAATAAAAGTGCGTTGCAGTTCAAAAATTAGAGCTTGTATAAGGCCCAGTAATGTATTCAGCATTGAAACAATGAGTGCAAGTGAAAAGAATCTTTTAAAAAAATGTCAATTTTGGACATGGAAATTGTTTTTGATCATTGCAAAAACAACCGGCGCTTTTAAAATTATCAATTTATGGATTTTTTAATAATTAAAATACCACTTGTAGCATTAAAAATACAAAACCAATATGTTCGTAAATAGAACTTGCATTTAAAGTAATTTTAAATTATACGAAATTACACATTAGTGAGTTGAGGACTTTTTTTTATTATAAAAACCTCTTGCATTGCGTTGTACTAAAATCTATTCAAATTTTGATCCCATTTTTTAGAAATTACATTTTTATTAAACTTGTTAGCAGAAAAATTGACTTTTATGACTTTTATTTAAAGGAATTTTCGCTAATAAAACATTTATATTAAGTTCACACACGTCTTAACCTGAATAACAAAACATTGGAATGATTTCTTTAAAATCTATTTTAATTGCACCTAAATTTCAAATTCATATCGATGTGATTTTCGAATAAACAATAAATTATTTTTAAAAATTGTTTCGATTGATAAATGAATAATTAATGTGTTGATCTTGCATTATAGCAATGTTGTTAATCTTGCATTATAACTAAAGATAATAATAATTTGAGAATGTTTTATAATTTGAAATCGTGTTATCAATTAACATTAAGTGAAACAAAAAAATGAAAATTAATTAAGCACATTTACTATTTCCAGTTAAGAGAAAGTCAATTGCCATTGAAAAATATTAGAAAAAGTTAATATCCTAAAAGGAAATTAACAAAAAAGAAAAATGACTGCAGCCACAAGAGGAATTCAAATTGAAGTAAAACAAATTAATAAAATTGAAATGTTCACATTTCGGTCGGAGATAAAAAAAAAAACCTTTAGCCAAAAATATTTAATTTATATTTAGGAAATTTTATTTAAATTTTAAAAATAAATGATAAACTAGTTGTAAATAGAATAAATTGAATTTTTGACTGTAATTGAATTTTGTGTGAGTTGTTAAGAATTTACGAGGGAACAACTGATGATGGTCTGATGATGGTGATGACTTATTAATAGAATTAAATTTGTTTTTATTTTTGTATTTATATCAATTATTAAACGAATTGTTGTAGGTTTACTCTATGTAATTTATTTGTATTAAAAATATTTATATAAGTAATTAAATATTTAGATTTTTTTGCAATTAAATCGTTTGTTTTAGTTTTCCCTCTTTTTAATTTGTGATTTTAAGGAAGATGCAATGAAATGTTCACTGAAGGATGTAGGAGGAGGTTCACAAAAGGGAATAAAAATGCATCAATTCATGTAGTGAGCGGGTTTTCGGACAATTGAATTTAGAAGGTAAAATCCGTTTTCTGCAGCGATGTATTTTCAGCCTTAAATGAAGATATAGTTAGATATATGGTGTACAAAGTAATTTTCCCAATTTTGAAGCAAAAACTTGAATTTTAATTTGAAGTCAAGAAATTTTTTAATTAGTAAAAAATACATTTAAAAATAAAACAAAAGCTACAATCACTAGAGGCCAATAGTCAAATACTCTGAGGGCATCCCAAATGTTTATAGAAATTTTTTCATTTCTATGAGGAAGAGAGAAAAGAGTAGTTCGATCT
Organism: Chrysopilus asiliformis; assembly: GCA_964034945.1. Taxonomy (NCBI): domain Eukaryota; kingdom Metazoa; phylum Arthropoda; class Insecta; order Diptera; family Rhagionidae; genus Chrysopilus; species Chrysopilus asiliformis. The sequence goes on from OZ035960.1 coordinate 8,715,849, forward strand.
TACCCATTCAAGAACTTAGACACATGTTTGACGAAAAGTTATGAAATTTATGAAATTTCAAATCTCTATCTCAATCTTTTCGAAAGTTATGGTGTTTCCGGACAGACGAATGAATGGACTAACAGAAATAAAACATTTTGTCATCCCAAACACCCTGGTATAGTTTATTTTTTTGTCCGACGATCCGTTCGATGCGTTACAAACGGTATACGATTAGCCTCCGTGCAAGACTATAGTAACCTAACTTAAAATATTTTTGAAAATTGCATTTTTAATTCACTAAAACGTAAAACTTAGTAATTGTTTTGAGATATTACTAATTTAAATTTACAGTTTGAGCAATTCGATTTGAATTTAGAACTTTTCTGCTCATGGACTTAAACATGGACCAGTTTGGTCTTTGCCTCCTGCCGCCTGAATACTCCTCCAAGCTCTGTAACTGGACACAATGGTCGATAAGGCTATGTACTGTCGGCCAAGTTTTCGTTGCAGTGGGATGAGGGGAGTATTCAGTGTGGGAATGGATTGTATGAATGGATTATATGAATGTTTGTTTGAATGGTTGTATAAAGGAATGTCTTGAGCTGTGCTTCGGCATTAGAGGCAATTTGCCTAAGCTCCTGGCATAAAATATATATAAAAACATTTTTTTTCGGAAACCTGCAAAAAGTAATTAGAATTCTTCCCAATAACATTTTATTGTATTTACAAAAGTACCAGAGTTTTGGCAGCTTCAGAGAGATACCATAGTCTTCCACGAACTATAAATAAGATGTATACTCTTATTAAGCGTGGTTTAAAAAAATATACATACATGCCTATTTTGGAATCCGAAGCAGTGTTAAGTTTGGTCGATTTCCCCTCGATTGAACGCAATTTCTATTCTTGAATCCGCTGCGTTTTACTTCTGTTCGATTGCGTATGATTTAGTAACGTTTTGAGTGTAGAATTATTCGTTGCAAATTTCAGAATGCCAGAATACCAATTGAGAGGCGAATCGAACAGACTGAGTTTGGTTTTGCGTTTCGTCTTGGGATTCCAAAACCGCAATGATGATTTCTGGAGGACTCCATTTTCATTCAAAAAATAACTACAATGGAGACTATTCTTAAATTCGATTCAACTGCACAAACAATTTCCAAAAAAAACTTTACAAACGTTGTGTATTGCAATAAATTTCGGTACTTTTAAATCTTTTGCAAAAAAGCGAGTATTGGAATAATGCGGGGACTACTGTAGTTTACAAATCGAAAATGATTTACTTTGTTAGCAAAAACCGATGTTTACAATTATGGAATCCCCTTGCGTTATCAGTAAAACCATATGAAGATGTTATGTTATCAATCGCTTGGGGGATTTTGCAAGTTCTCAGCTCAGTATTTTATTCAATATAATGAGAAAAATTGATTTTAAAAATAAATTCCAGTGATTTGGATTTGCATATAAAACCGCATTCGTTTTTAATTCATACATCATTCAAACTTCTTCAGTTGATTAAAACACAACTAGAAAAATCCAAAAAACAAATCAAAATGAAATTTTTTAATTTATTTGTTCTATTCGCTGTTGTTCTGGTGGTGTTCTCTGGACAAACCGAAGCTGGTTGGCTAAAGAAAATTGGAAAGAAACTCGTAAGTGCCAAATTGTTTTTTTTTTTTTTTGATTTTTTATTAATTCAAATATTTATGATTTTTAGGAGAGAGCTGGCAAGCATGTTAGAGATGCAACGATCCAGACGATTGCTGTAGCCCAGGCTGGAGCAAATGTTTTGTCAACTGCACGTGGCTAATAATTAAAATTTAAAGATCTTTTTTAATAATTTATTGCCTTTTTAAATACATACTTTTAGTATTTTTCCGTTGATTTTATAAAGTTTTATACACTCATTTTAATTTAAACTATTTAAATAAAGAAAATCTAAAAAAGCGAACTTGTATAATTTATTTTTAGAAAAGTTGCTAACATTTCCGAAAGTTTGATATTTTTTTTCGAAATTTCGATTTTGTGGCGATAAAAAGTTAAAAAGAGGTAGACGGGATTTTAATTAGAATCAAGAAGGCTTAAAAAACATGTTGGAGAAAGATAAAAACTGTTTTCTGATGTTTTTCTAGAAAAGGCCTCCTTTCTGAAACAATATCTCTGCCTCTCTTCTTTCTCACCAAGGGAAATAGGGAAAATCACATTTTATTTTTGTCTATACAGTAATCCCTCCAACTGCGCGGTAGATACGTTCCACAAAAAGAGCGCGCAAACCGAAACCGCGCACTGTGAACCCTACTTTGTAAGAAATTTTGGAGTGTTTTTTTAAACGAAAATTATAAAAAAACCGCGCAGTTCGAAATTTTTGTATTAAAAACTTAACCGCGCAGTTGCGAAACCACGCAGTTAGAAACCGCGCAGTTGGAGGGACTACTGTATTTTGAAGTATTTCGAAGTTATTGACTTTATGTAAGAGTTAGTGTAGTTTCACTGTTTTAAGCACCAAGTATAGGTTTGAGGATCAATCTTCTGATGCTTAGGTACGAATTAAATCATTTTACATTGATTTGCATGGAAAATACTGTTTCCGTTCGTGGACGATTCTACGCTTGGGTTTGTGAAGGTTTCGATTTGGAAAGGCTTCAGTTTTTGAACACTCTTTAGCAATGGATTAAATCCACCAACCAAGAAAAAAAACTCCTTTATAAAAAATAACATTTTAATCATTAGTCTGCTTTATTCACAATTTCTACAATTTTCATTTTTTTTCTTGAATTTCCAAATCTTTCAAAAAATCTTCAATATCGACCATATCATCTTTAGATATTTTAAGTTTTTTAATTGTTTCGTTCAAGTTTTTACTCGAATCTCCTAACGCCACCTTCCAATCAGTCAAATCTTTCAAATCATTGTTATTTCTACAGTAGATAATTTCATTGAGGTACTCATCAAGTTTATAACAGCAAATCGAAGTGAAGACCTTATTCAGATTTTTGACTACATCTTCTCTTAATTTTTCATCGCGGCAAACTAAATTTAGCATAAAAATCCCATCGTCACCGATTAAAGATTTCACATAACTTAGGGTTTCCAATTCAATGAAAGCTTTCGGTGGACAACTCATTCCGACCGACGAATCTTTGCTATCGACATCGAATAAAATTGCGTTAAAATGCTTTTCTGGGAAATTTAAAAAAATTAGCAACAGCAAATCAAAATGGTTAAGGCGATTTTTTACTTGATTTTGAAGTGTCCTGTAAATATTTTAAGCCATCTTCGATGACCACTTCAAGTCTTTCGTCTTGCTTCAAATCAAAAAATTTCTCTGCTACTTCTAACATTACGGGGTCTATTTCTATAGCAGTTAGTTTAATGTTTCTATCAGGAAAATGAAAAGTTGGAAAATTAAACTTTATATTTCAAAAGATTTAATTTGATTCGTAATTTTAGTTATTCTCACCTTAAAGCTTGGTGGATAAACGTGCAAAGTCCACCACCACCTAATCCAACTACTAAAACTTCACATTTTTCAGATTTGGCAATTTGCATCGAAAAATGCGTTCCGATTGTCATAAAAAGATGATGCTGACAAGCTAAATATCCGATATCAACATATTTTTTCGAAGAGTTTTTCTTTTTATTTACTGGAATTTGAAAAATTGATAAAAGTTATCTGATCTCGGACAAATAAAACCATAGAGAAATACCTTTTTTCATTAAGGCTTCAGATTGTACTACAAAATCGTTGCTAAGGAATATTAATCGTCTGAATGTGTTTGCATTGTGGCCTTCAATTTCCTCAATTACAAAATCTCCAGAAAATTCTGAAGTCCCTCGATGAATAATTTCTCGGTGGCCAACATCATCGCCGAGCGATAAGTAGGGGATCTTTAAGAATACATTATTCAAGAATACATTAAGTTTAATTGAAATAAAATGCAAAAATATATTGCATTTTTTCCATTTCAAATGTCCAGAAATTCGTAATTTTTACTCACTTACCTGTTCTTTAATTCCCCGTGGTGCAAAACTTCTGATACTATTAGAAAGTTCAGCCTCGACATCTGCCCAACTGGAGTAATTTTGATCTCGGTGCATCGATACAATCGCCAGTCGATCATGATGAGCTGAACTCAAAAGTTTTTTTCTACCTTGCGGTGTTGAAAATAGCCATTCAACTTCCCTGAATTTGAATTTTTAATACATAATAAATTTTCTATTAATTTCGGCAGATGTTTTTACCGTCCCTGAGGCACAATAAATGCGGCGTACTTGCCATTTCCGCGAACTGGAGTTTGATCTAAAATGCGAACCGTATAACGCGGTTTTTCTGTGCCAGGTTGATATAAATCAATACTAATCTCTTCTAAACCTAAACAAGTTTATCCAAACACATAATATTTTAAAAACAGTCAAATATATAAAAAAATCCTACTTCGCACCTGCAATATTACTTCTATTAAGTCCGTTACAAACCATCGCAGTTTGGTGAACCGAAAGGATTTGCGTAATAACTTCCTCTACCGACTGCAACCGCTGCATTTTCTCACTATCTAAACATACTTCCCAAACCTTTCAGTTTGTTTGAAAAATACATATTTCTGGACTTTAACTGCATATTAGTTACCTTCATTGGAAGATTATTGAACTTTGTGGCAATGAAAACGAAAACAGGCATCACAGTTCCATCTTCGCTGATCTCAGTGGTTTTCTGCTCTGCTTCAAAGCATCTTACAATTCGAATCATGCAGTTTTTCTCGGGAAAAAAGTTCAGAATATATCTGAGAATGTGCTCTTGGAGCAAAGATATGCAAACGTAGCGACCACCGTTTCTGAAATTCAAGCAAAATCTGTTTTAACTCATCTTTGAGAACACTTAGGTTTCTACCTTAGAACTCTTAATATTTCTCTGCAATACTTTTCGCAAATTTCCCTAACTTCTTGGGTGTCGTCGGTCATCAAGGCGTCGAGGGTTCCCTTGTCTAGAACTACCGAAAATTCCTCATCGTCGAAGTCCATTTGAGTCGCATCCATTTGAATAAATTTCATGTCCGGACGCTGTTTCCGGTTCGTGTCTTGCATTTGTTTGATTACAATTTTCGAGATATCAATGTTTACTATATCCCTGTATTATCAAAAAGCAAAACTGTATAATTTCTCAGTCATCAAGAAATCTAAAGAAAAACTTACTTGTAGCCAACATCGTACAGATCCATGCTAAGTTTTGAGTTTCCGCAGCCCACATTTAAAGTTTTGTCTTTCGGTTTTATATATTTGTGTATTTGGTCGCATAATTCCGGATATTCACCGTACCTAAATTAAAATTCATTTATTTTTGTCGTTTTAGAAATTTAAAATAGTTTTCCGGTTTTTGTACTTACCATTCGAAAGCTTTCTTGCCGCGTTTCTTGAAGAAAGTGTTCCAATATTCCGATTGACCAAACTCTTGGTGCGATTTTGGCAGCAAATTCATTGTAAAACAATTAAATTACAATACGGTTTATTTACTATCAACGGAAAGAATAAAATGAAATTTTTAGAATCAACTTCTGTCAAACGTCAAAATTGACATGTTTTTCTGTCAAAAGCACTTAATGGAAATGGATGATCCAAAATGGAATTTCTGTTTACAGCTTTCCAATAATTCCAGGCGAGAAATGTCAGATCGTATTCGAAGGTAAAATGAAATAGATTTTTTTGAATTTAAAAAAAACTTTAGTTTGAAAATTTTCAAAGATAAATTAATTTCTGTAACTAATTTTCCTATTTTACTTTGAGACAGTGTGGTGTGTGCTATTTTACTATTTCTGTCAGGAGCGGTCCGCAAATACGAGTATATGGATATTTTTGTTGAATTTCATATAAAAAAGTTACCTGGTAAAAGTCTGGTAGTCGGCAGACGAAGAAGTGTTAAGAAAATGAATTTTCCAATTGTTAATTTAAAAAAAAATGGAACCACAAATGCACTGTATTTAAAAAATTTGAGCATTCAACTTTATCTGGAAAAACGGTTGTACAACTTGGTTGAGTTAAATGAAAAATTGTATCGTGTATGGAGCAGTTGTAACCCCAAACCAAGTTGTTTAAACCGATTGACATGAAATCAAGTTTTGATTTTTTGTGGGCGGAGCTTCGTGTTTCTGAAAGCAGTTGTAAAAGTTTTTGTTTTCTTCCAAATTATCCATGTGAAGTGTAATTGTTAATTCAAAATCTGATTGAATTTAAAGCTTTCTTATTTACAGTGAAAGATTCAAAAACAAGAACGTTTTCTAAAAAAAAGAATAGAGCTGTTCATTAAATACGTCACCCTAATTTTCGCCTTTTCGATACCCTACGCAATGGCATGAAACGCCGTTGCCGAATTACGACAGATCCCTACTACCCCTAACAGTGTGACGTATTTTATGGACAGTCCCTTTAGTGTTTTGATCAACGAACAGCTCGCATGTGTCCAAATTTAACGAAATTGTACTGGTGTGGTTTTTTCTAAAATAGTAAGACTCCAATAATTAAACATCGATTTTTTTTTATTATTTCAGTACAATAAATTTGCTTAAAGTGAGATACATTAAAGAAAAATTTCATTAGAAAATTCAGTGAAACATTAATATAAAATATATAAATTACAACTTTATAAAAACAACCAATACTTTTTTCTATTTTAAAATTGTTAAAATGCTGTCAAAACGTTAATAAGTTTTAAAATGTGTAAATATTGATGTAAATTTGTAAATGTGTAAATTTGTTTTTCATTTCTTTGTAAATATGAACGTTAATTGTGTACACGTAGTATTAAAAAATATTTTCATCAAAAAACTATGTATTTCATTTTCATTGATATTTTGAATGTTTGAAAAAAAAAATAATTACGTTAAAAGCACATTAATTCAATTCCTTGAAGGCACAAAAATTTCGAATAATTTTTTTCGGTTTCTAATTCATACTTTTTCATTTTTAATTTTACGGCGATGGTAACATTTATTTATATCTTACATTATTCATACGACTTTTCGAATAGGTAAAAGGGAGAATACGCATTTTCTGAGGCTTCTTGCATTTAGAAGAAAATTATTCTAATTTTAAGTAGATTAAAAAAAGTTATGAAAAAAAAATCAAAAACGTGTTCTATTGAGCTGAAGTTTTAGTGAATTAAAAAAAAAACATCACGAATAATTCCAATTATATCTAAGATTTTTTCAAGAGGAAATTCTGTGTTAATTAAAAACTACTAGATTTTGTAATAAATTTTATGATCAAATGGAGATTAGTAGATATGAATGATATTAACTAATACAAGACTAGTGTCGTGTCCTGATCTACAGGATGATTTTTAAGCTGAATTGAACACGATTTTATGTAAGTACGGCGATTAAATTGGATCGCTATAATTCCCTACATTTCAGCTGATAGTGTAGGGTTAGGCGGAGATTGTAGTCGTCTGTCTTACAGTTCGGGAACCTTGAGCAATTTCACCAGCCCGGATGGCTTGAAATTTTAAGAATGCGTCAATTGCATACAGGCACATTGCAACAAAACCAAAGAACTGAAAATTAAGTTTAAAAAAAAAATTTTAAAAGATGTTTACAATTAAAAAACTCAGAAAAAAAAACTTACTGCAGCCGCACCGAATGCCTCCACACGAATGGATGCGGCAAATGAAGCCGCAAATACGTAAAGTACCGCCAATAAAATATTAAAACCGAATTCAATTTTAAGCCATGGAACTAAGTAGAGTTTCTCGCAAAAGTGAAATGTGTATAGACCGAGCATTATTAATGAATAGAAAAATCCGAAAACTGCGACAGTGGTGAAATATTCACCCTCGCGTGTGTAACGAAATACGGTCACTTGAATGCAAATGAATCCAATAAAGTTCAATATCTGGAAAAAATGTTAAAATATAGTTAAAAAATGAAGTTTTTTGAAAGATAAAAGTTCCGTAAATATAAGAAATACGTACAACACAGGCAGCTTTAAAAATCCCAGATGTTGTTCTTACATACAACGGATCAAAACGAATATCCGGCGATACTGCGGTATTCGTAACGGTGGTCGTGGTTGTATGTTGACCAGGAAAATTAGCTTCAACCATTGTTGACTAGAGCTGAAATTGATTTTTACAAATTAAAATCATTTTGTAGATTTAAAAAGAACGTAAAAAAATTACAATTTCAAATTTGAGAAATATTACATGAAAAAACTAGAAAGCCATTTAAGATCAAAAAAGAGGGCCAAAATTTAAGTCGTCGCCTCAATTTTTTGATCGTCGCAAGGTTCGACCAGGGTTTTAAATTTCTAAAATTCACTAAATATCCTCTCCTCGAAATTTTTCTGTTACTTTGCTAATGATTAAACATAGTTACGATACTGAATACGAATGAACTAAAATATCTTTGCAGATCGACATGTGGAATGATGAAAACTAAATCAAAAGGCTCAGGAGTGGTTTAGAAGATCGCAGGAATGGAGTTTCAAAGAGGCTGGGGTGATTCTATGAGCGAAAATATTCTTCGTATTTCATAATGCAAAGCAGACAACGTATTTCATAGGGAAAACCAGACGAAAATTGCATCAACGCTTCAGAAGTTAGAAGGGAAGGGGCTAAGAGGGAACGGAAAATTTAATACGTTAAGCTAATTTTAGACTTTTCGGACCCCGTTTCTCATTTTTTTTTTGCAAATACGTAAAACCACCAAAAAGCATAAAACTAAAGAGTGGCAGGTTTTACGAATTTTTTGTGTAGTATGAGGGTTTGGTCCATGACAGAAAAATCTTTAATTAAATTTTTTGGCCGAAAGTCTTTAGAACGATAAATTTTAATATCTGTTTGGGCAACACCAACTCTACCTACAAAATTATTTGTGTAAAAAAAACAAATTAGATGTCGAGTAATTTTATTTTTGCAAAAATACAACTTAATTTAAATGTTCAGATCGTATATATTTTTTAAAATTACTTTTTGTTTAGAATTCAATTTACTTTGATTTTTATTTAATTTAGTGTAAGAATATAAAAAAGTTATTATAAAAATATGCCAAGAAAAAAAAATTCAATAAACAACTTGTTAAAAATGCTTTCAAAATCGAATGCAAAATGCAATATGAAATTGAGTTATTATTTGAGTTCAGTAATTATTTTTATAATAAATTGACTTTATTGTGTTTGTAAATATTGTGAATAAATTATTTGATTGTAAATACATTTCATAAATACGAGAAATTTAGTGTTTAACATTTAATTTGCGAAATTGAGCTAAAAGAAAAGCCGTTTTTTTAATGTATAAAAATAGAATAATATCGAAAATATATACGGAGTGTTTTAGTGGCCGCATGAGGTTATAATAATAAATGTAATAATGTTCTGATATGTAATTATGCTAGTCTCTAAATTCAGACACTTATTAAAGGCACATCAAATTCGATTCATATGTTAATAGTTATTAAAAACCGTGTAATCTCTGGGTTACATTCAATACCAGATGGACTACAATTGTTAGTTTTGATAACTTTAGGATCGATTAATTCAATTTCTTTTATTTTTAGTTAATACAATGTTTTTTTAAGTCGAAAATCCTGTTTTCAGAAAATACTTTTTTTTGTAAGATTGACAATAGTCTTAAATTGCTGGGCATAAGAGAAAATTAGTAGCTATTCTCGCAAATAAGTACAACGATACAAACTATAGATTGTATCATTTGAACACTTTATGGTTAAAATGGTATTTTAAGCGGGCACAGTTGTTGTCTGCTGGCGTAAGACAGATCGTGATCCTTGCGCTATGTCACCATTGCGAATGCCCGTGAATTTCAAATACGCATCGAATGCATACACACCCATTGCGGCGAAGCCAAAGATCTACACGGGAGTAAATTTAAAGTTTTTCGTTAAAATTATGTCAAGTGCGAAAAAAAAACAATTTAAACTTACGCCAGCAGCGATATAGGCTTCCTCGCCATGGGCACAGGCTAATGCCGCAGCAATGAAATAGAGGAGCGTCCACAGAGCATTGAATATGAACTCAACTTTAAGCCATGGGACTTTGTAGAATTTCTCGCACACATGGAACAAATACAGGACGAGCATAATACCTGTAAACCAGAAGCCAGTCATGGCAACGGAGACAAAATATCCGCCACGCGAGTGGAATTTATCGTAAGAGACTTGGATGCATATGAAACCGATCAAGTTTATTACCTAAGAGTGATGTCGCCAGAAAAAAAGAGAAAAAAAATTGATTTGATTAGATTTTTTTTTTTAAATTGTCGTTGGTCAAAAATTATGGAAAATGAAATTGTTTAGCAGTTGCAGTATGAAATGTAGGAGCACTGACTGCATTTTGCATTTACTTACAATGCAAGCGATTTTAAGTATTCCCGGCAAGATTCTTATGTAGGACGGATCAAAGCGAATCTGTGGCGAAACTGCTGTCGTCGTGACGGATGTGGTTGTCGTATGCTGACCTGGAAAATGGGCATCAGCCATTGTTGACTAGAGCTGAAATCTTATGCGAGAAAATCAATTTTACTTTTGACTCAGGATATCGTTAAATAATTTCTTATTCTCCAGATTGCGTGACCACATTTAGGGTCACACAACCTGGAGTCAATACGTTAAATACAATGATTGGAAATGAGTCAAAAACATTTAGAAATGCTGATGTGGTTCGGCTAGAATTTTGGAATTTATTAAATTGGATCGTGACAATTGGATAAATTTGATTCATGAACTTTGATAGAGTATCACTTTTCAAGATCTACATATTTTCGCGTTGGTTTTGGCGGTCAGTAATTTTTGGACCCTCAGTTTATACCGCAAAATATCGAGAGGTTATTGACGAGCAGTCAGTAGTAATTAATCAGACTAAAATTTGAATAAGGGTGTTTTTTCACAATCGCTGAAAATATGTCCTTTTTTGTCACTGAATTAAAAAACAAGATATGTAAAGGGTCTTTCAACAAGGACATAACAATTTCGTATTTTAATAAAAACGCACCCTAAAACTTTTTTTATGATCTGGCAATGCTAAAACGGCAGTCAAGGTTTACATTTTTATCATGGTGAAGTTCACGAACGAGCAACATTTGGAAATTATTAAAACTTACTACCGAAATTCTGAGTTGGTGGTCGCAATCGTGTAATCTCGAGAAATGGTCCGGTCGAATGGCCATTTGGATCATGCGATTTAAAGCCGTTGGATTTCTTTTTATGGGGTTATGTTAAGTCGTTGGTTTATGCCAACAAGCCAACAACGTTAGAGTAGCTCAGGAACAATATCGAACGCGAAATTGCCAACGTTCCGGCCGATATGTGTGGAAGAGTGGTGGAAAATTGGCTCCAAAGAATCAATCAGCAAACGTGCTCGCGGTGGCCATATGAACGACATCGAATTTCATACTTATATGTAACATGTCCACTACACCTAGAATAAATTTCATCCCGATATCTCAATTATTCTGTGGTTTATTTAAATACAAAATTGTTATGTCCTTGTTGAAAGACCCGATATTTCTAGGTAATTCGACGATGCATTTTGTGGCCAAATTTGTGACTTATTTTTGTTTGATTTAATTTTACAATTTAATAATTAGTTGGGGCCTGAAGGGGCTGTTTAAAATATATGTATGTAAATCATTTGTGGAGGAAGAAAGTGTGCGGTAGTGTAATGGCGGTATTAAGATTCATTCAAAAAATTGCGAAAAAAAGCAAGACAAGGGAGAAGGGTGAAAAACCAAAAATTAGCGTGACGTATTTTGAGAACAGCTAATAGTCTTCTCTGTCTGTCTGTTAGTATGTTCGCCTATAACTCGAGAATCACTGAACCGATTTGGACGAAACTTTCAGGAAACTTACTAGCATTGAGAGGATTAACTCAAGGTTCTTCTTTCTTTTCGCCTCCTTTAAAAAATAATAATTATCACGTCAGTCTGTAATGTATGTAAGCGATCATTTCGATTTGCTTTATCGAAATAATTAGCGATAGTTACTGCATGGTGCCAAAGACACCATAAGTCTAGGGTGCTATTACAACCTCTGCTGTCGGGTTACACCGAAAAACCAAACAAATATACCAATTTTTACGTGACTCAACCCATGTGTAGGTGTGTAGCAGGGAGGAAAAATTATTTTGAAACCCCCAATTGAGGAGGTCCAGTCTCAGGTTTGGGGTGTAGCGCCGTAGAAAGATAATTTTGTTCAGGTAAACGAGCTTCTGCTAAACGATCCTCATATGTCTTTCGTCCTTGATTTAGATCGTCTTTCGTCCTTGATTCGGATCGTCTTTCGTCCTTAATTCGGATCGTCTTTCGTCCTTGAGTCGAATCGTCTTTCGTCCTTGATTCGGATCATCTTTCGTCCTTGATTCGGATCATCTTTCGTCCTTGATTCGGATCGTCTTTCGTCCTTGAGTCGGATCATCTTTCGACCTTGATTTAGATCGTCTTTCGTCCTTGATTCGGATCGTCTTTCGTCCTTGATTCCTTATTTCTGACATTTTCGAATTTAATTCAAAAATTGGATGTATTGAAATTCATCCCTATTGCGAATGTCATGTCGTTTTTGACAAAAGTCTTTTCACGTGTTGTTGTTAGTGTTTTTCTACCAACAACAACACGTAAAACGACTCGACTATCGTAATACGGGTGATTGTTTAAAATCTGATCTTAGGCCCCGTTTACATTTGAGATTTTTTCGTGAATTTCTCCGCGAATTTTATTCAGAATTTGTTCCGCGATTTTTTTTCATATATCGCAGAATAAATTCTTTACCAAAGTTGCCAAAATTTAATTTTTTCCGGCGGTTTCGTATGATAAAATCTAATTTTGGCGTCTTTCAGGAAAAATTTCAGAATTTAAAAAGTATGAAATGTAGAATAAAATTCGCGGAATAAAGCATCAGATGTAATGCATTATGTATAATTTTCTTCCCATCGATGAGTTTTTGAAAACCCGGGTACTCGATCAAAATTGCCCGGATAATTCAATTTTATAATAATGGATAATAGACACCTTACACGTTCAATATGAACATTTTCATTGTGTTCAATATATTGATCGTGTAAGGACTATATTGAAGTAAAAATATTGAAGCGAACCATACGATTTTGGATTCCCTTCAATGTATAGAAGCAGAAATGTTGAACGTGTAAGGCAGATCTAAGCTGTCAATACCTGAGTTAGATCCTTTTTAATTAGAAAAATTCATTACAGAAACTAATTACCAAAAATCACTTTAGAGTACCTCAATAAATACTTTTAAAAATCGTCATGAAAATAAATATGAAATAGAAAAAAAAATTGTAACTGATTTTCAATAAAATATAATTTTAGCATACATAAAGATGCAATTGAGGTACTTGTTACTCTTATTTTACACACGCAAAACAAATCTATGCTCAACATTTGGTTTGATTGCTCAAGTGAATATCGTTCAGCATTTGAGTCAACAAAAAACGTTGCTAAATAATTCCAGGGTAAGGGCATAAAAATAGAACTTTGTCAATATTGTCACAAGATGAATCAGACGCGTGCAATTTTTCTAGAAATCGTTACAAGAGGAATTGTTTTCTGATAAGACCGTAAAGGTAAATGTTGGAATCTCTGGGGCCGATAAGACCAAATCATTAGTGGTTTAATGCGTAATTGAGCAATTACTCTGACTTAGGTGTTGAAATTTACCAATGAATTTACTTCAATTGCAATTAAGGAAGACTTGTAGAAGACGTACTGTAATTGGAAGTTCTATACACAAAGGAATGTTAATATCATGCGTAGAATGTACAACAATTCTAATTGACTTTAATTAAATTTGTTACTTCAAGTGTCGTCAATTAATCGATAAATCGACCCAAGCAGTTAGTCATGGAAATATCTAATTTTATTTGCATCGCAAGTATACATGAATGAAAAACGATATAATAATGAACGACTAGTGGGGGATAAGAAACCAAATTTGGGCAGTGAACCGAACTGATATCAACGCGGCGATAAGAGAAGATGCTTTGCTTGGCTTCACTTCCCTTGGTTTCGAACCAAAAAGCGAAGCGCCTTTCGAGTCCACTTCCAGAGAAATGAAAATTGATGACGCGAGATTTTCTTGGCGCGGCTTCGAAAACCGTGAAAATGCAAATTTTCACACATGAGTTTAAGGCTTTCTGATTTAATAAACAAACTACTATTTATGGTATTAATAATTATATTAGCTCATCGCGAATACCAGATTGATGACTTAATAATTCAACAGGTCTTCGATTGAACTCTTGCACTTTTCATTGGGGGCTCCACTTGCAGGAATTTACGCTTCACTCACCTTTTTACTACTTGAACTGGGAATAACTGCAATAGTAACGAATTTTCCGCTTTTCCGCGATTGCAACACTTTCGCCAGATGAATTAAAAATAAATTTTTTACTTGGAGAAAAGCGCGATTTTCCTAAAAACCTCGGTAGGCGTTTTTCACTTGTCAGATCGAGATTACACACAACTGTACAAGTGGGTAAGCACGATAATATGGAATTGTGTGCGTTTCCTGACACTGGAAATTCCAGTGTATAAATTGGGAATGAATATAAGGAATTTCTTTTCAGATGAAGTTATTATGATTCGATTTTTATTTTTAGTTTTTTTTTATTAAAATGTGCCAGTGTTTTTTTCGGTTTATCTGGAAATTGGTCATTATTCTGCAAATTTTTTATACAACATTCTCTTATCAAACAAAATATTCCCAAAAAACTATTTTCGAATGCAAAATTATTCCTAATAATTTGATTCATTAATTCAAATTTGAATTGAATTCTAAAAATTAATTTAAAATCATTAAATTTTTTTTTTTTTAAATAAACAGTGTTTTATTAACATAAAAAACCCTTTCAGCACTTGTCATAAGAAAAACAAGTTGTTCTAAAAAAAAAAAGAAACCGTGTGTACGGGAAAACTAAAAACAGTCACTCAATTTGATTTTGATGTATGGAAGAGTAATGTTAAAGTAAGTTAAAAGTAATTACAAACAATTTATTGCAAAGTGCATTACAATTCAAGTAAAAACGTCAAAAAAATATTTAATTTTCAAAAAAACCCACTCAAAATTTTAAATACGATAAGTGAAAGTTAGTTTAATCACCACTCAGAGTTTGCAAAATTCTGGTAATGAAATATTTCTTCTCAGGGAAATCTCCGATCAAGCTCTGGACAATATCTGCCAAATTTTCATTGATTTCCTTTTGTTTTTGCATTTCCAGCTCAATGCCAGCCTCGGCTTTAATCTTTGGCAAGTTTCGAGAAGCTGCCAAGGTTCGATAGCGTTTAGCGCGATGTTGTTTCCTAACAATATGTTCTAGGTTCTGATGTTTCAACAACATACTCTGCTCAATTTCCGCCTGAATCAAATTATTCTGCAGACGTTCATTTTCAATGTCGTCCTGCTTAATGGTAACTTCCGAAAAGCATTGCTGGTATTGTTGGCTAATGTCGATGAGGTTCTTCTCAACCATGGATATCTCGCTTTGTGCTTGTTTTAATTTATTTTTAGTTTCATTAAGTTTATGCTGAACTGTGGACCGAAATCTGGGCTGAGATCCGTCAATCTTCTGTCGATGAGATGCTGTAAAAAATATCTTTTCCCTGTGCATAACGCAATGTTCCAAGTCCTGGACAAGTTTCTCCTGAGCACGCTTTAGTTGATTGTAACGGATCTGCATTCGATGAATTTCCGCTTTCATGCAACCGATTTCACTTTCGTTCGATTTTTCACCGCTACGCCAACGGTTCACCTCTTCCGCCATTTTGTATTTAGTTTCCCATGCAAGTGCTTCTCGGTGACGCTCTAGGACTTGATCCTTCAATCGTTCGATTTGACTTGTTAGGTCATGGATTTGTTGTTCCATCTCCAAGACTGACATTTCCTCGGACTGAAAAAAAAAATTTTTGAATATCGTTAAAAGATTTGTAATTGTGATGAGAGAACATCGATAAGAGAAGATATAAACATCTAGAAAAAAAGTTGTTGATGGTCTCTGAGAGTAAATTCTCAGGTCAATTAATTTAATTGTAAATTCTAGCTTGACAACGAAAGTATATCAATAGCGTTAATGTAGTTTGTTACCGAATTTTATTTTTCGATACAAAATTCATGTCGCTCAACCGTTTACATTACGATATAAAAATCAGAAATTTATTCGAATTTTTTCATATAAAATCGACAGGTAAATAATTCAAATTTCGATAACTTATGCAAAGCGAATTTATTCTGCGATAGATAAATAAAATTTGCGGAATAAATTTTGAACAAAATTCGAGGAGAAATTCAAGAACAAATCGCAAATGTAAATGGACCCTAAGAAAATTTAGTACTTTTTAAATTTAGTATCCACAAACGGTTGATTGAAAATTGCTTTTGATATAAAATAATCCTAAAAACCTACCCTTAACCTCTCCAATAGATCCATATGTGCATGCTGGCACTCCAACGCATCATTTTCTTGTGATTTTTTCTTCTCAAACAGTTTTGATCCTAATAAATCAATTTTTGTGTTTAAATTTTGAATATTTCTTGTTGTTTCTTTGTTCGTAGCGACAGTTTCTTGTAGTTCATCGTCAATTTTCAAAGTTTTTTGCTCAATAACCATGAGTTCTGTAATAAATTCGGAATAAGCTTTTAAAAAAATGTAAGATAAAAAAAAGTTGTAACTGACGTTTTCGTGCAATTTGGATTTCATTCATTTGTACGGATCTCTTCTCTGCCAATTGAACAACGTGTCCTTGTAAAACTAACCAGAAGTTTTGTTCATCGCGAATCTTGTGCTCAATTTCCTGGATGCTTCGCTCCAAGCCACTAATCTAAGAACAATATTTTATAAATTTGCAAATTGATTATTTTAATAAACAAACTTTGAGATCCATGGGACTTTGCTCTTGGCCACCAGTCGAATTAATCAAATTATCCAATTTTTTAGACAATTGATCACTAGCTTTCAATTTAAGACTGATTGCTGTCTCAATTGCCTTCATATCATCAGTAAATTCGGTTTCTTTAGCTTTCGATTTGTCGTATTCCTTTGTCAATGTATCAGTATCTTCCCTTAATCGAATTATAATCCCTTTCCATTTCTCCAAATCCAGCAAAACATTCGAAACATTATCCTCGACTTGTGATAACATTAGCTCAAGATTCCTTCGCTGATCTTGAGCCTCACGCATTAATTTCATACCATATTCGGATGCCTTGTCGCTAGTAATGTGATCTTTGGCCAATTCAAGGATCTGATCTTCGAGATCACCTTTTTTCGCCAGTAGTTTGTCACATTTTGATTTTAGTGAGCGGAGTTGAACTTCTAAAGCGTTTCCTTCGGTATGAGATTTTTTATAGTCCTTTTCCGTTTGTTCCAATAAAGCGTTTAATTTATCCAATTTGTTCGTTAGTTTGAGATTTTTTTGCTGCTCTTTGCTAACTAAAAATTATAGGAACTTAATTTTTTTACAGATTTGTAGACTTTTAGGACATAGCAAGGGAGCGAATTGCCAATGAAGGATATAGCAGATTTTTATGTAAAGGAAGTTTGTTTTAGGCATTACCCAACTAATATCGAAGGCCCTATCAAAAGATCAGATCATAGCTAGGGAAGGGTGTCGGAAGGGGATGGGGTGATTAGATTTAAGTGGGAGGGGGATCTATCGAGGTTATCTAAAATGATGTTGTCTGTGTATAAAAAAAATGCTATGTGAAAGGATGGCGCTCGCAATTGGTAAATATGATCGTTAAAAAATTCTTTTGTTTGAAATGACAAATAAAAAAAATTTACCCTGCCTTTCCAAATTTCTAATATCATCAGAAATTCTCGCTTTAATCGCTTCCAACTTTTCATTTTGTTTCATTTCTTTGCTAGCTTCCTTTTTGACTGCTTCAATGCTGGATAGTGCAATTTTATAGTTTTCTTGTTCCGATCTGAAAGCGTTATTTTATTTTTGAACATTAAAAAAGGCAATAAAATATTTGATGCAAAAACCTCAAATTCTCCTTAACATTGAACAGGACTTTATCGCGATGTTGAATAGCGATAATGACCTCACTCCAAGCTTGAGTTAATCGCTTGTGTTCCTGTTGCAGAACTTCTAGATCGGATGTTGCGTCACTTAAATTCCTGTTGAGCATATTTAGAAAGTCGTCCTGTTCCTTGATCTGTTCGTTAATGTTGTTCAATTCTTGTTCACGTTTTCGAACTTCAGTGTCCAAATTGTAGAGTAGCAAATCCATTTGTTTTTTCTCTTCGGACACCATTTGCTGATCCTGTGAGTCCTTGCGGACGACTCTCTTCGCCGTTTGAACTTCATCCTCGATTTCCTTACACCATTTCTCGAAGTTATTCTCCAGGACCTGCAACGTGCTAAGTTCAACGAGGCGTTCGTTATGTCGGCGTTTTGCCTGTTTGTAGTTAAGGCTCCTTTCGTCGTAGGTTTGCTTCAGAACTTCGACGTTTTTTTCATGTTTTAAACGTTTTTCGGTCGTTTCGTTGATCTGCTTGGAATATTCATCGAGCAGTTCGTTTTGACGTTGAAGTTCTTGCTGTCTATCGTATAGTTTGCAGCCAACTTCCTCCCGTTCCTGCTCAGTGGTCTTAAAAGTATGATCTAGTTCCGCGATTTCGCCGAGAAGTTGCTCCTGGACGCGTAAAAGGTGATCTTTTAAGGCTTTTTGGAATTTCTCCAGCAGGGGATGGTCTTCCGCAAGGATTGTTGGTAAAGGATGTTCCAGGTTCTCGTGATGACAGCCATCCGTTTCCAATAACACCTCATCCTGAACAAATTCGGCTACTTCTATTTCCAAAGAATCCATTTCGGATTTTTTAAAACCAACTTTTTTAACTGACACTCGGTTGGCTACTGAATGAAATTTGAGAATATTGTCAATACAGTATCTATCGAACTATGTTTGATCAATATTCGCCAGGTGTGCATGATTTTGTGTTCGCTTGGTTACTCAAATAATTCCCCCTTTTTGTTTGAAGAATGCAAGAAGGGGCGGCGAATAAAAACTTGCGTATAAATAATTTAAATTGACAATAGCTCTAAAACATACTTCCTGTATGGTTTATCGTTTAATTTCTTACAAAATCTCAGAAAACAGAGATCGTCTAAACATTTTCTTAGTTATTAATCGTAATTTAAACGTTATTTCTATAATCATATAACTTTTCTCTGCAATATTTTAAGTTTCGGAAAAAATATGCAAAAATAATAAATATTTTGTTCAAATAAATCAAAAAGGAATTTAACCTCCAATTCTCAAAAGGAAATGCGCCGCAGGCGAAAAAGTTGCTCATTTAGTGTAACATGTTCCAAGAAAATAGTAATTTCATTTTTTGTGCTTTTTCCCTTTTCATACAATAAATAAGAAATATTTAAGTTTATAAGTTTTTTGTATTAGTTTTTGTATATTATAGTTAAATTCATTTAATTTATTTATTTATATGTTCTAAAATAAGTTATGATATTTAAATGTTTAAATCTTGTTAAAACTTTGCTGATACCAGCCTAAGTGCTGTTTGCAATAAATATACAATTATTATTATTATTATTATAAATAAATGCCACAACTATGTACATAATATACGGTTGTCATTAAGTTTAATTTAATTTTATTAAGACTACTGTGAAGCCCCCCCCCCCCATTTACCGCTCAATACTTTGGCGTTTCCTTTATTTGTCGTCCCTAAATTTATCGCTCCCCTGATTCGCCGCCCTTGAAATTTGGTCCTGTGGTTTGCAGCCCTGTAACTAACGGTTCTTTTGTTTTGGCGGCTACATTTGCCGCTCCTATATATGCCACTCTGGGAAAGTGCCCAGCTGGCCCCTCCCTAGATCGGGCCCTGTGTGCGTTTCAAACGACAAAGTTTTTTTTTTCAGTTTCCTTGAAAAATGCGTACCTCATCGAAATATTATAAATACAAAAGGAGTTTAGAATACAATTTTACATAAGACACTAAAATTAATTGGGACTACCGCGGCATCCTCCACGTGCTGTTTTTGCGCAACCTATTAGGCAAGTCAATCAGAAGATTACAGGAATACACCCCTATTCTGATAGTCGTGTCGTATAAAAAATCGTATAAAAAACTTTCTTAAACACGTTGCGTTGTGATCGAAAAAGTACTAAAGAGGTCTTTAATATACATTTTTACAATACCTTCTCGTATTTTAAACACATAATATAATCCAGTTTTTACACTCATTTCATAGAGCATTTTTCTAGTGTTTTCATGTTTCCCAAGTCTTCAAAAACGTTCTTCACATGAAAATTTTTCGTTTAAATTGTTGAAAAAATGCATAAAACAGAATTAATCGCATGCTTAAAATTAAACAGAAAACGATAAAGCTTATCAAAATATTTTAATTATCGTGTGGTTTAATAGTATGACAAATGCAAAAAAAAGGAATATATTTAACCGATAAGAGTTCAATCTTTATCATGTTCACATATCAGTCTAATTATATTTTTGATCTCAAGTGGACAGCTTTTAAACTTCACATTATGATTTTTATTTGAATGACGAGCGATGTGACGTATTCACAACTTTTTTTTATTGTTGTTTTTGTTTTAAATTCTACTTTCACCCATCATAGCCTCAACCGGCTCGCATTTGTCTTACATTTTGAGTAGTCGTGTTTTGACTGAATTTCAGAACGGTCATATCTTTATTTTTTGTCGGCTATCAATGGAAATAGGAAAACACTTATAAAGAGCTTGATAACAATTTAGATAAACATTGTTTTCGAAAACGTTCTATGACTTTTGATTATATAATTTTACATAGAGTGAATTCATATGAATGTATTGTTTTTTTTGCGATAAATTGTTTAGTTAACAATCAATTTGAAAAGAAAAATTTGCGATGAAATTTCTAGTGTTGTTGATGCTGATATTCCAGATGTTTTCTGGGAGTCGTGAAGCTAACATCCTTGCGATTTTTCCACATCCTGGCTATAGTCATTTTCTTGTATTTCATCCCATAATGACTGGATTAGCTGAGAATGGTCACACTGTTACTGTTGTTAGCTATTTCCCATTACCGGAACATCATAAGAACTACAAGGAATTGATTTTAACAGGAAATACTCACTTAAATAGTGTAGGAGTCGACGAAGTCGAACCAACACGTTCACTAAATAAAATGTTCCTGGAGTTTTTCGAGCTTTTCAGTGACGGTCAAGATGCTTGTAAAACTTTCTTCCATTCAAATGTAACGGATGTGATTTTAAATAGTCACCAGAAAAATCCTTTCGATTTGTTAATTTATGAAATATTCGATACGGATTGTGTCCTGGGACTCGCACATTTCATACCAGGCCCAGTGATTGGGGTGAGTAGCTGCGCTTTAATGCCATGGCATTACGATAGAATTGGACTCCTTGATTTGCCATCATTCATACCATCGGAGTTTGTGGGATTCAATGAGCGAATGAGCATGCTTGAACGTTTTGTCAATTTTGTAGTTACAAAAAGTTTAAAAATGCTCTATCGGTAGGTATCTATTGGAAAAGCACTATTAAATGCTTGCTTTTACACTCTATTTACGACTAATACGATTTGCTCATGGAAAATCCTCTTATAGACGAGCCGAGCAACAAGACAATGAAATAATCCTGAAAAATCTAAAAATCGATGTCGATGTGCGAAATATAGCAGAGACAAGAACAAGCCTAATTCTCGTTAATCAGCATTATTCACTTAGTGCTCCACGTCCTTTAAGTGGTCAATTGATTGAAATAGGTGGTGTTCATATTTCCAATAAAAGTGAACCGTTGTCTGAAGTTAGTCGATTTGCCAAACGAAAGAGGTAAATTTTTTAATCTGTTGTTTATATTTCTAGGATTTGGAGCGATTTTTAAACGGAGCTCAACATGGAATTATTTACATTAGTTGGGGTTCCATGGTTAGGGGATCGTCTATCGAAAGGGAGAAAGTCTATGCGATTGTTAAAGCGCTTGGAAAACTTCCGCAACGGGTTGTTTGGAAGTGGGAACAAAAGGACAAGCCATCACTGGACAAGGAGAAATTCTACTTTAGCTCCTGGTTTAAGCAGAAAGATGTTTTGTGTAAGTTTCAACATTGCTTTTAATTTTTAAAATATTGAAACATTTTTTCAGAATATTGTGGTGGTAATCTTCTTCATGATACAGGATGATAATTCGTTAAAGAATTTTGTCAATTTTAATATCGTTTCATTTTTTTATAATTCAGAGCCTAATTTTTTTTAGAAATAAACCGACGCATTTTACATATACTTCACGCATATTTTCGCTTTCTCACGGTTTTTCGGAATTTTTTTATTTGCATTCAGAAAAATAATAAAGCTGATCCAAATCAACTTAAAAAAAAATTATAGTGGCACTTCAGATTCTAAATACAGCGCGGTAGATGATACGTTCCACAAAAAGAGCGCGTAAACCGAAACCGCGCACTGTGAACCCTACTTTGTATGAAATTTTGGGGTTAGGAACATGTTTTTTTAAACGACAATTATAAAAAAAACCGCGCAACTGCGAAATTTTTCAGCGCAGTTCGAAATTTTGGTATTAAATTTTATATCTTCTCTAGGATAAAGTGAAAAGACTGCTTGTCTATTTCAAAGTTTATTAAAGACTGATTAGGAGTTACAAATTATTGTAGTAGAATACAATACAGGGTTGTACATTATCATATCTTACATTAAAAACTTAACCGCGCAGTTGCGAAACCGCGCAGTTAGAAACCGCGCAGTTTGAAACCGCTCAGTTGGAGGGATTACTGTATTCTAAGTACACCTAAATATTGCTAGTCTTATCAAGTATTGTAAAAATTACGAAAAATGAGGGTTTTATAGAGCTTATGGCGGGTTTCGCGAATCTTTTAGCGGCCGCACTAAATCGAGTTAGGGGGCGGATTTCATCAAGCAAAAAAAGCCTGCTAACTCGATTTAGTGAGCCCTAAAAACTCCATGAAACCCGCTGTTATTCAGCTAAATCATTACCCGTTTCGAAACCAGCAACACGAAATTACCAAAAAAAAAAATACCATAATATCAAGTGCACCAAAATTAGTGGCCTGTGCAATTTTATGGCTCTCTCAATAAACAAGAATATAGTAGGGAAAGTATTGTATTCATGATGGAGACCGACTCGAGAACGGGGCAGATAGAAACTTTATTATCAGTACCAGATCCGTGTCAGCCAAAATTATGAGGATGTCCATGCATCTGTCTGTCGGTCTGTCCGTTTTACGTATCTTAGATAACTCGAGAACGCGTTGAACTAGCGACTTGGATGTTTTTGTAAATAAGCTTTACAAAAGTCGTAGTTTCTTATCAACCTTTGGAAGACTAACAAATTTTTTCGAAAGTTTTTTGAAAATTTCTCGAAATCTGTCTGCTTTTGGTAAAAAATGAATATAACAAAATTTAAAGAATATAAAACTTTCTACATTTTCTGCTTTAGCGGTTTTTGGTATCTTAAACAGCATGGAAAGCCTCATAATTTTGTCTGAAACGGATTTCGTACTGTTCTCGAGTCGGTCTCCATCCTGAATACAATGCTTTCCTTCTATAGAAGAGGAGAATAAAAATACATAAAACCAAAGAAAATAAGATTTCCAGATTTTTTTCCTTCAACGGTTTTTACGCATCTTTAACGGTTCTCGAAATATTTGAAAAAATATTTTTACATATTTTTTCCGAACTAAATATTGCAGAGGAAAGTTTTGTGTTGATCAAAACTGATATTTTCATACGTTATTAAACATAATTCGATTAATAAAAGATTCTTGACAGATTATCATCAATTTAATTAAATTACTAATTGTGGGAAGTAATTTGTAAACACAAATGTTTCACAATGCCAATAATATACTACTACTATAGTAAGATGGAGTATCACATTATATTCGAATTGCCGACCACGAGTTCAGTTTCTCGTGCCTTTAAATGTGCCGTAAACAAATCTTAAAGATATTTTTATCAGCTTGTGCTCTTTCATAGCATGAATGAAATCTCGGCAGGGGGTTATGTAAGACTATTATGAGTTCCCACTATATTGCCCAGAGAGATCAAGCGTTTTTTTTTATTCAATAACTTTTATCGGTTGGTATAATACACATTCTTTTAAAAACCGGCTTCACACACGTATACTTTTTGTGTGTCCACACACACTATAATCACGTTCAAGTATAAATTCAGTTTGTGATCGTTTAATATTCGATATTGATAAGAAATAAAAAAACGTATCGTGTTCAAATATTTAAAAAAATCTTAAGTTCGAGTTCAGTAACAGCTGGAACTGTCATGAGATAAAGTGTTTTACTGAACTTTCGATATAGTTTAAACGGTCATTCAATTACTTTTGTTGTGTTTCATGAAATTTTTACAATGAAAGTGTTTATATTTATAATTGCATTTTGCCAAGTGATCTTTAATTGCGAGACCAGCAATATTCTGGCGTTATTTTCACATCCTGGCTTCAGTCATTTTGTCGTTTTCCGTCCGATTGTAGAAAAATTAGCGGAAATCGGTCATACAGTCACCGTTGTTAGTTATTTTCCTATAAAGGATCATCAAGAGAACTACAGGGAAATCATAATACCAGGGCAGCCACTTCTAAATAGTGTTTATTTAACAAACTTAAACACTTCAAGATCGCTTTACACGCTTTATAAGGAGTTCGTCCGATTATCAGATCGTGGGCATAATTCATGCCGGACGTTCTACAATTCCAGTTGTCCAGAGAAAATCCTCAAAAGTCATCAGGACAAACCTTTTGACTTGATTATTTATGAAGTTTTCGATACGGATTGTCTCCTTGGAATCGCCCATTTATTACCGAATGTTCCCGTTATTGGCATTAGTAGCTGCGTTTTAATGCCATGGCACTACGATCGAATTGGGTTACTCGATTTTCCATCATTCATCCCATCGGAGTTTGTGGGATTTTCCGAGAAAATGTCTTACTTTGATCGGTTTTCCAATTTTATTTCTACAAAAAGTTTAAAGCTACTTTATCGGTATGACATACATTCAGGGTATTCACAGTCCTCTTTTAAATTGCGAGTAATTTTACCGCTCGGTAATTCAGTCAAATTTAACAGATTTTTACCGAGACGGTAATTTGGTTCATGTAAAAATGAATTACCGGATTCGGTAATTGTAGACATGCCTTGAGTCGTGTTTTCCGGTCCGGTTATTCGGTATCAAGAATCAACCGCGAGTGGCGCTAGTAATGTTTTTAGTTGTCAAATTTTCTCGCTGGTTTTTTGTTAATCTCATCGGACTGCAAATTTTTTCAATTTTGATAGCCGTTGCCACAATAAAAATTCAAAAGAATACATCAAACATGGATTTAAAGGTATGTGACATATTTTACAATCAAATTCGCAGTTCATGATTTGGTCACGTATCCAATAAAAGCGCTGTTCTCAAATCTGTGCTGTGCTGTGGGATGTTCACGGCAGAATATTTTCAGTCTTTTAATATTACCGAAAACGCCGAATACCCAAAATTAAAAGAGGACTGTGAATACCCTTATTATTTTTTTTTTGCTTTTTAAAAAAATGGAACAGAATTTAATATTACTTTGCAATGATTTACCGAAAAATATGATCGTAATTTTAAGTCTCGATTAGATATAAATTGCAATTTTTCCATAGCCTGCCATTAAAATGACACTTGCAGACAAATTTTTCGAGAATTTTTGCCCAAGATATAGAAATTATTCTGACAAATGCTGTCTCCACTGGGCACGTCATGAAAAAAATCGCAATTTATGTCTAATCGAGACTAGGTTCAATGGGACAAAATTGAGAATATTATTTTCCGGAAGATCTCAGTTTAATTGTCATTGGCTTTGTTCTATTTTTTTAGATCAAAATTTCGAATATAATTCTCTCAAAAAAAAAATGTAATTTTACAGTTTCAATGAATTACGGGACAATGAATTAATTCGACAGAGTTTAAAAATCGATGTGGATGTCGGAGAAATAGCCGTGAACCGGACAAACCTCCTTTTCGTAAATTCTCATTATTCGATCCATGCCGCACGGCCCTTAATGGGTCAAATTGTCGAAATCTTAGGTGTTCATATTCCGACAAAAAGTGAGCCATTAACTGAAGTTTGTTTTTTGAATTTTCTCAGAAAAGTAAAATTTCAAAGCGTCTTTGTTTTTTAGGATTTGAGCAAATTTTTAAATGAATCTCAACACGGGGTTATATTTATTAGTTGGGGATCTATGGTGCGGGGATCTTCTATGACTAAAGAGAATTTTCATGCAATTGTGGCTGCATTAATGAAATTTCCTCAAAGGATTGTTTGGAAATGGGAAGTTGATCAAGAGTTAATCAAAGACTCCAGTAAATTTTTCTTCAGTTCTTGGTTTCCCCAAAAAGATTTATTGTGTAAGTTATTTTTGGACCTAAATTTTAAGATTTTGTTTTTGAAAATATTTTTTTGCTCGCAATATCATTGTGAAAATGTTAAAAATTTATAAAAATTTAGAAAAGCTAAAAAAAATCAAAAGTATATTTGAGGAAATATAAAACAACCTAATTAAACCATAAAACTTTTCGTTATTCTAAATCAAAAATGTAGAAGTGCTTTTAAATAACACAAAAAAAAATTTCATAATTATTTTAGGTCATCCAAAGGTGAAGATGTTTTGGTCTCATGGAGGATTACTTGGACTTTCAGAGGCTTGCCATTGTTCAGTTCCCATGGTGGTAACACCGATTTATGGGGATCAATTTTTAAATGGAAAAGCAACGGAAAACCGTGGAGTTGGGAAAATTTTGCCGTACAACGACATAAATGAGGAAAGTGTGTATCAAGCAATATCGCAAGTGTTAAAGGAAGAGTAAGTTTTGACAAATTTTCACATAAGAAAATCCCAGTTTATCTTGAAATCTGTATTTTTACCTATTGGAATTTCTCGGGTTATAAGGTCTGCAAAAACAACAAAATTATATTATTTTTGCGGATGTTTTCACATCCAAATTTCCCCCCAACAGGTCGGACATGTCTGCCCTGAAAACCCATCAGGAGCCTGTTTCTGGTATGGAAAGCTGGCGCACCGTCATCAGAGCCTGCTTTGCCAGCTGTATTTTTACTTTCCTCTTCTACTGAGAACAACTCGAGAGCGGGGGCACATAGAAAATTTCTGATCCGTACGAAATCCATTTCAGGCAAAATTTTTAGGATGTCCGTGCATCTGTCTGTCAGTCTGTCCATTGTACGTATCTTAAATAACTCGTGAACGCGTTGATCTAGCGAATTTTTTGCTTTAACTGTTTTTGGTATTGGTTTCCAGGATACGGTTTCCACGATATTTGAAAAAAATTAGGTTTTTTGAAAATTTCTCTTTTGGGAAAAGATGAATACAACAAAATTTAAAGAAAATAAAATTTCCTGCATTTTTCCCTTTAAATGATTTTAGGCATCTTTAACGATTCTTGAAATATTTTAAGGAATATTATTTTTGACACGTTTTTACCGAAACTAAATATTGCAGAGCAAAATTTTATGTTGATCACAACAGATAATTTTTTAACAAAATTACATCAGAATTTTTTTCCTACTATAATAGAAACCATTTTCCTACTATAATAGTAGTAAAATTAAACCGAGTTGTAATGGCTTAAAAGCTTTGTATTTATACTCATTTTGTGGCGTACAAAAGCCACTTTTACGGGGGAACTTTAAGCTAAATAAGAAGTAAAAGTACAATACTGGTGTAATTTTACGACATGGATGTTTAAAATTACCACATTTTTGTTGTAATTTTCCTCCTATTTGGTAGCAAAACCGCGTCTTAAAGGTGTAATTTTACGACATTTTTTGTTTAAAATTACACCGAAAATGGTATTAGAATTTCTCGGCTTATACGGTCTGCAAAAACAAAAAATAACAATTATATTATTTTTGCGGATGTTTTTACATCCAAATTTTCCCCCAACAGGTCGGGCATGTCTGCCCAGAAAACCTATCATGAGCCTGTTGTATGGAAGTTGGCTCACCGGCATCAGAGCCTGCTTTACCAGCTTCCACGCAGGCTTACAGGATTTTGGTGGAGTAAAACTCGATTCGAGTATGTATACTCCGATGCCACAAACCTTATGCAAATTATAAGGTTAATGAAATTGTCCGTTCAATAATGCAAAAATACCCTGTGAGCGTGTTTTTACACCAAAATGAGAGTAAAAATATGAATATTGGTCGAAATATTACGCAAGGTTTAAAATTACTCTATTTCTAGTGTAAGATAAATGTTTTTTTGGGTGAGTTTACAACTTAAATGGTGTGCGAGCTAAATTCTGATTTTTTTTCGAAATTTTACGACTTTTTTGTAAATTTACCCAGTTTTTACCCCATTTTTCGGTTTAAATACAAATCTATTTTCTACAGTGTATATTTCAAATTTATAAATATTCTCCTATTTTGTTTTCACAGATATTCGTCCAACATGAAACAACTTTCGAAAACTTTTAGGAATCGACAGAATTCTCCTTTGGAAACCGCTATATGGTGGATTGAGCATATAATAGAAACGGGAGGTGATAAGCTTTTGAGAAGTGCCTCGGTTGATATGAATTGGTTCGCGTACTATTCTATAGATGTCATATTTGTGTTAATTGGAATTGTTCTACTTGTGATTGCATTTTTGGTGAAGTTAGCAAATTGCATGCGGAATTTATGTTGCGGCAATAATAATAAGCGACATCATCCGAAAATGAAATCATCGTGACATCACGTAATTGGACGAAATATGCTCCTATCTCTGCTCTGTAATCATAAATTCAATGAATTTCAGACTGAAGAGCAAAATGAGTGTTTGCTGCAGAGTGAAATGAGTCTGGTTTTTTTCAAAAAAAAAATTTGGTAATTCCTGTATATACACTTCTATACATTACGTATAGATATTGATGTTATGCACACATTTATGCTTTTAATTACATTGTTTTCCATTAAAATAATTGCGTTTTCATGAAAATTAAGCCCGAAAAGACTTTTAATCCCCCATCTGACCAATGCGGATGAGCACTTGGTACTATCAAATATATTTATTTTTTGTTGTTTATACGAAAAATCGCATCCCCAAAATACATCGCTTTTATGCAGTCGGTGTATTCCTAGTGGGGGAATAATAATTTGACATGGGTAAAAATTAAGCGCTTTTAATTAAATACTATTTGTATGAAAAACGAAAAGGGCTTTTGTAACATATCTTTGTTGAGTTTTTTCAGTTTTTTTTTATATAATTCAATTTATCGTGTTATTTTTTTTTGGAGGGAAACTAGTGGCTGGAATTTTCAAGGGATTTCCTACCTTAATTGATAATTTTACCGGATTGTTGTGAACAGTTGTGTAATTGGCGCCGACAAAAGGGCTGTATATGTTGGTAAATGCGGCAATTATAAAATTGCCCTCAATGATCCTGTAATTGAATTAAAAGCTGCCTTTATCCACCATATAGAAAATCTAAAATATTTATGTCTAAATGTTGTGTATTGTTCATGGAATACTTTTTTAAATCTAGAATTTAACAATAAATTTTACTTTAATCTAGTATTCTTTATAAGTAACATGAAATTTTAACTATTAATAGGCACAGTTTTGGTA
Organism: Chrysopilus asiliformis; assembly: GCA_964034945.1. Classification (NCBI taxonomy): domain Eukaryota; kingdom Metazoa; phylum Arthropoda; class Insecta; order Diptera; family Rhagionidae; genus Chrysopilus; species Chrysopilus asiliformis. The sequence goes on from OZ035960.1 coordinate 8,745,448, forward strand.
TGATTAAAAAGCTTTATTAATTTTTGGGGAGCTGTACTTAATTTTATGTTACCATTTTAAGTAAAACATTTTTTGTTTGAATTTTTGTTGGTTTGAGAACTGTATTTTTCATTTTCAAAATTATCTAATCCAGGAAAATTTGCAAATATAAACATAAGAAAAGCTACAATGGCCAGGGGTCGTTCGTCAAATACTCTATATGATGACAGACAAAATGTTTACTAAAAAAATCCATTTCTATAGGACCGGGAGGAAGTGGTGGCCTGATTGGATTTTGATGTATGGATAAGTTATGTAAAATTATATTCTAAACACATTTTGTCTTTATAAATTTTTCGATACGATGCACAGTTTTCGAAAAACAGGAAAAAAAGCATTCCATTTGTATGGGAGAGGAGGAATGAGTGGTCCGATTGGATTTTGGTGTATGGATGAGTTATGTAAAATCCTATTCTAAATAGATTTTTCCTTCATAAATTTGTTTAATATGACTCACCGTTCCGTTGAAAATTGCAAAAAACTGTTTCGTTTGTATGGGGGAGAGGGGAAATAAGGTCCAATTTTGCCCATTCAAGAACTTAGCCTACCCATTTACGAGAAACCACTGAACAATTACTATTATAGAATGGAAAGCTCTAACAAAATTTTTTGTGTTGGGAGCGTACATCCGAGGATTTCTATAGCTGTTACATGACAGTGTACATGAACACTGAGCGATTTGGTGGTGTGTGGCAATATGGATTCCCATGTGTCACTTGAAATGAAAACAAATCAAAACAAAATCGGATAATGGAAATGTTTTATAGAGAATTTGATATTTCCATTAAATTAGTAATGTTCTTATGTGTTGAAAGGTGTTAAATTTAATTTAGTTTTAGTTTTTAATTGTTTTAAGGCCCGTTCATGTGCAATTCTGTCGATCTTTCGTTATACTTTACCTTTCTGTTGTTGATGGGACTCGAAAAAATTTTCTGTTTGGGTTTTTAATGGAATTAGAGGAACATTCCTTCACTAAACAGTGGTGAATTTGTGCTTTATTCATTTTGATGTGAAATTATGCAATTTTAACACGCCAAAATGTGATTATCCATCAAAATCAATCGTTGCAATGAAATGAATCAATGTTGCAATGAAATGTCATGCAAAATGTAAACAAAAGTGCCAGCACTTTTCTGTATGTATTGTAAAAGGGAATTCTATTTGATTTTTTTTGGTCGAGTGTATGACAGCAGAAAGGGGAAGTGAGATAAAAAACCTGATTTCTATGCTTACTCTAGTAGAAGTTAATGAGGAAAGGCCTTACTTTCCATTCTATATAATAGTTGTTCCGTGGAGAAACATAACTATACAAAATTTCAAGTCTCTAGCTCAATCGTTTCGACAGTTATGGTGTTTCCGGACAGACAGACAGACTGATAGACAGACAGACAGATGGATAGACGGACGGACAGACGGATGGACATGCGGAAATCAAAATATTTTGTCATCCATTTTTGTGTCCGATAATTGGTTCGATGCGTTACAAATGGTAGACTATATCTAATATATGTACTTCTATATGATACATTAAATAGAGTATAAACAACCCTTAAGGTAATAGCTCAAGAAAAAGTTAAATTTTACGAGTTATCTTAAAAAAATGTGACCGAGTTTTGATGTGTAGAAGAGTTTATGTAAAACCATATTCTTAACACTTTTTAGATGTCACACATTTTAAATTAATTGATGGAATTATATATATAATTTTTAATGAGGGTAACACCTACCACAGTTTTTTTCAGTAGCAGAATTTTAGCAAAATAAAAAAAAATGATCACGAAAAAAATATTTTAGCACTAAATTTCTTACAAATTTCTCTAAAAGGTGCGTAATATTCACATAACGTGACGTGTGAAAATTCTGAATAAAAGTGATTTAATTTGATACTTAGTAGGGCTAGCCTACAAATCTAATAAAGTGCGAAGAATTAGTATCAGGAGTCACGAAAACTTGAACATTGTTTGCTATAAAATATTAAAAACATTGACGGTAAAATCTGAAATGCTAAAATATCAAGATTAAAAAAAAGGAGAAAAAAAATCTAAAACTACAGGCAAGAAGTGTACTTTTAATTAAACAGAACTCAATTAGAGGACTAGCTCCTGAAACTCGAATCAAGTTTATTAATTAGTGCTGCTAAAGAATTTACAGATACAAATGTTGCTTACAAACATCAACAGATAACGATATATATATATATATATATATATAAAAAGTTTAGATATGTATATTTAGGATATGTAGATTTCACACAAATATACATTTGGATAGTATTTAACAGATTCAAACACACATACTTCTCATATTAAAATGAATATGTGACTATGATAATTTATTCCAAGACTTCTAAACAAATAAAGGCTTGAATTTATGGTAAGTTGGGTTCGTCTATGGTATTTAGGTATGCAAAATTAAGGAAATTTCACAAATTTTGGTTAATTTCTTGTTGTTGACTGAATTCGCTTTGATTGCTTATAATTTTAATGTTTGATGATTCTAAATTTGATATTTGCTAATGGAATAAGGTAAGAAACTATCCAAACGGGATAAGATGTTTATTTTGAAAACTTGAAAGGAAAATCTATTAAATTATAATCAAACTAACAAAAAAACTTTTTATTTTAGTAAATTTAACGAGGAATATAGGGCTAAATGTAAATTTTGTGCGTTTCTGAACTACAGATAGTCTACAAATTGATTCAGTTTAAATTTTAAATTTCTTACGTTTGAAGTAAAAAAAATCAAAATACAAGCATTTTAAATTTTTCAAATTCTAAACTTTTTTGGTTTAAAACATTGGGCCTTAGTTTTTAGCGGCTATTCATAAAATACGTCACATATTTCAGGCGGAGGGGAGAGATCTGAAGTCGTGTGACGGTGGCATCCCATAAGAAAACTACGAAAGAGGAGGGTTTCGAATGGGTGAAAATTAGCGTGACATATTTTATTGATAGTGTTTGGTGGTTTTTGGACTTTTTAGAACGTCTTTGTGAGTTTTCTGATTTTGTACTAAAAAAATACTTTACAAATCAAAAATCACTTTCTACTTATGAAAAAAGCTGACGCCTTTTACAATTATGAAAATCCCCTTTCGTTATCAGTAAAACCATATGAAGATGTTATGTTATCAATCGCTTGGGGGATTTTGCAAGTTCTCAGTTCAGTGTTTTATTCAATATAATGAGAAAAATTGATTTTAAAAATCAGTTCTAGTGATTTGAATTTGCATATAAAGCCGCATTCGTTTTTAATTCATACATCATTCAAACTTCTTCAGTTGATTAAAACACAACTAGAAAAATCCAAAAACAAATCAAAATGAAATTCTTTAATTTATTTGTTCTATTCGCTGTTGTTCTGGTGGTCTTCTCTGGACAAACTGAAGCTGGTTGGCTAAAGAAAATTGGAAAGAAACTCGTAAGTGCCAAATTGTTTTTTTTTTAAATTTTTTATTAATTCAAATATTTATGATTTTTAGGAGAGAGCTGGCAAGCATGTTAGAGATGCAACGATCCAGACGATTGGTGTAGCCCAGGCTGGTGCAAATGTTTTGTCAACTGCACGTGGCTATTAATTAAAATTTAAAAATCTTTTTTAATTTATTGTCTATTTAAATACATACTTTTAGTATTTTTCCGTTGATTTTATAAAGTTTTATACACTCATTTTAATTTAAACTATTTAAATAAAGAAAATGTAAAAAAAGCGAACTTGTAACTTATTTTATATGTTTAGGAAAGTTTCTTGGTGTTCAATTCAGAAAAGATTTAAGCTTCGATTTGAAAAAATAAATATCTGTATTTTAGATTTATTTTTAAATTAAGGTGTAAAATTTATTATTACTGCAGAAATTGTGTGGGATATTCTGAAATTTTATAAATCAAATTTCCGATAATCAAATTCCACATATCCTAAAAGTTTGCAATGAAATATCCTTGCATATTCAAATTGTGTTATAAAAAAACGAAATGATGTCGTTAACGTGTTGCTCTTCTGTGAAATTGATTTTGGATTAATATTCAATTTTCACAGCTCAGGATAGAAATTGGTGACCTAAAAATTGAAATTTGTATATAAAACTTTATCATATGAAATAATGTGCCAGTATAACTTTCCATTTGTGCTGTAGGTATAATCAGGGGCGGCAGGTAGTTAAACACCTTCTATGAATTTCCATTTTAGCATTTTTTTTTTGTCAAATATCGTTGTAGGCCACAGTGAACGTGTTCGTCCGTGTGGATAATAGTTCTTGGATTATCGTCCTTTGTTTACAGTAGCTGGAGTTTAAAATAAATTATTTTACCGATTTATTCATGCTGTACAATAATTTGATTAAACTCACGTTTATGGGGTTCGTACCTGCGAATTTCGGCCTAAATCGATACTGTCATTATTAAATATTTATTTTAATTCAATTTCCGCTATAGCTTCGCAATTTAGATGAATTCGTTTCAATAGTTTCAACCCAAATAATTATTATGGGGTATATTTTGTTTTCTATAGCGCTTAGACATAATTTCCCTATTTATAGTCTAATTTATCGAGTGTTTTGTGGGTGTTTGTTTGATTGAATATCTATGAATTTGTTATTTAGCAGGAAAATTAATTTTTGTTGCATTATTAAGCTGAAAACTCATTATCACAATATTAAACGTGTTTTTCTGGTGTTTTGAAATAATTTCTAGTAAACAATTAATTATTTTTATAAAAACAATTCACTATTTAAAAAAAATATATTTAAATAAATAACACCTTTTTGATGTTGGGTTATTTTAATGTTGAGTTACGAATTCCACCATGCATAAAAACGTAAATAGAGACATTTTTGTCCTAATAAATCAGTAGATTAGCAAGAGTGTGTGTGGGGGGGGGGGGGGTCCTTGCAAATTTCTTTCCAGCAGTCGTATCCACACTTTTACACGGATTTAGACACAGAGATGTGATTGCAACATTTGTTACGCGTAATAGCAGACGTAATAGCAGTCTAGACAAGTGTTTCCATTGGCGTACGCATGCTAGGTTTTATATTTTACTAGCTTGCATACCCGTCGCTGCCGGGTTAAGTTTTTTCAATTTTTTTTTTCGATGGTCTATTTCGGAGCCAAATTTCAGGCCAATCGGTTCAGTAGTTTCCCCGCGAAAGAGTAACATAGCGCAAAAACTAAGTTTCGAAATCACCTTACCCCCTCCCCTTACTCCCCCCACCCCTCGCGCTACTTTTGCGTATGCCTATGCTGGAACCAGAACTACCACAGACACATATGCCCAATTTCAAGTCAATCGGTTCAGCCGTTTTTGCGTGAAAGAGGAACAGACAGACAGACAGACACCAACTCATTTTTATATATTAGTATGATATGATAATATGGGAATCATACAGTAGTCTGTTCGTACCAATCGTCGGACCAAAAAATGAATTACACCAGAGTGCTTGGACTTTGACTTCCACCTGTCCGTCCAAGAACACCATAACTCTCGAAGTAATTAAGCCAGCGACTTAAAATTTTTCACAGATAAATTTCGTGTAAAAAGAAAAATCGCCCCATTCGTCACAACAACAAATGAAATACAATACTTTTTTACGATTTTCTCAAAATCAGTGGGTTGTATTAAAAATTTTATAAAAACGAAAGGTGTTTAGAATATGAATTTACATAACCGCGTCACATATCAAAATTCAATCGAGAAAACAAATGGATTTTTTTAAATAAAATTTTTGTTTGTCCTGATAAAGTATTTGACGATTGAGTCCGTCCCGCATTTGCAACCGTCCCGCAAAGTGTCTAGCATTGATCATGAAATATCTTCCATTGAACAAAAAGTGTTGCGAATTGAGCTAATTATAATTTATTTTGCATATTTCGTAATCACTAAAAACTCGGCTATCTAACTTTAAATGACTCCAAAAGCTTTTTTAGATTTAATCACTTCTGGATGGGTGGAGGTCGTCAAACTGTTAGCTTCCGACTTCATGGCCGATTTGAAAATTTTGTGGGTTTAGTCTGCTGGTTTAAGCCAGACTAACGATTGCGATTACAATTGTGATTGAGCTTCCTCGTCCAATGAGATCAAAGCTTTCATGTCCCTATCGTTAAGAACTTTGATCTCATTCGTCGAGAAACTTGAATCGTAATCGCGATCGTAATCGCAATCGCTAGTCAGAATTGTGCTATAGGGCCAACTGAGACCCTCAATTTGACCCTCAATCAATTGTGCTTGCGGCGCATTTTTTTTCATTGTTTTTCTCCTAAAGGTAGCCAATGCTTTGTTACAGTTTCTCTGCAACGATGGGGATTTGAGATATCCTCGGGGCGATGATGAAAGAAAATGTGGCTAACACTGGCATAAAATGATCAAAACGACTGATTCTTGAATAGACAAATTTAAAAAAAAACCCGCGTCCCTGGTTGTGACTTGAGAAATCTGGTCACCTTATTGCATATTTTCAACGTATTTATTTAAAATGGTTGACATATTTTCAATCAGAAAACTTTCATTCAACAAAGAAAAGTAGTTTTTTTGTCTTTCCAATACAAGCACTTCTTTGAAAAATATTGAAAAAAGCAAAAATCCTTGAAAGCTAGAAAAGGATTAAAACTCTCGACCGTAAATACATTAAGGGCATTCTTTTGAAGCAAGACTTATTCTTAAAAGCCTCGCTTTAGAGTAGGCTCATGGGGTGTCATATAGAATTGTTTTAATACCAGTAAGTGCTCGCCATACATTAAACGGTTAAATATTCGACTTTATCTCATGGTCGGTTAGCTAGGTGATATAGATTTACAGACTATACTAGAGGTTAGTAAATGTCACTGAACTGATGTTAAAACGCATCCTGGCAAACAATGGTTGGAAAAAGTATCTAATCACTCAGAGTCCTTAAGTATGCTTTTATGTCGCATGTAAATGTTGTATCCACATTGTTTCAACATAAAATTATTACTGCTTATGATGTTGATGCTTAGTGTTCCCTGTAGAGCATGATAAATGTGAATCCGCCCTTTGTTCTGTTATCTACCCCATAGAAAACTGTTCCTAATAGCATTCGTATCCTGAAAACAGAGACAAGAACATGAACAGTAGAAATTCTAACTTTAACTCTACTATAGGATAAAATATAATGGACTAAGATACCCTTTATAAAGTAAAAATACTACATACAAGTTGGAAAAGTCGTTCTATTTTCCACATTCTTCAAAGTACACTATCAAGTGTAATTTAACGTCGAAGAAATATGGATATGAATCCCTGAATATCTATCAACATCTTAAATGACAAACAACACAATAGCTGAACTATTATTGATCATAAGGAATTTTCATAGTCTTCAAGTGCTCGGAAAATATTGATGGGACTGCTTAGACGTTGAAAGTCTCTCAACTGAAGTGAAATAAAAGCCATTTCTTTAATTCTCTTAAGGATAGAGTTAAAAATCTTTATTCTACAGTTCGTATCAAAAGTCACCCCTTATATCGAAATCGTGCTCGGGACCACTTCCTTGGGAAACCCCTGTCCCCGCCGCAACAGGGTGAGATGTCGATGTTGTTCGTATAGTTGATGGGCTTCCTTCATCCAAATAGTCGACTATTTGGTAATTCGAGTTGATCAATTTCCTTTGGGCATGAAAGAGTATTCTCTTCTTGTCAATGGGCGTTAGGACTTCAAACAAGATTCCGGAACTGGTTTGCGTTGCTTGGGCGATAGAATATTCGAGATCAAAGAGCCCCAGCTTTTGTGTAATTAAAGCACGGACAGCCTCGAGTGGATTGGTGCCAGGCGGCTGCTGTCCAATGAGAAGCAGTTTTGTCCCGATGTTCATGTGTTGGAGAAGATCCTGAAGGAGATCCGTAAGGCTATCGACTTTGGCTTGAAGTGGAGCCATCCGCCTCTGAAATAACTCAAGCTGATATACGGTTGCATTAAAATCTTCCTGCAGTTTTGTTAGCTCTTCCCTGTTGCATTCACATCCGCCTAGTGTATTTGACGTTCGATGTCCGTACGGTGTGGAGTATTGAACTTGATGTGATGTTGGATAGGTTGGCCTTGGTGTTAGATGGAGATGTTGCGTAGGTGATATCGGGGCGGTTGTCGTTGATGTTCGCCTACCACACGTATTACAGTATGAGGTGTGGGCTGTTGTGGACGTATCTGATGACGGATATGGATATTGTGCCACTATAGGGGTTGTTATATCGTTTCTGTTTGGAATCAACTCTGAAAAATTGAAAAAAAAAATGTATAATTATGTTTACATAAAAACAAATTTTTATTTTCTTAAATGTAATATTATAAAGTATTGTATTCATGAATAATTTCGATCTCTTAATTTTGCCTCAAAACAAATCACAGTTCTTTATTAAAAATTCTGGACAAAAAGTTTTGAATTTCATGGAATTTATTATTTTAGAACAGCGTTTTTAAGGCAGTTACTGGCATAGCTTAAAAAACCCCGCAAGTAATACGGAGAAATTGATAAAAAACATAAAATTGAAAAGTTTGCAAAAACCATAGATTAAAAAAATCACAAAATAAACAAACTTTTTTTTAAAAAAAAGTGAAATTCCAAGATTAGAATAATTACGTCTTTGACTTATTTAAAACTCATATAGAAATACGTCTTTTTTAATACCTCTTATCACAAACGATAGATTATGTAGTCGCATCCCTTGTCCATCAATTTGTAGGAAAATCCAAAAATTTAGAATGTCTCCAACCCTTAGCCGGATATCCGGATTCCAGTAAACCCAACGGCCATTTGTAGGTTGCCGGATATCTTCGGATAAATTTCCAGCTTCATTTCGTCGAATTGGGGAATTTATTTTCCCATGAAACGCAAACAGCTGTAGCCCCTCCACGTCGGGTATTGAGACTTTAAGTCCGCGTGGTGAGAAAGCTTCCACTAGTATTGAAGATGGTCTAATTGGCGATCCACTAATCTCTGCTTCTAAGCCACGCTCTCGCCTTGGTACTCTATCCCTACCCTCCACATAATTCACTAATAAACTTACAATAACCACTAGTGTTATTGTATAACTTAAAATCACTTTTGCGTACATTATGTTAAATTATTTGAACTTAAATTATTTTTATAGAATAAATTTTACTAAATATCACTAAATCACGCCTGATTTAACATTTCTTATAGCAACGAAAACTATTGCGCTAAACTTTATTTTTTTATATTTTAAATAATTGCTTTTTGTGCAAAATGAATAAAGTTTCTTTTCCGTGAGTTACTGTTCCGTGGAGTGTTAAACGAAGACTAGCTTCAAAATGATAAGCCGGTTTGGTTTTTAATAAAACGAAGAGTAATCTTGAACTGTAACCAGAATTGCAGAAAATAATACAAAATACAATTAATAATCTTTAATATGATTTAAGCTTTCGTAAAATGTTTGTGTGCATATTTTTATGTTGATGTTAAGCATTTTAAGTAGCAAAAAGGTTATCTCACAATTCATTACTTTAATGTGTAATTTTCTAGCCGGACTCTAAAAACATTGTACATAACGTGATTAGTCATCTTCGTTTTGAAAACTGGAATTTCTATAAATAAATATTTACATATGCTTTAAGTTTTTATACATTTTTTGTTTATATGTGTCTTATATCGTTAACAAAACAAAATGAAGTTAATCCCCTCACTTCATTTTGTTCTGTGAAAAGATATAAAAAAGTTCTTTTTATTCAGCTTTCTCCGTTTTTTTAAATGGTCACTCAGTGATTTATGGATGTCAAGAATTATAATTTTTGTTTTGATATATTTTTTCTTTTAACTTGCTATGAATTTTTTTGTGATTTTATTCAGGATTTCGAGAACATCTTTGATTTGCCTTTGGGAAATTTTTTAGAATGGATTAAAGCATCTTTCTTGAACGAGGTGAATGTATGGAAAATGTTTACTCTAAACTTTTCTGTCAATAACCCGTCCCAGAGATATTGTCGCGGAAAACTTTCTACGGCACAAGAAAATTCCGGAATATTTTACGAAAAATTCTTCCTTACAAACCGATTTTATTGTATTTTGTTTTTGTTAAATATGAAGTTCAATTACCTATAACAGATTATATGAAGACAAAAAAATTGTATCACTAACGTTTCCTGAGGCAATTTGTGTTTGTAAAAATTATTACTTAATCGCAAACTTAAAAAAATAAAACAATTTTTTCAAAAAAAAAAAAAACTTTGGCTACCATGTGAGTCACCGGTGATCGCAGCGTGTCACCCACAGGGACAATGTGAGTCACCGGTGTACACACACTATTGTCATTACCGTCAGTTTCTCAAGTTCCATGGTTGAGTGCAGTCGTTCGTGCGGTACAAAGGGGGGTTTTTTTTTTGTGGAGCATATGTCATGTGAAAAGATTCGTTCGTTTTTGTCTGTATTGATCTTGTGTTCACTGGTGACTCACAAAGTACAGAAATGATTTTTGCGTTTTTTCCCAGTGTATACTAGCGGAGTAAGCGTTTTTTTGGCTGGTAGCCAACGTGTTAAAAAAATATACTCTCAAGAAAAAAATAATTTTTGGGCGCTGTTTATCAGAAATAAAAGAGAGGTTTTATTTTATTTTCTTATCTTGCTTTTATTTTTGATTCACAGCGTCGAAAAAATTATTTTTTTTCTTTATAGTACATTTTTTAAAAATAAAAGTGGTCCCGAAAACCCCCAGATGCGATTTTTCTGGAGAATTTGAGGAAATAGATAATCACGTTATCCTTACAGCACCTTCCGTAGTCCTTACAGATTTCTTAATGCCAGAATTGGAGTCAGCGACCTCAAAAATCCCCAAATGAGATTTTCTCCGGAAAATTTGAGGAAATGTATAATCACGTTATCCTTATAGGACCTTGCGCGGTCTTTCTAGACTTCTTAATACCAGAATCGGAATCAGCGACCTAAAAAAACCTGCATATGAGATTTTTTATGGAAAATTGGAGGAAAAAAATAAAAAAAAGGTATCTTTACAGAACCTTCAGCGACCTCAAAACCCCTGATGAGATTTTTCCCGGAAAACTTGCGGAAAAAGATAATCACGTTATCCCTACACGACCATCTATCATATCTACAAGGTCGAAGTTGTGAAAATATTGTATTGTCAGCGAAATTACATATTTCAAGTCAATCGGATGAGTGGAAGTGGATCAAAATTAAATTGCAAAATTTGACCCTGACAGACAAACAAACACTCAAAAAAACAAGCCAAATAAAAGCTTTTACAAATATGAAAAGCTTTTCGATATTTAACCCAGGTAACAATAGCAGAAAAATAGTTTAAAACGTATTAACAAATTGAGAATAAATAAATAGATTCTATTTACCACATAAGTAGTGATTTTTTTTGGCTTTTCGTCATATTTTATTGATACACAAATTAATAAATGATTTTTGTTAAGTTTTAAGCAATTGAAAAAAGTGACTTTCTTATATTCTTTATTGTCTTCAATTTGTTTTTCCCCATTCAACATCAGCAACGGAAATTAAATTTTATATCGCTCCTTAATCACAAACTTAGTGGCAAATTATTTAAATGGGATGTAATTTTTAATTTTTGTTTTCGTAGATTGTCCATTCATTAAAAGGAAATCTTTGTTCGGCAGCTTAAAATCCTTCAGGAGATTTATTCAAGACAAATATTATGATTTTAAAGCAACATAAAACTTTTGATGAAGAACAAAACCAGTAGCAAAGGGAAATGAAACCCCAGAAAAGGATGTAACCCAAGAAAAAGAAAGAAATGGGCATAGAAATGGATTTTTTCGCCCAACACGAACTTGAAAAAAAAGAACCTGAGATAATAAATCCAATGAATAATCGCTGCCTTAATTATAACTCGGACGAGCTTCATTTTTTAACCTTCATCAAGGGATGATCTAAATTCATAAAAAATTCAAAGCATCTTATTCAAGCCCTTCAGGGGAAACATTTACCCCGAAAATTATCAACTAATAAAAACCGCAGAGTAACCCTTTGGCTCGGATTTAATTACTATCAACAGGAGAGAAAAGTTCTAAAACATTTTTTCCTCGCCTTTGCATATCATCTGACCGTTAAAAAAATGAGAGACGAGAAGAAAAAATTCGGAAAATTTTTCTTTATAAGGAAAAACCAACCTCAGTGTGGGAAAATGTCCATTTTGTGAACAGGATTAAAAAGTTTTTTTTTCATAATTTTTTGCTCATATAGAAAAGGTAGCAGCTTTAATAGAGGAAAGGTGAGTATAATTGATTCTCAAAACGAAGTGCTGGTGAATATTAAGTAGACATTTATTTAAGAATTTTTTCATTTTTATTCGGGATAATTCGGGGTTTTTCTAAAAATTATTGTAAAATATTACAGTACTGTAAGAAAGTATTGTAAAAATTCTATACTGTACAAAAACATTGGAAATTAATGTTTCAATTTAAACAAATAATAAAATTTTTAACTATTTTCTTTGTAAGAGGGATTTAAACTCAAAGACGGCTCAAAAACAGTTATAAATTCTTGACATTTTTACTGTAATTTAGGGATCCCTTTTGCCAATCTTCCTCTATGAAGATATATGCCATAAATGAATACATATTACTAGCCAGAGAAAAAAATAATTTGAAAAGGGCCAGTAAATTTGAATAACCTTGAGAATACATAGCTGAATGTTGAAAGTTATTAGACAAAAAGGAGCAAGGAAAGCTCTCATAAAGGAAAAAAAGGACGAAAAAAAAACTATCAAAAAGGGAAAATCCTTCAAACGAAGGGACAACAATTTTAAAGTAGGATTGGCTTTTTAAAGTGGTATGCATAACGTATATTTAGCCGGAAGTTCCTTGCGGTTTTCTGAGCTTTCCTTTAATTAATTTTGGAACCAGAAGTCTTGCAAATTAGTATAATTAAATATAAGTATATTTGTGCGGCCATGCATACACTAGACGCCAGAATACAGATCCTGAAAAAACCCAGTACGACCGCAAGAGACTTTCAAATTTTTCTTGTTCTCATAGGATAATTTTTAATTAAATGATAATATCAAAGAGAATTCAACTTTTATGTTAGAAAACAAAATTTTTCGTTTCCCATTCAAAAAGATATTCTTTGGTTGGGCCGTTGCACCATGCAACGATAAGAAACGTTAAGATCATTGAGGGTATGATTACGTCACACATTTGTAGAGAGAATGGTGAGCGGACAGGAGAGGGCGGGAATAGAACGAAAAAAGGCGATAATTAACTAGCATGAAGTATTTTTTGAAAAATTGGCCGTAAGAAATCATAGCATTACAATGTGAGAATGGAAAAACTGATACATATTACTACTTTTTATAATCTACATATGTCAACGTTTCCCACACAGAAAAAAATAATTGGTTTAACAAAAAAAAATTCGTAAATATTACTGAAGTTTGTATATACTTCGTAATATTAACAAATTTTAGTAACTATACGAAAACATAACAAAAGCTATAATTGCCAATCTGGCAATCATTGGAGACCCGTATGGTAATATTCGTATCAAAATTCGAACAGTTGTACCAAAATTCCACTTTGAAGTCAAACTTTCCAATAAGATTTTTTAAAATTTATTCCAATCGGATTTTGATGTATGGGAGTGTTATGTAGAATCATATCCTAAATAACTTTTGTTCTTGGACTTTTTTGATAAGATGCACCGTTTTTGAAATATTCACAAAAACCGTTTTCGTTCGTATGGGGGGTACCCCCCCTAATGGTCAATTTTTGCCCATTAATGAACTTAGCCTCGCATTTTACGAAAAACGGATCTGCGCAAAATTTCAAGTCTCTAGCTCAATCCGTGCGCCCGCAATCCGCGCCACAGACAGACAGACAGACGGACGGACAGACAGACAGACAGACGGACAGACAGACGGACGGACATGCAGAAATTAATTATTTTTATCATTCTAAACACACTGGTGTAATTCATTTTTATGTGTGATGACGGGATCTTGGCGTTACAAACGGTAAGGCAAAGTTAATATACCCTTTGGTTTCACCATACGGGTATAAAAATATTTGTTAATATTACGAAGTATATACAAAACTTCAGTAATATTTACGAATTTTTTTTTGTTAAACCCATTTTGTAAATAATACAAAATTATTTTTTTCTGTGCAACCTTTTTCGTTGTTTTTCGTCTTAGCAAGCTAGTTTTTTTTCGCGTACTCTCTTATACCATTGCATACCAAATGTTGTCATAAACTGTATTGCAAAAATAAACTTATTAAGAATTATAAGATTATATTCGAAAACCCCACTAATAAATTTATAAGATTAAAAATAAACGATTTGCGCCGCAAGCGAAAATTTTTCTGATCCAAATCGCTATTTAAATAAACAGCTCAACTAAAAGCGATAATAGGACTATTCGAGGTATTAGATTTGCTGTTTTATATTTACTACTAGCTTGCATACCCGTCGTTGCCGGGTTAAGTTTTTTCAATTTTTTTTTTGATGGTATATGTTGGAGCTAAACTTCAGGCCAATCGGTTCAGTAGTTTCCCCGCGAAAGAGTAACATAGCGCAAAAACTGAGTTTCAAAATCACTTTACCCCCTCCCCTTACTCCCCCCACCCCTCGAGCTACTTTTCCGTATGCCTATGTTGGAACCAGAACTACCACAGATACTCATGCCAAATTTCAAGTCAATCGGTTCAGCCGTTTTTGCGTGAAAGAGGAAGAGACAGACAGACAGACGCCAACTCATTTTTATATATTAGTATGATTAAATTATGTGAAGAATATAAAGTGATTCTACAAAGAACTTAAGCGAAACCAAACACCAAAATATTTTCAGAATTAAATTATAGGTAGCTTTTAATTTAATAATAGAAATTCAAGATTTTTTCGAACATCTCGCAGCTTTTTTCAAAATTTTGTATGCGCCATTTTATTTTCCAGATTTAGGTTACCCCTGCAAGCAACCGATGTACTTCTAGGGGTACATGTACCCCTGATTGGGAAATACTGGTTGCATTTCTCGCAAAAAGCAAGGCTACGTTCTTGAATGGTTAAAATCGGAATATCCCTTTCCCCTCTCGGAAACGGTAAGTTGTATTGAAAAATTTATAGAGACGAAATGTGTTTAGAGTTTTATTTTACATAACCGTTCCATACATCAAAATATTATTTGACCAATTCTTCTTCTCTCTCTCTCATACAAATTGATTTTTTTCAAAAAAATTCTGTCTGCCATCATACGATAGAATATTTACGATTGGCGCCTGGCAATTGTAGTTTTTCTAATGTTTATTTAAAATATTTAAGTGTTAGATGCAAACTTTAATTTTATTTGAATTTCAGATAATTATGTATCAACAATGCAAGATTTTTTTATAGCTGCAATGAATATACATTTATAGTGGTAAAATTATAGACAAAATATCTCATTATAAACCTAATTACGTAAATTAAGTCTCAAATAGCCAAAACTTCGACGACATCCTCATAAGTTCATTATTTATTTAGATGATGAGGTGCATCTTGTAACCAGAGTATAAATATTTATAGTCAATCAGTATGAAATTGCTCCAGTTCACTGTTCGGTTAAACACGATAAAATCAATAAAATGCAATCAGACGATTTAATTGAATTTGGCCATAATACTTGCTACTATTTGAAATGTATCAATGTCAGTTATATAAAATAAATAAATATAGAGGTACAGATTTTCTTATTGTAAACGATTGAAATGCAAATAAACAATTTAACATTTTAATTTTTTTTATGTTTGCATTAAGCTATAAATATTTAAATTGTTTGATGTTGTGGTCCTTTTTGCAGTAGTTAATTAAATAGTACACATTTTCTGTGTTAGTTGAATAAGTCAAATCGATAATTTGTCGAAAAATAGAAAAAAATCTTATACATAATCCATATTTGGCACTAAAAATAAATTTCGACAAAAAAAAAAAAACAACCTTTAAATCTCAAAAATTATATTGGATTTTTTTAAGTTTGATGATTTTTGAAACGGTGGCGCCAACATCAGCTTCAACATCTACTCCGACATAAGAAGCACCTCAGAGGATTACCACAATGCGGCGAATGTACGCGAATTAAGGAGGTACTGCTGTCCTGGACGGGTCGGAATTAAAAAAAATCAATTACAAATGAAATTTTGCAATTTTTTGACTATAAGAAAAAAGTTATATTATATCAAAAAAAAAAAAAAAAAAAAACGAAATGTTGTATACTTTAAGAATATGCAAAAAGAAAATGTTTCACTACTCCAAAGTTTGCCGGTAGGCAGAACTCCTTAAATCATAACCTCAATCATTGCTTAAAAAACAAGCGTAAAGTACAAGACAAACAAAGTGATTGCTATAATTAGTCCCAAAATTTGATCGTGGAGTATTTTTATCCAATGTTAAAATGAAAGAAAATTCCCTATGGTAAATAAAAATTATTGACCCGTTAATTTTATACAAGTTTCGTTCGTTAATATGAATATAGTGATTTCCTACATCTTGTACAATTTATGTCACACATTACAGAATAAATTACAGGTTTCGGATTCAGAATTTCATTTTCGCGAAACTTTTGTTGTTTTCCGCTAGGATCGGTGAAAGCAAGGAGTTTGTCCCATCGCATCGTAACAAATTAATTGGCTTCGTTCTATTCAATATGAAATGATCCCCATGGAAGTACCCAATTAAACAACCAAAGGAAGTTTATGCTCAGTTGGAAATAGAAAATACCAACAAAATATAGCATAGTTGCCGAGGTCAGGTCAAATATGTTTGTAACTCTGCTAGTATCTAAAGAATTTCGTGATTTATTATTATTATATTTTAGTCTTTTTCAATTTTCTTCCTTCACTCTATATGCCTTTTAAATGCCAGTTGATTATATTTTTCCCGGCAGTGAACTTGTACGAGAAAACTGATGCGTAAAACTAAAGCTTTACCAACGGAAGTAAATATAATGGGTTTCCGGGATGTCTATGATTTCTTCTGATTTCCTATAGATTCCGCAGTTTCTACAACTACAGGATTTTTTTCTATTTCGTCGAATTCCTAACGAATGGAAATGTGTATTTTTATACTCTATATGAGAATTATATCAATCGTCGGACACAGACATGAATTACACCAGGGTGTTTGGGATGACAAAAAATTTTGATTTCTGCATGTCCGTCTGTCTGTCTGTCCGTGAACACCATAACTTTAGCTAGAGATTTGAATTTTTTCACACTTGCGTTTCTTGTAAATAGCAAGGCTAAATTCTTGAACGCGTAAAATCGGACAATTCCACAATTCCTTCCCACCTCTTCACACAGTGTTGAAAAATTTAAAAGGTGAAATTTGTTTGAAATGTGATTTTACACAACTTGTCCATACATCAAAATCCAGTCGAACTACTTCTTCCCCCTCCCCTATATAAACAGAATACTTTTTTCCCACTTTCTCGAAAACGGTGCATCGTATGGAAAAAAATATGAAGACGAAATGAGTTTAGAATATGATTTTGCATTACTATTCTATACATCAAAATCCGATTGGATCCTTCTCGTTCCTCCTTCCACTCCTTCCTCCTCTCCTTCATAAATGAATTTTTTTAAATAGAAACTTTGTCTGCCCTCATATGGAGTATATAGAGTAGCCCCCTGACAATTGTAGCTTTTCTTATGTTTTTCTATCTATTTATGGCACGATACAGAAATGTTGAATGTACAGTTCATGTAGAATTGTTAAAAAACAACAAATTAAAAGACAAATTAATTTAAGAAAAGTGTAATATCTCTCAAGGACACACATTTTATAAGAAATATGGATTTTTATTTTATATTACCATCAGAAAATTGGGCAGATGGGTCGGTCTCAGATTTGCGTGAAATTTCGCGTTCAGGAAAAGGGTTTGGGGTTTTTATCAACATAAATAATTTTAAAATATTTCTTGTTCAATTTCAAACAGATATATTTATTATCTGTAGAAATATGATAGACGAAACTTTTGAAATTTTTTTCATGTAAAGATGTAAAACATTATGTTGAACACAATTTTTTGAAAAGAGAAATTAGGAAACCATAATTGAAAACCATACTTAAAAATATGAGAAAAATATAATTTTTTTTTATATATTTCGAGAACCGTTAAAGATAAAAATCCTTCAAGGAAAAAATACAAGGATTTTTTTTTTGCTTTGAATATGGTTATATGAATTTTTGTTCAATGGTAATTGGTTGAGTAAAAGCCATGAATGAGAAATGATTGAAATACAAACAAAAGAAAAAATCTAGGAAAATTAAAATATTTGAAAAAAAAACGAACAATGGAAAATCATTCAGGGTGTAATTTTGAAAATAGATATCAGCTCAGTATATAAATATAAATCATTTAATATTTACAAATGTATTTAAATCCATTAGTACTGTGAATCTTTTTGTCGGTAATTTTGGTGCCATTTCACTTGGCGATGGACCAAATTGAAAGCAATTCCATAGTTTTTATTCATGATTCTTTTCAATTAAAATCTTCTCATTTCCCCGACATTATTTCAAATTGAAAAGGATACATTGGAAAAAGAAGCAAATAATAATAACGTTGTGTAAGTACACACATTTTTCGTTTTCATTCAAAAATGGACGACTGGGTTTTTCTGTAAAAAAAAATTAGAGCGAAAAAATTTCCATTTCCATTAAATTTATGGTTGCTTCCTTTTAAAAGCTTAATGGACTTCTTGTTGATTGTGAAAAACTGTACTCCAGATGACTTAGCCGTGTTTTTACATAGGCAAACAAAAAGCTTTTCGCTGTATTTAGTATAAATACCTTCATAAATTAGCTCTCGAAAGTTATATCACCATTTTTCCTTTTCCACCGAAAAAAAACCTTCTCTCCCACTTGATGCAAAAAGGAAAAACCTTCAAAGCAAACAACAGCATCTAGAAAAATGATTTAAGCACTTATTGTCGCTTTATCAGGTGTATTCAACTTTTGGCTACAGTGTTGAAAAATCTACAAGGAAAAATGTGTGAAGAAATGCGTTTGGAAAAGAAAACCCAACAGAATTCAGTGTTTTCTTTTTGTGGAAATATTAAAATGGATCAAGTTTTTTTGATTCTACAAGTATTGTGATTTGTTTTAATGGGCAAGTTTTCTAATGTCTTCTCAGACAACATTTGGTTCAAACGAGGATTGTTGCTGAGTCAGTTTTTTAAATACATCGTGCAGAAAATGCGTGGAAAACAACGAATTCCCCGCAGGAAAATTCCATTTTCGACATATTTCTTAGAAATTCAATGCTTTTGGATTTTGCACGTATTTGGTCCTATTGTTTCAAGAAAAATAATTAGCCGAGAAGTTTATGGTTTTCTGTCTGCAAACAAAACGTTTGATATAATGACTTTCTACAATAGGCGAATGGATCTCAAGTAACCGAATTAACAAATAGATAAAATGTTGTTTGCTTTAGATTTCCTTCATACTTTTTTTTACTTTATTTATTTATTTATTTTTTATTTTTTTGTAATGCTATGCACGTATAAAACTCTATATCCTAGTACACACGTGTTTTATTTATTATTTACTATTTGTTTAAGCCTTATCAAATAGCAAGCAATGAATCTGCTGCGAATATTAAGTAGACAGACTGCCAGTTCTGAGACACGTTCGTATAACGAGTACTAGTTCTTATTTGTGACTTCTTCCTTGACATATGCCTCGCATCCTTAATGCACAAAAATGGTAAAATAACACAAAAAAAATTCGAAAAACTTATAAAATATAAACACTCACACATTCTAATCCAAGTACCTATACATAAATGAGGAAAAGTCAACCAGAAGTGGAGTGAAGGGTACAACTTTGAGTAGAAAAAAAGAACGAAATATTTATAAAGAAATCACAAGTAAAAGGATAAGTTGAAAAAAACCCTAGCTAGACTGGTGACTGGTTCATGTATGTAAGTAACGTCTTAGATCGTCAAATGTCCTTGGGAGAAGTTTTCCTGGAGTTTCTAAAGTTGTGCATTTTCGGTGATTTTTTTAGAAAGTTTGGCACATGGCATAATGAATGAATTGCAAGTGGTTATTATTTGTATGCATCGTTGCTGAACCGAAAATTACAACAACAATAATAAAGTTTTTCTTTTTAATGTGTTATGTCTTTTATGGTTTAATTTCGTAGCGCAACGGGTGTTTGTGTGAAACGTCACTTGTTCGTTACGTGGAAGTTTTATTCATCAAATGCGTCACCCTTGCAGCACAATGAACGCAACCATCACGCATCCAAATGTCCCTTACGAGTTTATTTCACAAAAATGCTTTTGAGTGAGCAGAGTGAACGCAACCATCGACGCAAAAGTTGCCAAACTTTGAACTTTAACGCAACAAGTCTGCGTTGACAGTCCCCAAGTGAGGTTGGAGAAATGTCGTTCGAGGAAAAATTGATAGACTAAGGCAATAACATACAAATAACAAAGATAAAGAACAACAAAGCAAATTATCGCTTCAAAATTATTCATTTTTTATATATTTTTCTACTTTCACTTTTAATTTTTCTGTGTTTGTCTCACAACGCAACAGGCGACGCTTCTATTGTGCTCAACCGCTCCTAAACTGCGTTGCGTGACAGTTCGAAGCGTCCTTAGTTGCGGCTTGGTTGCGTTCATTGTGCTCCAAGGGTCAGAAACGCTTGGTTTTCAGTGCATATCAAAGATGGTTTTATATTGAAAGGTAATTTTTTATTGATTAATTTAGAAAACTCCATAAAAATGTTTTTATACCCGTATGGTGAAACCAAAGGGTATATTAACTTTGCCTTACCGTTTGTAACGCCAAGATCCCGTCATCGCACAAAAAAATGAAGTGTGTTTAGAATGATGAAAAAAGTTGAATTTAGCATGTCCGTCCGTCTGTCTGTCCGTCTGTCTGTCCGTCTGTCTGTGGCGCGGATTGCGGGCGCACGGATTGAGCTAGAGACTTGAAATTTTGCACAGATCCGTTTTTCGTAAAATGCGAGGCTAAGTTCGTTAATGGGCAAAAATGGACCATTAGAACGAAAACGTTTTTTGCGAATATCTCAAAAACGGTGCATCTTATCAAAAAAGTCCAAGAACAAAAGTTATTTAGGGTATGATTCTACATAAAACTCCCATACATCGAAATCCGATTGGAATAAATTTAAAAAAATCTTATTGGAAAGTTTGACTTCAAAGTGGAATTTTGGTACAACTGTGCGAATTTTGATACGAATATCATCACCATACGGGTCTCCAATGATTGCCAGATTGGCAATTATAGCTTTTGTTATGTTTTGAAATTGTCTTCGAACTTATACTTGAATAGTACAATTTTCTCCGTCCATGATCTGGAATTAAAAACCTCATCATATGGCCAAATATCAAATTTAGAGTTTTTAGTACGACTATTTCATCTGAGATGTAAATATAGGAAAAAGATCTATACATAGAAAATAAGTAGAGTGAAAGACAGAAAATACGTAAATTGAGTATTTTCTGGGGGCCTACTATGGAATACGATCGTAATCCTGACGATCGGAACTTGTGTGTTGTTATTAGCGTTTTCTACTAACAACAAAAGGGAACGATTACGATCGTATTCCATAATACGCCCCCTGGAATATTAAAATGAAGGTCCAGTAAGAATAAAGCGATAATCCCTTTCTTAAATTTACTCTCAAAGATTACCATCGGAGCTTTTTTGGGTTTCGGTTTCCGGATTCGAGGAGGTCCTGTAAGGATAATGCTGATATCCTTTTTACCATTTTCTTCAAGAAATTGGCTTCAGTAGAATTTTGAGGTTACAGAGCGTGTTTTTTTTGTAGGTACTACCAAAGTTTAGATAACTAAATATAAGAAATAATTGAACTTTTCTTATAACTTTAAAGATTCCATTTCCGCTGGCGGCTGTTGTAGCTAACACCACAGGAGTTTTAAAAGAAATTTCGAAAAATCTAAAAATTAATTTAAAAAATCATATTTGAATTTAAACTTAATTGGTAATCAATAATTTTTGTTTATATCTTCTTTTTTAAAAAAAAAGATGAGCAGAAACTTTTGACCCACCTTGTATTTAAGAAAAAAAAATTTCATCATATTTTAAGTTAACTATTTGCATACTGTTATTAACACGTTGGCTACCAGCCAAAAAAACGCTTACTCCGCTAGTATACACTGGGAAAAACGCAAAAATCATTTCTGTACTTTGTGAGTCACCAGTGAACACAAGATCAATACAGACAAAAACATATTTCACATGAAATATGCTCCACAAAAAAAACCCCCTTTGTACCGCACGAGCGACTGCACTCAACCATGGAACTTGAGAAACTGACGGTAATGACAATAGTGTGTGTACACCGGTGACTCACATGGTAGCCAACGTGTTAAACCACATTTTTCTTTGTGAATAAAATTGTCATTCAAAGAAACATCTGGAATAACGTAGAAAAGATAAACTTCGCAAACATCTAAAAAGTTAATACGCGTAAATGAAATATATTTTAATGGAAACTGCAAAAATTGCTTTAGTTAAAATGGATATGGAGTTAAAAGCATACAAACACAGTAATTTTTTTTTACATCGAAACAGACATTTTTCGGCTTACATTACGAATTTCTGCACAAGCAAAAAAGTGAATTTAAGATTTATTGGATAAATCTTTTGCTAAAACTAATTATGAACATCAACAAAAAGGGAAAAGTAATCTTCAAACAAGAATATTGTATTACGCAAAATGAAAAAAAAAGGAAAAACTTTCCTTCTTCGTTATAACTTTTTTGAAATGCCTGTACTTTTTTCAATAAGAAATTCCCATAAATGATGAAACTTTTTAATTATGTTTGTCTTAGAGAAAATCGGGTAATGGCATTTAGATATTACCCGCTATACGAAGGAGCTTTTTGGGTTATTCCACCTATTTTATTTTTCATTTTATTTTTTTAGGAGAACGTGCAAAAGTATACTTTTTTGCCTGGCCAAATACATAAAAAAAAAACTCCAAGTCAAGCGTTGGTATCGCCTCATTAATAAATAATCTATATTGGTGAACCTTTGAAATTTCGCTCTGGATTTTTTTTGCATTTAAATACACTTCTTTTCGCATCTTTTTAATATTTATTTTATTTTCGGTTTAAATTTTTATATACAATTTCTTTTTAGGAATAACAACTTTCATCAAAAGTTTATCAAAGGGGTTTTAGTCCTATAATTTTCTATAAAGGGTCATATTTTATTTTTAAATGAAAGAGAATATCAAATTTCAACATTGCCTTCGGCTACAAATGAAGAGGATATAAATTTCTGTTGAATTTTCTCTAAACATTTCTTAATATAAATATATGCATATATAAATATATATATTTGTGAGTGCAAGTATTGGTATATAATTCGATATACATATTTTTATTTCTATGCTGAAGTTAAACGTATATATTATCCGAATTTTCGAATGTGCAGAAGGACGATGAAATATGTTGGTATTTTTATATCAACAGAAATATGAATGAATGGTTATATTTGTGTATGTGTGTATATTGGTATGTGGGTTTGGATGTTCATCTAACAACGGAATATTTTCCGTGTATAACATTGCCAAAGGGTGAACATAAATATTTAATTCAAATGGGTTGACCTTTTCAGCGGGTTAGGTTTGGTCTCCATTGGCGTTTCAACTCAGATAGGAGTGAAGGGTTTGGGTTTATAATCATTTTCAAACATGTGGTCGAAGACAGAGTCATTGATGCGAAAAATAGCTTTTCCCTTTGCAAGTGAATTTTCGGAAGGTAGGTAGGTAAAGTCACGTTAGGAAAAGCAAGGCAAGGCAAGGATTCATCAACATGTGAAAGTCGTCTTTGGATGCCGAGTGTTGGTCAGTCAGTTTGTATTTTTAGTTTGCTGTTTCTGGAGTATATAAAGAGCCATCCCAAAAAAGGGTTTTTCATAGACCAGATGTTATATTAATGTTTATTATGGCGCTTGAAGCGTTTACGAAATGGAGAAAATTGCCTCGCACCAAATATTTACATATGAGTTCCTAAATTGAAAAATGAAAATTTTACTCTTTTTTCCCAATTGTATAATAAGTTTCTGCTGGTTTTTTTCTTAAAAAAATTCTATTGCTATGTATGTATTTTAATATTATTTATTTGCCTAACGAATTCTAAATAAAAATCATTTTTAAATTGTGATTTTCAATATTTTTCACAAGCTTTTATTAATTTTTACTCGTTCGTAAGGTATACGTAAATCTTGTACCAAATTTCTACCCACTTCCGCATAACCGATTGACTTGAAGTAATCCGTCTTGTAGGATTCGCAGAATGAGTTACAAAGCCATATTTTGATAAAAAAAAAAACGAAAAAAAAAACAGCGGCCGCATAGTCAATTTTTCGAAAAAAAACGTCCAAAATGATATACGTGTATCCAATGCGCATCACTGAAAGGGGACACAAAAAGCATAGGGGGTGTTTGGCTGTTTTGCTTCTTGTTGACACCCCCGAAGTCAAATGGAAATATAAAATTACTTGGTTTTTTGATGTTTTGTTATTGTATTTGATTTACCAGTGCAGTAAAATGTGGGATTTCCCGATTTTTGGCCGTACATCGAATCAATGTACGTAGGTATATTGAAGCAGATCCATCTTGAGCTGTGCTTCGGCATTAAAGGGTCTTCCCCTAACCTCTGGTTGAAACTATAAAAAAAAGAGGCTGAATTTAAGTGGCAGTTATAGCGAAACGACTATGTTTACATTGGGATTCACTTTGAGGCGGCACGTCATTCGCTCCCGCCAAGTGGTGGTGAGGGACGCAGTGGGGAGGGAAACCAAAAAGAGCGAACGAAGTTTTTTTTTTTTTTTTTTTATTTAACAATATAAAGTAGGTTTTTACATGGTATAATATAATGTGTGATAGCTGTAAGATTAAATACCGATAAGTACATAATAGTTAATGCTTCAGCGCCATGAGGCCTAAAGAAGCAGATTAGTTTTAGATTGACTGTGTTTATATTAGGACTCACTTTGAGGCGGCACGTCTTTCCTCATTTTTCTGCCGTGTGCACACGGTTCGCCATTTTCATGTGCTAAACCGGTTTCATCAACAAAACTAAAGACACAGGTTTCAACGACCAGACTCAAAAACCGGTTTGCGACCGATAATTTTAAGTGAATCTAAACTTCGTTCGCTCTTTTTGGTTTCCCTCCCCACTGCGTCCCTCACACACACGAATGACGTCCCGCCTCAAAGTGAGTTCTAATGTAAACACAGTCAATCACTTAAAATTATCGGTCGCAAACCGGTTTTTGAGTCTGGTCGTTGAAACATGTGTCTTTAGTTTTGTTGATGAAACCGGTTTAGTGAATCCAGATGAAGCGAACCGTGTGCACACGGCAGAAAAATGACGAAAGACGTGCCGCCTCAAAGTGAATCCCAATGTAAACACGGTAAAAGTTGTATAACGAAGTGCCGCATACTGCACGCGTTTGAAAATGATTTCTTCCGCAGCTCCATGCCATTTGTTCCACTGTGCGTTGTTATCGAGGTATTGGTGTAGTGTGTATTTTAAACAGGTTGAAAATGTTGAAATACAGTCTCGATGTCAATTTATATATGAAGACTATCATTGAGTTCTATAAAATTAACTTTAAATTTTATTAAATAAAACATAAAACTAAGATTTCTATATAATCTTACAATTTGAATAAATTTCAGTAGGCCAAATATGAAAGGGGTAATTTCATCGTTTAATATAATAGCCCATCAGATAACGACATTTTGCGATACCATTATGATATTTGTGACAATGTGGTATTCAATATCCCATGATGCAAGTATCTGGTGTTTAACACAATAATGTTAGGAATGCATTCAATTGAATAATATGTGTAATTTGAACAGTTTCCCTTTAATACATCTGTTAAATTAACCCCTAATACAAAATTCATCGATGTAAATCTAATGGCGTATAAAATGAAATTCCACCTTCACTACTCCAAATGGTGACTACTGGTTGCTGAATATTGGGAGCCGATTGTTTTGGGTCTAATTTTCATACCATATACGAAACCGACATTATATAAAATGTATTTAATATTTATGTATATGTTGTTCTTAATATAATAATATCAAAATTTCATCTACAGAATTTATAGAAATATATTATAGATGAAGTACATGGATTTCATTATATTTTAGATAACTACATATGAACGGAGATTTAAGGATAGAATTTTGTATTGTTTGGGACCGTGGAAATTCTACATATTTAGATTGAAATGTGTGTATATGTTGCGGTTTAGTAAACATTATCGTTACTGGAATAATTATTAAAGCCCATTTTAAACGTATGGTTAAACAATGTGGTTTGGTCGGTCTTTCTCTGACATGATACCCTGGAACATACGCCACACTTTACCCATTCAAGCTGGATCGTGTGGCTCCTACCATAGATACTCTTTGTATCTGATATCCTATCATCCCCTCTTTTGTGTACCATCCATGTGATTCTAACTCTTTTACACTAGTTATTTTTGCATTTTTCCTCCTTGTCTGTTTCATTTGCTTGATTTAATTAATTGCAATAGCAAAATTGTACTCTAGCTGGTCATTATTTTAAGATAATTTGTTTTGAGGGGAGAGATTATTAAATAACATTAAAGACTTTCGCCTCAAATAAAATTTCCAATTTACCGAAATTCATGGATATTTGATAAGGCTTGATGTGCATTAGATTTTGGATATAATGAAATTTAAAATTTCAATTGGCAAAAAATTATTAAAAAACAAAAACTAAATATTAAAAAAAATTAAATTGGGGTCATATTTAAGTTGGTCTTTTGCCAATCAAAGTTTAAATTCTCAAAAGGGATTTATCACCAATATCTTGGGAAAATAATAATAAAAATTAAATTAGCAATATTAATTGTTAAACCCAGAAAAACCTCGAAAACTCTTGCAGACTATGTAAGGTAATATTTTTATGGTAGTGAAAAAAAACTAACATATCTCTCAGTTATGGTAAGAATTTTATCCTAATGCTTGAATGCTGGTAAAATTTTACAATCTATATCTCGAATTGTATCCCGTTATGGAACTTTATTCGTGTTCGCGCACGTAGGCAATATGGAACGTGTTCTAAGCATCCTCATCCAATTATCAAAAGAAGTTTAAACCGATCGTAAGAATATCATTAAATCACGTCGCATTTATTTTCTATGCCAAGAGCAAATTTCCGCCTTTAATATGCATCTGAATAGTTCTATCGTAACAAAATATAATTAACCCAGTTTTAAAATCCGATTTATTTTTAATTTTGGAAAATTTTGCGGATGATAATTGTTATTTATAAAAAGTTATTTATAATAGTTTTAGTATCTTGATATGAACCTTTAAGGCAGTGGTTCCCAACCTTTTCAGTGTCTCAAATCGCGATCTCACACCCAATTGAAAAAAATTTCAGGACCTTATAATATAAATAGATTTGTTTACATACATTATTATTTAAAATATATGTTGCTGTAGTGGTTCGTTTTTATTAATACCTACACGGAGATCAACTTAATCTTTTAAGAGATAAAACTCGAGAACTTTAAGAATATGCAAAAAAAAAACGATTTCTCCGAAGATTACAGGTAAATATAACCCATTAACCTTTTTTTGAAATGAGCCATTTTCTAGAAAATCGGAAAAGCTTTTTCTATAAAGCTTTTTCCGTATTTGGACATTGGTTAAAAAACGCATCTGTCCGAAATTTTCCCGAGTTCTGTAGTGCTTCTGTACAATCTAAAAAGTACGCTCAACTATGTAAGAAAGATATCAGGAAAAGAAGTTTAATTTATTTATCTATGCGCTTTACTTCAAAATATGATTATTTATTCAAAAATTTGCATTATGATATATAACACATATGGCTGTTTTTATTAAGAAACCGGATAAGAGAAAAACTCGTTTAGCAGCACAAATTTTCCGAGCCCGATTGATGTTCTCTTAAGCGGTCTCGATTGTATTCTTAGACTGTGTTTACATTAAGACTCACTTTGAGGCGGCACGTCATTCCTCATTTTTTCTGCCGTGTGCACACGTTTCGCTTTATCTGGATTCATAAACCGGTTTCATCAACAAAACTAAACGACAGGTTTCAACGACCAGACTCAAAAACCGGTTTGCGACCGATAATTTTAAGTGAATCTAAACTTCGTTCGCTCTTTTTGGTTTCCTCCCCACTGCGTCCCTCACCCTCACGAATGACGTGCCGTCTCAAAGTGAGTCCTAATGTAAACACAGTCTTATGATTTTACAAAAAAATCTTTTTTTTGTCATAAATTCTTCTGTTTTTTGGAAGTCATTACCAAAAAATATTACTATCAAAATATCAAAGAAATCTCTGTCGCACCCCCATCCAGATTGGAAGCCTCTGACTTAGAAGATATTTTTTTGGATTTTTATAGTTTTTCTGAATGTTTTCAAGGACTTCTCTTTATATTTCCTTTCCAAAACCTAAACAATGAGTAGATATCATATTTCTATAATATCATTTTTCAGCATAAGCTTTCAAAGACTTTCTTATGTTGAAATCATCATTTTTTAAAGAAAAAAGGTTTTTTTTTTTAAATTTTATACTATTTATAAAAAAAAACTTCGTTGAAATTCTTTTGAAATGGATTTTTCGCATTTGTAGATTGTAGATTTGATTTAATGCAAATTCATAATTTCTTTCTCTTCGTTCTCAAACGAGGACTATTGGTATTTTGTATGCATGAAAATGAGTTTTTGCTAAGATTTCACGCTATCCAACAGAATTTTTCTATGACTGTTGGATAACATAGAATTTTTAATAAAATTTTCTAATAGAGTTTAACGAAATCATAATTTTTAATAATTTTTGTTATTATGAACAAATTGTGGGAAAAATTTATCATAAATTGAAGAGTTAAATAAATTAGTAAATGTTTGTCGGATTAGTTAAAAAAAGTCACTAAGATTATTTTGAACTGCATTGCCTATCTACAAATGATAAACTTTTTCTCGAATTCTGAACCAAAACTGTGCAAACCAATTTCGCTAGGATTTTCGCTTCATTCAGATGATGCGTCATTACAACAACCAATAGAATCAAACCCAAGTAACACAAAAACTGTAAGTTATTAGCAGCGATAGAGATTCAACCTCAGATGGCAGTGACTAGGATGTAGAAAGAAATTGGTAAGCAAAACTGGAGAAAATTGACTCGGTACCGGGACACTGGTGAGAGAGGTCAGGATCGAAAATCGGTTATAGCGTTGAAGAAGAAGCACACGAGGCGACGCAAAGTGGGCGGCGCGACTACAAAGTTAAATAATTAAGGCCCGAGGTCCGCTTGCATGCTTTTGTGTTATTTGGGAAGTGAATGATTCTTCCGCATCCTTCCTATACGCCTGGCTTGTTACAAAAGTTTTACATTTTCATAATTGGAAAGAGATGATAATGAGATTAAAAGTATGAGAAAAAATTTCGAACAAATTTTAAGATCAGAAAGTTCATAATTTTTTAGCATATGTTTTGGTTTTGTAGAAAAGTTTTTTTTTGCAGTACAAGTGTTTCAGTATATCTGCCACACATATTATCATTTAAGAATTTCCTGTTCAATAACTGGCACACAACTTAAGACATCGGTGAATTTGCCCGTTGGCGGAAAGTTTGCAGATTGTGGTTTGTTAGATATGCAGTTTGTTCTGTGCATGACCGGACTTTCAGCCACGACCAGATGACCGTAGTAAACAGACAAGTTTTGATGGAAGACGTGATGTGCCTTGCAAACGAATTGTTCCATAGCAATGATAATCAATTGTTCTTTTCATTTATATACGTGTATGTACTCATATTTATATATATATATCAATTTTCTTGGATCCTGGTTCCTTTAGTTTCATCTTTAGCTTTAGCCGTTAGTTCCAACAAGTTCAAAAAGTTGTTCTTAAGGAACATTTGGACGTGACCAATAAACCACAAATTAGTGAACAGATGGTCTCATGGTATTTGCACTCTGGAGTAAAATACCAAACTTGTTAAGAGGATATATCCACACTATTAAGTTTCATTTCATTTAATGCACTTTGATGTTTTCCTCCAGGCCATGCAGACACGAAATATTTCCTGGAATATAGAAAAGTGATTAAAAGATTTAATTTACGATTAAGTCTTGAAAGCTTTTTAAGTTTTATGCAAAGATGTTGAGCTTTAAAGCCTAAGGGAATAAGGATCTCTTCTCCTTATTTAAGGATAGCCTCAAAATTTCTTCAAATTTTCAAAATGCTTTCAAATATTGGTTCTAGTGAAAAGAGATTTTAGTCAAAAAGAACTTTTATGGGGTAAAGAGAAAAAAAAACGCACCAGAAATAACCAAAGTGCAAGACTCCAGAAGATCGGTACAGTTTTTACTTTAATCCTTTCAATTTTGGGTGACCAAACTTTAACCCGTTCGGTAACATGTTTTTTTCTATGGGGGTTAAAAATTCTCTTTATACAAATTAATGATGTTTAAGCTATTAGTATTCATTTAAAACAAAAAAAAAATTAAAAATTTTAATTAAAAATTTTTATTTTTTACAAATACGTCCACTGTAGTCCAGCTTTTTACTCAAAAAATCAAAATTGGGTCACAAATGCACTTAAAGGTGCACTGAATGAGAATAGAGTGTTGAAAATAAATAAATAATAAGTCAATTCAAATTTTTAACTGCGTTGCCATATGGCATCAAAATACCGAATGGGTTAATTGAGACTCACACTATTTTTTTGCGGAGGGTACGAAAAGTTATATGTGAAGATTGTAAAATATTCCGAAATAAAATGTGTGGGGAACCACGACTATTACAAAAATGGGGAATATCGAATCCTGACTTAGGGAAAATCACGAAAAAATGGCGAATGTTTAATAAATCAAAATCATAAATATTTTAAATTTTTTCTGAAGTAGTGGGCATTCATATTTCAACGACTTTTACATACTTTAGAACTTCCTTCGGTTTTGAAGTTTCCTTTCAAAATTACAACTGATGTTTTTTTTGCACAAAATTGTACTACGAACATAGTTTTTTTTTTTTATTATTTTCGTAACAAAACATTAAGAATCAAAGCTTTAAAAATGTGATGTTGAAGTGGAATAAATTGTAGTAAATCTCGAGAGATTTGGAAAGATTTGTGTCGTTCCAGATCATAAAACATGGAATTTATCTTAGCACTTTCAAAACTTAAGGCAACTCTGTGATGCCAGCCAACATTGGCTTTGGGTCGCTACTGTTGGTTGATATACTCGTATCCTCAAGCAAAACTCACAGAATATACATTTACGAATAGTTAGTTTTTCAGTAATACAAATATACATATATATATATATATATATATATATATATATATATATATATATATATATATCTAAAGATATTAATGTTGAAAAAGAAAGTTTTCAAAAGTTATATGTGGGCAAAAATATATTTTATATAAATGTCACTATGTTGCTCCAGTATATTACTAGATAAATGCACAGAGGAGACACAATCATAGGAAGGAAGGTATCTTCAATTTTCACATACACTTGTGTAAATGCAATGCAATGCTAGATAATGTTTATTGCCATCTCGCAGTTTTTGCTGTATGGCATTCCACCCTAGAGATTTATTTCGGTTCCAATGGATAAGTGAAAATGCATTATAATTCGAAATTTTCTCAGTTTTCCTACCAGCTTCAATTCCGCTGGTATTTGGAAAACCATCAAGTTTGAATGAGTTAATTTTCCACTTCTTTCAATTGAAATGAAGTGTACACCATTGATATATGCATGTGTTTTTATATACGTACGCAGGGTGTTTTAAATTGAAGTTTTATCGTGTAAATATTAGGAATTATTTTCGCAAAAAGCTTTAAAAATATCACTTCAAATGAGTGCTATCTATATAACGAATTTACTTTTTTTCTGTTGTATTAAAATTTGGCGTCATATTACGAGTTTAATGACTAAAAATGTGATCAGTTCAATTTTTCTCTGTTTGTTTCTTACCGCATCATGTGAAAATGGCTGGATGAAATTTCATGAAACCTTGGAGTTAAGATAGTAATACACCGGAGGGCGACATAAACTTTAAAATAATTTGGCTATAAACTCTTCCTCCTTTCCTGAATAACTGGAATAAATTTTTATGGTTTATCCGAAAACGGTGGCTCGCATCGAAAAAAATTCAAGGCTAAAAGTTTATAAAAAGCCATTTTACATGATCCTTCCATATAAAAAACTAGCTTGCATACCCGTCGTTGCCGGGTTAAGTTTTTTCAAAAAAAATTTTTTTTTGATGGTATATGTTGGAGCTAAACTTCAGGCCAATCGGCTCGGTAGTTTCCCCGCGAAAGGGTAACATAGAGGGAAATTGAAGTTTCGAGATTACTTTACCCCCTCCCCTTACTCCCCCACCTCTCGGGCTACTTTTCAATGGGTCTATGTAGGGGCTGGACCCCCGATGAACATCTATGCCAAATTTCAGGCCAATCAGTTCAGTAGTTTCCCCGCGAAAGAGTAACATAACGCAAAAACTAAGTTTCGAAATCACTTTACCCCCTCCCCTTACCCCCCCCCCCCCACACTCCTCGCGCTACTTTTCCGCATGCCTATGTTGGAACCAGAACTATCACAGACACTCATGCCAAATTTCAAGTCAATCGGTTCAGCCGTTTTTGCGTGAAAGAGGAACAGACAGACAGACAGACAGACCCAACTCATTTTTATGATTTCCCTTCTTCAACATAAGTTAAACATTGGAAAAAGTAAATTAATAAAAATATGAATGGCGGGTATTGATATTTTCTACCAAATTTCCTATTTTGACCAAAGTTTCCGCCAAAACTGCAATTAATTTATTTGGATTTTTGGCAAAGTTTTTTTTTCTGAAATGTCGAAAATTTGATTTAAAACCGATGAATTTTTCATGCTTTTCAAACGATAAATGAAAATGGCATTTTCAATACCACAAGTAGTTAATTATTATTAAATAAAAAAAAATTAATTTCGTAATACAAAAATAAATCAAAACGAAATCTTTTGAAAATAATTCTCGCAAAAATTATATTTCCATATTTTATTTATCGCCCAATTTTATGGCATTATTTGATTTTCGTATCTTTCATAATAGTAGTTATGTTGGAATAAATGAATAATTTTTTGGTTAGGGACCATTATCGCTTTTATCAGATTTTTCTAAATGTTAATAAAATACCATTAATGTATAATGAACCTGCAGGAAATTACCACAAATTTTTGTGCATTAAATTTCGTGTCATTAAAAATTTTGTCAAATTTAATGCGTTTGCCATTAAAGATTTAAATTTCATCCATAATAACCGAAAATAAATGTTACAAATTATTTGGTGGCAGCTCCCTAAGAGGAGATTTCGATAAAGTAGAAGGGAATGGAATAATAAGAGCATAACTGAAGTTAAAGTCCATAAAATTTTGATGTATGTGTGGTAGCTGTTGGTGGTGTTACGAATGGATTTTGTTTAAAAATCAAGGTGGACGAAGGATGAGATGGTGGCTGGGTGGATGAATGGCCTTGGGCGGAGATACGGAGCAACACACAGGATACAGAGGCAGAGTGGGAGCAGGGTCGTGCCTGTGTTAAGAAAAACTGTGGCGGGGATGAATCTGTGGATGAATCAACTGGAATGGCTTAAATGTGAAATAGGAAAACAAAAAAAAAGAACGTTTTGCGTTTGCCGGGTACCATGTTCGCTTCAAACTTTAATCAAAAGTCCCATTTAAATCATAAAACACCAACTGCGTTGGCAATAAAATGCCACGGCGCTATACTGAAAAAAATTTCACTTTTATTGCCTTGACAGTGCCTTATTGTTCCTTCTTTCAGTAAGTTACCATGATTGTAATTTTTGTTTGCTCACACTTGCTTTATCGCATTTCAACAAAATGCCGCTATATAAAATTTTACAACATTACAAGATGAATATGAACGAATCCGAAACTCAGGACTTTTACAGTGGCAAATTCTGACTCTTTGCCACATGGTTTTACAATCGGTGCTGTCGAAAAATGTGCACAGGCCCATAATAATAATAATACACACCCCTTGAAAGAAATTGAATCCAAATGATATATTACTGCAATCTTCTTTTGTTCTGTTTTGATGTTGGCTATGAAGGATAATTACAAAAAAAACATAAAAAAACAAATTTGGTTAAAGTATATTACAAAAATTCGCATAAAATCATAAAAATGTTCATAATTTTCTCTAAGAGAATGCGTATTCCGGTCTAAAAATATCCTGTTTAATAGGTATGGGATTTGAGTTGGGTTAATTGCAAGATAAATATACAAAACACAAATATGCACTTAAGTTAATATTTATGTTCGTTCATATAATACTTTCTAATGGATAAAATTACTTGTACTACCGCCAACACTGAATTGTCTACTTTTAGGGGTTTTAGAAAAAAATTTCGTTTGGTAAAAAACTGTCTTTTTTATTATTTATACACTTTCTATTAAGTTGGATTGTCGCGACCTACCTACCTACCTATGTGTCTATCTGTGGAATCTTTGGAACCTTATATCTCCGAAACTATGCAACCTAGGAAGATGAAATTTTGTCACCTTGCGTAGTTCCGGTGACAGTTCAATATTTTTACTACTCCATCCTTGTAAGGATAATGGAAGGTCCTGTAAGGATAACGCAAATATCCTTTTTCCCATTTTTTCCGGGAAAAACTGTCATCAGGGGGTTTTCGGGGTCGCTGATCACGAATTCGGTGTTAGATTTTGAAAATTCAAAACGGAAGGTCCTGTAAGGATAACGCAAATATCCTTTTTCTCATTTTTTCCGGGAAAAACTGGCATCAGGGGGCTTTCGGGGTCGCTGATCACGAATTCGGTGTTAGATTTTCAAAATTCAAAACGGAAAGTCCTGTAAGGATAACGCAAATATCCTTTTTCTCATTTTTTCCGGGAAAAACTGGCATCAGGGGGTTTTCGGGGTCGCTGATCACGAATTCGGTGTT
The DNA here is from genome assembly GCA_964034945.1 of Chrysopilus asiliformis. Taxonomy (NCBI): domain Eukaryota; kingdom Metazoa; phylum Arthropoda; class Insecta; order Diptera; family Rhagionidae; genus Chrysopilus; species Chrysopilus asiliformis. The sequence goes on from OZ035960.1 coordinate 8,780,480, forward strand.
AGATTTTCAAAATTCAAAACGGAAAGTCCTGTAAGGATGATGCAAATATCCTTTTTCCCATTTTTTTCCGGGAAAAAATGGCATTAGGGGGTTTTTGGGGTCGCTGAATCCGATTCTGACATTTGAAATTCTGTAAGGATAACGGAATGTCCTGCAAAGATAACGTGAGTTTCCTTTTGCTCAAATTTCCCGCGAAAGATCTTTTCTGGAGGTTTTTGGTAGGCTAATTCAAGACTAAAAAGTATAAAATAAAAAAAAAACACTTTAAAAAACAAGTTTTATAACCTTATACACTTTCAAAATGCACTAAAAAGTAAAAAACAAGTTTAAAGTTTCACAAAAAAATGTTTTTATTAATTACGTGTTGTTGTGAAAATATAAAGTGTGTGACGTTGCATTTGCTCTTGAATCTGTTATAGCGGTTTCATACTGTGCAACGCAGCACACTTTATATTTTCACAACAACACGTAATTTATAAAAACATTTTTTTGTGAAACTTTAGACTTGTTTTTTACTTTTTAGTGCATTTTGAAAGTGTATAAGGTTATAAAACTTGTTTTTTAAAGTGTTTTTCAATATTTTTTTGAAAGTTATTTAAAGCAACCAAAAACTGTTCTGCTTCTGATTAATCAACAGTTCCAATCTGCAATCGTCATATCAATAAATTAGTAATTAACTCCTATATAATCAGTACGTTTAGGAAGAAAAATACTGCTAATTGAATTAATTTGAATATTTGATATTGAGACAGGAAACGAAACGTTTCGGCGCACTTTCATGTCATGAGTAATGCTCACGATATAAATGGGGATTAACTATCAAGTTAACAAATGTTTACCATATTTGAAATACGAATTGGTTAGGGGTGGGTTAAAAGGAACGAAGCGAAATTTATTTGGTCTGGTGATGGCCATAGCCAATAATTTGATCGATAAAAAACCAAGTGGGGGAGGCGATGTGATGCGATCTGACGTGAGGCAAGTGAAGGTAAAGCTCATGTGAAATAAATTGGGTGATAAATTTAATTTCCTGTGATTAGGGTCCTACAACACCAAAGATAACGCTAGAATACCGACCGACCTTTACGCCAATTCGAGCGTTCGCCTCAACCATATCCTAGGTCCCAGAATTTCCCGTATAATCGTAACGGGGAGTAGTCAGTCTCATATAGGGGGACATGGTGAAGGGTTTGCGTGCCAATGGGAAGCGATTTTATACGATACGAGGTGAACGATTTACACTCAATTCCGCAAATTTGTTCTCCGTCACCACCGCAGTACGTGCCCTTGTCCAATTATAGTTGAAACTTGTTAACTTTTTGTTACCTGAATGGGCATGAATGTCCACAGGTGAAATATCTAAATATCTATATAGATAAAAAAAAATTATATACCGGGAATACAGATTCTTCGAACGAAAGCGAAAATAAATAACAAAAGGATATATAAATAATTTGTTAATTTTTATGGGCAGGCGATCAACAAGCAACTAAGAGTAATTTTCTAGTAGACATACTATATCTGATACAGATTTCAGGTAAATTGTAAAGTTCTATCTATTGATCTATATCTATATGTCGATACTAAACTAACTCTGTATAGGCTAGGCAAGATATCTTTGAATATTCTAATATCTTAGTCATTTGTATTTGAAAATATCTCTAGGGTGAAATTTGCTTTTGAATAGGCTTATTAGATTACAACTGATGCCTCAAAGGGCATATTTTGTTTGAATAATTTAATCTAATTCCGTTTTTCCATTAAAAACATATTTGTGTGACCTTTCCACGTGCTTGATACACACGTATTTATTATCCATCTTCTTGTACAAGCTTAACACCTTCGCACATATCAACATACTGCAAAAACATTTTTAACATTATTGAAAAATATTAAATTTGTCCTTTTCATTTTGCTGTTTGTTGAAAACCAGATGAATTCCGACATTTTTTACCCTCCAAGGCACATTTCTCGCTTGCTTGTGATGTACGTGTCTCACAAGATGATATTGAACCCTTTTAGTAAGTTATTTTGTACATATGTAAGTCGATTTGTATCAAATAGATTAAAAGAGTGAATTTGAGTTTTTTATCTAGTGTCATGCGTCTGACTATGACATCGATATAAGTTGATTCGTGATCAGAATATATTATGAGAAAAATTTTCTTTTATTTTCCGATCGATATTATCGAAAATTTTCTATTGTCTGTTTTGTAAGAATTTTTTTTTCTGTATCTTTTCAGTATGAACGAAAAGTCGCAATATTTTTCGAAGTTTATTTAAAAAAACTTTTAATTTTATTAGTTTGTTCTGTCGTCACGTGAAACTGGTCCATGCGGAATTAATCACAGAATAATGGATTGAATACTTTTTATTGGCCTTCTTCGTCTTATTCTTTGGTATTCCCCCTCTCACTCCACCGGTCTTCTTCGGCACCACCCCGATAAGCATCTGCCATTACAAAAAAAATTATCCCTTTGTCTGCCTGTCAACCCCCTCATCTGCTATATCCTAAACTACTGAAGGGATTTGGATCGGGTTTTCACCGTTGAATAGGTCGGGCTTGAAACAAATGCTCTGCCAACTTAAATCTACTCATAACGTCCTTAAAACCCCTCCCTTCCTATCACTCGAATCACTAAAGTGGTTTTCATTGTGCTTTTACCATTATGTAGGTTCTGTCTCAAACAAAAAAAAACTTCTGAAAAAATATGACCACCCACTTGACAGTGTCTTCTGAATAGCTGACGGGTGTTCTGTTAGAAATTTCAATTTCGATTCCTAACAAACGTACGGACAATGATAAGTGAGGAAATCTCGGGAATGTCTCGTAATTCGAGTTTTTTGAGATATGTAAAACGGACAGACTGGCAAACAGATGTTCGGACCTCCTCATAATTTTACCTGAAACGGATTTCGTGCCGATCAGAAATTTTCTATCTGCCCCTATTCTCGAGTCGGTCTCCGTCATAAATATAATAGTTTTCTTCTATAGAAGAGGAAAGTAAAAATGAAAATAGTAGAAATATTCCGTAGTATAGTAGCATATCTAACTATCTCAGAGATACAGAGAAAAAAAAGTAAATCTAATTATTTTATAATTGGGAATCGTGACTATTACTAAAACAGTTAATTTCAATTATAAAAATAGTCAGAATCAGATATTTTTATAATAAATCTAACAACTTAGTAATAAAATTTACTATTTTGTGGTTTTGAAATTAACTGTTTTGTAATTGAAATTAACTATTTTAGTATGAGCCATGATTCTCCCATTATAAAATAGATTTACTATTTATTTTCTCTGCGTGGAGAAAAGTCACAAAAAAGTCTTTTTTTTTTGTAAAAAGGGATTGAAGTTTAGCAAAATGTACTCCAACACAAAAAACAAAACTCTGTATAAAACCCTATTTCAAAAGATTTTTTAGGTAACACAAAAGACAGTATAAGAGTTGAAGTTAATTTAATTTTTTTTTTGCCTTTTCTTAATGAGTATTTCATAGAATAGTAAAATGTGGTTGAAAAAATGTACAGCATTCAGAAACCTTTGATGCTATGAAACATTTTCATCTAAGGCTCCGTATACATTTGCGATTTTTCTTGAATTTCTGTCCGAATTTTATTCAAAATTTATTCCGGGAATTTTATTCACGTATCGCAGAATAAATCACTTAGCAAAAGTTGTCAAAATTTGGTTTTATATGAAAAAACTTGAGTTCCGGTGGCTTTCAGGAAAAAATTTCTGAATTTTGTATCGCAGTGTAAACGGTTGTGAGACCTGAATTTAGTGTCGCAGAATAAAATTTGGTGAATAAAGTGTCAGGTGTAAGCGATCCCTAAGATAGATATGTTTTGAAAAATATTTTATTCATCTTAAAATAACAAATTATAAAAACTATTTCCAGAAATTTAAAATCATTATTGCAAAGGTATTTTTTTATGATATTTTTAAATAAAATGACATTTTATAGTCAATATAATTGCACTTTGGGAATCTGTATTAATACTAAAATTGCCACACTAAAAAATATTATAAACATGTCATTGAATGTGAAATACCTGAAAAAAATATTCACCACAGAAAAAAAATATTCCGCAGTTTTGAATTGAATGCCGAGCATTAATTTAAACTTTTTTTTTTGCAAAATCATAAAAAAATTTTCAAGCGACTATTTACGTATTGAAGGTAGAAATAACCGCGTATGAAATAAATAAAGGCAATAAAAACACTCAAATTGAAGATAAAAATTGGTGTTTTATACATACCTTTAGTTCTGATGTTTGTTTTTTGTGTACAGTTTTAAATTCCATCCTACCGTTGATATAATCCCGAAACTCCCATATGAATTGGCAGTCTATCATTTCCAGTCTGTTGGACACATAACCGAAATCGGAACACGAACAGTCCTCTGAAATCCACTTTACCTCGTCAACCTTTTCTGGTCGTTTTTATCCTGTCAGCCAAGGACGAAAAACGATGATGATATGAAGAGATACATAAGCGAACAGCAATTCCGCAAAAACTTCCTAGTCTCCTGGCAGGCAGGCTAACTATCATGGCTACAGTGGAGTCCAGATAAATGTAACAAAGTACTGGTATTAAATTACTTGCTATTAAACGAGTTTTTTTTTTCAATTGAAGGTTTTAAGAACTTTGATTTCCTTGGTACTTTATGAAAGTTTTATAAGTTTTTTTTATATAAATTAACTTAAATTATTTATAGTGAGTATTTCAGAAACAAGTGTTAGCATTTTTTTTGAACGTGTGACATTTTTTCAAAATTCGCTTCTTTTTTCAAGTAACTAAAATTTAGTTTGACTGTTTAATTCCATTTGTAAAACACAGAAAAAACATGTATGTATCTAAACAACTAGATACATATATGATGATAAGAGTGAAGTTTTTCCCTGGGCCCTTGCCGATGATCTGACATCATACAACGAACAGGTATTCAGGAAGCCAGATGCTTCAGTCTTAATATGAAGCTTTCAAATACACGAAACAGCTTTACATGGTGATACTTAAACATTTTAACTATCCATACGAATAAATAGCAAAAATATACACAATTACAGCTATCATCAATGTAGATATCTATGCAATAACATCCTGAGCTGAAGACTGGTATATGAAATTTTCCAGATGCATCACAGGTAAAGTATGTAAAAGATATTTGTTATTGGTATATATATTGGGGAGGGGAGGGGGGGGGGGGGGGGATACTTACGATAAACCTTGTTTTCATATAAATGTGCATTTATGATTCTGTTTTATATGTTTTTAGTTCATAGTACGAACAAACATTTCTCACTCTCATTCCATTGATCCCATTTTACGTTTAACATGACGGGCTTTTATGTTGGCTTTATGAGCCTTGTTTTAATTGCTCGGAAACGTAAATTGCTAGTTTTAAAATCGTACCCAATGGATGGCGTTCATAGTGGCAATTATACGAGATTCTCGTAAAATTCTCGTTTCATTTGAGGGTCACGGAAATCGCGTTTCACTCCTATGATTACATTATCGAGCATAGCCTATAAAGTTTCATCTCAACAAGCACAGATAACATCGTTCAGTACATTTTTGCATTGGTTTTCACATTTAGAGTCTGAATATAAACATTTATGGTATTTCATTCTTAACAGAATTTGCGATTGTGATGCTTTTGAGAATTCGATTTTTTAGAGATATGCTGATTTTTTTGAAATCGTCAAATTCTCGTATATATATGTATATGAAACTTTAACAAAAAAAAAAATTGTTCAATACGTTTTTGGTCTGCTGAAATTTTTGTAACACATATAAAGAGCTTGACATAAAGTACGTCACACATTCAGGAGAGAGGGGGAATTTGCGATAGTCCGGTATTACACTTGGCTTATTTAAGCCGGCAACTTTTGGGCTGAATAAGCCAATGTGCTTACATTTGTGGCTTAAATAAGCCAATCCTGTTTGCATATGCTACACAAGTTTACATGCGTGTGTGTCGACTCAAACCATTGAAATTGCTGCTGCTCATACACTTCCCAAGAGCTGACGGTCAGAACGAAAATGATTTCTGCCTACTACTTTTCCCAAACCGGTTCACACGCTTTGCATGTATGCAGATTGTCGATAAGCCATGATTTCGAGTGGCAACTTTTCTCTCCTCAGTCGTTTCTCCCGAAAATCGGCTTAAGTAATCCCGAAAGTTGCCGTGTGTAATACCGCGCATAGTGTCACGGTGATATTTTTAATACGAGGCACAGTTTTGGATTTTGGTGTATGGATGAGTTATGTAAAATCCTATTCTAAACACATGTTATGGTTAAATTTTGCCCGTTCAATATATGAACCCGCATAATAGCCTATTTCCATCTTAGCGCTTATTGCAACACAACTTTTTCGCAATATCTTTTCAAACTTTTTCAAAAATGGATTCAAATTTTAAATTCGCATTTACTCGGAATGGTAATTTTCGACCTAAGCGGTTATTGGTTGCCACTACAAATTTTAATAATTTGGGATTTATCTCGAAAACAAATTGCGAAATGGTGAACAGGGGGAGGGGGTTTGAAAAATCAAAAATTAGCATGACGTGGCCGTGTCAAGGCAACGCCCGGGACAAAACCTGTATTTCAAGCTCTTTCCTTTTCCAAAAAAATCGATAAAACTTTTTTAAATTTTAAATGTCAAGGTCAAATATGCCTTTAAATTAGGGTTTACATCCTGCCCTCTTTTTCGTCGGACGCTGTTCTTAATGACTTGCCTCATAAGTGCTTTCTAAGAAATGGCCTCATAGGTGCTTCATAAGAAATGGAAGTCCACCCTTAAGGCGGTAAGCGAGGTGAGAGTAGGGGGTTGGTGTTATAAAATATTGATTTTTGCCATAAAGCCAGGTTGAGAAATGTCACTCGGAGATTTTCGCTGATCACGAATCTGGTGTTAGAATTTCAAAATTCGTAACGGGAAATCCTGAAGGTATAACGATTTTTATTTCAAAAGTTTTTAAAATATTTCTTCGTTTTTTGGTGAAAAAAAAACTTATACCCGGCAACGATGGGTACGCAAGCTAATCTTATATTTAACAATAAAGTCTTAATTTTTGATGTTTTTTATATAAACTAATTAGTTTATTTGTCGGGTTATTGTGAAAATTACCCACGGACGTATATTCTGTATAAGAAAGTCATGTGCTGCTCAGATAAAATATTTTTTTGTTATTTTAAGAATCTATTTTATGTGATTTTTTTTAAATACTTCATAGTCGCAAAGTGAACTTCGAATCCTATAAATATTAACAATGGGCCCATTCAGTGATCTGAGCCACTCTAGAGCTGCTCAGTAGTTGTTAAAAAAGCGCTCAGCTGAGCCGCTCAGCATGCCCCGAACGCACTGCTAAGTGCATGCTGATCGAAAACCATCAACTGTCAAATTGCCTTGAGTTTTAATAAAACGAGATAAAATTTTTTGACGTTTCGCACCGCTCACTAACTGAGCGTACTTTAATGCCGCTCAGTAAAAAAGCTGAGCCGCTCAGTAAAAAAGCTGAGCCGCTCAGAAAGAATGGTTGCATTCAGTAACTGAGCCAGTGAGCTGCTCAAAAAACTTTTGAGCGGCTCAGTTCACTGAATGCGCCCAATAATTTGCTTTATAAAAAAGGCTTTTTTTTACAGAAAAGGATTTCATAGAATTTTTTTTAACAACATTGAATTGAATTTCAATAATTATCGAATCAATAATGTAACATAAGGCAAAGTATAGCAATCGTTTCTGATCATATGCGTAGCAACAGATGTGTTGAAATTGTTGCATATATTGAAATGAAAAAAAGGGGGAAAAGGTCAAAGATAACAAATAATAATTGACCTAAAGCAATAAAAAATTTGCATTTTTGTATCATATCCTTGCATAAATGGCCATTTACTCTTCTATGAAATGGATACAATGTACAATTGTCGTTTAGACGTGGCATATTGAATGGTGTAGAATTGAGGGCGTATATAGTGGATGTGTGCGATACAAAAGAGAAATCAGATGTTCGCCGATTTTTGCTATTGGTCACGTTTAACTTTAACGAGAAGCAAAGCGTGACAAAAGTAATACCAATTGATTATCATTCACATTCGCTTTCTTGTCACGTTTAACAAAAAAAAAAAAATACGATGAGAAGAAAATATTTTCTGCCTTCACGTATCCGGTAATATTACTTTTATTGCACGCCAAGATCCTTCCATGAATGGGGAAATTCCGATGCCTTAACATGACAAATTTGTTTTTGACCTTTTCAACCCCCTTGACTCTGGGTCTTCTCCAGCTAACCATAATATAAGGTCCTCTATGTGAGTCCTTGTGTATTTTCTGGCCGTGTAATGCATGCATCCCGTGCCATAAATCCATAGAGAGGTCGCAATTCATGTCCCAGAGAATCAACCATAGAATGAATAATTGTTGAAAAAAGATTTCACATAAAATTGATTTTCAGATAAACCAGAATATAATTCGTCTTATGTGATCCCATGCGATGTGCCAGTGTAAACAAAAAAAAAAGTCCACCATTTATTTACTCAAATGACAAGGGCTGTGGTTTGGATCGAAATTAAGGGAAATTGCGAAAAAATAAAACCACATAAAACATAAGACAAATGATAGAAAAACTATGGATAAGTTTATGAGATGACAAGATAATACGTTAATGTCTTGTTCCATTTTTCCTGAAAAATCTGCAATCTCGAATGGAAGCATATTCTCGTGAACCATCTTAGAATATCTTATCCCGAATTCTCATTTCTTAGTAATTTTCTCGAGGCCTTAAGAGCTATGAAATCATTCACAAAATCGGAAAATATTTTTATTTGTTTGAAATCAGATTTTCTTTATATCCTTTTTGCTCCTTACACCTCCCAATGCTTTTGTTTGGCTCCAATGTCAAAATGAATATGCCATAGAGTAAGAAAAACAACAGAAAATGGGCTGAGTGTTGTGAAATGATCGCGGGGGGCAAAGTGGAGTACCAAAGACGAAGGAAACGAAACAAAACTGAAGTCGTAAAACCTATCCTGAGCTAAATCCAGTTCAATCAGTTCAAGCACATCCTTGTTGAACTGAACTTGCTTGGCATGGCGTCTTGTTAGCGAAACCATCTCCACACTTTTTTATATCCATACCAAAAAATATCCGAAATAAGTATGAATATACTATGTATAAGTATATCGGGCAAAGGCATATACATCGTATATATGTATTTGTTTATATTGCAAACAAAATACAATACAATATACAACAAGAAAGTTGCGAATTCTTCGAAATGACTCGAAAATAACGAGATAACCTCTGATTATTTTCTGAAGGAAAGTTTTATCTGAACCAAACATAAACTGAAGAAACAACCGATGCCAGATTACGGGGATTACCGCATTAAGTCCCATAGACAAAATGTCTATGGGGGCATGCGGGGCGACGGTAAATTTAGCTTCTTCCCTTATTCTTACGATTTTATACCACTGAGCTTAATCAAACCCCCATCACAATAGAACATTTCCCACACACCCTCCAAAAGACCGTGAAAACCAGTTCAACCCATTTCAAACATCCCTTGGACGTTCCTGAGAAACTGGCGTCATCCACCAATGAACCAAACAACCAACAAACCACGCCGGATTTAAGTGGGGTGCCGTCCCCTTGATATCAGTGTAGGGCAGTTAAATTGGAGAGTGTACAGGGATTTCTTTCCACTTTTTGAAGAGGCCAAGAAAATAAAAACCAGTGAGCAAAGTAAAAAAAAAAGCTTTCTCAAGTACTACGAAACTCGAATTAGTATTTGATTTGGATAGTCTGTAGTGTAGTTGCAAAGGTGGCCCATTTTGTGGATTCTTCTCGTATGTTATTTTTCTATATACTCTTGATATTATCCGATAAACTTTAGCCTGCATTCGGGATAAGGAGTTTTGAAATGGTTCGATATTGTTTTTTTTTCGATTTTTGGATTTGGATTATATAAGTACGATTCGTATTAGGATTGGCGATATTCAGTTGAGCGTTTTTTAATGAGATTAAATTGAATTTTGAAATTTTTTAAAAATAAAAATTGGATATTGGTAATAACGAAATATCGACCATTTGTACTAAGAACAACCTTAGTTACAAATGGGAAAACATATTCGCTACAAGGATAAAACTTTTTATAATACACACAAAATAAATAAAAATAATTAAAAACGTTTTTAAATACAATAAACCAATTTCAAAATCAAAAACGTTTCAAGAAATTAAAACAAAAGCAGGGAAAGTTTTTTTTGTAAAATTCTAAAATGTCGACGATAAATTTATAAACACGCGTGTGTTAAGAATTCTTTCAAAAAAAAACATATAAATTCGAACTTAGTGGAGGAATTTTCCAAAAAAGTCTTTACTAGACTTTGTTTAATGAAATAGCAAACAACAAATGCTTGCGATAAAATTCACATGCTGCCTAGAATTTTGAATTGGTCACGTTTATTGGATCAAAGCTTTTTGTTGATGAAAATTGATGCTTAAAATTTGCTAATATGTTTCATGACTTGGCCAAATGATAAAAGATTCATGCATAATTTACAGCAATAATAATCATCTAGTCACTAACTATGAAATGAAGAGATGTTGAAGTTCATGGTCGAGGATGGTGATCATCGGTACGGTGCGGTGTGAGGATAATAGAAGCAATACATAATTTAAGCTCTCATCAAAGTTTTGCAACACCGGAAATTATAATACTTCCGTGATTTTCAGGACACTATGATGTCCAGAATCTATTATTGGCTCAATAAGTTAGTGAGTCTGTTCGAGCTGTACGAAACTTTAACAAAAACGATATAACAACTATATATATATATATATATATATATATATAGCAATATCAGCGTTGATACGTATTTTGTAGATACTTGAAATATGCAGAATCTGATGGGTGGTTTGCTGGACGGGACATCTATCGGTCGTCGTTGAGTATCATTTGCACAGAATTTCTCCCATGTCAACGCATTACAGCATAACAGACCTGCTGGTGCATCACATAGATTTACAGCACTAGAGCATAAACCCATATAGTATAATATGCTGTTTATATTGGGATAGATTAATATGTTGATAGTGTATTATGCATGCAGTAAGAATGAAATGCATAGTATTCAAGCGTTTATACACAGAAATAGATAGCGAGATTTTATGCGAAGTGGTTCGCATGGTACGATTTCCATTTCAACAGCCATATAACCTAATTGTTTATGCAAAACGAAACGTCCACGCGAGGGCAGATGGCAGGACGCACAACGATAGCGATTTAGTGCGGAAGGCTAAAGCGTACATCAAATATTTGAATTTAAATTTAAACTAAACTTTTACTCGTACCATTGGCGCTTGAATGATTTTAGCTGCTGGAACATGTCCCTGCATATCATAAAATGTGCTTTTCCGGTAGATCCACAAAACAACATGAATTTTGTGCAGAGGTATATAAAAATATAAATATGTCCAGTATATGCATCACAGTAAATTTCGATATGTGCAGATGGAGTGATTTTGTTATTTACCAAAACAGAAGACAACATCAACCGAACGAATGTGAAACCCGGAAATATATGATTTTTAAGCATACTCTCAGATATTCACTGTTTAACTGTATTTCCAAATGAATTTTCTCATGTATGTATAAAACAGAGTTTTGCGAAAATTTTGACACATTTAATTGTTTTTTTATCACAATTTTTTTTTTCATTGAGGCAGTGGTGCATCTAGTGAGGGGGGCGGGGAGGGTCGGTTCGGGGATTTGTAACGAAAGTAGTGATATTTTTGGGTATGTTTTTTTTCGACATACCGCCTTTCTGCCTACGCCCCTGCATGAATGTAGTTTCAAGTTGCGATTATGATATCTTAATTTTCTCCTCCACTGTAGAACCTTTAGCTTTACATTGATAATTACAGCATTTGTTAGGTCTGCGTACCATGCAAAAGGTAGTGTTCACACCGGCGATGTCCACGCTTATAAATTTTGACCATTTTCTCTGTGTTCAAATTTTCAGTAAAGAGCCCCAAGCAGCCGAAACCGCGCTCAGAGAAACATCCCCAAAGATTGACCTTTACCCTATATTTAAGAGTGCGCTCGATAAAATGTGAAAATGTGAACTTCTTCGATTTCTTAATTGCTTTTGCACCCATGGAATACGACAATTTTGGTCCTTTTGGGTGCGACCATAAAAATACTGCCTCGTAGCGTACACCGCGCTCATTTTGCTTAAGTTGCGTTCACTACGAGGTTCCGAGCGACACTAAAATGAATCAATGCCTTCGTCGTAGCTCTCTGGTGGCACGATCGTGACCACAAAGGCGCACGCAAATATCTCTTCTACTTTAGAAAAAAACAAGGTTTTTTTTCTGACACAGACATACTAAAAACCAAAGTTTAAACAGTGGGGGCGTAATATAGCTTTTGCCGCGGGCGCCGCTTTGCCTTTTTGAGTACTTTTCAATTAACTTCGAGGTATTAAAAATATCCCTTTCCTAACTCCCTCTTCGGGACATTTCTCTCCGATTCACACACAAAAAATATGGTCACTCTATGTATTACACATATCTGACGCTAGATGTGTATTTTATTTGACAGATATATCTATCTACGAGTCAAATAAGTCGAGTATAGATCTGAAGTAAGCTTAATCCAGACCCAGGACTACTCATTTCACTAAAGGAAGTTGAGGGGACTTTTACAGTGTCAGTGTTTCCCAGGCTGAAATTGAAGAGCACGTAATTTTAATCCCAATAAAATTTTTGTCTTCAATCCTATCTTACATCTTCTTCACTTTCAAAAATATTAAAATATTGATATCTAACAACACCTTACAAATGTCTTGACGCTAATTTGTGGTTTGCTTAGGGTTGCTTAGAGCATGATTTTGTATTGTACAAAATTGATTATTAGTGTTTTTTTTGACATTATGATATTTGTTATTTCACCAATTTTTTTTTGATATCTTCTCGCATCCGAATTTACTTTACAGCACCTCTAATTTCTAATATGCATATCCAGAGACTGAAAAATAAACAAATACTAGTGCAACCGCATTCAAATGATGCAAGAATGGTGGTGGTGTACCGAAATGCATTATAAACACCAACCTTTCATGTAGTTGTCGTTGTTAGCTGATGGTCGGTCGACATCTCTTGAGTCTGATCCTGGGAATTTTGGGGCCATCGAGGGTCCATCATGAAAGGCTACGAGTTTCCTATCAAAAACATTTTAGGTGGTCTGGGTAGCCGGATGTCCCACATAAACCTAACTTGTTTGAAAAGTTGACAATTTGGTTTTACGTTGAAAGGGTTTGGTTTGCATTTTGTATTTTCTATTCGGTTCAGTGAGTCTACCAATGGCATGATGCTAAGCGAATATAAAATGTATATTATCAACTCATATATTCTCGACTATGGTGACATTTAAACGATTTTTTTTTACATTTACAATCCGACAATTTTCATATTACCTCAGAAAATTAAATTGACAAAATTCTATCAAGTATCGATAATCACCCGTGTTAAATTAAACATCCAATAAAATTTCATTCTGAAATGTAAAAATCGGTAAATCAATGTAGCGAATTTAGTCCATAATTTTAGGGTTTAATAGCTAGATCAAACAGTGATGCGTTTAGTGCGAAACTAGCCTTTACGACTCTGCCTTAAAGTTATAACGTCACATACTGATGAAATATTAAAGCGAAATAGTAAGTTTTTTCTTCTATTGTTGCTAGCAGTAAGATATACACATAGGGACTGTCCGCAAAATACGTCACAGTTTTGATTAAAGGGGGTCTGCGGTAGTGACGAAAGTACTAAATTTCATTCAAAAATTCGTGAAAGGATGACAAAATGGGTTGCGGTACGGGCAAAAATGTGCCGCAGGTGAAAGTTTTTACGAGACGGGAATTTATGCTCCTTTCCCCAGTTATATTCCACTCAAATTACTTCAAGTACCAAATTGCATAATAATGTTTGAAAAACTTGTTAGAAATTTATTCCAAATTATTTTTTTATTATTTTTATCTGTTGGGGACTCACAAATCGCATATTTTTAGAATTTTTTAATTGCTTTTCTGGTGACAAAAAACGGTTTTGATATTTTTTAAATGTCTATTGAGTCGGAAGTGTATATGTATTTTATATTTACTTACACATTGTAGATAGTTCTATCTAAAAATTTTGGTCACCATTTGCTTTTCATATAGATCTGAAATGAAAAAAAATCTTCCTTCTGCAGGAGAATTTTTGTGTCGCAATCCTAAATGAAGGACATGACAGCCCGACTGGGTGGCAAAAGCCCTCCAGATGGAAGACAAATAAATCAACTTTGGCAGACACTGGGTGAATTTAGAACGCACATGGGCTTTTTCATCAATCTTCTTGTACGAAATGTTATAATGTCGGAATTTACCGACCAAAAAAAATCATCTTTTTTTTTGGCTACGAAACTTAACGGAAAAAAAGCCCAGGATCATAAAAAAAGTGAACATCTCTTCACTTATTTATTTTCATTTTTATTTTAATTTTTTCCCCGGAAAATTTCCATATTTATTAGACCGCTATGCACAAGAAATAAAAGGAGAAACCGCAAAACTGACTTAAATACATTTTTAATCTGAGAGGAAATCCTATTCGCATAAAAACGTTTTAAATGATTTGATTTTGATAACAGGAAGAAGAAAAAGCTCAAATTTAACAGCGAACTTAAGTGGTTATTGCTAAGAAGCAGAAGAACATTTTTTTTTCTCATCTAAGGGAAAATTATGGTATTTTGTCACTGGAGGTCATGTTCTGGTCGAAAAATATTTTCTTGGTGTTTTTTTTTATTATTTCGGTGTGTTTTGTTGTCAGCCTTCAAATTAAATGAAGGAAAACGAGTTATAAAAAGTTGAAGGAATCAACTTTGAAATGAAAATGTTATTTGCCAAAACAATTTACGACGATGAATATGCCTTAACTAACTTCTAATGATGGCACTCGATTTGTTTTTCTTTTGGTCTATATGAAAGAAGCAAACTACTGGTCGAGGACGTTTTTTTTGCGGAATTTCCCATTATGGGGTTCAAGAGGACATGCACAAGGACGATTTTTCTCCCGGAGCTTTTTTTCACAAGGTTTTCCTCTGTTTCGCCTACCACTACCAGTACTTGTGTGTATGTGGATGATATCATCGGTTGATGTATTAAGTTATTCAATTCGAAATCAGTTCAGTTCGATTGTATTCAATTTGATTTCAGTCAATCACTTCACTCAAGTGGAAAATTGATGCTGGATGCTGTGCAAGAGTGAAGTATCTTCTCCATTCTACTTGTGAGTTTTCCAACTGTTTTCGTCCGTCATATGACAACGATGGTTAGAATGGTGGTTGGCCCGGCTATGGGACTGATCACTGATGGTTCATGTATCGGGAGGATATACATTTTTAGGGGTTTGATCTGTGGGGGTAGTTTTCCGTTTTGTTTGAGTGGCTGGTGCGTTTGACAGTTCAATTAATTTTTGCCATCAGTTTGATGCTTAACGATGGGAAGTAACTTTTCATTGTTGTCACAAAATTGTACACAATAATCTGCCTCAAAATGTTTTAATCTGAAAGACTTGACCTTCTAGTCGCTTGCATTTGATTTGATTTTATTCGATTTTGTATTTTTTTTTCTTAGAGAAAATCAATTTTTTATTGATAGGATGACTAAGTTTTATTCCAAGAAATGTCAATTTTATTTTAACCTTGAAATTAATCTAATTGAGAACGTTTTCATTCAATTTTACAAGATGGTTGGAAATGATAAAATTTATTGCTAAATTTTACACAACAAGTAGATGATACTACATGATTCTGGCAGTTTCTATTTTTTTATATTTTTGTCGACATACGTAACAAAAAAATGATAATTTCATCACAAAATTGAAGAATATTTTTATTACCTACAGTTTAGGTACGGTAAAAAAATCATTTGAGTTTTCTCGTTAGCCATGTTGGATTTCTGTTCCGTTCCCTGAATAACCGGAGAATTTTTCACTTTCCTTTACTATAGAACAAAAGTATTGTATTTAGGAGACCGGCTCGAGATCGGGGGTAGATAGAAGCTTTTTGATCAGTACGAAATCAATTTAAAGCAAAATGAGGATGTCCGTGAATTTGTCTGTCGGTCTGTCTGTCTCTAAATAACTTGAGAACGCGTTGAGCTAGCGACTTGGAATTTTTTGGAAATGAGTTTTACGAAAATCATAGTTTCCTATAAACTTTTAGAAGAGTAAAGTTAGTTAGTACCTTCCATAAAATTTAATTTAATACATCCACACAAAATCCCACGCAAAGTTAATACTGCCTTGAAATAGGGCCTCGAAGTAAAGTTAATATTGTCGAGAAATATCTGTCAAAATTAAACTTTCAAGCCTAGTTTTTAGGACCCCATCATTATGAATTATTATTTGACACTAGCTTCGTTGCCGGGTTAAGTTTTTTCAAATTCTTTTTTTATGGTCTATGTTGAAGCTAAACTTTAGGCCAATCGGCTAGGTAGTTTCCCCGCGAAAGAGTAACATAGAGGGAAATTTAAGTTTCGAGATGACTTTACCCCCTCCCCTTACTCCCCCCTCTCGGGCTACTTTTTAATGGGTATATGTTGGGGCTGGACCCCCGACGAACATCTATGCCAAATTTGAGGCCAATCGGTTCAGTAGTTTCCCCCCGAAAGGGTAACATAGCGCTAAAACTAAGTTTTGAAATCACTTTACCCACTCCCCTTACTCCCCCCACCTCTCGCGCTACTTTTCCGTATGCCTATGTTGGAACCAGAACTACCACAGGCCAAATTTCAAGTTAATCGGTTCAGTCGTTTTTGCGTGAAAGAGGAACAGACATACAGACAGACAGACAGACAGACACCAACTCATTTTTATATAGTAGTATGATATGATGATTTACTATCTTAAAATTTTCACCGGTAGCACATTTTTATACAGAAATATATTAGATTTAATATACCCTTTTTAACGCATCGAACCAATCGTCGGACACAAAAATGAACTACACTAGGGTGTTGGTGCTGACAAAAGTTTTTGATTTCCGCATTTTTGATTTCCGTCTGTCCGTGAATACCATAACTGTCGAAAGGATTGAGGAAGAGACTTAATTTTGTATAGTTGCGTTTTTCGTAAATGACTAGGTTAAGTTCTTGAACGGGCAACCACCATACAAACGAAATAGTTTTTTTCAATTTTCTCGAAAACGGTGAGTCATATTGAAAAATTTATGAAGGTAAACTGTGTTTAGAATAGGATTTTAAATAACTTATCAAAACACTTCCACTTTTATAACTGAGTCTCCAAAAAACTTTCATGCGATATTTTATGCTAATCAGTTTCTTAATTGTTTCATGAGAGAGTACTCGACGGAAATCAATTCATGTTTCTTGAGAATTATAATTTGTTTTCAAAAAAATTTTAATGAATAAATTACAGCTTCCAAGAGTCGAATTACCTTTCTTCGAAATTAAATGGCCTTTTAACATAACATTATATGTTGATTTAACATAATTACAAGAACTTAAGTAGCATTAGTTTGCGATTTTTGGTGTAAAAAATCGCCTGAATGGGTTGATAAAAACGACATTTGAATATATTCAAGTTAAGTATGAATTTTTCACAGCTCTTAGTTTTGTATTGGCGTTTTTTTTTCAGAGATGCAATTACTATTTACCGGTTTTTGTTATGATAACAAATTCTATAGCGTAATAACCATATTCCTTTTGCAGGGAAATTAGAATTATTTCACGCTATAGTAAAATAATCGTACCGTATAACGAAATGTAGTCATTTATACCCTCGTCAAACTGTATCGTTTTGCATCATATCACATCGAATGAATAGAGACTCGAAAAAAAAACCTTGATGCTATTATGTGTTAATATTATAGCAGAAAGGGAAGTAAATAAAAATAAAAATAAGTGTTTGAAAACCGCAAGAGTCCCATTCACCTGAAAGCAATATAACGTTCGCTTGAATCTTTCCCTATAATATGTAAATGGCGGTACAGGTCCTCGGTCCCAATATATGAAAATCTCATATTCCATTCACACAGCGTTATTATTGTGACACCATAGGGATACATTAGTGCCGTCTGGCATAGGAATTTTTCCAATGGTATCTTTTCGTTCTTTTTTTTTTTTTGTTATTTTATGTTCTGCAGTAGACCATATTTCCATTCGCTGTATGCGAGGATATTCGCTATTCGCCGCTTATGACACGAATGTTATTTATATTCCAATCGAGAATACTGAGTACCCACTTTTCCATCCGCAAATTTTCCCTCAAACCTGGCTATTCAAAGTTTTCCTCGTTTTTCTTGTATCTCATCTGTTATATTTTAGTCGGAAGGAAGGTTTAGTTATAGAATCAAAAGCGTAGATATTTCAGATAGTGCAACGGAAAAAACAACTATACGTATAACGTATAATAATATAAATTAGATACATATGTAGATACTTTATATGGTGATATATGGCTATTTTCCGCATACACCTTCTGCTTTGTACGATGGAGTTCATTTTTATATTCTTTGAGGGATTTTTGTTTGATTACCGTATCTCACGATTTTCCTTTTTATCCATCATCAGTGTCGAATATCTAATGAAATAGAAGCACTTCTTGCGCAGAAAAGTATGGAAAACTTGTAGAAAGGTGAAGAAAAAAGTCTATTGAAAAAGACGTGTCAATTGCTGAGACGCTTTGACTTAGATACTGTTTTTCACCATATCGAAATTCTGAACAACAGAAGCAATTTACCAGTTTCCATTTGCGATGATGCGGCACATGTTAACAATTTTACAAGTTGATGTAAAATTCGATTTTTTTATCAAGTGGATCAACATAACGCAGAGGTAGATTTACTTTGTTGCCGTCATCCCTTGGCACGCAACCAAATTGAAGTTAAAGCCGAAAAAGTTGAAACGATCGGGAGATAGGAAACTCTATAAGATGAAACACGTGATATCAAGTTTTGATTCTTTAACATACTTTATTTTTTAGTTTGAAACCCTTACTAGAATTTTTTGTATGTGGCACGTATTTGGCACTAGAAGTGTATGTTATTTAGTGACAGGAACTGCTAGTAGTGTACAGCTTTCGTCTAAAGTTAAAGCACACCCAAGGGCAATTTTGCCCCTTTGCTTCCCCATGCAATTAAAATAGGTTTTTGAAATTTTGTCAATAATAGTTGATTTTCTCAAAAAAAGAAAGAAAAAAGGCTCTTTTTTCGCGGAAAAAGCTTTAGGATTGTAGCCAATATTGATTCTAGTCTAGCCTGTAGTTTTATAAAATCATTTTTCCTGACTGACTCATAGAAATCTGAAGTCTGTCCGTTAGGAGGCTGAAAAATGTGGTTTGGTGGTTTTCGAAGTCGCTGATCATGAATCTAGTGTTAGCATTTCAAAATTTAAAGCGGCAGGTCCTTTAATGACAACGCAAATATGCCTTTTCCCATTTTTCTTGAGAAATTGGCATTAGAAGATTTTCTGGGTCGTTGATAACGAATGGGTGTTAGAATTTCAATATACGACTTCCGTTCTGAAAGCATAACGATATTTTTTTTCAAAAATTTTGTGTAATTTGAGAGGTTCTCGGTGCGAAAAAACTTATACAAAAAACTTTATCCCACCAACGACGGGTATGGTAGGGTTATGTCCGTATCATACTAACAATTGCGATTACGATTGAGCTTCCTCGACCAATGAGAACAAAGCTTTCATGTCCCTATCGTTGAAAGCTTTGACCTCATTGGTCGAGAAGATTCAATCGTAATCGTAATCGTAATCGTAATCGTAATCGTAATCGTAATCGTAATCGTAATCGTAATCGTAATCGTAATCGTAATCGTAATCGTAATCGTAATCGTAATCGTAATCGTAATCGTAATCGTAATCGTAATCGTAATCGTAATCGTAATCGTAATCGTAATCGTAATCGTAATCGTAATCGTAATCGTAATCGTAATCGTAATCGTAATCGTAATCGTAATCGTAATCGTAATCGTAATCGTAATCGTAATCGTAATCGTAATCGTAATCGTAATCGTAATCGTAATCGTAATCGTAATCGTAATCGTAATCGTAATCGTAATCGTAATCGTAATCGTAATCGTAATCGTAATCGTAATCATAATCGCAATAGCAACCGCAATCGCAATCGCAATCGCAATCGCAATCGTAATTGCAATCGCAATCGCAATCGCAATCGTAATCGCAATCGCAACCGCAATCGCAATCGCAATCGCAATCGCAATCGTAATTGCAATCGCAATCGCAATCGTAATCGCAATCGCAATCGCAATCGTCAGTGTCATACGGGCATTATAAAAAGCAACAAAATAAAGTTGTCCCGGTATATATCGCTACCCTTTATATGCATTGTAATCGAGCGTTGTCAGATTTTTGACACAAAATTATATATTTTTTCGTCGAGATCATGTTTTTTTCAGCAACCGTGAACATACATACGTTTATTGAAAAAAGTAAAAACAATTTTGTGAATGAATAACTGACTGTGATGACTGATGATTGTGATGAGTGATGACTGTGATGAGTGTGTGCGTAAAAGAAAGTAAGTCATTGCGGATAAAATACCATGATTTTTGCAATCAAAAATATATTAAAATTTAAATCAAGAACAAATAATTAAATATTGGTTTTTCCGAAAACAAATTAACTTCACCACTTATATAAAATAAAATTTTCAGCAAATTCCCTTTCATTATCGATAGGTCATTATTTTAAAACATGCCATTCAAAGCAGATGTGAAGACATTATTTTGATTGGCCAACAATTTTATTTGCGTTGTTTGTATTCCCACAATAAATCAAGAGATTGTCTAATGTTTCGTTAAATTGACATGATTTAACGACTGAGTCACTATTAATCAACAGTTTTGTGGTTTTTCCAATCAATTTATTTTTTTTTCTCGAGTCGTTGTACTTGAAATGATGTTCATCGTAAAAATATTTCTTGGCAAACATTTTTTCTTCTGCTTATCACATAGAGCATACATTTCATGGATAAAAAATTACGATTATCTTATAGTGACTTAATATTATATGTTAAACATATTTTTTTGAAATATAAATAAGAATCTTTTGGTAATTTGATTACACTGTGGCAGAAGCAATCATCATGTTAACTATTAATTGTTAATAAAATCTCCAAAATTAAGCGCAAATTCGACTAAATCATGAACTAAAATTAATTGTCGCATAAACTGGACCAACATAAAAAATTACCAAGTGGTCATCATGTGACTGACCATCGTCATCATTCAGCATAATCATTTGCTATCCTTCAGTATCATGTTGCTCAATGCGCCGTCATCGCTTGGATATGAGTTCGCACAGTCCTGAAATTGAAGCCGAGGTCTATTCTTCCTGGACCTAGTGTTACATTTAACTTCGATTTTATTTTTATTTATATTCTTTCTCTTCTTCATTATTTTCCTTTTTTCATTCCGTGGCGACTTGTTGAGCGGCAAAAAAAAAATGGTTGGTCACTGGTGAAATTATCTGCTGCCGTAGAGGGTTAATCCGAATCAGTCAAGAAGGATAATCGCCAATTATTTCCTTTTTATTCTCTGTAATAAAATTACACTCTCGACTTAATACTAATTGGTATTTGTTTTTATGAGTTATATGCTTGATGGTCATGTAGAAAATATTTAATTGGATTATACAATTGATTTATGACTTCGCATGCTATAAAATATGTCCTTTCAGGGGGACTTACTTAGGAGTAGATTTTAACAGCAATAAGTTCATAAAAAATAAAATAATGATATGGAATTTTTTATGTAGGTAAGTTTTTGACATGAAAACAGCTTTCACCTTGAAGGTTAAATTTATAAGTTTGAGTTTGCTTGAATAAATTCTGATAAAAGGGGGCACACTAGTATGCGTTAAGAAAACGAAACTAAGCTCGTCTTGTAAAAATCAAACAAGAATTTTTGTCAAACTTTAAAGTTGAAGTCGATAAAAATTGATCTGAAATTTGGTTTTAAAGATATCAATATCGTCCTCATTTTTTACTTTTTGACCTATTGATGGGCCGGGGCGTGCCAAGGCAAAGCGGCGCCCGGTGCAAGACCTGTATTTGGCGCCCCCTCTTTTTCTAAAAAAATATCTGATGTAAGCAGCATATGACTTTCTTATAAATATAAAATTACGTTCTTGCTCAATTTACGATTACACTATAACCCGAGGAGTAAAATTTTAGTTTATATAAAAATGTGAATTTTTATTTTATAAAATCGGAAATATATCGACTTACAACTAGCAGAAACCCGTTACTTTTCGAGGTAATTGCCAAAAACTGATTTTTTTGAAATAACGGTATATTTCGATAAAGGCTTGAGATATGTAAAGATATGTAGTTTTAAAAAGCCGCCATTTTGGCTACTTTCGGTTAACGGATTTCCGTTTTAACCATATTGGGAATCAACGGCTTGAATTTCTTTCTAAATTCACATCCGTATAGTGGCGATTTTTTTCGACAATATATTTTTTTTGCGATTTTTACGAAAATAGTGGTTTTTTCATGGTACTATGTTAGAAATAAATGAAAGGAAATAATATTTCCCACAACTTCTTCTTTTATTGTCAATCTTTATCTTTATATTCTTAGAACTAAAAAGAGATATAATATTCAAGGCATGACATTGTAATTTACGTAGAGGTAGAAAAATTAAAAATTTTAAATTTCATTTTTTTAGCGAAAAAAATCGGCCTAGTCTTACTCATATTACAAAGGCTCTAAGAAGACATTGATCAAATACGTCAATCTTTTAGGGAGATGTGCTAGTAGTTTGATGGCAAAACTATAGTCCATACAAAAATTCGGAAAAAACGGTACGAGGAGGGAAAGGGGTTCAAAAGCCTAACACTATCGTGACGTATTTTATGGACAACCTATAACTACAAAGCCATTCGACCGATTAAGTTAAAATTTTGAACCGCATCTTTTGAGGAAAATGGAGCTAGTTACAAGTGATCGCTTTTTTGTTAAACCTGTGGCCTATTTCACCAACTTACAAATTTGTATTTACAAGTTTTTTTCAAGTGATTTTTAACAAAACTTGTAAATTGTTGGCTTGTTTTGCTTTAGTACGTAATTGTGATTTGTAGTTTGGTGAAATAGGCCACTGCTTACGAAAATTACGGACTCGTCAAACCTTTCAACAGTTACTTTGAACAATTTTTTTTATACCAATATTTTTCAATAGAACCCCGCATTGCGCGAAACTCATATTAAAACCACCATAATTTATTAAAAACTTGAAAAAACAAATAAATAGTTCAGTTCGTTGGTGGCTAGCAAAGCAATTATCGCTATTGATAATAGACCATCAGAGTTAGAGCATAATTAGGGTGAGGTAATGCATTGCATTGCCTGTTATAAGTTGGCAAACAGCTTGATTAGGCCGATGGCAAATATTTTCATACCGAGATTATTTGAGTTGCATGCAACAGGAAAACGAAGTTAAATAGAGAAGTAGTTTTCAGACACACTGAAAACCACACAATCGAGAAATTTTCCCCACTTTCTAAACATAGAATTCCTGGTTCCTTGTTGCCAGAGACTTCTCACTCAACAGGTGGGAATGGCGTGTGGTGAACGGTCAAAGGACGAGAAAGTAATATTCAACGTGAACAGAACTAAATACTTATTCGCTTATTCAGCAATAGCCGCACTTGGACACGGATATAATGTACTATAATAGTCGATGCCTAAGTATTTTCAATGGTCTTAAAGGAATACGTTGAGATTGATGACATTTTTTAAAATGATTAATGACACTTAACTAGGTCGTGAGTTTTATCACTTTTATTATGAACGTGAACATTATTAGACATAGGTTGATAGGATATTCGCACGAACATTTTACTTGACTTTCATTTTGGCCACATAAATACAATATATCCCTATTAGCATTTTTCTTGTATGGCACGTTTCTGCCACAAAATATGATATATTTCGAGCTGCACATACACGTAGGGTGACAATACATTCCGGCTAGAATAGGACAGTTTCGGATGCTGTCCCGCCCGTCTTGAGAACTAAATTTTTGTCCGGAATTGTTAGCCTTGAAACCTCAAAATGTTGCCTCAAGTGCATTCTTAAAAAATAAAATTTCGATTATAAAATATTTGTTTTTGAAAATCGAGACTTTTTGTTTTGTATTTCGTATTCTAAAGAAAAAATACACCACAGAAAAAAAATAAAACTCTGTTTTTTTTTTGAAAGAGTGGTGTAGGAAAATCTTTTTCAAACAGCAAAAATACGCGTGGTAATGGTATCGGATTTTCTATCAGACCCAAGCAACACTTTGTTGATTATAACTTTGAATTTTCTGTTTTTTTTTTGTTTATCTATTTCTCTGCACTCAGAAAAATGTCCAGGTCAACTTTTTGTCAGGTTAACTCTGACCTTACAGAGGTGTCTGTAAGCCAGCTAGCGGTCAGAGTTAACCTATATAAGGTCAACTCTTGCAGCTCCCAATGCCCTACTTCACCTGCTGGTGGCTTAATTTCAGAATTTCTCCGACCACAGGTCAACTCAGTTTTACTTGCCCACATGCAGGCGAACGCGCGCCTGCCCGAGGCCAATTACGCCGTATGTAGGTCGTCGAGTTAGCCTCCATTTTTCTGAGTGTGTTTGTCAGTTAGAGTCAAGTTTTGCCATTTAATTTTGACACACTTCCACTTATCTGATTGACTTGAAATTTTGTACTCCAGTGACAATACAATATTTTCACAATTTCGTCCTCGCAAGGATTACGGAAGGTCCTGTAAGGATATTGTGATTATCCTTTTGCTCAAATTTTCCAGAAAAAAATCTCATCTTGGTGTTGTTAGGGTTGCTAAATCCGATTCTTAAGAAGTCTTCAAGGATAACAGAAGGCCTGTAAGGATAACTACCCAACAAACAATTTGTAACCGAGGTTATAAAAACAACCGGAAAGTAACATGGGTTACAAAAACAACCAATTTCTAACCGTTTCTTTTCAGTTATTTTGCAAACCGTTTTCTAATAACCCGAAATAAACCATTATTTACTAACCAATTTTTAACCTGAGGTGCAAATACGTTATTCGGCAACCGTTTTGTAACTAACTCGTAATAAACCGTTAACTAACAGTTATTTACTAACGAATTTTTAATCTGAGGTGCAAATACGTTATTCGGCAACCGTTTTGTAACTAACTCGTAATAAACCGTTAACCAACCGTTATTTAGTAACGAATTTTTACCTTGAGTTGCAAGCAGGTGTTTTAGAAACCGTTTTCTAACTTCTACTAATCAGATTTTGATGATTTTTGTTTCAGTAAAAACTGCCATTATGTAGATCTCTACAATATCTACAAAACCCCGTCTTTCAATTCCATTTATTATTTATTTGACTTTAAAAGATTTTGGTGACGAGACTAGTTTTGTAGTAGTTCTCTAGAAGTTCTCTAGTTGTTAGCTAATTCCACCACCTGCAAGAGGAAATATCAAATGTGTTGAATAGGGTACGGGGCCGGTAATTGGGAACACTTTGATTTTTCCTATTATAAGTAAAATACTATGTCACATCTTGTTGTGATATTTTCAAAATTTTCATAATAATTTTTAAGGGCTGTGTGAAGTTGTGCTACTTTTACATTTGACCCTCGAAATTTTAGCGGCAAAATAATTTTGGAAAAATCGAATTCTATATAATTTGGAAATGGAGCTTATCAAATTTTGGGAAAAATCTTTGTTTTTTGTAGTACATGCATACACAAATAAAGAATTGTTATCGGAGTTTCGTATGTGTGCAAAATTTCAATTCGAAAATGGTCGAGAAATTCAAATAATTTTTTTATAAGATTCGACCCTAACAAATTTAGAAACAAAAAAAAATAATTAATTTTCCAATTAAATTATTTTACCATTTTAATAAGACGTTCCATTTTAGGTACCTTCACCTTATTCAATGGCGGCTAAAAAACTGAAAAATAATCTTTGCCGTCGACTGCCACACGCACACATTACAAACATTTAGACAATTTGTTATAGGAAAACTTTCCAAGATGGCTGTGCCTTGCCAATATAATTTTTCGAGTTTTGAAAACGCAATTAAATACATTATCTTTATTTTTTATCGACCTAGATAAAAGAAAAAACTATTTTTAGGGGACATATTTTAGTCTAAAAAGAATTCTGAGTAATTTTAAGTTACATTTTGTATGCCCATATTTCCAAATATTTTTAAAAATATGGTCATTTTTGCAAAATACTTCAGGCGGAATGTATTTTTTCGAGGTATCACTATCATATGCACCAAGAATGTTTACTCGTTTAAAGTTTTTGGTCAAAAATCATCAAATTTCAGTAATTTTATGTTACGTGTATATTATTCTAAATAAAATATTTCCATCTTGAAGTAAATATTCAATGAAACCACATATAAACATATCGCCATTCAAACCTAATAAAATGTTCGTGTGAAAACATTCCCTCAACACACACAAAAAAAGCTGACTGAAAGAAAGATGAGTTCATTATAAATGAAAAGAGAGGGCAGGAATTGCCACGTAGAGTTACAAAATGGTTTTTCTATAACGTTAGCACAACGTTATCAGAAAACTCTTTTTTAACCATGGTTACAAAATAACGCGGCGTTTACGGTTGTGCAACCGTTACTGTAGTGGTATTGCAACGTTATGCTAATCAATTTGTAACTTCATGTGTTACGCAACCAAGGTTACTAAACGGTTATTCAACCGGAATATAACCAGTTTTGGTTACTTGGGTAGAGTATTCTTTTCCTCAAATTTTCTGGCAAAAATTTCATCTGGAGATTTTTGGAGTTGCTGAATCCGATTTTGACATTAAAAAGTCTACAAATACAACGGAAGGTCTTTGAAGAATAACGTGATTATCCTTTTCCTGAACATTTCAAACAAAAAAAATCTTATGACGTCCCACTGAATCCGATTCGCTGAATCCGAGTTAAAAAGTCTAAGGATATATCAATATATTCAAAGACTAAAAAGTATAGATTTTTTTAAAGCTTCGATTTAAAAAAATGCACTAAACAATTATTTAGCATCGTGTATCAGAAATAAAGGCAAAGTTAAAGCTTAATGCTAATGCCGCGGTGACACAACGCTGTTTTGCCAACCGTTGGCTGCTGTTGGTTAGTAGCGCTGGCAAGTAGCAACAAAAGCCAGCGTACTGAAAGGGTTCACACGATTTCTACTTTAGTAGCGCTGGCAATTAGCAAAACAGTGGTTTGACATTTTAATCTGGAAGATTTTTTAAATAATTAACGTTACACACAAATTTAAATAAATAAACGTAAAATAACAACTTACAATAAACAAACTTAGCCACTTATCAGACTTTTGACAGCTCAGAAACCATGTGACAGCGTCATGTGATCCCTAGTAGCGCTGGCAAAGTAGAACAGTCTCTACTTCACTAGCGCTGCAAAAATCATCACGCTGCTGGTGGTAGTAGCAACGCACTAGGGTTCACACGGTGCTGCTGATACGGCTGCTAACAGCAAAACAGTCACTAGCGCTGGCAAAACAGCGTCGTGTGACCGCCGCATAAGATAAAATACACAGCGCTCAATAAAAAAAATATTTTTTAAGTCAATTTTTTTAAACTTGTGGCTATCGTTTGAGGATTTTTTAATTTGATATTTTGTGATAGAAAAAGTGAACTGTTTTTCAATTGTGCAGCAAAAAATTTTTGTGAATTTTATTCTAAGCTCGTTACAAAGGATGTTATGAAAATTCCACAAAACGTTAAATGTTTTGCAACAAATTGCAAACTTTTGATTCGAATTGCACTTCTATTAATTCTAAAATGGCATATAAGTAAAAAAGTAATTTAAATAATAGAAACTAAACCAACTAAAATAGTATCTTACAGCCACAATGGAGAGTTATTCAACACGTGGATATACCACGAAAGAGCCTTAAATTGTCGGTTTAATTATGCCATCCATTGATAATCCTGAAACGCTTAATAGAACTCAGTTTTTAGATATCCATTTATTGTTCAAATGTCATATTTATTAAATTAAGTGCTGTATTTAAAGTGCAAGGAATTAAATCACGTCTCATATGGAAACAATGTCTTATGCAAATATGAGACACTTTCTATATAAGTAAGTTTTGCATGAAAACAATTTACGACGATATATATTGCGAGCATTCATTCCATTTGCCTCGCATTCAATTTAAATTTTTGGCCAAGGATTCCCGAATAACCCGCTCTCCATGGAAAACTGTGGTATGGCAACAGGGGGGCAAAGATGAGTGGGTGGGTTTGATGGGTTGTTAGATTCAGGACTTTGTTGTCTTCCTGCTGGTTAAAGTCCTGCTTACTTCACATGCAGCAGTGGTTTTCAGTTTTATTGTTGCCAAAGTTTATGGCGAAACAAGGTAAATTATCCGTGCTGGAATGTATCATTTGCGGCTTTCTGCAGTGTTACACTTCCAGAATGGAATTGAAAATTTCCCTCTTTTATACATAATAGGAAAGAAGGATTGCATGTTTCCATTATTTCATTTTGTTGGTTTATTTTTATTACGTTACGATGCCATTCCATGCCAGGTGAAACCATTTTAAATTGAATTTGAAATTGTGTTGCGATGGATGCCAGACATGGCCATTAATTCGTTAATTTGCGCTTAACCGTTTCTTGTGCCATTATTATTTAGTATATACAATATTGTTAAATCACAATTTTATGTCGATTTTTAAAACGTGAAACCATAAAACACAATTTGAATTTACTTAGTAAATTACAAAGTTTTTTTTTCGGAAAATTTATTACACATTTAAAAAAAATGAATAATTTTAAACCTTAAAACAAATATTCCAATGTAGAAACCGATAAACTGACAAAACCGTCATTTTGTTTTTGATGTGTGTGTGCCAAATTTCAATTCAAACGGATATGCGCGAATGTTACAAGATTTGACCCTGACAAACAGACAAATAAGCAAGCTAAATAAGAGCTTTTAAAAAAATGCTTAATGGGCTCTCTCCATTGCCCAGGATATTTTAGTTGCGATAAAAATGTGTTACAAATAGAAAGAGACAGATAGCTGTAATTGTCAATGGGAAAGTCAGAATACGGGCACGAGTCTTTATAGAAAGTTTTATAGGATAAAATCATAGGAATTTAAACCGTATTCCATGTCCAAAACATTCTATTTGCATCTCCGAATGACATATCTGTATGTCCTAATATCTCAAATTTCCTACCTGTAAATATGGTTATTATTATTATTATAGTCTGTATACCAAAACATGTAATAAATATAAATACCTTCGTTGTTATTCATTGTATTGTAAGTTTTGAAACTGCATTTGTCAAAATCAGACAGATTTTGACTACTTTTGTAGTTTATTTTATAGGAAGCGTACGTCAGTTCAAATACATCTACAAAAGCGACATCTGGCGACGTACGCTTTTTTTGTTCTCTCTCTTTCTTACCAAGCCTTTGTTATATAAGTGTGTCCCCACATTTTATCGCAACTAAAATATCCTGGCAATGGGGAGAGCCCTTAACCTGGCAGCCGTGACTGCGATTCGCTTGCATCCAGCGTTAGTGTGATAAAACGTTGGAGATTTGTTTCAGAAATTTCAAGAGAAACATGTAGCCTGAAATTGCATGTTGGTAAAATCAGTAAGGTGCTGTCCATGAAATTCGTTTCGCTAATATTCGTCTTTAATAGAGTGCTCAATTAGAATTTTCAGAAAATATACATATCAGTATGTCATTGAACTTTAGAAAATCAACAGCACAAAAAATAGGTAAGTCTCGAAACCTTATTTGTTACCTTAAATATCTCCTTCTTTGAGAAAAATTCAACATCGGCTACTGCTTTAAATGAAGGCTAATGTGGGCAATTGTCCGTTAAAAGTAAAACGTCGGCAAAAATTGTCCTTGGTTACAATTTTACTTCAATTGATTCGATTCAAATGAGCCGACCCGACGATTTATCGGACTCACTTTTCCTTCTGTTTTCAGCGCCCTGTCCCGAAAAACATATTCTCTTCTTGGTCCTATCTGCCAAGAATACAACGTCCGGTAGGTTGTTTTGTATATGGCAAAGATAAGATCTTTTTGTCGTTTGAAGTCTTTTTTTGCACTTTGCCCGTAGCTATTCAGTTAACTTCGCACTGTTCTATATTATTGCTAGCCAAATAGGCAAAGGCACTCATTCACTCACTCAGCCAGTCATTCAGTTACTATAATGTAGTGCCTGTTGCGTGACTTTTCTTCGAAATAAATCGATTCAAATCTTCAAATAGTAAGAGTCCTTGCCCACTCTGCTCTGCTAAAAAAACTGGAAAACAAGGTCAAAATCAGCAACAATGCGCAAATAACACTTTTATATCTTTTGAAGTGTCGACTTAAGTAGATATAAGTATTATATGTGCTTGTGTGAATTTTCACTGTCTTGTAAGATTTACTCTACTTTAGAATGTATGCATCGATTATAGATTTGTATATCAATATACGTTTTATATGACGACGAATCCAAAGCGAAATGAAAAAAAAAGAAACTTAGCATACAATCCGATATGTTCAGGATTGGTGTAAGGGACGAAAAAAAAATTACGATAGCAACACTATATTCTCATACATGAAGAGATTTGTTCAGAATGAAGGAAGGCATCTTTGGATCCTTTGGATACATGACTCGATTCCCTGAATCCTGAGCTTGTGTCTGATCTAGAGTTTTTATTTCTTCACTGTGAGTTTCTTTTTTTCCCGCTTTCTCTATCGTTTTTTATTTGATGTTATTTCATTTTATTTTTGGTTTATTTTGATTCCTTTTTTGTTTCGATGAGGATCTATGAAGTGTTTCCACACCTCAACAAATACAGACAAGATGTATGCTAACGGCTGAAGTATAGCTCGAGGATATCTGGAAGGAGGCTCGATAAAATATTTAAATCACGTATCAGATTAGTTTACGGCAGTATATCCCTTTTATCTCAATGGCAGGTTAGCTACACGAAAAAGTTCTTCTCTTTTTTCAGATTCCTCGAAGGGAGTTCTTTTTTTCACCATCTATATTACATATCCATATGTGCACATATAACTTTCTTCACTTACACATGGACACATTTATGTCTAAATATATTTTACACATATATAAATTCTTTTTTTATTTGTCTTTTATCGTTTTGGAAGAAGAAGTATCCCGACCAATAACGTATGCGGTACACCATGAAAAATGGGGGTGCGAACTTCCTGCATAAATGATTGAAGTGTTAAATGAGATTCCGATGAAAGGATTCACTTGATCGTTTCAAAACAGATTTACACTTGACGTGATGAGTTTATAGATTGTGTGCTGTATAATAATTGATGCCATTTCATTTCCCTTTTTTTTACGGGCTCATATTACGCCTACCTACATATAGGTATTTTCTATTCATGCGTCGAGAAAATCTTAAGGAATAAAATGTGATGAAAGAATTTCAGGGCGGAATGAAATTAAAAATTCAAGTGATTCCGTTTTTTTTTACATAAAATTAAATGTAAAAATTTCAAAAGGATTTTCTTTAAAAAAAAATTATAAGAACTTTTGCTGCTCTCCAAATACATACCTGACTTCGAAGAAAAAACTTTTATCCAAAATCCAGGTTTATTTATAAATGTTGATTTTTGAATTTTTTTTTGTTATGAATATATCTAATCATACTCTTGATTTATAAGGGTTCTGAAGAAAGAATATTTTTTTAAATATTAGCAATTTTTCGACCTTTTGACCTTTATAAAAGGTTATTTGGAATTGATTTTTCATGAGATTGAAGTTCGCTTTTCTGTTTTTCTATGTTTCTATGTGAGTTTAGAAATAAATTTGGAATTCTTTGGTAGCGACTTGTAAAAGCTGTATAAAAGTATATCATGATTTCAAGAAGTTTAGAACGAAAAGTAAATATTTAAAAAAAAGAATTGGTCAGTCAGAACTCAGTAACTAAGGATCTATGAAAAATCCTCTTTTTATACTAAACTGTCAAAGATGAAAGGATCAATAACAATATCAAAAGAATAGAGCGAAAACCCCAATTTATAAAAATAAATAAGTATTTAGACATTGGATCTATTTTTTTGTATTTATTAAACGCGCACTGTTGCAATTTTTGACCTTTCGGTATATTTTTGTATCAAGGAGGTATTTATTCATTCCAAAGAAATATTTCATCTTTAGGTTTGTCAAAAAAAAAAAAAAAAAACTCCACTGCACAGTTTGTTTTTGAGAAACTTCATTTTTTATACATTTGTGTTTAATTTTGATACGCCACAATAGTTCTTGTACCGACTTTCTTATCAAGGTTTTGAGATTCAAAGGTAAAACTGTTATTTCTAACAAACATAAATTTCTTGCAGTTGTACTCAAGTTCAATTTCTGATAAATATTTATGATGATTGTAACAAAATGCCACTTGGTCTGGGGGTACAGAAAAAAACTCCGAAATTTACTTTCTTTCTTAGAGCAGCAATTTTTGCCATTTTACGATTTAGCTTTGGTACGTAACCCAAATGACCATTGTAACAATAAATAAACGCCATCATTCAATGACTAAACCTTGGTCGAACTCAACTTGTTCAATATTTCATTCGGCAAAAATGTCAAAGATTAAATTTTCTTCCCAATATGTTGACCACTTAAGACTTGACATAATTTATGAGCTACACTAAGGCTTTTTGTCGCCTGGACAAATGCCAAACGAGGTCCTAACTCAATGGGAATTCCACTTCATTTTTGGTTACCCCCATTGTAAGAAAATGTTTAAAAATAGAGAAATAAGAATACCCACAAAGAAGGGAATAAGAATTTTTAATATCGAATGGCAGCATGCCCTTGTATGATTTAGGGGGTGAGCCAATATTATGCATTTACAATGAGATTTTCATTTCAATACCTTTTTTTTTTACCATTTTTTCTTGATTTAACATTTAAAAGAGAAAATCATGGTCACGAAAGGGAAATGAAATGTTTTTCCCGAACTATAATATCTTTCTGTAACATTGTTAAACAATTTCTATTCACTTTTAAGACAAATTTTTTCTAAAACTAAAGGATTTATTTTATTTTAACCTGTAAAAAGCAATATGTTACAAATACTTAGGTCAATGAATATTTCAGGTCAATAAAACATAATCACACAAAAAATATTATGGATGTAAAATCGCGGTGAAAGCTTCTTCAAAGTGAAACTGGCATTCAGGTTCCACAGCTAATCACTGTATCGAGCCGACAACCGTCAAATGTCGCTCTATCGCTGCAGGATTTTGATGAAGCGGATATTGACCCAAAGACCCGTTGATCACCAATTTTTTCATTAAAGCTATTGTGGCTTTGCTGACACACTGTAATCAGTGTGTAATTCACATCACTTCTGACACTTACGCGGATGTGAATTATAGGTTTAAATCTTCAGAACCGATTGCGTAAATTGCTGCATTTTTAAGTCGGAAAGAACAAACCTCATGTGCCCGTGCTTTTCGATGCTATTTGGGTCGCGGTACCATTCCTTACACGTTCCTGTAAACATATTTTAAAAGTTTTACAAAACCGCTTTGTGTGGATAAAAAAGACATTTTTGTGGTGTTCCAGGATTGTACACTATTTTTTTTTGTGTCGGTATTTCACTGGAGGAACTGCGAAAAACCGCAAATATCAAATTCTTGCATATCAAAATTTTTGGTGACAGGTTTTGGCATATAGTTTTTTGTAAAAAAAAGTTTTTTTAGTTTTTACAATTTATCAGCAATAAACAATGTTGATTTGTTTACACGTCAAAAAACTTGAAAACCAAGTCTGTCCGTGTTTTCATAGAAAAAATAATGAATTTTGATGCTGTATCAGGCGATACCAATACATGCAGTTTAATTAAACAAAAGTCACCGCCACTGTTTGGATGAATAAGGTTATATATGGAAAGTCAGTTTAAAATGTTTTCGGATTTATGCTCCATACATGCATCGCGGCAAAATGTAAATGAAAATCCTCTACGCATAAAAGCGCTCAATAGCTAAAATGAATTTTCAAAATACCTGTTTATAGTTTTGTGTGCTATCGAGATGCGTTGGTTGTCAACTATTGGCGCATTTACATCTGCAGCCTTTTTGTATTCTGTTTGTTGAAGTCACCTGGCGATTGTCCCGTGTAAAATCCTTTTTGAATATATTCTCGTATATTCCATCGAGACCATCCTTTTTGCATTTCAATCTATGATTTTAACCATGACTGTATGGGAAGCTATGTTTTTGTTTGCTGCTGTCATACAAAACACATCAGTTAGCTGCCTACCGCTGTGGAAAACTCAATTACCACCCAACTTTGTTATCTGAATGAAACACTAAACAGCACCGCAGCAACACTGGATTTTCGCTAGCTAACTTGTCTATGAGTACAGGGTGTAAATTCAATTTGTCCCCGACTTTGTTTGTACACATAACGCAATTAGACTTTAGACAACTGGGGTTTTTAAGTACACTACGGTCAGAGTGCTCTGTGCAGCACTAGTACATTGCAAAATATTCCAGATAGAAATCTTCAACACTGCACCCATTGCATTTGCTCTTGATTTAGTTAAGGAGTGTGAATTTAAAGGGGTTAAAATATCTGTTATAGGTAGGTACTACAAAATTCTTGGTAGTAGAAAAAAATTGAAAGAATTATAAAAAAGAGTTCAAAACTCTGACTCCATTATTAGCAATTTCTGCATGCAGGCAACAATGCTGTTTTACTCTTGTTTAATTAACTTTTTAATTACATTTTCGTTTAGTTGAAGTTTGTTCGTTAGTGCGAAATCTCACGAGAATTAAAGCGAAAGTTTTCATTTCAACCGTTATGCGAAAGCCTACTCCACCTGGAAAGAATTTTCATCTTTCATGCATAAAGTGGAAAAACCTGGTAAAAAAATAACCACTGCCGCGCTACCATACTGACGAAGGAAATACGGAGAAAGAGGATGCATGCTATAGTCGCATAATTAAATGAAGTCAATTTAAAATGAAATGGGCACTTCTAGTTTGCCTTCCTGATTTTTGAATTTCCTTTTCTGATTTTTATAATTCCTTAATCCAAAATTGCATCACAAGGTTTTGAGTTTTTTTGTTTGTGTGAAAGAAAAAGTTTTCTACAGTTCCCTATAGTTTTATGCTTAACGAGATCTTTTTTTTGGCGAAAGTACATAACGCTGCTTGAATATCGAGTTAATTTTACAATCTAAATTTTATGTAGGTTTTATTTTACACCTTTATTAATTCAAGTGTAGACACGAGTATTTTGAGAGGTTCTTGGAGTTTTTTGAAGTGCAGAGCCTATTAAATGCCATTGAAGACCTAAAAGAAAGGTATTGACAAAAAAACCAACATATTCAGATACACGTTCCGCGATCTCAACATGAGTCGTTGGTTGCCATTTGCACGATACTTTTTTTCATAAATGAATAGCTGAAATGTGGATAGTTGAATCAGCACACGGTAAAAAATCTTAGATTAAATTGTAATCAAAATTTGATTACACTGGACATGTAATCCAATGCAAGATTGTAATCCAATAGCACGGATTAGAATTTTTTTATCTTTTTTTGGTTTCATTTAGTATCAACGTCTAATATTTTGATTAAATTCTAGACAATAATATTGGAAGTATTTAAGTTCAGTATATAATAAAAAATGATTAAAATATGAAGGCAAGAAATACTAAAATATTTTCTATATTTCGCAAATATTAAATTCTTATTCAAAACTGGAATCCGAAAGTATTTGGTTGTTACCAGTGTTGCGCCGCGTAGTCTACGTGATGTAGACTACACCATTGTCTACGCGTAGACTATTACTGTAGACAATGGTCTATTCTCTACGCGTAGACAAGGTAGACAATTAATAAAATAAAGGATAGCTGATTTAGTTTTAAAATTTCATTTCCTTCAATTAATTTTAAAGCACAATTTCCAGGAAGCAATCACCAAATGCTGTACATGAGAACATCGGAGCAAACTTTAATGGCAATTCTAATTCTATGCATGCAATCTAAGCGGTTTTTTTTTTATTTTTACGAGTGAAATCACATTGAATTCTAATTTCATTTTTGTTTCACACATTTTTCAATATAACGAACCGTTTATTTAAAAAACTGATTCATTTGTATGGGATGGCTTTGCTCATTTAAGATTATCTGTTTAATTTTTTCGAAAAACACGTTTGTTTCTAGTCTTTAGCTCAATTCCGTTGAGAGTTGTCGTACACAATTTCACTGTGGTCACGTACTCACTGCATAAAACGATAGGAAATGAGATTAGATTCCCATACAAGCAAAAAAGACTATAAAGGCACGACGCTGGTGTCGCTGAGGAGCCCAGTTAGCGAATTTTCATATAAATTTAACTCTTTAGGGACACCACCGCCTTGACATTTCTTGACAGATATGAGAAAGTCTACATTGTCTACGCAAAGTCGACATTGTCTACGCCAATGTCTACATTGTCTACCCCAAATCTATTGTCATACGCTATTGTCTACACTGAAGTGTAGACAATTAAAGTCTACGCGTAGAGGAACAACACTGGTTGTTACAGAGTTATAAATATTACAGTTACTGGAAGAAAAAAGAAGACAAAACCAATCGTTTACATTGTTTATATTCTTTACATTGTTTACTATAATTTTGGTGACTGTAAACAATTAATTTTTTACAGGTAAAATATTAAGTAAAATATGTTTTGTAAACAATTTGCACAACGCTGCTCAAGATGCTAATATCGTTTAGATCCGTGGTTCCCAAACTTTTTCAGTTGACGCCCCCCTTGAACACTTATCAAACAGCTGACGCCCCCCCCACCTTTTTTTTGAAAACCTGTCAAACCTAATATTTTGAGTTAAAAATCCACACACACTTTTACTGTCCATTTCAATTATTTATTTCCCTAGTTTCTACAAAAAAAAACTGAAAAAATAGAAAATTAATGGGATGAGTGACACTGTTTTTCTTTCACTAAAATCTGAATATTAGGTCTGATGTTTGACAGAGCACACCGGAGATCGCTTTCCAGATTAAGTCTGCAACGCTGCTTTATTTTTATTAGACAAGACGAGAACAATATCTTGAAATATTAATTTCAAATTTCTTCACGACTACCGTCCGTAGCTCTACGCCCCCCAAGGGGGGCGCGGCTGAAATTGCTTCACACCCCCCTGGCCGTGGCCCCACGCTTCCCAGTTTGAGAACCACGGATTTAGATGGTAATTAACTTTGTAATGACCGGTTAATACACTGGCCAGGAGTTGTATACATGTGGCATTATTATGGATAATTCAATAAATAATTTAATTATTTTTCTAAAATATTTCAGGTTTTTGAAAAATAAAAATATTTTATAACAAATTCAATTTTTTCTGATTTTATTGTTCATTCAGCGATTTTTAGACATTTTAGCTTGTTTTTTCCCTACCAAAGGTATGATAGACACTGAAATAAAAGAAGAAAGATTTTGTTTTTAGATATTCCGGAATTCAATAAAAAGGTTGATTAAATTTTGTTGGATGTCAAGTGTCACTTTCGCCGTGTTAGCTGTCAAAAATATGCCACTAGCTAAACTTGAGAATTGCTTTCGTAAAAAGCGAATCAAGTAGAAAAAGAATTTCGTAAAGTGAGGAGAAAAGTGGCACATTTAGTAGCAAGGAGAAAAGCTTCATTTCTCCCATTGGGATATGGATGACATGAAAAATTGATACGTAGCAAGAACACAGAACACTTCCTTTTTGTTGTTTATTAAAAATTTACAACGTAATTGGTTCCTGTCAAAAGGCTGAAAATGAAATTGTGGTGATGCCCACGGCAGGGCACCCTAAAAGTCAATTTTTATTTTGTGGCAGAAACTTTCTTAGTGGGTGGATTTGGCACATTACAGAATTTTGCTATATTCGAGTATTTTTATTTTACTTTGGAATATTGTTGTTGAATTTGTCATTGCCAGGAAACCAAAATCTTGTCATATTTCCATTATGGGAATAACTCATAGAATCATGGTCATCATATATGAATGGATATAAATTATTCTGTTGGAATGACTTGATGTAATTTGAAGGTTTTGCTATGATTTGTTGTGACAGAAAACCTATTGTTTTCATTTCCTGAACTTACTTCAAAGTTTATGATTCTAAAAACTCCACTGAACTCCATAGCCACAAATTTAAACATTTTTTATGGTGAACTCCCACTTTGAAGATGTTTTTTTTCTAAAAAAAATTTTCCTAAATAACGTCTACCATAACTACACAGAAAGGAGAACACTTTCTATAGTTTCATTATACGATCATTATCTCTTTTCTAGTAATGGAGAGTTCATGCTTAATGCTGCGTTTACACGAATGACAAATTTGTCATTCGTGTAAACGCAGCATAAGTCTTAGCTATGCGATGAAAAAGAACAAATAGTTTTTAAAAATACTTATTTATTTTTCTGTAATTATTCTTAACAGACTCCGTTCCAAGGAGGGTGGAGTTCATGGGGTTCAAAAGCCATTTAGAAATTATTTTTGAAAATCAATTTGTTGGTATAGGGAAGGGGTTGTTGCAACTCCAGGCTCGATTTGAAATTTTTAAAATTCAATTAAATGTTGATC
Organism: Chrysopilus asiliformis; assembly: GCA_964034945.1. Taxonomy (NCBI): domain Eukaryota; kingdom Metazoa; phylum Arthropoda; class Insecta; order Diptera; family Rhagionidae; genus Chrysopilus; species Chrysopilus asiliformis. The sequence continues at coordinate 8,819,188 of OZ035960.1, forward strand.
CAATTTAAATCCGTGAGATATTTAACCGTCAACATATCGGCACATTTGTTTTCAAAAAATTTTGCTTTCGACACATTTTTTTCCTTCTTATTCTCCTATAGTCATTTCCTTGTTGCAGCTCTTCTGCAATGATAAGAATTTGATTCAGAGTTAACTACCCACCTCAATCCAAAATGAAAGTTCTAAAAATTCATTAATTCTTATGGCATTTTAAGATTTTCAAGTCTAAGTTTTATACTCTTTACCACATATTTGAAGAAATAACAAAAGTTTGACTCATATATTTGTCTTTGAAAGTGTTCTGTGTATTTCCAGGCAATCTTGAGAAATTTTAGTTCTCTTAGTTCTACCTACGAAGTAATTAAAGTGGTAAGAAATTTACATATTTATAAGTTTGAAAATTTCTTATGATTATTTTCTTACCAAACACTTGTATAATAGAAAATTAATCCGTTTAACTATTAAGTTTATGTATTTTATTAATCCTTCAATTTATTTAATCAGTTTTAGAGCTTATACCGGAAGATACGGTAGTTTAGCATAAATATAACTCGGGAAATAACCTAAATATGCTTGTGGAGTCACCTTAATATATACTATAATCCATATAAAATAGTAGCTAAGCAGCAGGCGGGAAAAATTATCAGAGATTGCAATTCAAGAGGCCCTGTCTTTGCAAGTCATGAAATAAGATGTAATTTTGCGCATGTGACGCATATAATTTAAGAATGTTATATAATTTAAGAAACTATTTAGGACCGACACAAATTAATTGCAATAAATCACAGTTTTGAAGGACATTATTCACATCCTGGAAATCATTTTTGAAATATACAAATTGGAAATATCCAGGGCGCCCCCAATTTCCACTAAAAAGAACGTTCGTCCTAAAATACTACGCACAAAATACAGTATACCGTGTTTTTTATTTAGGCTTCATGCAAATTTATAACTCGTTTTTTATGTGTATTTTTTTGTGTACTTTGTGTATGGCCACGACGGGTTTTTTGGTTTTGTTCGTCTGTCTATTGAATGAGTGTTGGTTAATAGGGTGGTTTTCACCCCCATTCACCCTTGGCCACCTGTTGTTAGACGATGACATTTCTACCGTTGGCGTTTTGTTCCTGTGTAACTCCTGCTGTTGTTTGCTGATGCTAGACTATCATTATTGAAGTTGTTGTTGCCGTTGTTGCTTTTGTTGTTATTGGAATCGGTGGATTTTTTCTTTATTTATGGTATGCTATACATGCACACAATATTTGTTGTACATACTATGTAGTAGGTACTGTCAGTTGATTTTTTTTTAGCCACGTCAAAGAATACAAAAGCCGATTCCGTGTACGATGATTGCGAAGCCAACTAATTTCTCTGTCGTAGCATAATCTCCAAATTATTTATGGCCTGTCTACAACATAAGCCTATTATTCTTTGCCAACGATGAGGCTACGTGTTTTAAATAAAATTTATTACTTTCAAAAGCTCATTTTGTTCTGTTTTTCACGGTGCTGCCTCTTGACTCTAAAAGAATTACACCAGCTGAGTGTCCTGGCGAACCGAGATAATTAAACATTAATTGTACGATATTAAAAGACAAAATAGACTCCTTGTCCGAGAGAATATACAACAGACTCCACAAGAAGCAGTGATGTTGGGAAAGAAAAGACCAGGAGGTGGGCAAAGCGCATAATTTTCGAGTTGTCCATAAACAGTACGACAACATAACTTACACCATTCATATTTACTATAGTTCCCCACGTTTCTCAATTTTTTGTTAGAACAATTTTTCTGTTAACTTTTCCGTAATTCGTGGATTTTTTCATATTTGACTTTGCGGGGTGGTTTTTCAACTTATTTACATTTCATCCCCATTACTTTTATTACGCATTGTAGCATCAACCGAAAAATTAGGTACTTACCAAACATCTCAGAATATTAATTTCCCACTGCTTTTACATTTAACTCCGAGTATAAGACGAATTGTGTTCACACTTTTTCTGCTTGATTACATGGGGAAAAATTTCCCAAATTTTTCATCATTCATAGCGTTGATGTTCATTTTCTACTCGGACTTGGTTTGTAATTGAATTATTATTTTGTTTTAAAAAACATTTCTTAAGGCTCCGCAGTTCTTGAAACACCAAGGGCAATTTTTTGTTGTGTTTTTTTTTTTTTACAAAAATCACATTTTTAATGTAACTTTCAAGCAAACAGTGTTTTCACATTAAAATTTCCATTCCCTGGTAATTGGACAATTCAAATACTTTAACTTTAATTTCGGTATATTTTCAATACTTTAATTTCGGTATAACTTTTCACTGTCTTATACGAAGTTGTATTCATGAAACATTTCTATACCTCTTATATTTGCCTAAAAACATTTCCCGAGCATTCCTTAGGCCTATGTTACACACGGCAACTTTAAGCGGGGACTTTTCTTAAGTATAGGCGCGAGAAGTGAGGGCCCCTCACTTCTCTCGCCTATACTTAAGAAAAGTCGCCGCTTAAAGTTGCCGTGTGTAACATAGGCCTTAGTCGATTGGGGCATTTTTAGAAAAATGTCTTTCTGTCTGTCAGTCTGTTTGTCTGTGTACAAGATTTCTCAAATATTAATAGAGCTAGAGCCATGAAATGCATTTTTGTTCCTATAATGGGACGATCCTATCAACTTTTGGTGGAAATCCGTTAATCGGAAGTATCCAAAATGGCGGCTTTTTAAAAATCGCAGTTTGGTTTTTTGCTATTTACTTTGATACTACGCGTTTTTCAGTAGTCTTATGTGAGACAAAAATCGAAGACAATAAAATTTCCTGCACTTTTGTCTTTCACTAGAGCTTGATATCTCAAACCGGTATCGGGATATACCGTTATTTCAAAACAATCCGTTTTTTTTTATTTTCGAAAATTAACGGTTTTTTTATATATTTGCTAATATTTTACTTGTCATATTATGTTGTAAATTGCCCAAAAACGTCGATTTTATATAAGAAAGGCATGTGCTCTTCAAACCAGATATTTTTTTAAAAGTTTTGTCAACGTCTCATTGATCATTTTGATAATTCTTCGCGTTTTTAACTACAGTAATCCCTCGAACTGCGCGGTAGATACGTGCCACAAAAAGAGCGCGCACTGCCAAACCGCGCACTGTGAACCCTACTTTGTATAAAATATTGGGGTTAGGTCCCAAATATTAGAAAAATTCCAAAAAAAATAGAAAAAAGTTTGTATTTAAGGACATAGTTAAAGTAATACAAAGATATGATATGTATTACTAATCTTTTTGAAAAATTAGTGATTGATTACCCGATTTTTGTTTTTCATTATGCATTTCTACGTATGGGCCTAAGGCGGCTGTCAAATTTCACCGAAATTTTAAGGCGCGCTCCGTATCAGGGTCCATATTAAGAGCTTCTTATTAAAGTGAAGCATTAAAAAATTTGTCAGTTTTTCGTGCGTAAGGTTTTTCTTTCCTATAACCTCTATAACTTCACTTTCATCATTTTAGTCGTTATAATTATCGCCGAACTGCATCAAAATATCGTCAGCAGTCATATTTTCTTCATCACTTGCAAGGACTTCCATGATATTTAAATATAAGCACGAAAGTACCAAATATATACGAAGATACCAAATTATCAGCTGATTCCTTCTTGTCGGGGATTCACCAAAATATGTTCAGAACATGTTTTTTATACGAAAATTATAAAAAAACCGCGCAGCTGCGAAATTTTTACCGCGCAGTTCGAAATTTTGGTATTAAAAACTTAACTGCGCAATTGCGAAACCGCGCAGTCCGAAACCGCGCAGTTCGAGGGATTACTGTACTCTGTAGACCTACTACATAACATCAGATATTTTCTTTTAAATTTTATAAAGGTATTGTTAATGCAACTTCTTTCTTTTGATTTAGAATAGTTATTGTTATAGCAGAAAGTGTATGTAAGCACATTGACATAAAACATTTTTGAAAGCAATAAATTTATATTTAAAGTTTAACAAAGTTTGTAGTGGTACAAGAATATTATTTCTCTTATTTCATTGCAAAGTGTGCGCTTTTATAACACACAGAAATTTGCAATTTTGTCGCAAGAGCCATTTTAGATTCTAAATAAGAAATTTAATTCGATTTTATGCATGAAACAACTTTGAAGAATAATAAATTTTATATATATATATGCTAGTATTTTATGAATGTTATCAATGTAACGAATGTTGGGGCTAATAAATGCGGGTATCATATCTAAAGTTCATACTTATTCATTCATATAAGTATTTCTCACCATTTTCAAAGAAGGAGAAATCTGTCTGTGTAGAAATTATGATTGTACGCTGAGTGCATTTTAGATACGACGGCATTTTATGATTTACGTTTTATATGTTTTTCTTAGGTTTATGGATACAACTATATTAACAGTGCTTATGTTTGTAACATCCAGAGTGACGAGATATTCACTATTTACGTTCGAAGATGATGTGGCTGAGAGGGAGGCAGGGTGGCACGCTGGACGTTATAGGGCTTAGCTCGCCGGACGGGGAGGGGTTCTTGCCAGCTCTCAACCACCACTCGTGTTACAAATGAATTCGTGCCGGTTCCAAAACGACTTCTTCATCTTCAATAAAAAAAAGGAAGGGGAAAAGGATTATAACCGATGAAAAACCATTACCTGTTCCATCATCTTCTGGTTATATATATCTGCCCCTCACTCGGGCTTTAGCAAAGCATATTCAAATAAAATAAATTATAAAACAAACGCTGACTATATTTAAATAAAAGAAAAGCATTTAATCGTAATAATAAGTTACCAACAAATTTATTAAAGGCATAAAGCGCCTAAAAGACCGAAAACTATAATCAAAAGCAAATATAAAAAAACCATGCCAAAATCAAACTCATTTAAAATAAATAAAAACCAAGCATCAACATATCCTTAAATTAAACCAAGTATGTAATAACACTAATTTAAATATGAATAAATACAAAAATAACTTATCAAATCCAGTCAATAAATAGAATCAAAAATAAATTGCAAACCAATTAAGTCCACATAAATTATATGCAAATTTTCCTAAATAGGTGCGCTTCGGAATAGAAAAGGGAAATTCTTTGAGCTCAGAGAAGTTTCTATGGTGGTTCGTAGCATAAAAATTAAATAGCAGAGAGAAAAAAAATCGTGTGGAATTAACTGCATTTAGAAAAGTTTAAAATCTAACAATGATTCTATTAATTAATTTAAAAAGAACTAGCGGAAAAAAAAACAATAATTAAATGAACCGATGACGCAGAATCGTTTTATTGATGATGATGACTCGTTGTCTTTCTGCTTTGCTTTTTGCGTGGCTTTGTTCCTCGCCACCGCTAATCAACGGCCAGTAGATGAATTAAAGCAACTCGAAATAACTGATGCAGAGTTGAATTCAAAATTTCTATGTGACGAATATTTATGCTACGTTTAGCTCGTTTACAAAGTTTTTTTGCTCAAGTGCAATCAGGATTCGACCTCCCTTTTTATGCTTTCTTCTTGTTCGACGAAAAATCAAAATAGTATCGCTGGGAAATGCCCGCGCATAACTATTGGCTTCCAAAGCGTATGCGTAATTTATCGATGAGATTTGTTTAAACAAAATTAATACGCAGAAATAAAATACGTGGATATAAGTTATGTGGATTCAAAAAAAAAACGTAGGTATCAAATACGTGGAAAAAAACGGTGTAGGGAAAGACCGGATTACCCTCTGGTTTGGCAAAAATAAATTTCACAATACTTGCGATTATTTGCGTTTAATTCCTGAGGAGCCAAAAGGAATTCCTGCTCGCTAATTTGCCCAATTTCCAGACACGATAAAGTCGGTGACATCCAATCCGGCTGTTAAAGATTTTATTTAATTACACTCCACTTTACTTAATATTTAAACAAAACCTACTCTTTCCCTATTATTAACACTACACTAATAAAATAAACTCAACTTTTGAATTCGACTGATCTAGTCGAGTGTACTTTCTACCAGCAACTAAATGATTTGCAAAATTTGAAATTTTCAAATTCTACACTGAATCTGCCTAACGACTAACACGACCCCTTTTAACATATGGTATAAAGTCAGTGGCCAATTTGATCCCTTCAGGATATTCGCGTACCTATGGCAACGCTGCTTCTGTCAAAGTGATCGACGTCATAAAAGGTAGGATATTGTTTTGTTTATTATTCATTTCAGCTAATTTTCCTATATTTTCCAGGTATACATGATCATCCTAGATCCACCGGGGAGTCTCACGAGCTGAGTATCGCCAGGATGATCCGAAGAAACCGGCATCGAAGAAAAGGTAAACATTTCTTTTCACCGATCGAATTTCATTTTTCTTTTTTTACAGCCTTTCTGTGGTAGGTTTTCAGATAACTCGGACAACTGGACGATATCGGAGCAAGGATTCAGACGGCTAGACGGACGAGGATCAACCGATCAGAAATACTGGACAAACGGACCCGCGATGGACTTCTGGATGAAGATCCGTATCTCCTTTTCTGAGTATATTTTTTTCTATTAACTTTCTTTTAATTTCCTATTTTCATTTTCAGGCGGATGCTACAACATCAGGGTTTTCGACGGGCTGAAGCGGAGGTGAAAAACCTGAAAAAACATCAGCCAGAAAATGTTCGGAAAGACGACTACCTGAAATTTTCGTCACTCTGGATTGAAAGTCCACAACGTGGGGAAGAACCCACGACCCTGAGATTAAGAGTCTCATTGTATACTAACTGAGCTAGCCGGGCTAAACGTTTACCTTAAGAGATCGCTGCCAGTTACCAGTAATTTTAGGACGGACAGAACGGAATGACTAAGCTTGCATCAAACGGACGGAAGTTCGATGGAACGGTCGACTATTTCTTAAAGATAAGTATTTTTACAATTACTAACTTAACCTTAATATATTAACATTTTCGAATTTTAGAATACCTTTAACAGAAGAATTTAACCAGATTACATTGCCAGGGTCGTTATAAAAATTCAGAATGGGTCCTTCCACTCTGAATTGAAAAAAAAGCTGTGCTCTTTCAAGTCCGGCCAGGTTGGTCTGTACTTGCTACGGAAGTACCGCCAGAACCACAGTTTACCCTTTAACAAAAGGATAAACAGGTCCAGTCTGCTTTTGATTTTACGGTACCGATAGCGAGTGAGTTTCCGGAGATTTTTATTATTAATGTACTCGTCGGACTTGTCACCGAAACCGACCATAATCGAGGACTTGAAAACTCGATTTCGAACTTGAGATTCCGAATTAGATTCATTTTCTTGACCCGGCCATTCAACTTCCGTATTTCTAACCTCTGAGGAGTGTATTATCTTCTGTTTAAAATTATCTATCTTTGATTGACTTTCCCTGGGTACGTTAACATTAACTGGTCTTATTAACTTGAGGGTTACACTGTAAGGTTTTTGCAAAGGTTTAATTCTCACTAAATCGTCGAAATGACCGAAAATTTGATTTTTCAGAGTCGTGTTATTAAATTTGGGGTTTTCAAAGTTTTGCCTGGTTTTCCACTTATTAATGATTGGAAATGTGGATTGGTTTTCCCGAAGATACGGGCTTAGTACAAAACTTATAGCGTTCTCCATATTTTCAACCAAATTTAAAGTTAAACTATCTACCAAGGTTTCATAAAAATCTTTGACCACACTTGCCAGAAAATTCGCTATGGTTTCTGCTGAAAAGTTCGCGTTATCCCACGATTTAATTTGGAGCGCTGTTTGAGGAAACATCACGTGTATTGTTTTAATCACGATTGATGTCATATTTTTAAACATTATCGCTTCCAATTTCCCAGGCAGGTTTAATGATTTTTGAATAACCCCGTCTCCAACTCTAGTGAGAGCTAAATTTATACATAATTGGACTTTCATTTGGTATTTAATATAAAAGGAGGCGAATTCCGACTTTAAATGGTAAACATACAGTCCTATTGATTCGACCTCCCTACGATAGTCCTCAAAAAGTTGTGCCGTAATCGTCTCAATCTGATGCAGATGTGTTAGAAACGTATCATCTGAATAAATATGGTTAGCCATCTTACTTAGTTAAAAAAAATTATGTTCTAATAATAATTATACGAAATCTAAAAATATTATTTGTTAGAAAACTAATAAATTTTACAACAACAAAAAATTGACGTATTCTATGGTTTTTTTTTCTTTCTTTCCTTTTCACACAATATTCATAATTATAGGGACAGATATATCACCCATCCGGTTTTGGAACATTGTTGGTTTTGGCATTCACAAAGTTATTAAAAAAAATCGGGAGAAAAATAATTACTCTACTATGTAGACGTTTTTGAACGTTATCATTTAAATTTTCTAGCTGATTGCAATAGCGCTGGGCAAACGCAAAACTCCCACTACAGGGTGGTGTTCTGGGACTCCAGCGAATTGTTCAGTTTCGTATTTGTTTCCGTTGCAAAAAAAAAATATGATGGCAAACTCACGTTGATGCCTTGCATCTACGCGGGACACATCATATTTTTAACCTTTTTTAAGCGACTACATCTATTTCGAAAAACTACTTTTGCTTAGAAATCATCGTGGCAAACGCGAGTACCACTTTGCTCACAAGCTTTGTGTCCCGGGACTCACGATGAACTAAACATCAGAAGAAATTCAAAAAAAAATCATTAACAAAATCCGAAGATGAAGAACCTGAGATATCAACAGACAGACTAAAGATTGAAAGTTTAAAAAAAAATTGAAACGATAAAACTTCAAAAAAAAAATTTGGAAAAATAACTGATCAATAAGGGAGGAAAAGCCTTAGCATTTTCAGAAAAGAAAGGGGTGCACTTTCCGTGAAGGACTCGGCTGTGTGTCTAAGTTTTCCGTGGAGGACTACTGTGCGACACGTTGGGCGCCAATTTGTAACATCCAGAGTGACGAGATATTCACTATTTACGTTCGAAGATGATGTGGCTGAGAGGGAGGCAGGGTGGCACGCTGGACGTTATAGGGCTTAGCTCGCCGGACGGGGAGGGGTTCTTGCCAGCTCTCAACCACCACTCGTGTTACAAATGAATTCGTGCCGGTTCCAAAACGACTTCTTCATCTTCAATAAAAAAAAGGAAGGGGAAAAGGATTATAACCGATGAAAAACCATTACCTGTTCCATCATCTTCTGGTTATATATATCTGCCCCTCACTCGGGCTTTAGCAAAGCATATTCAAATAAAATAAATTATAAAACAAACGCTGACTATATTTAAATAAAAGAAAAGCATTTAATCGTAATAATAAGTTACCAACAAATTTATTAAAGGCATAAAGCGCCTAAAAGACCGAAAACTATAATCAAAAGCAAATATAAAAAAACCATGCCAAAATCAAACTCATTTAAAATAAATAAAAACCAAGCATCAACATATCCTTAAATTAAACCAAGTATGTAATAACACTAATTTAAATATGAATAAATACAAAAATAACTTATCAAATCCAGTCAATAAATAGAATCAAAAATAAATTGCAAACCAATTAAGTCCACATAAATTATATGCAAATTTTCCTAAATAGGTGCGCTTCGGAATAGAAAAGGGAAATTCTTTGAGCTCAGAGAAGTTTCTATGGTGGTTCGTAGCATAAAAATTAAATAGCAGAGAGAAAAAAAATCGTGTGGAATTAACTGCATTTAGAAAAGTTTAAAATCTAACAATGATTCTATTAATTAATTTAAAAAGAACTAGCGGAAAAAAAAACAATAATTAAATGAACCGATGACGCAGAATCGTTTTATTGATGATGATGACTCGTTGTCTTTCTGCTTTGCTTTTTGCGTGGCTTTGTTCCTCGCCACCGCTAATCAACGGCCAGTAGATGAATTAAAGCAACTCGAAATAACTGATGCAGAGTTGAATTCAAAATTTCTATGTGACGAATATTTATGCTACGTTTAGCTCGTTTACAAAGTTTTTTTGCTCAAGTGCAATCAGGATTCGACCTCCCTTTTTATGCTTTCTTCTTGTTCGACGAAAAATCAAAATAGTATCGCTGGGAAATGCCCGCGCATAACTATTGGCTTCCAAAGCGTATGCGTAATTTATCGATGAGATTTGTTTAAACAAAATTAATACGCAGAAATAAAATACGTGGATATAAGTTATGTGGATTCAAAAAAAAAAACGTAGGTATCAAATACGTGGAAAAAAACGGTGTAGGGAAAGACCGGATTACCCTCTGGTTTGGCAAAAATAAATTTCACAATACTTGCGATTATTTGCGTTTAATTCCTGAGGAGCCAAAAGGAATTCCTGCTCGCTAATTTGCCCAATTTCCAGACACGATAAAGTCGGTGACATCCAATCCGGCTGTTAAAGATTTTATTTAATTACACTCCACTTTACTTAATATTTAAACAAAACCTACTCTTTCCCTATTATTAACACTACACTAATAAAATAAACTCAACTTTTGAATTCGACTGATCTAGTCGAGTGTACTTTCTACCAGCAACTAAATGATTTGCAAAATTTGAAATTTTCAAATTCTACACTGAATCTGCCTAACGACTAACACGACCCCTTTTAACATATGGTATAAAGTCAGTGGCCAATTTGATCCCTTCAGGATATTCGCGTACCTATGGCAACGCTGCTTCTGTCAAAGTGATCGACGTCATAAAAGGTAGGATATTGTTTTGTTTATTATTCATTTCAGCTAATTTTCCTATATTTTCCAGGTATACATGATCATCCTAGATCCACCGGGGAGTCTCACGAGCTGAGTATCGCCAGGATGATCCGAAGAAACCGGCATCGAAGAAAAGGTAAACATTTCTTTTCACCGATCGAATTTCATTTTTCTTTTTTTACAGCCTTTCTGTGGTAGGTTTTCAGATAACTCGGACAACTGGACGATATCGGAGCAAGGATTCAGACGGCTAGACGGACGAGGATCAACCGATCAGAAATACTGGACAAACGGACCCGCGATGGACTTCTGGATGAAGATCCGTATCTCCTTTTCTGAGTATATTTTTTTCTATTAACTTTCTTTTAATTTCCTATTTTCATTTTCAGGCGGATGCTACATGTTACAACATTTCCAGTATTTTATTTATTATTGTTGATAGGGATTCTAAGTTTCTTCATACACAATTTAAGTTAGAATTCGAATTGCGGTTGTATGGGCGCCTTAAAAGTAAAAGAGTCGCTATGCGATGCATTTATACTGGAAATTAGACAATAAGCGTTAGAGAGTGTTGTGAAGTGATTATTTCGTACGGAAGGATGTTACACGCTATTGTTTCTATAGTCATTTATCAGACTCGTTTGTTATTCAGCATAAAAACCATTTTTGATGCAAATTTCCCACCAGAAATTAGATCTTTGAGTCTGGAAAAGACAAAAAGCATAGTAATTGAATTGCATTGCCTTTATGAATATTTAACAAATAATAAAAGTCAATAGAGTTATGTATGACTGTTACTCGAATTTCGAGTTGATAACATTTTGTGTCAATTTGAAAGACGTAAATTTAGCTTGAAAAACATTGAGCTTAAATGTTGTCATAGGATTTTCGAGGCTCAGAAACTCAACACAACAAAAATAATGCTTTTTTTCTTATTCAGACCCGACTTTTTCTTGTTATATATGTATATAGCGGTTTGCACAGACAAAACTTTGCAACTTATATGTTCCACTTAAATTACTCACATCGAAGAATTGCTTGTCTATAAGCAAGCGGGGGGAGGAGGCGGAAAAATATACGTTATAATCATAAATTTTATAACAAATGCGCCGCATGTGATTTTTTAAAATAAAGATACGACAGAGGTAGAAAATTATGAAAAAACTACGCCGCAGGCGAATATTTTTGGTTTGAAGACTAAATCGCAAAATCTTGGACAGGATGGGATCGTCATACTGCTAGCTACACTCAGAAAAATACTTCTCTCATTTGAAGAAAAACAGAGTTCCAGGTCATATAAAATTGATAATAATTTAGCGCCATCGAAAATTTTCCTTGTATTAGAAACGTTTTCTTTGAAAAAATCTATTGGTTTCCGAGATAACATGCTTAAATCCGGGATTGAAAGTTTTGTAGAACTAGATATCAAATTTTTTGCATGCAAAATCCACGCGGCCACTTATAAGAGGAAAATTTATTGGAATTCTTTGTCTATTGATTTAGGATATTATTTTCAGATTTTTTTAATTTCTTTTTTTTATACCCGTATGGTGAAACCAAAGGGTATATATTAACTTTGCCTTACCGTGTGTAACGCCAAGATCACACACAAAAATGAATTACACCAGTGTGTTTAGAATGATAAAAAAAATTCAATTTTGCATGTCCGTCCGTCTGTCTGTCCGTCTGTCTGTCCGTCTGTCTGTCCGTATGTCTGTCCGTCTGTCTGTCCGTCTGTCTGTCCGTCTGTCTGTCCGTCTGTCTGTCCGTCTGTCTGTCCGTCTGTCTGTCCGTCTGTCCGTCTGTCTGTCCGTCTGTCTGTCCGTCTGTCCGTCCGTCTGTCTGTCCGTCTGTCTGTCCGTCTGTCTGTCCGTCTGTCTGTCCGTCTGTCTGTCCGTCTGTCTGTCCGTCTGTCTGTCTGTCTGTCTGTCTGTCTGTCTGTCTGTCCGTCTGTCTGTCCGTCTGTCTGTCCGTCTGTCTGTCTGTCTGTCTGTCTGTCTGTCTGTCTGTCTGTCTGTCTGTCTGTCTGTCTGTCTGTCTGTCTGTCTGTCTGTCTGTCCGTCTGTCTGTCCGTCTGTCTGTCCGTCTGTCTGTCTGTCTGTCTGTCTGTCTGTCTGTCTGTCCGTCTGTCTGTCTGTCTGTCTGTCTGTCCGTCTGTCTGTCTGTCTGTCTGTCCGTCTGTCCGTCTCTTTCTTTTTTGTGGGACTAACATTTTTAAATATTTTAGACGGCTTTTATGAGAATACCGAAATATCCTTTTTTATCAATATCAAAAACTCAATTTTTTCGCGTGAAAATGGCTTTTCCGGTAATCAAATACGCGATTGAAAATGCAGTCAATAACACAAAGAACAATGACTATAAGAAATGAAAAGAACAAGAAAATAAGGAAATTGTGATATTTCTTTGATGTTTTGTAACCCGTTAAAAATTTCAACTAAGAAGGATTTTCAAAAAGACTCTCACGTCTCACTTTGGTTCTGGTTGTGACTCAAAGGACATTTACTATATTCTCTGAGCTGGGCTGTCTGTAATTTGTAAGGACCTTGGTCACGTCTGACTTTTCCTTGAACGAACGACAAAATAAGGTCGGTCGATTGATTATCACCCAGGACGTTAAGTTTCTCATCACGTTTTCGTCGATATTTGTCCTTTCGTATATTTCGAGGATATTACATTTTTTTTGTGATTTTTCTTTCTCTCTGATGGTGCGAAGGCAACCATAAGGTTTGCTTAATAAATGGCTTTTTGATATATCATCATTTATTTAGTTTTTTCTTAGGGTTTTTTTCACTTTTCTTTTTTTGTTCTTGGTTCATTTTTTTTTTTGTTTCATGCTCTTAAATTTTTTCCATTTCCGGGCTGCGTGTTTTTTTCAATCTGATAGTCCTGGGAAGAAAAATTATCGCACTTCAGTTTTATGAAATGCAAGAACGAAAATTTAATTTATTTTCACTGTTTTTTTTTACTTCTATATGATGGCAAATATGTGCGTCTTGTCAGTAAAAACTGCAAAATTGTGTTTTTATCTGTGTCGGTGTATATCAAAATATCACTTTGTTAAATTAAAGAAAATTAATTTTTCCATCATATTTTCGCTATTGTAAAACTATGATGTTTTCTATCTACCTTTGGATTTAATATTGGTGCTGGGAAAAATGGAAAAGGAATCGGATGAGATAAATTGAAAAATTGAAATTCATTAATACTATAGTTTAACGGTCAACATCAGTTGTGAAACTTTTTTAATTACGATCTAGATGAAATGGATAAAAGCAAAAGAAACAGACTATATTTTATTATTTGACGGAAACTGATAATTGTGATCTCGTTTTTCCTTTTCCAACTGAACTTTTGCAAGTAAATGGCGTTTTTCATTTAAATAAAGTTTTCAACCATTAAAATGAAATTGAATTTCAATTCACATTTTTTTTTTGAAGTGAGAAAAATATTTTCTCAATTAAATAACATTTTCCACTGTTCTGTTTGCAATAATGGAAAATTGATAATTGCAAAATTGAAAGAGTTTAAATTTGCTTTTATTCTCTTATTGAATTTCCCTCACATCTTTTTAAAAAGAATAAATTAAAGCATCCGACTTAATGAAACACTTTAAACAATAGTTGAAAATTCAATTTTTTTTATTTTAATATAATTTTTTCATTGTATTGTACTTTAGGCGAAAAGATTTTTTCGTATATGGCGTGCAGTTTCCGGTTACATGTGTGGTGCATGCATTCATGTCCTGTTGATAAATTTTGCAATAAAAGTTGAGATTTGAGACGAACTTTTATTGGCCTCAAGACAAATTACGAGGGAAAACTTTTTCCACTACCGAAAAGCAAAAATATACTTCGTTTCGACGGTAAACTTTCTTGTCATTGTGGTTAAGTTGTGGTCGTACTTGTTGTATATACTTGAACTACTCACAATAAAAAAAAGTTCCATTATATATATGTGGGAAAACCAAATTTATTTTCATTTATATATTTTCAAACTCTTGAAAATTCATTCAAAACTGTTGGGATATGAAATTGGTTTCTAATCTTTTGTTAAGAATAACACAAAAAATAAAACTTTACACCATTATTGCATTGAATGTATATTTAGATAAGGTTTTAGGTGAACAGTAGATGCCAAAATCTATTAGTTTTTGAAGAGGTATTTTTAATTTTTTCCTTTATACAATCGAACGTAGAACGATTAAAATGTCTGCAAGGTTTTAATTAAATTGGTTAAATTTGAGTTTTTACACCCATTAGATCAGTGGCTCCCAACCTTTTCAATGGTATGCACCCCTTGACGCCTCCGTGCAAGGCTATTGTAATTCTCTGCCGCTGCTCACACATTTTTGTGAATCCGCTACAACTTTGTTATGGGAATTTTTTTTTATCAAATTTTGGAAGAAAATTGTTCAATTTATAGTTGTAAATTCTAAACATCACGAGAGGAAAATCGAAAAAAATATTGAGAAATTCCACTTTTATTCTGAATATTTGGAAATTTTCACAAAATTAAAATTTTAAATCACAATTTTTTGATAGTATTTATAACATGTTTTGCGGGGAAAAAAGAAAAAAGTGCTGCGAGGATTATTTTTTTTGTAGAAAGACATGCCATTTACAGAAGAGTCATAGAACAATACGAAAATCTTTACGTGTTAAGGTTTACTTCATCCTAAACTTACTAATATATAAACATAACAAAAGCTATAATTGCCAATCTGGCAATTATTGAAAACCCGTATGGTGATTTAAGTGAACGGCAAACAGTTTTATCAAAATTCCACTATGTTTCCAATAAGATTTCTTAAAATTTGTTCCAATCGGATTTTGATGTATGGGAGTTTTATGTAGAATAATATCCTGAATAACTTTTGTTCTTGGACTTTTTTTGATAAGATGCACCGTTTTTGAGATATTCGCAAAAAATCGTTTTCGTTCGTATGGGGGGTACCCCCCCTAATGGTCCATTTTTGCCCATTAACGAACTTAGCCTCGCATTTTACGAAAAACGGATCTGTGTAAAATTTCAAGTATCTAGCTCAATCCGTGCGCCCGCAATCCGCGCCACAGACAGACAGACGGACGGACAGACAGACAGACAGACGGACGGACATGCACAATTCAATTTTTTTTATCATTCTAAACACACTGGTGTAATTCATTTTTGTGTGTGATGACGGGATCTTGGCGTTACAAACGGTAAGGCAAAGTTAATATACCCTTTGGTTTCACCATACGGGTATAAAAATGAGTTGGTGTCTGTCTGTTCCTCTTTCACGCAAAAACGGCTGAACCGATTGACTTGAAATTGGGCATGAGTGTTTGTGGTAGTTCTGGTTCCAACATAGGCATACGGAAAAGTAGCGCGAGGGGTGGGGGGAATAAGGGGAGGGGTTAAAGTGATTTCGAAACTTAGTTTTTGCGCTATGTTACTCTTTCGCGGGGAAACTACTGAACCGATTGGCCTGAAATTTGGCATAGATGTTCGTCGGGGGTCCAGCCCCAAATTTAACCCATTAAAAAGTAGCCAGAGAGGTGGGGGAGTAAGGTGAGGGGGTACAGTGATCTCGAAACTTAGCTCTTCCTCTATGTTACCCTTTCGCGGGGAAACTACCGAGCCGATTGGCCTGAAGTCTAGCTCCAACATAGACAATAGAAAAAAATTGAAAAAACTTTACCTGGCAACGACGGGTATGCAGTCCAAAATAATACAAACGTCCTTAGCAATACACTGCATAATAAAATTTGACAAATTTTCTAACGGGATGCTGAAATAATATTTTCAAATTTATAGAATTGAAAATTTACAATTAAAATTTAAAATTGTTACTGTCAAAATTTGCAGTTGATATTTAAAAAAATAATAATTGCAATTTTTTAAATTGGGCAATGAAATCGAATTCAAGTACAGTTTAGTTGGATTTATAATTTTATCTAAAAAATCTAAAAAAAACCCCTCTCGCACCCTGGCACCGCACCTATAGCACCTTTTAAATCCTTTTGGTTCAATGCAATTCAGTGTTGAGATTATTTTAATATTCGACATATGAGGTACGATTTTGGTAAATCAGCATATTTTGTTAAATTTACATACACATATGTATATCTGAAAAAACCAAAACGAAGATCGTATGTTTATCTATTTATATATCTGCTTAAATAACAATCGACCAATCAAATTTTCTATCAATCGTTCTTAATCAAGAATTTATCTCAATGCGACATAACTCAATCAGAAGAGAAAAATCTCCGTCGAATTTAAATAGATTCAATATTAAAGGCCGTCGTTGTGCTGTTCTTCTTATATTTTCACGCAGAATGACGAAAAAAACACATTTTTTTTATTGATTTTTTTCCAACTCGAATATATTTCCCTGATGTCGACTCTTTTTTTTTGAATATTTTGATGTAGATGTTGAAGTACAACATAAATCTTTTCCCTTATATTGATTTAATTTATGGAATTGAGAATTTCCTTATATTATTTTGCAAAAATAGAAAATTTTCTGATTCTTTGGATGTCTACACTCGATTCCAATGCCGATTTTGATTACGAAACGGAGCCAAGGAAAAATCAAATTCAGAGGGAAATCAGATTCGGAGTCAAATTCAGATACTGAATATTTTATTTTCTATACAAATTGCAAACGAACTTCATCTTAAAGGATCATTAGGTCGTATTGTAATCCTTTCTGATGATTCTACAGCATTTATTTGCTTGCGCTGATACACATGCATGTATATTTTTTTTGTCGGTAATAAATGTACAAGAAATGTTCTCATCACTTGTTGAAAATTCCTAACATTTTACATGTATGGGTGTGTGTACACAAATATAGATGAAAATCAAATAACTTCACATAAATTTTCCGTCACTTCGCAATAAAATGTACAGCTATGTGTACTAAAATGATAGCTTTGTATTTTGGTGATTTCTTATTATGTTGAAAGCATGAAAGTCAAATATCGCCATCCCTGTGCACAAACAGGGCGAATTACACAAGAATTTTCATAGATGGTATAAGTTTTTAGGATATTTGCACATATTCCATAGCGTTCATTTTCTATTACTAAAGAAGTCGCCTGTGTTTGGCTGTTTTTTATCCTGTCTATTTGCCTGTGTTGGTGTGTTAAAACTTTCCATATATTTTATAGTTGACGATTTTTATATATTTATAAATATTTTGTTCTCTTTCCCCTAATTTTGTTTATGCTCTATGCTAGCTACCATTTATAAAACATGTTTGCTTATATGTTGGAAGCATAAAGGGACTTCTACTTGAAAATATTTTGCATGCTTTCTGTTAACAGAATTCCAAGAATTTCCTATAGCGTACAAAAGAATTCGCTAAATTGCTTCTATATGAATTGTGCGTTTAAAATTTCTGTATAATTAATAGCACTGTACATTTCTTATCACCCCATATTTTTTATAATTATATCAAGTAAATTGTAAAGGCATTTAAGTATTTTTTAGTACTATCTGATTGCTTTCTATCTATATTGCTTTATGTAGGTTTTAAGGAAAGGTGTTTCATTGTGGGATATTTTACAAAGTAATTAACGAAAAAAAAGTAATTAACGAAAATCTATTTTTATTAACTCTTCTACAAATATGTTTGTATGCCTCTGATTAAACTTTTTATGCCTCTGATTAAAAAAAAGTATCAGTTTATTATTTTAAGTAAGGTGCTGTCAAAAGAATTCATTTTCAGAACATATTGAAGAATAAAAAATCATACTAATATATAAAAAAATGAGTTGGTGTCTGTCTGTCTGTTTATCTGTCTGTTCCTCTTTCACTCAAAAACGGCTGAACCGATTGACTTGAAATTTGGCATGAGTGTCTGTGGTAGTTCTGGTTCCAACATAGGCATACGGAAAAGTAGCGCGAGGGGTGGGAGGAGTAAGGGGAGGGGGTAAAGTGATTTCGACACTTAGTTTTTTCGCTATGTTACTCTTTCGCGGGGAAACTACTGAACCGATTGGCCTGAAATTTGGCATAGATGTTCGTCGGGGGTCCAGACCCAACATAGACCCATTAAAAAGTAGCCCGAGAGGTGGGGGGAGTAAGGGGAGGGGGTAAAGTGGTTTCCAAACTTAGTTTTTACGCTATGTTACTCTTTCGCGGGAAAATACTGAACTGATTGGCCTGAAATTTGGTATAGATGTTCGTCGGGGGTCCAGCTCCTACATAGACCCATTGAAAAGTAGCCCGAGAGGTGAGGAAGGGGAGGGGGTAAAGTGATCTCGAAACTTAGCTCTTCCTCTATGTTACCCTTTCGCGGGGAAACTACCGAGCCGATTGGCCTGAAGTTTAGCTCCAACATAGACCATTAAAAAAAACGGATATGTAAGCTAGTATAAAATAAATATATATTAGAACCAGCTTGCATACCCGTCGTTGCCTGGGTAAAGTTTAGTGCATAAGTTTTTTTTTGCATAAAAAAAACAAACAAACTTAAAAAAGTTATGCTTTCAGGACACTTCCGTTTTTGAATTTTGAATTTTGATCAGCGGCCCCGAAAACACACTAATGGCAGTTTCCGAGAAAAAATGGGAAAAAGGTTATTTGCGCTATCCTTATGGAACCTTCCGTTTCGTTTATTTTAAAACCGTGTTTTAGCAACCACCTGTGAGGTATCAAACTCTATCCACCCCCTTGCCCTCGTACTCTATTTTATGTATTTTATGAAAGTTCGTTTTCAAAAAAAGTTGAAGAAAAATGCATTGGGAATTATTTAGTCAAAACCAAATAACAACTCTGACTTTACTCACATTCAAAAGCTCTAACTTACATCCTTTTTTATTGTGAAAATATATCTTAAAAAAGTCACGTTTCACCAAATTCTCCAAGCTTTGAATTATCCACTTTCTACGTTTCGGAAATAAGTAGAGTATGTAAGGCTAAATTTTGTAAAAATAAGACAAGAAATGTGATCAAATGCCGTTGTGGTGGTAGGCTGACTAGTGAAAATATGATTATTCATCATTTTTATCAATTACAATTTTGCTGTCAAGCTAGATTTTTCTCACAAATAATTATCTTGCTCCAACACACTTAATTTTCTCTACAATATTATCTTCTAGTTTTCAACGTTTCATTTGAAAGCCGTCTACTTTTACATGAAATTATTTTAATAAACAAAATTACGCTGAAAATGTAAATTTTCTTCAACATGATAAGTTCTAGCAATTCATCATGTTTTTAATTGAGTGGATTTTTGAATTATTAGATCAAATATATGGAAATATTGAAACAATTTTTGTTGATTAATTTAAATTAAATCTCATTAACTATAAAAATTACTAAAATGTTGTGAATTTATAAAATTCCTTTAATTAACTGAATTATCAAACGCTTGCCGCTGGAATAGAATATACCAAAGAAATGACCCATACTCACCCAATGTCTTGTCTTGTTCTGTCTTCTGTTTTTAGCTGCCTATAAAACATTATTATATTCCTTATCTTTATTATTATTATTATTTTTATTGTATGAAAGGAAGACAGTAAGGTGGATGAAGCATTCAGAAACTATAGTCCTTTTTTCAGATGCCTTCTGTCCTCTGTTTTTCCATTCTGTGCCTGATAGAAAAGTCAATTAATTGAAAATTCTCGAAGGTCTTCTCCCTCACTTATTAAACTGTTAAGAAGTTGGATATCATATTCCGCCATTACCACGCTCGTGTTTCATAATTAAAGGTAATGAGATACTTCCTTGCCAAAAATTTAATTATTAATTAAAATTCATGAGTCTTGGTGAAGAGGAAAGCAGCTGAGCTGAGAAGACAACACAAGTCGGAAAACAGTTCGCTCCGCTGACAAAAAAGGTGCCAGTGATATTGAAGGATAAGGGTTGATCGTGCGGCTAAAGGGAGACCGGGGTAGTTCAATTCAAATTTGCAGGGGATGAACGAAATGCCATGGAGTTCGGGTAAAATTTTTGAAGAGGAAACCTATAGTAGAGAAATCCGGCCATTGGCACCAATGACTGGCAGCCACCCTCGACAAAAACTACACTATGAAATGATGGTGGCAATTGGGGTGATGTTGCGCTAAACGGAGGGCAAATTCAGTCAGGCTGTGCTGTAGTAGCGAAAATCTTTCTGCACCCGGAAAATCGCACACGGCTCTCCTCTTGCTGTGAAATTAAATTTATCGCTTGATTTCGTACGAAATTGATTTTTCGATGTTCATTTGTGTTGAATTTTTGCCGGCTGAATGCGGCCAGAGAGCGGCGGTGGGTTGATTTCCTTCGTGGGAAAGTGATGGGGGCGCTGATTTTAATTCTATCAAGTAAGAAGGAACACCTTCTACCTGTAACGAAAATAAATTACCATATTAATTTTTAATTTATTTGAAAGCAATAGCTGAGCATGCCTAACACTAATAAATTACAAATGAAATTATAGTAAGAGTTGATTGAAATTCAACATCAATTCCGATGAGGACTTTTTTTTGGTTTACCGTACGAAGGCACCGAATTTGTAATGAATTTCTTCGAATAATAATTGTTTGTATAGCTGTCGAACATTGTTTCACCTAAAAATTAAATTATTGTTGATATTACAAAATTATTGGTACCTATTTCTAAATACACTCTTATATTCAAAAATATTTTCTCGACTTTCTTGAAAAATGAGGCCTGCCGTTGCGGGTCTCATTCCGTTTAGCACTTTAATGATGTTACACTTTTACTGGTGAAGGAGGTCTAAGGTAGTGGGAGGAGAAGAGGGGGATACCGAATTGTACACAAAAAGGGAGCCGAGAAAAGTTACACTAACTAGGCCAAAAACTAGCGTGACGCTTTTTTATGGACAACCTGAGGTAAATGAATTAAAGTCTATAAAATCAGGGCACCAATCATGTATTCCGACGCGTCTCTGTCTTTCGACTTCGACGCAGCTTTTAACTCTTGACTTCGCCATATCAGCAGCTTCAAATTTCCTAGAATGACAGTCAGAATCACGTTTCGATTCATAGTGACGATTCCGCGAAATTTCAAGCTGCAGATATGGCGAAGTCAAGACTTAAAAGCTGCGTCGAAGTCGAAAGACAGATACGCGTCGGACTACATGATTGGTGCCCTGGCACAGCTCATGCTTGCAAATATTTTATAAAGCCGATTTCGAGAAAATCGAAAAAAAAACATAGCCATAAATGACACTTAATTTTAGCCAAAAATGAAAAGTAATTTACATCAAGATTACGTCGTGTTTCAAGAAATAACTATTTACAAAACACTCTTAAGCTCAAATACCGAAACCAGTATCAGTTGTGATCAACACTAAACTTTCCTCTGCAATATTTAGTTTCGGAAAAGATTAGTAAAAAACAATATTTTGTCTAACATCTCGAATACATATTTTTTCAAATATCTTGAATTTTGTCAAATATCTCGAATAAGGTACGTAAAAGCCGTTAAAGGTAAAAATACAAAACATTTTATTTTTTTTAATTTGATTATATGCATTTTTTCTTAAAAGCTCCTAGTTACCCTAAAATTTTCAAACTATTTTTTTGAAATATGTTAAGAACCGTCAGGTACACGTAAAACCCGTTAAATCAAAACACGTCGAAAATTTGATTTCGTTTAAATTTGGTTATATGCAGTTTTACATAAAAACGCATGGTTTTCGAAAATTTTTCAAAAAGCTACATTTTTTCACAAAAAAATATATAGGAGATATTTTTTAATTGTGGCCATGAGAAATCTGGTACTAAGAAATGGTTTCGATAAAAGCAAAAATATTCCAATATGGCCTATTTGCCGGAAATTAGCAAAATAAATAATATTAAAAATCTAGGTCGAGGAATTCAAATAATTAAGGGGTTATACTACCCAGGCGCGCTTAAAAATGAATCTTTTTTCGGGGGGTTTTTTTTTCTCAACTACTAACGAATGGATTAAAATGAAATTTTGAGGCTTAATTACACATGTATTGAGGTATACGAAATTTTTTTTTTCAATTTTTGATACAAAATGGCGCCGTGGCACTATATTACCTGAATTGAAAGTATGTTTTTCAAACTTGCGTTGTCAGAAACTCAGTCAATTTTCATCGGATTTACTTGAAATTTTAGCTGTAGCTTCCCAGATAGATTGTCTATGGAAACCCCGATTTTTGTAAAACCCATTTACAAAAAAATTCAAGTCGCTAACTCAACGCGTTCTCGAGTTATTTAAGATACCTAAAATCAACAGACTGACAGATAGATGCACGGACATCCTCATAATTTTGCCTAAAACGAATTTCGTACTGATTAGAAAGTTTCTATCTGCCCCATTCTCGAGTCGGTCTCCGTCATAAATACAATACTTTCCCTGTATAGCAGAGGAAAGTAAGAATCAATTTTTGTGAAACGCGCAAAAAATAACAAATTAAAGTATATTTTTCCCATTTACCATCCAACAGATGCAGCATCGTTTAAATTGAAATTTACAATAGTTTACTAATTACATCTTACACATATTAGACCAGATCAACCAACCCTCAACGTAATATTAAGAACTAATGATTTTTGTGCTTAAAAGAGAGACTTTATCCCAGTAATTTGTGTTGACTCTACAACCCCAACTGTACTTCTGCTCCGTTTCACTTCACTTATGACTTGGTGCATTCAATGAGTGTAATCATGTATGTTTTATGTAATATCTATGAAATGTATAAAAGTTTTTCGTTTAGGTGAGCGTCCTCTTTGATTTTTTGTCTATAAAGTCTGATATAAGGGTGTAACATATACGATGGGCGGCGGCGATGTGTGGCGCATTAACCGAGTGTTTTCACATACCTGGGTGTGCCACATGACTTCTAATGATATGAGCCAGCAACATATGTCTCGAAACGTGATTTTTCCATTATGCGGAAGACCTGGGCGCAACAGATGTATCAAGTTGTCTGACGTACGTGCTTTTCGAGCCGCATATCATGAAAGTGGTTGATACTACTTAGTCCTCGTGGTCTATGCTCGTATATATACGATAGACAGGCAGCGTAGGGTATGTAGACGAACAGGTAAATATGCAAGTTAACAGATAGACAGATAGAGAAAATTTGTGTTTAACGTAAATTCTACAGTTCAGCCCATATACAAATATTCCCATATCATTATAGTCTACAAACATTTTACATGTGTCTGATAAATACCGCAATTACGGTCTTCGCTTCCTGGGCTCATATTAGCGGTTTTACCTTGCGGTGGGTTATGTTGCGGGTTAAATCACGATATCTGGCATTTTGCAAATAAAATGAATATATGAAACGGCCATATGTGAAACAGATTCAACACCAAAAGGACTCTGGAACCGCTGGACTGGGATAAAACAGGTAGGGCTTTCTACAAAATGGCTCACAGCTAAAGTTATACCAATAAAAATCTGGTCAGATGGATTATATAATTTTTACCACAATTCAAAAACCCTGCAGCTATTCATTTTTTCCTTCCAAAAAACCTCTTTTCCTTCGTGCCTATCAACTAAATGTGAGTGCGATGTTTGTATAAAGCATTCGTTTGACTTCATATTCTGAACGGATTATTTGATGAAACGCAATATGAATTTACTCAGATAAAAATTATATTGTTTACTCTAGCATAAAAGGGATGATCCAGTAAAAAATTTTTATTAAAAGTGAATTTAATAAAAAAATACTTTTTTTTAATGTGCATGATAAAAATCAAAGAATACTCTTGAAATTAATTTTGTTTGTGTATATTTTTGTGATTATTTTTATACAATATGTGAATATCGTCTATTGCAGTAAGTTCTTTGTATTGTTATCACCTGTTCTTCGTAGTTTTTAACAAAAAGGGAAAAGGGAATACGTAGTTTTACACAAAAAGGGAAAAAGATGTAATCTTGAATGCTAAAGGGCGCGTAAAATGCGATACAGAATGCCGAGTTGTATGGAGAGGCCATACACCAAAGGGGTAGAACGGCCAAAGGCCAATCTGTGCTAGGGGTTTGGACCGCTGAGCGGTAGGGGCACAGCCTCGGGTATTCTCTCAACAAAAAAAAAATTGGTGGACATTTTTTCTATACGAATAAAATGTTTTATGTTCAAGGGAACAACTTTCAAAGTAAAATATCAAATTATAAAACTACTTTGAATAAATTACAATAATCAGCACTTTTTGCTATTTTGCCTAGGATGATTTCTTTTGAAATTACTTTGAGATTTATAGTTTTAATCAAAATCACTTGAATGTTAAAAATTATACATTCGCTATTGAACATTGACTTAAAACGAAATTGAAATCACTTGTTTCCGGTATTTGAGCATGAGTAACTCTAAAAATTTATTTGAAAATGCGGAAAAAAAGGAAAACTTACAGCATCGATTTATCCTTAATGGTAATTTTTATTGTGAAGATATATTTATTATATTCGTCTATTTCTGTAATTTTTTTTTTGTCTGAATCGTCGTTTGGTATTTTGTATTTGCTGCCGTTTATTTTGTTTCCATTTTACTATACTTTTATTTTATTTTCATTTCACCCTTGTACCATTTCACTAAGTTCATGGGCATGACAGATTGCTCAATCAATCCAAGAGTAACAAGACATTTGTTGTATGCAAAAGAAAGGGCTTTATACAAAGCGGCCCGTTAGTAAAATGTCTTGAGCTAAAAAGCTTCAAATAAAAAATTGAAAGTTTAGTGGGTCATGAACAGAACATCGCAACAGGACTCAATAGAATTGAAATGAACGGAAAACTGTAGAACAGAATAAACTTGAGTAAAGTAGTAAAGTGAAATCCAAGTAAAGTATGGCGAGGAAAACGAAAGGAATCAGGAATATATAAAAAAAAAGGATTTTTATTGCGAATAGGACGAGTGTATAACATTTTAAGGGTTATATGAGCCCAGTGATGGCAAAGAAAAGGAGAGTCGCCATATTGTCGGTTAACTCCATTATCCTTACTATTTGTTACAAAACAAACTCCATTGGTTGTTGTGTAGAACCTTCATAGACAATCATATCTACGTAGAATCTATGTATATTCACAAAAAAAAAAAAAAAAAAAAAAACCCTACTATATAAAATAGTCCCATTTCTATCTAATATTGCTATATTTTATTATTCGAACATGTTCATTTCGTAGAGAAGTCTGTATAATGGCACAAATATACAAAATGTGAAGAAATATTTTAAAGCATTGTATTGCCTGGTAAATGCCAAGTGATATAGAGAGTGAATAATACTTTAGTAAATGTTTAGAGGCAGTTTGTAAAGTGATTTATAACGTCGATATAAGACGACGAGTACATGACATTTTTCTTCGTTTATACTGGAATATTAAAAAAAATGAAGGGATTTGGGTGGGTCCAAAACAAAAGACGAGAAAATCTTTGGACTCACAGCAAAGTTAATGAGCTCGAGTAGCCTTTAGCTAGAAATGTTCATTTTTGTATTGCAATATATAAATTAGGGTAATGGTGGTTGTTATGCTCAATATTGGTTTTTTGTATTTTTTTTTTATGAAATTATGACTGGCAGGATAATAATAAGTGTGCTAATATGTTTGTACAAAGATTCTTAAATGTGCTTATATGTCAGAAAATTTTACAACTAATAATATTTAACAGCTCTCAAATTTCTCAAATATTAAGTAAAACAAAAATCGTCATTTTTTGAATAAAGGGCAGTTGAAAACCTACCTTCATCAGGCGCCGTTTAGTTAGCTTTCAGGCTAATATTGAAGCAAGGCCTGGAGAGAGGCATGACCATGCAAATCAAGAGCCTAGAGAGGACAAACATATAGCGTATTCGAATGGCTTGCTTTTTTGCTCAAAAATTGATATCTCCAAAAACTCATCTTTAGTCTACTCCACGAAAAATTTTCCTATTCGACGAATGGCAGAGCAATTTCCCTTTTTCGAGCAAAAAGAGCAATTTTTAGACTAATCTTCTGCTCTGTGGAAACGGACAGATTTCCACTGCTCTGATATTTTAAAAATTTACACTACATACATTAAGTTAACTAATTTGAAAACTATTAGATCACTTTTACCGAAAAATATCTTAAAAAACGAGAAATTTAAAGAAAATTAACCTTTTGCCAATTTGATTTTTTTTCGTGTATTCGGGGCAAACTTTACTCCGGGCAATATAGAGTATTTAACGATTGGCCCCTGGCAATTGTAACTTTTATTTTTTTTAATGAGAAATTAAAAAAAAAAAAAAAGTTACAATTGCCAGGGGCCAATCGTTAAATACTCTATATGGTGACAGACAAAATGTTAGTCAAAAAGATTTTTATTTGGAAAGGCCTATTATTTTAAGGACCGTATTACCCCAAGAAAAACGCAAAAAACTCTTCATTTACATGGGAGAGGATTTAATTATGTTGTATGATGGAGTTTTGTAAAATTGCATTGTGCATACTTTTGGGTTACTTTTTCTCCTATACCAGTGCTGCCCAACCAGGCGATCGCGATCTACCAGTCGATCTCGACACGAATTTGGGTCGATCTTCTACAGTGTGTTAAGAAAGTTTCGCACCATTACGAAAAAACCAACATTCAGGAAGTTTTGAATCCTATTTCAATTCTTGAAATTTGTAATAATATTGTGTCCTTACCAGGATTACTAATCATTTCTTTAATCCTTGTCTGAAGATAGGTTGTTGATTTACAAAAGAAGTATAGTGGGAGGTGAGTTCAATTTTGTATCAAATGCGTGCAGTGGTGCGAAACTTTCTTAACACACTGTACTACAGACTGAAAATGTTAAAAAAAAAAATTTTTCTAAACACAAATATTAAAAAAAAGGGAAAGTGAAAATTAAGTAATCACACTATCTACTAATCCGTTTTTTTGTTTTTTTGCTGTTAAAGCAAGTGGTCTATTTTACTTACATACGTTATTTTAAATTTTATTTTACTTGCCTATTTTAAGTAGGCATTGAAAACTTGAAAAAAAGTCGAACTTTAGTACAAAAAGGTTGGGCAGGCCTGTCCTATACCATACACCGTTTTCTATAAAAACGGACAAAACAATTCTGGTTACATGGTGGAGCGGGGAAGGAGTAGTCCGATTTTGTCCATTAACCAACTCAACCTTCCATTTCACGAAAAAAAAACAAATTTCAAATCTCTAGCTAAATTCGTTCTTAAGTTATGGTGTCCACGGACAGACAGACGCACAGGCAGACGGACATGCAAAAATCAATTCGATTCTTCATTCTAAAACACTGATGTAATTAATTTTTTTTGTCAGACAATTAATACTGTGCATTACAAATGGCAGAGCAAACCTTTTATTATGGTTTCTCCATATAAGGGTATAAAAAGCAAAGCTCCTTTGCTTAAAAGTAGAGCGTGCTCTAAATCTGTGATTCGAATTCGTCAAAAGAGTGATGCTTTTTAAAAACAACTGTGTGACTTTCAATTAAAGAGTTTTTTGATCTTTGCGTCCAAAGTTTTCTGCCTGCAACGCAGTTTTTTGATAACTTTTGCATACTAAAAAACAAAAAAAGATCTATCCGATCCAATTCGAAACTGATCAGATTCGATCGAATCCGACCCCACTGAAGGCTTTTGGTTCCGGTTGTAATTTAATTTTTTATGTTGAGTCGGTCTAAGCTTTAATCGGTTAAAGCGACCACTTATTCGGAATTCACCCTATAACATAAGAACATTGGTATGTTTAATGAGAGACTATAATCGCTAAAATGTTATTTTTCAACGTTTATTCAAACCTTATCTGTCTGCCTTGGGGTCGGGTAAGACGAATAAAAAGTCCAATAAGAGTAATAAATTCTTGACAAAAAATAAGGAAACACCAAAAATCACATCAAAGCTTTCTTCAATTTTCTTTTACATTTTTTATGTTGATTTTTTTCTTAATTTTGGTATATAACTCGCAACGTTGGTTTTCCCGTATTTTTTTTTCATTCCGTTGATTCTGTTATTTTCTCGTCTTTGACTTAATATTATTAATAGAATTGTTGACAAAATCTTGGCCAAAACTAATTTTCCATTGGGAAAATTAATCATTGCTTTCAACAGACCGAAGGAAGTGATAATATCTTTGAAGGAACTTTGGTTCCCGCAGAATTTCGTAAGAGTAAAAGCGTAAAGTAAGGGACGAACAAGAGCAAAAAGCGAATGTCATTTGCAACGTCAGGACAAAAGGCACAAAGTGGGGTCTCTTAATTAACTTTATTTGTGGTATTCAATCTTTTCTTATCTGTATGCTGCGTAGAATTACATCTAGACTTGACATCCTTGTCGTCGGTCGGTTGGTTTCGGTTGTCTAGTATCTAATAGGATCATTTTCAGCGAATAGATTTAATGTAATTAGTTTGATATTGGCATACGAACTGAAGAAATCAAAACTCATTTACTTAACCCAATTATAATTTGAGAGGAATTAGATAAGAAAATGATGGGAAGCTTTGATATAATTCTCAGTTCATTATCAGCAAATTTAGTTTCTTCTTTTTTTTGGATGAGTTGAATATAATTTGTACTTAAATCAAAATGAAATATTGGTTTGCCTTTGAGACTGTTTATCAAGAATATTTGAATTAGTCATGTGGGACATACGCTGAAAGGGGATTTTGTGACAAAATTAAATCTGATTTTGGGGTTCTCATACAACAAAAAGGATGTGTAAATAACATAATTCATTTAAATTTCATATACATGGGCTGTTGTCAAGAATATCATAAGATTCTTGATAACCGATGTAAAATATGAAATATTTGCCATGGCAATTCAGAGAAAATAATAGTTTTTTTTTTGTCAAACCGTAAAAATCAAGTTGATTTTTCATTTAGATTTTCTTAAAATGTGGGTCAATAGTACTCTTCTGATTAACAGTTGTCTTAAATAAAAATTTGGTACTTAAATTGTTTGAATTTTCTTCCGAATTCGATCGCGTTGTGTTTTTTTTGTTAAGTTACAAAGATTCATACTATGTGCAAAATTCCTATTCTAGTATTGTCTTTTTAAATATCGATACGGGTTTTCATTTTTAAAAACACGCTATTGATTATTTTGTATAGCAGGTGTAGTCAACCTTTTTATACCTACCGCCTACTGTTATATCTTTGATGGTGATTACCGACCAAATTTACATAAAAAAGTGAAAAATGTGCGACCAAAAAAATTTCTTTTAAATTGGATTCGTATAAAAATTCCGAAGTATTGGGACCTTGAATAAGTTCTCGCTGTTTTTTTTTATCAAAATTAAAGCTTAATAGAAACTTTTAGGGAAATACCTGTTATTGGAAGTATTGGCCATCACTGGCCACTACTTTTTCCCATCTCTCTGGCAGCATTTGGATTCCCCTCCGGAAAAACGAAGCGTCTTTTGAGGCAATCCAGGAATCGACCCAGTTTTTCGCGTCCTCATAACAACGGAAGTGCTGGTCCGTCAGGCTATTGCTCATCGACCGGAACAGGTAGTAGTCCGAAGGGGCGATGTCTGAAGAGTATGGCGGGTGGGGTAGAACTGCCCATTTCAGGCTTTCAAAGTATGCCTTAACCTGCCTTGAAACGTGAGGCCGTGCATTATCGTGCTGCAGGATGACCTTATCGTGCCTTTTTGCATATAGCGGCCGTTTTCCCTTAAGGCCTCGCTCAGACGCTCTAATTGAAGCCGATAAAGGTCTCCTGTGATGGTGTTATTTGGTCTTAGCAGCTCATAATAGACCACACCCAGCTGGTCCCACCGTATGCAGAGAAGGAGCTTAGAGCCATGGATGTTCGGCTTGGCCGTGGACGCTGACGCATGTCCAGGCATACCCCACGACTTCCTCCTCTTTGGATTATCGTATCGAATCCATTTTTCATCCCCTGTCACTATGCGATGGAGGAAACTTTTCCGCTTTTGCCGCTGCAGCAACTGTTCGCATGTGAGCAGACGCCTTTCAATGTCGCGCGGCTTCAGCTGATAGGGGACCCAATAACCCCCTTTCTGGATCATTCCTATTGACTTTCACCGTTTTGAGACATGCAGCAAGACTCCCCGCAAAAACTCTTTTTTCGGAACAAAACTCTCCATGGTTAACTCGATTGTATAACAAATTGTTTATGCGCCAGCGAAACGAAATGCTCGGAATTCCTCACTAGCTTATCGCACTTCTAAACGGATGCGTCACCCCCAGAAACTGCACGCAGATAGGACCGGAAACGCCATCTGTTCTCAAACAGCGAGAACTTATTCAAGGTCCCAATTATATTAATTTAGCACAACTGTAAAGTCATTTTTTAGTTTACACAAAATGAAATAATTAAATGAAAATTTCCAAAATTTGCGTATAGCTTAACCAATTTTTTGGTAAGGAGAACACTAATTAAGAAATTTGATAATTAACCAAGAGAAAATCGATTTGTTAAATTTCGTTCATGTTTACTGAATTAAAAGATGTTTCTTACATAAAATCCTTAAATAAAGTTATTAATAATAATTTTTACTAAAAAAAATGTTACTGGTTCGGGGGTTCAACCTTCGACAGGATTCGCGGAAAACGACCAAACCCTTAGCAGCCCAACATAATTTACGAATGGATGGAGATTTTTGCAGATTTTTGCTTCAGTCGAATTCTAACGAATTGTTTGGAACTTACGGCGTGGTTAATTTATTAAAATTATAAATATTTGATGTTCAATTTCACTCTTTCGGAAATATTAAGACGGTTTCTCTCTTTGGTCATAATATGATTAACAGTCCTAAAGTGGGATTCTACAAGGTATGAGGGAGGAAAATGTATCAATAAACTGGATATCATTTCCATATATTTCAGCAAAAGCGGGTATGTTTTTAAATTATTTTGTAAGAAGCTTTCGCATCGAACCAAAACCCCTATAGACCACCATTAAACCTTGTTCGCCCACTAATGCGGACCAGCATTGTTGTATGTTTTAATGTAGAATCAATCCGATTAAAATGAAGTTTAAGAATTTCAATTTCAAGAGATTGTAAATAATTTGAGTGCCATCGTACCAAGGAGCATTTTAATGATGTCCCGATGGACCTTTGTATAGCAAGATCGCTAAAATCCCTTGTCCTTGTGCAAAAAAAAATTTTTTTTAACATGTAATTAATTTTGTATTTGAGATGAAATATTTCTTGCCTTTTTCAATAACGAAAGTCCAGCTTGCAGCAGCCGAATTATGTTGTAATTTAGGGATAATCTTAATAGTAACTGAGTTCGAAGACATAAAACTTTTATCGTTCATTTAGACTTTATAAGAAAGTGAATTTTCTTCGAGTACTTTAGATTTACATAGAAATAGACAAAATGTTGGTGTACGTTACGTACATAACTTGAACATTTTTTTACTAATAGATTTTTGTATGTAATGGTGTCTCTTTCACACTGCCTTATATATTGCTATGATACGCTTGTAGTTATATAAAGTTGATATTTGAAGCAACATTTTATCGATCGTTTCATTCCGTTTTCCGTTGGATGTATAGGAAATTAGCGCCGAAAACCCGAAAAAGAACTTTTGTAAATTAATGTTCCAAAGTCTTAAGGTCCATAATTTTTATCGCAAGAAGCTATATAGCCATTTATCACAGTAGTAGTGTTCATTGGTACGATTTTATCGTCTACTAGCTTGTTCCCTTGGGAATTAATTGTCCGTGTAATTGAAGCTTCGTAATTACGAACCCGCCTGAATTTTATAGATAATTGGGTTTCTTCCTTATTGCATCCTTCAGGACTTTTAAACTTGTTATTTAATTTAGGATTATTTTGCTCTCGATGTCGCGCACCACCAGCACTATGGAAAAACGTTTTTTTGCGGTAACAAATCGAGCCGTTTCGAGAACATTCAACATTATACCACTGGATAAAAGAAGTAAAAGCAGAAAACCCAGCAAAACCTTTAAAATTGCTGGCCTCTTCTGTAACATTAACCATAACTACTTTCTTTTGCGAATGAAGATGGCATATTGGATATACAACAGTAGATAATATAAATGTACACTACACTGAAAAACTTTTAGATAATGTCTTTATATTTTTCACAAAAAATTTTGAGGAATTTTATCTCAGCAGTGGTAGATATATCGCCGTCCCTCTTTAGTGACAAATTTTTTGAAAACCTATATTTTAACGGAACACAACTTATTTTTTGATTTCATGAAGTAAAGGCGTTTATGGCCTTATCCCACCTAAAATCAAAAAATTGAGCTTCAAATACTAAATGGTGATTTGCCGTTGGTAAGAGAAAGATAAATATACTTATTAAAAGAAAGCGACACGATAAACTTCAGTCAAACGTTGAACTTCAAATTGACGCAAGTTCTCGAATTTATAGCGAAAACACAATGACGCGTCAAGGCGTGCGTAAGCTTTGACATTTCGACGCTTCAAAAGTAAAACCCGTGGCTAACGCCGGCCGTACACTTGAGCTAAGCTATTTGAGCGAGGCTAGCTATAGTTACATAGCTTAGCTGGGTTAGCTCTATCGTTGCACACTTGAGCTAAACTACGCGGCGATATTTAAATAAATGTATGCCATCAGTTGTATGCAATTGGCACTTACACTTTTATGTCCACAAAATACTGCACTTTTGCAAACACCGATTCTACACTGTATAACGCCGAAAATATTTCTATGTGAGTGTCAGCGATGCCAGCGAAGTAGTTCGCGTAGTTGAGGTCTGAACTACGCAAGCGAACTTAGTCCCCGTCGCCCATGACTACGCGATGTAGTTTCATAGTTTCGCTGAAGTGTGCGGTCGCCAATGCAAATGCTAAGGATTTTACTTTCAGCGAGAAACTTAGTTCACGTAGTCGAGCTCGCTTAGCTCAAGTGTGCGACGGCTGTTACTATGGGACGATTTATAATGGCGCTTCGCCTTGACGTTTCAAAGCGCCCTGACGCTTATGGTTCAACCACAGTGAAGGCGGCAAGCGGCAGCGGCAGCGGCGGGCGGCATTTTTTTTGCACTAATGTAGCGCAACGAGAGCTGCTACAATACAGCGGCAACGGCAGCGCACTTTTTCCGTTGCCGCCGAGTTTGAAACAAAGTCAAACTTGCCGCCGCCGCCCAAAATGTTTTATGAAAACCACCACATTCGGCGCCACATTGTATGCCGATTTTTCTTCGTTGTTTTGTGACAACCACCACATTCTGTGCAGATTTTTGACGTTTTGATTTCACAAGATGCCGACAACGGAGGAGAAATTAATCGAGTTCGTAAAAGGAAATCCAGTGCTCTACGATTTGGCCCATCCTCAATATAAGGATATAAAATCAAGGAAAATAAATGGAGCGAAGTAGCGGACGAATTAAATAAGTTTTGATGTTTCAATTTTGACAGAGGCATGCCGCTATCATGGTGCCGCTGCAGCTATCATTGTAGCTGGCTCGGCGGTATGTGTGGCGGCACCATGCCGCCCGCCGTCGCCGCTGCCGCTTGCCGCCTTCATTGTGGTTGACCTATTATAGTAGACCTACTTTCTACTTTCAGACGCGTTGGCGCTTTGAAATTTGAATGAAAATTGCGTATTGTGAGGGATTTTTGGAAAATTGTGGGGCAAATGATGCATTTATGGAACGATTAATTAAAAAAGAGAAAAATAATTAATATTTATGCAATCTAAAATCGAAATTGTGTGGAAATGCGGAATAACAACACAAAAAATAAAGTAAAAATAATTCAAATATATTCACCGATTATTCTAGTGACTTTAAAAGATGCTAAGGATCATCGTGGCTTTTATTTAAATAACTTATTTTATAAAGAAGTCGTCCGCATCTCTTTCAATATTTATTTCTTGAATTCACCATCATCAATTGCTGTTTTTAATTCATGTGTTTTGTGTGCTACTCCTGCAACAAATTCTATGTCTTCCAAATGCTTTTTAATTCACATAAACTCTTTATTTCCATTTTATTTGAAATAAAAATAGTGAAGCATGGAGTTCTTACGAAGCGTTATTAGGTTTTAGCACAGACGCTTCAAAGCGTTCAATTGTCAAAGCGTGCTTGGTGCGCTGATATGTCAAAGCTTACGAACGCGTTGACGCGCCATTGTGTTTTCGCTATTAAGTCCATGCGCGAAAAATTTACGTTCGCCTTTCTAAATTCGCGCTCTTGAGTTTTAAGATCAATTTTTGTGGCCAACAAAAGCATAATTTTCCTTTTCTCAACTTTTCGGGCAGTTTTCATGTCAACACTCCGATTTATTTTCTACAGATGAGTCTATCTATTTCCCACATTTATACAATTTCAAGACCATTTGATCCTAGGCGGGTTTTCTTTAATCAAAAACTCATGTAAGAAGTTCCGTTCATAATTTTTTTGTTAACTGCAATTTTCTTTCGGTGTAGCAATTTTAAGTGAAGAATATAATACCTATCCATATTGTACCTATAAAAGTTGGAATATTTCAGTTTCATAGTCGGTGCGAATATATTTTTGTCGTTTGGCATTGGTCCAAGCACTTCAAAATGCATTTATGGACATTCGTACGGACAAAAAGTAATTTAGATGTTTCTTCATACTTTTTCAATGTTTTAAACTACTATGTATTCATGTATATAGAATACAAAACATTTCACCGACATTTTTCGTAACTTGGCTACGGGAAAATGTACACAACATAGATACAAAATGCAAAAGGCTGAAATTCACAATGTTTCTGTGTACTAATATTGAGGGCAATTTTAAAAGAAAGTATTTTCTCCGGGAGAAAAAAAAACGCCCAACATTGTCGGCGTCATGGGCCCACAACGAAGAATTTTCCTTTTTCGGGTAAAATTTATTGAACGTTGGCTAAGGAGATTCACTTGTATAACACGGTCCTTTAAATCTTAAACATTTATCTTAAAAGGTTTTTGAGTTTCTATTGTTCCAGTTAATTGTGTTTTGTGAGTTTTGTAATAAATGTCCGCGTTCTGTCGTTGTTGTTGTATCGTTATTTTTAACTTGGACAGCAACAGCAAGAGTTTAGTATGAAATGCCCGTTCATAATATTATACTGGATATTACAATTTACGTTTTGGAATAATAAAGTTTTTTTTCCAAATTTACTTTGATTTATTTATCAGGCTCATCTGTTTTAATTTTATTTTATTGCACTAACTTATTATTTATATTTATGCGATTTTAAAACCAATTTTGGTGAATGTAAATAGTCTATTGTTTCAACAGGGATATTCAT
The DNA here is from genome assembly GCA_964034945.1 of Chrysopilus asiliformis. NCBI lineage: Eukaryota > Metazoa > Arthropoda > Insecta > Diptera > Rhagionidae > Chrysopilus > Chrysopilus asiliformis. The sequence continues at coordinate 8,854,995 of OZ035960.1, forward strand.
TAATTTAATTCTGTTGTGTATTGTAAGTGTAAATATTTCATTGATAAGATTTGAGTTAGTGTTAATTTCGCTTATTTCTTTGTTTAAAATGCAATTTTTATACCCGTATGGTGAAACCAAAGGGTATATTAGATATGCCCATAGATATACTAGATCGCTCGATTTGCTGTCTCAAATGGTCCCATTTCAATACAGTTCAGTGGATCAAAACGAGTCAAGTAAGAGCGAGATAACCGTATGAAAATAAATATAGTCCTCTTGTTTAAACCGTGAGCTGTCAAAGGAAAATAGACTTTCGGAATGGTGTTGGCGCCTAAAGTTATTTGTTTGCGCCTAAAGTTAGTCTCAAACTTGTGAAATTTGAATTTCGCGGCCGACGAAATTTGAATTTCGCGACCTTATATAGTTCAGTGGATGCGTTCAAGTACGATGAAGAGGGAAATACTTTTGGGACAATTTTTCAGCAGAGCTTTGTATGGTGATAGTTGTTCTATGTTATATAGTTCTGTGGATATGCCTTACCGTTTGTAACGCCAAGATCCCGTTATCACACACAAAAATGAATTACATCAGTGTGTTTAGAATGATAAAAAAATTGAATTTTGCATGTCCGTCCGTCCGTCCATCTGTGGCGCGGATTGCGGGCGCATGGATTGAGCTAGAGACTTGAAATTTTACGCAGATAAGTTTTTCGTAAAATGCAAGGTTAAGTTCGTTAATGGGTAAAAATGGACCATTAGAACGAAAACGATTTTTGCGAATATCTCAAAAACGGTGCATCTTATGAAAAAAGTGCAAGAACAAAAGTTATTTAAGATATAATTCTACATAAAACTTCCATACATCAAAATCCGATTGGAATAAATTTTAAAAAATCTTATTGGAAAGTTTGACTTCAAAGTGGAATTTTGATACAACTGTTCGAATTTTGATACGAATATCACCATACGGGTCTCCAATGATTGCCAGATTGGCTTTTGTTATGTTTATAATTAAAAATCGCTCATGTAAATAGCCACTTAGATACGATACAGTTTTTTTCGGATTCGGAAGGCAAACATATATGAAGTTTGATTAATATTGTTAAAGTTATCTGTAAAATCATTTTGTATTTTACCTCAAGTGAAATATGTATTTTTACAGGCTCAAAAACTAATTTAAAATTACAATTTTGTATTAAAACCGGCCTCATTTAATATGACATGAATCTGTTTACAGCAGCTGCTCAACAAAAAAAAAAACTTTTGATAGGTTGTTTTTTCTACGGCATAAAAACTTTTTCATTAATAGACACAGAAAACTTTTACAAACAATTTAACAATAATTAAAACAACGTCGTTTTGATAACAAATTAAAAATGTTTACAAATTTACAGAGAATCGCATCGAATCGATCCACAATATAATGTCAAATGCAATAACAATCATCAGCTTACTAGTATCGTTCTTTCTCTAATACCAACCTACTATATATATAGCGTTAGTAAGGATACTTTATGGCCTTAGTAAGTAATAAATACAGAAGGGTGTGTTTTTTGGTTAAAACAACTAAACTGATTTTTAAACGATGGCTGAACTTTATGTGTAGCGGCATTGGCGATATAAAATTAAGTGAACCAGGACACAGTAGGGAACTATGCGATGTGATTTGATCTGATGTGAAATGATGTTGTGCCGGGACTCGGGAACAATGTCGGTATTTTTGAACTTGTCGGTACACCTACAGCTACCGAATATTAGCATAAATGAATTATGCATGAGGGCCACTTGTTGCATTAATTTTTCCACCAGAAACTCTAATTTTTTCCCTTTTTTCACCAACAAGCACTGGGCAAGTATAAAAAAGGGATGGGTTTGTGGGGTCTGTTTAACAGTTTAATGTTTAAGGGTGGAAAATATTGTTTTCTTTAAGTGGAAGTGGTAAGCGGGAGTCAGGAAGTCTTTTGGCCATAATGCGGATAAGATTTTTGCATCCTGTCCTAACTTAATGGTCTTATAAGTGTCACGATGGTATGAGGGCAACCTTAATGGAATATAACCGAAGCATAATTAATTTATGGCCGCAAAGTTTTAAAAGATTTTTCCCTTCTTTAGCTTAACTCGGCTTCGAGCTAACAGTTTATACAAGATTTAATATTGAGCTTGATGGTATAAAACTTACCCGCGAAACATTTTTTTTATGGTCGACGTTTTTCTGCGGTGTATTAGAATGAGCCTTGATGAGATTTTGTTATGGAGAAGTTGAACGGTACCTAAACTTTCTTTGCAAGTAAAAAAAAAAAAGTTTAGCATGATTTTTTCCCGTTCGTGTTGCTTATTAAATCTTTTGCTGAATAAAATATTAAATTTATTTTGATCTCATTAATGAAGAAATATGTTACATTTTTGATGCGATCAGCTAAATTAAATTTTCCGATACGAAGTTTTCCGTCGGTAAATTAAATGTCAAAGACTTTTTTCCACTTGAGTAGTTGAAGAGCAGTAATTTAAATTGAAACGTCAGGTAGTGAGATGTAATGTTTGCTTAAATGAACGTTACATTACTGACAAATTGAATTAATATTCAAACCTTTCCATAGTTAAAAACATAATAACAGCTTCCGTGATCCAAGATGTAATTCTAAAATAGAAACATGTCCTGGTAAATCGAGTTCCACGCCCAAAGCGATTACTCCTACATATGTTGACCGATTGCCTTGAAATTTTTACTGCAGCTTTAAAATTACATTATTTATAGAAACACATAGGATTTTTAAGTGTACTTATAAGCAGTTTTTCACGAAATTTTCTTTTTGTAATCAATTTTTTTCCTATTATGCGCCACTCTTTTCAAAAAAAGAGTTTTTCAAATACCCTTTGTACAGGCCCGCAGCCAGGGGGGGGGGGGACTTGGGCGCTGAAGCCATCCCCCCCCCCCTCCCCCCAAAATGCTGGTCCTTCACAAAGTCACAATTTACAAATTCAATCTTTTAATATGTAAAAATTTTCGCCTGCGGCGCATAGTTTAGATGTCTCTTGCCTATAGTATTTATATTTTTAAAAAAATCTCGAAAAATTGTGAACGAAATACTATTAAACTCAAACATTTTTACAAATCAAGAAAATTAGAATTTAACTTCAATTTGTGTAAGTTTTTTTGTGCCATTAGATTAGAATTAGGAGTAAGTTTTTCTATGATCTCTAAAAAAAAGTCTCTTTTAGAGAAGTTTGAAACTGAAAACTTGTACAGGACCTAGAAAGTGGTCGCTCTGTGTCGGTATAATATTGAAAGTCGGTAAGAAAAGTTTCTGCCGGTTGCTACACCGCGCTGTAGTTATGCAACATTTCTGTATAACCCACCGTGTTTTAAAACAAAAGCGACTGAAATTCAAATCGAACTTTTATTTTACTTCCTCGTAAATCCATCAAATTATTGGATGAAAATCAAAACGCAAACAAATCAAGAAAAATACTTGTGAAATATGTGGAAATAAAATTTTTATAGCAAGTGCACGAATTTTTTATATCATGAACCATAATATAATCCTTTAGGGCTCACCAAAAAATATCGATGTTTTTTTCGATATCTCTAATTTCTTGCCCGAAAAATGTCGAAATTAAATGAGCTGCCTATTTGTTGTTATGGCACAATTCTGATCAAATTTGGTTCTGAGAGTTCTAGAACCTTCTAGAAAAAATGTTTTAAGAAGATTTTTGATATTTCACCTCCCGTATCATATAAATAGCGAAAAACGCCAAATGCAACATAAAAAAATTTAAGTAAAAAACTAAGATAGATATAGACAAATCTAGAGCATTTTGATGCTGATAAAAATCGTGTATCAAAAGCTTTATTGTATGTATTAAACATTTTTATAGAAAAAGCAAAATATTTAAAATTACAAAATCGCCCGAATGACACAAATCCTTTATAAATTTTTTATACCCCGATTAACACAATTTGCTATTTTTAATGAAAAATTCTTTAAAAAAGGCAGTACACATATGCTTTTTTTAATCGTTTACGCACCAAAAGATTTTATAATAACATTTTCATTTGCGGTCCTGGTGGTTGAAATTGATCCCTACTGTATCTCATATAAAATGGAAAATACCCGGGATCTCATATATCATAAAAAAAAATTCAAATAAAGCTTTATACTGCAATTGATGAAATCCGCATACTAAAGATCGAGCAAAAAATTCCACCAGATGAAAGAATTACTTTTTGATGAAAAAACGTTAAAATTCAGTGTTTATCCAAATCGATTGGTTATATTATAGCTGAAGATTTTAAATTTTTTTTGCAAAAACATTTTTAAACGTAATGTTAAACGTAGTTTAAGTGAAAGAGCCAAGAATTTTTTCCCCCAAAAACATTTTAACAGTAATGTTAAATACAGTTTAAATGAAAGAAAATTGACAAAAAATTTAAAATTCACTAGCAAAAGATTTTTTTTTCTTGTTGTTAATTTCCCAGTCATAAGTTTTTCAGACAAAATTGCAATTTAATAATTTGATTTTAAAGTGTTGGAATATGTATCTATGCTCAAGTTGACTTGTATTTAATTAAACGGAAAATTGTTGCTGAAATTGAAATTCAAGCCGATGAATTAATTGAAATCACTGACACGCGAAATTCCCAGCAAGATTTTACAACCCCCTATGAAAAAAAAACATACAGTTGAAGATTTAAAATCCCAATGCTCGACATGTGTGTGACGGCATTGCCGATCATTATTGAAAATGTTTACTCGAATATACTAGTAGGTTTATATGCACATTGGTGTACAGAATATATCCTAGATTTGTGCGTTTGTTGTATATTTTTAGTACGGAAAGTTGTCAGTAGAATCCTTGAAAAGGGTTCCCCAATAATAACAGCTAACAGCCCTTTTCTATAAAAATAACAATGCTACAGCCATTACGTGAAGGTCTAGGGGGCTGCATCAAAAATATGACAGCATTTGCCTAACAGAAATCATATTGGCGATGCTCTGTTAGAGATGAAGGCTTCAGGGATGAGAATTCATGACATACATAAAGCAATAATGACGGACGCTGAACGCTTATTCCTGGTACCAAATTATTTGTAAGTTATTGAAATATCTCAACAAGAACACTTGTCGCACATGTGCTGTCACTGATTTCATCCTTCATCGACAGCAGGGTGTACTTGATATGTCAAGCGTAATGAAATTCTCGTCATAGATATTAAAGCACTGGCAGCGACGGAAGTGCTGAGGGGTAGCGAATAAGAGAGATTTAAATTGAAAATATCCAATATATTTCCCTATGATTATTTGCCAAGTGAAAAGACATAAAAGAATAGCAGGGGAAATAAACAACATAGGCATAAATTTTAATCAAAAGTCTTCATTCTTCTATGTTGAGGAGAAATTTTTTATTGCGTTGGACCGAGGCTTTCAACCTAAGGTACGTGTACTTTACTATTCTAAATATATATTAAATATATTTAAAAATATTTACCTGTATACGAGGATAGGGTGGAAAGTTGCGCGTCTGGAACAAAAATCACATTATCGCTTATTTTTTTCTTCTGAGAACCAAAAATGAACAAAAAACAAAATATATAAAATTTTCAATTAATTTTACTCCGAAAGAAATAATTTTCCATCATATTGTAATCAAGGTACACAGTTTTTGTTTGAGATAAATATAATTTATCTACAACCAAAATTTTGTTTGGGCCAAACTTTTTGTTTGGGATGATTTTTAGATAATGCTCTAAGAGGAACTTGAAAAAGAAATGTTGATAAGCGCTGACATATTGTACTTAAGTGTATGAAATATTTCCCAATTGTAAAGCCGTGGGTGGATCAAACATTGTATTTAATAAAATAAAATATTTCGCTAACGTTTGACTGTAGACAGATTTAATGGAAAATTTTTTTACACCGGAAGAACAATTATCCGAAGGCAATTGACTAAATATCTAATATCATGAAATTTAAGCACTTAAGGCCATATTTATTTAGTATTAGATTTAGTATACGGTTTGTAAGGCATCGAACCAATGATTGGACACAAAAATGAACTACACCATGGTGTTAGGGATGACAAAAGATTTTCATTTCTGCATGTCCGTCCGTCTGTCTGTCCGTCCGTCTGTCCGTCTGTCTGTCCGTCTGTCTGTCCGTCTGTCTGTCCGTCTGTCTGTCCGTCTGTCGGTCCGTCCGTGAACACCATAACTTTCGAAAGGATTGGCCTAGAGACTTGAAATATTGTATATTTGTGTTTCTCGTAAATGGCAACGCTAAGTTCATGAACAGTCAAAATCGGACCATTCCTTCCTCCCTTCACCATACAAATGAAACAGATTTTTGCAATTTTCTCGAAAACGGTGAGTCATATTCAATAATTTATGAAGGCAAAATCTGTTTAGAATATGGTTTTACATAACTCATCAACACATAAAAATCTTATCGGACCACTGCTTCCCCCCTCTACCATACAAATGAAATACTTTTTTCCTGTTTTTTTTTCGAAAACTGAGCATTATATCGAAAATGTATAGAGAAACAAATTGCGTTATGCGCTAGTCATTTTGTTTTTGGTTGCTAAGTTTCCAATACATGCCGATAACCCTTTTCTGACGCCCGTCATACACTTGAGCTAAGCTATGTGAGCGAGGCTAGCTATAGTTACATAGCTTAGCTGGGTTAGCTCACATCGTTGCACACTTGAGCTGAACTACGCGGCGATATTTAAATAAATGTATGCCATCAGTTGTATGCAATTGGCACTTACACATTTATGTCCACAAAATACTGCACTTTTGCAAACACCGATTCTACACTGTATAACGCCGAAAGTGTGTATATGTGAGTGTCAGCGATGCCAGCGAAGTAGTTCGCGTAGTTGAAGTCTGAACTACGCGAGCGAGCTTAGTCCGTGTCGCCCATGAGTAGGCGACGTAGTTTCATAGTTTCGCTGAAGTGTGCGGTCACCAATGTAAATGCTAAGGATTTTACTTTCAGCGAGAAACTTTAGCTCACGTAGTTGAGCTCGCTTAGCTCAAGTGTGCAACGGGCGTGAAGCTCTTTCCCACACGATGGGGACTTCGTTAGTTCGATTTGGATAAAACAGTGTCAGCCGGCCACCTATATGGTTTTTTTTACACATGCATGCACGCTTTTCGCACATACATACTTATTGCATTGTATGCGATCAAAATTTCAAGTCAATCGGATGAGTGGAAGTGGAGCAAAATTAGTTTACAAGATTGAACCCTAACGGACAATCATACAGACAAACAATAAAGCAAGCTGAGTAAAAACTTGTAGAAAATATAGTTAAGTTTTTAACATTATGGCTCAAAATATTTGGCTAGTTTTCTTATTTTTTTATGTTTTTTTTTGTGGTCAAACTTTTGTAAATTAATGTAGGCACGTGTTTATTAATAATTTTTTTTGTAGACTTAATTTTATTTTGAATTAATTGTTTTTTCAATTTCCTGCATAATTTGTATAAATAGTTGCGATTAAATATTTGGTATGTAATTATTGGTATCGGTGAGTGACCAACAATATTTGTAAATGGATTCCATTTCAAGTTTTTAATTAAAATTCAGTAAACATTTTATTGGAAAAGGGTTGACATTATGATATAACTGAACGTAGCTTAACCTCACGAATCAACCCCAAGCAATATTGACTGGGTGAATATACGAGTTAAATAATTTATTTCGATATGATGCCCAGCAGGGTGTTGGTGGTTAACAGCATGTCGCCGAAAGTTGTTGACTCATGAAATGAAATTTCTGATGAAGATTGAAAAATTTCCCGAAAAATATCAGAGTTAAACCATAAGAAAATAAATGCACGTGGATTCAAAGAAATACTTATCCGATGATATTTGAGTCATTATATAATAATAGAAACCATAATTATTTATGCGATTCTTGTTGTCATTTTTAAGGGCAGAATGATTTCTTACGAGTTGATGCTGGAACACTAACGAAAGTTGAATGATGTGATTTTGAAAGTTTTCCTGATACGAATGCAATTTATTCAGGGAAAACTGCAAAGAATTCTATTCAGCATACAACAAAACTCCATAAATCTTGGGAATTTGCTGTTTTTCAATTTTCTTTCAGTGGTTTTAATTTCCCCAGATAGTTGTACTTTCCTACATTGATACCCTTAGAGAAATAATAACAGCAACAAATCTTGCAGATGCGAATGCTTACTAGAGACAAAATATACACAAGGCGACCGACATTCTTTAGTTGAAATAATCTTTACTTGCATTTCAGGGAGGGCATTTTCGACATCAACGACAATAAATAAAGTAACTACTCGTAGATTTAGTCGAGTTAAAAAGTATCTTTCACTTTTATATATAGTATGGTAGACGGGAAAAATTCATTTATCAATGTACAACGTTTTCATGTTGTGATAAACAGTAATATTAAGCATTTTATAGGTAGAATTTATTCACTTTTTGAATAAGATATAATCTGATGTAAACAGTTGATTTTTTTTTCTCTAGGTTGACGTTACAGATCATGTAAACATATTTAGTTTCATGTAATCATATAAAACTACTAAGGGAATAGAAAATGTGAGGAAGTACCTATAGTAAATAATTTTAAAAAATATATTCAAAAAGTCAAATTAGCAATTTTCCGGAAACGTTTTAGTATTCGTTTATGTTAAACAAAATTAACTTTTAATGGATGTTTGTGAATAAATGAGTAATATTTTTTTTTCATGATTTTCTAAGTATAAATTACGTTTTTGTATTTCATTGTCGAAAAATTAGTCTGTTCTATAGAAATAATATTTAGTATGTATGATCTTTTTTCATGTAAAATGTTAAAATTGATTTAACAAAAGTCAACTTGATTAATAAATTTATTTGCATAGTTCAAAAGTATTATATTTACTTGTATATCAAAATACCGAGTTTGTTTCCGTTTATTGCATATATCGTAGAAAATAGGTAAATATAAAATATTCTGCTTCTATTATAGGTTCCTAGAATTTCGGTATTCAATTTTTCCTGTATACCGGATTTTATAACAATGCCTGATCAAATATTGACCACTCAACATTCTGGATTGATTTTGATTAACAAAATTAACAATTAGTGCGAGAATATTATCGAATATTGTCCATTATTGTAGCATGTTTTTACGATAGTATTTTTAAATATCAGCTTTCCAAATATACAATTTATATAAGGGGTTATGTCTACCTGCAAGGCATGAACAGAACGTATTCTTTGGCGATTTATGTACAGCTTAAATAAAACTATTTTGATTATTTGATTATGAAAAAAAAATTGAATGTTAGTACCTGTTTTTGTAAGCATACGAAAGGAATTTTCTCTGGAGGTGATTTACAGTGACATCTGGTCATTCTGAAATCAATCAAATGAATTTTTATACTCTATATAGGACACAAAAATGAATTACACCATGGTGTTTGTTTGGGATGACTAAAGATTTTGATTTCCGCATGTCCGTCCGTGAAGGGACAATCCGTCATCGAATACCATAACTTTCGAAAGGATTGAGCTAGAGTATTGAAATTTTGAAGAGTTGCGTTTCTAGTATTTAGCAAGGCTTCAGCACAGTATTAAATAAATTAACGCATAATAACTATGTAAAATTTCAAAAAAATTGGTTGAGTAGTGATTGACTAATCGCTGTTATCGATTTCAGAAACGTGTTTTGAGGAAATCGGGATTAGAATTTCAACTTGCTCCTAATCCGGGTGTACTAATTAGTTTAAAGTCGCATGATTTCGTCAATTTTCATTCGATCATCTTAATATTTTGGGAGATGAAAATTGAAATGTTGTACTTAATGAATTGGCAAAAAAAAACTCGATATCTCGAAATATTGCAACTGGACATAAGTAAAATTGGTTTGTTATAACATGCAATATTTTTTGACAACTAAATGTTGTATGTATGAAATTTCTAGATATCATTCGTCTTATGCTCGTATTGTTTTCCGATATGTAAAATCATTTTCAATAAGATCGACAAAATTTAAAAAAAAAACTAAAATATCCGATCTATGGCTTGGAACTATAGGAGAGATTGCCGAAATATTGGAGAAAATATAGGAGAGATTACCGAAATTTGTCCTACTAGAAAGTTTAGCAATGATTCCAAGACTTTTTCTCCCTTTTTCTCCTTGGACAACGACCAAAATAGTTAGCGCGGTATTACACATGGCAACTTTCGGGCTTTTTTAAGCCGATTTTCGGGAGAAACGACTGAGGAGGGAAAAGTTGCCACTCGAAATCATGGCTTATCGACAATCTGCATACATGCAAAGCATGTGAACTGGTTTGGGAAAAGTAGTAGGCAGAAATCATTTTCGTTTTGACCGTCAGCAGGTAAAGATCTTGGGAAGTATATGAACAGCAGCAATTTCAATGGTTTGAGTCCACACACACATATGTGAACTTGTGTAGCATATGCAAGCAGGATTGGCTTATTTAAGCCACAAATGTGAGCACATTGGCTTATTAAGCCCAAAAGTTGCCGGCTTAAATAAGCCAAGTGTAATACCGGACTTAGATTTATTTATATTATTCTGTCTTAATTCCCTTTATTGTATTTATTTAAAATGATTTCTCAATTTTTTTTAAATCTGGAATTACACATAAAATTTTCAATTTGGAAATAAAAATGTCATGACATTTATGCGATATCTCTAATTGTTGATGTTTTTCCAAAGATTTTCAATTTCTAAATCTTTAATTTCTTAATGTTAGAATTGAAAACTGCCATACAAGTGAAATTGTAAGAATTCGTCTTAGAAAAAAATTGTATATTGTGAACATTTGAACAAAACCACAAAAATTGAGAAAATCTCTTCTTCGATTCAAATAATTCCAACGTACGAATGAATATATTGGGGTATGTCAGCATCCATTGACTTAGAAAACCTCGAAACGAAGCAAAGTCGATTGTCACATGTCAGATATGGTTTCTGTACTTAAATAAAATACGTGAACGATATATATATATATGCACATCAGAATAAATGAAATTACGAGTGAATACAATTCTAGATTTTCGATTTACAGATCTTATATACGTTTTTCGATACATATAAAAATATAATGTTTGTTAATGCCGTAATGCTATTACATCCGTTTGTACATTGAATATAAAGAGAAACAGTAAAATGTACATAGTTTTCGGTCTGTATTGGTCTTATGTTGATATAAATCAGGTTTGATAGGCCATACAATGACATATGCTGCCTTAAATATATGTGACAGTTTAATTCTCATGAAACATTTATTCAGATTTATAGCCCCACATTTATATAAATCGCGTAAGACTTGGGAATCCTCATACTCATGCCAGAGTCCATATCCTCGATCTCAATAGCATTTCGTCCTGGTTGACGGTGTTTTGTTGCAAATCTATGGAATTGTGTGAAATCATCAATTCATGCTGACGTGTGAGTCTGTGATTTACAATTAATGGACGCATCGAAATTACACTTGATGTTATGTAAAATTATACTGATCTCAAAATAGAATGCAGTTGTCCAATCGCCATACTACTTACTATATATTGCAATATTCCACTTCGATTGGAACTCTTTACAAAGGATCTGGATATCATAGATGACATTTTCATTTCCAGGATTACAGATTTCAAAATAAAGGGTGAATTATTCGTATCTATTCAAATTATTGTTTTGGTTAAGTTACACGTGATGTGGCTGTTTCAGAAATTTCAAATCCTATTCGTTATAAATCTGATTGTATGGTTTCCAAATCTGATTAATCGAAATCGTAGAAATTCTTATCAAAAAATATCAAAATTTGGTTAGAAAATAAACACTTTTAGATGTTATTTTCAGTTGGTCAAACGAAATCATATTGCAATTAGTTTTATTGTATAAACTAAAGCAAACAATTTTCTAAAAAAAATATATTTATTATTGAAAGGTTTTTTAAGAGTTTTTATTTAGCTTGCTTTTTGCCTGTCTGTCAGGGTCAAATCTTGTAATCTAAATTCGACTTTCACTCATTCGATTGACTGGTACTTTTGCACATATACGCAACTCCGACGACAATACGATATCTTCACTACTTCGTCCTTGTAAGGATAACGGAAGGTCCTATTAGGATTACGTGATTATTCTTTTCCTCAAATTTTCCGGAAAGAAATCTCATCTGGGGGTTTTTGGGGTCTCTGAAACCCATTCTGACATTAAGAAGGCTGTAAGCATAACGAAATTTTTCGGAAAAGAAAATCTCATTTTTTAAAAAGCCTTTTTAAAAAAAAAAAAAATTTTAGGCGTTGTGTATTAGAAAAAAAAACATATAAAATAAATTAATAAAGATACACAGCGCCCAGAAATATATTTTTTCCTTGTTTGAACATTTTTTTTTATTAAAATATTTTTTTAAATTTTTTTTTCGATTTTTTTATTTTTATTTTTATGCCGTATAAGAGTAGGTAATAAATTCTAGACAACAATAAATCTTTGGACTTTCTATACTAAATATTGTATTAAATGAGTGAGATTCCTCTTGCATTTAAATAGAGTAATCAAAAAGCGAAAACGCAAACTCATTTGACCTTCTTCTTGCGAAGCTTTGGAGTGCGGGGAATTAGTTTCATAAAAAAAAAGAAATAAAGACGAAAAATGTTTGGTTGAGGATTTTTTCGCTTATTTCGAAAGAGGCGTTCCGAAAGTGTGGTGAAGTTTGTTTTGCGTCTTTTAGCTTTCGAGTCACGTTTAGCAACCCCCGAAGCGAGCAAAAATCCAATTACAGTTATCTTCCAATTAAGTTCTTACTTTGCACCCTATCCACTGAGGAATTGCTTCTAGAAAAAAACATTTTTATTTGTCAACTTTCTGCTCGATGACACCACAACCAAATGCCAAACGTCAACATGGGACATATATTCAGCCTTGGTGGGTGTCAATTGAGTTTATTTTTAGGTGAAAAAAGAACTTACGCTTAAATGACAATAAGCAGACAGTAGCACACGGGGTGAAAATAGAATATTTTTTGATAGTAGGTAATATTGCTAAAATCATTCTTTATCTTGTTGTATCAAAATTTTGTTCTAGAATTAGCAAAAAATAAAATGTATTATTTATCAAGGGAGAAATTTATTACATAATTAGTAGCTGGGAATGCAAATCAACATCTACAAAAACTCATAAACATTTGAGATATGCAAACGTCTTCAAAAATTTTTAAAAAAAATTTATGATGTGAAAAACGTTCAGAAAAATAATATGTACAGTAGAATCTCGATAATCCGAATAATTGATTGCACAGCCCGATTCAGATCATCGAACTATTCAAATTATAGAGTACGGTTTTTGGGGGATTCAAAAGGCAATATTAGGCAAGATTAGCATTAACCCTATTCCTGTCAGGCTGTGACTGTGAGTCACTATTCAATTTCGAACCAATATAGATGATTTAATACATGTTTTAACGCAAAATCAATTTAATGTATTTTATTATTGGTCACTACGCTACTGTTATATAGAATAAATTTTATGTTTTTTTGTTAAATTGATTTTGCGTTAAAACATGTATTAAATCATCTATATTGGTTCGAAATTCACAGCCTGACAGGAATAGGGTTAAGAATTGTTATCATCATACTAATATATAAAAAAAATTTTCTAAAAAAAAATAAAACCGACTTTAAAAAAAAACTGAAAAGAGAAAAAAGCACTAAAAAGAAAAAAATAATTTCAAACTATGTCCATTAATAGCGTATTTAAAATTCGGCTTTTTTGGAGTGGCGTTAAATTTACACTAAATAAAATCGTTGTAAAATTTCTATTGTCAAGTTTCGCACAAAATCAGTTTGTACATGGAGACAAAAAATAGGATAGATTTCTACAAAAAATAGTAACATATGAGACAGTGGCCTTTTTTATAGCGATTGCTTAAAAATAGGGAATCCAATTTGGGATATAAAAGAACTTAGTTTTGGTGCTTCTAAGAGCCGTATCTATAGTTAATCTGTTTGACAACAAAATTTTTGGAGTCGATCTTAGTTCTTAGTTAGCCTTAAGGGTTAGAAAGTATGTAAACGATTAGCCTTAAGGGTTAGAAAGTATGTAATTTATTTTAGTTGCAAATTTAACGCCACTCCAAAAAAGCCGAATTTTAAATACGCTATTAATGGACATAGTTTGAAATTATTTTTTTCTTTTTAGTACTTTTTTCTCTTTTCAGTTTTTTTTTAAAGTCGGTTTTATTTTTTTTTAGAAATTTTTTTTTATTTCGAACGTTTTTAGTTTCAATTTTTAATATAGGTAAAATTACAAAGGGTTTGAGGGGATAAGTCCGCAGATGAGAAATATATAAAAGAATCTTCCAGATATTGTACTGAACACAATACAAAGAATTTTACTCGATATCCCAAGCAGGGAGGGGTTTGAAGGGGTAGGTTAACACGGGGGAAATATATAAAAGAACCTTCCTTGTGTTGTACTGAACACAACGTAAAAACATAACAAAAGCTATAATTGCCAATCTGGCAATTATTGAAAACCTGTATGGTGATATTGGTATCTTAATTTGAGCATTTGTACCAAAATTACACTTTGAAGTCGAAATTTCCAATCAGATTTTTTAAAATTTATTCCAATCGGATTTTGATGTATGGGAGTTTTATGTAGAATCAAATTCTAAATAACTTTTGTTCTTAGACTTTTTTGATAAGATGCACCGTTTTTGAGAAATTCGGAAAAAACGTTTTCGTTTGTATGGGGGGTACCCCCCCTAATGGTCCATTTTTCCGCATGAATGAACCAGGGCCCAACCAGGAACTTTCTCTACAACTTTCTCTTTGGGATGACCAAAATCGGTCAACCCAGTAAAAAGTTAGGCGTGAACATACATTAAAAAAAAAAAAAAATATATTCAGGTGGAATTGAGAACCTTTTCCTTTTTGGAAGTCGGTTAAAAATGAGTTGGTGTCTGTCTGTCTGTCTGTGCCTCTTTCACGCAAAAACGGCTCAACCGATTGACTTGAAATTTGGCATGAGTGTCTGTGGTAGTTCTGCTTCCAAAATAGGCATACGGAAAAGAAGCGCGAGGGGTGGGGGGGAGTAAGGGAAGGGGGTAAAGTGATTTCGAAACTTAGTTTTTGCGCTATGTTACTCTTTCGCGGGGAAACTACCGAGCCAATTGGCTTGAAGTTTAGCTCCAACATAGACCATTAAAAAAAATTGAAAAAACTTAACCCGGCAACGACGGGTATGCAGCTAGTAAACTATAATAATTTAAACATTTATATGGTAACTTGATTTTTTCAAAAGAAAAAATAGCGATTTTTTACCACTTTTTAGCAGTAGCCACGGCAAAACTATAAAGGAAATATTTTTTTTAATTTTGCCTGTTCTCAAAAAAAAAACTTTTTTTTACACAAGACTCTTCTGTAATTTTCCATGTAAATTATTTTCGTACTCAGATAAACAGTATTCAATAAACGGATTCATTTTTCACATTTTCAAACATAAATGAAAAGCATTAACTAAATCGTCAAGTGAAAATAAGGTTGAACTTTATACTTGTATTTCTTTTAAAATTCACTTTAAATATTCAAAATGTATATTTTTATAATCGCGTGTATATTTATAAAGCTTTATGTGCGAATGGGTACAATTTTAAATGAGTTTAGGTTTTTGCTATGTTTAATTCTTCATAAGTAGATACAATTGAATAAGGATCTTAGCATATAAGAATATATAGCGTATAGAAAAACTTAGGCTAGCATATATAGCTATAATTTAGGTTATACAGTTCAGTGTCAGAGTGAAGATATCATTTTTGCTATTGTCGCGTTTGTATCGTTTGTAGTCATCGGCGTATTGTTGGATGAGTTGAGTCTGTTGTCATTTTAACTTTGGCTCTGTTTGAATATGGATAGTGGCATGGGATTGGTATAAGGGAAGAACGGGTAAATGTATTCCTGTTTGGTGGCTCTTTTGTAATCCACTCACGTACAAAGCGGAAACCTATGTATGTACGTTATTTATTTATAGTATTTACTCAAGTCTTATCAAACTTGTTCAGTCGAATATCAAAGAGCTTTTCCCTATTTGTTCATGGTATTTACCTACAGTGAAGACAACACACGCTTAGAATGCGAAATAGGTTTAACATACTCGTACTACGTGTAGTAAATGTATATGATATGAAAAATATATGTAATATACTCCTATATGTTAGTTTAGATTTACATAGTTACTTACATGAGTCAGAGAAAATATGTACATATATGATATAAATAGATAGATTCGGGATTCAGGAGTCGTTGCCTAAATGTGTCTCGGAAAATCGAAAGAGGCTGAATATGCCTTTGTTCCGGAAAACGGAAAATGGAAAACGATGTGTACAGCGTATAAAATATTTGTTATGATATTAAGCCACCAAACGCAGCTGAATATTTTGTTTAATATTTGAAATATTCACTTAAAACACTGATGTGTTTGTTGTAACAGAAAACACCATCATATTTAGTCACTAAGTAGATTATTTCAAATAACAAATATAAACCTACGAAATGCGACTTAGTTAAATTAAGGAGACCATTAGATTATATTTACATTGGTCTCAATTTATAAATACCACTAGTTTATACACAAATGCACATATATTCTAAACCTCATATTTATATTGATAATAATGTAATTTTTATGTATATGCTAAAGACAATTAACATCAAAGTAACAAATGTTTATTTCCCAGAAATCATTCCCCTTTTGTATATAATACGATCAAATGCTTAAACAGTGTATTGACGATTTTACAATATTGGTTTACCAGGAAATATATTTGTTAAATTTTGGTTAAGAAAAGATTTTATGGGTTTTGCACATAATTCGGATCGAAAGATTAGAATTGAACAGTAAATTGATCATGAACATTTCTAAACATTTTTAGATCGTGTCATTAAGCTGAGGTCCTTATTTACCGAACCCCAAAGATGAGGAAAATAAAGATAAGAATCCTAGAACAAATTTTGGAATCCCAAAAAACCCGACAGCGGACAGCGGAAATGCAATCTTTAGTATGCCTTGCAAAAGGATTATTTTCCCTTATACGTTTAACTGTCGAAAAATCACTAAAAAATATTTAAATTGCATGAGTTACTTAATTGAATGTTGTATAAAAAATTCTTTTATTTTTTATCTTTAGTTATCTAATCGTTGCCGGAAACATTCATTTTTTCGTGATATTTCTGTGTGAAATTCGTACAATATCAATAAAAATGGATTGTTCCAAATGTAGGGTCGGGTAGGGTGAAGTGGCCCGTAGGGAGAAGTGGTCCACCACCACTTTTTTTTTAGTAATAGTGACATTAGAACATAATATGCAACTCTCATCGGTTGCTCTTGATGACAGCTTGTTTTTTATTAGTCATTGAAGTCTGCAGACGTATATTTACTCACTCTCACAAACCAGTGCCAAAAAAACATTGTTGAAAGTTTTCGCAAGTATTCACATTCAACAACATTTTGACGAATTCTTCATCAATTTCAATAAAATTATTAATCTAAAATGTTCTTTACATTATGGACTTTGTAAATCCACAGAATTTCTGCACTTTTTTCCACAATCGTTGAAGCAGCGTCATTCCGCGCAAAATAGCGTCGGTAGGGAGAAGTGGTCCACGTTTGGTAGGGTGAAGTGGTCCACCCTGTCAATGTCATATTTCGTGTTTTCAAGTTTTTTTATGAGTTATTTTGAGTGTTTCAAATCGTGGCCGAAAATTGAAGCGAAGCTGGATTATAACTTCTCCCAAAAATCGGGTTGAATTGGAGAAGCAGAAAAAGCCGCCGGAAAACGACGCTTAAAAACTACATCGAAGAAACCAACACCAAAACAGACTAAACGCTCATTTGTTACTTTCGAATAAACCATATTTTTGATCAAACTTCATAATTATATTTTTATTTGTCATTTAATTTTATGTTTATGCGATTTCTGGAAAAAACTTCTCCCTACCATTCTTAAAAAATCGAAAAATCAAAGTGTTCGATAAATGCCTAAAAATTAAATTTAATGTCAAAAAGTTGGCAATCTGCGAATGCAGAAAGTTAGCTTAGGTTCTGCGCCTACGATTTGACTATCTTATCATGTAAAAATTCCAATTTTTGACCATTTTATGGCCAATAATAAAAACGTGCGCCACTTTACCCTGCCTGACCCTAAATAATTCGAATCGTCTGTCGATTATAATATCGAGTCTTTCAACAAGGACATAACAACTTTGTATTTAAATAACAGAATAATTGAGATATCGGGCTGAAATTTATTCCAGGTGTAGTGGACATGTTACATTTAAGTATGAAATTCGATGTCGTTCATATGGCCACCGCGAGCACGTTTGCTGATTGATTCTTTGGAGCCAATTTTCCACCACTCTTCCACACATATCGGCCGGAACGTTGGCAATTTCGCGTTCGATATTGTTCCTGAGCTCCTCTAACGTTGTTGGCTTGTTGGCATAAACCAACGACTTAACATAACCCCATAAAAAGAAATCCAACGGCGTTAAATCGCATGAGCGAGGTGGCCATTCGACCGGACCATTTCTCGAGATTACACGATTACCGAACTTCTCCTTCAATATATCAATTGTTTGACCAGCTGTGTGGCATGTAAACCTAAAAAAACCTTGAAAATAAAAAATGTAACCCTTGACTGACGTTTTAGCTATGCCAGATCCAAAAAAAAAGTTTTAGGGTGCGTTTTTATTAAAATACAAAATTGTTATGTCCTTGTTGAAAGACCCTTTAGTATTAACAATTTGAAAAAACTTTTGCTCTTTGATACGGTGACTAGTTATTTTATTTTTCAAAAAATAAAGAGAAGCGATCCACATTTGGGACAACAGTCCGAATTATGTACACTTACCTTATCTAGCGAAAATAAATGTTTTAATAGTTTAATTTTAACGGTGTTGTTAAAGAAACTATTTCCAATTAAATATAGGATGTTGAAAAATATCGAAAATGCTTTTATGTTTCTTTCGAAATATCAGAAAAAATAAATTGTATCACTGAAGGACTCAACTTGTCCATTAAGGATACGAAATGAAACTTCTAAACTGTTTATTCGAGATATTTTCCGATATTTTAATATTTTACTTCTTTAAAAGTGAAAAAGAAAAACTCAAAAAAAAAAGTTTCTTGAAACTTTACTTGGTTTATAAATACGAATATATCGACATCTATAATATTATAGGCGAAACAACAGAATACGCAATACTTCATCAATAAATCTCCTTGAGTTCAATAAATAACTGAGCTGCATTGTTTCGACAAAAGTTTCTCGATGCTGGCATAAATCACAGCTGGGAAGCGATAAATTTTAAACTCTGTTTCAAAACTGAATGTTAATAAAAAAATGAAAAGAAAAAAGAAAAAAAAAAATGGAGAAATGTGAGCGAAAAAATAATACTGGGAAAAAATCAATGGTGCCAACCAACTAACTGTATTCGAACATAAAATATACTTTTCCACTTTCAATATTGATTGATTGAATGCTATTCGTTATTTATTGCTATATTCACATTAATAAAGCAAACCGCAAATGCATATGTTATGATTTTATTTCTCACTTGATTCGACTCTTTTTACTTTTATTGCAAGGCAATAAAAAGTAATATGAAAATCATGTCGGAGGAACACTTGAAACTTTAGTAAACATATCCAGCATAAAATTGGTTTAGCGTGATCTTTTTTGGATTTTTTGGTTTGGCGGGAACTTTTTCGGAAATGCAGTGAGTCATTTTCTATAACATAATTGGTGGATAATTATTCTTACAAACAAAATATTTAACTTAATCCTACAGTACTGGAAAAATATTTTGTTTTTTTTTTGTTTCCCCAACGGTAACAAAAAAACCATCTTTTTCATGGTTTTCAAAAAAATCTTTCTCTAATCTTTTCCAAAAAAAATGTTTTCAATGGTCGTCTTACGTCTCTCTGTATTGTGAAATATTGTGGATTTAGTTTTATAAAAACTCAAGAACAGCTATGCTCACCAAGGGTCAATCGTCAAATACTCTATATGAGGACAGATAAGATTTTTATTTAAAAAACTCCATTTGTGTGGTTGAGATGAAAAATTGTGGTCCGATAAGATTTTGATGTATGGACGAGTTACGTAAAATCATATTCCAAACTCATTTTCCTTCATAAATTTATCGATAGGATGCAGCTTTTCCGACAAATTTGCAAGAAACTGTTTGTATTGTATGGGTGAAGGGGAAGAAATGGTACCCGGTCAAGAACGGTCAAAGACTTGGCCTTGCTATTTATGAGAAATCCAAAAATTTCAAGTCTCTAGCTCAATCCTTCAAAAATTATGGTGTTCACGCACCGACGGATGAACGAACGGACAGGTGGACGGACGGACGGATGGACATACGGACCGAAATATCCACTACTGACTATTACTATAAGAATTTTCATATAAAGTTTCTCCACTTTTGGTTAATGAACGTAACTTATTTATATTAGAAATATATTTTTTTCATTTTGCATTTAAACTGATACATTAATGCAATTGTTACATTTGGAATAACATTTTAACAGTATTAAAATTTGTTTGAAATTTTTTAACAAATAGGAGAGAGATGTTTTCCTTTTCTTTTAATTTGGCAAACATCTTTTCTTCCTTTTGTTTGGTCGGATTGTTGGTTTTTACGACCAATTTCTTTTTCTACAATTTTATTCTGATTAACATCAAGTGACATAGACTTTCATTTCACTTTCGGAGATGTGTGCCTTAAAAGTGCGTATCTTCAGCATGTATATTTGATGTGTATTCCATTTCGAGTTCTTGTTTTTTATCATATAAAGGAAAATGTAATTTTACTTATATTTACATGGTGAGATCCATTCTAGAGAGTTTCTGTTGTGTCGAACTCATTTTGTGAGCTTTAGTAAAATGAGGAAAATTCCATTATATTTGGCTCATGGCTTCTTTTATAACTAGAATTCGTTTAACATAAACACAAAATGAAAAGGGCAGGTAGATAGATGGGTAAAGTAAAGCGAGGAATAACGGTAACATCTCTTCCCATCATAGAATAAAGGTATTGAAGTTATAAGATGTGGAACGTGTGTGGTATGCGGCTATGTAATCAACAGGCGACATCATAAGCATAAGATGGTTTTTTATGGGAATGTGAAGTCAAGGTTTCAGGTTAGAATGGAATGAAACGCAACGAAGTCCTTATAGAAGGGTATGAAAGGAAGGAAAAGTTCTAAATGACGTCGATTCGATGGGTCGGTGGGATGGTAAAGGTTACTCCTTTTGGATGGATGACACTAGGATCATCCATTGAGTGTGAGAAGTAAGAAGTGTCGCTTCAGGTAGAATTCACTACCTGTTTCTTCAATTAACGTTTATTCCCGTGGGTGCTTGATGCTTATATTTTGAAATGGAATTATAACCCCCCTCCTACTTGAGTCCTATTACAATTTTTACGTGTCAATTCATTTTGCACTTAACCTCTCCTTTCATATGCTAATAATCCTATAATGAACTACAACATAGAAAGATGAGAGCGAATAAGATGGTTATAATATGTTGGGTGAGCATTATTACAAACATGTTTATGATACTCAACTTTTAGAGGTGCCACGTTTCGTTACGTTTAGATATTTTTAGGTATCTAACCTACCACCGATATTTAGGATCTTTGTCTTTATGCTGTAGGAGCCCACCTATATAGTCAGTCAGTCATACATAAGGTGTTGTTAATTCGACTTTTACATATTCTTTGACGATGAAAGTAACTCTCATCTCATCATCGGCAGAACCCTTCCTGTTTTTGCTATCAAGTACACCGTATGAGTAAATAAATGTTTTATTCATGGTGTCTTGTTATTATTCCGCATAAGTAATGAAAGGGATTATATTGGTTGAGATGAAGAAGACAAAATGATATTATTATTTTGATGAGTTTTGCGCTTCACTTAAATAAAAGGAATAAAAGAGCACCGAGACTTTATGGGGTCTCCTAATAACATATAAGTTTTTCGATTGGATTTAACTTGTTAGAGAATGCCGGGAATCAGAAACTAACTATATTATCATGGAATCCGTAAGAATAGTAATTACAACGATTCCGTAATTGATTATATATTCCTTTTAACCAAGATATATTGATTACATATGTGAAACGAAAATTGAGATTAGAATTTAATGGTTCTTTTACTAAAAACGGGAAAAATCATTTTTGTATAACATCACTTGGAAAAATATTCATGATGGTTCCAACATTGCTTGTAAAAAATCAATTCATTGATAAAAAATTATTCAAAATTAAATGTTTAATATTTTTTTTTAATATTCGATTTCCATCGTTTTAATTAATTAAAGAGTTTATAAAGAGCTAAAAGGGCCCATAGACGGCCAACTTTGTTGCCAACCTGGTCGCCAACCTGGTTGGTAGTTTTTACCACAGACGAGACGGAATGTTGGCAACCAAGTTGTCAACATCATTTTTAACAAGATCCCGTCGAATTTAGGTGATTTCTCTAATTTTTTTTATTGTTTATAGTTTACTATATGGTTATAGGACAACTATAGGGTATATGTTGACTAGTGAAAAATGCGTAAGGATTTGTTATTGGTATTGGTTTTAAACTAGTTGTGCGAAGATGAACAACTCAGTGCAACTGAGATTGGCAACCAGGTTGTAAACTTGCCTACAGACACCCCAACATGAACGCCAACATGCTAAGTTTTCAAAATTTTTGATTTTACACCAACCTCGTCGACAACATGAAAAACCAACCGCCAACTTGGCCACAAACGTACAACATCGACTCCAACATTGCATGTTGGCGACCAGGTTGGCAATAAAGTTGGCCGTCTATGGTCCCTTTAATGGTTAAATGATTTTGTATACACTTGAGAAATACAAAAAAAAAAACAAAAGTAATTTTCTTAACAACTTTTAAGAAAATATCGTTATAAATTTCAAAATTTTGACATCAGATTCATGATCAGCGACCACTAACACCGCGTCTTGATTAACAATTTTTTATCCCAAGAAATATCTCACCGCAATGAGACTTTTTTGACAGCTGGGCAAAGATATTTTGTTGAAAAGCTCTGATTGTACAATCAAAAATCTCTGCGATGAAAAATCCCAAGTGGAAACACGGTATAAGACTTTTACTGAAAATATCCCCGAAAGAGGCAAAAAAAGAAGGTTGTGTTACTGCAGGCTCCTAGTTTCGGTGGGCCTGCGGACTTCTCAGACCCCTCGATTTCTGGTCAAAGCTTAAAACCACTTTAAGGTTGATAAAAATCTGATGAAAATTGTTTCAGCGGTTCAGGAGATAACAATGAAGGGGTTGTAGTGAATGAAATGGGTTGATTTAGGCGGTGAGAAAATTTGTGTAAGGCACGATCTATTCAATGATGAAAGTCCTGTCAAAATCTCTTCAACGAATTTATATTCAGGAAGCGACGGGGTTGGAGGGCCGCGGAAAGGGTAATTTTTTTAATGCCGTTTCTTTATCTAAAGTACATTCTAATACATTTTGGAATTGTTTTTTGGCTTGAGTACAATAAAATACATGGATTTATATCAACATTTTTGAGAAAATCTAAAATTAAACAAAGGTATCTCCATCCCCCCGCACTCATTTGCAATTTTATTAAACGTTTGTATACATTAACAGGAAATCAGAATTTACCTTAATCCTTTCACTCCCGAGAGCGAAATTGTTTTTTCACAATTCTCCCAAAAAACTATATTTTACAACTATCACTTTTTGAACCGGATAATTTTAGTATGTACTCCGGAGAGAACACTGGAAGTGCAAGGGTTAACAGAAAAGTGGACAATGTTTGTCTCTTCAAAATATTTATCAACCTAAAAATAAAAATTGTGTGTAAAATTATAAGTTTAAACTTTCTATGAATAATAAATATTAATTTCCTTAAAGAAAAAAAAAAACTTTTATATGACAATTTTCCGGTCCTATGTTTTTTTTAAAAATTACATCATGTTGAATTTTACACAAAATGATACGTATTATGAAAATTCAATGTAAACACAACGAAATATAAAAGAAATTTCTTAAAATGCTCGCACAGCGGAAACTATCGCATGACATGAGATTCAAAGAAGTTTATTTGGAAATGAGAAATCGTGATAGGGAGGAAAAACAAACAAAGGCAATTACCAGTTTTTCCAAAGACTTGCGATATAGAACACAGCAAGGCGCCAAGAGTGTTTAGCTTAGCTTGATTCAAAGAATTGGTTCAGTATGGTCAAACTTGTTGGCTTCATCCCCTCAGGAACGTTTTTAGCTTGCCCGAAATCAAGCAAAGGCTACAGACTTTCGATGGTACAAAGCTTAAAGCAGCAACCATCAAGGACAACAGCGGCTATATAGTGGATATTATAGACAGAGGAGGTCCTATTCGAAAGGAAAGACAAACTCTGAATTTATCTAGTAAGAAAAAGCTTAAACTGTTGCTCGCCCCTGATAAATGAGTTGAGTAAATACGACGTGTTAAGCGAAAGTGGAATGATTAATGTCGTCAAGGATGATACTTGACATCTGAGTGTTTTTGCTTCATAAATTTTGAAAAAATTTCGCAGAAATAGCATTTGATATTGTAAATAAAAAAAAAAACCAAGGTTTTATATTAACGAAAAATATTAATGATTTCCAAGGATACTTAGATGGCACTAATAATATCCTAACGAGATTCATATATTCTTGAAATTTTCTTCACGCCATAATGAAGCACAAGGACTAAAGATCGTAAATTACTTAAGTCGAGTCGTTTAAAATGGGAATCTCCCCCTTTCTACATAATATTTCAAAAGGACTTGAAGATTTAAAATGGAATAATTTTAAGTAAAATTGCTGTAAGTGAAGTGGTTTTTCACAAGAAAAGTCCATTGGAGTGAAAACCTCTTTCATTTGGCGATAGAAGTTATCCACTATAAGTGGATTGCAATTACTTTGCTTGTTCGTCGACGTTTAAAAATTTTCCGGTTCAGATGCACTTTCGTTATGGATTGTTGACAAGACGAAATGTCTTCTGGAACACGTCCAAAGGATAATGGCACGAAACGAACCTGTCTACAGAATGCAATTTCTTATTTCGGGAAAAGAATTGCCGGAATACTTTAGGACAATAAAGGACATAGAAAAAGGATTATTTGACTTTTAATTTGTATGAAGAAAAGATAGGAGAGGTAAAAATGCCATCAACATGATTCCAGCATGAACTCACATTATTTAAAAAAAATATTTGTGCATATTCAAACTATAGGCGTATTATATCTGCTCAGAAGGAACAAATCACTTCTTTGGTATGCAAAGAAGAGCTCGGAAACCTTTAGTTATTGATTTGATAGAAAAAGTGGATTTTGAAGTTGAAACATCACGTTCGAGATTAAAATGAGTTACCATGATTTATGGCCGCTTGCATCAAGAAAACATAAAAATTTAAGCTTTGCTCTTAATTTGTGAACTTTCTATTGCACAAACATATTCGGGGAAACTTAAGTGATAAAATTGGAACTTAAACTTTTTAGCGGTTTTAGTTTTGTTTGACAGTCTTCAAAGACAGAACAAAGACGAAAATGAATTCCATTAATATTTTTGAAGATTTTGATTTATTGGATGACGGTTTAGTAGTTATTGAGTTCTTATTGGTACGTAGGGTTACAGCGAGTTGAGAACTTAAAATATGATTTCGTGATAAGTTATTGTGACAGGAATCCTATGCACTATTTTCTGGGTTGACCGTTTTTTAAAATTAGTCAAAGAGTTAAAAATCAAGAATAATAAATTAAACACGACATCAACACAATATTCTGTTCCTGAAG
This sequence comes from Chrysopilus asiliformis, assembly GCA_964034945.1. Taxonomy (NCBI): domain Eukaryota; kingdom Metazoa; phylum Arthropoda; class Insecta; order Diptera; family Rhagionidae; genus Chrysopilus; species Chrysopilus asiliformis. Next base: position 8,880,848 of record OZ035960.1, read on the forward strand.
ATTATTACAAATTCACATTAGGAAATTTACAATAGGAAATTTCTTTCAGCTTCTGAAAAAAATCTCGCCCCCTGGCTCTGCTCGGCTTTTCCTCTTTCGGTACTAAAAAAAGCAGCCATAATATACCGTATGCGTCATAAAAATCTGGAAAATTCATATTAAATTGTAAACCGTTTAATAAAAAACAGAAGTTGAATGAAAAAAAAGTGTGTTTTGCTCTAAACTAAATCTTACATACTAGTAAAAAAAATTATTCAACATGTCCACCTCCAGCATTTACGAACTCCTCCAAACGGGGCCTGTACTTCTTGCAGGTCAATATTAAATAAGACTCCCACTTGTCGTTCCATGCGATGGTAATGGTGGACTTCAGGGCTTGCACATTACTGTAAGCCTTTGCTCCAGTCTTAGCCTGAACATATGCCCATATTAAAAAATCCAGGGGATTAAGGTCTGGAGAGCTCCGTGACCACATGTCCTTAGACCAGAAGTTTTTTAAATTATTGCTTTTTTAAATTATCCAAATTTGGGTACTTCTGGCAGTGTGGCACGGCGCCCCGTCTTGTTGAAACACGTACAACACATCATTACCGTAGGTTGACTCTATCGATGGTTTTACATGACTCTTCAAGATGTCCTTACCGGATTCCTTCTGATCCTTCCTTTGTTTGCCCTAATCAACACTGGAGTCCTTACTGAAATGGATCTACCGCTTCCAGATTGCGGCCTAACTATTCCCCTAGCCAAACAAGTCGCTCTTACAGCATAAACAGTTGACAACGCTACGTTTAATTCATTGGAAATCGCCTTATTGGACTTCCGCGCGTGGACCAACTTCACTTTTCGAACCTCCCTTATGTTGCTATATTTATAAACATTTAATTTTTTGGCAACCGTTATATCCTTGAAAATACTTGCAGTACTAGATTCCAGATTTTTATGACGCATACGGTACATATGTGTAATGGAAGTTTTTGAATAAATAAACATGTTTTGAAGTAAAAAACGTAGAAAAATAAAAAAAAAAAAATTTTTCATGAATAAAACATTGCTTTATCTACCTAGCGGTCAAATTATATCTTTCTGACATAGTTGAGTGTACTCTTGAAATTGTACAGAAGCACTACAAAACTCGGGAAAATTTCGGACAGATCCGTTTTTTAACCAAAGTTGAACTCGTCCGAGAAAAATTGAGCCGGTCTTTCTCTTCTCCCCCATACAAATAGAAAAAGTTTTTGCGATTTTTTCGAAAATGGCTCACTTAAAAAAATGTTGATGGGTAATGTTTACCTGCAATCTTTGGAGAAATCGAATTTTTTGTTTTGAATATTCTTAAAGGTCCATGTCTCAAAAGATTAAGTTGATCGGATGTTTTGCCGAAGTTATGCCGCTTTGAAGTTATTTTTGCAGTCGGATTTGGAGCAGTGGAATTTTATATCGAAACCAATTTAAAACTCATTGAGACAGAATCTTTTCTAATATTTAGCTAAAAAATAGTAAAAGCTGCAAGTTCTTTTAATTATTAATATTTTTTCTATTGAATTTGACATAATGAGTTACATTGCTACATGCAATTGACAATCGATTCAACAACTTTATTAATTTTATCATCTCGAAAAGTTTATTAAAGAAAATAATTTCAAAATTGCATTCAGTATAATTCTTTATCAGAGCAATTCGACTTTTCATTGCAATTGCAAAAATTTTGTTCAAAGTTCGGCAACATCAATGAAATTGGGAAAACGCTTTTATTGGTGGAACTTAATAACTTCTTAATGTCAATAAGGACCAAATGACACAAAAAGTTTTCCAGAGAAAACGCTAACAATTTAGCCAAATAACTAATCTGGAGGATCGTTAAGTCTTGTGGAAATTGCTTTTTGGTACCTTTGGCAACTACTACTACGTATTCTTGTGATAGCTGTCCAAAAACATGGATCAAGAAGGAACTTAATCTACCGTTGGACTTAAACCATCATGATGAAAAGTAATTTTGCTGAACAGTTGTTACTTTAAAAGAAGCACGAAGTTCTAAGAAAAACAACACAAATTTTAGAACGAGACGAATGAAATTAGTAGAGTCGACAGGGGCAAGAGAATTTATATAGACAATTTTGGCTTATGGATGAAGAAACTGCGACGAAGGAGAGTTCTTCCAGCTGGTAAAAAAAAACTTATTTAATCTTGAAACTAAATTTCTGAAAAACAGCAACAAGTCCATGGAAACAAAGCCAATAGATAGATGAGGGGCAAGCAGCAATATGTTCCTCAACGCAAGATATACATGAAGAGAAGGAAAACTTTTCTAATAAACGTTCTTTGATCAAAGAAAATGAGACTTTTGTCTTTACGACCATGCTACATGGTACATGTCAAACTTTTCTTTCGTTTTCGTCGTTTTTTTTATTAGAAAAGTTTAATAAAAGCAATTCCCAATTTTACAAAAGTTATCAAAAAGGCGTTTGGTGGATAAAGCCCACTTAGTAGAAATGTTAACTTACATAAAAGTGAATTCTTTTCATCCCTTACGAAACATTTTTTTGTATCGTCCTTATTTCAATGAAAATATCTTCAAGTGTGCACGGATGTGTACTGATAGAAGTACATACGAGTTTATGCAAATATCGATCGAAAAAGTTTGAACAACATACAATTGCATCATTTTGTTGTTAAATTATCCTGTTGTATGCGAATGACATTCATTTCTTTATACAACTTAAATTGATCTCTTCTAAACTTTCTGTTTTCTTGTGTTATCTTTTTTTTTTTTTTTGCTGGCTGTAATTTTTTGTTTTCCCAAATCGAAAGTTTTCCAAAGTGAAACTTTGCAGTCTTTAATTGAATTACATAAAATAAATGGCCAATATGACAAAATACAGTTTCACTAACATATATTATTTCGAAATTAGTTTTTGTGCTTGAATCTATAGACTATGGATTTGTAGTTAGAATAACATTGCAGTCAGAAAAAAAAAATTGTAATATGTATAAAATCATTATTAAATTAATCAATATTTTTGGAGAGTAATATTTGTTCAACAAAAAAATTGTTACTTTAACAAAAATAAACTTACAAATGATAAACAATTGTGAAATTAACAATGCCTAATTCGGAAATACGAGTCTTTTTTTAGGAAATACGCGTACGCTGGTTTTTTAAAATCATATGAAAAATATGTTCCCCTCTGTTCCCCCCTTCTGCTATCTTTTGAACTGCTGGAGAAATTTTGATCCCATTTTCACTTGTTCTTGTGATGTTGTGACATTTCAAACTCCAATTAAAAAGAATTACACAGTTCTTAAAATATAATCACATCAGAACGCTTATCACAAAATTAACCAACAAGGAGAATTTGTAAACATAAAAACGGCTTCCTTAAAGTATAATTTCAGTTAGAATTTATAAGAAGTGGGTGTTTTAGTGTGAAATTACAGCATTGACTCGAGAGATCCATAAATATTCATTTCCAGAATGTACGAAAATCGAAACGACTAGCATACATAAAACATACGCTGATAAGTGTAAGTAAATTTTGTGTTGAATTCTATTAACTTAGCGAAGTTAGTTTGGACTCTAAATATAATGTTGATACGTGTATATAATACGGAGTGTACATAAAATCTATGCTGCTTATGTTTATTGGCGAAAACTCAGCGTAATCGGCCAATAAATAATTCTATTTGCGGATATTCCATACTCTAGCTTATAATTTTACTAAATTGAAATTTTATCAGATCAGATGAGTCCGGATCCCTCTGGTCGTTGAGGAATGTAAATAACATCGATGCGTGTCTAAATGCAATAAATTTTAACATTGCATGCTTATGTTACGTTTGCAACGAGCTTTCAAAAAGTTTAAAAGTACTTTATGTGAAGCATAACTAATAGAAGGGAGCCATTAAGGTTCATATTTGGCACAAAAACACCGTGGAAAATTTCCATCGAAAGTTTTTCACCTTTTATTTAAAAAAGTGATTTCATGACGTACCTAAATTCGGTTCACACAAAACTATTAATTGATAAAATCACATATAATGTAAGACCATCAAATATTTACATGAAGCACCGGTTTCAAAAGTTTAATGGCGGTTTAATGAATGTTGAATGCGGAAAATTGAATTTTATTATAGTAAATTTAGGAATTTTACATTCCTTACACATATTAAAATGACTAGAGAAATCGAAATATTAATCGACTCAGTTCGATAAATTCGCAACATGTCATTGTGTGTGTATATGTGTGTATTTGTGTGTCTGTATGTTTGAATGTAACAAAAATTTGTAAGATCGACTGATACCAGAAAGGCTTAACCAATTTTCACGCCGTTTTTTTGCATTCGAAAGCTTTTATGGAACGCGATTTAAAAAAAAAGAGTCACGCAATTCAATTGGATTTATGAAAATTGGTTCCAACTGAATTTGAATGTATGGGAAATTATGTAAAATATATTCTAAACATTTTTTGTTTTTAAGTTTTTTATGCCGCGGTCACACGACGCTGTTTTGCCAGCCGCTGGCTGCTGTTGGTCAGTAGCGCTGGCAAGTAGCAACAGCAGCCAGCGTACTGAGAGGGTTCACACGATTTCTACTTTAGTAGCGCTGGCAATTAGCAAAACAGTAGTTTAACATTTTAATCTGGAAGATTTTTAAAATAATTAACGTTACACACAAATTTAAATAAATAAACGTAAAATAACAACTTACAATAAACAAACTAACCCGGCCTTTACACGCGACTATAAAGTCTGTCAGTAGCACAGACTCCAAATGTCAAATTATTGACAACGAATTAGAAGACATTTAGCGAACTGGCAGCCAGTGCATTTTCAAAATGACTTCGTTTGTAACACAGCTACAGTCCCCCGTATTTCAGAGGCATGAATTTTGCTCGTATGCTTCATTATTTTAATTATCTCGTTCCTAGTTAGTCTTCTTTCGCCAGTCTGAGAGTTCTAAAAGTAAAAAAAAGAATTAAAAACAGTGAATTCATAATAATTTAATAGATTTACCTCAAATTCTTCATTTTCCGCCATCTTAGAAGTCTGAAATGTCAAATTACTGGCATGTCTGTACTGACTACAAAAATGTCCCGTCAGTACAGACTTGTCAGTGCCAGTAAGCATTTACACGACACTGCGTCAGTGACTGTGTCAGCTCTACAGACGCGTGTAAAGGCTGTGTTAGCCACTTATCAGACTTTGGACAGCTCAGAAACCATGTGACAGGGTCATGTGATCCCTAGTAGCGCTGGCAAAGTAGAACGGTCTCTACTTCACTAGCGCTGCTAAAATCATCGCGCTGCTGGTGGTAGTAGCAACGCACTAGGGTTCACACGGTGCCGCTGAAATATAGGTCAACCACAATGAAGGCGGCAAGCGGCAGCGGCGACGGCGGGCGGCATGGCGCCGCCACACATACCGCCGAGCCAGCTACAATGATAGCGGCAGCGGCAGCGGCACCATGATAGCGGCATGCCTCTGTCAAAATTGAAACATCAAAATTTATTTAATTCGTCCGCTACTTCGCTCCATTTATTTTCCTTGATTTTATATCCTTATATTGAGGATGGGCCAAATCGTAGAGCACTGGATTTCCTTTTACGAACTCGATTAATTTCTCCTCCGTTGTCGGCATCTTGTGAAATCAAAACGTCAAAAATCTGCATAGAATGTGGCGCCGAATGTGGTGGTTGTCACAAAACAACGAAGAAAAATCGGCATAGAATGTGGCGCCTAATGTGGTGGTTTTCATAAAACATTTTGGGCGGCGGCGGCAAGTTTGACTTTGTTTCAAACTCGGCGGCGACGGAAGAAGTGCGCTGCCGTTGCCGCTGTATTGTAGCAGCTCTCGTTGCGCTACATTAGTGCAAAAAAAATGCCGCCCGCCGCTGCCGCTTGCCACCTTCACTGTGGTTGAACCAATAGTCGCTAACACCAAACAGCCACTAGCGCTGGCAAAACAGCGTCGTGTGACCGCCGCATTAGAGAACCGTTTTCGAGAAAATCGCAAAAATATTTTATGGGAGAGGGTGTAAAATTTTTCCCATTTTCCGATGGGCGTTTAACTTTTGATAAAAGCTGGTGTTGTGCCAAATTACAACTTTCTACCTCAATTTGTTCTTGAGTTTTCGAATAGTGTTTTTTAGTGAGTTCCAATATTCTGCCTAATTTTTTTGGAAAAGGTACGTTTTTTTCATTTGAAATTTTTGTGTTTAAATTTTATGAGTAGATATATATTCAACTTTTCAATGGTATGAATTTAAAAAGATTTGGATATGATTATTTAAAATATTTTTGACTAAAACTTATTTTGTTTAGACTTTACATTTCATAAATTCAAAAAATCTGTATTTTATATATAGAAGGATATTATAGATATCACTTTAACATAAAACTCAATTATCCTTGTCGCTTTATAAAAATCCAACAGTTGCGCACAATAAAAATTAACTGTAGTTTCAAGAAAAGCAGTAAAAGCACTTTGTTTAATTTCTTTCCTAATATAATAAAACAACAAGTTATTGCGACATTAAAAATAAAAGAAATGTTTTATGGAAGAGTTGTAACGCGGAACAACATAAACGATAAAGGCAACACACATAGCTACATACGAGCAATTCGTATGTGGTCGCCTACGAAATGGTACAGCATCTGGCGAATACGGGAGGATTATGACGCCAGTATTTAAAGAATCAAAACAAGTTAATTATATAGGCCTCCCCGAAAACCATTAAATAAACCTGGGAACGATACACATTCAGGGATCAGAACACGGAAAACATCCTTAGATGGCTAGAATCATCCGAAGAAGGAACCAAAATCGAAACCAAAAACTGAAACCGACACGGAAATTCTAGGAAATTGCGTTCGGTTCTTAGTTTTGGGTATTTGGCTAACGGTACTTTCGGTCTTTATTTCTCACGGATGTGTAAGTTTCGAGTGGGAATTAAAGGTTTACATCTTGTGGATATTATATTTCTCGTAATAATAATCGTATATGTATGTGTGTTACAAATACGGAAAGGCCAAATTGAATCGCCGATCTTCCGGCATGGACATTTAAACAATTGCCTACACGTTATGTCAAAGTGGAAATTTATTGCTCTGAAAACACTTTGCATGCTTTGAATACTGGTATAAGTGCTTGGTTGTATGGTAGTGTATCTATTAAGAGCGCCTTATTTAATGGAAAAAACAATCATCGGCCCCAACAAAATAATGAGCTTGGCAAATTACTCTAAGGATCCAAGCCTGCCATTGTTCCCTACTCCTTAATTCCCCTTGAATTCGTTCAGTTAGATCGGAACACCTCCTCGGCATTGGATGTGATAGTTCCACATCAAAATATATAAGTATAGTGTTCCAATTCAAGACAGAAATATCCATAATGCCTTTGGCTTTCAAATTGCATGATATTCGATCAGCATATGGATAAAATGTATCTATATACGAAAAGATATATAAAACGGACGTATATCGTAGGTTCAACGATGATATTTGGCCTTCATCGTAAATTGATCTACTATAATTTGACGTAGGATTTTCCTGTCTCATCGTCTTAACGTGCATTTAAAGTGTACAGCAAAACCCATATCACACAGATATGTTGTGAATACAGGGCATCAATCGTGTAATGAGACGCGTCTCCGTCTTTGAGCTGAGACGGCGACATCGACGCGACACGTTTTTCTAATCGTGTATCGCGACACTAAAAAGTTTGAACGTTCAATGGATTGAATTTCTTAAATCAATTATAGGTCATGCTAAATAAAGCTTTCCGAGTGCACAATACGGACCAGTTTTGCTCACTACAAATATCTTGCTACAGAAACGTCAAAATAAAAATGTTTGGATTAGCTGAAATTAATTTTATGTTAAGTTCACCAGAAAAAAGTGCATTACGAGTTGTTCGCAGGTTCTAAAGGGACATAAATGATCCGTTCCAGCTTATCTCAAAACCGTAATGTATAATCAATAGACTTTTTGCTTGAAGTGAATAAAAATCAAATCCTTCCTTTTTCCTTTTGTTTCCGGAGGCACCATTGTCAAATGCGCCCCTCGCTAAGGCTAGTATGCAACGACGCGTCGCCATACACGATTGCTTTTCTTAATGAAAGACCCAATTTCGTGTCTACGTCGCGTTACACGATTGATGCCCAGATTTCAACGGATAGGTCAAAGCGTTTTTCTGTGGGAAAATTTCATTTATTTTCGCTTAGTAGTTTTTTGCCACGGTTTTGAAATAAACGGAAAAAATGTGGCCCAAAAATCAAGGAAAATTCACAAATCCCCGAAGGTACCTACTACTTGCTTCCTCATGTTTCCTGACCCCAGAGAAAAAAATGCAATATGATTTCTGGATAGGTGCAAGATGTTCAACATTTTTGAAATATATTGAAATGTTTGTGCTTATTAGGTACTGGAAGTATCGCCTGCCCGCTCTGTGTCGCCTTAACACCCGAAATATCGATCTAATTCCGCTTATATAGGTATTATAAGTTCTTTTTAATGAAAAACAGATTACGATTTTTATGTTGGCACTACACTCTCGCCAAATCAATGCAAATCATGGCAATTAAAAGAATTCGAGTAGTGCGTTCGCTTTGATCTGCTGTGATTTGCCTAAGTTTGGCTATGTTCGGCTTGAGTCAGACAAATATGTCAACCGGTCACTCCTTCGTATCCTCTTGTTCCAATCAGTTCATTTTTGTGTTTGACTTCACACTACAAACATTTAATGACTGAGTGATCAAACCCAATATTATTCGATTTTTGGAATTTTTGTGATGTGGAAAAATCTAAAGCAGCAACTCCAGTTTCAGTAATTGAGTGACGACTCGACGAATGTTGGCGACAATATTGGCGACAATGTTGGCAGACTTGCTTTCACCTAGATCTACTGAATCGGTCTCCAAAGTTTGATTCACCAGCATTGGGCACAAATTTAGTAGCGTTATTAAAAAAATCGATATAAAGAATATATGTTAAAAATGTGAGTACAATCGAACCCGCTTAAGACAACATCTATCTAAATTTTTTTAGCGAAATTTTCTTGTGCTCGTAAGCGGTTTGTTTTCTCCACAGATTTTCTGCTAAATAAAATCGAGATAAAAGCATAAAAAAAATTATCTCGTTTTTATAATTGATCTCGTTTTTATTTCTGATACACAGCGCCCAAACAATTATTTTTTTCTCTTTTAGTACATTTAAAATAGAGGCTTGAAATTCAGACATTTCATGTGCGATTTAAAAAAAAAACATATTTCTTACACTCTTTTGCCAAAAACCATTTCGGATGAGGTTTGACTGTAACAATAGATTATAGTACTCATATACTAAGATTCACATATGTGTCAAAGAATATAGACTTGAAATTCAGACATTTTCTTCCCCATACTTTACGGCCCACATCGATAGAAAATCGTAGGGCCATGGAATCATAGTCGACTTGAGTTGATCTGAAATGTAACGTGGCATATCCGTAACACAACGTAACACACGCAATATTATGGAGGGGTCTTAGCATGTCGGGATAGTAGGTAAGGGGAAATGGATGGGTTAGGGATGTGTGTGGTTTGTTCATTTTCGCATGGGAGCAAATTACGACGGTCGGATATTATTTCGCATATGCTGACTCTAAAGCTTTGAGGGGTAGTAATGGCTTCCTTTTCCATAATCCCATTTTGGCGTCTGTTTCATCTCATATTATGGAATATGTGTCTAGAGGATGTTTTGGAAGGAACATGTTGGTGAAAATGATTTAATTTGGAAAAGATTAGGGATTCCTTTGTGTCTCCTGTATTTAATGGATTCAATATTATTTATCTAAGTTAATGTTATATTCTTCCTTTCCACATTAAATTTAAATGTCTCATGGCTTTTATTCGTTTTATATTACGATCTATATTACTTTGATATTTACATATTTCATTATTAATAAACAAAAGTCGCTCGAATCTCGTTGCATAATTTTGTATTTTATACCAAGACTCAGAAAAGAGTCCATTTGATTTGCTGAACATCTGTTATTAAGATTTATATTTTTTGTTCGTTATTCAGAAACAGTTCGTGGATCTTCAATATTAAGATGTTCAATACGATTTCGCACGTGCCTAGATGGCGCGGTTGGCAAAGTTGCTGACTTCTAACCCATTTCTTGCCAATGGTGCATTTTTGCACCAGTAACTTTGAGCAACTTTGAGCCTTTTTGTTACCACATAGGAGTCAAAGTTGCTATTATGAAATACAAATTGTGGCAAGAAATGGGTTAAAAAGAAAACGATTCTTATGCTAAGAAGTCTGTAAGGATAGCGGAAGATCCTGTAAGGATAACAGATAACATGATTAGTCTTTTCTTCAAATTTTCCGGAAAAAATCTCATTTGGGGGCTTTTCGGGTTTTTGAATCCGATTCTGGAGTCAAAAAATCCTTAAGGATATCTTAAAGCCAAAGATAGATATTCGAAGACTAAAAAGTGTATATAAGCATGGCGAAATATAGACGTCATTTTGGATGTTTGGTCTTACTAATAAAATAAAAAATCCAAAAAATTAGTTTTTTTCATTTTGCTACATTTTTTAAAATAAAAGCTTTTTCGGATTTTTTGTAACTATGATTGTGGGAAATTTTTTTTTTAATTTTCTGCGTGTTCTACTGCTAATTTATTGTGATTAAAAAGTGCTTTAATGCAGTGGTTAGGTTAATTCATCGGAGGAAAAACTTTGACCACATTTCTAGCGTTTTCCATGATTTTCTAAGTTATGTATTATATTCCTATTAAAAGGATCAATCATTACTATATGTTTTATTTTCAAAATCACCTTTTTACGTAGCTAATTATTTATCATTCCTCAACATCCGCCGTAATAAATTTTTAGCAATTCCCATGCACTTTCATAAAATCATGGATCTTCCTTTTTATACCCGTATGGTGAAACCAAAGGGTATATTAACTTTGCTTTACCGTTTGTAACGCCAAGATCCCGTCATCACACACAAAAATGAATTACACCAGTGTGTTTAGAATGATAAAAAAAATTGATTTTTCCATGTCCGTCCATCTGTCTGTCTGTCCGTCCGTCTGTCTGTCTGTCCGTCCGTCTGTCTGTCTGTGGCGCGGATCCGTTTTTCGTAAAATGCGAGGCTAAGTTCGTTAATGGGCAAAAATGGACCATTAGGGGGGGTACCCCCCATACGAACGAAATCGTTTTTTGTGAATATCTCGAAAACGGTGCATCTTATCAAAAAAGTCCAAGAACAAAAGTTATTTAGGATATGATTCTACATAAAATTCCCATACATCAAAATCCGATTGGAATAAATTTTAAAAATTCTTATTGGAAATTTTGACTTCAAAGTGGAATTTTGATACGAATATCACCATACGGGTCTCCAATGATTGCCAGATTGGCAATTATAGCTTTTGTTATGTTTTTTTATTTAAGAGTTACTAAATTATGGAACAATCTACTATCAGAGCTCAGTTCTCCCCGAAACTTTAGCGCGTTTAAAAAGTGATGTTTATTCTTAATGAATTTCTGCACCTTGTAACTTACTTCTTGGTGACGATTTTTCTTAGTTTATTTTGCGTCTTTTGACTGTGTTTACATTAGGACTCACTTTGAGGCGGCACGTCATTCGCTCCGGCCAAGTGAGGGTGAGGGACGCAGTGGGGAGGTAAACCAAAAAGAGCGAACGAAGTTTAGATTCACTTAAAATTATCGGTCGCAAACCGGTTTTTGAGTCTGGTCGTTGAAACCTGTGTCTTTAGTTTTGTTGATGAAACCGGTATAGTGAATCCAGATGAAGCGAACCGTGTGCACACGACAGAGAAATGAGGAAATACGTACCGCCTCAAAATGAATCCCAATGTAAACACAGTCTTTAGTTCATTTCATCAGATTCTGTTTCTAGTTTTGTTTTAATTCTTTTATCGGATTAATCTGCGTCTTCTGCATTGTCTCTCTTTTCTAGAAATTATCATGTAATTTTTGCTTATTATGGCTAGCTTAGTGGGTAATAGGGATAAAAGTATCATAGGTGGGTTTTTTATTGTGTCTCAGTTTATTGACTTGATTGGTCAATATCTTTTTTAACCAATATTTATATTTATGAGGAAATGGATTCTATTTGTGCTTTGGGTTGTAATTCTCATTTATTTTTATCTATTTTTAAAAAACTTATAAAGGACTTGATTATTTATTGCTCTATTTTTTCACGGGATTTGTAAGTCACCTTTATATACATTCAGAAAAATGTTCAGGTCAACTTTTTGTCAGGTTAACTCTGACCTTACAGAGGTTTCTGTAAGCCAGCTAGCGGTCAGAGTTAACCTATCTAAGGTCAACACTCGTGCAGCTCCCAATGCCCTACTTCACCTGCTGGTGGCCTAATTTCAGAATTTCTCCGACCACAGGTCAAATCAGTTTTACTTGCCCACATGCAGGCGAACGCGCGCCTGCCCGAGGACAATTACGCCGTATGTCGTCGAGTTAGCCTCCATTTTTCTGAGTGTAAAAAGGCATTATGCTTTATTGTTTTTTAAAGAAGTGAAATGAAAAATTAAATATTCTATACACAGACTCTGCTATATTAAAGAAATAGTCATGGATCTAAGGTGCCACTTACACCAGCGATTTTTTCTTGAATTTCTCCGCGAATTTTGTTCATCTATCACAGAATTAGCTCACAGAAGTTGTCGAAATTTTAATCTATTTAGGCGATTTTGTAAAAAAAAATTCCGGTTCCTGCGTCTTTCTGAAAAAAAAATTCAGAATTTTGTATTGTAAGGCCTATGTTACACACGGCAACTTTAAGCGGCGACTTTTCTTAAGTATAGGCGCGAGAAGTGAGCGAAGCGGTGGCCCCTCACTTCTCTTGCCTATATTTAAGAAGCCGCTTAAAGTTGCCGTGTGTAACATAGCCTAATGCAATAAAATTCACTGAATAAAGTGTCAGATGTAAACGTCGCCTAAGTCAAGATAATTCAGCAAGAATTTTAATGTTGTATACTACATATTTGTATATTCTGTGCGAAAAGTTTTTGGTGAATTTTATTTCTCACAAGCATATTGAAAACCACTAGGGAGTGTCTTAAGTGCTAGAATGCTAATTACCCAAATGATTTTCAAAATGCTTTTTAATAAACTTTTATCCATGTCTCCGTTGAAGCTCCTAATGAAAGTAGATAGAAATAAATGTGCGGTCGTGCAAAGTATGAAACCCTGTTTTTTTATTTAAAAAAAATAAGTTCTTATTATTTAAAAGTAAGTATGAAATCATTAGAGAGACAAGAACGGCCTGGAATAAAGTTGTGAAACATGTCAAGTGTGTTATTTGTGGGAAGGCATCCTTCAAAAAAGGAAAGGAGGGAAAAATGCGAAATGAAATGAAAAATAAAATAAAAAAAGAGGAAATAAGTGGTGAGTTCTAGTGAGAAAAGGAAAAGTGCCAAACCATGAGGCATGAGGAAAAGAAAAGAACTGTAAAAACAGATGAAAAAAAAAAACCAGAAACACAAATGAAATCAAAACGTGTCAGAGGGTTCAGGATACAAATTCCCTCGGGCGATGTTTGTTTGCGTAGAAAATGGTTATTTTGCCGCTGTAATGTATTCTAAAAGCTTTTTGTGGTGTTGTTTCTAAGTGACTTCTTCGTTTCTTGACTTTTTGGACTGTGAGCTGTACTCTCCGTCCCTTTAGTTAGGAATGTTGAAAAGGACTTTCTGTATCATACCAAAGGGACACTTTATGTGAGGATTTTATGCTTCATTTATATTGCGCTTCTTGACTCAAAAAGCTTCTAATGAGCTTGATACTTAAACACGTCTGTAGAAAATAAGGAAAAAATGAATATTTAGAACGCCTCTGCAGACGTAGTAGTAGATTCCACAACAAAAATGAAATCAACAAAATACTTTTTATTCTTAAAAAAAAACTCGGAGAAAAACAACTAAAGTATGGAGAGATTGCAAAACTTTGTGACAGTTGAGCACGCATAAATTGTGTACAAAGTACTCAATCTCATTTAGAAGTCAACCACTAGCGACATCTTAGAAAATAACAACTTAAAAGGTTTCTTTTTTAAAATTTTAATTTAAGTTCGAGCATTTGTGTGCTAAAAAAATTGTGTTGAGACCCGTGTCAAAGCAAAGAGGTGCCCGGGGCAAAACAGTATTTGGCACCTCCTTCATTTGTAAAAGAAATTGATAAATCGTGTTTTTTCATTTGCTTGCACTCAGAAAAATGGAGGCTAACTCGACGACCTACATACGGCGTAATTGGCCTCGGGCAGGCGCGCGTTCGCCTGCATGTGGGCAAGTAAAACTGAGTTGACCTGTGGTCGGAGAAATTCTGAAATTAAGCCACCAGCAGGTGAAGTAGGGCATTGGGAGCTGCACGAGTTGACCTTAGATAGGTTAACTCTGACCGCTAGCTGGCTTACAGAAACCTCTGTAAGGTCAGAGTTAACCTGACAAAAAGTTGACCTGAACATTTTTCTGAGTTTGGAAATTTTGAAAGACTAACGAGAGAGAACAGGTGTGTATCAATTTTCGTTTGTGATTAGCTCGTTAAAAAAGGTATATTAGTTTTTCGATATGAAACAAAAATTGCGCCGCGAGCGAAAAACTTTAAATCCTATTGGGATTTCTCGGCTTTTTTGCCAGGGTCAAATATACCCTTAAGGTAGCATTTCCATCCCGCGTTCTGTTCCTTCGGACGCTGTTCTCTATTCAGAAGCATTCGGCAAAATGCAACCCTAGAAAAACAGTGCCCTGGACACTTTGAAAAAATTCCTCAAGACGCCTTAAATAGAGGACAATGTCTGGGGCAAAGAAGACGGGAAGGCAAATGTAATGCCACACACTATATTTTTTATAAAAGTATACACTTTTAAAAAACATTTCTCTTCAAACATTAAAATATTAGTGGGAAAACTTATTTTGTTTTTTAGAGTATTCCAAAATCTTAGGATCTCTATTTAGAGTTTTTTTAATACTATTTTTTTGCTGTTCAATCGCCCAATTGTCTCTTTTTCGCAATTTTTAAAAAACGGATGGTTCCATATAAAGGACTATAAAAGTAAAGATGATGTGAAAAGTCCAAAAAAATCCTTCCACGTGACTCGATGCCATTCAGAATTATGACAAAATTATGGCGTGTGTCGAGGCGGAACCATTTGCATACTCATTCACATATATTACTGCATAGTTAATTTTTTTTCTAAATAACTCGGTATTCTTACATTTCCAATGTTAATAAATAAAACTAAAAAATGCATTTTTAAATGCAAATATTAATTAATTAATTAAATGATTATAAAATTGTTTACGCAAATTTATTTGAGAATTTCTTTTAGAAAAATAAGAAATTATTCACGAATGAAACTCTATCTTATCAAAAATATATCAAAATATCTGACAGAATGAATTTATATTTTTTTTACCATCTCTGATCTTAAATTTTTAATCAAGTAATTTATTCACACTGTGAGATTATGCCATGTGGCCATCTAATTTGTTACTTTCAACCGCAAAGATGATAAAAATTGCATAAATGTTTGTATTTTGATGTGATATAATTTAGTAAAAGCAATTTTCGCTTAGCAATTTGCACATTCATTTGCCTTTTGTCAAAATTCTTACCATCCAAAGCGATTTGGGGTTTTTCGTTTCTTTTTTGTTTGGGCGGGTTTGTTGTTTTTTGGGTTTCACCTATGAGAGCCATTTTTTCAAATTTAAATACATAAAAGGACGTGAAACTCATGCAAAACAGAAAGATCCAAGAAAATGGATCAGCGAAAGCATGGAACAAATTTCCCTCAAGAGTAATTCCTTGTTATAGTGGTTCCTTTGGGAAATCTACCTTTTTGGGCTCCGCCAGCATAAGCTAAAAAACCTCGACGAGACCCGGGGAAAGAAAAAATCAACGGAAAAAATTTTTCCAACACAAAAAAAAAAAAATTACCAACGACCGCTCAGTTAAAGAGTTCATATTTTTATAAAGTTAAATTAAATGTTGCCACAATGTTCGTTTTACTTCGGCTACGTCCTCTAGTTCTGCTTGACTTTTCTCCCTATCTCCCATTATCCCATATTTATATAGTTTTTTTCTTCTTTTGATTCTTGTTCTTCTTCCTTTTTGGTTTATTATATTGTGTGGTGTTATTTTTTTTATGGAAAATAAAAAAAGTTGTCGAAAATATAGGGAAAAAAATGAAATTGCTCATACTTGTGACGTACGTATAGAATGGTTTCATATCCTTGTAGTGTAGAAGTGTATTTTGGTTTAGGATTTTCCGCTGGGAAACATGATGCCCATAAAACTTGGTCTCACTTCAAAATTCTGTGTCGTTTCCCTTTTAAATGACAGCAGGAGTGTGGAGTCCTTTTCCTGCATATAACAAAATACAAACAAAAAAAAATATTGTGAAAAAAAAATTATATAAAAGTAAACCATCGTATCGCATCGTATTTCGTATCGTATAGTATCACATTGGTTGGAACTTTGCCCAGTTGTTTGCAGTTTCGTTTTTCTGATGTTCTTCTCCCGAGTGTGGCATATCCGTTTCCTGGATGTGCTTCGCTCTCTCTATGCCGAACAACGGCGATGGTGGTGGGTATTGAGGTTATGTTCACTGATAAAAACCAGTTCAAAAATGAACCAACAACAACAAGGCCGGCAGCAGGGACAAAAAAGGACAAAATAGATGAACAAAAAAAAGGTGCGAAAAAAGCATACAGTCATTTCGCATCTGATCATAATGCTATAAACTAAACCAACTAACATATATGTATATATATAGAGATTAAAATTTAAACGAACCAAAATTCGTATATATTTATTAACAACATTTACGTTTACTGCAGAATCTGTACATATCTGTGAATACCTGAGCGCAGATACGTTTTAACTACTCAATTTGTGATATGGTGTATGATTTTACAACGTCACACACGACATATCTGGGTCAATTGCGAACAATTGCTAAAATTTGAATTTTTGACATCATTTTTTGAAGGTTTATTGAGCATTAAGTCAAATGGTCTAATCTGAAATTTGAATTTGATTTAATATTACTTAGTTTTTATGATCGCGGAAAATATTTTTGCAACAAAAAGTGAATTTCTAGAAAAGTGCTGTACTTGTGTGGTTCGAAATTTCAAATAAATAGGTAATTTAATAAAAAATAAAATACATTTAGAAATTTAGAACTTTTTGAATCTCCCTCCAGTGTAAGACAGTGTGGCAAAAAAGTACGCACTGTCTCACACTGTCTCACACTTTCGCAGATCTTTCCCCTAAATACACGAAACAATAACACGACATACACCGCCCTCTCCTCCCCCCCCCCCCCCCCCCCCTCAATATCACTTACCAAAAGATTAATATGCCAAGGGTACTTAGATTCTAAGATATTACTTTTTAATTTTAATTTCGAGACATAAATATATACATACAATTTTTATCAACGGTCCAAAATGGGTTAACTTTTACAGACACAAAAGAAAAAAGAATTTCATCGGCATCTTGTACAGTTCACGATAAATCTTAAATTTGCAACATTTTTTTGATAATCGTCTTAGGCTAACAACGCAGCAGCGTAATATCGTAAAATAGGGAGGAGCGTAGTTAGTAAATATAAAAATGTCATGTGGTTTTGACATAAGATATTCTCCCTTTTTGGTCCAAAAATCCCTCAAAAACTGCGGAATCGTAGAATTATTTTTAATCATGATATAATTAATTTTAAATTTTTGTTTTCTTTTTCTTTGTGGCCCTTCTTAAGTGTACCACTGGGCCTGTTTATAATCTAGGACCTTCTTAGGTGTACCACTGGGCCTGTTTATAATCTAGGAGGCCTTGATTTGTTGTAATTTTCCAAGCAGTAACCACATTGCAGCTGTAAAATTCAATCATTCCTCTCCAATTCATCTCAAATATACTGTGACGTCACACCCCCTCTCCCTCCTTCAACTTCGTCACGCTAGGGCCGTACCTAAATGCATGATTTTAGTCAAATTTAATTCAAAATTTTCCAATAATAAAAAAAAACCTGCTCATATTAATAAAACCTTAAAAATGTTTACCCATGATTTTTTAATGATGAAATAATTAACATTACTCTATTGTTCAGCCACCTAAAAAAAGAGAAGTTTTCTTTTTAGCAAAATTTCATATAAAATGTGAATAAAATTGTGTTCGTTTTTTTCGAGTGGGCAGTTTGAATAACTTATAGCAAAGTTGGAAGTATATTTTAGGCTCTGAAAGAAAAAAAAAACATGGAAATTTCATGTGGTATATAAGTGAGTTTTAACTTTTCCCCAAATATAATTTAAAATTCAAAAGCCCTAAGGTACGTAGGACTTGTATTCAGACCACTTTTATCTGTATATGAACGAGTTATATTTGAGTATATAAATGTGAAATAATATCTTCAGACATAAATATATAGAAAATTTACTCAATTTTCTTAAAAAATAAGAAATACAAAAAGGCAGTGAAACTGTTAAAAAGTACTCTTAAGATAAAAACTTTCTGATCCGATGGGAATAAAAGTTGACATTAAATTTGAGTTTTCTTGTCTTCAACCCATTCTTAGTATTTTCTTTTTCACTGTTGCGAAAAGAAATTTTAAGAAAGAACAAAATTCGGTGGAAAGAGTTTATTTGATTTTATGTTTCAGTTTTTAACCGCTAAAAGCAGAAAGAAGAAAAACTTGTCCTGAAAATGGAATTTTATTTGTCTGAAAATGGAAAAAAACACTCAACTTCAACAAAATTATTCTGAATTTGACTTTTGTCGGGGTTGGCTTCCTAAAGAAGCAAATTTGAAAAGATCATATATTTTTTTGATTCTTTAAGTTTTGAAAGAATAATAATTACTTTTATATACTACTACAATTATGGGATTTTAGGGACCGAAATCACTTTTCTTATTTGGTTTGACCAATGAGAAAAAACGCACAAAATAATTGGTGACTTGAGAATATGATTTTTTGTACTCTATATGAGACTGGAGATAAATGAGCAATTTGCACTTGCTTTTGAATACTCATATTGCCAACTAAAATATACGGATCTTCCAAGCTACGTAAGTTAAGTACTCAATTCAAGAGATTAAGACGGATAAATCAAAATTCAATCATTAGATTTATTCAAAAACGGGTTCATCTTGTCGAAAAAGTTACAGAAAAATGTATGTGGAATACAAGTTTTCACAATTTTTCCATACATCATATTCCAGTTGAAGTGAATATTGAAGGTTCAAAGTTTTACAAACTATTTTCTAGAAAATGGGGGCCTTGATGGGAACGGAAAGCGAGTGGAACTAGCGTGATGGTGGTTGTCTATGCTAAAAATATCTTATTGAAAGAAACATAAATGCGTCAAAGACTGGTGCAAGAGTTCATATAAAGTTTGGTAAATCAATTTTAAATAATTTTTAAAACGTTGTTTCCAGAAAATTCACACCATTTTGTAAATGCGAAAAGTCCATATCTTAGAAATGAGGATTCTCTCTGGAAATACCAGCTAAACGACTATTCTTATTACACAAATTCTTAACAATTATTATGATTACTAAATGTGGAAATTTTTAATGAAACCTAAAAACTTTTCAGCGAAAACTTAATGTAGTTCTCTAGTAAATGCAAAGAAATTGAGAAAATTGCTGAGTGTAATGGTTAAGATGGTCTTAAACGAAATGAAAACAATTTTCAATGTTCTTAAGGAATTTTCGTAAATACTAGATATACTTTTAAATATACATATGTACATTCGAAACTACACACACACACACCCACAAAACGAAATATAGATTTTCATTTCCATATCACGGGGATAAAAACTTTATTGAAACAGTAACTTTACATTTACGTCCGCCCGCAATGTTGAAAATTTTGCGAATTCCGTTTGCTTACAGTCTGTTTGTTGAAACAGTTTGAAAATTTTCTGTATGAAGTTTTTCCCGTTTTTTGATTATGTATATACCGCATAATAATATAGTGAATAGGTATGTTGCTTATTGCAAACTAGTCGTACTATTTATTCTATACACACGAGGATTGTTATTCGCCTTACACAAGAATAGGGAATTTTTGAAAATGATAATATAACGAGTTAAAACTTTTCACGCGGTAACCTTACGTGCACTAAACGACTTTCCGCAATTTTACCATTTCTTCACTGTATTTATGTTTAACTGCTTGATGGGATGACGATGGACAGAGGCACAGCGAGGGAATTCCATTGTATTTTGTATTTATATGCATTCCGAAGTAATAATGCCAAAGTGGAAAACCACATTATATTGCGGGAGACAGGAAACAGCAGCTATGAACGTAAAATCAGAGTTATGTGGATCGCATATAAACGCGTAATTTCGGAACTGCTTCCTGTTTTTAAAATCTTCAAGTGCCTGTTTTTATGGAACTTTTATAAGTCGGGCGAAGTTTTTCATAAATTGTGGCGTTCTGAAGTGTTTCTTACTTAAAATGGAGAACAATATAAAATTATGAAAAATATGATGTGTTCATCACATGATTTTTCCATTGCGATTAAAACTTGATAGTCATTTCGGTTTTTGAACGCAATATATTTGGATATTGCCCTTTTGAACCCTCGTCATGCTTTTTCGCGATTGTCACATTACCGCAGACCATCCGTAAAAAGAAGTTTGTAAAATTATCAATAAAATAAGTTTAGGTTAGCAAGAGAGGGATCAGAAAGAACGATTTAAGTGGCTTTAAGGGAAATGCAAAACATGTATACGAATTTCTACTATTATTAGAAAGTCATTAGTGAAAATAAGAGGATAATCGTTTGAGTAATTTAAGACATAGCACATTCAGAAAAATGTCCAGGTCAACTTTTTGTCAGGTTAACTCTGACCGCTAGCTGGCTGACAGAGGTTTCCATTACATGACATTACATCCTCGAAATACCTATCTAAGGTCAACTCGTGCAGCTCCCAATGCCCTACTTCACCTGCTGGTGGCTTAATTTCAGAATTTCTCCGGCCACAGGTCAACACAAGTTTTACATTCCCTCATGCAGGCGAAAGCGCCCCTCACATAGGCTAAATTTTCCTGCCCGAGGCCAATTACGCCGTATGTAGGTCGTCGAGTTAGCCTCCATTTTTCTGAGTGCAGGAGAAAGGTTCATAAGTAATTGAGATGGGCAGATTCCTTGAGAGAAAAACTTCTGCAATCGAAAGAAACGATATGTTTTCTAAACTATTATATTACAATACAATTTCAGTGTATCCGAACAAACCATACATAAAATCAATGACGTGACTTCACGTATTTCGGTGGTTCTAAAAACGAAAATGTTTATAAATTTTCGGTTTGACCGTGTAAAATTTACGCGGTCAAATTGAAAGGTAAACATTTGTTATAAATAATATTACGAACCGTGAAAGCCCCAAATCGTACAATATTTAGTTTTGAAACCAAATTTTTAAATTTTCGGTCTTCGATAGAGTGGGCCCGAAATTTGTAGTTACGTTATGACAAATATTTTAAAATATAGATCTAAGCTAAGTTTTTAAAAAACCTAAGCTAAGTTTTTAACTGAAAATGAAATTCTCACTCAAAATGGTATTGTTACCGCCCTTTAACGTCGATTTTTTTTTTGTGGCAATCACAAAATTATCCTAATATTTTATGCAATAGAAAAGCAAAACTGGTGGCAAATATATAAAGATATGCATCAAAAATAAAAACCATACAATACTACACCATGGCTAACACCCCTAGAAGAGTGGTGAATTTCTTTTCTTGTTCGCCTTCAGTTTTGCTGTACGATTCACCTCATTTTTCGAGGTTTCTTCTCCGCTCTACCTTTTTGCTTTCTTGTTAAAGTTGCAAATGTAATATCATAATTCACGTTATTTATTCCTGTCTGGAAGTTGTTCAAAATACCTATGCTCAAAGTTTCTTTTTTTATAATCTTCGCGGCCTCTTTTTCCTGTTTTTATTGTATTCGCAATGGCTTTTTGCTATAAGCAAATGAGAGAAAATGTTTCGTTGTACAATTGCAATTGCTATCGTGGCATATTGTTGTCTAGAAAGTTTTGTAAACTTCATTTTATTATTCAAAAACACCAAGGAAAAATCTCGAAAAAATAATGATATGAAAAACATTCAAACTGTAATTCATTTGAAATATACAATGGTGTAAATTACATAAAAAATGAAAACAATATACAAGGTTTTTTTCATTTCGAATTCCTTTTAAAAGATTTCTTTTAACCGCAGAAAATTAATTACATTTAATAAATTGAAGCGATTTAGAGCCATATTTTTATGTAAACTAAAAGTATACTTAATATATTCAGGGTATTCACAGTCCTCTTTTAATTTTCGGTATTCGGTATTTTCAGTAATATTAAAAGACTGAAAATATTCTGCTGTGAACATCCCACAGCACAGATTTGAGAACAGCGCTTTTATTTGATACGTGACCAAATCATGAACTGCGAATTTGATTGTAAAATATGTCACATACCTTTAAATCCATGTTTGATGTATTCTTTTTAATTTCTATTGTGGCAACGGCTATCAAAATTGAAAAAAATTGTAGTCCGATGAGATAACCAGCGAGAAAATTTGACAACTAAAAACATTACTAGCGCCACTCGCGGTTGATTCTTGATACCGAATAACCGGGCCGGAAAACACGACTCAAGGCATGTCTACAATTACCGGATCCGGTAATTCATTTTTACAAGAACCAAGTTACCGTCTCGGTAAAAATCTGTTAAATTTGACTGAATTGCCGAGCGGTAAATTTACCCGCAATTTAAAAGACGACTGTGAATACCCTGATTATATTTTTTACAAATTCTTACCTGGTAACTCGGGAATGTGGATTTAATGTTTTTGTTCGGAATTAAATATTACTTAATTTCTAATTAATTACTTTCCTCTGTTATGGAGTGAATGTATTGTATTCATGACGGAGATCGACTCGAGAACGAGGGCAGACAAAAACTTTCTGATCAGTACGGAACCCGTTTCAGGAAAAATTTTAGGATGTCCGTGCATCTGTCTGTTGGTCTGCGTGTCTTTGATAATTGAAATTATTCGTAAATGGGTTTTATGAAAACCGTAGTTTTCTATCAACTTTTGGAAAAAAAACGTTAGCTAAAAAATCCAATTTTAGCAAAAAAAATCCAATTTTTTGAAATTTTCTCGCAAAGTATGCGTTTTTAGGAAAACTTGGTATAACAGAATCTAAAGCATATAAAATTTTCTATATTTTTTGTCTTAATGGTTTTTACGTATCTCTAATACGGCGGTCACACGACGCTGTTTTGCCAGCCGCTGGCTGCTGTTGGTTAGTAGCGCTGGCAAGTAGCAACAGCAGCCAGCATACTGAGAGGGTTCACACGATTTCTACTTTAGTAGCGCTGGCAAGTAGCAAAATAGTGGTTTGACATTTTAATCTGGGAGATTTTTTAAATAATAAACGTTACACACAAATTTAAATAAATCCTATAATATAATACGAGGAATGTCTGTCTGTCTGTCTGCACAAACGATCTCGAAAACCCGCCTAACGATTTTCACGAAACTTGGGGGTTAGGGATTTTCGGGGACAAGAAATCGATCTAGATAGGTCTCACCCCTGAGAAAATTCCCCTTCGATACCCCTCGCCTGTTATCTTCGAATTGGGTGGTCCGATTTTAATGAAACTTTACAGTATTACTGAGGGGGCTGAGGGCTTTCGATTTTTCAACTACAAACCTGACTTCCCCCTCTGTACAGATAATGTGAATTTAGTTTTTCCCCAAAAATCAGCAAAAGTAGTATTTTGAGGTCGCCGAGCATGGCTCGGTCTTCCTGGTACTAAACGTAAAATAACAACTTACAATAAACAAACTTAGCCACTTATCAGACTTTTGACAGCTCAGAAACCATGTGACAGCGTCATGTGATCCCTAGTAGCGCTGGCAAAGTAGAACAGTCTCTACTTCACTAGCGCTGCAAAAATCATCACGCTGCTGGTGGTAGTAGCAACGCACTAGGGTTCACACGGTGCTGCTGATACGGCTGCTAACAGCAAAACAGTCACTAGCGCTGGCAAAACAGCGTCGTGTGACTGCCGCATAACGGTTCACAACATTATTTCATAAAAAAAATGTTTTTTTAAAATTTTTTTTTTGGAAACTGCCCTTTTTTTATAAAAAAAATGCATATAACCAAATTCAAAGAAAATAATATTACGCGAAATTTTATAGAAACCCAAAATTAACAGTATTTTATGGCTGATATCTGTATAGTATTTTATGGCTAATATCTGTATAGGCAAATCATCATATGAAAAAGGGGGCATTTGCCTCGACAGTTGCGGAGCCTCGTGAGGGGCCCGAAGTAAACTTGATATGGTCGTGAAATATCAAAATTGAAATTTGGGGCCTAGTTTTTCGGATCCAATGCTGTATTTTAATTTATATTGCAATATTTAAAAAACCCGAAGATCTGAAAAGAACGTAAATTTTGACGATTTCGGCAATTTCCATCCGATCAAGTTAATATTTTGAGAAATAAAAGTCGAAATGTTGTACATTAAAAATATGCAAAAAAAAAAAGGATTTTGCCACAGTTTGCGAGTAGGCATATTCCCCTAATATGTTAACAGATTCAAATTAATGCGCCCCTTGGTTGAGCTTGAACCAAAAATTCAACAATTTATTGACTTCTAATAAACCTATCTAGTGGAAAAGTATTGGTAATTTATGGAAAACTAAAATTCTCTATTCATTGTTATTGATATTATAAATGCGTAATCAACATAATAAAATAAAACATAATGTTTTTGTAACGATCTTCTAAATTTCAAATGTTTATATTACCTTTACATGTTGCGGCAGTGTTTATACACACAACTAAATCATATCGCATGTATTTAAACAAAACACAAATTTAAACACAGACAAATATTATATCCTTTAAGCAGAAAATGGAAAATCATGTGAAAATTTAGAACATTCATTCTCTTCATTTGCATCAGTTAACCCCAGAATAAAAACTTTCTGTTTGGGCTATGGATGCATTCAACACGTTTAATAAGACCCCCCTCTGGAAGGAATTTAAATTTCGAATTTTCCTCAACACATAAAATTTTCTATGAAATTATTCAACAAAATCAGAATGAAAATCGACCTGCTGGCAAATATAAGTTTTTTGGGAGTGTAGACTATAGATACTTTTAGGGGACAGGGATGGGAGTTGAGAATAGAGGATAAGTTGAGGAAGCAATAACCCACATCTAAATCACATTTTGTACATTTTCTTGTGTCTGCGTTGAACCATTGTGTAGGCTTCAATTTGCTTAGATATTCATGGGCGAAATATTTTATTCATGCGAACGATAATTTGAGCTTTACAAATAATCTGAATACCAGTATAAACATATTTCCTTGTAGAAGGGCTGCTGATATCTCTCTAACATCATAATGTCTACTATTCTACATTTTCAGATATTTCCATAGTAGGTACTTACATTTAAACAGCATTGCTGTGAAGAGTTTGTATTCGAATAACTTAAATATAACTTGTAAATACGGAATTTTGTACGATGAAACAGTTCACCAGCAATGACAATATTTTTTCTCTACCAAATCACCTTAAGTGTTCGATAAACTTCACGAATCCAGTGAAGCGTGTAATGTAATGTCACTTTAGAAAGTTAAATAGTGGGTACAAGTTGGGGTAGGTAGACATTTACAGCTATTCCAGTCATTCAATTTTACTACAATAGGAACCTGTTGATTTGCTTCCCAATTTCCCAGTTGGCACCTTCGAAAAAGGTGTTTTCTTTCTAGCATATTGGGAAGAAAATTATTTGATTATGGGCTAAATATTGTGCACCCATACTTATTAGCTTAATCGATATAAATTACAACAACGATAGAACTAAGGGCCAAATAACACGACTACACGAAAACAACTTTATTTAATGAAATTGAGTTTTAGAAATGTTTTAATTTTATTGAAAAATCTTGATAATTGTTATAGAAAATTTACATCGGTTTTTCCACATTTCTCCAGTAAAGCTAAAGTATAAACAGAAGAAAAGCTGCAATTGCCAGGGGGCAATTGTCAAGTACTCTAAATGAGGGCAGACAAAATTTTGATGAAAAAATCCATTTGTATGGGAGCGGGCGGAAGGATTGGTCCGATTACATTTTGATGTATGGAACGGCTATGTAAAATCTTAATCAGGGTATTCACAGTCCTCTTTTAATTTTGGGTATTCGGCGTTTTCGGTAATATTAAAAGACTGAAAATATTCTGCTGTGAACATCCCACAGCACAGATTTGAGAACAGCGCTTTTATTGGATACGTGACCAAATCATGAACTGCTAATTTGATTGTAAAATATGTCACATACCTTTAAATCCATGTTTGATGTATTCTTTTGAATTTCTATTGTGGCAACGGCTATCAAAATTGAAAAAATTTGCATCAATCCGATGAGATTAACAAAAAACCAGCGAGAAAATTTGACAACTAAAAACATTACTAGCGCCACTCGCGGTTGATTCTTGATACCGAATAACCGGGCCGGAAAACATGACTCAAGGCATGTATACAATTACCGAATCCGGTAATTCATTTTTACATGAACCAAGTTACCGTCTCGGCAAAAATCTGTTAAATTTGACTGAATTACCGAGCGGTAAATTTACCCGCAATTTAAAAGAGGACTGTGAATACCCTGATTATAAACAGAATTTACCTTTATAGAACTTTTCAATACTTCGAGAAAATAAAAAAAATATTTCGGTTTTAGAAAAACAGTATTCAATTTTTAATGGGGAGGAAAAAGCAGTAATCCAACTAGATTTTAATGTATAGATAAGTATAGATAAGTTACATTTTACCTTTATAAATTTTTAAATACGGACCACCGTTTTCTAGAAAATTGTGAAAAACTGTGTAATGGGGGAGCTGGGTAGGAATCGTCCGATTTTGCCCGTTCAAGAACCTTGTCTAGCCATTTAAGAGAAACGCAAGTATAAAAAATTTCAAGTCTCTAGGTCAATCCTTTCGAAAGTTATGGTGTACACGGATATACGGACAGACAGGTAGACGGTCAGACAGACAGATGGACAGACAGATAGAGAGATAGACAGACAGACAGACGGACATACATGCTAAAAATCTGTTGTCATACCAAACACTTTGGTTTAGTTCATATTTCTGCCTGACGATTGGTTCGATGCGTTACAAATGTTGTACTAAATCTAAAATAATCCTATATGATATATCATATAGAGCAGTGGTTCTTAATCTGGGTTCGATCGAACCCCAGGGGTTCGGTGAGTCAGTCTCCGGCGTTCAGCGGAGATCAAAACACACACTTTTTGTTTTTATGTGAAAATCATGTTATTTGTTCTTTAATGGTTTTGTTCATTTTGTGCACCTATGTATAAATATATACTTATGTTTTGAATTTGAAAAAATCATATTTTATTTTTCCAATTAAGAAGGGTTCGGTGAACGCGCATATGAAACTGGTGGGGGTCAGTACCTCCAACAAGGTTAAGAACCACTGCTTTACACCAAGTTTCAGCGAAATCTATTTTTTGAAAAAAATCGCAAAAAACGATGGACTAACCACTGCAATTTTTGGCGTTTTTTAAAAAAAAAAATTTTCTCTCTGATCGGGCTGAAACTTGGACTTTAGGGGTTTTGGGCGACGAGAAATCGAGATTTGTTGTCCATTTTGAGCTAGGACAATTTTTTGAGGTGACCCTAGGCGCCCTGGCCAAACCGTGAGAGCTATCGAAAAACGGACAACGGATTCGATCGAGATCAGCGATCCCCCATTATTATAGAGTACTAGATTGCATACCCGTTGTTGCCGGGTTAAGTTTTTTCAAATTTTTTTTTTTATTTTTTTTTGTTGTCTATGTTGGAGCTAAACTTCAGGCCAATCGGTTCAGTAGTTTCCCCGCGAAAGAGTAACATAGCGCAAAAACTAAGTTTCGAAATCACTTTACCCCCTTCCCTTACTCCCCCCACCCCTCACGCTACTTTTCCGTATGCCTATGTTGGAAGCAGAACTACCACAGACACTCATGCCAAATTTCAAGTCAATCGGTTCAGCCGTTTTTGCGTGAAGGAGGAACAGACAGACAGACAGACAGACAGACAGACAGACACCAACTCATTTTTATATATTAGTATGATGATAATAAAATCTTATTTACCGGATTACGTAATTCGGAAATGTTAAATATTTCTATTCCCGGGCCTGATGCTGGTATAAATAGAAAATTCATAGTCGTAATTTTGAGTCCATTTAAACTTACTAAAATTTATTGACATGGAAGAAGAGTAACCCCTTTTCGCCATAGAAATTCTACTGGAAAAATTCGTGCAAATAACTTTTTATCCAACCCTCACTAAACAACACCACCCTTTCCATTCTCGTAGTCATCATTCCATTGTCAGATTGTCGCCGATTCTTTTCTTACCGGGCATGGGGTAGAAGGGTCAAAAGCAACACATATCGCTTATGTATGTTGGAACTTTGGATATCTCCATAGTATATTTGTTGAAATATTTTCATGTGTATATATGTATGTTTGTATACCGCAGTCATAAATTTTTGGTTTCAGTAAAATAAACGAGCTGCCAATATGTGTCCCAGTTGTGACATTATTCTTGTGACTCTAAACTCCTTTATATTGTAATGCTACCGGTTTATAAATTAGGGGCCTCATTGGAATTGAACTGCCACATTACCAGAAATTTATACACCTATATGCATATTTCATTAAGTTACCTACTGATTTATACATTTTATACAATTCTAGAAATTCGGCACGCAAATCATATTTACCATATTTGTACATAAAAAACGAATGAAAAACTCAAAAAATGGATCTGGAATATAAATGAAAATAAAAAATGTAGAGGATTTAAATTATGAAGTTTTCTTTATTTACAAATTTTTTTTATTGATGTGTAGAAAAAATATTTGAAGAAATATTAAATTCGTTTCAGTAAACACAGAAGTGTTTAAACAAACAGAAAAGTAATTTTGTATGAGATTTATGGTATACCAAGTGCGTTACCTTGTCGCATTGTGCGATTTTTAAAGAAAGTTAAACAAATTTAGGCATTTTCGCTTCTTCAATAGAGTTACATCTTCACTCAAGATTATGAAAAAAAGAATCTTTTGAAGAAGAAAAAACGTCAGAATTTTTTCGGCTCAATATGAATTCATTTATATTGGATATTCAATGATTCGAAAATTCAAAAGTTCTAGATAAAAAAATTGAATGTCAATATGTCTGTATGCATTGACTTGGCTCGATGCGCTTTTTGATTTTGATCTTCATGCGCATTTTTGATGCACTTTTTGACTAAATGTAGCTGACACATCTGGGGAGGTTATATACTATTTGCGGTTTCACTCTCCTTACCCTTTTCACCTCCCAGGGATATTTACACAAATGTTTGGAACATTTCATGACAATACAACTGAACGGCTGGTTCGATCCGGCTGGAAATTGATATGATGCTGGATATACCCCAATTGACCAATGTTGGAATTTTTGTACCGTGTCCAAATGTACCACGCAATTTTCCTTTATAAAGTTTGAGAATATTTGTGGGAACATTTGGAATTATGGACCTTATGGTACAAAAAGAACCATTTTCACAGGAAAAAATCTTGGATTTCCAGTCAAAATTCCATAAATCGTACCTTCGGTACTTGGTACAAGATGATTGGAAATTCAATTGGTTTTCCAATCAATTTGGTCAATTGGGGCTAGGCCACAAAATAAAATACCTATAATATAAATAAATGAGCTTACCACTGACCCCCTCTTTTTGAACCCCGGGAGGGATTTGAATACAGTTTTCAGTGTTGGATAGGTGATCTGCGAACAAAATGTTTGCCTACTGAAATCACTTCCTCCCGCAGGTTGCGAAACCCCTCTACAGCTAAGTCCTAAAATACTAAATGGATTGTGATACGGTTTTTAATTTTAGATAGATCAGACCTCAAGGAAATTTTTTGAGCAAAACAATCTACCCTGACGGAAAGTGAACACTTGATATTCATTTGAAAATCTTAAAGAACTAAAATTTCTTAATAACAATTTTCGGTCGCAGAACAAAATTGGTTTTTAAAGAACTTTAACTATTGCTGCAAAATAAAAAGCAACGATAAAATATATTTTACTTAGAATATTACACCACCGTTCTTAGATTGACCAAAAGCTATGGTCTATAGCCAGAAAAATTCATGAGCAAATTAAAATTTGGTATCATTGTTTTTTCACAAAATCTGGTTACAAGGCAAAATTGCACTATTCAACAAGGCAAAATTGAACTATTGTCCGAGCAAATCCAGGTACTGCAAGATAGTTTCTAATAAATCAAACGTACTAATTCTGTAGAGCACATTTCTTATCGGTTCTTTTAAATCTACTACCAAACAATAATTAAAATTTTTGTCAAAATCCTTTTCTGACTATAAATTGACATTTGTTATTTCAAATACCATTTTCTTAAAATCTAGTGACACTTTTCAAATTGCAGTGCACACAGCTATAAGAAGATTTTAGTCAAAATCGAATATCTCAGGTTACGTATTACATTTATAAATGTTTTCATATAGCCCTAGGGGATGGGCCTGTAATAAAGGATTTGGCTAGATTACAAATAATATCACCATAAATTAGGATTGACTTAGTTTGACCGTTGGGTATATGGAAATTGTAATAGAGCTAAAATTGAAGTCAAGTATTTGAGTTTGTTAATTACACAAAATATTTAATGTAAATATGGATTCTTCATACGTCACTCGTATCTATTACAGTGAAACCTGTATTAGTTAGATCCCGTATATGATCGATGTTCATTTACTTTATTTAAGAAATCTTTGTGCTTCCGATGAGTCTCTAAAGTGAAAATACTAAATAAAACGAAATTGAAAATTTCAGTAAACTTCGAAAATTTTCTAGTTATTTCAAAAACATGAATTCAAATAACTAGAGAATAGTTAGATATGCGTAAAAACCGTTAAAGCAAAAACTGTGGAAAAATTTTATGTCCTTTAAATTTTGTTAGATCAAAGCGCATAGGATTTGATAAATTTTCAAATGTATTTCAAAAAAAAAAATTATGGGAGTTCCTAACATTAGTTTTCCACAAAAAACTACGATTTTTCAAGTCACTAGCTCAACGCGTTCTCAAGCTATGAAGGATATGTAGATGACAGACCGATAGACGGATAAACCGACAGATCGAAAGACCGACAGACAGATGCACGGACATTCTCAAAATTTTGCCTCAAACGGCTTTTGTAGTGATCAGAAATTTTATATCTACCCACGTTCTCGAGTCGGTGTTCGTCATGAATACAATACTTTCCCTCCATAGCAAAAGTACGTAATATTAAGTGATTGTGGACAAAATGTGTACATTTATTTCATTTTTTTTTTTAACTTTTAATACATACTGACCTTAAACAAATTTAAAAGCAATTTATACATTCGGAAATTCATTTTGAAAGCGATAATTGATTTTCGACTGAAAAACCTCTGATTTGCAAGTGGAATAGCAAAACCTTCATCACAGATAAACTCTGATATTGAAAGTGGATTTTAAAAATTGTCACTCATGTGATTTAATCAAATTTTTCGTAGGTACTGGAATATTTACAAAACGCTGAGTCCATAATAAAATTACGTAACTTTATGTGATATTATGATACATATTTGTGCAGAAGAGAAAATATATTTACAAAATTCGGAAATGGATTAAACAGAGCTGTTTAATCGGTTTATGTAAAGGATTTTCAAATGACTGCACAGTTGCAAAAACTAAATTTATGACGGTTTTAATCAAAGTACAAAAAAACATCAATTTGTTTAACTTTTTGAATGTAGGTAGTATAAAATTTTGACAGAAATTTAACTTTAAATTTTTTTTTTGTTTCAACATCAATACTTTAAAATTACTAAGTTTTTCAGTACACATTCCAACAAAAAAAAATTTCCTATAATATTGAATTAAATTAAAACTTCCTATAATATTGAATTGCAGATAGTAGAGTTTCGTTTTAAATAAATCTTATAGGCCAAAAATGTCTCCTTGAATTTCTTTAAAATTGATAATTTAAATAATTATTTGCCTTTTAAATCCATTTTCAATTTTCGTTGCGAAACTATAATTACAATTGTCTGACATGTGAATTCAATTAATTATCCCATGTGAATTTCTTTTACAATAGAAAAACATTTAAAACTTAGTTATGGAGTCCTTTGTGCAGAGCAATAGTGAAGCATAGCAAGTGCATAAAATGTCTGAAAACTTTCTGAAATGGTAGAAAATTTTGTTGACTTAGAAACTTATTTCTTTACAAATGCACAGAAGTGAAGAAAGATATTTTAAAGCTACTATACGAAATTGTTACAGTACAATAGGTTGGACTTTTTTCATCATGGTCTTTTGTTGAGGCGATGGCTGAACGGTGTAAAAGTGTAAAAAACGACACCAGAAACAAAATTTTCACATTTTTTCACATTTAAGCTTTTTTTTCTTTTTTGGCAAACTTTGAAACTAACAATAAGTTTTCAACACAGCATGAAACTCTTGGAGGCCTTCACGCATACCAAAATGATCTCAGCGAAAATAATATTTTACTATATGCGAATAACGTTTTAGTTGCTATTCGTATATTGACTTTTCTGGTAGAGCTTTTCGTGCGGGTTTTTCCGTTCTTATTTCGATTTTCATAGTAGTTTCCCGTAATTTACAGTTCCTTATAGATAGGGTGATCATATTATTTTTTTTAAATGTGAATCCAGGACAGAACACCGGAGGTGAGCTGGGAAAATTTCGAAAGGCTGGAGTTTGTTCAATTTTTGTTTGTGGTTATCTAATTAAAATCCTACCAACTGTGGTGGCAACAAGAGCCTGAATCAATAAGAGCCTGAATCCATTTTTAAGCTAAGATAAAGTGGTCTGTATAATAAAGTAAACATACAGTTCTTTTAGACTTGATCTGAAAATCTACTACAATTTTTATGACTTGTTACAAAACAGATAAAAAGTGTTTTATGTTTTTAAACTACGACAAAAATTGCGTCGCAGGAAAAACTTAAAAACCAACTATTGAAAATTATGTAAGAAAATGCGCTGCATGCGATTATTTTTGGGACGAAACCGCTAGAAATAGTAATTTTTGAGTAAAATGCGCCGCAAGCGAAAATGTTTAGGTATAGAGGTCATTTTTTTAGTGTGCAAAAAAGTACAACCCTAGATTGCATAATTCGGGAACAGAATTTTAGTTTTCGGGACGCCGGGACAAGATGCCTAAATTCGGGACTGCTCCTGTCATTTCGGGACTGTCCCGACAATTCCGGGACGTATGGCCACCCTACTACTTACAGAGATAGTTTTCCCAGCTTGACTGCTGGTTTCTGTTGCCATTTCCAGTGGAAATGTATACATTTATATGTAACTTCGTGGAAAAGAATTTTATTGTAATGCGAGAAAAATGTGTCCAATAAAGCGCAAGCATCCGTTGGCATCTTTTCCTGCCATTGTTTACACCCGAGGAAATTTTCTTTTTCAAATTGTTCTGGCCAAGTGACAAAACCATCCCGTACTCATGTTTTTCCATTCCACCGCATATGACTCGATCTGCGGATATGTTGTTCTATACGCTGTTCTTCGGGTATTTTTCGAGGTCTTGCAATGGATATATAAATATTATTTCGCATCTGTGTATTTTCTTTGGTAAATAAATGAAGCATCAACTGTACATAAATTTTGAGTTTTCTGCATTGACGATAAAAATTTTCCGACTGATTCCAAATTGCGCTATGCGTACATTTTTAAAGCGTGTCTCAGTTGGAAATAATGCTTGTCTCCGCAGGTTCCCTGGGAAAACAATTTTTTTTTGTCTAAATGTGTACTAGACCAATTTTGTCAGAACATTTAATTCCAAAAGAAAAGACAACAGGTATGACATACAATAGTAAAAAAACGCAGGCATGCCTCTTGAAAAATCGTTGTTGGTTTACAACGATGCTCTTGCTTATTGTAATAAACGAAGAATTAGATAGCGTTAATAAAAAGCGTATTTAAACTACAAGAATTGTATTTATTAAATTTAATTGATTTCACTTAGCGCTATTGCGACTAATCGCATTGAAACAACGAGCAAGAAGAAGTAAAAAATAGTGATGCCAGAAGTGCTAAATTTTGTTACATTGATTATTAGGTTAATTTTATAAATTCATAAATGCGGTTTCACATTGGCCGCAACATGCCGCCGCTTTTTAAATATCTGGTAGCGATCTTTCAATCCTCTTCGAAAAGCACTGCAAGTTTATGAATAGCTCGACGTATTACTCCATTTTTCGTCTTAATATCAGCCACTCGAACCTTTCCGTCAGTGATGCGGTTTCACATTGGACGCAACACCTCTAGTTAAAAGGATTAAATATAAAACGTTTTATTACACGATTCCCAATGATTTGTCCCAGTCTTGATATACGACGACCAAAAACTGATATACAATATTTTTTTTTTTTTGATTTTAAATCCTGGAACTTGCCATTTATTTCAAATCTTGTCAAGTACATATAATACAATACATTTTCCCTTTTATTATTTCCTCATTATACAAAGATTAAAAATGACAGATAAATTAGGTTTTTTGTTTGGTTTTAGGAAAACTAAAAATAAATACTGTGATTTTAGAATTTGTAGAAACGTTTGAATATTTTAAAAGAAATGTTGATAAAAAGAAAAATTAAAACAGAAGTTTTATTTTCACACTCAATCTTTTGAGAATCCGGCAAAATAAACATAAAACGTAAATCATAAGAAAATGGTCACCAAATATATATACAAGACCTTGATATACAACATTTCGATATTTGACACAGAATGACGAATATATCGAATAGTTTTATAGTTTTCTTTGATTTCATTTTTGAAGGATTCGCAGGAAAAAATTTCGAAAAAAAGTTAAGATCTGAAATTTAGTCTGAATCGGCCTCTAAAATTAAAAGTTAGAGCTTTTGAAAGCGATTAATTTTAGCATTCTATTTTTGGTAAAGATTTTTCTATTTCGTTTTCAATGTTGTCAATTTTCTGGGCTCAGGAAGTATTTTGTTACTTGAAGGATATTTTTCCCTTCGAATGTAATATTAATTTTGAATTTAAAAAATCCTTCAAATATTTTGTATCTCTAAATATATTCCACAAGTCTTTTTTTTTTTTGTTTTAAATACCAATTTTGCATTGAAATATTCTCGTTCAACTTTTTAATAAAAGTGAAAATATAATTAGCTGTCTATCTATATAATATGTCAACGAAATCTTTTTCATAATGTTGGATTCTTTTTCCTCCTTTTCCCTTTTATTTTAAAGAAGTAACAATTAATAATCTCTTATCTCTTGTTGACAGGAAATTACACTTTTGAAATATTCTTCCTGCCAACACAATAAAAGTCATTCTGCGCTCGCTATAAATAATAGGTTAGAGCTGGTTACAACGAAAGAAAAAGTAACGAGCAAAGAAGGAAAAAAAATATTAAAAAGAAGAAAAAAAAAACAAAGTAAAACACATTTAACGGAGGATATATGGCCTTTTAGAATTTATAGACCATTCGAGAATTCCCTTTTTTCCAGCCAAGCAAATAAAATTTTAATCTCAAAAGATTTCAAAGCCATTTTGAGTTTATAATTCCGCCAGTCGTCGCTCAATGTATGTAGACGAGTAGAAATCATTCCCTATTCATTCATCCCTTTTGTTCGGGGTGTGCATTGAGCATAATCATCATAGTATAACTATATAATTTTCATCAGTTACGTTTATGATTATGACGTATTCGAACATAATATGAGCGATGATAACCGTTTAAATTCTGTATTGTATAGATACATTAGGTGCAACATGTATTATACACATCTTTTCATTTATATGTGAAAGTATATTTAACACAAAATATGAATAGATCCGTAGTTAGATATTCACACAAGTAGTGCAGGTATGGATGATAACTCTTTTACACATATCAAAGA
Source organism: Chrysopilus asiliformis (assembly GCA_964034945.1). Lineage (NCBI taxonomy): Eukaryota > Metazoa > Arthropoda > Insecta > Diptera > Rhagionidae > Chrysopilus > Chrysopilus asiliformis. The sequence goes on from OZ035960.1 coordinate 8,916,928, forward strand.
CGCAGTGGCAGCTTAGTTTCCTTTCACGTTCGAACGCTTCCGTAAATGATGAACTGTGGAAAGCCCTTAACAAGGTATTCATTAAAGATAGACTTACAGTTGCTGGTTTTAAGTGCATACTTCACCCTATGAACTACACGAACAACGAGACAAGTTGAGCTTCTATCTACTATATGCCGACATGATGACATGAAATACTAAAAGTTTAACGAAGAAATTCTATAGTCGGGGGTTTTTTTAGCCTCTTAAACCATTCAGGAAGTCCTCGTCAGCCTTGGCTAAGCCACTGGTATCCGACTTCAAACCATTGCCACTGGCAAGGATGTTAGGCAGATTGCTCCCTTATTCATTTCTGCATCGATGAATGGATGCATCTTCAGGAGTGTACTTGAACAGTACTGTCAGCTTTTTACTTAAAACATACTCAAAAAAAAATGGAAATGTTGGCTTTTTTTCATGTTGGCTTTTTGCTGCAAAACATCGTTAAGTATGATATTTTGCCAATAAGCTCTTTGACGTGCATCAATCTTTCAAATTGGTTAAAAATGAAGTCTTTATGCTCTTTTTTCCAATCTTTTCATGAATTTTGTTAGGTGTGTTGAAGTTGTGAAAATGTCGTATATAAAGAAAGCTAGTACTCGTACGAGGTGGTCGTATTAACGTGATTTTTGATAGGCTTCTTAGTGTAGAATGAAAGGTTCATATCTATTTTTTTATTATTCACGTATGATAATTTCTTCCATAAAAACCAGAGTTTTCCAAGTATCTTTTTCTAGATAATATTATAACTATACTCTTTTCTTTACTATTAGCACAATTAATTTCAATCTGCCATTTATATCGGCGAACCCGCTGCCGTGCCCCCTCGCTGCAAGACAGGTAAAGCTTATGGCCTGCTGCCGGTTTGGCTACTTATTTGCGAGTGCAGACGCTTTATCTCCCTTGCAACCACGACAGCGGGCTGCCCTCACCCAGCAACGAGTTGCCAGGCTGGCAGTATTTTGAAATTAATATCTGGGGGTAATTTTATTCGTTATAATATTATATGAAATGATTTTTGCAAAAAACTCAAAAAGTTTGTTCATTCAATGTGTTAATTTATTTAGAACGGGCAATTTTCCCCAGTCTCAGTATGTATTAGGGTTTTACTGACACGTATCACTGATTATCATAATTTTATAACACATTCCATAATTTGTATGCAAATTTTTAATGTATTCTTAATTAGAGTTGTCCGACAAATCTGTGTCACGAAGATTTTTTAGCATTTTTCATACAAATATACAGGGATAAATGCAACACGGATAATTCCATTAAATGAGTAAATTACATTAAATTTTACACGCTTAAATGCACACCTGCAAAAATCAAATATAATTATATGTTCATCACAAAACAAACCCACACCACATTAAACTTTACCAAAAATCTTTTGCACACCCTTATTTGATGTATTTATAAAATGAATTGTGATTTTTTTCTGAAGTAAATTATTTGCGTAGCTATAGAAGGAACGTATTGTATTCATAAGGATGACCGATTAGAGAAGATATAAATTTTCTGATTAATACAAAATCCGTTCTGTCTGTCCGTTGTACGTATCTTAATTAACTCGAGAATGCGTTGAGGTTGCAACTTGAATTTTTTTGTGGATGAGTTCCCAGCTACAATTCCCAGGGCCAACCGTCAAATACTCTATATGAGGGGAAACAAAAGTTTTATGGGAAACATCCATATGTGTAACAAAGGGGGGAAATATTGGTCCGATTAGATTTTGATGTATAGAACGGTTAAGTAAAATCACATTCTTATCACTTTTCATCTTCATAAATTTTTCGATACAATGCACTGTTTTCGAGAAAATAGATTTTTGTGAAAATCTACATAATGACAGTTTTCGATAAAGAAAAATAATATTAAATCGGTATCGTAAAACTATAAATTAGAGGCTCTGATTATAGTTTTCATACAGCGTATTTGGCGATTGCCTAGTAAAAATTGAAGATTTTGTTGTTTTTAGATTCTTATTTTATTACACAGTCTTATGATAATTTTCCAAGAAAGTGCAACAATTTCCTTTTACAGTAGAATCCCGATAATTCGTATTTCAAGGGACCAGCAAATTCATACGAATTAGCGGGATATACGAATTATCGGGGTACGAATTATCGGGATTCTACTGTATAACAAAATAGATTATTATAAAATGATTTTTTTCATGATTATACCCGTATGGTGAAACCAAAGGGTATATTAACTTTGCCTTACCGTTTGTAACGCCAAGATCCCGTCATCGCACAAAAAAACGAATTACACCAGTGTGTTTAGAATGATGAAAAAAGTTGAATTTAGCATGTCCGTCCGTCTGTCTGTCTGTCTGTCCGTCTGTCTGTCCGTCCGTCTGTCTGTCTGTGGCGCGGATTGCGGGCGCATGGATTGAGCTAGAGACTTGAAATTTTGCCCAGATCCGTTTTTGGTAAAATTCGAGGCTAAGTTTGTTAATGGGCAAAAATGGACCATTAGGGGGGGGGGGGGGGTACCCCCCATAGGAATGAAAACGTTTTTCGCAAATATCTCAAAAACTGTGCATCCTATCAAAAAATGCAAGAACAAAAGTTATTTAGAATATGATTCTACATAAAACTCTCATACATCAAAATCCGATTGGAACAAGTTTTAAAAAAATCTTATTGGAAAATTTGAATTCAAATGAAATTTTGATACGCCGTTCAATTAAATCACCATACGGGTTTTCAATAATTGCCAGATTGGCAATTATAGCTTTTGTTATGTTTTTTAAGTTGAGATTTTCTAATATTTTTCTGAAAAAGAAAAATATTTAAGATTCTAGAGGCCGAGATAATTAAATAGTTGAGATTTTCTTTACAATTTCCATCACAAAAAAAGTTTTATTATCAAGAGTTTTTTTTTATTATAAAAGGTATTAAATTTGTTAAGATGTGTCGGTATAGAAGTTTAAGTTTAATTAAACCACATTAAAGACAAAGCATTCAATCAAATATTCCAAGAAATATGTAATCAAGAAATTTTTGAGATAGCGAAGTGGAAAATTATTTTTTTGGTTGGTCAAATATCTAAGCGACGTCAAAAGATGTTTTACGTTTTGGAAGTTACCTTAAATAATTTTAAGAAAATCTCCTTAGTCTATCATTAGGAATCTAATCCGGCTAATGTTATTAGAATTCATTGGTTGAAATATAATATTTGAAAATTCCAATTAAATTCCATTGAATGTTACACGTTTAATTCAAATACTTGTTAACTTTTCTTTATTTCATATATAAATCATCAGTATTAAGTATAAGAAATTTGTTGGATATAATTTGTACGTAGTTTGTTAGCTTAGAATGTATATGTAATGTACTTTACAATGTTCTCGATTTTCGAAAGTTTGAAAAACTTTTTGATTACTAAACCGAAAGATGATTAATTCCACAAGGGTGGCTAGGATGTCTTTTAAATAACATTTCAACCCTAATAGAATTATATACAACTTTTTGTTAGATAAATGCGACTTTATTTCAGTTATATGCGAATATTCTTTACTAACATTTCAGAGTTTAACCAAAATCTCAGCTTTATGTTTATGCAGAATGAAGAGATTTTGAATCAAAATATAAACACTGACAGAGACAGAGACAAAAACAGATTATACTTTGTAATTTTATTTGTAGCTTTTATTAGGTTTACTTACTTTGTTGCTACGTAACTTCAGATTTAGATAAAAGTTTAAGAATTAAGTCAAAATTTTAAACTTTACCGCTTGTGCTTCTCTCATACTTTTCGAGTCTTTCTCGTTTTCACTTTTGTTTTTATTTTATTTATATTTTGTTCTTTTTCAAAATTTTCTTTTTCGTGTATTTTTTTTTTTGTATAAAAAGTTTAGTTTCAGACTTCATTAAATAAATTGGTCTCAAACAGCTTAAGAAGATCAAGAAGTCATTGGGGCGAGTATATAAATAGAATTTCGACTTTTCGCCAGTAATTTTTAAGCTTCGGCAGAAAAAGGAAAAACAAATCCAAACAAACTTATCTCTCAAAGACAGCCGGAAAAACTTTTTCATCAACTTCTCTCGATTCGTTTCCATCGGCACCTCCACCTCACTTGTCTTTTGGATGCTGGTTGAATCGGTGAACGAAATTACGAAGAATTTTATAAGAAAACGACATTCTTAGCGAAATTCAAACGCAGCTTCACAACTCTATGGATGCTTCTACCGATAAGGATATCTTTGCTTGTTTCATTGCTCTTACGGAACCTTCTGATGTCTAAAATGATATCAATATATTGGATTGAATCGAAAGTTATGTGTTTTTTTGACGAGGTTCTTATACGCCTTATTATCTAATTGTTAAATCCATTGTGACAGCAATATTCCTGATTTAGCTTAGCCCCTGCCTAATCTAAAGCAAGCCAAATTACATAATTATAATAAAAACATTATTTTTGGTATTTTCTGTGGAAAAGTAGCATGAACGCGTCCAACCGTAAAGCTATCACGTCACGTTATGTTCTTTGTGTAAAGAGAAAATATCAGTTGTTACCAACACAAAACTTTCTTCTTCAATATTTAGTTTCGGAAAAAGTATAAAAGAAAATATTTTTTTAATATCTCGAAAACCCCTACAGATACGTAAAAACCGTTAAAGGGAAAATGCGGAAAATATTATAGTCTTTAAATTTATTTATATTCTTTTTTTCTCAATTTATATGCTTTTTTTCTCAGTTTTGAGAGATTTTTCAAAAAGAAGACCGTTTTTAAAAAAAATGTATGAAAGGTATCCGTTATAACGTTACTTTCCCAAAAGTTGATAGAAAATTACGATTTGAAAAATTTCAAGTACCTAAGCCAACCCGTTGTAGAGTTATTTAAGACTCGACCTCCTCACAATTTTTGCCTGAAACGGATTTCCTACTGATCAGAAAGTTTTTATCTGCCCCCGTTCTCGAGTCGGTCTCCGTCATGAATACAATACTTTCCGCCTATAGAAGAAGAAAGTAAAAATAGTGCAGTGAAACCTTAAAGGTAGAACCAGAAACATACCTCCGTGCGTGCGGCATTATTTTGTTTTGGCATATAGTAGTTGTCACCGCGTCTAAAAGTAGAGATTGAGCCTACTCTACGCGGCAGAGACGCGGCAACGCGTCTGAGCAACGCGCAATTATACATTTACTCATATAAATGCGTAGTTTTTACATTCACCGCGTGGGTGCCGTACGCACGCACGCGTAATTGTGGTTCTAGCTTAAGTCGTGAAGCAAAAAAAAAATGCTGCGGTTCATGAACAAAATTTCGATTCTTGAACAGAAATGCGTAGTAAAAAGTGAAACAGTGAGACATTTAATGTTTCCCCTTTGTTTTTTTTTAGATTTTCCGAGAAAAACAAAAACAAAGTGATAATCTACAGCATTTTTCGATATTTTGAGCCGTTTTCCAGAAAATCAATACAAAGACAATTGTCTAAATACGAAATTAATCAGAAATCTTCTCAATTTTCATAATCCGTATATATGAATAAATATAATAGTATTTAATTTCAAGTAACCCTAGTTTTATTCCCTCAGAAACGACTTTTTTGTGCTCAATTTTGCCATTCTTTGCAAGTCGTTCTAAGGTGCCGCCATTTCTTTTCCACTTTGCCCTTAGTTGAAGGTTACTATGACTTTTAGAGAAAGTTGGCCAAATCAAATTTAGCGCAACGTGCACATGAAATAAAGTTTTCCCTCAGTCAGTTGAGTACCATTTTGTTACGAAGTATAAAGACGGAAATTTTTCCCACTTTTTTTCAATTTTTCCTCAAGAAAACTGGCTGAGAATTTTCACAGTCAAGCACTATACGTCTATCGATATTAGAAAATATTGTTGTACCAAACTATATACAAGTATATCCCGTAAAGAGTTTTTCTTTCGTCGTTTATGTTTCTGTAAAATGAAAACTTAAACTAAAGTTGAGGAAACCTCGACTCGATTAGAGAAAAACGATGTTAAAAAAATATCAGAAAAGTTAGGGGAAAAGAAACGAAACGAAATGTCTACTGCGGCACCATCAGTGGTAACATGTTGGAAAGACACAAGATGACAGACATGTCTCAGATGTACATGCCTGCCTTTCCAAAAAGTTGGGGATACGTTCTGCAATACCCTTAGCCGGGAACAATATACGTAAATATCAGGAATGTAAGCCGAAAAAAAATGTGAGAGGGATTGGAAGAAAATGAAAAACGTAGAGGGAAAATATACGCTTTCGATATGAAGCCGGGGAGCAGAAAAAATCCTATGTTGGGAAAAGGAATGACATTGAACGTAATATCCCGAAAGTGTAATACACGACCACTGACAAGCGTCACATGACAAATACTCCAAATGACATTTTTCTAATTCAATTAAGGGTATTTTCCTTCAACACCCACATAAGGCGCCGCAGAAATTTTTCCCGTTGTTTGGCCCTGAATCGTTGCGTATATAAATTTTGCGCCATTTAACAAATTCTATTCAGCCCCCATTCCTTAGTCAACTCCTTAGTCATCTTGAATCTTTCGCTGTCTTCTGTATCTAATATAATGCTATTCGAGGGTATTATAGTCTGGTATTTTTCACAACCAACGACTTGGTTGTTTCGTCCTGCCGCACTAAATTCCTGTGAATTGCTGTAGCGAGTTTGTGAAAAGGGTGGTGAAATCATGACGCTCTTCCGCTAAAATGAAGTCAGTAGCACAAATTGGACTACATTTTTTATTTTATGGTGTACGCTTAAATTAAAAAATAAAAAAGCAAATAAAATTAATTAAAGCACTCTCACAACTCTGTCATATACACAAAGAATCAACCTTTGGCCTTATGATTAAGGAAAAGGATGTACGCCCAACGATTTTTCAAAGAGACAAACTTAATTGGAAGTTACTGGCAGCATATGTTGATGATGGCTCTTCACAATCACAATTAAAAATTTTATGTCGGTTAATATAATCAGTTTCTGTTACTTTCTATTGTATATTTTTTAATCAATGCCAGTTTCAAATTTTTTCCTGAGCAATATGAAACAATTTCGAATTGTAGAAAAAATGTATGATAAGTTACAGCCAATTTATTTAAGATTCTATCGTTAGGGGTTGTTGCGAAAATCATGTTTTTTGAAAATTCTATATTTCCTCACTCTCGTCAAAGTTTGTTCATTAAACCTACATGCGTTCATATGTCTGCCATTTCTAGAATATTAACGCAGAATAATTGTCCCATTTCAGCTTTAACTCAATATAATCATTCATGCTCAAAAGGGCCTAAACACAATTTATCGCATACTATGAGTGAGTATGTATCTGATTAAATCCGACATTGCTGATTATTGCGACTGCCTTGCACTATTTGTTTCATAATGCCTTAATAATTCGAGTATTACACTTTTGGAAAGTGTCTGACCAGTGAGAAGGATCTTCATTACTTCAAGTCATTCCGAAAGAAATAAATCATGGAAAAGTCCTTTTCAGTTTTGCACGCTATCTGCCTTTTCGTTCTGCAGGAGGTTCTTCCTTCTGCGCTTCTCTGCTTTTGCTTTTATGCTATATTGGCTGGGTTTGCTACCGGACTTTATTATAGTATTCCTGCTTTATGCTTCTTTGCTGTCGTTTTTTTTTTAATTTTTTTTTACTTGGCTCAAGCAAGAGAAAATTCCCACTGTTTTTGCCCCGTATAACTCTTTAGCTAGTTATCGTATAACGTTTCAATTCATCACGAAATAGCAACAGCTAATTTTCTTGGTACGTAGCCAGGTCTTGGATGGTTAGTCTCGCTTTTAGTTGGGTATCCTTTATATATGTATGGCTTGGCTGTTTCCTTGCCTGCATTACACGAAAGGATAATGTGCTGAAGACTTTAGACGGGATTCAACAAGTCTGACAGGATAAATCGGATAATGGTTTATGTTAAGCAAAGTCTTTGAGATTGTATTTGTATTAATAAACTGTCTAAAAGTGAAGTAATCTTTAAGCTAATGTCTTTTTTTTACAGAAGACAGCGAAAGATTCAAGATTCCATTGTTTACATTAAAAAACAATGTCAGATGTAACACCTTTTTAGAAAAATTTAAAAATGAAATGTTGCATTCAAAAACTATGGAGCATGGCTATAAACTGCAATATCTAGTTTTTATCTAGTTTTTTCTTCAACATTGAGTTTTTCGTAGTTTCTAATTAAAGATTTGTTTCAAAAAATGAAGAAGTTACGCCGCACGATTTAAAAAGGTTTCTCCCACATGTTTTACTTTTTGTCGCTTTGTGCAGTTGTTTGTCAAAACATAAGAAAAACTGCAATTGCAAGGGGATAATCGTCAAATACTCTAAATCAGGGCAGAAAAATTTTTAAGAAAAAAATCCATTTCTATGGGAGTAAGGGTAAGGATTGATCCGGTTGGTTTTTGATGTATATAACAGTTATGTAAAATCATATTTTAAACGCATTTCGCGTTTATAAATTTTTCGATACTATGCACCGTTTTCGAAAAAATAAAAAATAAGTATTCAATTTGTCTGAGGGACGGGGAAGGACTTTTCCAAATAGATTTTTATGATAAGTGATGTAAAATCATATTCTAAACACATTTTACCTCTATGAATTTTCCAATACGACTCACCGTTTTCGAGAAAATTGTAAAAAACTGTTTGTTTTAAATGGGGGAGGGAGGAAAAAATAGTCCGATTTCGCCCGTTAAAGAACGGTCATTTACGCGAAACGTAACTATACGAAATTTTAAGTCTCTAACTCAATCCTTTTGAAAGTAATGGTGTTCACGGACAAACGGACAGACAGGCAGACGGACAGACAGACAGGCATGCAGAAATCAAAATCTTTTGTCATCCTAAACATCCTGGTGTAGTTAATTTTTGTGTCCGACGATTTTTGTGTCCGACAGCTTTGATCTCATTAGTAATCGCAAACGTAATTGCAATCGTAATCGCAGTCGTAATCGTAATCGCAATCGTAAGCGCAATCGTAATCGTAATCGTAATCGCAATCGTAATCGCAATCGTAATCGCAATCGTAATCGTAATCGTAATCGTAATCGTAATCGTAATCGTAATCGTAATCGTAATCGTAATCGCAATCGTAATCGCAATCGCAATCGCAATCGCAATCGCAATCGCAATCGTAATCGCAATCGTAATCGTAATCGTAATCGTAATCGTAATCGTAATCGTAATCGTAATCGTAATCGTAATCGTAATCGTAATCGTAATCGTAATCGTAATCGTAATCGCAATCGCAATCGCAATCCCAATCGCAATCGCAATCGCAATCGCAATCGTAATCGTAATCGCAATCGTAATCGTAATCGTAATCGTAATCGTAATCGCAATCGTAATCGTAATCGTAATCGTAATCGTAATCGTAATCGTAATCGTAATCGTAATCGTAATCGTAATCGTAATCGTAATCGTAATCGTAATCGTAATCGTAATCGTAATCGTAATCGCAATCGTAATCGTAATCGTAATCGTAATCGTAATCGTAATCGTAATCGTAATCGTAATCGTAATCGTAATCGTAATCGTAATCGTAATCGTAATCGTAATCGTAATCGTAATCGTAATCGTAATCGTAATCGTAATCGTAATCGTAATCGTAATCGTAATCGTAATCGTAATCGTAATCGTAATCGTAATCGCAATCGTAATCGTAATCGCAATCGTAATCGTAATCCTAATCGTAATCGCAATCGTAATCGCAAACGTAATCGCGATCGCGATCGTTAGTTTGAATTGGGCTTTACAAACGGCATACTAAATATAATATACTCCTCTCTAATATAATTAAAAATAATTTTATGAAACAAGATCAATGTGGTTAGACAGACCCCAGTAGGGGCAAAACTGCAATAAAAAAGTACTTGAAGAAAAATTTTATATATTTGTGAGAGTATCCGGGTATCTGTGCGCTTAAAACTCGAGAATAACTGAACCTATTTGGATAAAACCAAAGATTGGATAAATTTTCGGGCAACGATATGGCCAAAAATTGCAAATGTGTGCTTTTAATTGATACAAAAATATAAATTGAATTTTCAAATACTTATAACTTTGTTTTATGGCTACATTTACTGATGCTTTAATTTGAGACAGGATATTTTGGTTTTGAAATTTTGAAGCGATTTTGACTTAGTATAAATGCAGAGAAAAAACATAACAAAAGCTATAGTTGCCAATCTGGCAATTATTGATGATATTCGTCTCAAAATTCGAACAGTTGTACCAGAATTCCACTTTGAAGTCAAATTTTCCAATAAGATTTTTTTTAAATTTATTCCAATCGGATTTTGATGTATGGGAGTTTTATGTAGAATCATATCCTAAATAACTTTTGTTCTTGCACCGATTTTGATAAAATCCGTTTTTGAGATATTCGCAAAAAACGATTTCATTCGCATGGGGGGTACCCCCTTAATAGTCAATTTTTGTCCATGAACGAACTTAGCCTCGCATTTTACGAAAAACGGATCTGCACAAAATTTCAAGTCTGTAGCTCAATCCGTGCGCGCGCAATCCGCGCCACAGACGGACGGACGGACATGCAAAATTTAATTATTTTTATCATTCTAAACACACTGGTGTAATTCATTTTTGTGTGTGATGACGGGTTCTTGGCGTTACAAACGGTAAAGCAAAGTTAATATACCCTTTGGTTTCACCATACGGGTATAAAAATAGCCAACTTAACTTCAAAATAGTGAATTTTAGAGAGATGACCAGTCTGACAGTTCAACCAGATCTAAATCGCATCTTAATTGCGGTCGGATTCCAAAGGAAGCGGTGCATTATTTTTAACTGGGAAAAACATTTTCTACTAAAATCTATTTGAAATCCGTTTAGCGACTCAAGGATTTCAGCCGAGCAAGCGAAAGAGAGGGAAATTTTAGACCACAGCATAGTAATTAAAGCTTACATAAGAATTTCGTTAAAATCGGTTCTGTCGGTTCGGCTCTGTGATTTTTATTCATCACCCTAAATAAAATGCCATGATAGATGCATAAATCTAAATGCAACATAAAGGCTACAAGCGCTAATTCGAAAATTGGTACATAACCTATATAATAGAAAGGGACCATTTTATTTCTCAGAACATTTAAAGTTTTTTTAGAATGTTTATTATAGTTAAATAAGAAAATTAACCGTTATGAACCGTTAGAAAATGAATTATAGTTACTAAATGATATGAAAACTAATTTTATTTCAATCAAAAATGATCCTAGGGACGGAGATGGGTTAATAAACGTTTTGGCATATAAAAAATTTAAAGCTTTGAAGAGTTTATCAATATTTATCGTATTCTATAAACCCACAACCGTATGATAATTTTTTAAATTTCGTGTTGAACGTTTTTAATAAATTAACCGCTTAGTGCTAGGGTTTTTTTAAAAAAAAATAGTTCAAAAAAATAAAATATCTGGTTTTTAGGTCAAATAATATCACGTCTGAAGCGCACTGCGCGCAATCCAACGCACTGAATTCTAAATTCTCGCACGAAATAAAGACCGAACCCATTAATTAGGATCTCCATTACCATGACTTCTGTAACTGCAAAAAAATGCAGAAAACTAGAGCAAGATAGACTTATGTAGATCTAAAAAGGAATGACTGAATACAAGTTAAACGCTATCCCTTCCAGTTTTACAATTTTATAGCAATCATATCAAACCTTATGCTATGAATATAATGTTCAAATTGGCATGGTAACAAAGCTTTTGACTATGCATGCGAAGGAGAAAAATGACATCACGCTATAATAACAGTTTGAATGTGTCCGTGCTTACTATTCACTTACAGGGACAATGTGTGATTGTAGTAGAAATCGCCATAAAATCGCCATAAAAAAACAGGGGAAATTATTCTTGCAGTTGCGGACAAATTTTTGCAGTTGATTCTTATCTCCCTTTCTCGTCAACGTATCTTCACATAAATGTGTCTCTATTTTTTTGCAGTTGGGAAAAGTCATGGTAATGGAGAGCGACGAGATTGTCTCGTTCAAGATGCTTAAGTGGTTAAACTTCATTTCTAAAATGCACATTCAGACGACAATTCATGGAGAATGAAAATGTGATATTCGATTTATCTAATTTGCATTGAAACATCCTCAGACGCTATTTAATCTTTAATACATATGCAAAACGAAATATCTTTTTCTCAATATAAAAAAATCCATTTCAAATCATATAACATCTTCATTGTCATATTTTCCCCATAAAAATAGAAATATATATAAAAACAAAAAAAAAATATCCAGAGAAAGAGTGAAATATACAGATAAAATGAAACACTTTAAAGTCATTGTTATTATAGATTTATATTTAGCTTATAACTGTCCACAATAAAGCATCTTTACATATATAAATAAATTTACATATCTTTTTTTATTTTTATTTTTGTATTTATTTATTTTGTCTCATCGTTTTTATGTATATTTTAGTTTTTTTTTTTAAATATATTTTCTCGGGTATGTATATGCATTTTATGTTTTTGAATATGTATGTATCTGTGAATCATCCATATGGCCATATGTCTATTCGATGGTCATGGTCATTTCTACCCTCTCTATCTTGGTTTTCATGGGATTCTTTAGATCGTTTTCCCTGCCTTTCTTTTTGCTGGTTTCATGCTTCCTAACAAACGGAAAAAAGGATATATGAGGATATTTCATACATTGTCCTTCATATAGTTCACATCATATGATGCTGTGTCCTTTTACAAATTACGAGAGATGTGGCAGCTTTAACATTCATGTATATATCAATATGATAAATACAAGTATGAGTATATGCAGTAAAAATATTATCCCGTATATTTTTTGGTAGGAGAGAGGGTGGTTTTTCATCAGTTAGTAAAATCTACATATCTGCTCCTTGTTGCTGCAATTCCCTTTGTATAGTTGTTGTGCTTTGATTGCGTTTATATGTATTATATGATGCTGTAGATTCGGGAATAGTGTGGTAGTTGATATACATAGTTTGATCTATTTTTAGGATATTCCTGTCTGTGTGAATACTGTATTGATATCCTGTATCAAATATGTAGATATGAAGATATCATCTTTTTTTTTTTTGTTTTTGGTAAAATCTTACATATCACCCTGTGTTATGTCGTACTATTGCATATTTATGTTTATATTATGTATCTTGGTTAATGTGATCTTCTATTGTGTTTATGTGAATATTTGAGAAATTCACTTCCTTTTGACCGTTTTATATACCCCTAGACCAGAAAGGGTCCAATATAGGATTAAAATTGAATTTGTTAGTTTCTATCTAAAAGGATTTTACCATCTTTCTTAACCTTGTTTTTGGGCCGGAATATCTTTGTTTCTGAATATTAATGCCCATTTATTTATTCCCTTTTGTCTTTTGTTTATTGGATTATTGTTATTATTTTAATACCAGTATCTTTTAGAAGGCTGCACAATTTAAATTAATATAAATAAATCATATTACTTGACAATTTCATTGTCTTTAAATGGTAATGATAGATAAAAGTAAACAAAAAAAAAAGAAGATTGGCATCAAGTAATTAAAATTTATTACTTTTTTTAAACGAAAATAATTTTATTTATTCAATATGATTTTAGGTTTGATGTAAGCCGGTCAGAAATGAGGATTTTGGATAAGTTTCTCCTTTTCATTTAATAACAATTTCATTTTGAAATTGAAATTTAGATAAATAATAGAATATGGATTTTTTGTATCAAAAACAACAACCTGAATAATTGAAATTTCATAAATCGATATTAAATCGCAGAGTGAAAAATTATATAATACAACTTCAGGTCAAATTAAGGCACTTCGTAATTTTAATGCAGTTTGTCAAAAAACATGAGATAGTAATTTTTTTTTTGATAACAAGTATTTTCTTTGGGAAATTTTTAACACTTGAGATATTATTATAAAAATGTGTGAAACGAAAAAAGTGCCCTGAAGATTGTTATTTTAATTAAATAATTTTTTTTTCATGATTCTTACTAGAAAGTTAAAAAAAATCGAGGCATATACCGGAAACGTTGAGGAAAAAGATAAAAACGAATAAAAATATAAAGGGGTAAACTTTGTGAGCTTAAAAACTAATTAAAAAACTTAACAGGCTGAAAAAAAGGATCTTAATCCTTAAAAGTTCTCTGCGAGTTGCAGTTTATCCCGTTTTTTGTTCGCCATAAATGTTAGGGATTATAGGGAACAAAGTAATATGGAAGGAGATGAATTAAAAGTTAAAAGAGTGAAAAACTATTTAATAAATGTGCAGCCAAAGTTGAAAATTAAGTTCATATCTGTTTAACTTTGGTTTCATTCTGAAAGATTTTTTTAATGCTTGTTTTTGTGTTTGATCATAGCTTTATTAGTTAATTGTGTAAATTCTTTTGTTTTCCAAGGAATTTTAAATTTACATAATTACAGTTTTATTCATTTCAAATACTATTTCATTCTTCATTAAAATTCCCATTTAGTTCGTAATTATTACGCCATTATGACGCAATATAATACTTAATAAGAGGTTTGCAAACTTTTTTACCTTTCTTTTATTGTTCGTAACTTTGATTTTCTATTTTATTTTATTGTTTTAACACGGAATTCAGATGAAGTAGGTTTTTTTTTCTCAATTATTAATCATGTTTTCGATATAAAAATACACAAATATATCTTTTTTCATCTCATTTTTAATAAATCATTTATTATTTTATAATAATGTTTAGATTTTTTTTTTATAAATCATTATATATATATATATATATATTCTCTATTTACAAAATGCATTTTTTAAATATGCTTTACTTTAATTGATTTTATTGTTCATTGTATAGTAAGTTATTAGTTTTTCCAATATATATATTCAATATATATATATATTGAATTATTTGAATTGAATAATATTTTCCTAGATGTGTTTGTGTGAGTCTATTAAAATGTCGTTCAATTCAAATAATTTCTTTTTTTTTCTTTCCATTAGCATTATCTGGTCGTTTCAATATTTTTTTTAGTGATTAATATTTACATACATAAATTTGATTTTATGGTATTGTGTAATGCTTTGTTGTTTATTAAGTTGTATTATTTATATATATTAACAAATTATGGGGTGAATATTGTGGTTATTTGATCTCAACTATCCCAAGCTTAGCAAGATTTCCCAACGTTGTAGGATCACCAGGTTGCAGTCTTAAAGCTTCCTTATAACTAGCAGCAGCTTTTTGTGAACGTCCTAGTAGATGTAAAATCGCCCCTAAATTTGTATGCGCTCTGGCGTCATTTGGTCGAAGTTGAGCAGCCTGAAATCATAAAAACAATCATTTAAAATTGTGATTCTTTTCTTGACGAAAAAAAGTGGTAAAGAAGACATCAAAGTTACCGTGCAAAAAATTTAGATATTGATTGATATGCAACGGTCGTTGCCGGGCATAAGTTTGTTTGCACCAAAAAAACAAAGCAATAAATTAAAACCTTTGGAAAAAAAAACCTGTTTTGCCTTCAGGACTTCTCGTTTTGAATTTTGAAATTCTAAGGGAGATGTCACACTCGCATATCACTGGCGCAGCAGCTGCCTGATCCCGACATCAGGTCGCGCAGTTGCAGGAACTGATTCGATCAGTTGACGTGGCACACTGAACTGGGATCAGCTGACCTCAAACGTCAAAATGTCGGACTCGGAGGAAGAACTTTCCCCACTACTAATTATTTTAAAGTCAAAACTATATGAAGTAGAGAGCCTATAACCTAGAGACTGGCCATGCTACCTTAATAGACTGTGCTACTGATGACAATTATTACCGCCAGACGAAAAAATATTGAAAATTATCATTTTATTATATTTAATCTAACAAAAATTAGAAACTACTCGACATGTTCCTGATATCAGTTACATTTAGGTCAGTTCAAAAAAGTCAGCTGCGTGTCCCAGACACCCAGCTGCAATTTTTTTGCAGTGTCCCATGCGCCATTGGATTAAGGTAGAACCTGAATCGTACGTCGATGCGTCCGTCATCACGTTGACAGTTCGAGTAGAATCAACGGGATGCTATGAGTACTCCCCTAATAATACGTTTTCCGATGCGGCAACCGCATAGAGTAGGTCGACTTTCTACTTTTACATGCGGCAACGCACGGAAATGTCATTTCGCAAAAAAGTTTGTTTACGATTTAAGCAATTTAAGTATGGAACAAATTGAAAGTAATTGTTTCGACGATAAACTAATAGAAGAAGTGCAAAACAATGAATTAACTCAAGATTCGTTGCCATACCCAACTGTCACCGCATCGAACTGTCAACCGGACGCACGCATGGCGGACGCACGCATGGCGGACGCATCGACGTACGATTCAGGTTCTAGCTTTACATGTGCAACTGATGTCGGGATCAGTCAGCTGCAGCAGCTGATCGCCAGTATGAGATCTCGCTAACACCAGATTCGTATTGAACTCGAAAACCCCCGAGCGATATTTCTCAGGAGTCAAATCTCTACCGAGTGGTACAAAAAGCCAAATAATATTTTATTAAATAAATTTTCATTTCCTAAAAGTCCTTTCACTATCATTGAAGTATTGACAAAATGTTGATTATTGCCGAAAAACTTTTGCCCATCAACTTTTAGATAAATTTCTGAACAACCATTTTCCAAAAAAGTCAGTAATATGCAATTATTAGTATAAATGAATTGAATGGAAATGAATTATTGAAGTCTACTTTCATAACTTGATGTAAATTATCTAAAATCTCTTTTTTTCGCATTTTAAGAATACCAACTGATGTAAATTTATAAATAGCAATGAATATTAAAAAGGATCACTGGATTCAGCTACAGAAATAAACAGCGTGGAAAGTTAAAATTTTTAATTTATGTAAATATGATTTTCTTCATTTTTCAATTTTTTGTTTCTCTGTTTATTTGTAAATCTCTTTTAATTCCAGTAATTCCAATGAGTTCCAAGAAAATTTCTATGAGCGTTCATCATAAAGCACTGCATAACTGGGATATTTTCTACAGAGTAATAATCATAAAAAATGATAAGGAAAATAATAATAACGTCTGAGTTTCATGTAACAAGAGTTTATTTTGATTAAAACTTGCAATTATAAAAATTGCAGAACCTCATTTAGAAATACATTGCTTTTAAAATACGAGCGTAAAAATCTGTAAGGAAAAATACGGGTAAAACATGACTGAAATAAGTACAAGTATATGTGAAAATGTGTGATTCCGCGGATATATAATTTTATATATGAATAGAAATTGTAGTTTTGCACGAATGAATATCTATTATTTTCCAACAACACTGCATTCTGCTCATGGATTTTCTTTTGTTTTCCACTAGTGCTTATATTTCTATGACTCTCTGTTTTCTCTATGTTTTCTTGATTCTATCTACGGCAAACAAATAGATTATATCTATGTTTAAATATACTCAGTTATTCTTGGATATATATCTAAGTACGCACAGATACATCTATCTGTTTGGATATCTATTAAACCTCAAAGTTCATCATATTGTACTTACCCTACGATACCATTTTTCAGCATCAACTTTTTTATCTAGTAGTCGAAGTGCTGTTGCCGCTGATACCACCAAAGAATAATCATTTGGAGATAATTCAGCAGCACGTACTCGATAAGTGCACGCTTCCTCGTTCCTTGATGCTGCTGACAAAAACTCGGCTAAAATCAGCAACCAAACGACACAAGATGTCGGAGACGGATGAAGAAGAAGAAGACAAAAAGAAAACATGAATTATTGTACAGATAAAATACTGTTTTAGATACATAACAACATAAAAGTACACGTAATCATAAATACAAAAACTGAACTTAGTTTCTATTTCAAAATAGGTTATATTTTCGTTTGTCTGTTGTTTGTCTATCCGGTTTGACCTTTTAGAGTTGCTTGTTTTATGAATTTTCAACAATGCGATTTCTTGCAAGAATTGCATAAAATACTTCCACAGCTGGCAAAGTGATATTAAAATGTTAATAGTGTGGAATTCTTACTTACCGTAGTGATGGTAGACGCTCGCTTGCATCGGGGCCAGCTTCAATGCTCTTTTAAACCATAATTCAGCTTCTGATGCTCTACTCCTCTGTTCAATAAATAAATAAAAAACATTGTGAAAAAAACTTAAGATTTAATTATTAGAATTTTTTAAAATGCAAGGAGTTTTTTTTAAGTGGAAATACACTCAGAAAAATGGAGGCTAACTCGACGACCTACGGCGTAATTGGCCTCGGGTAGGCGCGCGTTCGCCTGCATGTGGCAAGTAAAACTGAGTTGACCTGTGGTCGGAGAAATTCTGAAATTAAGCCACCAGCAGGTGAAGTAGGGCATTGGGAGCTGCACGAGTTGACCTTAGATAGGTTAACTTTGACTGCTAACTGGCTTACAGAAACCTCTGTAGGGTCAGAGTTAACCTGACAAAAAGTTGACCTGGACATTTTTCTGAGTGTAGCAGAATTTAATAATGTCCTTCCTGGTGGTGTACTGAACACACCACGGTGGTGGAGGATTGGAATGGTGATACATGGCAGATTTATGTAAAGCTATACTCTAAACATTTCCTTATAATAGTTATTTTTTTGATATGACACTCAGTTTTGGAGAAATTCGAAAACAAATCTTTTCCTGTTTTTGGGTACGGTTTTTGGACAAAGTAAATCAGTATGCAAAGATTAGGTAGTGCTATCGCAATAGCAAGTCGTCTGGAAATTTTTGTTGGCTTAACAGTTTTTAAATCTTTTCCCAAACGTCATAGCAAAAAAATGTCAGCAGTGAAAGAATTTTCCGTGAAATGCTTTAGAAAAAAAATTATATTAAAGATTTCACCAATTAGAACGCACCTTCAAAACCATAATATCTTAAACGGATTTTTCCCATCAAGGATAAATGAGATTTTTCATAATCGCAAATTCATTTCATTCCATCATCCATTTTGTCAACTTCACCAAAAAAAAATCCATTTTATATTGACGATTTAGAGACAGGAAATTTGTGCTTCATTATCTTCTCTTTATGCTAGTTTTACATAACATGCAAAGGTATCGGGGGAGTGGGATCATAATGATACTTACATTTTTGGCCAATGTAATGCCATAAGATAGATGCGAAGCCACATAGTCCGGTTGAATATCTAATGCGGCACGATGATATCTCTCCGCCTCGTCCCACTGTTGCAGGCGACCAAAGATATCGCCGAGCCGGTGATATAGAACCTCGCGTTGGTAGTTAGTCGGCAACGAATGCAGGGCCTCCCTGTAAACGGCTAAGGCTCGCTGAAGTTTACCCTGTTCAGCATACAGACTGCCCAACTGAAGATATGATGATAGTCTAGCGTTTTCGTGCGCCACCCGATCTCTCACCCCCGTCCCATCAACATTGGTGCCCTCCTTTAGCACGGTGGCCGCCTCCTGACATCTACCCAAAGCTATTAGCGATGTCCCCAAATTCAAGTAAGCCACTGCAATAAGGGAGAATATTCAGTGAGTTTATTATTCAAATTTCCCGCCATTCTGCGGATAAGGTAAATTTTTAATTACGTGCTAGATTAGGCCGAAATTGTATAGCCCTTTGAAAGTTTTCCACAGCGCTTTTGAATTTTTGTTGGTTTTGGTGTAAAATTCCTCTGAAATTGTACAAGAAAACAAAATAAGTGAAAATCAGCATGAAAAACCAATAAACCCACGTTACTGATTCAGCAAGTGTTTGTATATGTGAATGAGAGCAAGGATATAAAATATGGGAGGATGGTGAGAAAAAAAAAAGAAATCCATGATTATGAAAACATAGTCAAAGTGTGGGACTGCAAAGGAAATTCCTTAGAATGTTGAATGTATAAAATGGAAAATGTTTTCCTGTCTTTCGTATTTACTTCATGATGGGAAATTTCTGTTCAGTTCCTTCATTCTTCTGTGTATTACTCATATATAAAATGAACTTCATGACAAGCAAAAAATATTTCTTTTTAGATTTGTGGTGAAAAAAAGGTGGCTGGTGCGGTATCCTAAACGTGAAAAGATGATTTTGTAACTGAAAAGGTAGTGGTGCACTTTACTTTTGACAACCTTTGAAGAGGGTACTTACATCATAATTATTTCAATGGATTGCCACGCGCTGAAAGTATGTAAGCGTAAAAATTATGGTTGTCCTATATACATGAATACAGGCCACCACACCAAAATACATATCATTTAAAAAAGAAACAAAAAAAAAAAACTTTATTTAGGCCATTCCTATAGCTATTATTTCACAGCATGAACGACCTGAGGGTCAAATTGGTTTACTCATTTTAATTGGTTTGCTTTTGTTAAGTGCTTATTAGGGCTTCTATTTCTCTCGATTTTGCCCTGCTTTTGGTAATTTTAAATTTGATTTCTTCTCCTTTCTTAAATTTTTAGAAATTTTACAAAAATTTTTTTTGCAAAACTGAATGTGAAAGATTTTTTTGAGAAATTGAAATGTAATTCTTGGCGTAAAACATAAAACGGGCAGAGTGTTGTTTTTTTTGAAAGAATTATTCAACTTAAAAAAAATCACGAAATATTATCTTTCGTATGTGGAAGGACAGTTTCTAGTTCTTGGATTTTTTTACAAGCTTTTATTAAGTTTCACTTGTTAGTCTGTGTTTGTTGGGGTCAAATCTTGTATTCGAATTTTGACCCACTTCCATCCGCATAAAAAACATATTTTTCAGTGAAAAAGCTGATTAATTCCAATCTCTAAGGAAGCTCTCTGGTTGATATCCATTTTCACGTGATGCAGAAACAAACAGCAAATAAAATAAAAGTTTGGATTTTGGCCGTAGTTGACTTGACAACCCTAAACATAACAAAAGCTATAATTACCAATCTGTCAATTATTGAAAATCCGTATGGTGATATTCGTATCAAAATTCGAACAGTTGTACAAAAATTCCACTTCGAAGTCAAACTTTCCAATAAGATTTTTTAAAATTTATTCCAATCGGATTTTGATGTATGGGAGTTTTATGTAGAATCATATCCTAAATAACTTTTGTTCTTGGACTTTTTTGATAAGATGCACCGTTTTCGAGATATTCACAAAAATCGTTTTCGTTCGTATGGGGGGTACCCCCCCTAATGGTCCATTTTTGCTCATTAAGGAACTTAGCCTCGCATTGTAGGAAAAACGGATCTGCGCAAAATTTCAAGTCTCTAGCTCAATTCGTGCGCCCGCAATCCGCGCCACAGACAGACGGACGGACAGACAGACAGACGGACGGACAGACAGACAGACGGACAGACAGACAGACGGACAGACAGACAGACGGACGGACATGCAGAAATTAATTATTTTTATCATTCTAAACACACTGGTGTAATTCATTTTTGTGTGTGATGACAGGATCTTGGCGTTACAAACGGTAAGGCAAAGTTAATATACCCTTTGGTTTCACCATACGGGTATAAAAATCAGTCATGGCACTAGAGATAAATAAGAATGACTAACGTGTTCATAAATAAGATATAAAGGGTCTTTCAACAACACTCAGAAAAATGGAGGCTAACTCGACGACCTACATACGGCGTAATTGGCCTCGGGCAGGCGCGCGTTCGCCTGCATGTGGCCAAGTAAAACTGAGTTGACCTGTGGTCGGAGAAATTCTGAAATTAAGCCACCAGCAGGTGAAGTGGGGCATTGGGAGCTGCATGAGTTGACCTTAGATAGGTCAACTCTGACCGCTAGCTGGCTTACAGACACCTCTGTAAGGTCAGAGTTAACCTGACAAAAAGTTGACCTGGACATTTTGCTGAGTGAAGGACATAACAATTTTGTATTTAAACAAAACACAGAATAATTGAGATATCGGGCTGAAATTTATTCCAGGTGTAGTGGATATGTTACATTTAAGTATGAAATTCGATGTCGTTCATATGGCCACCGCGAGCACGTTTGCACTGATTGATTCTTTGGAGCCAATTTTCCACCACTCTTCCACACATATCGGCCGGAACGTTGGCAATTTCGCGTTCGATATTGTTCCTGAGCTCCTCTAACGTTGTTGGCTTGTTGGCATAAACCAACGACTTGACATAACCCCATAAAAAGAAATCCAACGGCGTTAAATCGCATGAGCGAGGTGGCCATTCGACCGGACCATCATTTCATTTCATCATTTTCATTATCATTTCATCGGACTCAGAATTTCGGTAGTAAGTTTTAATAATTTCCAAACGTTGCTGGTTCGTGAACTTCACCATGATAAAAATGTAAACCTTGACTGACGTTTTAGCATTGCCAGATCATAAAAAAAGTGTTAGGGTGCGTTTTTATTAAAATACAAAACTCTTATGTCCTTGTTGAAAGACCCGATACTAAACTAATAACAATTCAAACGTTTAAAAATCTATCATAATTGAAACACTTGAGAGATGTTTAACGTATCTAGACATTAATTTTCTTTTCTAATGTATTAAATAATGCGATCTTCGTTTTCCCAATAGATTGCAATGTGTTGACAATATGATGTTCCCGTTCAATAACATTATACGATATGAAATACTGAAAACAAAAGGAAAAACAACATGAAGCATTGATGACATTTTCTGTGATATATTTAAATATGTTTATACGAGTACGAAAACCCTTTAAACTTTGTCCTTATATCATTCCAGCAGTTCTTGAACCTTTGTCAAAGTGAGATGAAAAACCGATGTCAAAAGCGGAAATCTCAAAACACAGAGCGCCAGCTTTTAACCATACAATTCAAGTACAAAGTGGCGCAAATTTAAATTGACAAAGGAAAAAGCCACTTTTCAAAAGCTATAAAAGACCCCACATAGTCAAACGTGAATATCACAAAATGTTGAATATGTAATGAATATTTGTATGACTTAAATATTGTTTTGAAAATGTATAGCTATAAAAAAAATATATGTGTGCATTTTGAATATAGGGAAAAAAATACATAAAACAGATACCGCATGACATGATTTTTGTATAGAAGAACGAAAGCGACCTACATATATTATGCACATGTTGACAGCTCATTATGAGAAAATGTTTCAATCCTGTTAAATTCAGAGTCTGGTATGTCACTGTATCCGAGTGTTTGCTCAAAATGCCGGTAAATTCAAGATAAAGTTCTACTTGTTTAAATGCGACTATATTAGTTACACCGATGGTATGCTGGAATTGCTACGATTATGCATTTCTAAGATGCAAATTCTAATAATTAAAACAAATTTTCCCTCACTTGGTGTTTTAATACTTGATGGGGAAAAAAAATTCGCATTTTTATTTATGTTGTTAATGAAGGATATCGCCTGATGGTGATAAGTTGGTAAAAGAAACTGAAAATAGTTTCAGTGATGTACAACTACAAACAAACAAAAAAACTATCTTAACGCAAAAACTCGTTTCAATTTGATTGGAAACAAAAAGTTGCTGTTTCCAGTAACAAACTGTAAAACACCAAATTAGATGTAATCTGTATAGGAAAAACTTAGGTTTTCCATGTTAAAAACTTTCCCGTTTTCTTTGTCGCATTTAGTAAATACGCGTAATATCGACTACAGAAAGTTCTTCTTGTTAAAATTTTAACAATTTTTTCCTCGACTTGATTAAATCAATTTAAATGTATCTTAACGTTGTACAATTTTCTTTTAACATTTTCAATGTTCACTCATGTGTATTAAGGTTTAAAATGAAATCATTTGCAATTATGTCAGTGTATT
This sequence comes from Chrysopilus asiliformis, assembly GCA_964034945.1. Classification (NCBI taxonomy): domain Eukaryota; kingdom Metazoa; phylum Arthropoda; class Insecta; order Diptera; family Rhagionidae; genus Chrysopilus; species Chrysopilus asiliformis. The sequence continues at coordinate 8,940,654 of OZ035960.1, forward strand.
AGAAAAATTAATTAGGTTAATAACGTATTTTATGCTTGCATTAATTTGAAAATCATGAAAATTGTGTGACAAAATTTTAACAGTCGGTAAATAGATCACTTGTGTTTGGATTTTGATTAAGATAAATTTTGAAATGAGAGGTGTGTATACGACGGAGGAATAGAATGATGTTTTGAATCGAGCACAAGATATCTTGGGCATAAATTATCTCCAACAAAAATAATTACTTGGGAATTTAAAGTGCCAATTTAATTACGAGATGAGCAATGTATATAAATAAATTGACTACTGATTTTTTGTTCGTGCTCAATATATTTATACATTGCTCTTTTTATACTTGTTGCTATTTTGTTTGGCTTCTATGTTAAATTTAGGCCAATGTTATCCATAACAAAAATATCAGAAAATCACAAAATTTGATTGATTAATGTCTGTTAAAATATCCAGGTATCACCTATTTAAAGATTTTTAAAAGTCAAGTTCAAGATTATCACTCCTACAGTAGGTTTTCAATCCCCTGGGAGCTTTCTATAGGCCCTATCACAGAATCCGATACGAATGGTTCGAATCGTAAACTCAATGTTGTTGTTAGTGTTTTATACCAACAACAACATTGAGTTTACGATTCGAACCATTCGTATCGGATTCTGTGATAGGGCCTTATATCACGGACTACTTTTGAGATGTTTTGCATAGTATTTTTATATTGTTTGAAAGATGCTTGCCTTTCTTCTCGCAATATCAAAAGAACAAATATAAATAATACATGTCTGACAAATTGTAACATTTTTATTAAAAAAAAATAACGTGTCGGGGATAATTCACATATACCTAATATGTTTTTCATCAGTGTTGTCGAGATATCAAAAAAATGTAATACTTACAAGTTAAAATGTACATCAGCCATATTGGGTCGATATCTCAGAGCCTCCAGCAGCGCTACCCTCGCCTCATCATATCTGCCTTGTGAGCTAAGGACACTTCCCAAATTTCCCAGTGCTATCAAAATTAAGAAAACGTAATTAAAGGTTTAAAAAAAATTACTGAATTTTTAGGGGCAAAAATTGATAACACTAGAATGCTTTATTTACATTAAAGAACTTTTTTACATTTTAGAAGAAAATATAAAGAAAACTTTTATTGTTTTCGAAATATTTTATTTCCCAGGCAAAAGGTTGAAAACGGATGAGGAAAGGGAAAATTTTAATACTTCGAAATAAATTGAAAAGTACGAAGCAAGTCAAAGCGGCGCGTTCCGAACATTATCTTTTATGTGCACTCAGAAAAATGGAGGTTAACTCGACGACCTACATACGGCGTAATTGGCCTCGGGCAGGCGCGCGTTCGCCTGCATGAGGGAAAGTAAAACTTGTGTTGACCTGTGATCGGAGAAATTCTGAAATTAAGCCACCAGCAGGTGAAGTAGGGCCTTGGGAGCTGCACGAGTTGACCTTAGATAGGCATTTCGAGGATGTAATGTCATGTAATGGAAACCTCTGTCAGCCAGCTAGCGGTCAGAGTTAACCTGACAAAAAGTTGACCTGGACATTTTTCTGAGTGTGCCTGTTTACATTAGGACTCATTTTGAGGCGGCACGTCTTTCGTCATTTTTCTGCCGTGTGCATACGGTTCGCCTTTTTCATTCGCTAAGTCTTTCGCCTTTTTGACGTTAAAGACATTGGGATGAAAATAACCTCAAAATTTAACTCAGTTGTGAATTTATTGCAGTGAAATTTGTTAAATTTAATGAAAATATGGATCATATAATTGCAGTAACAAGTTTATTATATGCTTCATCAGCAACGCCTCTATTTTTGTGTCAATCTGAAGAAGAACACTCGGAAATTTTAGATGCGCACAACACCACAGCAAACAACGAAATGACAAATAAAAGCAAAACGAGACACAAACCGGTTTGCGACTGGAAATTTTAAATGAATCTAAGCGCGGTATTACACACGGCAACTTTCGGGCTTACTTAAGCCGATTTTCGGGAGAAACGACTGCGGAGGGAGAAGTTGCCACTCGAAATCATGGCTTATCGACAATCTGCATACATGCAAAGCGTGTGAACCGGTTTAGGAAAAGTAGTAGGCAGAAATCATTTGCATTCTGACCGTCAGCAGGTAAAGATCTTGGGAAGTATATGAGCAGCAGCAATTTCAATGGTTTGACTCCACACACACACACATGTAAACTTGTGTGACATATGCAAACAGGATTGGCTTATTTAAGCCACAAATGTAAGCACATTGGCTTATTAAGCCGAAAAGTTGCAGGCTTACTTAAGCCAAGTGTAATACCGCGCTAAACTACGTTCGCTTTTTTTGGTTTCCCTCCCCACTGCGTCCCTCACCATTACTTGGCCGGAGCGAAAGACGTTTGTCGTATCCAAAAACCGAGATTTTTTTGTCTTTTTATCTTGCATTGTCTCTTCTTTAGAATTCGACACAAGTTACGCCGCAGTTAAAATAGATTTTTAAAGCGAAATACTTGTATATGCCATAATCAAAACTGGAAAAACTGCGCCGGCCGTAGGTGAAAATCTTAGGTCTCAAGACTAATTTGAAAAAGCTGGTACAAAAATTGAGATTATGGAACACAGGGACAACGTGCTCCAATCCGAGACTGTTCCGGTGAATCTGTGAAGTACGGTCAGTACTAAAGTTTGTACGGGAGGTTGGAACGGTTACATACGGGCAGAGAAAAAAAAGTAAATCTTACTATTTCATAATGGAATATCGAAGACATAACTAAAAAAGTAAATTAAAATTACAAAATAGTTAATTCAATTATAAAAATAGTCAGTTTTACTACAAAATAGTAAATTTTACTAATAAGCAGTAAAATTTGTTATAAAAATAATCGTTTTTAACTAATTTTATAATTGAGATTAACTATTTTGGTTGTATTCCCGATTAACTATTATCAACTAGTTAGATTTAGTATTTTTCCTCTGCGTGTATACAGAAAACTTTCTTATAGCTTAAATTCATGACTAAATAGAAATCAAGGACTTGAATAGCTATCTATACATTTTGGATTCTTCTTTTGAGAATGTGTTGACTCAAAAATTGGTTGGGTTTCCATTTCACGAGATTTTTTTTAATGAAAAATCGTGTGTTGCAAATTGTTTAGAATCTTTAGTTGAATTCAAAAATTAAGCGTTTAAGGAAAAATTTGGTCATCCTTTTTGGAAAAATTTGGAGACTTTTGGTGAGTTTCGAGTTAATAGGCTCTGTTTACTTGAAATCAGCTGATAGTTTCGTGAAACCCGCTATTAATTGCCTCAATATGTATCTAACAATCATACAAAAATGTTAACATTTGAAAATGGAGTAATTACCTTTTGGTGGATTAACGGCAATAGCACTTCGGAATAAATTCTCTTCGTCTCGCCAATCGTAATTACGACGCCATGTTTTAACACTTAACATACTTAGTACTAAGCTCATACATAGTATAGCTGCAATCTTTTGTTTTGGTCTAGTTGTTGTTGAATCCATAAACTTGGCAATACCGAAACCGACCAATAAACAATATCCAACACTTGGTAAATATAGTAAACGTTCAGCAACAACAAATCCAACATAAAAAAATAAATTCGTTGCTGGTAGAAATGGAAGCGTTAGAAATGCTAGTGACATAATAATAACTATGCCATTTCTCGTCTTTGGCGGAACATTATTTAATAATAAATTATGGCTACTATTCATATTTACACTATAATCATTGTTAATAATGCCATTCGCAGACATCCTTGAAATATTTGATTCAGATGATGTTTTCACTGCTAGTCGAAATGGCAAACAGCAGCTACTCCTCAGATTTGTAGTATGAGATGTCGTTGTGAGGAGGTGATGATTATGTTGCTGATTATGATGATGCTGGGTATGCTGATGCTGATGATGATTATTAAGATGATGATGGGTGGAATGTCTTCCAGCGACATTATTTAATTTACTATGACTATTGTTGCTAGCTTCACTAGTTTCGGACTCGGGGGTGGTGGACCGAGACCATTGATGTCTTTCAAGAAGACAACCGCACTCCGTATGAGATCCTGGTACATTATTATTATTAATTGCACGACAAGAACTTGTGTGTCTTATCGTTAATTCCAGTTTACAAATACGACAGACACAATCGCCCATTGACCATGTTGCTGCTGTCGCTGGAGTTGTTTTTGTGGCTGTTGCTGATGCCATTAACATCGATGTTGCTCGAATCGATACTGACGATTGCAGAAATTGCGATGATGATGTCGCTGATGACAATGTTGATAATGATGATGTTGCTGCTGCTGCTGTGATACGACGATCACCTAAATTACTACTACTACTATTGCTACTACCACTGGTGACGTTCAATGTTGGATATTTTCGTTTCGTTCTTGATTTTCTCTGTTGGGCGACTCTGGGAAATCTCGAACTATGCCCCACTATTCGCACACTCCGTACTAATGTCGTTATGACTATTGTGTAAAAACTAATTGATAATAGATTTCGAATGTCATAGATGGTTGTTATCCTTGGTATCGCGTCCATTCCCCAATCAAAGCTCAATACAGATGGATACAAAAGTAGTTTAAAATTAAAAACTGGAAGATATAGAAATGTATACAGTCGCGTCCATATGGAATTTGATTTCGCAATGGGATTATCGGCTGTTGAGAAACTCTCCTTTGGTCCAGGTATTGACAATCGCATATATACAATGGATACTAGAGCTGCGGTGATGATGCCCAGAGTCCGATATCGATTCTATTGATGTCAAATTCACATACGTTTTTATTTGTCGGTTAGATGTTGTTTAGATGTTGTTGTTAAGAATGTTTTCGAGGTAAAAGTTTAGATTGAAAGCAGCAGCAGTCGCGTTAAAGGACATAGAAAATTGATCGTATTTTGTAGTAGTTATAGTTGAAGTAGCAGTAGTAGTAAAACCGAACCAAAATAAAAGAAAAATAACAAAGATGAAAGGGAAGAAACCACAAAAGATTTATACATCCATATAAGTATTATTTTGAAAAGATATTTAGTGCAAAGAAAAACAAACCTTATCAGAAAAACCACATAATCCTCTTACGATATCAAATATGGCACAGACAACTAATGCTGTGACCGCAGTTTCCTTAAAAAGGACAGCACAGAGTGATAGCATAATGGTAAGGCTTAGGGCTAGCCACTGTCTGCTGTCATTTCGTTCTCTCCATGCAATATGCTTTATAAACATTAGATAAGTAAGTAGATAGCATATACAGGCTGCTAAATCCGCCCTTCCAACGATCCCGGCCACAGCTTCCGTATGGATTGGATGGGCGGCAAATAATGCACCCGTTGCCAATGTGCCCCACATCGATGATAGTAAATGACGGGCTAATTTCACAACTAATCCAGTTGCAAGGCAATGCATTAGATTGTTGATTAGATGATATCCCCATGCTGTGTATCCACCAAATAAATAGTTGGCTTTAAAGCTTAGCACACATAGTGGACGATAGGATCCATGCGATCCAGAATCCGTTAAAGGTGTACCCCAGTAATCATTCTGAAACGCCTGCATCCATGGTGTTGAGCCGGATACATCGCTATTACCCAAGATTACACGTCTGTAAAAATAACAAGAAAACAAAACAAGATCGATTATAAACGAAGGACATTTTACGAGTAAATTGAATTTAACAGAAAATTTTTCGAATACTAGTGTTGGTGTACACTCTAAAAACTGCTTAATATATCTATAATGGTTAGTTGTAAGATATTTAGTAACTATAGCATTAAAGTCTTTCCTACAGTGGATAAAATCTTAGTAAGTTAAACTTATGCCATCTGAGATAAAAGTTTTTAAGGAAATTGCTAAACAATGCGTTTTCATGGGGAAGGGGGACAGAATATTCCAATTCGGTCATAGAGGGGGGTCCAAATTAGCGTGACGTATTTTATGGACACCCTCTTAACCACTTTTCAGAAATATTTCGGTGTAAAATTGTTGACTCTTTTAAATACTGGATCTGGAATGGTGTTTAGAAAATCCGAGTTATATTATTCGACATATTAACGGAAGGTCATTTTAAGATCAGGATCATCTCTCCAATAACTATTAATTGCATAAAATCAACCTATATCCTACAGAAATTCAAATTATTCTAACATATCATACACTAGCAGAACAATTGCCCTCCTTTTTTGGTTAAAGTGTATATTGCAACTATCCTGCTACTAATATATATACAGATATCCATGTATATTTGAACAATATTTATTTAAGTTTTATACTGAATTTATAATGCGGCTTAGTTCTCCGACTATTTTCTTTTTGAAAGTGGTCGCTTTTGTAAGTGGTTTCTCGCATAAGAAGAAAATCATTTCATTCGATGTAAGATATGAAAATGGAACACAGATGTTATTTTCCACATAAAAGATTTTAGAATTCTATCGTGACCATTTTATTAGATATACTAGAAACCGGATACGGAACAAATTTTCATAATCCTGTTATTATTATTATATCCCGTTGCCGCCATAAACATAGGATTGAATTTTAATCATGGTTTAATTGAAAAACCCCTGTAATAGATTTCTCGAATTATAATTTAAATTCTATGCTATTTAAACACAAATTATACGAATAGATTCGTATTTTAATCAATAAAAATTCTCAAAATAATTTCATTATATCATATATGTGGATGGTATCTTATACGGAAATTAAGAAAAGAATATTAAATAAATTTTTATGCCAACTTCGTTTGTAGAAAATAAAGATAATGGTACAAATAATAACAAATAAAGATAATGGTATAACTGGAAAACTTCACTTTACGCGAGTAAAAATGTGAAACCATCAAACACTTTTACTCCAGAAAGAGGGAGAGGCATAATTTGGAGGTGTAAAGCCCAATTTAGACTAACGATCGCGATTACGATTCAAGCTTCTCCACCAATGAGATCAAAGCTTTCATCGATAGGAAAATGAAAGTTTTGATCTCATTGGTCGGGGACGATGAATCATCATCGAAATTGTTAGTCTGAATTGGACATTAGCCTGAATTGGGCATTAGTCTGAATTGGGCTTTAGTCTGAATTGGGCATTAGTCTGAATTGGGCTTTAGTCTGAATTGGGCATTAGTCTGAATTGGGCTTTAGTCTGAATTGGGCATTAGTCTGAATTGGGCTTAAAGCCCGATGTTCTCTGTGAATATCGATTCCCTAAAATCAAGGTCTTCGAAATTTTGAGTCTCTGGACACACTTTACACACTTTGGTACTACGATTTTTCGAGATTATTACTGTAACACTCCGTGTCCCGATGAAAGCGTTATAAGAATTATTTAAAATTTCGTCTAAAAATATTTAGTAGTTTTAAAGTTTTAGCAAGGATTTCTTGCAAGCGGTGCGCGCACTACAAATTCAAGTCGCACGCATCAGTGCCCGCTTAAAGTGTGTCAAAAAAATCCGGGATTCCCAAAAATTCTTGAGAAGGGAGCAGAAGGGAAATTCGTAGTTCCACCGCAGGAGAGAAGTTTAAAACGTGGTTAAATTTTTGAAAATGAAACAAACTTTTTTTAAGGAGTAAAAAGTCAGAAAATATGCTTTTCTTATCGTAAAAAAGTTTCCAATCCATAATCCACTAGTTCTGAAGCTATAATTAAACGGTGTTATATATTTTTCACAGCCACTGTTGTTGATGGATTGCAATGCCTGATAAATGTTCAGTCATAATCCCTGTAAAAGCGTATAGGTGTGGAAACAGTACACAGTTATTAAAAAACTACACCTCAAGAAAGCCAAAGTCTGTTTTAAAATGTTTATTTCAATTAAATACTGGTTCACACAGCCATGTTTTAGTGTGGACGTGATTCAATGATTTTCCATTGAATTTGATTCTAAATGTTTTTTTTTGCAATTACGTTGTGATTATATAAGGGGCAACCTTTTCTCCGTTGTGTGCTCTCAGGAAAAATAATTTGATCTGTTTCACAGTAAGACATTTAAAAATAAATTTTCTTTTCAATAAAGCAAAAGATAGGGATGACCTAGTTTTTCCATAATAACAAAACCCTGTAACTGAATTGACCACGATAAATGGAAAAGGGAAGAGATTCCATAAATAAAAAAGGAAATTCTAAAATCAATATGAATTTTAAAAAAAAAATCGCCACATTTAAATAACACAATTAAATTTACATCGTGCCTGTTTCAACAATCAGTGAAATTTTTATTTAAAAATTTGTTTACATTAAATGGAAAATAATCCCCTTAACCAATATTTGTATACAGGATCGAAAGGAAGAAAAAACAGTATTTATATTTACATATATATAAAGAATTCAAAATACTCTATATCTATACCATATATCCTCTTCAAAAAGTTTTCCATGCGGTAAAATCCGAGGGGATCTGAAATTAAATGTGAAAAGGTTCAAGGACAAGAAGAAATCTTGGCAGCTTTAATTTTATTGACAAACAAACCAAAAATTCATTTTTCACTTTGCCTAAGCATAACAGAAATATACCTTCTTCTCCTTACACTACGACTGTTTCGTTTCTTGTTGCCTGCCACTTTCGCAATTCAGTTTTTTTTTTATATTCTGCTATCAGCTGAACGTGGTGGAATACAGTGAAATAGGAATTTAGAGAATGATGTAGGGTTATTTCAGTATAGTTTGATTTCATTCTTCTCTCATAACCTTCTGATTAGGGCTGCGATTATGTTAAGTATTTACACCTGTTCGAAATCCACCACCTTTGAGTTTTTCAATCATTTGATACCATATTTGTTGCAGAAGCACGATTTTTTCTAGTAAAGACCATCCTCCGACATTACCCCCGACACCTCAAATTATCCCCAATTCGTTTTCTTGTCATTCAAGCTCGATTCTTTATCAGAGACGAACTGAGACGATCTCATCATCCCTTAAAAAACTGGCTGTGATTCAGTACAAACTGGGGTACATAGAATTTGTATAGAGACTACCGGGTCTTGAGTCTGTAGAACCAATGTTAACCGAATTGGAGTGAAGTGAACAAGAGCTTCGGGTAGTACCGTCACTACTTGGTAGCATTGGTTGCGCGAGCGCAGCGCCTGTGGAATTTTAATCATACAAAAATCGTCTTATCATTCCTTGTGGGGCTGCTGCCGCTCTCTATGAAAATCGCCCAAAAGATTGGGGTTGCGTTGTCTGGGCAAGGCACACAAAAGGCGAAAATGTAAAATCAATACACGATTTCTGTCATACGTTTTTAATGTTTGAAGTATTTTGTTACACCGAACCAAATTCACCGATTGTGCGATACATTCATGTGTATAAAACACTATAGTTACGGTGAAATATAGAAATTGTAGCTTATATATTTATGTACCACGTCGAATTTTGATTGAGTGTAAGGGGAGACTTTGTATCGGCATTTACAAAATCATGCCCATGGCACGATATTTTCCAGCAAATGCCAGTTTCGTAAATTCACTGTCGAATTTGATATAGTGAGACCTAAAATTATGTCCCATCTAAGATGAATTATACTTTACCCTTTTATTTTTAGGATATATAGAACTAATTCTATGTAAAAACATCATAGATGATGTGTTTTTTATTAATTTAATTTTTTTTTGGTACTGTTAACATTTGTTAAAAAAAAATTAGAAACCGAATTGATATAGAATTCGTATTAATTGATATAGGACTCGGTGTTAACAAGTAAATTTTATTCTTAAAGAAAATTTTTAAAATTAAACGTTTAACCCTTTTTTGCTCCCGGAAAATCTATCCTTTTTCCCATTTTGTTGTGAATATTATGTAAAAACCCAGTCAGTCTAGACTCCTATCATAATCTCTGCTATGCTACATAAGTTCAAACCGAAACCTTACAAATGCTGTAGTTCCCAAATACGCAAACCCAAAGTTTTTTGAGTGTGGTTTCATTCAAAAGTGAATTGAATTTCTGATTTTTTATTTTGATTTTAGTTTTGGCTTCTTAAACTTGAAACTTTGGATCTAGTTTCGAATTTGGTTTCTCAATCTGCAAAAATTTGGTTCCTAAAATTTAAAAATTTGGTTCTTTTGAGAAAAATTCAGATTTTGGCTCCCCAAATTTTCAACGGTTCAGTGGTTTCCGGATAAAGAGAAGAAGAGAAAGATAGACCGAGTGAGAGACGGTGAGTAAAAGAGCGAGAGAGCATGTAAAGATACCTGAGCCATTGTAATAATTAAATTTAAAACTATGATAAAAGAAATACTAAAATACGGGTAATACTGATATATTTGGATTTTACTGTACCGCCAGTGGAGCAACAATACGCCGACTACTTCGATTAGTATTATGCTAGGCTTACAATCTTTTATACATATGTAGTGTTTGTTATTTACTCTTTGCTGAGGGTTAACGTGCAAAAAAAATGTACAGCTGAGTAAGCAGAATGACAGGTTGGATGGTGCCCATTTCCCGCACACCATCTATGAATTTCCTTTCATCCGGCAACCGTCCCGACATACCACGTCCTAAAAGTCCTGGCGACATGTATGCGATGACTGTTCAAATATTATGCGAATTCTGTATTATACGAGGGAACATATTAAGGTAAAATCAGTTTTAAGTTACCGAAAAGTAAAGCTTTCGAATCCAAATAGCAGAAAACCGAAGTTACCGCACACAATCATGTTGGCTGAACATGGGTAGGCCGTGTTAGAAAATTTTCTTACTTGAAGGTCTTCCAAGAAGGAAAAAATGTGGTCGACCAACTTAAAAGTTTAAATGCCTGAGGTTTCAACCATTCCAATTGGATTTTATTTGGGGAAGAGAATGTTAGCCACCAATATAGACAGTTTGATTTTTACGGTGGTGATATTTCCTTTCTATTTTTAAAAGGAATTCGTAGTGAAAAGGGGAAAATATCAAAAATTAAATAAATAGGCTATAAGTTAAGTTGATGTTTTACCAAATACCTTCAATGTGGAGTCAAATTTCATAGAAATTCTTGCATAGGAAAAAAATTTTTTTTTTGCAATCTGTTTTTATAGCTTAATTTATTTTCTTGTATGTGGCATCTATTGAAGCAGAAAGTCTGAAGGATTAAAGGAACTTCATTTGATTTTTTCTTAAGTTCGCATTAAAATTTTAGTTCATTCGTTTGGATTCTTCTAAATCAAGAGAAGCCTTAGATTGTTGAACTTTGTTTTGTTAAACTTTACGTAAATATTCTGTAAAAAATCAAAGTTAAGATATTTGTTCATCAAGATTGGTTCATCAGAAATTGAAAAAATTATTGTAAGCGTTATATGTATATCTTTTTTTAACTTCCTTTTTTTATTGTCTATCTGTTTGTCAGGGTCAAATCTTGTTAATCTTGTTACATTCTTATCCTTCTGAAGGTTTTCATAGAATAAAATAAAAAGTTATATAAAAATATTTTTTAGTACATTTAAAAAAAAATGTTTTTTTTTTGTTGTTTAAGGCTGAATAATTTTTCGAATAAGAATAAATTTCTCCACTATATTTTGTGAAAAGGTCAATCTAATATTAGTTCATTTAAAAACAGAAAGTTTTGCAACTTTGGGATGAAATAAAATTTATAGTTTCAAACTTTAGGGTAAGAAAGTTGTAACGAATATTTATGCTGAATTTTCATATTTTTTAGAACCTTTAAGAGTTTGTACTACAGAAAGTACCTAAAAAGAAATTTTTTTGTTATTCAATGTTTTTTCTCAATTAAACATTTGTAAAGTAATTAAAAACTAACATTGGGAAAAAATATAACTGAAAACAAAAGGTTTCCTATTTTGTATGGAAATGAAACGAAAAGTTCTACCACAATGAAATTTCGCCGCAGTACTTTCGTCAGCAAAGCAAATTCGTTTATATTTTCTATTGCTTCCAAAAAATTATCACATTTTGAGTTCTGCTAAATTCAAGCAGAACTCAAAATGTGATAATTTTTTGGAAGCAATAGAAAATATAAACGAATTTGCTTTGCTGACGAAAGTACTTGAGTTCTGCAAAGAAAGAAGTTTTGTGTGTGCGAAAAAAGGAGATAAAAAAAATCTCGAAAATCTTAGAGCGAACACGTAAAGATTTAAATTTTTATTTTTTTAAAAAATAAACAAAGTGTGATTCATATTTTTAGAGAGAAAAATCATTTTCCAAGAACTATGAGTGAATTTTTTGCTCAATATCAAGATTTGAGAGTTTTTAGGGTTGCTGATTTAAAATCCATTATCAAACTTTCGACATTCAAGATGGGGGATCGAAGATGGCTAATAGAAAAATGATAAATCTCAATAGTTTCGGTGACAACACCCCACAATTCTTCACGGATTACAAATTTGAGGTCCAAATTCCAAAATTAATTCCAGGCCTCAGATTCGTAATTCCAAAATTTAATTCTTGTTCTACAATTAATTTCTTCTAGAATTGGAGTTCTTGTCCCAGATTCGGATTCAGCGACCCCAAATCCCCCCCACAATACTCACTACCTCAAAATTAATGAGAATTTCATTTTTACGTCTGCCATCTTGAACCCGCTATCAAGTATTTCGAAAATCTGATAACGGATTCGCAATCGGCAACCTCAGAAAACCTCCATATATAGATTTTTATGTGATTCGGGCTTTCTGAAAAGTGCGTGTTTTAGGCCCGTTTGCGGGTATTATACTTAAAAAATTAAGTTGTGGTTAGCCTACTTAAACCGTAGAAATTCTTCGACTTAAATGTTTTAAGTTGTACATAAGTTGCTAAGTTTTGTTGGTGCAAACGGCACTTAAAAGGTTAACCCCCTTGGCCGATTTACGCCAACTATTCTTAAAAATTATATTGTGTTTAGCCTACTTAACTCTAGACTCGTGTACTGGGCACTGAGTGCGCAGAACGATTTTTGTGGGGTTATATTTTCCCATTCTATTTCTTACTTGTTTAACGAATAAACCACATTTTTATGATTTTTAAACCAACAAGCCATACATTTTCTATTAGAATTACATCTGAGTGCCCTAGTACACAATATATGGAAGTTTTATAGTACACGGGTCTAGGGTTAGGGTTAAATAATTTAAATTGGGCTTAAATTGCTAAATTTCGTTGGTGCAAATGACCATTGAGGACGTAACGACCAAACTTGTTGAAATTTCCCCTATAAAGTATGTATTTCCTAGCTGGCTGAAAGGTAAAATAATAATAAAATAGGTAGTTAAGGTTGTTTGGGTGTCGACAAAACTTTTCGCTCGAAATTTTGGTTCCTACACTCAGAAAAATGGAGGCTAACTCGACGACCTACATACGGCATAATTGGCCTCGGGCAGGAAAATTTAGCCTGTGCGAGGCGCGCGTTCGCCTGCATGAGGGAAAGTAAAACTTGTGTTGACCTGTGGCCGGAGAAATTCTGAAATTAAGCCACGAGCAGGTGAAGAAGTAGGGCATTGGGAGCTGCACGAGTTGACCTTAGATAGGCATTTCGAACCTCTGGCAGCCAGCTAGAGGTCAGAGTTAACCTGACAAAAAGTTGACCTGACATTTTTCTGAGTGTAGATTTTTTTTAACCAAGAATCATGCTTTTTTTAGGATCACTTCTTTCAGAAATTCTTGTTATGGTAGAGTGCTTCTAAAGAAATTAGTTGCTAGGTCACTTTGAATTTTTATTTCTTCAAAAAAACAAATACTGTCTTCAGGTGAAATATATTTTTATATCAGTTTAAAAATAACTTCCAATTTTTAATAGGTTTTTCAATTTTGTCCTAAAAAGCTTTGCAAGATTTCTGTATCTTTAAAATGATTTATAGCATTTTATAGGAAATCAGAACTCATCGCTCATTTTGTGGAAACAATAATTCGGCCCATGAGCTTAATTTTCAATAAGCGGAATTTATTTAATGGGCCGAACATTTTTATTATTTTCCAGAAACTCCGGCCTAAATTGAAACAGGGACTTTTACTGGGCCAATCGTTACCGAATCCTTAGAACACAATATTTGAATCCTTAATGTATGGAAATATGTATATTCTTAAAGGCATAGTAATAAATATTACATATATTCCTACTCGTATATTTCTCCAATGGCGGCATTATTAAAATATATATGTATATACTTGTATATTGCCCGTTATATAAACCTAGGAGGCTGGGACCGGGACTATAACATAACAGATTGAAGCGGAATCGGGCACACTAGAACACAATATAACACAAGTTGAATAGAATAGAATAGAACAGATCCTCATATTTCATTTCTTATGGTATTCGGGAATACGGCTGAATCGTGGGCATAAATTTTGGTTCCTTAAATATGTGTGAAATTCAGGAGAAAATCAATTTCTTGGTTGATTAAATAACTTCTGGATTTAAGGGGGATTCTCGGTATTTTATGTTCAATAGACATTTTCAGCATAATATATCCACAAGTACCTTTAAACGTGGCCACATTATACGAATATTGTATTTTGATAACTTTCATTTAAATGAGATTATAGTCGACTTACCTATCATCATAGACGAATCCAGCATTCAGGGTGTTAAGATAGAGGACAAAAGCTAACGCGCAGCAACCCAAGCTTGTATAATCCATGCTGTAAAAAGAAGAGAAAATCACATAAAATTAATGAAAAGAATTTTACCTAATAGTTGGAAAATTTTCAATTAAACTTTCTATTAGCATTTTCGTATTCATAGGAATTTATACTTCATTGAATTTCACGTTACATTCTATTAATATATTGATTTTACAACAAAAAAAATAGCTTTTGGGATTACTCAAGATTTCACGAGGATTATCCACGTTTGGTTTTCCAAAGTGGAGGATTTTATTGAGAATTTCAATACTATCGAATAAATAAAAAAAAGCGAAAAATATTAACTATAACCTATTTTAATTTAAAAAACGTGTGAGTATTTTTTTGGGTAGTTTTTAAGGGAAATATTTTAATCCTTTCTTCGCCTCCTTAGACAATTTCGATCCGGTTTTCACTACTAGACAGATCGTTAGCGGGACTCACTAAAACCGACCCCAACCCGTTAACCTTATTGTCATCCATTTTTAACTTTCCTCTTCCATAAAGGAAAAGTATTGTATTCATGATACGGAGAACGATAAATAACTAGAAAATGCGTTGAAATCTTTTGTAAATTAGTTTTACAAAAATCGTCGTTTTCGATCCGCGTTTGGAAAAGTAAGGCACTTGGCACACCAAATGCGAATTAGCACCGCATTGCGAAACAGTTGAAATTTACCACGCGATCTTATATCGTATGTCATCTACATGAGCTCTAATTTGGTATTACGTAACGATGCGGTCTTCGCAAAAATGCGGTCTCTGCAAAATTAGAGCTCATGTAGATAACATACGATATAAGATCGCGTGGTAAATTTTAACTTTTTCGCAATGCGGTGCGAATTCGCATTCGGTATGCCAAGTGCCTAACGATAGCTATAATGGGTACCTTCCATACAATTTTTTTGAAAAAAATACATTTTTTTTTTTGAAAATTACTCGAAAACTATGCGTTCTGTGAAAAAATAAATATAACCAAATTTAAAAAATATGTGAAATTTTTAAAATTTTTGCTTTAACGGTTTATATGTATAACTAACGGTTGTCAACATAATTTAAAAAATCAAGTTTTTTGAAAAATTTTCGGTTTTTTGAAAATCTCTCGAAAACTATAAACTCTAACCAGCAGAAAAATGCATATAACCAGATTTAAAAGAAACAACATTTCCTGCATTTTTCTTTTAACGGTTTTTACGTATTTTTAACGGCTCAAGAAATTTAAAAAAAAATATTATTTTTGACATTTTTTTTCCGAAACTAAATATTGCAGAGGGAAGTTTTGTGTTGATCACAACTGATATTTTAATATGAGATTTGTGTGACATTGTCGTGTTTATACCCGTATGGTGAAACCAAAGGGTATATTACCTTTGCTTTACCGTTTGTTACGCCAAGATCCCGTCATCACACACAAAAATGAATTACACCAGTGTGTGGTTCAAAAAAAATTGAATTTTGCATGTCCGTCCGTCTGTCCGTCTGTCCGTCTGTCTGTCCGTCCGTCTGTCCGTCCGTCTGTCCGTCCGTCTGTCCGTCTGTCGCGCGGATTGCGGGTGCACGGATTGAGCTAGAGTCATGAAATTTTACGCACACTCGTTTTTCTTAAAATGCAAGGCTAAGTTCGTTAATGGGCAAAAATGGACCATTAGGGGGGTACCCCCCATACGAACGAAAACGATTTTCGCGAATATCTCAAAAACGATGCATCTTTTCAAAAAAGTGCAAGAACAAAAGTTATTTAGGATATGATTCTACATAAAACTCCCATACATCAAAATCCAATTGGAATCAAGATTTATTGGAAAGTTTGACTTCAAAGTGGAATTTTGGTACAACTGTTCGAATTTTGATACGAATATCACCATACGGGTCTCCAATAATTGTCAGATTGGCAATTTTAGCTTTTGTTATGTTTTTGGTCATATCTCTGCTCTCTCCAAAAAGTCATGGTATTTTGATCTGGTTCTCATCATTATGTCCGAAGTTGCATATTCGCAACTTTTTATAACAGTTTTTCATACAAAAGTGAAAATTCCAAATGTCGCATGGTGCCTCTCTTGGACCAAACTGCAGAGATAAATACAGGCATGAAAATATTTAAATTGAAAGAAATATCTGATATTTTTAAACGAATTTCATCTGATGTGGCTAGGGGTTAAGTGGGTTAACTACCGAATTAATCATTCTGAAGATCTGTAATAGCTAACGTTAAGTTCCTTTTGTAAAAATTTAATGCGAATAAGACCTCTACCGGAATTTGTCGAAAATTTCAAAAGTTCTTTATTTATTTTAACGTAACAGCAGTTATTGTAATAAATTAAATATTCAAATTTTCTGAGTAGGTAGTAAATCTTATCGCAGCAATTTCTAATTGAAATCCAATAGTGGACAACATGCCTTTTATTATACATTTTACTTAACTCCACCGATCCCCTTTTTTGATTTTATCTGATAATATTATGTTCCTAGTATGAATTCATATCGTTACAAAAGTCGTAATGTCCAGACCGTTTGTGCGAATAGAAAAATTGTATGTAATAAAATTATGTTTATACAATAGAGAATATGTTAGCTGAGGTAAATTTCAATCACTAAAATTGACTATAATAACTACACACATTTTTTTTCCATCTATGGGAATATCGACAAACTAAACTATATATGACCATCTTTGTAAATGCATTCAAAGCTTTATATGTATTATTACACAAGGAAAGCGATATTCAGTGTATAATTTTACTAAATTATTAATACCAATTTTTTCAGTATGAGGACAAATGCTTCTGACTGTTGACTATAGGGAATTTACACGAATAAGAAAAAAACATCCCTTACTTTTGACAGTATTCCACTGATAGAGTATCTTAATGTTAGAGTCTTCTACACTGTAATCTATAATATATACTAAAACTAATATAAACAACTTTGTTTGTGTAACATATTTTTTTTTAATATTTTTCCAGTTACTAAATTAAGGGAGTAATTGCTACTTGTACCGGCAATCAGACCGTAATCCAAGTAAATCTCTATCGCTAGTATTGTACAGGGGAAGGCACACGTGAATTTTTTATCAAAATTTTAGTGTTACATGCCTGTTTGAGGGAAAGCACGCAACACAATTAGTTCGAAATAAAAAATCTTTAATATATTCGAAGAAAATATCGGATCTAGTAAATGATGATACGTACAAAATACAAAAGTATATACAGGTGCTTACAAAAAAAGTCTTATACCAGAACTTCATACAACTTTACACTTAGTTTATACTGGATAAGAATGTTCTCTGATGTTTTCTGATGCCCCTGTAGCTTGACACAATACGCTAGTAGATGTAATTTAGGTCTTTTCATGAACATAATGTATAAAATTTATTCAGTCCATTTTTGTGAGTGAAAAAAACACTTGATTGTACGAATTTATCAGTGAATGAAGTTCTGATATAAGTTTTGATTGTCGCTGAATTCTATAAAATTTATTACTAAACCTTGCTGTGGATTAGGAACAAGGGGCAGGTCATGTCAACTGGAATTTCCACTGTTACGCAAATTTATTCCGAACCCCTTCTTTTCTGAATTGTCGCGCTATTCACAAAAACGAGTGCAAAAATGGATTTGTTTGGTGCGTGAATGAAATATGACATGTGAAAAATGTTTCCATTCAATAAAATACAGGAAAACATTAAAAATGAATTAAAAAACGCTTTCAAGAACAGCTACAATATATTCTTTCCGTATGAATATAAATCATGAAATGGCAATATGCTAATCGAAACGAAATATAAAAATTGTAAGTCTTTAACCCTTTGACGACCACAGGCAAGTATGCTTGCCCAAGAGCTTTCAGTACTTAAAATCGTCCAGTTAAGAGATAGAGCAAAGGTATTAAAAGGTTTTTTGTAGAGGATAGATGGGGCAATATAAATGTATGTGGCGGGAATTCTATGCCGGTTCCCCTGTGCCCATATGATCCTAAAGGAAAATCAAAATGATTTAACAAGGTTTTTTATTGCTCTTCCAGAAATTTTGGTATAATGGACTTAGAACGATTTCACTCTTAGCCGACGATATCTGTACTTGCGATTGCTTCGACGTCTACTACATGCACAACTAATTACATTCAGTTTGTTCAAATTCAAAAATAAATACGTACATGAATTATATATAAGAATGTTGTCTTTCAATTTTAATTTTCGAGATAAAAAATGAGGGGCAAGGAGGGGGTCTAGGGCCACCATTTTTTGTGGCATAACTATTATCAGGTCTTAGATCATGAAAATGAAAAAAAAATCAAAATCCCTTCGGCCGAAAATGTATGGTCGTCAAAGGGTTAAGTTGAATTTGTCATTAATATTTGGTATACAATGTAACCAAACATAAATTATTTAAGGAAAGGTGACTTTATACCTCTCGATTGCACATACTTAAAAATATAGAAACAGTTCGTATTTTAATAATATCTACTATAATATAGAGATTTTTTCAAATGAGTTTTCAGGACGAAGCGTCTTAGATTTTTTTCTACAATTTCGCTTTCGGGTAAAATCGATTCAAAAGAATTTTAGCCTGTCTTTTAAAAAAAAACAATTTAATATAATGTTTGATATTTAAATATCTACTGACATACCGTTATGTGCCTCAAAGTTCTCGAAAAAAAAGGAAAGTCAAAGTTCTCGAAAAAAAGGTTTCGAATGATTTTAAAATTTCCTAACTAAAATTTTCCTAATTAAAATTTCCATGCTTTTCACACTGAATTCTTGGAAAAATGAATCTCACAAAAGACATTCCTTGACAGTTTTTTTTTTACAAAAAAAAATAGTTTTTTGCTTCATCAATTATTCAAATCTAGCCTGAATAAATGATTAGAAAATGGATGGCAAAAGGACATCAAACCTTAAACAAAATATTTATTTAAAGAGTGAAAATTGGAAACTGAAAGTCAAGATATAAAGATAGCTGTTGTGATTTTACATCGAAGACTTGCAGAACTGAAAAAGGAAGCTGGGGAATTTTAAAACAGTGTCACCGTTTCTTTTGATGTCACACTTCATAGAATTTTCACTCATAGTCATCGGAGTTTCTTCTGGATTCCTTTTGTCTCTCTATATATATTTAAGTTTTTTTTTTCTTTTCACTTCTATTGTTTTTAAAAGGTTTAATTTGCTGACGTGGTAAAGTATATAATTTCGCCCCAAATTAAATTGGATATCTTACAGCCCTTCTGCAAAAGGACTGCTTAATTGCTCTAACTAATTAGTTCATTTTCCTCTTCGCTTTGATCCTCGGAGTTGATTCAAAAAACAGTCACGTTCACTGAGCTCCTGTCAACTATAAAAACTCAACACCAAGCAGGATATCTTTGGCTCGTCCTTGCAGAAGAAATTTTCGTAACGTTGTACATAAAAAAGCTCCATTTTAGACATTCAACTGCTACATATATTTATATATACATATATTTCCCCTACAAGTATATAACTTTTATAAATGGAATATACTTGTATTACATTTGTTATTTTTTTTTGTTTTATTTTTAGCTATTTTAGTTTTGGCATTTTCATTTCTCGTGGAGTTTATTTTTATACGGTGTTGACGGTACCACAATGAATTTCTAACTAAAGGCCAGTTTTATAAGTTATAACCTCATCACAAGTAAAAGGCATTTAATGTTCGCCCAGTCGGGGATAAAAGTTAAAAAAAGAAAGTTGTTATTTTTTTCTAGAATTGCTGATACGTCTATGCGAACACAGTCTGGAATAAATTTCTTTAGCAAAATGCAGACAAGCGCTCAACTATTCACCGATGCTAGTATTTTACTATCAAGCATGTTGGATGAATTTATTATGAGCGTATTAACAACATCTCAGAAATTTTAATGTCTTACTGAAAATCTTATGGATAAATGTTACATTTGCTTCTATATTATATTCACAAAAGTGTTGTAGTTTTATGAATATAGAACGAAAAGTTACAGAGGTTTGTTCATGACGAGCTGTGAAAGAGATTGCACATAAAATAACAGCGACGAGGTTGTATATTTGATTTTTACTCGATACCTACATACATGTAAAATTTAATCTAATCACATGGAAAAATCTACTTAATTTTTGATGTAAAACTTATTTACAGTTTACTAAAGGCAAAATCATTTAATTGCAAAGACTTTTACCCTTTTAAAAGTAACAAACTATCACGGCAGAATGTAAGATTCAATTGTTTGTTCTTTCCAAAGAAAGGCCTTCAAAAATTAAAGTAAAAATATCAGTTGTGATCAACACGAAACTTTCCTCTGCATTATTTGGTTCCAGACAAAATGTGTAAAACATATTTTAATATTTTTTCAGATATCTCAAAAACCGCCAGAAATACGTAAAAACCTTTAAAAAAATCCAAGAAATTTTATCTCTTTGAATTTCGTTCTTTATAGTTTTTCTCCAAATTTTGCGAGAAATATTCAAAAAACTTAATTTTTTTGAAATGTCTTGAGAACCGTTAGATATAAAGGGTCTTTCAAGAAGGACATAACAATTTTGTATTTTAATAAAAACGCACCCTAAAACTTTGTTTATGATCTGGCAATGCTAAAACGTCAGTCAAGGTTTACATTTTTATCATGGTGAAGTTCACGAACGAGCAACGTTTGGAAATTATTAAAACTTACTACCGAAATTCTCAGTCGGTGGTCGCAATCGTGTAATCTCGAGAAATGGTCCGGTCGAATGACCACGTCGCTCATGCGATTTGACGCCGTTGGATTTCTTTTTATGGGGCTATGTTAAGTCGTTGGTTTATGCCAACAAGCCAACAACGTTAGAGAACCTCAGGAACAATATCGAACGCGAAATTGCCAACGTTCCGGCCTATATGTGTGAAAGAGTGGTGGAAAATTGGCTTCAAAGAATCAATCAGCAAACGTGCTCGCGGTGGCCATATGAACGACATCGAATTTCATACTTAAATGTAACAT
The DNA here is from genome assembly GCA_964034945.1 of Chrysopilus asiliformis. Taxonomy (NCBI): domain Eukaryota; kingdom Metazoa; phylum Arthropoda; class Insecta; order Diptera; family Rhagionidae; genus Chrysopilus; species Chrysopilus asiliformis. The sequence continues at coordinate 8,962,147 of OZ035960.1, forward strand.
GTCCACTGCACCTGGAATAAATTTCAGCCCGATATCTCAATTATTCTGTGTTTTATTTAAATACAAAATTGTTATGTCCTTATTGAAAGACCCGAACCATTATGGCAAAAAATGTAGAAAATTTTATATCCTTTAAATTTGGTTATATTCACTTTTCCCCAAAAGCCCATGGTTTTCCAGAAACTTTCAAAAAACTGTTTTTTTTTTTTTTTTTTCAAAAAAAATTAATGGGAGATCCCGTTATAGCTGACGTTACTTTTTTTCAAAAGTGTATAGAAAACTATGATTTTCGTAAAACTGATTTACAAACAATTTGAAGTCGCTAGCTCAATGCGTTCTTGAGTGATTTAAGACACGTAAAATGGACGGATCGATAGACAGACAGACAGATGTTCGGATATTCTCATAATTTTGCCCGAAACGGATTACGCAGTGATCAGAAAGTTTCTATCTGCCCCGTTCTCGACTCGGTCTCCGTTATGAATAGAATAATTTTCCTCTATAGAATTGGAAAGTAATTAGTTAAAAAAACTGAAAAAGATTATTGAACTCAGAAATACAAGTTTGAAAAATATTTTGAAAAATCAGAAAACAAACTTTTTTTTTGTGTACAAAAAAAGGTATGGAAAAATCGGAAAAAATGCGTGTGACGTATTTTATCAGCAACCAAAAGTTGGAAAACATCTAAATGTGTTTGCGGTGTTTCCTAGTGTGGGGTATTAGAAAGAATTTTTTTTTTTTGAAGAATTTAAAAGGAACTGCCACTAACATTTGTCGTCTCACACTCCACTCTAAGCCGTTAATTGACTTTTACTAGCATAATGGAGCCGTGATTTGACTCTCACCAAGGCATACTAGAAAAGCACAAACGGCATTCTTAATCATTAGAATCTTGACAAAACAAAGACATCAAAAACTGGGAAAGAGAAGATGTAAATGATTAAAAGTGAACAAAGTGTCTACACCTTTTCAGATTTTGCAAATTAAAAAATTCCACAAAATAAATCAATTTTAAATCTTCATTTTCTTTTTTTTTTAATTTAAATGAAAAACATTTATTTGTAAATCCAATGGAAATGAAAGAAATTCTATGAACTCGGGAATCTGTTTAGATTGGAATCACTGAACCAAATGCAAGTTCAAATTAATTGTAATTCAGAAGTAAATAAATCGATTACAAAACACGAAATGAGACAGAATACACTACAGGCAACAGATAGGGAGGGCGATGAAAAATTGAGAATAAAATGTGGCGGTAGTGATATCGGTGTTGATGTTGGTGTGATGGAAACAATTAACGCCAGAGAAAATTAATTTTCTTTTCATCCCTTAAGTCTTTTTACGGTGTTCTAAACATAACTTACTAGTCAGTGGTCTTGTCCTAATCACAATCAGTTCGACACCCCCATGGGCCACACCTATAAACAGAACAACATTTTTCACATCACAAAGCACCACAAACCATGGATAGAACGAGCCACGTTCATAGAAATATTGATGGATGTTTAGTTTGCTGCTTGGGTTTATGTTCATTTTCACCTTGGGTTTGCTTAACTTCATTACATTCCTTATTGTTCCTGCCACACTTTTGTTTGGTCCCATTCACAAATTCCGTCTCCCATTGCCATTGCGCCAATGTTCCTTATTAGACCTTGGATTCCTATATTGTTTTCTTCTTTTTTTTACACTTTTCTTGTTGTTATACCCCACAGGTAGGTAGAGGGCATCAGGTGGCGTATGATTATATGGCAGTGGTAGATATAGATAGGTTGGTAAACGGGTAATTTGGGATTTTTTTTAGCAAAGCTCCGATGTGTAATTCGGAAGCTTTGGGCTTTTATTTCGTATAATTTGTGAGTTGTGCCAAATAACCGATGTACAACGTGCTCATTGACTTTTTCAAACAAGTATGAGACCACATAAAGTCCTTCATCATGGTGTAATTTTGTGATTAATTGAACCAAGAGTATTGTGTGCGTGTATAGTGTTTTTCAGCATGAAACAAAGGTGCGGACATGTATTCACCTCTGAATTAATTAATTTCTAGCATTGTCATTTCCAACTCAGGTGGGATCAAATTAAAACCATTTTGTGTATTGTTTATACATTATACAAACACTATAAATATATACACATATGTTAGTGGGTTGATTTAGTTATCCTTACATACAGCTAAATCCTATAAAGTACAAAGGATAAAATGTAAAAGACGCAGACAGACCAAGAGAGAAAGAGGAATAGCAGAAAAAAGAATATAAATGTGGATTGAAAGATGACACCTTAGCACGTTTAATGTGACTCATGTGTCGTTTAATTATACATGCCAGTACAACATAAAATTAAGAGACATAACTACCATATTCCTGTATACATTTTTTCTAATTAGCTAATGCTGCTTTTAACATTTTGCCATTGCTCCGCATATCATTATTAAAATATATCTGCTTCTATATATATATATATATCTATTCGCATATTCGTATATATTTACTGTGATAATCCTGGATATGTGGTGGCGTTCATGGAACGGATTCCTGCATTAACTAATCAAGCTAATTTAATAAAATACTGCAGAACGGGCGGACATGTTCGAATATTAAATGTAATTAATGTGGAATTGGTGACATAGTACGTACATTGAAATATAAACAGATTAGAACAGAAAGATGTCGGCAAAGTATAAATTATAATTTATTGCAGGAATTATGGGTATTCATCATCATTAAATATTTTATTAAATTTACAAGAAAATTTGAATTTAAAAAAAAAAACCCTCCACCTGCTTTTTATTGGTCTAAACATTTTTGCACAAATGTCTTTGTTCAAGTTTTTTAATTCAAAAAAAATTTTTTATTAGTCATATTACATTGTTTTTTCACAACTTTTACATTATTCTTACAGGATCTTCTCTAAGGTTCGAAGTCTGGCATCCAAAATACTGATAATTCAAAATTTCCCGAAAAAAAGTTACAGAAAGGATATTCGCATTGCCCAACATATAAGAATGGAAAACAGGATATATACTGTTCAATCAGTATAAAAATGTAAAAAAATAGTTTTTAAAAACCAAAGAAAAGCTACAATTGCCAGGGCCCAAACGTCGAGAGGGGGAGAGGAATGGTCCGATTGGATGTATGTATAAGTTATGTAAAATCCTAATATGACTCAGCGTTTTCGAGAAAATCGCAAAAAACTATTCCCAGCCATTTACGAGAAACCTAACTATACGAAATTTCAAGTCTCTAGCTCAATCCTTTCGAAACAGACAGACGGACAGACAGACGGATAGACAGACGGACAGACAGACGGACAGACAGACGGACAGACAGACGGACAGACAGACGGACAGACAGACGGACAGACAGACGGACAGGCAGACGGAAAGGCGGAAAGGCAGACAGACAGATGTACAGACGGACAGACATGCGGAAATAAAAATCCCCTGTCATCCCTAACACCCTGGTGTAATTCATTTTTGGGTACGATTTGTGTTTCGCTGTGATTTTCAAATGTCTCAACGATTACCTACTATAAAATGTCATAAAAAAAATTAGTTTTGCACATTTTCCTCCATTAAAATAAAGATGTTTTTCTTTTTTTTTAACGGAGGAAATGCCACCCCTACAATCTAATTAAGCAAATTGGAGGAAAAACATAAGTTGAAGTAAGTTGCACTCAAACTGCAACTTTTTAAAAGGTCATTTAATTTCAACTTTTATACTGGGTTATTCGTAAAAACCCGCTGTAAAATGAAAAGGTGAAAAACTGAAAATCCCATCTACTCGAAAAAGTTTAACAGTACTCGCGAATGGGAAAAAGTTATAAAATGGTCTCATTAACAGACGCCGTTTGCTGTTGTTGACGGACCGGAATTTCTTTTTTGATCGTGTGAAAAATTAACCTAACTCGTGGAGTAACGATTCGAATGCCTGTAGAAACTTCAACTAAATAATTTACCGAACAAAAACGTTGAAAGAAAAAAGCACACAAATGACGTAAAAAGACTAAGGGTAGCGATATTCACCTTTAAATAAGTAAACTGACAGGGAAGTAAGGGAGAAAAATTGAAAATGATGAAAATTAAAGTAGAGATGAGCGAAGTGGTTTTTTTTTCAAGGAAGTCCTGTAGTGACGCGTACGACTGATTGAATTGGTAAATTTTCCCGTAGTGAACTTGCGTTTCGTTGGCATTTGGTTGCACGGTTATCTGATATTGACCCAATCCCGGTTGGGCTTCACTCAGACCCCATTTGCAGCCACCTTTTCGGAGTTGGCCATCTGTACCTGCGTTTTGTCTGCCATCAAAAAAACGCAAATTGCGATGACATCAAAGACAGGAAAAACATTACGTGATTAATGGTAATTACTCACGACAATGGCACCGGCGAGAGATATTTAATACTATGAAAAAGGACCAAGCGGACAAAGGACGATTTTCCAACGTACATAACGACGAACAGTGAACACCACCTGCTGGTGTTGTTTCTAGTGCTAAGGAAAACCTTCCAGGGGTTGGCCCTAGTCCTTTCCTTAAATAAAATGGCAAGTATTGTAATTTAATAAGTAGCAGCAGCGTGAAGTATCGTATGGTAATAGAATGAACGCGAAAGAACAAGAAAGTGGCAGAGGGGAAAATGTTCGTTTTTTTTACACAACTCCACTCGATTTTTTTTTTTTTTTTTTGTTTGATCAAAAGATGAGATAAAACAACCTAACTATATAAAAAAAGACAATATAGAGGACTAAAAGGCGAATACGAAAGCATGGCGAAGTGTACGCATATTTTTTTTTTTTTTTGGTTTTTCATTTTGTTGCTGAGAAGTATAGGTTTGGTATCCGTTCATTAAGGCTATACGACCGGAAATTTAATATTCAATTGAAGCACTTTCTTCAACATAATTTATGTTCATGTTGAAAGGATGGCTCCTTTCTGTGATGTACACAAAAATAGTCTTGAACTTCCACCCGGGGAAAAGAATACAAAATAGAAATGAGCATAATCGTGCGACCTAAATCGCCATGACATTCGCTTTTGTTAATTAATCCAATTAGTTATTGGTTAGTTAGTTGATTGATTGACTTTACGAACAAGAAGCCGAACAGGTTAATTAACCAGAATTTTATAGCCGGTCAGTGTATATAAACACGATATAGCGTGCCACGTAATCAGCCAAAAAACACTAAATATAATTCAATAAAACTATTTCTGGGATTGAGGTTTTTTTTAGTTTCAGTTCGGTTTTGTTGATATGGTAATAAGAGATTTATAATTATTGATAAAAATGTGGTAAAACATATTTTTGTTAACTTTTTGACTATGGTGAATTTTTGAAAATATCGTTTTAATACAGTGGAACCTCGGTTTTCGTGAACCTGTTTCTGAAGACTGTTCGCAAATCCAGGCGATCAAAAATATATATATTCACTATATATGAAAGCATTTTGTACCGTAAAATCGAGTGAAATATAATTTTATTGAACTTGAAGCTACTCCATACAAAACTTAATTACTTTTTCCGACATCTGAATATTTGAATAACAATTTTATTTAAAAAAAAGCCTTAACCACTTTTCTTTTGATTCCACATTCTCTAAACGAGGGCGTACACGGAGCAACTTTCGGTCATCAGCATGCCGCAACTTCACCAAATTGCTGGAAAGAAACGAGTGCGGCAAGAGGGGAAAAGGCGCCACTCGAAAAGTGTTCTTCTCGTCTTCTTTTACGCACACAAACGAAGTCGCTCGTGTAGCACGTCAGCATGCATGTGTGCGTAATTTCATTGAGGCAGTCGGTGCTTAGCCACCGACTCGTAAACATATCCCAAATAAACAAAAATTGAATGCAAATAGTGAAATCCCAATTGCAGGTAGTTTTATTTTTCAGGTAGGTAGGTAAATAACAAATTACCAGTCCTTATTCTTCGATTGTTGGCAGTTTCTATTGTGGCAATTGATGTTGCCTCGGTGCTAGCTAGAAAGGGAATGAGCTGGAAATACAACACATATATGAGAACCACACACACATGAGCGATCGCTTGTTGTACACAAGTTTTTCCTACTAAAAAGTGAAGAAGCGTGTACGTCGGAAAGGCATTTTGAGGACCAAAAGTTGCCGCGACGAGAAGAAGCGTGTGCATTCGCACTAAGGCACATTGCAACCACTTAAAAGTTCCTGACCTCTCAGAGAATTGAGGAGTCATGCCCTAACGCAATAATTGTGAACCTATTATTGCGTTAGTTGCCGCCCAGTATATCACTATAATTTTACTCCCATGAAACTTTGCTAGGACACTTCCTAATGCAATAACAAACGAACAAACAAAAAATGACCTAAACCCAATTTTGGTGAAAAGAAACCAACATTTCAAGCGAATAAAAATGAGGTCAAATGTCTTACAATTCATGCAAAAAATCCTGCCATTGGTTTTGCTTAAAACAAATCCGTATAAAACTTCACTAAAAATGTTCGCAATAAACCTAAATAAAATTCGATTAATTTAATTAACTTTAATAAGAATGGCGAAGCTACAATTACGGAAAAGATAAAGAATATAGTTTGAATATCTGCAAAAACAAGAAATCCGATCCAGATTTATTTTCTGCTTATTCAATCCCGTCCGTACAATCAAATTGTATAAAAGGATTCATAGAAATTGTTTTTTCTTCATTTTCTGGAATTTTGCTGATTCTTTTTCCATTCTTCTTAGATCTGAACAAACTGGAATCAATGAGTTCAAAGAATTTTAATAAGGACCAACCTTGTTGCAGATCCAAAGAAGTTCAAAGGAATAAATTCGGCGTGATTTAAGCTTTCAGATCAAGTTTCTTGATTAGAGTAAATGTATTAGCACAGTCGTACAGCGGAAACATCTAGAAGTATATTTTATAATAATAATACAAACAAGACTGTAAACCAGCTTTGCTGTATTCGTAATATGAATTTTCAACACACTAATACAACTGGACAGATGTAAAATTTTGTGATCGTATGGATTGTATACGACCTGAAAAAGGAACTTTTTCAGAAAAAAAAAAACATTCAAGGAGTTGGTAAAATCCATTTTTTATGAATTCTTGATATACGATATGACATATAATTCCACTGGACATATTTGAGGTTCTCAATTTGTATTTTAAAATTCCTATTTTCTGCAACAAATCGCAAAAAATATTGTCTTTTTGACCTGAGCCAAGAAACTGAAGAAGGTATTTGATAAAATTTTTCCGATAGCTGATAATTTATAGCTATCAGAAAAATTATCGATTTTTTTAGTAGGAATTATTTTTTTCTTTTGAGAGTTTACTGTCCATCGAATCACATATTTTTAGAATTTTTTCTTGTTATATGACGTATAATTCCGGTAAACATACGACCCAAGCGAATTTTCATTAAGATACCTTCACGTAATTCGAAGACATCAAGCGAGGGGTATCGAGGGGAGGGAAAAGTCAAGTTTGTAGTGGAAAAATCGAAAGCTCTTAGCTCCCTTAGTGATACTGTAAAGTTTCTTTAAGATCGGACCACCCAATTCGAAGATACCAGGCGGGGGGTATCGAGGGGAATTTTCTCAGAGGTGAGACCTATCTAGATCAATTCCGTGTCCCCGAAAATCCTTAACCCCAAGTTTCGTGAAAATCGTTAGGCGGATTTTTGAGATCGTTTGTGCAGACAGACAGACAGACAGATAGACAGACAGACAGACGTTCCTCGTATTATATTTAAGGATATTCAAACTACTTTCATAGCAAAGGCTTTTTTGCCTTTTATTTAAAGAAATAAAAACATCCCATTGTATGAAATATTTTTCTAGCGTGACCATACGTCCCAGAATGGCAGGGGCAGCCCCAGTTTTGGCTTGTTGTCCCGGTGTCCCGGAAACTAAATTTTTGTCCCGGATTTTTCAAATTAGTATAAAATGTTTTCAAACACTAGAAAAAACGATCAGTAGATATGTGCAACGTTCTCTATTTCAGCTGCAGGCGGCTCAAAAGTTCATTTTTTTCGCTTGCGGCACATTTTTGCAACAATTTCCCACTAAAGATGCTTTTAAAAAAAATGTGGCCTGCAGCGCATTTTTCATTATTACTATTTTTATCTACAATATCCATTGCGGCTATTTATAAAACGTACAGAGGGCAAATATACAGGTTAATTTTTGCTTGAGACTGTGTATCTCTGAATGTAAATACCTGTGCAGCGTTTTGTTTAAAAAATTTAATTGAATAAAATTTGTTACTCCTCTTCTCCCGGATTGTCCAAAAAAAAAATATGGTCACCCTACACTCAGAAAAATGTCCAGGTCAACTTTTTGTCAGGTTAACTCTGACCGCTAGCTGGCTTACAGAGGTTTCCATTACATGACATTACATCCTCAAAATTCCTATCTAAGGTCAACTCGTGCAGCTCCCAATGCCCTACTTCACCTGCTAGTGGCTTAATTTCAGAATTTGTCCCACCACAGGTCAACACAGTTTTACTTTCCCTCATGCAGGCGAACGCGCGCCTGCCCGAGGCCAATTACGCCGTATGTAGGTCGTCGAGTTAGCCTCAATTTTTCTGAGTGTACCCATAAAAAAACTTTTGATTTAAATCAATTCATATTTTTTGAAATTTAGATTTTATTTTTCTCTTCTACGGGCCGTTTGCGCGTACTGTTCTTAAGAAATTAAGTTATTATTTTGGCATATTGAAATTTTTGTGTATAAAATTTGTTATTTCAGCTATCTTAAATCACCACCCACTTATCTCGAAAAAATTGACAACAAATAAACAAATATCGTTACCATACGTATAAAAGATACAACCTTCTAAAATTACAATAAATCGTATTGATTGTAAATCCCATAATAAAAAAAAAACAATTATTGTTTTTTGTGAAAAATAAATTAAAATCAATGACTCATTTGATGTTGCAAAAAAGTTTTATAAGACCACCAATTAATTTCATATAATTTTACATTTTGAATTTTATTATCAAATTAGTTGTCTATTTGTGAGCACTTGACTACCATAAATGCTATCCGGGCAATTTATTTTGTTGTTGCCTTGAAATTGACTCAATTTAAATCCTAAAATCCTTTAATCTGGAGCTCTGAAGTCTCTTGCTCATTATTTAAGCCGCAAAAAGACAGAAACTAAATCGTCTGGTAATCGTGACATTAAATCTCGTCAAATAATCATAATTAGACGGAATATAATTCCATTATTATTTCTATATGGATTAATGCTTCCCAATGTAACGCGTACTTATTCCACTTGAATTTTTCACTTTTGAATTTGAAATTAATATCGATCGATGCCACTTCCCGGGGATTGCTGTATAGAACAAGATTTAACGATCAGATTGTGTAGAATACATAGGACTTTGTAGTATTCCATGGCAAGTTGAATTCATGTTCGAAATCGTAAAATTGCATTAAAATGTAATTTATGTGATGTCCCAGGTTCTCACTGTGGTAAAACTATCCATGTTGCTCCATGGCCAAATCACATTTAATACAAAAAAAACGAACAGAGAATGCTATCACGTCGAACGAAATATTTAATAAAATGTATATATTTGTATCTATATTTGAAATAATTGCATCTACACGAACCTTCGATTGCTGCATGAGAGAATAGAATAAGTTTCCCGTATAGAATTCCAAGTGCATTAGTGATATTTCCGAAAATATCGATTTTGTCGGGTAAAATAAAACGACTAAATAGGAGGAAATCCCAGAAGAAAAATCGCGAATGAAAATACTATTTCAAGCACATCTTTTACTAAATGTATCAGCCGTGCCCACCGCGCCAATGAAAACTTTTCCAGGACACATCACATCGCACTCTAGGCACAATCATCTATGCACATAGGCCATGCACACATTCACACGTGCCATATCGAACGAAAAAGAAGGAAAGTTTAGCAAGGCTTGAGGCAAAACAATCATAAACAATTTAGCACTTCGTTCCTTTACTCCCCAGGGCTTTCTCGAATTATTACTCTGTTGCCGGCATTTCTCGTCCCAAGGCAGATGGAAGCGTTACAGAAAATGGTAACACCATATAAATAGGCAAGACGGGTATTTTCCAGCAGAAGAGCTAGGTGTATGATGGCATATAAAAGAAGCGATACGAAAGAAGGAAAATCTCTTCCAAGCGAGAGAAAAAAAAACGAGGAAACTTTCACAATTTTCTCGGTTCTGTCCTGCGGCATTAAATGTTCACATCAAACTTCCTAAAAGTATTTGCTAACAATATGGTGAAATCCAAAAGAAAACTATCGGAAAAAACGAGTTACAAAATCCCTCATAATTTCACTGAACTTGAATAAAGGTGAATCAAAGTGAAAGGAAGGCAAAGGGGAATACTACAGTTCAGAAGTGTTGAATAGTGAATGACAATTATGCCCTTTATTGATGCACGAATATGATTGGGGAATTCCAGTACTTCACTCTGATCAACTTCGTTTTGAAAACAATTTCTATCTTCATAGCAAAAACGAAGCTTCTTTTAAGAAGAAAATAAAACAAGATTTTTTTCTTATCAGTTTTAACAATTTTCGTACGCAATCACTGTCCACAGAACTTCGAGTTCTACTTTTTCATGCAATTTTCAATTTTCAGAGAATTCTGATGGATGTTGAATACTGCACAAGTCAAAAATTCAAATTGAATTCGATAAAAAAAACTTTAAAATGCAATTTAAACTTGGAAATGTGATGAAAACTTGAATGAAAAACTTGAAAACTCTTCTACTATTTTGGCACGAAATAAATTCATTTTGTGTGCTGTACTTATAGTAGTTTCACGAGTAATTATTTAACTGCTATTATTTATCAAAAAAAACAATTGGGTTTTGAAAGAAATTGGGTTTTTGAAATATTTCTAATTCCAGTTTATAAAATGCCTGGTTCGCGAGATATCCAGGTTATGGACTTGCCCTGACCAGAGACTATAATTTGGTTTCTAAACCAAATCTCGGTTACTTTTCAACGGCACTGAAAAATAAGACAGGGACTCAATTGATTTAAATTAGAGGCTTATGATACAAGCCCGTGCGGAAGGCACAGCGGCACCTTCCACAAATCCTGTATCAACCGCCCATTTCTTTTACCGTTAAAAGAAAAAATACAGGAAAATTTTATTTCCTTTGCATTTGGTAATACTCATTTTTTCATAATAGCGTATAGTTTTCGAGAAATTTTCAAGAAACTTAATATTAATGCGTAAAAACCATTAATCCAAAAAATATGGAAAATTATATATCCGTTATGGCTACCGTTACTTTTCCAAAAGTTGATAGATTTTTTGTAAAACTTATTTACAAAAAATTTCAAGTCGCTAGGTCAGCGCGTTCTCGAGTTATTTAAGAGTACTAGGAAGACCGAGCCATGCTCGGCGACCTCAAAATCCTACTTTTGCTGATTTTTGGGGAAAAACTAAATTCACATTATCTTTACAGAGCTTTACCAGAGTTTTTAAATTCCCGACCTAGAAAGCTAGAACTAAAACTAACGCGCGATAACAAAATTTCATAGAAATCGGTTGAGTGGTTATTGAATAATCGCTGTCACCGATTTTGGAAACATTGTATTGAGACACCAGGTGAAGGTTATCGAAGGGAGGGAAAAGTCAGGTTTGTAGTGAAAAAATCGAAAGCCCTTAGCCCCCTTAGTAATACTGTAAAGTTTCATTAAGATCGGACCACCAAATTCGAAGATACCAGGCGAGGGGAGGGAAAAGTCAGGTTTGTAGTGAAAAAATCGAAATCCTTTAGCCCCCTCGGTAATACTGTAAAGTTTCATTAAGATCGGATCACCCAATTCGAAGATACCAGGCGAGAGGTATCGAAGGGGAATTTTCTCAGAGGTGAGACCTATCTAGATCGATTCCTTGTCCCCGAAAATCCCTAACCTCTAAGTTTCGTGAAAATCGTTAGGCGGGTTTTCGAGATCGTTTGTGCAGACAGACAGACAGACATTCCTCGTATTATATTATAGGATACGTACAACGGACAGACCGGCAGACCGGCAAACCGACAGACAGATGCATAATTATGCCTGAAACGGAAAAAAAAATAAATGCAATGTGAACAACGGCAGTGGTGGAAAAGTTGTGAATAGATGTAAAAATAATATTTGAAAATCCGATCAGCTCGTAGAAAAATTATACTGAATTCCAAACATTTAAAGCCACTTTCGGTTTTATCGTTTTTTTAAAAAGCTTCAATGATAACTAGAGTCTAATTTGACCGTTTTCCATGGAATTTTTCAAATTGTGTGTAAAATTGTTCACAGATACCATCAAAATAACAACCTTTGGAATCGGCCAATCCGTTGATTTTCTATTGAATTTTTTGTGGCTGGGGTAAATTCGGTCAGTGTGAGTTTTTCAAGACACAGAGTGAAGGTTAAGGGCCTAATTTCGTTGCCTAGATCTCAAAAACCGATCCCTGCCGGTCATTTATATCCTGGAACTTGGCCTGCATGTTTAGTCAATAAGCTTGTAGCGGAACTTAACCCTTAATTTATGAGGTGAAAATCATATGCGTAAATGATGAGGTGGTTTCCAATGGACTTGTTCTAATCACATACCAAATCCGTGCTTTTAACTCGACAAACAACACCATACTGTATGAAGGTACTGAAGATTTCAGAGTCACTGTGCTGAAAACATGAGAAATAGCAAAGAGAGAAAAGTCAATGTGGGTCCACTGGGCCTACCTCATCAATTAAGGGTTAATAAGAAAATATAAATGAAAATTTGGTTAATATTGAAGACCCACAGGTTTGAATATTTTGTAGTCATTTCAAATTCATATCCAGTAAAGTATCTTTTAATATTGAGCACAAGGCCGCTGCTGTTTCCCCTCCAAGACACGGCCTGTGTGTTCCTATAAAGGAAAGGAGATTAAGAGGACTAGACCGAATTGATTCATGTTATTTAGCAATACAATGCTTTTTAATTGGAATGTATTAAAAATTCCAATTAAATTGCATGACCCCAATAAAAAAATTCTATCATAAAAAGTTGAATCCGTTCCGTTCGTCTTTTGCAAATTTTTTAAAAAAAACCCTCTTATTTTTAAAGTCAAACACTTTTTTTCATGAAAAATATGTACCCATAGAAAATTTTTAAATGCAATAAATTCTGTAAATTTATTTAATCAATCAGAGTTCACAATAATTAAAAAAAAAAACTTTTTTATTATAAGTCATGGTCGTCTTTGAAAAGCATAGTAGGGGCATTATAACAGAGCACCAAGCGATTGTATACATAATTACGGGAAGAAATGTATAAAAAATTGAAGGATAAAAATTGGGTTAAAAAGTGGTGAAAGGCTGATATGGTATTCGAAAGAGTTCAAGTAGTGGCTGGTGGCCGCGTCCATCGTGCTGGTGGCTAAGTGCAAAAATCACATCGCCATTCAACTTCAGCAACAACAATAATCATTCTATAACAGCTACCACTAATACAATCGCTGCTGCTGCTGCTGCTGCTTTTTCTCGCATTATCCTCTATCCATTTGATAATATCCCTTTTCCCTAGACGACTGGACGAGGATAGCATACATTCAACGCGGCCGTATCACTTTCGTAGAACATTTATCACTTTTAATGTCAGAACCTTTTGAACTAATATATAAAATAGCCACGATAAGCTTGTGTACAATTTTGTGTGTATTTAGCCACATTATATTATATATATATATATATATATATGAGAATGAAATTTTATGTGACTATATGGAGTATTTATGGGTGCCTAGAGGGGCGAAAAGGCTTGGTGTGAATATGTGTACACCACAAAATATCCTTGAAGCTCGACATTTGAGGTGAAATATATATTTTTTCTTATTTTTTTTTCTTTTTTGTTTGAACTGAGCTGAGCTGAGTTAGCCACCTCTATTCCCCGTTCGGTGTGTTATATTATGATTCTGATTCTGACACTATATCTATCTGAGTATATAGTATGTGTGTAGTGTTTGTTATACCGGGAAATATTTGAGGTTCATTTAGAATAAGCGTCCTGGTTACTTTTATCACGTTTTCATGGTGCGAACAGTTTTGTCATTGTCAAATAAAACAAAAAAAAAATTTTAAAAAATTGGTCTACTGGGAGGTAGTCACAGCGAAAAGTGGCAGATATCAGCTTTTCGAGCTTTTTGAGATGGGGCTGGCTACCATTTCGAGTTGAAACTGTTTGGAATTTGCTGGATCCTGACTGTTAGCTCCTACTTTCGAGTCGGTAAATTTGGCTGACAATTTTTTTCACCACTTTTATTTTTTTCGACCGGATTTCTTTTTTTTTTGCCTACCGAATACTGGTTGGTTTTAGAGGTAGCCATCACCAGCAGCCATCAGAGGACACAAATATAGAGTGGTTATGTTATGTGGCTGGAAAATATGTAACGGAATTCCCATTCTAACTGAATCCATATAGGGGTATACAGTAATGGTGTAGATATTTCGGACCGACTGTCACCAAATACAAAAAAATTGTTCACGTTTGTGTAATGGCTTGGAAGGAAATCGTGACGATTACGCTATACGAGATGAAGAAAATTTAAGAACCATAATAAAGTGTTGATATTGATCTCTTTAACTTCACATGAAAGATTTATTAGGGGGTTTCATAAGTAATCTAGTTGCTATTGATTCTAAATAATCAAAAGAGAAAATGTATTTCACTTCCTTAAAATCATTTCTTTTTTATAAAATTTGGGTTCTATTTAAATTGCTACATCATTTAGAGAACAATATCAGTTGTGATCAACACAAAACTGCAATAGTTAGTTTCAGAATTTACGTAAAGATTTTCCGAGAGATTTTTATAGGTTTCCCATGAACATTTTTTTCGCGAAAATTTTTTAACAGTTGTTTAACTGAAGGCCAGATGAACGCGCACTGACAATAAAATTATGCTATAAGGGTTGTTGTTTTTTTTTTCACTTTTAAAAGAAACTCTTAAAATTAATTAAAATTCAGCAAGATTTTTAAAAAAAATTAACTTTTAAAAGAAACTCTTAAAACTAATTAAAATTCAGCAAGATTTAAAAAAAATTAACTTTCCAGGAAAATTTTGCCTGACTCTCAAGTCGATTTTAAATCGAGATAAGATTGGTTGATTTAATAAAATCATCTGAATTTAAATAAATTTTCATCAACTGAAATAAAGAAGGCGTCATGAGAAGACAACTCGTTGTTGTAATCTAATAACGATTAAATGATCCACGTCTAGGCATAATTAGTTACATTCAACCCTTACCGTCAGTTTAAACGTTGCTTCCTCCAATAGTGGAATGATTTTCATCCATATACGAGTAAATATAGGTTGAAAAGGGCTTTAAGGGTATCAAAAGTATGGCAGCAGGGATTTTTTCCTTCCCTAACAATTTTTGATAGGGTGTTTTATTCTCGTTGCGTGTTTATACAGATAGATAGGTAGATAGCCGGATACATGTGTGGATCGTAGTGGGTAGTCAAACACTGAACCCTTGTGCTGAAGTTCATAACTTCCATATGGGAACACAAAATACTTGGGCTTGGATTCGCTTCATTTACCACCGTTATACAATCCAACCGTAAGCCTGATTTATTTGCTCAAAATATATGAGTGTTCCTTAAAAAATTTGTACAGGCCGTTGAGATGAAAGGGGGATCAAAGGAATCGAACAAGGATTGTATGAGCATAATTTAAGCTTTCAAAGAATCAACTTGATTTCTGTACATGTTAACGTTTGCGATATATACGAGTATAAGACAAAAAAAAAACATTTTTTTGCATATGACTGTATATAAAACTTATAAGTTTTCATATGTTGGTATGTATATATTGGGGAAACGCAAAAGGGACTTAGGAGGCAATAAACCGCAAAATTTGTTTATGTTTTTCTCAACCGAAAAGCAATTTCACCCCAAGTCATAAAATCCCAGTACTGTTTGGAAGGCTTTCAGCTCCCCGACTGTTTTGCCACCACATATCTTTCCATCTATAAAGATATGGCCATTGAAGGAAAAGTAGGGTGCCACGAGGAGATGGAGAAAATATCAGCTCTGCAATGTCGACTCTATAGAGTGAAACAAAAAAAAAACACACGATTCCTACATTATATGCCACGTACAACAACAAAAAGCTGAAGAAAAAAATAAAATAAAAAATCGGTGTGAGTATGGTGATAGCGAAGAAGAGGGTTAAAAGAATGCTATGGAGGAATTCCCTATATACATACTTTGTCCAAATAGCTCCTACTTATTCCCATATTGTCGGAGTTTTAGCCAAGTTAACATCATCCAAATATTCCAGTAAATTTGCAAAAGGATTTCTCTATTTTTCCCCTGTGCTGGGATATGAAATGAATTTCCGAGCTTTATGTTTCGAAAGGAAACAAACAAAAAAATTGACTACCCTCAAAAACAAAAAGATGAGAATTGGGATTGGAATGACACACAATGGCAGCTGATGTGGCAATGTACGGTTGATGATTGTGTTCGAGTTGGAGGGTAGGAAGGCCAGCCATGAAATTTGATCCTAAGTTGAAAATTCTTAAACAATAAAGGGAAAGATTAAGAGCAAAATATTGTCATGGCATAGTATACATACTTAGCTAAAATTGTTTTCTATATTCATATAGATATACATACAGACAGAAGAATGCGTCGGAGTATCCCAATATCTTTTAATGCGTTTTACCGCTTTTTATCCGGAAAAATATACGAGTATGACTTTAAGTAAAATGATTATTTGCCTTGGTAAATATTTAGATTAATTTTATATGCCACATATTTTCTTCGTTTAATGTACTTGCCGCTTTAAGAGAAAAATTTCTCCGAAAATGGGGGAAACATTCGCTAATGATGTTGATTGACAGTTGACAATGATAATGCGAAATATAATGAATTGCGATATTTCTAGGTAAAGATATTTATAAGAAGAACTTTAATGCGTCGCAGACAATTTTAAGTAAACAAGTTAAAGCGACATTTCGCTCATATTCTCTGATCTGATTGGTCTGATTGGATTTTGACGTATAGATCCATTATGTAAGGAAAAGCACAATTGCCAGGAGCCAATCATTAAATACTCTTTATGATGACAGACAAAATGATTATTTAAAAATAAAACTTGTACATAGGAGAGGTGGAAAGGAGTGGTCCGATTGGATTTTGATGTATGGAACGATTATGTAAAATCATATTCTAAACACATTTCATCTTTATACATTTTTCGATACGATGCACAGTTTTTGAGAATACAGGAAAAAAGTTTTATGGAATAAAGTTGAAACAGTGGTCCGATTGGATTTTGATCTATAGATGAGTGATGTAAAATATGTAAAATTTGTAATTGAAATTTGTAATTGAAAATTACTATTTTAGTAGTAGTTACAATTCTCGATTGTAAAATAGTTGAATTTGCAATTTTTTTTCTTTGATTGCACAACGGACCAGATGGGGTGGGATAACAACTCCAAGGACCTTTTACGGATAACAATCCAGGAGTGGTGATCAGTGGAAGCTGAAAGGAGAAATCTGGTGAAGGCTTTTATGCGACGGACTGTAACGCCAAGGAAGAAGAGTGGACCTATTCATGACCGGGAAATAATTTTTATCCAAAAAACGTCTTTATACCAAATAGCAGACCCTTCGTTGGCAGCAAAAAGTTAGAATGTCAAAAAGCCATAAATAACTTAAAAAGTTTTGGGAAAAAATTTTATCCTTACAGGACCTCCCGTTTCGAATTTTGAAATTCCAACACCGGATTCGTGATCAGCGACCTTGAAAACCCCTTAGTCTCAATTGTTTTAAGAATAATTGGAAAAAGGACATTTTCGTTATCCTTACAGGACTTTTCGTCCAGAACTTTGAAATTCCGACACCGGATTCGTGAGCAGCGACCCCAAAAACCCCATAATGCCAATTTTTGTGGAAAAAAATGAGAAAAAGGATACTTTCGTTATTCTTACAGGACCTTCCGTTTCGAATATTAAAATCTAACGTAGCTAAAAACCTGCTCCTAGCAACGCAGATCATTTTGCAAAAAACCGCGTAAAAATCGGTCCAGTAGTTTTTGAGTTTTGTAATCTCAAACGGACAGACAGACAAACATCCATTTATATATATATAGATAGCTTGTGGACCCGTCGTTGCCGGGTTAAAGTTTTTTGTATAATTTTTAGAATACCAAAAAATGAAGGTGTACAAAAAACTTGTACAAAAAATGTTCTCTGATGGCTGGCCTTCCTAATGGAGAAAACCTTATTCAAATCCCTACAGCATTGCAAGTGATAGTAGGTCTATCGGAAGGAGGGGGGGGGGGGGGGGTAGATATTAGTGCAAAAAAAATTCTTTTGAAAATGACTTCTCTATTAGTGAAAGCCGGACCCCAATCGGTTGAACGGTTCGAACGTTATCAGGGAAGGGGTACCGAAGGAGAGGGGGAGGTCAATAAAAAGTAGCCTATGTCACTCGGGAATAGTGTAGCTTTCTATCAGTGAAAGAATTTTCAGAATCGGATCAGTGGTTCCAGAGATTACCCTGAACTAACAAACAAACAAACAAACAAACAAACTTTACCTCTTTATATAATTAGTATAGATTTCAAGTCTGTAGTTCTCCTTAACGGAACTATCCTCAAAATATTCTTTTCCAATATTGACCACTTCTGGTTTTTAAACTAACAACAATTTTGTTTGTCTAAAAATTGTCTAAATTTTTCTTTCACGATATCATAATAAGTTTTCCTGGAAAATCTTTAGAAAATGAATCAAAAATGGCCTCGTTATCTAATTTCCGAATTTTCATGGACTCGTACCAATAGACACAATTCAATACTAGCAATCAAGCAACTAACTTATTTAAGATACTTGTATTCCTTAGATGAGAAGAAAGTTTCACTAAAATTTATAAGAAACATGATTTCCCCATCAGAAAGATCAAACCTTTCTATGATGAAATGGTTTCTATGGTTTTTTTTCGCATATTTGCAAGAATTAAATTTTGGTTTCAAATATTTCTAAAGTTAAGGGTTAAGAGGAATCAAAAATATTCAGATAAACTTATCTACAGCAATAAAAATTGTAAGACTTAACTCCAGTGGTAATAAAACCGAAAAGGCTCGTAACCAACCGAATTTCCAGAATGTTTACTGTATCTCTCTAGTTGTTTAGTGACGTTAAAGTACAAGTATAATATCAACGATAATAAATTTCTTTCCAGATGTGTTTTAAACAACATACCAAACATCATCATCATCCAGACAAAACAAAACACAACAAAACAAAATAAAAGTTCTTAGCAACATCTCTGGTTTTGACACAAAAATAGCCTTTGTTATGGACAATAAAAGACAAACATCTAAAACACATCTGACTGTGAAGTCATAGTGTCGTTTCCATTAAAAATAATTAACCGCAGGACAAAAAGAAAAATACTCTGATTATAACCTGGCTGCTGTTACCGCCAATGTTCTGTCATTGTCATTTCCTCAAAACGGATTCCGATTCGAGTACAAACTTTTCCTCTGGTGACTTCACAACATGGTCATACACAAACATGAGTCCTTGTACGAATAGTTACGATTCCGCACTGAATGAAAATAGTTAGGATGGCACATTGATGTCAAAAGCTTATCCAAACATAACACCATCCAATTCTGTCCTGACCATTGTATGTCCTGTGGACTAATCGGAGGCGTCCAATAGAATCGTCCGATATGAAGCTTATGGATATTCCGAAGATCCAGGTTCTGTTGTATATCTGATGGGAACCCTGCATAGACGACAAATACCACCACAATTGTCAAAACGAAAATAGAATATTTGAATGAGGATCAACCAAATATATATATAGATAAGCAAACAGACAATCAACTTGTCCTTTTCAGGTCGAAAGCAAAGAACTCGAGCGTTTTTAGATTCGAAAACTCGGGAATGGTTTCAGGATGACACGAAACGGGGCTAACGAACTAAAAAGAACGGAACTAGTGCTCTTGTAGTATTGAAAAAAAAAGAATTTATTTTTACTAAAGCCGCCAACAGGACCGAAACTTATTTCCGTGATTTGCATAACACTTTACTATATAGTGTTGTACAAGTAGTTTATCCCCTTTGGATTTCGTCCTGAGTAAATACGTTCGCCTTTTTTCCGGTATCAAGGATTTCTGTCGGTTGTCCGTGGTACGGTCACTACCCCAATCACACATACAGGATTTTTTTTGTTGTTGTTGTTGTTGTTGCTACTGCTATTCTCGTCGGTCGGTCGTTTTAAATTCAGCCATTTAATCGCTGTAATAGCGTCCTCTGACCTAGAAAACTGACCATTTAATTCCATAATAGTGTATTCCTGTGCCTCTTTATATTCTTGTTTTTCGGCTGTTTACATTTTAAAATGTCCTTTTTTCGTCTCGCAAATACATATTTAGACATTTTGTGTCCCCAAAAACAATCGAAACATTTTCCCACCAAACTAATTCTGCCTTGTCGTGGTTATAAGTTTTCGTTTTTTTTTTTGAGTACTCTGGTGAAAATTAGGTATTCTAAAAGCACCGTTTTTACAAATTTATTACCCACCAACGAATATTTAATGGTATACGAAAAGGTTTTATCTGTGTAATAAAAATTCATTTCCTAGCATACGATAAGACCGCATTTTAAAAGTGACTTTAAAAATCTCTTACACCCGATTTACCACAGTGGAATTTGCAATATATGTGATAAATTTTCTGGTTAGAAAAATTACAATAAAATGAAAAGAACATTTTGATGAAAGATAGTTTAAGGAAAATTCAGACTCCTACTAGACTAGCAGATTCAAGCCCCAGAAAATATTTTTGGGTATTTAGGTAGATGATTTCTTTTAAATATACTTTAATTTCAAGATGTTTTATTCTGATTTTAAACGTGTTTCTAATCATGAGCCATAATCTGAGACAAATTCTAGATAGGCTCGAAACTTCGTACAACAGTAACGCCCGCCGTACACTTAAGCTAAGTTAGCTCAGCTATGTGCCTGTTTAGACGTGGACGTTTAGCGGTTCATATTATCCGCACTTTGATACGTGACGAAACACGCCACGTTAAGCTCTAAACAGGCACATAACTGAGCGAACTTAGCTCAAGTGTACGGCGGGCGTAAACGTCGTGATAGTTGAAATATAAATTAAATGGCCGTTTTCTATGGAAACATTCCTGCTGAATTTTCGCTTTTTTCAAAATTGCTCACAAGTTTATACATAGTTGGTTTGTATTGGAAATAGATAACAAAAAAAAAACTCTTGGTTAAAAAATTCCCTAATTAGTTGGAAAATTAAAAAAACTCACTCAAAAATCTAGCATTTCTTGGTTTTTCAAATTGTTCTTTTCGTCAAATACACGACGAATTCTATTTTTTTTCAAACAAAACCTACTCTTTAAAACTTCTGCAAAACCGTCAAAAGAGTTTGCTGAAAATATTTCTAAAGTTGGTAAAATGAACCTTTTCCAAGTGATGCACACGATTTTCTATCCAAAAATGAAAATATTTTTTAAATTATCTGATGTGAACAGCACATGATTTTCTTATACAAAATCTATTTTACTACGCAATTTACTACGCAATTTACACAATAACCGAAAGAACAAAATATTAGATTAAAGTAAAATACGATCAGTTTCACGAAATTTTAAATATCTCGATAACGGTAAAAGATATCGATTTACGAAGAAATGCAAAAGTATAGAGAATTTTAACATCTAGAGTTCTTTCTATAACTGTTTCCCATTAGTTTCCGAGCAATTCGCAAAACTCTTTTTTTAACATTTTAATGAAAATATTCAAATAACGGTAAAAGTTATCGGATAACGGTAAAAGGTGAAGTAGTAGAGAGTGCTAAATACTTTGATTAATTTATCTCCCCAATACAACCACCTAGAAACCGTTAGGTTTTAAGATAAGCGCAATAAACTCATTTTTTTTTTTGAATTAACGATATATCTCGGTAACGGCTTGAGATACTGAATTTTTTTCAAAGATAAAAGCCTAGCAAATTTTATTGTTTCTAATGTTTGTTATACATAAGACCACAGAAAACGGCGCGGCGTAGTCTCGCAGTTTACTCCGATTTATCGCGAAAAACGAAACTGCGATTTTTAACCGTTAATTTATGAGGTGAAAATCATATGCGTAAATGATGAGGTGGTTTCCAATGGACTTGTTCTAATCACATACCAAATCCGTGCTTTTAACTCGGCATACAACACCATACTGTATGAAGGTACTGAAGATTTCAGAGTCACTGTGCTGAAAACATGAGAAATAGCAAAGAGAGAAAAGTCAATGTGGGTCCACTGGGCCTACCTCATCAATTAAGGGTTAAAAAGCCGCCATTTTGGCTACTTCGGGTTAAGGGATTTCCACGATAGGATCGTCCCATTTTAGGACTAAAAATTCCTATGAAATTTCAAGGCTCTAGCTCTAGAAGTTTTTGAGAATTATGGTACACAGACAGAAAGACATTTTTGTGATATGTCTCTAATTTACTCGAGAGTGCTCGGGAAATGTTTTTAGGCAAAATTAAGAGGTCGAAATTTTTCTTGAATACAATATTTTATCAAACTTCGTATAAAAAAGTGATAAAAAACCTTTAATAAAGAAAGAATTTAATACTTAGTGCACAGTTTCCCAACCTGTGGGTAGCGACCTCGTGGGGGTCGCCAAACATTTGGTAGGTTTTTTTTTAAATATATTGATATTTGTATACATATTGTATGAAAGAAGTTACGGATCTATTCAAAAACGAATGAATTATTTAAAAATGAAATCAGGACATTCATAATATTTCAACAAAATTACAGTCACCTTAAAAAATTTCGCCTACGGTACATTTTTCAAAACAAGTTTTACAACAATCTTAGAATCTATCGACTATATTTAAGAAGGGGATCACTGATACTTTTTTAATTTGAAATTTCAAAAAAAGAGATCGAGTGGGAAAAAGATTTTTTTACAACCTTAAGCAACGCTTCCATAATAAATTTAAATAAACGCATTGTAACCACCCTAAAACATTTGCAAAATAATACGATAATTAAAGTAAATATGCCGGAACGTGATCTTTTGGTAAATGTCTGTAATATAATTTTTTCGCAAATTTAAAATTATATATATTTTTTTAAATAATTTAAAAACAATTAAACGAAATATTTCAATTCCAAAAAAAAACCTTAATTTGAAAAATACGATGTGGAAATATATATGTATATATATTGAATATAATTTATTTGATTTTCGAGCTTAATTTACCATTAATTTATTTATCAATCAGTAACCAATAATAATGACATTCAAATAAAACAATCAAAGTATAATTTAATAATAATTTCGCAGTGTTCCATTGGGTTGTATTGCATTATTAAATTTCTGTTGCAAATAAACGTTGATTGAATTTCCAATTGAAATCACGAAGAATTAAAAAAAACATAAAAGCTTGGCTAAAAAACAAGCAAAATAAATAAATACAACGATATCGGTATTGGGGAATTCCGTTTTTTCTCTAAAAAAAAGGCAATTTATAGAGAAAATATGTTGATTTTTTCATATATGCCGTCATATGGAACGCATATGCAAGAAATTACACACATATACGTATATGTAGTATAACTTTAAAACTCATTTGCTTTAAATTTCCATAAAAATGTCTCCTTTTCCTCTATCGCCTGGCTGCCATTAAATTAAATTTACAGTTATATTAATTTTTTTCTCTTATCGTATACTACCCATATTCGTTCTATATTTATACATATTTGTAAACGCCATAACATATGACACCATATGTAGACATTTTGGGAGATATGAGAGAAATCGAATATATGTAAGTTCTGTATGTAAGCAAAGAAATGCTTCACTAGTATAACATACTGGGTCGGAACTTGTCGAAGCATCAGACAAACGCCCAGATTTCGACACAGAACCAACTGCAGAGTAGGATCGGTGTGAGGATGTAGGGATACCAGGATCAAATGTTTTGAGCGCGCGAAACGGGAACACATCCGGTTAGTCACATATGTTCCCAGAAAAGGAAACCGCACAACCGTTCTACACTGTTCGACAGCAGAAGCTTCCAATTTGGCTCCAATTACGCTCCGTTTGGCTAAAATTAAAACGATTTATAGAAAGGCACGCGGCAAGGATTTGCAAAATTTCCAATTCTGGTAAAAAGTAAATGAGAGAGAAAAAACAACGATCTATCTATATATGTACATAATTTATATGGGAAGGATATTCCAGTTGTTTTCCGTTAAAGGGAGGACACGGAAGAATGAAAAGATGGAGAGCGCCAATAATGGTAGGATAAGAACGGGTCGAATTCCGAATTCGACAGGGTCTAGGCTAAAAAAGCAACACACAAAAAAAAGGAAATAACATTAAATTTTAGGATGATACTAGAAAGAAATAATAAATGAAAAACTTATGTCTTTTCTACCAGCAGACAGCATGGCAAAATGAGAATTTAAATTTTAATATTGTTTGCAAATGAAAGAATGAATTCAACTGGAATTTCAAATATCATGAAACCACATATCCATTTTATTATTCTTATGAATCTTTCGTTTGCAATAAATTCGTAGATTTAAATTTCAATAAACAGAAATTAAATTTTGCTGTGAGATTTAAGGGGATTTAACCCTTTCGAGACGGCTTTCACGATTTTTCATACTTTGCTGGGACACACATGCCCCAGCAGTCTCGAAAGGGTTAAATGGAAAATGTCATATAAGTATTAGTTTTTCCATTATTTATGAGGTTGTGTGAAATCACTACCGTTCAATAAAAAATTTGACGTGAAATATCAAAAACAAATGTTTTCGAATCTTTAATCAAATCAAACCGAATCTTATTTAATTTACCATATTTTGCAAAAAAAAACATAACAAAAGCTATAATTGCCAATCTGGCAATTATTGACAACCCGTATGGTGATATTCGTATCAAAATTCGAACAGTTGTACCAAAATTTCACTTTGAAGTCAAACTTTCCAATAAGATTTTTTTAAATTTATTCCAATAAGATTTTGATGTATGGGAGTTTTATGTAGAATCATATTCTAAATAACTTTTGTTCTTAGACTTTTTTGGTAAAATTCACCGTTTTTGAGATATTCAGAAAAAACGTTTTCATTCGTATGGGGGGTACCCCCCTAATGGTCCATTTTTTCCCATTAACCAACTTAGCCTTGCATTTTACGAAAAACGGATCTGCGCAAAATTTCAAGTCTGTAGCTCAATCCGGGCGCCCGCAATCCGCGCCAAAGACGGACAGACGGACGGACGGACGGACAGACGGACATGCTAAATTCAACTTTTTTTTATCATTCTAAACACATTGGTGTAATTCATTTTTGTGTGTGATAACGGGATCTTGGCGTTACAAACGGTAAGGCAAAGTTAATATACCCTTTGGTTTTACCATACGGGTATAAAAAATTGAAAAACACGTTAAGTTTTAAATCGATAAGTAACCATTAAAATAAGTAAGTTTTGTTTTCAAAAGCATTGGGAAGCTTGGAAGCGATATTCTATTTTTACTCAAATCTCAACATTACCTTGAAGACTTTTGTTTAAAATTAATAATCCATCTTTGATTTGCAAACATGTTTTGATTTTATCTATTTTTAAAAAAGAAAACACTTATTATTTATATAAATATGAATTAGCACACACGTAATTTCCACAGTCGCATATATATTTATCGGATTTAAAATTTCGAAAAACCGTTTCAAATTCGAAATATCTTTCGAAAAACCGTTTCAAATTCGAAATAAAGTTTGTAAAAAGTTTTTGAAGTTTTCGGTTCCGACCCGAAATAATTTCGTATGAATAGTTTGGTGTCAAACACTTGTTAACTATTTCGCGTTTCGGTGTTTAATGACAGACACAAAAACAAGAACTTCGAATAAATACTGCGATCAACTGCAACGTTTGCGCACTCCTTCCTCTAGATTTCATCCTTACGCATGACAAAATTAACCGATTTATCATCGCAATGACGACAGGGCGCATGACGTTGACCTCCAAAATTCCAGATGTTAGTTAAATACCGGGAAATATCGACGGATTTTGATTAACCTTGAACTTTTAGAAGTTTATTCACACTAAATATAATTACACTTTTCCACACTGTGACAAAAATGTTGTTTTTCCAAATCGAATTATTAAACTTTCACGACTGATAAAGGCAAAGCTAAAACAAAACAAATGTTCATTTCATTCGAATTATTATAATTTAGCAAAAAACTAATTTTTATGTTGGAGAGTTTTAACAATTTCAAATTTAATATATTGTTTTCTAACTATAAACAATTTAGAAGTTTAAAAGATACCAATTTTGCTATTAAAAAGGTTTATGTTTTTAAATAAAAGTTTAAATTTCACATTTTTGTTTCATTTTTTTAAGCGGCGTTTACATCTGACACTTTATTCCGCGAATTTTATTCTGCAACACCAAATTCACATTTCAAAATTCTGAAATTTATTTCTGAAAGATGCTGGAACTAGAATTATTCATACAAAACTACCGGAATAAATTGAAATTTTGACAACTTTTGCTAAATGACGTTATTTTGCGATAGGTGAATAAAACTCGCGCAACAAACTCTGAATAAAAAATTCTAGAAAAAATCGCAAGTGTAAACCTTGAACGTCGTTCTTATCATCAATATGAATAGAGTTTTTAGCTTACTAACACCGCGTCTTGATTAACAATTTTTCATCCCAAGAAATATCTCACCGCAATGAGATTTTTTTGACAGCTGGGCCGAAAATCTCTTGAAATTTTAGTATTCAAAATGGCGATGAAAAGAAAACACTCTCGCAATTAATGCAATACGTGAAATTGAAAAGGCTGAAACAGAAGAACAGACAAAAAGAAAAACCTCTTAATGTTATATATTCTCTTCCAAAGCTTTTTGTATCGTATTGTTTGTAAAAATTAGTTATTTTCGCAACTACTTGTCGGGAGAATTTAGATTCCGCCAACTTGAATCAGGAAATTCCAAGAAATTTTGCAATTGCAAGATTTCAAGAAATTTATCTCTGGGATTTTTTCTCGCCGTCAACTCGAGCTCTGATTGGTCAATCAAAAATCTCTGCGATGAAAAATCCCAAATCAAGACGCGGTGTAAGATTCTAGGGAAAAAATCAGTCAGGGTATTCACAGTCCTCTTTTAAATTGCGAGTAATTTTACCGTTCGGTAATTCAGTCAAATTTAACAGATTTTTACCGAGACGGTAACTTGGTTCATGTAAAAATGAATTACCGGATTCGGTAATTGTAGACATGCCTGGAGTCGTGTTTTCCGGCCCGGTTATTCGGTATCAAGAATCAACCGCGAGTGGCGCTAGTAATGTTTTTAGTTGTCAAATTTTCTCGCTGGTTATCTCATCGGACTGCAATTTTTTTCAATTTTGATAGCTGGAATGTTCACAGCAGTCTTTTAATATTACAGTCTTTTAATATTACCGAAAACACCGAATACCGAAAATTAAAAGAGGACTGTGAATACCCTGAATCTAAGTAAATACTTCATAGATTTCTTATATTATAGATTTTTCTATAAAAGTAAAATTTTTTTATTTCCTTCAATAAAATATGCTTTTTGAGACTGTTAGGGTTCACACGACAAAATTTCATAACTCAAATTCTTGAATTTTTCTTCTGCGGTATTATACTAATATTTCAGACTTATTTTAAAAGTGTGTTAAATTTCTTAAAACTTTTTTAATTACAACTCTATAAATTTTGATACAAATGTAAAAATCATTTTTGAAACTTTGGGTTTCAAAGTAATCAAAACTTCAGTTTTTTATCAATATACCATCTCCATTGAGTTCAACAAAAAAAACGTCAAGAAATGAATAGTTAATACCTAGGCTGATATATGTAAAAAAGGGATTTCAGTTGTGATTTAATCACAAACAATTAAAAGTATTGATTGTCTCAAAATAATTAAGAACGTACTCAAACTTTTCTTCGATTTCTCTTGCCATCCAAGCCAATAACTAAAGAAATCAGAACAAAAAAAATATTAATTTATTTAACAATCAAATACCTGTTTATACATTCCAATTACATAAAAATAACTTGAATAACAAGAAAGATAACTTTGATCGAGACTCGCTTGACATTTACACTATACCGCCTTATAATATTACAACATTGTGTAATTAATTGGAAAGAGGACAATAACTCGTCATTGATTAATTCCCAAACAATGTATCAGTTTACATTCAAGTGGATTAGAT
Source organism: Chrysopilus asiliformis (assembly GCA_964034945.1). Taxonomy (NCBI): domain Eukaryota; kingdom Metazoa; phylum Arthropoda; class Insecta; order Diptera; family Rhagionidae; genus Chrysopilus; species Chrysopilus asiliformis. The sequence continues at coordinate 8,990,409 of OZ035960.1, forward strand.
GGATAAAATTACCTGAATTAATTATACTTGGCATCAATACGTAACAATTTGTTGACTCATTTAACAACAATTGTGTAAATTCGTATAAAAATCCAATTTTATGGCTATTCTAGAGTCATGGACATATATTTGAATAAAATTGAAATGTAATTTACCTACTTGGACAAATTTTGAAAAAAATATTCATCAAAAGTGTTTGCATAGCAGCATGAAAAAAGTTTTAAATTGATTCTATTTTTGTAATTCCATTTATTATATTATAATTCCATCATTTCGAAGTAGGACACCCACACGGGGCGGACCATGTATTTATTATTTTTAATCAATTGAGGTTTTGTAACATTTTATTAAGACATAACATAAGATATTTTTGGATTCAAGTGAATTATTTACAAGATTTATTCTGATTTTTATAAGAAATAAGATATTCTTAGTAAAAATTTAAAAGAAAGTATCGCTGTATGACAACTTGCCAGATAATTATTTTCTTTATAGAATAAATTACCAAATCGAAAAGGTTGTTCAGTATTTTTAATGAAAAATATGGAACTTTTCTCTAGATAACCAAACTCAAAAAAAAAAACTTTCCAAATTGAGGCGTTAAAAGCTAGAGTGGACCAACCCACATGTCGAAATCGTGAATTTTTTTGTGTTTGAATCACTATTGCGAGTGAGTTTCTAGATAAAAATGTTTGTATGCACAAAAGAACATTTCAACATTGAGTAATAAAGTCCACACAAATTTTTTTTGCAAAAATTTACAGTAAATAATAGTGCAAAAGTGAAAAAGCTTCAAAAACTCGATTATGTGGGTTGGTCCACTCTAGCTTTTAACGCCTCAATTTAGCATAGCGATTTTCCAAATTTTATAAAAGAACTAAGCATTTTTTAAGTATAGGCATTCGAAAAAGGGCTACACAAAACCTTTTTTTTTAAATATTAAGAATTTTACCTTGACTTGTTGCGGTCCACCATGGCTAGATTTTGTATCCGTATGATATGTCTGGAACACACATCACATTTATCTATAAAATTTTCACTTGTCGTTTTAAAGATTTTTTTAACATTTCCCTTACACACTTTTATTTTTTTTTAGTAAAAAACGGGCACAAAGTTTCTCAAATAGCAGCAATTCATTTTATTTATTCAGTATAATAAATTCTATCTTTTCCTATTATTCGGATTAACCTTTTTTAATTAATTTAATTGTGTCGTAGAATCCGAAACAAATCGAAACATAAAATGAATTGAGTGTGAAGAAAATATGTTATAAACTTTAGTGCCAACTTGAATTGGTCATTGACTTGCAAAAAAAAAAAAAACAAAATTAGATCATAATCAAATGGATGACATAAAAATAAACAAGCTGGAGCACGAATAAAGAACTTCCTTCATTCCTTTTTGCGAATATAGAAATGAAACAATTTTCACACTAAATGGACAATATTCACTCAATTTATGGCCAACAGACCCATTCGAGCACTTTTTGGTATACTACTCATGTAGCCCCAAAAATTTATCCCCTTATTCACATCAACTTGACTGTATTACACACATGAAACTGATGCCGAGTACTGTATTTGTTGCTTTCGGTATTTTTGCTTTCCTTTATGTGCTCGTATTAAAAATCACACGCGTTTGATGTAAGTATATATTAAACACATAAATGTATCTATATATATATACATATATTTGAATAATTCACATAACTTTTATTTTTATTGTATTTCTGGACTTTGTACGTATACTGAGTCTATGTTTGTTTGGCATCACGTAATCTTTTCAAATATTAAAATATCTCTTGGCTTTTCGCAAAAAGTCCTTTTTCAAAAATTCTTTCATTTTAGTTTTTACGTTGGTTCCCACTGATGTTGTTCCGTTGTCGGCTTTGCTTCTCCTTAAAGGCTCTGGTTCGATAAAATTTTAATTAAGTTATACCATTTGTTTATTTTTTTTTTTGCTGAAGGTTGTTAAAATTGTGGCAAGAAAATCACAAGGGTTCAAAGTCAATGTTCGAGTAATGATGTTATCGGATTTCCAGATTTCTTTGAATCGAATAAAAGAAAAGTTTTGAAAATCGAATATCAAAAGGGAGTCGATGTAGAATAACAATCCATTAGAAATTTATTTTGAGATAGGGCCGTTCGTGTTAAAGTTATTTTAAATTTTCTCGTTTTTTGTATATAAAGTAGAAAAGGACTCTTCGCAATGGAAATGACGTATTTTAAAGCCGGGTCTAAAAAGTTACAGAGGAGTTTTACAAAACCCATTTCAAACAAAGGCTAAAGAAGGGAGCAAGAATCTGCAGTTTGTTTTAATAATATTAAAAGCAGACCTCGCAGATGGTTATCTGCGTTTTTCCTTTGATTTTACTATAAAAAATTCAATAAAAAAAATCTCTTTTTTTCGGTCGATTAAAAAATGTTTTCGATTAAAAAAAATGTTAAAAAACCAACAATTTATGAAATAAAAATAAATAAATACATAAAATTCTAAATTTCGCAAAATGAAATTCTATTTTGTCATAACAAAGTCCCCGTTTATATCTGACACTTTATTCTGTGAATATTATTCTGTGATACAAAATTTTAGGTGCACAACCGTTTACACTACGACACAAAATTCTGAAGTTGATTCTTGAAAGATGCCGGAACTGAAATTTTTCATACATAATCATCGGAATAAATTCAAACTTTTACAACTTTTGCTAATTGAATTTACTCTGCGATAGATAAATAAAATTCGCGGAATAAAAATCGTTGAAAAATTCAACAAAAAATCGCAGATGTAAACGGGGCTTAAGTTGCCGATATGAAGTTGATGGACGATATGAAGTTTCCGCAAATAATCCTATTTTTACATCATTCAATTGAGGCGTTAAAAGCTAGAGTGGACCAACCCACATGTCGAAATCGTGATTTTTTTCTGTTTGAATCACTATTGCGAGTGAGTTTTTAGATAAAAATGTTTGGATGCCAAAAGAACATTTCAACATTGAGTAATAATGTCCACAGAAATTTTATTTTACAAAAATTTACAGTCAATAATAGTACAAAAGTGGAAAAGCTTCAAAAACTCGATTATGTGCCTTCGTCCACTCTAGCTTTTAACGCCTCTATTAATCTTAGTCCTGATTTAAATATTTTGAAAGATATTTATTTGGTATAAGAGAGACATCTCCAATTATCCAATAAAATATTCACAAAATGCTTGTCGAAAATATTTTTAAAATCAAATAAATAAAAAAGTGAGATGTTCACATTTCAAAAAATCTTTAATGCAGTTGGTCAATTTTCTTGACCATTGTTACTTTCGTCTGCGTTCATGACGGAGCAGGGAGAAAGTTTCTGACCAGTACAAAATCCGTTCCTGGAAAAATTATGAGAATGTACGGGCTGTCGGTCTGTCCGTTGTACGTATCTTAAACTCCTCGAGAACGAGTTGACCTAGCGACTTGAAATTTTTTGTAAATGAGTTTAAAAAAAATCTTAGTTTTCTATCAATTTTTTTTTAAATAGTTTTTTGAAAATTTCTCTAAAACTATGCGCTTTTGGGGAAAAATAAATATAACAAAATTTAAACGATATAAAATTTTCCACATTTTTTGATAAAACTCTAACGGTTCTCGAGTAATTTTGAAAAATGTTGTTTTTCACACGTTTTTCCGAAACTTCCGAATATTGCAGAGGAGAGTTTTGTGTTGGTCACAACTGATCTTTTTTTTATACCCGTATGGTGAAACCAAAGGGTATATTAACTTTGCCTTACCGTTTGTAACGCCAAGATCCCGTCATCACACATAAAAATGAATTACACCAGTGTGTTTAGAATGATAAAAATAATTGATTTTTGCATGTCCGTCCGTCTGTCTGTCTGTCCGTCTGTCTGTCCGTCTGTCTGTCCGTCTGTCCGTCTGTCCGTCTGTGGCGCGGATTGCGGGCGCACGGATTGAGCTAGAGACTTGAAATTTTGCGTGGATCCGTTTTTCGTAAAATGCGAGGCTAAGTTCGTTAATGGGCAAAAATGGACCATTAGGGGGGGGTACCCCCCATACGAACGAAAACGGTTTTTGTGAATATCTCAAAAACGGTGCATCTTATCAAAAAAGTGCAAGAACAAAAGTTATTTAGGATAAGATTCTACATAAAACTCCCATACATCAAAATCCGATTGGAATAAATTTTAAAAAATCTTATTGGAAAGTTTGACTTCAAAGTGGAATTTTGGTACAACTGTTCAAATTTTGATACGAATATCACCATACGGGTTTTCAATAATTGCCAGATTGGCAATTATAGCTTTTGTTATGTTCTTGACTATTATTACTTTCCTCTACGTTCATGACGGGGCAGATAGAAGGTTTCTGACCAGTACAAAATCCGTTCCAGGAAAAATTATGAGGATGCCCGGACATTAGTCTGTCGGTCTGTCCGTTGTATGTACTTTAAATAACTCGAGAACGAGTTGACCTAGCGACTTGAAAATTTTTGTAAATGAGTTTTTAAAAAAAATCTTAGTTTTCTTTCAATTTTTTTAAAAAAGGTTTTTGAAAATTTCTCTAAAACTATGCGCTTTTGGGGGAGAAATATATAACAAAATTTAAACGATATAAAATTTTCCACATTTTTTGATAAAACGGTTTTTAACGGTTCTTCAATAATTTTGAAAAATGTTGTTTTTCACATGTTTATCCGAAACTTCCGAATATTGCAGAGGAGAGTTTTATGTTGGTCACAACTGGTTTTTTTTTAAATTTTGTTTCTAATTGATTTTTGTAACTACGTATGTATAATCTAGCCTTAGCGGTGTTTCGATTTCGATGGATTCACAACGAAATTTTTAATTGTAAATAATGAGATGAATTTTGTAATGACAATAACAAAGTTTTTACATTTTTTCTAAGTATTCTAATTTTCAAAAAAATTAAATAAAATAAAAAATCTGCGAATCTGTTGCTCTCACTATTTTGAATTTTGATTTATATTAAATTAAAAATACATTTATGTATTTAACATAAAGTTGAACGATTTTTCCAATGTGTTTTTCAACCGGGTTCTTTTTTTCTAACAAATTTTTCTGATATTTGAAACAATATAGATCTTATTAACGAATTTTAGCCCAACCTTGTATTTCCATAATAACAACTTTAATCCACTTGTCCCAAAATGGGTTAATGCACAAAATGCAAGTGAAAATTTAATGGCAATATTTTAATGCAAGGTTCTTTTTCATTTAATTTTACATGTGTGAACAGAATCTAACCCTGTTTGATATTACTATCTTATGATATTTTTCTCCAGAATCTTATTTCTCTTTACTTGCCAGTAAATAAAGAAAAAATACACTCAATTGCGTCGAGTTAAAATTCAGTTTGTGAATCTCGTTTGATTAGATTAAAGTTGAAAATTTGATGCTGCTATTAACAGGTCCTTTGCTTATTTCATTCCATTTGGCTCGATATACTCTATGCAGATGAGATATGCGAATCATAGTCAACATAATTCTCAAGGGTGTTGAGATGGGATATAATCGTATCTATGGTTTTATGCTTTATGTATAGATCATGTATATTTATCTGTGAATGTAAGTGTTACCTACTCGTATATGCTGTTAAATGCATGCAACAAACGACCAACAACCAAAAGCAACGACAGGGAGATATAACATCGTTTCAATCTTGCATATATTTGGTATCACATAAAGATATATGGAATGCATAATCATTTTGCTATACATATTCACATTAATACATATATATATATATATATATATACATTTTCGAGAATAAATATGATAAGCTCTCTATAACATAATCTTATGTGGCAGTTGTCATTGTAATGTTGGTATTGTTATCGTGGCCGATGCTGCTTTTCTTATAAAAATTTTATGGTGACGAACATGAGAACGCATAAAAACGGCATTAGAGTGAAATATTTTTATGGCATAGCAAGAGAACGACATCATGAACATAATTTTTACAGAATATTTTCTCGTACTGAGCTACCAAAAATATGATATTGCTTTCTATATATGAAACACTATACGATAGATGGATAAGTAGATAAATTTGATAGATATGTATAGATACGTAGCGAAAGGACATCACAAATTGCACATAATTTTAGTCGTTTACATTATATCTATATAGTTGCTGATTACATATTTATTTATGTTGTTGTATCGATATAAAAGGAAGCGGAAGGATACACATACGAATCACTAGCAGCAGTATTCGCAGTTCATCAAAATTGAAACAGGAATGGAAGCAGGAGAATAATCTACCCAAGTAGCATCCTGTTTCCCGTTATCATCAGTAGCAGGAAAAGCAGGAAAAGCATCATCGGCATCATCATGATGATCCAGACTCTAGAGCACTATGAAAAGTTTACCACGGATAGCAGCAACAAACACAATCAAGAATAGAAACATTACCAGATTTGTTCGGGATTCCGAAAAGTGGATAAAAACGAAATGAAAAATCTCATCTAGAAAGCGGGCTAGCCGAGAGCAATAAGAACAAGAGGAAATCATGGAAAAAGGACGAAAATCAAAAGAAAATTCCTTCTCAAGGAAAACTTATCTCCGAAATGTAAAAAAAAGAAGAAGAATAACAAAAACTTTGATATTATAAGTTCTCGCAGGATTTACCGAAATGGAAATCAAAAAACCCTCCCCCTTGCCCATCGGTTGTGAAAAAAAAATCTCCCTTTTGCGGCAATTGTAAATCTCCGGGGCAATGAATAAATTTCCTCAAAAAAGAAAAATAACTAAGTTAAATAGTAACCAGTTTCAATTTAGTTGAGTGTCCTTTTATCACCAACCATAATCACATAAAAGTAATATTATCTAACTGATATTCACAATTCACAAACAATAACCAATATCACCAGTATTGAAAAAACACTTTTTTTTATAGAATTTTTGTGTATTTTTATTCCCGTTAAATTGTTTGAACGGTGGTACACCATCAGCTTTAGTTCGCTCACGACACGGTGAAAGCACGAAGACTGAATCGGATGGTGTTTGAACGCGCAGTTTTATACGAAAAAACAGGATATGTACCGAATTGAAGGCGATATCCTTTCGGTACGGTTTTGTATTATGTGTGTCATATTGAGTTACCGAATCGAATCCGAACCACATTACCGACGTAACATTTCGAAAACGGGATCCTTAGTACGCTCTCTCGCTCTCAACTCACCGCTCTCTCAATTTTAAACCACAAAAGGTTACGAATTCCGAAATGTATCTCGAATATAAATACAAGTTTCGAAATTGAAGCCAAGTTCGGCTGTAACATCAAATAAGGCTATTGTCCAAAGCTTGCCGTTTTCTCCATGAAACACGCACTGTTAATGTAGTTCTGGCTTGGTTCTTTATAACGTTATTGGGTGTTTCACGTGATGTCCTTTTGTGTTGTTGGCACTTTTCCCACTTGAAGGTTTTCAACTGTATTTGTTCTGAGTCACATACCATAGTGCCTTGATTCTCTCCAGATTTAATGTGTTGCTCCGAAACGAAATCTAAGGTAGAGTTTATATTTTTATCGCGAATATCGTTTAACAACCCCGTTTATACAAATGAATAGAATTTCAGTAATCAAACGCATACACGTAAAACATTTAGTATGGACACAATATTTCGTTTATGTATAGTTCCTGCGCGGTAAATTCGGTATACTCATCATCCAACTTACATTGATAAAATGAGATCTGTTAGATACTCTCTCTCTCTCAAAAAATCACTCACCAGCTTTAATGTCCTTTCGCGTTGGCCTTTTCCAAGTTTCGACTCTCACTTGACTTGATGGGTATTTTAAAGTTAATGTTGTAAGGGTGTTGAGGAAGGTCTCTCCAGAAATAGGAAATTATTAACGCTATAGTCATTATTATAATTTGTAATTTAGCTAATGAATTTTCAACAACCGAAACGATTGCATTGTTGATTTGTGAATATCTCAACGAAAATTCAACATTACGCTACAGGTTGCCTTATTCAGATATAATAATCTCCAAATTTACGAATTTCACTTGATTTTCTCATATTATTCGCATACATATTAGTATATGTGTAATATTCGTAAAGGATTTCTACACAATTTCTAGGCATGTATGAAGTTTGGTTGATTGAACTATGTGTGAATGGAAATAGCTTCAATTCTCGAAGAAAATCTCCCTTTTTGTGCAAAGAAGCTTATTGACATCCACTTGTACGTCAACATGAACTTTTTATAAGTTTAATGTTAAGCTGAGATGATCAATTTAGAGGTGGTTAATTTCATAAATTGCACCGCAATAGATTTTTTAACTTGATAATCATGATTTTGGCGACGAGAATTTTCATAATGTATGTGCTTATGTCGTGTTTTATTACTATGGGGCTGTATGAAGTTTTGAGAATGTTGATTTCTATTAGTAAACATAAGGAAAGCTTCATCTGCCAGGGGCTAATCGTCAATCACTTTCATATAGACAGACAAACTATTTATTTAAAAAATACATTTGTATGGGAAAGCGGTGGAAGGAGTGTTCCGATTGGATTTTGGTGCTTGGTATGGTTATGTAAAATGATATTCTAAACACATTTTGTCTCTATAGATTTTTCAATACGATCCACCGTTTTCGAGAAAATCGCACAAAACGATTTCATTTTTATGGGGGAGGGAAGATGGAATAGTCCAATTGAATTTTAATGTATGGAAAAGTTATGTAAAATTTTGTTCTAATCATATTTTGTCATGATATTGCTTAAGTGATTTCGAAAAGACCGCAATTGTATGCAGAAGGGGAGAAGGGGGTAAGGTGGGAAGGTGGGAAGGGGAAGGGGGGAAGGGGGGAAGGGGGGAAGGGGGGAAGGGGGGAAGGGGGGAAGGGGGGAAGGGTGGAAGGGGGAAAGGTGGAAGGGGGGAAGGGGGGAAGGTGGTAAGGGGGAAGGTGGTAAGGGGGTAAGGTGGTAAGGTGGTAAGGGGGTAAGGTGGTAAGGGGGGAAGGGTGGAAGGGGGGAAAGGAGAGTCTCGATATTGCCCATTCAAGAACTTAGCCTTGCTGTTTACAAGAAACGCAACTATACAAAATTTCAAGCCTAAAGCATTTGCACGGGAGAGATTTCTTTGTTAAAATTATTGACGAGTGTCTGGGAGTTACAATTGTTTTACTGATTTTAAGTTTTGTTTAAATTTGCTTTCTATTTTTCTAATTTTTTAAAAAGAGTTTTAAATTCAACTAAATTCAAAAACAAAATGATAAATGAACAGAATGTTGTTTAAAAATTTTGTGAAAACATTACAACATTTGTAAGATAAACTGCTTTTGAAATCGGGTCTTTTGGCTCGATGGTGTAAATAAATAAATAAACAAATCAATGAATAAATCAATCAATAAATATATAAATAATAAAATAAGTGTAAACCGTCGTTACATTCAAACGTCAAAACTTTAAATCCAAATGTTTATACCCGTATGGTGAAACCAAAGGGCATATTAACTTTGCTTTACCGTTTGTAACGCCAAGATCCCGTCATCACACACAAAAATGAATTACACCAGTGTGTTTAGAATGATGAAAAAAGTTGAATTTAGCATGTCCGTCCGTCTGTCCGTCTGTCTGTCCGTCCGTCTGTCTGTCTGTCTGTGGCGCGGATTGCGGGCGCACGGATTGAGCTAGAGACTTGAAATTTTGCGCAGATTCGTTTTTCGTAAAATGCGAGGCTAAGTTCGTTAATGGGCAAAAATGGACCATTAGGGGGGGTAACCCCCATACGAACGAAAACGATTTTTGCGAATATCTCAAAAACGGTGCATCTTATCAAAAAAGTGCAAGAACAAAAGATATTTAGGATATGATTCTACATAAAACTTCCATACATCAAAATCCGATTGGAATAAATTTTAAAAAATCTTATTGGAAAGTTTGACTTCAAAGTGGAATTTTGGTACAACTGTTCGAATTTTGATACGAATATCACCATACGGGTTTTCAATAATTGCCAGATTGGCAATTATAGCTTTTGTTATGTTTTTCATTTAAAAATGTTTTCAAATCCTTGAAAAGAATTGCCTCAATGTTGATTAATATTTTTAATACTTTTGTAAACTCATCATCTTCAAACATTTATTTATTTATTTATTAGTTTAGAATAAATTAAATAAATTAACTGTCTTTTCGATCCGGATTATCAAAAGACGATTTTATACTGTACAAATTTAAATGCGTTTGCCAATCTTGTCGAAAAAAAATATTTGCACGTCTTATCCAAAAAAAAAAAAAAAAAACAATTTTTATAAAGTCAGAATTTTACCTTTTTAATGCATTACGGAGTCTTTGTTTTTCTTCGTTTTTTTTTAATATAATTTTTATCTCATTTAGTTACAAAGTTTTTTTTTCTTCTGAAAGAAAAAATGTAAGTCTTGTTTTCTTTAATGAATATAATTACGCTGTCAATTAGCAATGTTCCGTCGAATGCTTTTTGCTTAATTAAGAGCAATTAAGCAATTTGGAAAAAAGAGATGATTCAACTACAGCAGCAAAAATATAATTGCTTGATTTGAAATTCCATTCGAATAAACCACACAACTTTAATTCATTGATGATTAATAGCAGATTCATATATACGATATTCAAACTTTAAATTTAGCACATTACTCTATAGTTAAGGCGTATAGAACCAAAATTTGTACAATATAAAATTCTAATTACGAGAGAAGGGTTGATTAAGGAACGTACAATTGAAACAATTCAAATTGCCCTTTTTTTTTAGTTATTGTTACCCGCAACGTCAATATTGATGTGTAGATACTTTAATGTCTGAGTCTCTCTTAACTTTAATTTGAAACTAGATTTCCACCCTTGGCCTGCTTCTCGACTGCTACCGGATTGCTGCTGTTGTTCGGCTCATGTGAGCATTTCTACCCGTATGCCAGCGTGAAGATATATTTTATGTATGCGTATCTATAAAGTAAAAATAAAACCCAAATCTAAAATGTCACTCCCACCCTAGTGGTTATTTAGAATACTGACAGAGGGTATAATTGTAACGATTCACAATTATCACAGAACCCTTGGTATAATGAAACAACAAGTTGAATGAAAGAATGGAATCAAGTAACTCACTCACTGTCGAGGCAGTCAGTCAAGTAGGGTATGTCGGTAGTGAGAGTCACATCAAATATCGAGTTGAGGCATATTTAATCTCACCCCATTATCAAAATGTGGTACATATCCACACCCTCGCCCTCATTTAACCCACATTCTATATATGTTCATATATGTACGTTATATATTTATAATGGATGTCGTTTATAGATGGATGTTACATAACATCTATATATATGCATTTTATTTTCTATATATATAAAGAACTGTATAACTATATGTATTAAATTAGATATAAAACCCCCGCTGTGTATCTATCTACATTAAGGGGAATATCGTTGTAGGTATGTCTAAATCAGTGACATTGTGGGATCAGCAAAGCAACAAACAACATTACACAGAACAGCACAGCAGTTATATTTTGTGTGAGTTTTAGATTTAGATTGGAACCTTTTCAGCTTCGATTGTGTGAGAATATACTGAGGGGGGTCGTTTGAAGCTGATATGGCAGAAACCATTTGTATTGTTCCAGCGGTATATCTGAGAAAGACACATGTCACACGTGTCATGGCATCTCCAATATAATAGACAATTTGGATGACCATTTTCTTGAGCGATATAATGAATTGGCATGTTTTAATTTTCGATTTTCTACAACTAATTTACCACACCTTCCCCACTACTTATATACAACTCATACGAAAACTTATCCAATTTTCTTTTTTGTTGTGAACAAATGTATCTGACAATTTTAATTAAATCGATCGAAATTAAAACTTTTGTTTGTTTGCCTTAAAGTGAAGTATCAACAAATAACTTTTGTCCAAAAGATAAAAGTTTTATAATATCAACCACAAAAGGGTTAGAAAATCCAACTAAAATGATAATAAAAGTTTGTAATAGCCAGTATGCTTTAAATTTTAAATTATTAGATAATTGTTTTCAACAAAAGTTTCTTTTTTTTTAAAAAAAAAAAGAATAATGAAAGCATAAAAACACTACAACGGTCAGAAGGAAATCGTCAATTACTTTAAATTAGACTAGAGCGAATTTTAATGAATAAATTTCCGTTTGCAAGATGAAGAAGGAGTAAGGAGTGGTCCCATTGAATTTTGATGTATGGAAAATTCAAAATAATATTTTTTTCTTTATAAGTTTTTCAATACCACACACCGTTATGAAGAAAATCGTAAAAAAAACTTTTTTCACTTGCAAGGAAGTAAATAATCCGATTTGGCCCGTTCAAGAACTTTGTCTTGCTTTTTACAGGAAATAGATTTGTGAAAAAATTCTTTCCAGCTCATTTTGTTTTAGAGTTATCATGTTACCGGCCGGATGGACAGCCAGACGAAATATAAAATTGCGCTTTAAAAAGGATTTCAAAATATACTGTAATTCTGAAACGATTACAAGAAAAAATCTAAAATGTCGTCACTCAAGTAGGGTTTAAGTAGGGTCGGGTAGGGTGAAGTGGCCCGTAGGGAGAAGTGGTCCACCACCACTTTTTTTTAGTAATAGTGACATTAGAACAGAATATGCAACTCTCATCGGTTGCTCTTGATGACAGCTTGTTTTTTATTAGTCATTGAAGTCTGCAGACGTATATTTACGCACTCTCACAGACCAGTGCCAAAAAAACATTGTTGAAAGTTTTCGTAAGTATTCACATTCACCAACATTTTGACGAATTCTTCATCAATTTCAATAAAATTATTAATCTAAAATGTTCTTTACATTATGGACTTTGTAAATCCACAGAATTTCTGCACTTTTTTCCACAATCGTTGAAGCAGCGTCATTCCGCGCAAATTAGCGTCGGTAGGGAGAAGTGGTCCACGTTTGGTAGGGTGAAGTGGTCCACCCTGTCAATGTCATATTTCGTGTTTTAAAGTATTTTTATGAGTTATTTTGAGTGTTTCAAATCGTGGCCGAAAATCGATGCGAAGCTCGATTATAACTTCTCCCAAAAATCGAGCTGAATTCGAGAAGCAGAAAAAGGCGCCGGAAAAAGACACTTAACAATTCCACCGAAGAAACCAACACCAAAACAGACCAAACGCTCATTTGTTACTTTCAAATAAACCATATTTTTGATCAAACTTCATGATTATACTTTTATTTGTCATTTGATTTTATGTTTATGCGATTTCTGGAAAGTTTTTGAGGGTGGACCACTTCTCCCTACCATTTTGAAAAAATCGAAAAATCAAAGTTTTCGATAAATGCCTAAAAATTAAATTTAATGTCAAAAAGTTGGCAATCTGTGAATGCAGAAAGTTAGCTTAGGTCCTGCGCTTGCGATTTGACTATCTTATCATGCAAAAATTCCATTTTTTGACCATTTTATGGCTAATAATAAAAACGTGGACCACTTCACCCTACCCGACCGTACGCTGAAATTCTATCTTGGTGAAACATTTAATTTGGCGTGATTAAACAACTGAATTACATTTGTTTAATACATACGATTCCAAATACTATCAAATTTTAGCTCAAGAAAAACTAGCCAATACATTTATGCAACATGTTGAAATCATGAATGCATTTCCCATAAGGCACTTTACCGCTATCTATTGTCAACTATGGATTTTCTTATGTACGAATTCAAGTTTCGCCACAAACGTATTAATTCAGAGCAAAACCAGAAGTTTTTTGTATCACCTAATTTAATTATTAATTAAGAAGTTAAGTGCTAGGCGTAAGCAAAGTTGATGAGCTCTTTCTATGGTTCTAATGTGTTCAGTTTTAAAAACTTACACCAGATAATTGTTATATTATTATATTCTAGCATATGACAAGTGACATCTTACACTGTATATGCACATATGCTTCACTTGTTCAGCTTGTTTCAAAACTATTTTGTTTCACACAACTGTCAAATTAAGTTTTGTTACTCAAGAGACTCCTCACACCAACGGAATGATGATGCATTCACATATGTTGGGGTGTCGTTATTTGTTCAATTCGTGGATGGATAAATTATACTCCTAGCATAACTCTGTAAAATTATACTTGGTAGTTTCATGTTTCTAACTAAACTTATAAATTAACGCCATGTGTTAAAACTTTTTCGTCACAATGTTCTTTACTTTGAACGTGTTTTTGGTTAGGGATGATGATTAAATATTGGGTATAAACGATATTTAGTTTTTGATTATTTTCTCAGTTATAATCGAGTCTTCCTAAGCTGTCAGCTATTAGATGCACCTGTTTTTTTTTTTGTTTATTGTTTCTATTCATAAATTACATTATGATCAAAGTAAGTAATGCAGTGTGAATACTAAAGTAAAAACATATCACAAATTATATTTTGTGAACTAAAATACAATTCTATTAGAAACTCGCTACAATAGCCGTCAATTTACGCCACGGGAGTAGATTTTAACAGAAACTTTTTTTTATACCCGTATGGTGAAACCAAAGGGTATATTAAATTTGCCTTACCGTTTGTAACGCCAAGATCCCGTTATCACACACAAAAATGAATTACACCAATGTGTTTAGAATGATAAAAAAAATTGAATTTTCCATGTCCGTCTGTTCGTCCGTCCGTCTGTGGCACGGATTGCAAGCACACGGATTGAGCTAGATACTTGAACTTTTACGCAGATTCGTTTTTCGTAAAATGCAAGGCGAAGTTCGTTAATAGTCAAAAATGGTACCCCCCATACGAATGAAAATGTTTTTTGCAAATGTCTCAAATACGGTGCATCTTATCAAAAAAGTCCAAGAACATAAGTTATTTAGGATATGATTCTACATAAAACTCCCATACATCAAAATCCGATTGGAATAAGTTTTAAAAAGTCTTATTGGAAAGTTTGACTTCAAAGTGGAATTTCGGCACAACTGTTCGAATTTTGATACGAATATCACCATACGGGTTTTCAATAATTGCCAGATTGGCAATTATAGCTTTTGTTATGTTTATTTCATAAAGTTGTCAAATGATCCAAGATTTTTTCAATATCTTTATCTTAACCCTTAAAGGCTTGGTGGTACACGCGATGTACCACCTTTTTTGTAACAAATACTGCACGGTTGTATCAAAATTGTACCACCAATTAAACCGTCTTTCATTGCCGTATGATACTTTAAAATGGTACCACTAAAAAAATCAAAAAAAAATTTTTTTTTCGAGTGTCGGAAGGGTGAAAATATTTGCTATTTTTCTGTGCCTCTAAGGGTAAGGATACACGACGAGAGACTTTGGTCTCTGAGACCAAAAATTTCGCCTCTGGATACAAAGAGACCTGTGTATACACTTCGGAGACCGGAGATTTGTACCCTAGACCCTAGAGACTTGATACTTGGAGACAAATCTCCAGTCTCCGAAGTGTATACACTGGTCTCTTTGTATCCAGAGGCGAAATTTTTGGTCTCAGAGACCAAAGTCTCTCGTCGTGTATCCTTACCCTTAGGGTTAAAGGAATTTCGTGATTTAGTCTCCTCGAATTTGAATAACGTAACAATTTCACATGGTTTGTAACCATGAGTTGGAGTGAAACATTTGTAAGGTGTTGCTACCCATCAACAGAAAAAGCCTTAAAGTCCATTTGTAAATGGCTAATGTATTAGCGATTTTTGCCGGAATTTTTCCGTGAATTTTCTTGAAAATTTCTTCCGACAAGTTTATTTATGTATCGCGGATAAATTTACAGATTTAGAATTTATTCCAGCGGTTTTATATAAAAAAATTCTAGAATAAATTCCATAATTTTATTCTGTAGTCCCTTAATCAAATCTATATCAAACGTATCGTTACCAAAAAGCAATCGTTTTTTTTAATTTATTTACCCACTTTAAATATTTTAAAACTACAAACACGGAAAAAAATCCACATAGTAATCGTTCCTATAAAATGGTGGAAAGTCATTATAGGAGTCATTGCACCATTTTGTAGGAAAGGCTTCAATAAATGTTGGAACTAGTCCTACTTTTCGTGGAATCATTACTATGTAAATAGGGCTGAGAGAAGAATGGCCACATTCCAACAAAAGTAGCACTCGTCCCTAGTTTGCATTGGAGACGTTGTTAATCTGAGGTGGAATCATTACTATATTATGGAATGGAATCATTCCCACTATTTTTAGAAATGACTCCAATATTATGTAGGGCTCAGTCCTACAAAAAAAATGGAATGAATCCTAAGTTTTGGTGGACTCATTCCTATGCAAATAGGATTCAGCGAATATGATAATTCAAGTCGAATTTTTTCTTCGATTATAATTCACACGTGGTTTGCGAACTCGGAGTATATATAGCTTGGACCTGCCTAGTGTCATACTCCAACACTTGTGTCGGAAAATTTTTTTAATTACAGGGAATTTTTTTTACTCGAGCTATTTGATATCTCGAATATTTTCAAGCCCCGGACTTCCCTATCTCGAATGTTCGATAACTCGAATTTTTGTTTGTCCCATTTATATTGGACAGGATCCAATAAAAAAAAAGTCTCCAGTCCTATACAGATAGGACTTGATGCTGTAATTATAGGAACGTGTCCTATTTCAAATTAGAATGTCGCGAATATATATAGGAGAGAATCCAATAATCAATGGAGACATTACAACGTTTTATAGGATTGAGTCTTTTACAAAAGGGAATGTCGCCATATTTTTGTCGTAACCAGTCTAACATATATAGTAATCTCTCCAATGTAACACGTTGGAGTCTTTGCCATAATTTTGGGAATGGTTACACCAAAAAAAAAGAATACGACCACTTTTTGTTGGAATGTGTCCTAAAAAATGTGGGAGCTGTTACACCTTTTTTATAGGAATGATTCCCATATTTGGCCACTATGCCGTTTTTCCCATTTATGGTGAACTGGAGCATGCGATTTTGGTGGAATGGTTCCTATATGTTTTTTCCGTGAAGGTGAAGGCTAAATGACACAATTTAAATAAATAAAGTTTTTAATATATCCAAAAATTTTAACAAAAAAGATATAGTTTAAAATAATCAACTCGAACAAAGAGATTATATCTAGAGCATTCAATCCCGGGTACCCGAAACCCGGGTACCCGGGAATCCCGGCCATTTTCTGGAACCGAAAACCGGGTTTGAATTGGGTAAAATTACCCGGTTTTCGGTGCTGAAAGCAAGCAATTTCTTACTTGCTAAAATATCAAAATACTGTTCGTTCGCTGCTGAATATATACGAAATACATATTTGTAAGTACATATTTCTGTTAATAATAACTGTAAATTAAAAGATTAATGCAAAAACATAACAAAAGCTATAATTGCCAATCTGGCAATCATTGGAGACCCGTATGATGATATTCGTATCAAAATTCGAACAGTTGTACCAAAATTTCAATTTGAAGTCAAACTTTCCTATAAAATTTTTTAAAACTTCTTCCAATAGAATTTTGATGTATGGGAGTTTTATGTAGAATCATATCCTAAACAACTTTTGTTCTTGCACTTTTTTGATAAGATGTACCGTTTTTGAGATATTCGCAAAAAACGTTTTCGTTCGTATGGTCCATTTTTGCCCATGAACGAACTTAGCCTCGCATTTTACGAAAAACAGATCTGCGCAAAATTTCAAGCCTCTAACTCAATCCGTGCGCCCGCAATCCGCGCCACAGACAGACGGACAGACAGACGGACAGACAGACGGACGGACATGCAAAATTCAACTTTTTTTTATCATTCTAAACACACTGGTGTAATTCATTTTTGTGTGTGATGACGGGATCTTGGCGTTACAAACGGTAAGGCAAAGTTAATATACCCTTTGGTTTCACCATACGGGTATAATTAAGCCATCCGATTACATTTTCTTTACAAAGTCTCTTTAAAACAACGACAATATAATAGATTTATATGCGCTCACAGAAAGTATTAAATTTCCTGTAAAGTTAAAATGGATTTTTTTATGTATAGGCAGGGAACAACTATTATATAGAATGGAAAATAAGAATTTTCCTCATTAACTTCCACTAGAGTAAGCACTACACTATAGAAATTGGTTTTGTCATACACTCAATGAAAAAAATCAAATATGATGTTTTCTTATAATGCCACAGAGTAATTCAAAAGGTGAATTTTTCAACTGTAATTTTCGGATGTACGCTTCCAACGCAAAAAATTTTGTAATTTCTAATTTTTTTTTTGGTAATTTCTTATTTTTTTTTTGGTAATTTCTTATTTTTTTTTATATTTTCAGCACCGGTTCCAGAACCGGGTACCCGGTTCTCGAAGATTCTAGCACCGAAACCCGGTTCCTTAAAATTGTCTCGGTGCTGAATGCTATAATTATATCGAAACGTTCTTCAGTTTTCAATTAATAAAAATAATGCCTTTCATGCGTCGTTAATCACTGAAACAATATATTTAAAGTCGTAAATTTCTTAAATATCCTATAGCCCCATTTGAAGAGATTCTTATACGATATTATTATTGACACACTTAATGCTATTGCGTAAATACACACAAAAAAAATCCTTATTTAATTAAGAAAAACCCCCAAATGGTTAATGTTCGCACCTCAAGGGTCAACAAACCTATTCGAATCTAATCAATTTTAAAAATGTTCTTAAAACTTCCATTATAGCGATTTTCTCATGTAATAAAATGTTCCGGTTCTGTGTCCCATTCATAAGAATGAAATTCACTGAATTACAAAACACAACAGCAAAAAAAAAAATACAGAAGAATTGAGAGAAATCTTTATTATGGTCGGTAGGGCTGAGTTTTGGGCTTGAGCTAAAGCTAAGTCTTCGGCCCTGATGTCTATCCGGTGTCCTGTCTCAGATATATTTACCTCTATACCGAAATACGAGTATATAAACAGCTTACTATACCACCCAAAGGAATTTTCTTTTCGCTTCCTCTTTATTTTATTCGAGGGTTTTTTGTTCTCCCGTTTTTTTACAGTTACTTTGCGCTCTTCATTTTGTTTACTTAATTTTGAAATGATGTTTTTAGGGGCATGAAACGTTAACGTTGATTTTATCGAGATTAGTCACCCCTTCTAAATTCAATCCCTTAAAATGAGATTAGACCAAAGAAAATGTGCGAGATTTAAAGATACACAAATCAACCCACAGTTTAGGGTGGTGTCCTTCTTTTTTTTCCTTCACTGGAACTAAATTTTTTCCAATGCGTATTACCGGGTGCTTCCCGAAAGGACAGAGCAAAGTATACCAAAATGGTAAAAACGAAAAAAAAAACAAGAAACTTGGGAGAAACGTGAATATCAGACAAATACGAACAAAAAAATTAAAATTAACGAAGAACACACACTGTAAGGAAAAAGATATAAATAAAATGAAAGTTTCTTTTGTTTATTTTTTGACAAAAACGAAACAGGATTCCCTTAATCTCTCCGGGACTATTTAAAAAAAGGTAAAGGTTAAGTGTAGTGGTCGCCGCAATGTTTGAATAAACTTAGTTTATGGCCATGAATGTTTAGGTAAAGCAAATTAATTAATTTTAATTAACACTCATAGTACACTTTTTCCTATTACCTACTTACGTTTAATTGATATTTGGTCGCTTGAGTGCTACCTAACCATTCAACACTGATGAAATTAAACGAATAAAACTTTTTGTTTGAGATATTTTTAAATATGGTAGAAAGGGAAGCAAGTAAAATATAAAGTAGCTTTTACTCAAATACATTTCGTCAGCAGGAAAAATTTTCACATCGAAAATACCTAATTAACTAATTGGAAATTTCATGAAAGTTTCATTCTCTGCGATAGCAGAGATGAACTTAAATTTTATTAATTTTACAAGTCAATATCAAAGTTATTTTATGTTTAAAATTTCATCTGAATTAAATATTTTCTTTTCAAAGTTTCAAAATCAAGTTTTTTTCTAGTAGTAGTAATTTAAAACTCTAGTAAAAATATTTAATGAAATGTTGAACAAAAATTTCCACTTTAAAGTAAATTTTAATTCATTCGACCGAAATGAGCATTTTGATGTTTAGAATTTTTACCTTGCAGGCTTCTTAGCTTTTCATTTGTTCATTTCCTGTCCTGTCTACCATAAAACTTTCGTATGCAAATGTTGATGTTTAACAAACATCATATAAACACTGGCAAGGACATCATCTATTAATTTTTTATTATGTCTGTATGACTACAAGGGTATGGCAAGTGTGACTTGTTTTGTATTTTCTTCTATGAAGTCTTAACATACAAAAGGTATATAGAATTTGAGAGATGTAGGAAATATGTGAGTATAGTATGCGTATGATCCTTTCATAGTAGAAGATATTTTCCCAATTCCATGAAGAGGTGGTTTCCGTTTTGTTCCTTTCTATTTGTGTTTTTGGTTTCAACAAAAATTTCTTTCCGTTTTTCGTTTTCAAATATTTTTTGGTTGTTCTTATACATATATATATTTTTTTTTTCGAGTATGCTGTGCAGTACACAGTACACACATTGATTTATTACATAAAGCATGTAATATAGACGCAACAATTCCTTTCTGCACATTCATGATCCTTACGTGATATATTCTAAAAAATGATGGCCTGCGAGAAGAATTTGTATTTTTATATAGACTACATTTACGTCCGTGAGGCAAAATAATGTTGGGGGCAAACAGCAAAAGCTGCCAGTACAATGACACAATCCTTAAAATGTAAACGGTGATTTCTTTTTTTTTTTACTTTTCTTTGTTTCAGATATGTATGAAAAGAATTTTTTATTCCAGAAATGCCATGCTCTTGTGTTATTTATATTGTAACTCTAATGTTCCACCCAAACTGAAATGAACTTGGGTCCAAGGAAATGTTTTCCCCGATTTTCTGTTTTTTTTTTCATTTTTGATGCTTTGCTCATTTTATGGCAGTCTGTATACTAAATTTTAAAGTTTTAAAGCTCAATATTGCTAAAAACATGCACAACGGGAATTTAAACATTTTCATGTTAGAACAGGGGCGGCTTATGTTTCATTTGTGTGGGAATTTTCCATGACTTACAACAATATGACTTCTTCAAAACAAAATATTAATAAATATTTTATCGATTTCTTGTTTATTGAAGAATAAAGTTAATACTACCTAATTGAATTTATGATTGTGCTTGAGAACTTGAACTCTGTATTAATTAAAATTGGTTTATTTAACATATAATATGGAACACTTGTGTATAATTAAACTACAAAACATTGACAATTAAATCAGAAATTTTTAAACAATCTTTTTATAATCGTCATGAAAAAATCGCCGTATTAGAAAGCAGTCCCAAGAAGACCGAGCCATGCTTGGCGATCTCAAAATCCTCCTTCTGCCTCTGTCTCTGAGTAATTGAATCCGATTGTAATTGCAACATGATTCGTATAATGAGGTTCAGGGAACTTGATTGTTTCGTAATTGCTATTTATCGCTGCCGATAGATATCTAAAAAGTGATATTTTTAGATTGCATATCGAAAAACCTTACTCCCTAGCAATATTGCGAATTTTGATTAAGATACCTTCACGTAATTCGAAGTTACCTGGCGAGGGGTATCGAGGGGAGGGAAAAGTCAGGTTTGTAGTGGATAGATCGAAAGCCCTTAGCCCCCTAAGTAATAATGTAAAGATTCATTAAGATCGGACCACCCAATTCGAAGATAACAGGCGAGGGGAATTTTCTCAGAGGTGAGACCTATCTTCATCGGTTTTTCCTAATCCCTAGCCCCCGCCCCCAAGTTTCGTGAAAATCGTTAGGCGGGTTTTCGAGATCGTTGTGCAGACAGATAGACAGACAGACAGACAGACATTCCTCGTATTATATTATAGGATTGAGTGATTGTATTTCGTATTATCCTAGTTTTAGATTACAGATATGCATCGAATTACAACGTATATTGAAACGTCTTACATAGAGGACTAGGATTTTTACTTTTCTCTTCTATAGAGGGAAAGTATTGTGTTCATGACGGAGATCGACTCAAGAACGGAGGCAGATAGAAACTTCCTGATCAGTACGAAATCCGTTTGTTTTTTTATATCTCCAATAGTTCCTTTTTTTTTGTATGCATTTTTTCAAATTTTTTTTCGCTGCATTTTTTTAAATAAAAGCTTTTTTTTTAATTTGCTTTTTTTTCCTTTTTTTTTAAAGATCAACTGATAATTTCGACATTCAAGATTCCCTGCTGCCTGATTATCCCCCAATGCCATTGTATTTCTATTATTATACCGCATTGCCAACATCTATGCTCTTTTATGAACAAATGCAAATTCAAAGGAAATAATGCGCCTCAAGCGAAATTTCTTAAAAGGAACACGAAGCTAGGTCAAAAGATAACAAAAGCTATAATTGCCAATCTGGCAATCATTGGAGCCATGGTGATATTCGTATCAAAATTCGAACAGTTGTATCAAAATTCCTCTTTGAAGTCAAACTTTCTAATAAGATTTTTCAAAATTTATCCCAATCGGATTTTGATGTATGGGAGTTTTATGTAGAATCATATCCTAAATAACTTTTGTTCTTGGACTTTTTTGATAAGATGCACCGTTTTTGAGATAATTGGTAAAAAGCGTTTTCGTTCGTATGGGGGGTATCCCCCTAAAGGTGGGTTTAGAAACACGAGCATTTTCATTTTTACTGGCAAAGTGAGCGGGATAGCGAAATTCAAATTTACGTGCGCAAAAAGTCGATCACATCAGTGTCTCACACGTACTTTCCCTTCCACTTTATGGCGAACTGTCACTGCACATCACCTTCTCGCAGCAATACGTTTGTTAGCACTTCAATTTCACCCAACAAAATCATTTTGTGTGATGTTATAATTAATAACATAATTATTATTACCTCCCGTTTCCATTTAAAATGCGTAGCTTTCAAATAAACATCGAACTTAACCTTACTTTTGCTGGCTGCCATAATTCCCCATAATTCAGGGGTAACATTTTGCTGGCATGGCGGGGAAGTCCAATGTGTTTGTTGTTGTTTACTGCCATAACTTTCCTATCGTCGACGAAAATTATGGATAGTAAAACCACTACATGCAAGCAAAATTTCCAGTAAAATTTTTACTGAGTGGTTTCCCGTCCCTTTCCCACTTGGTGAAAAAGTCATAAGAAATCTGGCATTTCACTCACTTTGCCAGTAAAAATGAAAATGCTCGTGTTTCTAAACCCACCTTAATGGTCCATTTTTGCCCATTAACGAACAAAAAATAAATCTGCACAAAATTTCAAGTCTCTAGCTCAATCCGTGCGCCTGCAATCCGCGCCACAGTCAGACGGACGGACAGACGGACAGACGGACGGACGGACATGCGAAAATCAATTTTTGCGTCCCAGTGACCGGGAAACAGGGTGTATAAATATCAATTTTGTTTTTTTAAAATTAAATTTTAATCCTTGACTATTGCTGCAATTTTCACATTATGAAAGATCATTTGGCTTCGAAATTATACTCAACACCCACCAATATGCTTCTAATGTTCGTAATTAAACACTGCAGACCGAATTTGTCAAAGTTAAGCCAAGATGAAAAGGTGTTCCAGATGAAATGACATTCTCCTCAGTTATTTGGAAATGTTAAACCCTTGGTCATAAAGTCCATATGTTAGTAAGTATCGGATTCAAAGGAGACCTCGGGTTTTAATCTAATATTTCAATAGGTAATTGTTGAACAGAAATTTTACCCACAAGAAACCAAAGAACTTCTCGTTAACCTGAGGAAAATGTTATGCAAAGCTTCTAATGTCATAGCTACAAGCAGACCCTAAACCTAAAACTCCTTTATTACATACAAGTACTATGCTCTTACACTTGAGATGTCAGTTTCAGCGAGAAGGGCGCTCATGTAATTGGAGTGGCCGTAATTAATTTTTACGCAACCCCTTTGCATCGCTCCCTTAATGTTAAGTCTCTGAATTCTGTTTACTGTACACCCAATACCGAATGAGACAGGACCACATCTCTTGGACGTTATGCGGATGTGGTAGGTACAGTTTTCAGTCCTCTTAACACGATCTGAGATTAATTGGATGAGAAAAGCTAACAATAATTATTTAAGTTTGTACACTGAATATGAAATTGTATTGGTGTAAATATTGAATGACTAAAATACATGGACATATATTACATTTGATCAACTCCTTTTCATCCATAATATATACAGCACTATGATGCAAAATTACAAATCTACGTATTGTTGATTTATGTGCAGTATTGCGTTTGCTAGGAAATTGGCTGCGAATTCTAAGTATTCTTACTGCAAAACAAGCAGCATAATATTTTATATGGTAATTTAGGGGCGGGTTGCTATTGACTACGGGAGATTTATTTGCTGCAAATCATGTTGAGTGCAAGCAAGGATTTTACAAACAGGAAAATGGAAAAAATCAAGTGGTTTTTAAATGAATATTTTGACTATAATTTTAGAGCGTGAAATTTTGCATGTTTTCGTGAGAATGTTTCAATTTCGTAGCCGCAATTTAATCTACTTTTTTATGTATGTTAAGTTTTTTGCTTCAAAACTGAAAAAAGGTTTTAAAAAAATTACTCTCTAACAAGATATTGTAAAGGGTGGTTAAATTTTAAGGGCCGATGTTGAATGTGAACCACACCTAAACGTCAAGTTTTTTTCTGCATTTCATTTGACATTTCTCAATTTCAGACTAACTCAATTTGAACCATGGAAAGATACACAATCGAGCAACGCGTTAAAGTTATTCAGGCTTATTATGAAAATGGGCGTTCAAATCAAAATGCATATCGTGCACTTCGTGAAATACGGCCCGATGATGCCGCCAGCCCATAAACTGCACCAAACAGTCACTCTTTGTGGGTGCATTGGTTTTTCGACAATCACTCTTGGATTATCATTCGCCCAAATGCGGCTGTTCTGCTTATTGACGAATCCACTGAGGTGAAAATGAGCCTCATCACTGAAGATGATTTTCTTCGAAAATTGATCGCCCATTTTCATAATAAGCCTGAATAACTTTACCGCGTTGCTCGATTGTGTATCTTTCCATGGTTCAAATTGAGTTAGTCTGAAATTGAGAAATGTCAAATGAAATGCAGAAAAAAACTTGACGTTTAGGTGTGGTTCACATTCAACATCAGCCCTTAAAATTTAACCACCCTTTACATATTTGCAAAAAAAAAAAAAAATCAAACAAAATTAAACAAAAAAGAATAATTTATTTATGGAGCTAAAATTGAAACAAGCCGTTTAAGTAAACGATAACTAAACGCCCTTCGATTTTTTATACTGTCTTAAGACTTTATGTTTGTTGCGTGACAAATGATAATTTTATTGACATAGTATGTATATTAGTGTGTGTACTTTGTACACATTCAATATGTAAAAAGAGTTTGAAACGCAACAAACCTGACACCAAAAGCGAAAGTTTTTATCGCAATTCGATAGATAAAATTGATCATAAATTTTTCGAGTGTTTCTAAGTATATTTACCCACGCAATCAATAAGTATAAAGCTAATGTCAATAGAAAACATAAAACAGTATAAAAAACATTCCTAGACTCAACAATGGAATTACATTGACAGCAAATCTTTTTTTCGTGGAAAAGGCATGGAAAACATGGTTAATGTCATGATAAATTGAACTAAAATAGAATTGGTAGTAGATTGATTTTAATTTTTTGGTTGATGTTATTCACTCATATTGTAAATTTCAACTATTTTGTTTAGAATTTAAATTCCTCAAATTGAAAACAACTCAGACGACAAGAAAAGTTAAAGCTAAATTTAAACAAAAAAATTTTTACAGGTTTTTTGCAACACACTTTTGAAAAAAGTAGCAATCACGCACCGTATTAGAGTCCGCTCAAGATTTTAGCAATAATTCGCTTTTAGTGAAAGTTTTTAACAATTTTTTGGGGGTTAACCCAGCGTTTCTCAACCTTCCAGTATTCGCGGCCCAATTTTCAATCAAAATTGTCATCGCGCCCCCCCTGCACACAATAAAATGTATACAATAATAACGTAATTTGAGTATTTTGGCGCTAAACTTACACTACTACCCTAATTTTAAACCCAAATTACCAAGAAAACAGTAATTTATTGACATTTGGCAACACCGATCCTCAGCGTTGCCAAAACAAGAATCCGCTGCCTTTTTATTGCTCTTGCGTCATTTTTGCGGTTTCGCGAGAAGTTGTTTTAACCCTGAAATCACAATGAACGCGAAACTGGCGCAGAAACTGTCACTTAAAAGTCTGGTTCCCACAAATTGTTTGAAGTGAGCACAATGAACGAATAGAACGCAGCTACAATGTAACCGCAACGCAAAAGTTTGCAAACTTCTAACTTTGTCGCAGAATTCTGCGTTGACAGTTCATAAAGTGAGGTTGGAAAAATGTCGTTCGAGGAAAAATTGATAGCCTTAGTGCAAATAACAAAGATAAAGACCAACAAAGCAAATTATCGCTTCAAAATTATCCATTTTTGTAATTTTTCCAAGTTTATACCACTTTATATTATGTCACTTGTACTACTTCACGAGCTGCCATTGTGCTCTGCCGCTAGAATTTTGCACTGCGTGACAGTTCAGAGCGTTGTAGTTGCGTTGGTTTCGCGTTCATTGTGCTCCAAGCGTAAGTTAATAAGTTAATTATTAAATATTATATCGAAATGTATTTTGTTTTGTATGTGGAAATGTACTTTCCTTTCAGTCAATTAATAAACTTTTTTAAATATTTTGTCTTGGATATGCTCGCGTCCCCCCTTAAATGTACTCGCGCCCCCCTAGGGGGGCGCGCCCCACAGGTTGAGAATCGCTGGGTTAACCAATTTGCCACACTAAATCGAGGTCAATACGGTGTAAAAAGAGTTTTAAACTCCTTCAAACTAGAATGTAATAAAAAATCACCGCGCTGCGTTATTAAGTTTTGATTGAGTAACACCGCGAGTTGTTTCCTGTTAGCTATCTTTTGGGGCGGTGTTAATTTTTTACCAACTTTTCCCGGGTTTTTCAAGGGTGTACCTACTTTTATACCTACTCAATTCAAATTGTAGTTCATCAGACTAAAATCTAAGTAATCCTTGCGTTTTTGACAATAAAAATACAAACATATTATCAAATACATAATTTTAATACACAACAGTGTGTCATCTAATAAAAACACTACCCCTATTTTTTAAAAGCTTTGCAATGTCATTAATTTGATTATCCCCTTAGAATCTAGTACCACATAATTCTCCAAAACGTAATATTACAAGGACTTTGGGGAAATTTGGGGTACACCAAACTGTTATAATTTCCCAAGCATGCGTATTTTCGGTAAGCTAATAGAAGATTTTCAAGGTAAACACGTTGCCAGTTTTTAACACAAAATCACTCCAGTTTTTATCCCAAATCGAACATGCGCGTTGGAAAAAATTTTATTCAGAAGGCATTTAGTGATTGAATCACCATCGTTGTGGCTCATCAATATATTGGAACAAACAAGTGGTATCGACTATAATAGCATCATTCTCTTGACTTTCATTGAAAATTCCTCTATGAAAAGGTTAATCCTTTTCCGAAAACATATTGGCGCGTATTCATAGTCGGTTTTTAAACACAGCTTTGGTTAAAGAGTTTAAACTGACAAAAAACCATAGCAAACTGAATACGCGCCATTAAGAATAGTAAAAAAAAACCGCAAGAGCGAAGTAACAGCAGTTTAACTAAATATGAAGATTGAGGAAATGTTTTCTAGGTCAATGTCTGGCGCTTTGAAAAAAAAAACTTTACTCATTGAATCCCTGGAGTTAAATTGAACTTTCTGAAATCCCATTTCTGATTACTTTGAGAAAAATATTAATCCGGGTCATATAATTTCAGTAATTAACAATTTGATATAAAAAAAACTTTTCTAAATTACTTATTAGTTTTAAAATGTGAACGACAAGCTGTCCATAAAATACGTCACATTGAATTTCGCGTTTTCTTCCCTCCGCCTCCTCGTCCTTTTTTCGGAATTTTCGTAAACTCTTCTCCTCTTTTCCATTTAAGTGTGAGAGGAAAAACACTTTTTGATAGCGTTAGAAAAATTTTTTCCATCCGCTATTTTGCATATTATTCTAATCAAATCACCAGAATACCCACAATCAATAAAGGATTATACCCTTTCAATTCGCAATGAAAATCTATTTGAATTTTTGAATATGAAATAATCTGAATTGAAATCATATACAAAAAAAAACACGTCCATCAGACCCAAGCTTAGATTAAAAACAAAATATCGATCCCTGACTCATTTACATTTTGCAAAAGGGACAAACTTTTTAATCATGAATTTCATTTTCCTTAGCATTTTCCCTTCATGTACTTTTTTGGCGCTTTTCTGGTTTTAGTCTAGCGTTTCTTTGATGACAGAACTGAACTTCATACAAGTCATCATCCGAAAATGAGCAGAAAAGCTGCCAGGAAGTATCCCACAAGGGAATGAAATACTTCTTCTCTGATAACCAAAAAAACTAAAAAAAAAAAATAGGACAAAATGAAAAAAATGAGTGGAAAAGAAAATTCTCCTGCGGTTATACAAAAGATGACAGATGCAGGTTTTCATTCCAAAGGATGTATGCGCCAAAGAAGAAAAACCCTCAGGAAATACTCGAAAATGGAAAAAAATCCCTACTTTTCATCATTTGGAAACTTGCCTCAAAATACAATGAAAATAATTAGTGCACTGACGTGGCTTGTACAATGATAATAAAAATGGTGGTAAAACGGGGAGGGAAAGTAAAAAAAATGAATCTAAATGTGCAGCACCATAAAAGTCTTGACCATAAAGTTGTTGAAATGTCGGTCGAGAATTGCGGCATTTCCTTATACCTAATACAGTCATAAAATGTACTGCTTTTTTGCAATCTACCTCTGTCTCTAATTCAATAAAACGCTTTCAAAAGAACCAAAGAATTAGACTTACGAAGAACAAAACCATTATTTTATCCGGCTAATTATGAGAATTTTTCCGTCTATTTTATTATTTGTACAAGAAAGTTCATAAGTTCAGGGAACATTAAAAAAAGGAGGCGACTGAAAATTTGCTACTTGAGAAAGTCCAGAGTTTTCTTTTCATTCACAGAATTAGTTAATTAGATAAAATATTCATAACACACTTCAATCTCATAATTAACATAATTTTAATAATAAATGTTATCGATTTATTCCTGCAATGTTTTATATTTTTGTGACAATATCAATGGTAGGTAGCTTTGTATGTTTGTAAGCTTATACTTGAAGTAAAGTGTCGTTTAGTGTTAAAATTTTGGTGTGATAATTGTCTGATAGAAATTTGTTTCTGATATTACCAAACTACAAGTTTCAACATATGTAATTCCTTTAAAAATCTAGTTTTTCTTTTTGTTAGATATTGTATTTCATTAGGCGCATTCAGTGAATTGAGCCGCTCTGGAGCGGCTCAGTAGTTGTTAAAAAAGCGCTCAGCTGAGCCGCTCAGCATGCCCCGAACGCACCGCTAAGTGCATGCTGATCGAAAACCATCAACTGTCAAATTGCCTTGAGTTTTAATAAAACGGGATCAACTTTTTTGACGTTTCGCACCGCTCACTAACTGAGCGTACTTTTATGCCGCTCAGTAAAAAAGCTGAGCCGCTCAGAAAGAACGGTTGCATTCAGTAACTGAGCCAGTGAGCTGCCCAAAAAACTTCTGAGCAGCTCAGTTCAATGCGCCCATTAGGAATTTTTCTGCTCAGATATCAACTAAAGTTATAATCAGCAACAAAAAAACACTTTTTCTAAGGCCCCGTTTACACTTGCAAGGTGTAATAAAATCGCAATTCACGAATTTCCCGTTTTTTTTTTTAAAGTACATCCTTGCATCAATTGTATAAAAAGCTTTCCTATCTAACCCGCCTAATTTTATCTTTGACTAGCTTGAAAGAACCCGGCGTTGCCCGGGTAGTAATAAATTTTTGAATATGAAAAAATCCTTTTTTTTTCAAAAGTATTTTGATGTATAGAAAAATTATGCAGTAATTATATTTCAAACAATTTTCTGTTCATATTTTTTTTGGTTTGACGCACTGTTTTCAAGAAAATTGCAAATATTTTTTCCATCTGCTTGGGAGAAAGGGAATAGAGCGAATTCCCTTATTGCCAGACACTTAAGATTTTTGCATTTATGTTGTAACATATGTTGAACAACCATAAAATAGTTTCAGAGATAGCTGAGGAGGGGATTGGTCGAAAATTTACCCTGACAGATAACCTATCCAACACTAAAAATTGTATAAAAATCCGTTCTGTAGTTTAGTAGATAGCAGGAGAGGGGGCTCGCACCATGTAGAGCGGAGTAGTTTGAGTGGATGAACATTTCTTTTATGATTGACCTGCCCAACACTGAAAACCGTATTCAAATCCCTTCAGTGGTTCAGAAGATAACAGGCGAGGGGGTGAAAGGGGAGCCGATACCGCGACCACACCTAACTATAAATCGTGGTCATGATACATAGTCTATGTTGGTGCAGTAGTTCTTGAGTTTATACGTTACTCCATCTCACAAATCAAAAAAATTTATAACTCTATCTCACAAATCAAAAAAAAAAAAAACGTTTCCGCACCCCAATAAGTTTGTTGCTGCATTCCAGATTGGGGACCTCCACACTATATGTGTATCAAATCAAACCAATCGCTGGACACAAAAATGAACTACACCAGGGTGTTTGGAATGACAAAAGATTTTAATTTTAGCATGTCCGACCGTCTGTCTGCCCGTCCGTCTATATATCCGTGAATATCATAACTTTCGGAAGGATTGAGCTAGAGATTTGAAATATTTTCAGTTGCGTTTCTCGTAAATGGCAATGCTAAGTTCTTGAACTGGCAAAATCGGACCATTCCCTTCTCCATATAAATGAAACTTTTTTCGCAATTTTCTCGAAAACGGTGAATCGCATTGACAAATTTATAAAGCTAAAATGTTTTTTATACCCGTATGGTGAAACCAAAGCGTATATTAACTTTGCTTTACCGTTTGTAACGCCAAGATCCCGTCATCACACACAAAAATGAATTACACCAGTGTGTTTAGAATGATAAAAAAAATTGAATTTTGCATGTCCGTCCGTCTGTCTGTCCGTCTGTCTGTCCGTCCGTCCGTCTGTCTGTCCGTCTGTCTGTGGCGCGGATTGCGGGCGCACGGATTGAGCTACAGACTTGAAATTTTGCACAGGTCCGTTTTTCGTAAAATGCAAGGCTAAGTTCGTTAATGGGCAAAAATGGACCATTAGGGGGGGTACCCCCCATACGAACGAAACCGATTTTTGCGAATATCTCAAAAACGGTGCATCTTATCAAAAAAAGTCCAAGAACAAAAGTTTTTTAGAATATGATTCTACATAAAACTCCCATACATCAAAATCCGATTGGAATAAATTTTAAAAAATCTTATTGAAAAGTTTGACTTCAAAGTGGAATTTTGGTACAACTGTTCGAATTTTGATACGAATATCACCATACGGGTCTCCAATGATTGCCAGATTGGCAATTATAGCTTTTGTTATGTTTTGAATATGATTTTACATAACTTATCTATACATCAAAATTCAGTTAGACTACCTCTTTCCCCTCCCCGATACCCATTGAATACTTTTTCCTTATTTTCTCGAAAACGGTGCATCGTATCGAAAAGTTTATAACGACGAAATGTGTTTAGAATATGATTTTATACAACTTATCTATCCAGTTGGACCACTCCTACCTCCCTCTCCCATACAAATAGATTTTTTTAAATAAACGAATTGGTCGGTGACAAAATACATTATTTAAATTCGTTCTCTATAAAATGAATAATTTAAATCAAGCCTGGGCACTCCTTGGCTCGTCTGGCTCCTCACAACGATAACATTTTTATTCAAATTTTACGAGAATACAATCCATGTATGAACATTTTTACTCGACTCTCCAACGCAATGATAAGTGTTGGTAGACGACGGCCACTTCGGCAGCCGAAATCAAACGATTCACTAACAATCGATGGAGCGAGCCTACAACAGCCATTCAGTATCATTTCTGTTGTTGATGCGTGCGGATGTATACATTTGCTCCCCAAAACCCTAATTGCTTCCCAAAGTACACTGACGTACGAAATTTTTTCCGAAATTCGATTTTATTAGTTTTCATTTTCCATTATGAAGCGCTGATATTCAAATTCAAATACTATGTCGTGTGATTGGGAAAACAAATATTTAATAACCACAAATAATGATAACCGTCAATGTCTAGTTTGCAGTTACATGTCGAATAAAAAATTCAATCTAGAACGCCATTACAACAGCTGTCCTATCAGGTAACTTAATGCAATTTAGCGCATGTTTTTTGGAAGCACAGAACTGAAAATACGTCCCAAAAGTTTTTTTGCACAGCGGAACTTATTATTTTTTTGTAATCGCATCATGATAAATTGTGTAGTCCACTGTTCCTAAACGTCTCCATCAAAAGCGAAAGAGCGTAAAAAATGAAAATGATGCGTTTTCTCATTTCGTGTTATAGTATATGAAGAAATATAAAATTTCTTCGAGTAATAGTAAATCACTACATACATGGTGCCCAGGCCTGATTTAAATTATCAAATTGCACAAAAGCAGTGTATGAATAAAGGAAATTTGTGTTGATGCAAGTCCAGATTCTATGTGCCGCTAACCTCACTTTTGGAAATCACTATGTTCTGGAAAAAATCACAAAATTCAACACCAATCCATTTACGTTCACGTGGTCACTGAGTAAATTCCTTGATTCACTTCGTTGTACACAAAATAAAATACTTTCGACGATTTAAAAGTGGGAAAAACAGCGATAATTTGCGCACTATATCGATAAACAACCGCTTCGCATCGATCATCAATGAGGAAAGGGCGAATATATTTCTCAGTTGTCAAACGCGAGTCTGAGAGCGTAACGGGATCTGTTGGCGATAAAACTATTGTGAGGTACAAAATTTTCCGTTTTTCAATCCCAAATACAATATTTTCTCTTTCCATACCAAAATCCCATACAAAATGCAAATTTCAATTTTTCCGATATTCCCGTTTTTCCCCAAAATTTTTCTCGACTTTTCCAACAAAACGAAAAAAGATTCGAGATTTTTGATTTGGAATTACTGAAAGTGCAAACCAGAAAACCGCTCCCCTGAAAGTATGCAATTTCGGTTTTCCAAGATTTTCCAACTTTTCCGGTAGAAATTTCCAATTTTCGGCTCCGTTGTGTTTTTATATGTTGCAATACGAATCCAACAAAAAAAACCCCATGCAAATCGGATTATATTCAGCCGAGTTATGGATAGTCAAACGGACCACGATTCATTTTTATATATAAAGATTTGTAAAGCGGGGGTTTTAGTGTAACTATAGTAACAACAGTATAGACACTTTTCCCAATACATGTTTCTTCAAAGCGAATCTGGCATTTAGGCTCCACTGTAAATCACTGTTTTGAGCAAATATTGACCCAATATCGACCCGTCCATCACCAATGTGTCATTAAAGCTATTGTGACTTTGGAGACATATTACCAATCAATATGTCGTTCTCATCACTTCTTACGCTTCTTGTACGCGGTTATGAATTATAGGTCTAAATCTTTAGGCCTAATTGCGTAAATTGCTACATTTTTAGGTCGCAAGAAACAAACCTCACGTGCTCGTGGTGTTCGGCGCTATTTGGGTAGTATTAAGTAAGCCTGTCGAGTCGGATTCGGAGTCGGAAATTATTGCTTTAGGAGTCGGAGTCGATCAATTTTTACAAAAGAGTTTAACACGTTGAATGCCCAACCAATCTTGCAATTGTTTAAAAAAATGCTTATACATTTTCTTTGTGATTTGTGCTGTTTTCAACTTATAATTATATAGTTTTTATAAGTCACGATTCCCATCGAAACATCACTGACAATCAACGGCAGTCAATGTGTAAAAGGACGGAGTCGGAGAAAATTCGTCGAATCTGACTCCGAACCGGTTATTTATCCATTGGTCACTCTCAACTTGATTGTCTCTCTACTAACCTCAATGTTTTGCAATCAAAAACTTGATTTGGGGTTTAAGGTGATTTAATGATTTTTGTAACCCAAGGAGTCGGAGTTAAACCACCGAACAATTACTATTATAGAATGGAAAGTAAGGCCTTTCCTCATTAACTTCCACTAGAGTAAGCACTACACTATAGAAATCGGGTTTTTTATCTCACTTCCCCTTTCTGCTGTCATACCCTCGACCAAAAAAAATCAAATAGAATTCCCTTTTACAATACATACAGAAAAGTGCTGGCACTTTTGTTTACATTTTGCATGACATTTC
This sequence comes from Chrysopilus asiliformis, assembly GCA_964034945.1. NCBI lineage: Eukaryota > Metazoa > Arthropoda > Insecta > Diptera > Rhagionidae > Chrysopilus > Chrysopilus asiliformis. Next base: position 9,024,739 of record OZ035960.1, read on the forward strand.
ATTGCAACATTGATTCATTTCATTGCAACGATTGATTTTGATGGATAATCACATTTTAGCGTGTTAACATTGCATAATTTCACATGAAAATGAATAAATCACAAATTCACCACTATTTAGTGAAGGAATGTTCCGCTAATTCCATTAAAAACCCAAACAGAAAGTTTTTGCGAGTCCCATCAACAACAGAAAGGTAAAGTATAACGAAAGATCGACAGAATTGCACATGAACGGGCCTTAAAACAATTAAAAACTAAAACTAAATTAAATTTAACACCTTTCAACACATAAGAACATTAGTAATTTAATGGAAATATCAATTCTCCATAAAACATTTCCATTATCCGATTTTGTTTTGATTTGTTTTCATTTCAAGTGACAGATGGGAATCCATATTGCCACACACCACCAAATCGCTCAGTGTTCATGTACACTGTCATGTAACAGCTATAGAAATCTTCGGATGTACGCTCCCAACACAAAAAATTTTGTTAGAGCTTTCCATTCTATATAATAGTTGTTCCCTGGTTAAACCTTCTTGACTTTTAATCAGATATACTAAAATTTCAAGAGTCGGATTGGAGTCGAAGGTTAAGTTACCGACTCCACAGCCCTGATATTAAGTAATTTATTTTAACTTACATTTTTTTCTTAGATATCAAAATTTCTTGACCCACTCCCCACTAATCAATATTTATCTATTCGATTTATCCATTCCACTATTAATGCGTGGTAATTAATATACAAGCAAATAAAAAGCTAATTAACCTCCGGTCAATTTGGTAATAAAGTTTATTTTCTTACCAAATGCACCACACCACATGACCCAAAAAAAAAATCAATTAAAAATAATCGTGACGATTGTTAAGGAATTGTTATGTTTAGATTACTGAAACTTTTATTTTATAGACGATATTCTGAAGCAAATATAAATAGGAAAATGAAAATGTTACGGGAACATTCAAACAATTCGCCATCTAATAAAAACAGCATACCGAGGAACTTCACAATAATCTCGTAATGTAGAAACGAAATTACTTATACGAGTTATGTATATCTGGGAGATGGTAAGGAGCTCATATATTGCCACAAATGAATTAGATTTGTTATCGACGAAATAACCTCCGCCATTTCCAGTCGCAACCAATTCAGAATCAATAAAAAAGCGATAAATAAAATCGACCAATAGGGCCAATATTCGTTGGGGCGAAATAAATTTATTTGATTTGTTTGTTTTCTTCGCCTGCTCGATCTATACACATACGCATATACAATTCATCGTCTTTGTATCTTTTTCTTTATCGTCGCGGCCCTTCTCCTAAGACTTACATTTTTTCCTATTTCCCAGTTTTTTTTTCCTATTGTCCCCTCAAGTTTCTAGCAATTCGCTATTCCACCTACCCAATTCCAGTAAAATCGTCCAAAGTTTGTTTTTGACGCCGCTGCCGTAGCCGATATCGTGCATTTCATTTTATTTCCTTTCGATATTATGTTATCCAAGCGGATGCCATTCCTGGGAACTGTGCAAAGACACAAAATTTCACTGTAAACAAGACGATATTTACACAAAATTTTTGATACGATACACCACCTCTAAGAATCTCCTATATAGGTTGCCATTTACTCTAGTAACCCCTTGAAGAGTCACCCAACTAACGCCAAACAATAGGAGCCAGCTAGGACAACAACCCGCTGCCAATCCCATTTTATAACTCATACCATAAATATAACTTGGGACCTTTAATATAATACTTACCTGTGTGTAGATTGTTCAGTGGCTAGGAGTGCGCTGCAGCTTCTGTTCCCGTTCTTGTTACTGTTGATTTTATATCTACCTCAAGGATATTCCCTCCAAGAGACGACGGCGAAACAATTTACGAAACAATCAGTAAATCTAGGGAATTACAGGTGTTTGGAGTTGTTATGTTACAACAACATACAGCAGACAAAAAATTTGTTGATATACTGAGCGCCAGAATATTTTCTTGCCTTTTTTTATCCCAGTAACCAATGTTTATTGCTTATTGGTTGTGTAGTTTACACAATATTGAATATTGTGTTCAGATATTGGTTAGAGAATAACATGAAATTGAGTTTTTGTGCGATTTTGGGCTTTCTACCGCTAGCACCGTAATTAAATTTATTCCTTTAACATTGCTCCCTTATAGTGTTTTTCCATGTAAATGGAAGGCATTAAACTTTCATTTTGTGTGTGTTCAGTGACTTCTGAATGGTTCCAAAACTCGGTTAACTATTTTTACGGACTGCTTCTTCTCTTTCTGAAAATCTGTTAGTTTTTCAACCTAATCGTCATTTTTTTATAATTTGTGAATACTTTTTTTGACCAAATTTAAAAGATCTCTCTTCAACAAAATTGGCTGTTCATAAAATATGTCACATTTTGCGGACAGGAGGGGGTCTACGTTAGTCTGACTACTAAACTCCAAAAAATCGCGTTTCATCCAGCTCTAGAAGAAAACTTTGTTTTGTTTAACTATTAATTTTCGTATAACAAAGTCCTTCTTATAAGGAAGAAAACTTTTCTCATTTCCTTACGCTGCATTTACAACCGTTAGTGAAACCAACATAGAACTTTTCCCTCCACTTTGACGAGAGCTGTTAGTTTCGTTGGTGTTTATATTGACAATATGCAAGTTCATTCTGAGAACTGCACCGAAACAAAAATATCTACTGAAATGCGAAATATTTTGACTGTCAAAATGCTGGAAAATTTAATTTGGTCCATTAAACATTGCGCTATTTCTTTTCCACCTCAAAATTCACATTTTTAGGCACTCTCTGTCAATATTTTCAAACAAAAAAACATTTATATTGGAATTTTCCGGCTTACAGGTCATAAAATTTTTTATTAAAAGTCAAGAAATTTCAATAGAGTTCAAGTAAAAACAATGAATGGTTTACGAAAATCGTGGTTTTCTACCATCTTTTGAAAAAATAGCAGTAGCTACAATTTTTTTTTTAAATTTTACTTAAAGAAGCCTTTTACATGTGTTTGCGCGAATTTTATTCTGCGAAAATAGTCGTTTACACTACGACACAAAATACTGTTTATTCCTAAAAGACTATATTTTTTCATAGAGTAAATTTAAATTTTGACAACTTTTGCTCTAGTAAATTAATTCAGCTACAGACAAAAAAAAATCGTGAAATAAATTGTAAATAAAATTTGCGAAAAAAACTCAAGATAAAATCGGGGTCTAACAACCGTTGCACACTTCAGCTAAGCGAGCTCAACTACGTGAGCTAAGTTTCTCGCTGAAAGTAAAATCCTTAGCATTTGCATTGGCGACCGCACACTTCAGCGAAACTATGAAACTACATCGCGTAGTCATGGGCGACGCGGACTAAGCTCGCTCGCGTAGTTCAGACCTCAACTACGCGAACGACTTCGCTGGCATCGCTGACACTCACATATAAATATTTTCGGCGTTATACAGTGTAGAATCGGTGTTTGCAAAAGTGTAGTATTTTGTGGACATAAAAGTGTAAGGAAAACGTGAAAATTGAATTCTTTTGCGGAATATTTTCAATCGAGTTAAATAATTTATATCTAAAAATGGCTGCAGATAAAGTGGAAAAATGCATAAATTTACCGAAAATATCGCCGCGTAGCTTAGCTCAAGTGTGCAACGAGGTGAGCTAACCCAGCTAGGCTATGTAACTATAGCTAGCCTCGCTCACATAGCTTAGCTCAAGTGTATGACGGGCGTAACACAATTTTCTCGTACACTAATATCTCCAAATCATTTCGCCGGGATGATTTTTCACCAACACTCGTTTTCGCAATGGAAATTGATTAAAATGAAGTCTCGCGTCGTGCATTTCCATTTTGTACCATTTTTAATGGCCAATTATCAACAGCTAAATTTTAATGAGTTTTTTTCATACAATGCCGCCTATTAGTTACCCTGCTTCTTGCAAGTAGGATTTACGTGCCGTTGTAGCTGGTTCTACTAATACGTGTAACCCCCAAGTTAGCAATTTTGTTATTTTACGTCTCACATCATAACATGTGTTGCAACCATTATCCAGTTTTCGTACGTCTTAACAGGATTTTTTTTAACACGGGCCTAGTGTTGGAATTAAACTCCCAAAAACTATTTGGGTTTAATTTCAAATAACTATTGTTAAAGAAAAGTATCTAATCTGCGAGAAAATCGAAAGAAAAAATTAAAGTCATAATTCCATTCAAAAATAACCTAAAAGTTATAAACCTGAATTTAAATTCATTGACCTCTTCCAACTGAAACGCTTTATTATTAAATAATCGATCATTAATATGATTTCCTTTTGGTTAGTGTAGAAAAGATAAATAACTAAATAAAATGGTGTGAATAATTTTTAATCAATTTGATAACATCGATATAATCGCTAACAAAATTTCAATATAGAAGATTCTTGGTAGTTTACTTTTGGCTGTCATTGATATGAAAAAAGAGGTGATTAATGATCCTTCCTTCATCTACAGCCCATTCAACAGTGTACATTTAACGTCCCACACAATCAACTTTTATCGATATTGCAGCGATCGATTTAAGCTCAAGCTTAGGAATAATCGAAAAAAGAAGAAGAAGAAAACATCGAGAAAATTCAGAAATAAAGGAAAATTCTCATGTTGAAAAAGTGTAAGAAAAGCAAATAGATAAAGAAAAATTGTATACAGATCAAGAGCCAAGAATGAAGAAAAAATTATTCTTCGTTTTATTTTTATTTATTTTTTTTTTCTTATTTTCTGTTACCCATCATACTCGTCGTCCGCATTCTCATCCTCGTCCTGATCGTCGTCGTCGTATTTTGGTTATGTAATGGTCGTATGGAAAGTGCTCCTCTTCTGTTACCTCTTGCTGTTGGCCCTAAATCGAACCCTCCTTAACGTAAACGAAATATAGCGAGACATTAAGAGGCTTTACTTGAGGCAGGGCAAATGTCATACCCGCATCCGAAGACCGAAAAACCTTTCCCTTCATCAGAAATGAATTATTTATGAAGGACTTGTTGAATTAATTTTCTTGACGGAAAGAACCACTTCATCCCCTCTCGTCATGTTTATAGAACAACAAGCTCCCCAGTGGAGTGCACGTCAGCTGTCAATTGACTTCTATAAGTGACAGTGCATGATAAAAATTGCTCTCAAGTATTTGTTTCATAAGCAATTCCATATATAGGTCCTCTGGTATCAAAGGGCTCTCCACTTCAAATGTGAAAACCTCGGCAACGTAGGTATCTCATGTGTGATTTTTCTCCCTAGACTCGATGCATGTAAACTACTTATACAAATATGCACATACTCGTATTGTGTAATTTATTAGATTCAGATTTGTTTATTTAGGTTCCAGGCCATAAGTGAGTATTCTATAAAAGTGCCCGTTAAGATCAACTAACTATTTTCAACCTCTTTGTAATTGTTTATAAAATGACTCAAAGGTTAGTATTTACAAGTGTAAAAGGTTAACTCAAAAATGCATTTTTAAGGACATTGTAACAACTTATTACAAGCTAACACTTAAATTACTCTTAAATGCTTTATGCTCTAAATATGAATATTTTTGCATTATTTAATTCAAACTTTAGAAATAATGCTTGGCGTGTTTTTAACATTTTATTTGGCACAAAAAGTATTCTTTTGGAATTTTCAGAGTTTTTTTTCCAAATTATAAATGTTTAAACTAATTTATAAGTCACCCTTCATATCAAAAAAAATCAAAAAAAAGTAGATCTGGTACAGCCAAACTACTACCAGATTCGGGATAAGCGACCCCACATTACCCAGAAAAGACTTTTATATTGTGTGCACCGGAATGAGCGTTGGCCTATTTAATCATTTTTGGTCGACTAAAGATATCCTTTGACTCGTTAGTCAAACGAAAATAAGTTACATGAAACAACCCAGGTCACTGATTTAAAATAAGCGTTTTTTCCACTTGTTATAATTTTAGCTAATATCCCTCAAGTAGAAAAATAATTCCTTATAAAATAAAAAATCTTCCTAAAACAAATCCAAGTTGTGGGAGGAATTATCAAGCATACTTGGTTTAATTGGAATTTTGTAACATCAGAAAGAAATTGCAGTCAGAAAATTTCAACACCCGAATGTTCTTCTCTAATGTTTAGAAGCATTCTAGAAAATCGCCCAGATATTCTAGAAAGTCTAAATGATTCATAAAAAACTACTCTACTTCGGTTTTCAGCCAATACTCAAGAAATTCTCCTTTGATATGCTTTTTTGTTTCTTTAAGTTCACGATATTGTGGAAAGATTGTACACCAATGCACGGATTGAGCTAGAGGCTTGAAATTTTACGGAGATTCGTTTCGGAGATGTAAGGCTAAGTTCGTTAATGGGCAAAAATGGTCTATTAGGGGGGTGCCTCTCATACGAACGAAAAGGTTTTTTGCGAATATCTCAAAAACGGTGCATCCTTTCAAAAAAGTGCAAGAACAAAAGTTATTTAGGATATGATTCTACATAAAACTCCCATACATCAAAATAAATTTAAAAAAAATCTCATTGAAAACTTTGACTTCAAAGTGGAATTTTGATACAACTGTTCACCGTTCACTTAAACTTCGAACAATGCCATATCACCATTCGGGCTTTCAATAATTGGCAGATTGGCAATTATAGCTTTGTTATCTTTAATTTAAATATTTCTCGAATAACGTCACTTTTAGCCTTTTCGAATCCCTCCGACATTCCCCTCACCGCTTTTTTCGCAATTTTTTTATGAACTTTGTATATACCAAAAATTTGTCTTTTTTATAGACATATATAACTTTTAAAAATTCAGAGCATAAATGTCCTTAAAGTTCCTGTACAAAAATCGATGTATAAGTACTTAAATCGTTATATATGAAACACATCATCAAAATACATAATTATTCCACTTTCAAATTATAATATCGATTGATTTTAAACAAACAATACCGTTTATCATTATAATATATGTGAATAATTAAAAATATTACAAATAATATTTTATGGCATTCAGTTTCAACAATATTTCCATTGACTTTTCGAATTATCGAAGGGTAGAGTAAACAGAATTTATTGAAATGAATAAACTGATATATCAGTAAATGAATTCCCAGTGGTATGATGTATTTGTGCAGAGTCGATAGGAATCAAACTCCCATAAACAAACCGTTGAAATCTCGTATTTGTTCATTAGCAATAGACAACGTTTTGATTGTGAAATTTTGCCACAAACTGCACTTTTGGGAAAATAGTGGATGGCAGCACAAACCTCAGCCGCAAAGCGTTCATTCATTGTAGTTATTATATAGGAACAACAAATATATATATATATATTTATACAATATATACGAAAAAAAAAAGATTTTATTTTGGTATGGAATAAAAGATTTTCCTCTAGCGACATCATTTGAATCAATAAATGAAGCTTTACCGGTGACTACATATATTTGGACATCACAGTAATACACGCACCGCATGTCGAGTCCAGATTAACCCAACTTGAAGTTTATTACGAAAATTTAAAACCTCGATAATAATAAAAACAGTAGAAATTTTGTACATGTCAATATGCTTTTTATACTCTTCCTTCTATTGGCCGATCGACATTCATGAAAGTTCAAAGTTTATTCAGAGTGTTTTTTTTTCAACCCCCTTTTGGTTTGCTTGGTTCTCAGAGTTTTTTAGCAATCTAGTCGTTCGTATAAACAAATTTCTATATATCGACACATTTATGTTAGAAAGACGTCGAAATTCGGGAGAAAAAATCATATTTGCCCGGTATATTGCATCACTTCAATCCTTGAAAATGTATTTTTTACCCTTATTGCCACGGAGAACTAATAAAAGGGAATTTGCTCAACACCCCTCGATTTGTGCCGTAAAATTTCATTTTATAGCATTGAGTCCTTGTTCAGCCTCATGCGCTTCTTTCCATAGAGCCGTATTAGTATTCGTACACTCTCGTATCCGTCGAGGGTGTAATAAGGCAACGAAAATTTATAGTACACAAAATTCAAGCTATTGGTGAGATGCTGAAAATCTGGGGAAAGTCAAGCCAACTCTAATGAAATTTTTTATTAGTTTTATTTTTACGACATTGCAAAAAGACTTAAAAAAGTAACATTTTTTCAACACATTGACTTCTTGTTGGGTGAAAGATATTCGCTGACTCCATATAGGAAATTGGTGAACTATTTTCGAAAGGATTTAATTTATGTACCACATATGACTTGGTGTAATATCATAGTTTAACTTTTATGAGTATCAAAAAATTAAACACAACACTTACAAATTTTTTACTGAGGCGGAAAGTAGTTGAATTTTTTTATATTTCTTGTCAAGACATTTTGACGGGAATAAACGTTTACAGCATGAGCCTTTTTTGAGATTCAAATGTAAATAAAAAAAATTAATAACGATGTTGCCAAAAAGTATGTATTGTGGAAAGCAGAGTTATTTCGTTATGATAAAATTAAGAAAGTTGTCAAATATATTGCAAAATACCAAATTTTCGCGCGTTTTTTAAATAAATTATTTATAGCCTATCTAATTTGTTGTTGTTTTTGTTGTTAGCCTATCTAATAAACAAAAAAAATCCAAGTGCATAAAATTTACCTGTATTTTTAAAACATATATAGAAAACTTTAACCTGGAAACAAATGATTCACATTCTAGTCAATTAATAAAAAAATAAAATAGATCTATTTTTTAACAATTATGTTAAAATTAAATTTTTGGAGCTTACAACTTCAAAACAATTAATATGTATAATCTTTTAGCCAAATTTATGTCAGATAAACTGAAGTTGTAAATGTGACGCTCCTATCGGTATTTCACATTTAGTTTACCTTGGTGTAATAGAGGCAACAGATACGTTCCTCGGCGTTGACGAGTCCAGTGCCATGGTAATCGTGCGTCGATTTCTCTGACTCCTGTGAATAAAAAGAGTGAGATGTAAGTCTACGCGACTTAGTGAGTGTATAAATTATCTCCCCCTAACACTAACGGATTGTAAGAGTGCGACACACGCAGCTCGTCCTCTAAGGAAACGGAACCGGTTGTGTTGTGCAGCGACACACGCTCACACGGCGACACACGCAGGCGCAGACGACACATGTCTATTCTTCACAGCGCCTCACATCACGATGCTCCGCTCTCAACGTCTGCGACGGACGGTAAAGCTAACTAATACGCACAAATCACCTCCCTCGAACTACTAACAGACGATAAGCTTTAATCGGCCCTTTTCCCTAAAATAAAGCTAACCGTTATACTACTCACTGCTTGAAATTCCTTAACACTCGCAATTTTCCCTTTACTTCGGTCACAAGGCACGGCTGTCAGACACACACTGAAACAGACCGAAACGTGCGCCACAGTACTCGAAACCGAGTACTTAAAAGTAAGCCAGCTGTTCTACTTTAAAACGGACTACATCTAATTAAATAATTATCCTATTCCGTAACATTTAGAACTTTTTTACATGTTAACTTTATGTACATTTTGGGCCCTATTAATAGATCTTTGCTAAGTAAAGTTTTTCAAAACTTTATTAAGAAATTTTTGAAATTTGATTGAAATGTGTGAATGGTTCGTAAAATTAATACCAGCAACAATATTTTATATAAAGACTAACAACGGCTATATCGGATGGATTTTTTGTCGTACTTTTTTACATGTAGAACAAAAATTTTGTTGAGCTTTGTAGTAAATTAATGATGTATTTTATTGTTAATCAAAAACACATTTTCGCAATTTTCTTGTAATATAATAAACTTGTGTCCTTTGTATTTAACTGCGTTAGAATATTTAAAGGATATAGAACGTAAATATAACGCAATAAAAATTCTTATAATGCCAATAAAGTCAAATGAAATCCTTTCGCTTGATGCAAATAAGTCGTCCTTCAATGATTCTGCTATACAATAATAATATCGTCTTATTTCCAAACGAAAATAGCCAATTGATAAAAAGTAGCACTCAATAAATTCCAAATATAACTCAGCTTAAGATGAACAGGGTAAACTTTGTTAAAGCTCGCAATAAAATTTTCGCTTTTTATGGCAATTTGGATTTTATTTCGCATTTCGTCTGGAATAAGGAAGTAAACGAAAAAAAAACGCACATAGTATGGATTTTTTTTGGGAGTGGAACGATAGAAGATGGCATTTTAACCAAGAGTTAGAAAAAGATACCAAAATACTCGTAAATATTTTTATTATTATCTGTGAATGTTGAAGAATATCAGTTTAACCTTCACTTAGGATCAAAATTTCTACTTCAAACCATCTGAATAAGATGATTCCCGAACGATTTTACTATCATCAAAAATGGATTTGGATTTTATGCTATAACTTCATTCATGTTAAAGCTTACTTAGTTCACAGTTTTAAGTATCAAGAAATACAGGAGATAAAACGAGATCAGAATTGAAGATTTGTATTTTCGCCAATCATGCATTTCAAAACGCCCCAGGATTATTTTCAGATATTTGAATCCATTGTCACGTAGATTTGAAACAAATGGATACCTTTTCAGACAAAATGTTAGATAATTTTTTTAATAAATCTGTAATATTAATATTACGCAATTTCAAGAGCTGCAACGCGAAAACCACTCGACCGACCGTACTGAAATTTCAAATTATGTTTCCTAACAGAAGGAAGTAGGAAGAGAAAAAAAAACTTGCAACAAAAAATTTTGCCAAACCTGATACTTTTTATCCTACCCCAGAAAAGTAGTAAGTACTTTTCAAATTACTAATTTCGCAATACAACAAATTCATCAATGAATACGAATGGAGTACAAGTATTGTGGCGCGTGTTTTGAATTAACGAAACACTAAAATTGGAAATTTGTTTAGTTAAGCACGCTGTTAATCTAAAATCAACTCGACTCTCCTTGATTGAAATCAAAATTAAAACAAAAAGGAAGACAAAAAGAAAACTCGAAGGAAAAAAAATCTTGTTTAAGGACATTACTATTTTTAATACCTCTATGACACCATCCACTTACCTTGATTTCTATGGCACGATGTACAATTTCCTCAGAAAAACAGGCAGAGAAATATTCGTAAACCATACAATAATAGTGTCAGTAGATTGGATTATGCTGTGGACAAAAAAAAATCCTATATATTGGAATAGGCTGTAGAACAGTATTCTTTGACAAGTCCATTGTTCCTTTCAACATGAGACCGAATAAAGTCAAACGTATAATTTATCACTGGTAGAGGATATTCATTAAGACTAATAATTACGGCGTTCCAATCCGATTACATAACAAAAAGTCATGTAACTTTCATTGTGAAAGTTAATTAATCGATAAAAATCAAGATTCTAGTGAAATGATAATAATGGGAAAGCATGTTATTCCCATTTTACGTTTACGTTTAGGTTCTATAATTTTTTTTTCTGGTCTAAGCTTAGGTACACAATACAATTGACCATAATACCAGTGCTGTAAGAATATCTATAGACAACAAAAAAAATTAGTTATGTGTATTTTTGTTAACCTTATTCGACGATTGTGTATCCATGTGGCTTAGATTGTAAGTTAGTTCAATGTATGATCGAATAGTGGCGTAAAATATGAATACAATGTTATATAAAAACGAGTCTTTTGCATGTCGACATTAATTTAGGGAAATTCATTTTGGTCATTTTGATGATGGCCGACCTTTCGTATTCTACACTTCTTGATTCAAGCAGTTTATGGTATAACCACCTTATGTTACTTTAAATCCATTGCAAATTGCTCTCGAAGTCAACCACTCGCTCTTCCTCTACAATCACAATCCTAATGAGATTTTGGCAAACAAAAATTTCCTAATATGTTTCCGAAAAAAAAAAAAAAAAAACGTGTTATTTACGAAAGTGATGCACTGTTGATCCTTAATTACTTAGTTTCAACTCACACTTTAATCTAATGACAAATTAGCCTCAATATTATGTGCCATTAAATATTATTTCGGTCGTTATGCAATCATGTTTTTTTAGCTTTAATTACAACTTTTGGTAACGGAAAACGAAATCGATTTTTGTGAATTTTAGCTCATTCGAATGACGTCATCAGTTCGCAATTTTATTGTTTCAAAATATGTACCCCAAACACGCTGGATGTGCTTTTATTGCAATTATTTTTAAAAATGGCGCCGGATTGCCGCCATTTTGTTTTTTAAGGTATGCATGTTTTGTCATTAGTTTTGCATAAGTTTGGGAAATTTTAAATCGATCAAATATGCGAAAATCGGTAAAATATTAGGTTCCGAGAATGAATATCCGAGTGATAATAAATAAATACTTGAAAAAAACTAAACCCATAACAACAAAATTTCCACTAGATTGCATTCAGACTCAGCGTAAACTTTTGATAGATGCCTAGTTTTAACTTTTCGCTGTTGTTTCCTTAAGGAATTGGCATTGCCAGGTTAAATATTCAAATTAAAAATCCTGATTTCCAAAATTAAATCATTGAATTTTAACAGTAGTGAAAATACGAATGTCTCACTAAAATATTAATTCTGTGACTTGAATCATCATTGTGCCTTAGCCTTTAACATATTTCTTATAAAAAAAAGGTAGTATACTATCTCCAGTGATGCATTTTATTGGAAACACATGACATTATTGGTGGTTTGTTTCCGAAAATGAAAACAATTTAAAAAAAAATCTGAATTTCTTTTTCAAATATGTTGTGAAACGTTTGAGATACAAAAAAAAACCTTTAGAGCAGAAAATGTAGAAAATTTTATATCCTTTAAGTTTTATTATACTTTTTTCCTAAAAGCGCACAGATTTCGAATAATTTGCAAAAAAACAGTATTTTTTTCAAAAAAAAAATTGTATGAGAGGTAGCCGTTCTAACTACCGTTACTTCTCCAAAAGTTGATAAAAACTACGATTTTTGTAACGACGCGCTTTCAAGACATTTAAGATACGTACAACGGGCAGACCAACAGACAGATGCGCGGATATCCTCATAATTTTGTCTGATACGGATTTCGTACTGATCAGAAATTTTCTATCTGTCCCCATTCTCGAGTAGGCCTCCGTCAGGAATATAATACTTTCCCTCTATAGAAAAGAAAAGTAAAACTTTTTTCTCTTCGCCTGGGGTGGAATCGCGTACGGTGACAAGTGATAGTGACTGTCGCCCGTCAATTTTTTGGGACTCGGTAGTGCGAAAGTTTTCCAAATTTTAATCAAAATGGAATCACAAAGCTAAACAACTGATACCCATAATTAGAAAAATATCAGTTCGTTCCACATTTTCGCAATACAACCAATTATGCAAACTGTGTTTATTTTACCAAAATGAAAATTAACTAAAATTAAATTTCACGCAATACACTGAAGCAATCAAAATGGAAATGTTGTCAATACTTATTTAGCTAATTTTTCATTTTTTTTTATAAAAAAATCATCTAACAAAATAAAACAAATTACCACAAGAGGATCAAGTTAACAATTTGTAAATTTGAGTTACGTCAGCAACAGTAATATCCATTAAGGGAATGATGCGGCATTTAAATCGAATTCCATCCAAATAAAAAAGGGCACTCGTTTTCCATTTCCCATTTTCATTTTATTAAATGGAAATATGTAATAAAAAAGGGCAAAATTGAAACAAGAATTTCTGTATATTAGATGAAATGATATTCAAAAGATTATATCGTCGATATGAGTTTCAAGAGAATCGGATTTTGGCAACACACCCCAGTAATAAAAAGGTGTGCGAACTATTTAATTTAATTTCCGGTAATTTCAGATACAAGTGTTTGTTTGCGTGTTGCCAATAACAGGATTTTTTTTCCTTTCTGATTCCATCCATGTATAATACGAATACAAGCAACCAAAGTGGCTGCGGTGTGAATCGTATCGATTTCGTTGGCACTTTACCTTTTCTACAAAATTTTGTACATTATTGAATTTTATTACATACAAACAAATGGATATCGATATGTATATATAAATTTATATTATGCCAAAATGTTTAATATTTGAACTTTTACCCTTCAGTATCCCCTTGATGAGTCTCTCACTATATTCGCATACTGTAGTATGTTATATGTTATTATCTTCCCTCTAATGTAACACCTGTACAAATTTGCACCTGTATAAAATTACATATTTACTTAAATAAATATACATACATATATAGATTATTGTATATAACCTTTCTATTCATTTCAGTACTAGAAACGAATAAAAATATTTTCCGGAAATGTGCTCCAGAACAATCAAGAGGGAAAAACTGACTTGAGCATGAAATTCAAGTTCGTTTTCTTTATGTTATAACACACTTATAGATGATATTTATTTTGATGATATCACATAAAAGTGCCAAGTTGGGCTAAATCACGAATTTAGTGGCAGTCCGTGTCAGGCATTAGATTCTGCTATTGATTGGTTGATTTTATTGGCATTTCTAATGTTTTTTCAACGCTAAATTTGATTGGCGATGGGAAATATTCACACTGTGACGGTATTCAACTACTATTTTTAGATCAATGTTATTTCTTTCGATATCATTTATTTAATTGCGCTATCTCTATATGAGAATCATATGGAAATGTATTAGATCCCGTATACCGTATACTGTTTGTAATGCCTCGGACACAAAATTTAACAGGGCGTTTGGAATGACAAAAGATTTTCATTTCCTCGTGTCCCGTCTGTATGTCTAACCATCTGTATATATATTCCTCTGTATATTCGTCTGTCTGTCCGTCTGTCTGTCTGTCCGCCTGTCTGTCTATCTGTCTGTCTATCTGTCCGTCTGTCTGTCCGTCTGTCTGTCCGTCTGTCTGTCCGTCTGTCTGTCCGTCTGTCTGTCCGTCTGTCTGTCCGTCTGTCTGTCCGTCTGTCTGTCCGTCTGTCTGTCCGTCTGTCTGTCCGTCTGTCTGTCCGTCTGTCTGTCCGTCTGTCTGTCCGTCTGTCTGTCCGTCTGTCTGTCCGTCTGTCTGTCCGTCTGTCTGTCTGTCTGTCTGTCCGTCTGTCCGTCTGTCCGTCTGTCTGTCCGTCTGTCTGTCCGTCTGTCTGTCCGTCTGTCTGTCTGTCCGTCTGTCTGTCCGTCTGTCTGTCTGTCCGTAAATACCATAACTTTCGAAAAGATTAAGCTAGAGACTTGAAATATTGACTAATTATTTTTCTCGTAAATGGCTAGGCTAAGTTCTTAAGCTGGTAAAATCGGACCATTCCTTCCACACCAGTGGATTTTTTTTTAATTTGAGTATTTCTTGTAGTATTTCATATAGCCGATTGACCCTTGGCAATTGTAGTTTTTCTTATGTTCTTCATCAAATTTGAACATGTATAAACAATATTGCAAGTCGAATATAAGAAAAAACCAACAAGTTTGGTATTTTTTAATATGTAAGACACACATTCAGGGTATTCACAGTCCTCTAATTTAATTTACCGCTCGGTAATTCAGTCAAATTTAACAGATTTTTACCGAGACTGTAACTTGGTTCATGTAAAAATGAATTACCGGATTCGGTAATTGTAGACATGCCTTGAGTCGTGTTTTCCGGCCCGGTTATTCGGTATCAAGAATCAACCGCGAGTGGCGCTAGTAATGTTATTAGTTGTCAAATTTTCTCGCTGGTTATCTCATCGGACTGCAATTTTTTTCAATTTTGATAGCCACTGCCACAATAGAAATTCAAAAGAATACATCAAACATGGATTTAAAGGTATGTGACATATTTTACAATCAAATTCGCAGTTCATGATTTGGTCTCCAATCAAATAAAAGCGCTGTTCTCAAATCTGTGCTGTGGGATGTTCACAGCAGAATATTTTCAGTCTTTTTGTTCAGAAACAAAGAACGCTACCATTATGTTTAGAAGCAAGGAACACGATTATTACGTTTCCTCTCCATTATTCTTGTCAAGCCGCATTGGACATACTTTTTCTTTGTTCTTTTAAAAAGATCTGGTTTTTCCTCTGTGTTCCATGCAGAGTTCAATAAAAAGTTGAGTTGTGTTACAAAAATATTGTGTTTTATTTCTTAGTGTCCGAATCTATACACTTTTAATATTACCGAAAATACCGGATACCGAAAATTAAAAGAGGATTGTGAATACCCTGATTATATTTCTACTTCAAATTATTCCATGTCGCAATTTATTTCACATGTGCGTTCTAATGGCATTTTAAGCTTTCCAACTAATACAAGAAAATAATAAAAAATAACGCACTTGAGACAATTTCTACACACAAAGATTACAAAACGAAATTAAAATGGTTTACCTTTTTCGAGTTGTCATTTTTGCCGCTATACATCATTTATCTAGTTGAAATTCTCTTACATTATACAGACATTTATCTCTTTAGAGACATTTTAGAGTTTTAAGTTAAAAGTCCTGTGTAAGCAGAAATATGCATACGGAAATAAATCAATCTAGACCTAAACATTTGAGTCGTGGGTACGCAACGTACTCTAATCTAATTTCTCTTCAGAGTTTTTTTTTTTAATTTTATTTTGAAAGAAATTAAAGCCAAATGCTCCTTATCTGAAGAAGGCTTTTAAAATGAATACCATCCATCATTCAGTCGAGAGCACAAATTTGTAGTTAATCAATCAGAGCTACGTTTTACGAATATGTTTACCTATAGCGGTTATTGATTTCAGAAGATTGATTGATTAGCTTCTTAGATTCCTGAAGGAAATTTATTGGTTTGCATAAAATAGGATTTCAAAATGTCGAAATGATTTTCGTACATTTATCAAATGAACAAAATTTCATTCAATCCTAATTAATACCTTACGAAAATTAAGATATTTACAAATAATTCAAAAAAATTGAATTAATTATATTTCAGGAATATTTTTTATTTGTTTGTTTTTCCCCTTGTACTATAAAAACAATTTAATTGATTGATTTTTGAACAGCAGATTGATTCCAATAATCGTTGATTTTAAATTAGGAATCATACTTCATTCGGCATCAGCTAGAAGTTCATTGGGGTAGATCAAAGAGAAAACATTATGGTTTTTTTTTCTATTCAATCATAACCTCAAGATGTTGTCTTTGATCATATAATCAACAGTTCTATTTCGTATTTATTTCTCTGTCAGGATTTTCTCCACAGATTTTCGTGGTTGATTGAAAATGATTCGTCCAAAGTAAATAACTGAAACCGAACGATTGCTTACAAGTATTGCCTTAGGGATTTGCTCTTTAACGATGTGTTTTCGAAAAGAAACGGAAAGATCATTGAATTTTTTTTTCCACAATTTCTTTCGAAGTAAATCGTTTTTTATATCTTTATTTTTATATTTTTTTGAAGTCAAAATGCGGGACGAAAGCGATTTTTTTCTAATTCCTACATTCAGAAATCGATTGTTTCACTCTATACCAAAAGTAACCAAACTTCATTTTATACCAAAAGTAGCCAAACATTCTTTTACCATCAATCACCTTGAGGCAGGATTTTTCAAATTCTCATTGTTGCAAAAGCACTACAACAAGAAAATGATTACCTAAGAATGAAAAAAATTACGCCGCAGGCAAAATTTTTTGAAAACAAATGTCCTGATGTGTCATAAGCGAAAGCTCTGACATCTTAAAGGTCAAATATAACCCTCAATTTACCCCAAGCCAGAGTCAGCCCCCAAAAGTTTCAAATTGGCTCTTTAGTCTAGCTTCTACTTTGACGCACACACCCAAATAGCATTTTAAGCAGCCGTGTCGTCCTTATTCACATGTTTGTCATGAGCAAAAAACATATACGAGGGCAGTCCGATAAGTACTTAGCCTACAAAAAAAAACGAAAATTTTGGAAAAGTGACCATTTATTTCTCAACATAGTCTCCTTTTAGCTCGATACACTTGACCCAGCGATGCTCCAACTTCTTTAACCCGTCTGAAAAATACGGTTTCTCGAGGTCTGCAAAGTAGGCCTCCGCAGCGGCGATGACCTCCGCATTCGGCTCAAATTTCTGCCCGGCGAGTGACTTTTTCAAGTTTGGAAACAAAAATAAGTCGCACGGGGCCAAATCTGGAGAATACGGTGGATGGGCAGCAGTTCGTAGCCCAATTCGACCAATTTGACCGTGGCGACGGCGATGGTGTGAGCCGGTGCGTTGTCATGGTGGAAGAACACTTTTTTCTTCGCCAAATGGGGCCGTTTTTTCTGCAATTCGGCGTCGAATCGGCCCAATAATTCGGTATAGTAGAGCCCTGTGATCGTTTTGCCCTTCTCCAGGTAGTCGATGTAGATCACACCTTGTGAATCCCAGAAAACGGTGGCCATCACCTTTCCGGCAGATAGGACAGTCTTCGCCTTCTTCGGAGCACGTTCGCCGGGTAAAGTCCACTGTTTCGACTGTTCCTTAGTCTCTGGTGTGTACCAGTGGATCTATGTTTCGTCGACGGTCACGAAACGACGCAGAAACTCCTTCGGATTGTGCTTAAACAGCGCCAAACACTGCTGTGAAGTGGTTTCACGGTTGCGCTTGTTGTCCGGAGTGAGCAAACGCGGCACCCAACGCGTCGACAGCTTTCTCATGCCCAAAATTTCATGCAGGATATGACCCACGCGGTCTTTTGAGATTACTACGGTCTCAGCTATCTCGCGCACCTTCAATCGGCGGTCTGCCAATACGAGATCGTGGATTTTTGTTATGTTATCCTCCGTGGTAGCCGTTTTCGTAGCACCTGGACGTGGCTCATCAAAAACCGACGTGCGACCACGTTGAAACTCGTTACACCAATTTTTGACGGTCGCCATCGAAGGAGAAGAGTCACCGTACACAGCATCCAAGCGCTCTTTGATTTCGCTGCGCGATTTCCTTTCCAGAAACAAGAATCGAATCACCGACCGATATTGCTCTTTTTCCATTTTTCTGAAATCCGCAGACACGCCCGCTTCCATACGCGGTCAAAACAAAACTACGAGTTCGATTCGGCTGAAATTTTGACTGTAGCCGTCTATGAGAATGTACTACACGATAGTAAATTTCTCCTGCGATAGTGGCGCCATCGGGCGGTGAGGCTAAGTACTTATCGGACTGCCCTCGTAAATAAAAATTTCATTTGGCATTTTTTCAAGTTTTGTTACAAACGGTAAACTTATTTGCGTTTGATCCCCGCGTCCAGATTTTTTACCTAATAGAGGAAAATTTTTCTTCGCCTTTAATTCTAGCGGCTCTTAAAGGATAACTTTGGTTCTTGGCAGCAAATTAGTATTTCGCCTTACCACAACACGTGTAGTAATCCGTATTAGTTTTATTTTTCGCAATTTTGAATATAAAAAGAGCTCTAAATTTGAATAGGAAATGAATAAACTTAGAATCTATAAGAATCTTTAAAATATTTACTTTAATTCATACGTTTCCTCTAATAAAACCGCATTTTCAAGAAGGTAATAGCCTCGTACTTGGATGCAAATTCCTTATTTTCGTTTACTTGTGTTTTCTATAAAGATGAATCAGATATTTTCCAGGTACAAACGCCAGGTTGTAAATTGTGAATCCTTAGCAAGTTCTAGCATTATAACCGTCATTAAGGCAACACATAAAGCCCTTCATTTCCGTCAAGTTCATATTTTTATGTGAGAAATCAAATGGGATAAGGGTCTGACATCATTTAACACCTCAGTTAGCTTTCTTCAGACGGTAAAGACTCTGGCAATATAAAGATTTTTTCATGTGTTGAATGATATGTCTTGTGTTTAAAATTAAAGTCGATTAAAAGCGAACTGTTCAAGTTGTTTTTGGAGAGAAAGAACCAATTTCAATTATAATAAAAGAGCCGCAAAAAAACTCCTTTTAAAAAATTCTAAAACTAGAGGAACTATTTTTGTTAATTTTGGTAATTTTTGATATATGTCACTCCACTCATCCCCTTATTTCTTTTTATATGGTGAAAGGATTTTTGAAATTCCACGCTAATCGTTTCTAATTTTTCCATACGCACGAGGAATATAAAATTTTTATTTTTATATTCCATAGAACAATAAAATACTTTTAAAGGGTGAAAGTTAAAGTATTGTTAAGGTTATGTTATTCGAATTTAATTTTAAAGTCTGTTAATTTTGTATATCGTATACGAAAAATACTAAAATCCTACAACCTCCACAGAGATCGAGTGCAAATAAAACCAGTTTTTTTGTTGGGATGGGAAAATGTGTTCCGCATATGGTTGTATCCTTTCTATGGACAATAACAATCACCCTTAGCATACATAACAGAAAAACAATAATTTTCCAAGAGAGAGAAAAACCTTTTGGATATTAAGGAGGCATTTACGGAGCAGAACGGATATAAACTGAGATAATGGGACATGGCTGTGAAGGCAAGAAGTAATATTAGGCAAAGGAAGGATAAAAGTCTGGTTCATGATGCACAACGATATCAACCTTCCGGTTGAACATACCGCAAATCAGTCGAGCATCACAAGGGGCTACTGTGTGGGTTAACAGAAAGCAAAAGAAAATGATACCGGAAACAGGATTTATGGCACAAGAACATTTTAAGGAGTCTCTATACCCATTGATATAGGAGTCACCCCCGAACATGAATTTTTTTCTTCATAGTATTCGTTTCTACTTGTTCTACGTGTCGACCTTACTCTCCAATCTTTACGGGGTTTCTTCCATTTTCCAAAAAAAAAAAAAATCTTTGCAGTTGTTCGATGTAATTATGGATCTTATTCTACTAATACTAGCATCATAATTCCATGGACGTTGTAAAATTTTGCTTTATCGAAATTTCAACAAGAATTTTCTGAGTTCTCTCGTATAACTTTTCATCTTAAAGACAAGAGAGACTTTAAAAAGATTTCTCAAGCATGTTTTTTGCCCGAAATATAAACTTTTTATGACATGCATGGAAAATTATATAACAATTTTCCAAATTAGTAAAAAAATAGAACTCGTTTTCAAAGAAATTTTCATCGTTCATGATATTATATAACGAATCGATTGCAATTTTTTTTTGTCACACAAAACATAATTATCTAAGAATTATATGGAATCGAAAATTTAAAATTTTTCATTTAGAAAATTGTTCTTCATTTATTTGTTTCAAGATTTGAATTTCATCCTTCCAACATTATTAATGTTAATTTCAAATAATATGAAATGAAAGAGTAACTCATTTATCTTTCTTATTTCTAGAATTTTCCCTAGTATTACCCTCAACGCCTTCTTTATTTGGTTCTAATTGAAACGTTGATTTCTGCAATCAAGCAAAGCTATTGTCTGTTTTGGCAAAAGGGGAAATTTACTTGAATATCCTTGAATACTGACACGAAAATAGATTATGGTCGCTTGGTTGTAGAGTTTAGATAATACATAATTCATGTTATGAACACATATACAGACAAATTTTAGATTTATATTATCTACTATAGAAGAAAATGTACATTTTACTAGAATGTGTATGTTTGTGTGTTCATGGTATGAATACGATTTTGCTTTGTAATGATAAATGGACATTATCTGGCTTCGAGAGGGCCACATTAATTTTTACAGACAATCAATGCTCAAGACGTTTAGATTAATGCACGCCAATCTATTCGAAGTCAACAATAGGTGGAAAGTCTTTGATAACAGATTCCATTGTTGGCTCTCAAATCCTGGCTAGATTCTATAGAGTTTCACATCAGCCTATATTTAGTTGGCTTTGAGATTGTCAATTGTAAGCCCAATGCCATATATCCATACAGATGATGAGATGATAACCAGTGGAATGAACGCAGTACTCAATTCTATTCTTTAGGCCTATTTGCAGTAACTTTGAATACAATGTAACCAATTCCTTACTCAAATTTTGGTTGCAATTGAGCTGAAAAAGTTTACTTTTATTATAATTTCACTTAATTAAATTAAAAATCTGAGTTTTGGACATACCCAAAGTAATCATGAAACCAGATAAAATTACCGATTGCGTATTTGCATGTTTTTCCCCACGACCGACGGAACAAACAAAAACCTAAGCTCTCACCTAAAACGTATATACCCTCTGCATTTGGGGTGAGAGTTTGGGTGTTTTTTGTTTGCCCTTGCCTAATAAATTTTGATCCACTCAACCGCTTTCGATCCTGTTTTTATACCCGTATGGTGAGACCAAAGGGTATATTAACTTTGCCTTACCGTTTGTAACGCCAAGATCCCGTCATCACACACAAAAATGAATTACACCAGTGTGTTTACAATGATAAAAAAAAGTTGAATTTCGCATGTCCGTCCGTCTGTCTGTCCGTCTGTCCGTCTGTCTGCCCGTCTGTCCGTCTGTCTGTCTGTGGCGCGGATTGCGGGCGCACGGATTGAGCTAGAGACTTGAAATTTTGCGCAGATCCGTTTTTCGTAAAATGCGAGGCTAAGTTCGTTAATGGGCAAAAATGGACCATTAGGGGGGATACCCCCCATACGAACGAAAATTTTTTTTCTGAATATCTCAAAAACGGTGAATTTTATCAAAAAAGTCCAAGAACAAAAGTTATTTAGGATATGATTCTACATAAAAGTCCCATACATCAAAATCCAATTGGAATAAATTTTAAAAAATCTTATTGGAAAGTCTGACTTCAAAGTGGAATTTTGAACAACTATTCGCTGTTCACTTAAATCACCATACGGGTTTTCAATAATTGCCAGATTGGCAATTATAGCTTTTGTTATGTTTTGAATTCGGCTGGATATTACGGAAGCAAGATTTTAGTACGAAAAAAAAATTCACCGATCTCCGCTTTCAGTGTAAAATAATTCACCCTCCCCCCTAACTTTATACCCTCTCTCCTTTTATCTTTTGATCCACTGCACCGATTTCGATTCTTTTTTTTTGCCATTTACATAATACAAGGAATGTTCTCCCCCCACTTTAAACCCACTATCATTATACTTTTTGATTCGCCATCTTGAAAAAAAGTGGATTTTTTGAAAAAAAAAAAAAAAAAAAGTGGAGAGTGAATTTCACAATTTCTCAAAATCTACGTATTTGACATTTGCGTAATTTTACGAGATGGTTTGGACACCAAAATCTTGCAAGAGTCGCTTAAAAGATTTCCCATGAAAAATTTGACAGTTAATTTACGAGGTACCCGTTTTATAAGACATTTCCGTGATTTTATGAATCCCACTGCTAGTTTTTGATAAAAATATATTTTTACGGTTTTCAAAAAAAGAATTTTTTTGCTTTGAAAAATTAAACCATATCCACCAGTCTATATCCCTAGAATCAAAGCGATTAAAATTTTTATTGAAAATATAAAACATTTTTAAGTCATTAGCACATGAGTTGAATGGTCTAATTAAAGGTCATTTGGTACCATAAAGCGTAATTTTATAAATGACATCTAAAAGTAAAAAAATCATCATGTAACACATTTCGTTTGCACTATTTTGTAACGCTTTCTGCCATCTGTCTAGTCCGAAATAGTAAAAGTCCGATTTATATGTTGTGTCCATATGTCGACAGTACGTAATAAAATATATCTGGCTCCCAACTAATCGTTAATTTCACTAAGAAATGGTTACAAGTAGCCAGTGCTAGGGCCGAAATTGGGACTTGAATAGGAACTGGTAACGAATATTTAAGCTTAAGGGAAGGAAATATCACACAATTTCGCACAGTGGTATTAACGCTTTTGTACATGGCACTTTCTATAACTTTAGCTGCGATATTATTATATGGGGCATAGCCCAATCTGCTAAGCTTTATGTGATATATGTGCTTTTAATATCTTTTTAAGCACACATCAAAAGACCCTTTTCAAAGCTCTGTCATGTTCACAAAATAGAATTACACACATCTGTTAAGTTGCCTTAAGGGATCTTTTTGAATTTTTTTTTCAGCATCCTACTCGATCCGCTTCTTGCCGCAAAGATTCCCTCCTTGGATACCTACCTCTTACGTACCAACAACAGTGAGTGTTCTATACTCGGCAGTTACACATAAATTTCAATACACAACCGTAAGTACATGTACAAAAACATACATCATATATTCAAGTACATTTATGAGAGAGGGATGGTTTGATTAACATTGCAAAGCAGATATTTATATGTGGCACTCATTGCCTTTATTCCATTCTGGATTTTCATAATTTCTAGATTTTCTTTTTCCAAAAAGCGATTTTCTGTTGCTACAATCCAGCAAATAAAACGATCCATCAACTTCTGGAGAGCCTTTTTAGCCATTGTAAAATCGAAAAAATGCGCATTAATGGTTTTTTCCACAAAACAGGAAAAATAAATATACGAAATGTTCGTTTTTATTATTTCTCAGAATTGTTTGATGATTTTTAACATTTCAACAGAAACGAACCGTGGGCAATTTGGTAAAATCTGAATCAGACCATAGAATCTACCGCTGGTAATTTAGATTTAGCAAAGAATTCGTGTTTAAAATTTACAAACTGTTGGGGCCATTTTGATATCGATTCACTAGTACCGAATAATTTAATTTGATTTACCTAGTATTTATTAGGATTTTTTTTGCTAATAAAAAAAACCTTCCAAAAAAACCAAAGTAAAAATTGAAAAAAATCCAGCTGAGCTTTTAATTCGATTTCTAAAAGACAAAATGACTGAACAGAAAACACTTACCCATTACACGAACGGCCGGCGGCGTAGGGTAGACTGGGGCTAGTAGACCCACTTTTTATTAAGTTTTACTGTAATTATTTCAGGTGTAGTAAAGTTTATTCAATTGTGTTTCTTAGTCAATATTTTATTTTGACTAATTATAAGTGTTTCAAATATTGTTTTTCATTTTAAAAAAAGTTGTTCGATGGGTCGACTAACCCCGTGTCTGGGGCTTGTTGACTCTGTGAACGGGGTTATTTGACTCTATACTTTTTATGAGGAAAATGTGTTGGAACATATTAAAAAAACTTTGATAATTCTTTAAAAAATTAATAACATTTCAGATTAACATAAATCAACACCCCGATTGCGAGTGTCGTGTCGTTTTCGACAAGAGTCGTTTTACGTGTTGTTGTTGGTAGAAATACACTAACAACAACACGTAAAACGACTCTTGTCGAAAACGACACGACACTCGCAATCGCGGTGTTAATTTCATCTAATTTAAAAAAAATAAAATTAATTAACAAAAAAAATCTAGGTAATTCATATCGAGTCATTTAACCCCAGTATACTGTGAGTCAACTAGCCCCAAGCCGCCATTTTATTTTTAACATACTCGTGAAAAAAAATGAAAAAGTATGGGTCAGAAAATGCTTCACTAACTTGTTAACTCATACATAAATTTTCACTTGAAATCACTAACGAGTTCAATACAATGAAAGTGTAAGCTCAAAACAATTTAATTAAAAAGAAAAAAAATTACTCACACGCTTGAAATTTCGTTTTTTCCCCTCACAATTCGTTCCAAGAGCACTATGGTCTAACGACATTGGTTCACTGATAGCTGTCAGTCGACTGAATAAACAGTCCAATTCACGCAGGTTTGTTTTCAACCGTGGTTGACTTAACCGCAATGAGTCTACTTACCCATATAGCACACTAATCCCGGTCAGCCCTACTTGTGAAGTTGCAATTAACTGATAGGTAACCAGCAGTAGGATTCTTGGCACTTATAACGATGTAGTTATCCATAGCGATGTCGTTATCCATAAATACGAATAAGAGCTTTTATGTTTGGTGTAGTGATATAAAATGGCGTTGTATTTGTTTCTCGCTGTCAACTTTCCAATAAAATTACCCTCGACTATGACTCTGGCAATGCTGAGCCTTCCAATACGAATTTTCATAACGACTGCTCTCGGACCAGTCCATAAACACTAATGTTTGAGTTTCGTCCACTTAAGAATGTTGTTTAATTGTTGTCGCGTTGGCAAAAACGAAATAAAATGTTGAATGCGTCCCTTAATTGTCTAAACATTACTCGCATTTCCCTTTTCCTTAAAAAAACGAAATTAAATTCGCCTTTACCTTGTGATCAAGTTGAAATTTTCAAACCGCTGATGAAAAAAAATCTTTCACGCACAGCGAAATGAAAATTACTCTTGCTTGTGGAGGCCAACAGCGGAAACCGGTTGTAGTGCGGAAAGAGGAAGGGAAACACATGTTGGCAGCAAGAAAGTGCAATGAAATTGAATTCAATCGAAATTGCTGACAGCAAGAAAAATCTTTTGTATTTAACCTCAACCATTTGTGTTTATTTCTGTGACATTTTTTTGTTGTGATTGTTAAAAATTTTTCCCAAAAACGTAAAACCTTTTCATTTGACTAATCCGGGGAAATTCTAAAACGATTTTCGGAGACTTTTCTATGTTGTTTTTCAAAGGAAAAGTGTGCGGAAATCCATCTAGAATTGCATAAAAAACTGCCGGCTGGCCGCCCGACTTATATAAATACTTTTCACAGCTAAATATTAGACTTTTTCGAAAGAAAATTGTTATTTGTTCACTTTTCAAAATATGTTGAATTTAAAACAAATTTTAAATTTGCCGCTACTGTCAAGATTGTATTTAAATTTTCGCCGCCAGAGGGAAAATTAACCACCTGTGCACAATAATACCCTTAGCGATCTTTCCAGATCGTTATTTATCGATTTTTGCCAAGAATCCTACTGCAGATTATTTGGAACAGTCAAGGATTTAGGTATGCAAAACTTCTTCTGTATTCTAAACAAAAACATAAGAAAACTACAATTTTGACGGGCAATTGTAGTTTTCTTATGTTTTTTTATTCCAAAATGGAATCCAGAATGGAAAAAAGGCAATGAGTATATGAGGGTAGACCAAATTTATATTTAAATAAATCTCTTTGTGCGGTGGAAGGTGAGGATAAAGAATCCGATTGGATTTCAATGTATGGAACGGCTATGTAGAATCATATTCTGAACACATTTCGTCTTTAAACATTTTTCAATCTGACTCACCGTTTTCGAGAAAATTGCAAAAGTTTGATTAGTTTATATGGTGGAGGGGGAACAAATAGTTCGATTTTCCCCTTCAAAAACTTACCCTGAGATCCACAAAATAAAATATTATCATCCTAGTTACCAGTGAAAATCTATTACACGTTTTTGAATAACGAAAATTTATTATTCAGGATTTTAAGTAAGTGAAAATCCAATCAACACTTTCTCTATTTTAGGCGTAAGTACTAAATAAAGGAAATCGTTTGTTTTTCACAAGTTTATTTTCTCTACCACCAAAAAAAAATTTTTAACTTTGGTATAGGGACTTCTATTTTTATAATACGGTGAGTTTAAAAATAGATACCTCTGTCCTAATGTAGCCAAATTCTATTTATTTTCTCAACCGATAAAATAATCTAAATGGTTGCACTTAAATGGGTGAATTTACTGTGCCTAGTTAATATAAGGCGATAAAATGTATTTCCTGGACGATAAAATCACACATTGAACGATTTACTTAACTTTAGGGAATGACTTGCGTGTCAATATAAAAGGTAGGTTTTTCTGCTTTGTACACAGAAAGTTACACTATAAATGCTGATAAAAGGAATGTCGCCTTTCAGGTAATTTATTTTACATGAATAAACATATTTTCCCATAAACGACACCTATTGTGAAAATTTACTTATAAAATATCAACTGTCGATTTTTACTGTTCGAATTAGCATAGATTTTCTATATTATTTTAAGAGGTTTTTAGATACACCCAAATTCATCATAGAGCAAAATTCTGTAACAGAAATTTTCAGTACGTACGTTCTGAAGTTCCATCATAAGAAATTATAAAAATCCAATTTGAAATTTATTTGTTTGTCACAAATATTGTGCCTGTTGTTTGAGAACAGAAACTTTTCCAACAACAATCTACGTCCTTTTAATATAATAAACGAGGCGGTAATTTGTTTGATAAAAGGTAATACGTAGCATATTTTGAAATTTGGAATTTCTCCAATTTCAGAAAAATAACTACAAACTTTGTAAAAAAAACACAATTTATATTTGCAAACTGTAATTAAGTGGAGACAAAGGAACACATTCTTACCACCATGATGTTTATTTGGCTTTACAAATTTAAAACGCTGGAAAATAATTTAATATTAACAGCCAAGTATAACATAACATAGTGAGCAATTTAATCAAATTATTATTGTAATATTACCGTATGACCTGGCATAAATAGCATAACCACTAGCTTTGCGTTTGCTATCAAGAGACCAAAAGATAAATTAACTCGAAATTTGCAATTATCTACAACACGAAAACAATGACCAGAACTTTCCCGATATGTACATATATATGTTATTGGACATACTTACTCCACCCTTAGATTTGGATATTCCGTTCAGCTACATAAAAATACACATGTGCACATATGATTGTAGAAGGGCTGAATGAATGGCCAGAGGGATATCACATCACATTCGAAACAGCCCTCCAGTGTCACATAGCCTTTTACAAATTTATCAGGGAATCACCGCTGCCGCCATGCTTTTATTCCGAAAAGCCATGAATCGAGACAGTTATTTGGACATCTTCCCCTGGGACCTGAGAAACAATTTAATAATTGTCCTGTCCTTTAGCTTCGCTACAATTCGACTTGCTGTATTTGTGTCTAAAGGAGTCCATAAATACACCTACGGGTAGCAATTGTATGTGAATCACCTTGTGCGGTTAGCGACTTCACCCAAGCAACAATTTATGAACCCAAACGATTTTTTTAACTTTTTAAATCCAAAAAAAACCAACAAAAAAAATCGAACAGATAGGCTCCATAAATCACTGGATAAACTTCCAGGAAATGATTCTAAACTTTTACCTCCTTATGAACAGCGACTTAGGCCCGTTTGCGCGTATTATTCTTAAAAAATTAAGTTGTGGTTAGCCTACTTAAACCGTAGAAATTCTTCGACTTAAATTTTTTAAGTTGTACATAAGTTGCTAAGTTTTGTTGGTGCAAACGGCACTTAATCTTATTAACTTGACTCCGCTTTGTAAGCATAAGGAAATGTTTTGTGTATTATTTATTAATGATTTGTTACCGGACAGTAATGTTGATTCATCTCATCTAAATAAATAAAGTAGAAAAATGTCCCTGTCAATTTTTGGTCACAACTTTCCCACACAACCATGGCTACAAACCCACACATCACAAATTTCTGTCAAAAATCACGCTCTCGGTTAAATGTTAGTGACGAGCCACTGAGGGTGTCACGAGAGACACGAAAGTATATAAGAAGTATAAAATGACAAAATCTACCACCTCCGGTGTGTCATTATGACGTTCTCCATGACGTCCTGATGATTTGGCAGGACTTTCTAGTCGTTTCGAGTGAGTTTCTAGTGTTCTCACACATATGCGAACGTTACTTACCAGAATTAACTTAACATAATTTTGATAAAAAAAAATTTTTCGAAAAATATTTTTTTAGAATTCACCAAATTGAGTTACTTGGGACAGTATTCATGACGATATCTTATGTACAGTAATACCGGCAGTAGTGCCACCGATAGTTACTAATGTCGTATCTAGATTAAAGTAGATATAGATAACTGATATCAATATGTGCCAAGTACACGAGCCAGAACAGCCAAAGCAATGAAATAAATTTCTGGTCTGCAGATTGACTTCGGATTTAAGTGCACTTTGCTTGATTAATTTTTTTCCTTAGGTTTTGTCATCTTCATCATCCCTCGACCATCATGGGGTAACAACCCCAAATAATGTACACCAATGTTTTTATAGTTTCGAGTTTGATCTACCTTTACCCCATCACCATTGCCACATAACCTGGCCTGTCAGGAGACAAACTGAACTTTGTCAGGTCGATTTATTTGTTTTTGTCATCGTCGATTGTAAGTATAGATCGAACATAGTATCAACAAGTTGATATATGTAATTGATAAAATTTCATGTATAGCAGACATTATTTTTTACCTTTTACCTGGAATATCTAATATCTGTTACTGGCATAATATTGATTAGCCAGAAGTGGTTCTTAATTACGGGCCTGGTTTTAAGACCATTAATCGGTTTCATTTTGTATGCAGACACGAATAAAATCTCAGTAATAAATCTCTTATTCCTGAATTGTTTATTATTCGTGGTTATATTGAGGGTAGTTTCTTAGGCGTTTCTTTTAATAGTCGTTCATTATCGTCTTTATTTTAGATTCTATAATTAAATGTTATATGAAGCCTTTTGATACTATAAACCATAATTAAGAAATCTCGATCACTACTTTGAAACTTCTTAATTATTCAAAACTTCGGGTCAATTTTCTCTTTGTGTGCTATGGAAAAATTCATGTTTAGTTGAAATGCTAAAGGCCCTATCACATCTCTGTTAAGTTGCCTTAAGGGATCTTTTTGAATTTTTTTTTCAGCATCCTACTCGATCCGCTTCTTGCCGCAAAGATTCCCTCCTTGGATACCTACCTCTTACGTACCAACAACAGTGAGTGTTCTATACTCGGCAGTTACACATAAATTTCAATACACAACCGTAAGTACATGTACAAAAACATACATCATATATTCAAGTACATTTATGAGAGAGGGATGGTTTGATTAACATTGCAAAGCAGATATTTATATGTGGCACTCATTGCCTTTATTCCATTCTGGATTTTCATAATTTCTAGATTTTCTTTTTCCAAAAAGCGATTTTCTGTTGCTACAATCCAGCAAATAAAACGATCCATCAACTTCTGGAGAGCCTTTTTAGCCATTGTAAAATCGAAAAAATGCGCATTAATGGTTTTTTCCACAAAACAGGAAAAATAAATATACGAAATGTTCGTTTTTATTATTTCTCAGAATTGTTTGATGATTTTTAACATTTCAACAGAAACGAACCGTGGGCAATTTGGTAAAATCTGAATCAGACCATAGAATCTACCGCTGGTAATTTAGATTTAGCAAAGAATTCGTGTTTAAAATTTACAAACTGTTGGGGCCATTTTGATATCGATTCACTAGTACCGAATAATTTAATTTGATTTACCTAGTATTTATTAGGATTTTTTTTGCTAATAAAAAAAACCTTCCAAAAAAACCAAAGTAAAAATTGAAAAAAATCCAGCTGAGCTTTTAATTCGATTTCTAAAAGACAAAATGACTGAACAGAAAACACTTACCCATTACACGAACGGCCGGCGGCGTAGGGTAGACTGGGGCTAGTAGACCCACTTTTTATTAAGTTTTACTGTAATTATTTCAGGTGTAGTAAAGTTTATTCAATTGTGTTTCTTAGTCAATATTTTATTTTGACTAATTATAAGTGTTTCAAATATTGTTTTTCATTTTAAAAAAAGTTGTTCGATGGGTCGACTAACCCCGTGTCTGGGGCTTGTTGACTCTGTGAACGGGGTTATTTGACTCTATACTTTTTATGAGGAAAATGTGTTGGAACATATTAAAAAAACTTTGATAATTCTTTAAAAAATTAATAACATTTCAGATTAACATAAATCAACACCCCGATTGCGAGTGTCGTGTCGTTTTCGACAAGAGTCGTTTTACGTGTTGTTGTTGGTAGAAATACACTAACAACAACACGTAAAACGACTCTTGTCGAAAACGACACGACACTCGCAATCGCGGTGTTAATTTCATCTAATTTAAAAAAAATAAAATTAATTAACAAAAAAAATCTAGGTAATTCATATCGAGTCATTTAACCCCAGTATACTGTGAGTCAACTAGCCCCAAGCCGCCATTTTATTTTTAACATACTCGTGAAAAAAAATGAAAAAGTATGGGTCAGAAAATGCTTCACTAACTTGTTAACTCATACATAAATTTTCACTTGAAATCACTAACGAGTTCAATACAATGAAAGTGTAAGCTCAAAACAATTTAATTAAAAAGAAAAAAAATTACTCACACGCTTGAAATTTCGTTTTTTCCCCTCACAATTCGTTCCAAGAGCACTATGGTCTAACGACATTGGTTCACTGATAGCTGTCAGTCGACTGAATAAACAGTCCAATTCACGCAGGTTTGTTTTCAACCGTGGTTGACTTAACCGCAATGAGTCTACTTACCCATATAGCACACTAATCCCGGTCAGCCCTACTTGTGAAGTTGCAATTAACTGATAGGTAACCAGCAGTAGGATTCTTGGCACTTATAACGATGTAGTTATCCATAGCGATGTCGTTATCCATAAATACGAATAAGAGCTTTTATGTTTGGTGTAGTGATATAAAATGGCGTTGTATTTGTTTCTCGCTGTCAACTTTCCAATAAAATTACCCTCGACTATGACTCTGGCAATGCTGAGCCTTCCAATACGAATTTTCATAACGACTGCTCTCGGACCAGTCCATAAACACTAATGTTTGAGTTTCGTCCACTTAAGAATGTTGTTTAATTGTTGTCGCGTTGGCAAAAACGAAATAAAATGTTGAATGCGTCCCTTAATTGTCTAAACATTACTCGCATTTCCCTTTTCCTTAAAAAAACGAAATTAAATTCGCCTTTACCTTGTGATCAAGTTGAAATTTTCAAACCGCTGATGAAAAAAAATCTTTCACGCACAGCGAAATGAAAATTACTCTTGCTTGTGGAGGCCAACAGCGGAAACCGGTTGTAGTGCGGAAAGAGGAAGGGAAACACATGTTGGCAGCAAGAAAGTGCAATGAAATTGAATTCAATCGAAATTGCTGACAGCAAGAAAAATCTTTTGTATTTAACCTCAACCATTTGTGTTTATTTCTGTGACATTTTTTTGTTGTGATTGTTAAAAATTTTTCCCAAAAACGTAAAACCTTTTCATTTGACTAATCCGGGGAAATTCTAAAACGATTTTCGGAGACTTTTCTATGTTGTTTTTCAAAGGAAAAGTGTGCGGAAATCCATCTAGAATTGCATAAAAAACTGCCGGCTGGCCGCCCGACTTATATAAATACTTTTCACAGCTAAATATTAGACTTTTTCGAAAGAAAATTGTTATTTGTTCACTTTTCAAAATATGTTGAATTTAAAACAAATTTTAAATTTGCCGCTACTGTCAAGATTGTATTTAAATTTTCGCCGCCAGAGGGAAAATTAACCACCTGTGCACAATAATACCCTTAGCGATCTTTCCAGATCGTTATTTATCGATTTTTGCCAAGAATCCTACTGCAGATTATTTGGAACAGTCAAGGATTTAGGTATGCAAAACTTCTTCTGTATTCTAAACAAAAACATAAGAAAACTACAATTTTGACGGGCAATTGTAGTTTTCTTATGTTTTTTTATTCCAAAATGGAATCCAGAATGGAAAAAAGGCAATGAGTATATGAGGGTAGACCAAATTTATATTTAAATAAATCTCTTTGTGCGGTGGAAGGTGAGGATAAAGAATCCGATTGGATTTCAATGTATGGAACGGCTATGTAGAATCATATTCTGAACACATTTCGTCTTTAAACATTTTTCAATCTGACTCACCGTTTTCGAGAAAATTGCAAAAGTTTGATTAGTTTATATGGTGGAGGGGGAACAAATAGTTCGATTTTCCCCTTCAAAAACTTACCCTGAGATCCACAAAATAAAATATTATCATCCTAGTTACCAGTGAAAATCTATTACACGTTTTTGAATAACGAAAATTTATTATTCAGGATTTTAAGTAAGTGAAAATCCAATCAACACTTTCTCTATTTTAGGCGTAAGTACTAAATAAAGGAAATCGTTTGTTTTTCACAAGTTTATTTTCTCTACCACCAAAAAAAAATTTTTAACTTTGGTATAGGGACTTCTATTTTTATAATACGGTGAGTTTAAAAATAGATACCTCTGTCCTAATGTAGCCAAATTCTATTTATTTTCTCAACCGATAAAATAATCTAAATGGTTGCACTTAAATGGGTGAATTTACTGTGCCTAGTTAATATAAGGCGATAAAATGTATTTCCTGGACGATAAAATCACACATTGAACGATTTACTTAACTTTAGGGAATGACTTGCGTGTCAATATAAAAGGTAGGTTTTTCTGCTTTGTACACAGAAAGTTACACTATAAATGCTGATAAAAGGAATGTCGCCTTTCAGGTAATTTATTTTACATGAATAAACATATTTTCCCATAAACGACACCTATTGTGAAAATTTACTTATAAAATATCAACTGTCGATTTTTACTGTTCGAATTAGCATAGATTTTCTATATTATTTTAAGAGGTTTTTAGATACACCCAAATTCATCATAGAGCAAAATTCTGTAACAGAAATTTTCAGTACGTACGTTCTGAAGTTCCATCATAAGAAATTATAAAAATCCAATTTGAAATTTATTTGTTTGTCACAAATATTGTGCCTGTTGTTTGAGAACAGAAACTTTTCCAACAACAATCTACGTCCTTTTAATATAATAAACGAGGCGGTAATTTGTTTGATAAAAGGTAATACGTAGCATATTTTGAAATTTGGAATTTCTCCAATTTCAGAAAAATAACTACAAACTTTGTAAAAAAAACACAATTTATATTTGCAAACTGTAATTAAGTGGAGACAAAGGAACACATTCTTACCACCATGATGTTTATTTGGCTTTACAAATTTAAAACGCTGGAAAATAATTTAATATTAACAGCCAAGTATAACATAACATAGTGAGCAATTTAATCAAATTATTATTGTAATATTACCGTATGACCTGGCATAAATAGCATAACCACTAGCTTTGCGTTTGCTATCAAGAGACCAAAAGATAAATTAACTCGAAATTTGCAATTATCTACAACACGAAAACAATGACCAGAACTTTCCCGATATGTACATATATATGTTATTGGACATACTTACTCCACCCTTAGATTTGGATATTCCGTTCAGCTACATAAAAATACACATGTGCACATATGATTGTAGAAGGGCTGAATGAATGGCCAGAGGGATATCACATCACATTCGAAACAGCCCTCCAGTGTCACATAGCCTTTTACAAATTTATCAGGGAATCACCGCTGCCGCCATGCTTTTATTCCGAAAAGCCATGAATCGAGACAGTTATTTGGACATCTTCCCCTGGGACCTGAGAAACAATTTAATAATTGTCCTGTCCTTTAGCTTCGCTACAATTCGACTTGCTGTATTTGTGTCTAAAGGAGTCCATAAATACACCTACGGGTAGCAATTGTATGTGAATCACCTTGTGCGGTTAGCGACTTCACCCAAGCAACAATTTATGAACCCAAACGATTTTTTTAACTTTTTAAATCCAAAAAAAACCAACAAAAAAAATCGAACAGATAGGCTCCATAAATCACTGGATAAACTTCCAGGAAATGATTCTAAACTTTTACCTCCTTATGAACAGCGACTTAGGCCCGTTTGCGCGTATTATTCTTAAAAAATTAAGTTGTGGTTAGCCTACTTAAACCGTAGAAATTCTTCGACTTAAATTTTTTAAGTTGTACATAAGTTGCTAAGTTTTGTTGGTGCAAACGGCACTTAATCTTATTAACTTGACTCCGCTTTGTAAGCATAAGGAAATGTTTTGTGTATTATTTATTAATGATTTGTTACCGGACAGTAATGTTGATTCATCTCATCTAAATAAATAAAGTAGAAAAATGTCCCTGTCAATTTTTGGTCACAACTTTCCCACACAACCATGGCTACAAACCCACACATCACAAATTTCTGTCAAAAATCACGCTCTCGGTTAAATGTTAGTGACGAGCCACTGAGGGTGTCACGAGAGACACGAAAGTATATAAGAAGTATAAAATGACAAAATCTACCACCTCCGGTGTGTCATTATGACGTTCTCCATGACGTCCTGATGATTTGGCAGGACTTTCTAGTCGTTTCGAGTGAGTTTCTAGTGTTCTCACACATATGCGAACGTTACTTACCAGAATTAACTTAACATAATTTTGATAAAAAAAAATTTTTCGAAAAATATTTTTTTAGAATTCACCAAATTGAGTTACTTGGGACAGTATTCATGACGATATCTTATGTACAGTAATACCGGCAGTAGTGCCACCGATAGTTACTAATGTCGTATCTAGATTAAAGTAGATATAGATAACTGATATCAATATGTGCCAAGTACACGAGCCAGAACAGCCAAAGCAATGAAATAAATTTCTGGTCTGCAGATTGACTTCGGATTTAAGTGCACTTTGCTTGATTAATTTTTTTCCTTAGGTTTTGTCATCTTCATCATCCCTCGACCATCATGGGGTAACAACCCCAAATAATGTACACCAATGTTTTTATAGTTTCGAGTTTGATCTACCTTTACCCCATCACCATTGCCACATAACCTGGCCTGTCAGGAGACAAACTGAACTTTGTCAGGTCGATTTATTTGTTTTTGTCATCGTCGATTGTAAGTATAGATCGAACATAGTATCAACAAGTTGATATATGTAATTGATAAAATTTCATGTATAGCAGACATTATTTTTTACCTTTTACCTGGAATATCTAATATCTGTTACTGGCATAATATTGATTAGCCAGAAGTGGTTCTTAATTACGGGCCTGGTTTTAAGACCATTAATCGGTTTCATTTTGTATGCAGACACGAATAAAATCTCAGTAATAAATCTCTTATTCCTGAATTGTTTATTATTCGTGGTTATATTGAGGGTAGTTTCTTAGGCGTTTCTTTTAATAGTCGTTCAT
The DNA here is from genome assembly GCA_964034945.1 of Chrysopilus asiliformis. Lineage (NCBI taxonomy): Eukaryota > Metazoa > Arthropoda > Insecta > Diptera > Rhagionidae > Chrysopilus > Chrysopilus asiliformis. Next base: position 9,061,272 of record OZ035960.1, read on the forward strand.
TATCGTCTTTATTTTAGATTCTATAATTAAATGTTATATGAAGCCTTTTGATACTATAAACCATAATTAAGAAATCTCGATCACTACTTTGAAACTTCTTAATTATTCAAAACTTCGGGTCAATTTTCTCTTTGTGTGCTATGGAAAAATTCATGTTTAGTTGAAATGCTAAAGGCCCTATCACATCTCAGTTCGAAACTCTCAGTTCAAATGGTGTTAAAATTTAACTTAAAATTTCATGTTTAGTTGAAATGCTAAAGGCCCTATCACATCTCAGTTCAAATGGTGTTAAAATTTAACTTAAAATGGTAAATGGGGATTTTCTTAAAGATGAATATGCTAATTAGAAGAGAACGACACGACACATTTCAGACCCACATTAAACTTAAATTTGACGAAAGTCCTCGAATTTAAGACCAAATGCGGTGAAAATTTACGTCTGCCTTTCCAAAATACCTCACTTAAGCTTTAATAGCAACTTTATTATCAATTTTTGGGCGAACAAACGCACAGCCTTCGAGGAACAATAGGGCGACATCAGGACTTTCAATTAAAGGGAACATTTGACCTTGGCATTTAAAAGTTTTCACCTGCGGCGCAATAATTTCTATTTGTATGCATTTTTTAAAATTAAAATTTAACCTGCGATGGATCTTTTTTAATCATTTTTGCTTATATGCATTTTTAAAATAAAACTTTTGCCTTCGGCGCAATTTTTGTTGCAGACTGAAGATCTACGATAACATTTGTAACTAGATAATCACAAATATAAATTGAAACTAACTTCTTCTCTCTAATAGGTCTTTCGAAATTTCCAAACACATACAAAAATGCGTTTTATCATTTTTTTTAGAAAGTGATTGGACGCCAAATGCAGTTTTCGTCATGGTCGCCGCTTTCCCTTAGCACGGCCCTGGATAAGGTTTTAACTTAGAGTAAATTTGAACTTTAAATGTCAAATCAAATGTAAATTTATAAATTGAATGTTTGAAGTTATTCAAATTTGGTTTTCATGACTGTGATTTTAGTCATTATGTAATTTTTGTAATGTCTTAAGAGCTATTATAATTTTTCTTCAAGAAAATCGATAGCATACGAATAAAACCCAGGGATTTTTTAAACATTACATAATTGAAATGGTTTGAACTCTAAATACCGTATGCGTCATAAAAATCTGGAATCTAGTGCTGCAAGTATTTTCAAGGAGATAACGGTTGCTTATTAATGTGTACTACGTTTGAAAGGGTTTGTAAATACAACTTCGTACATAATTGAGCCAAAAAATTAAATGTTTATAAATATAGCAACATGGGGGAGGCTCGAAAAGTGAAAATCATGAAGTTGGTCCACGCGCGGAAGTCCAATAAGGCGATTTCCAATGAATTGAACGTAACGTTGTCAACTGTTTATGCTGTAAGAGCGACTTGTTTGGCCAGAGGAATAGTTAGGCCGCAATCTGGAAGCGGTAGACCCATTTCAGTAAGGACTCCAGTGTTGATTAGGGCAATCAAAGGAAGGATCAGAAGGAATCCGATAAGGATATCTTGCAGAGTCATATAAAACCATCAATAGAGTCAACCTACGGTAATGATGTGTTTTACGTGTTTCAACAAGACGGGGCGCCGTGCCACACTGCCAGAAGTACCCAAATTTGGATAATTTAAAAAACCAACAATTTAAAAAACTGCTGGTCTAAGGACATGTGGTCACCGAGCTCTCCAGATCTTAATCCCTGGATTTTTTAATATGGGCATATGTTCAGGCTAAGACTGGAGCTAAGGCTCACAGTAATGTGCAAGCCCTGAAGTCCACCATTACCATCGCATGGAACGACAAGTGGGAGTCTTATTTAATATTGACCTGCAAGAAGTACAGGCCCCGTTTGGAGGAGTTCGTAAATGCTGGAGGTGGACATTTTGAATAATTTTTTTACTAGTATGTAAGATTTAGTGTAGAGCATTTTTTTTTCGTTCAACTTCTGTGTTTTATTAAACGGTTTACAATTTAATATGAATTTTCCAGATTTTTATGACGTATACGGTATGTGCCTACAATTTATTCAGCCAGCGCATCGTAACGACAGATTCTATCAAGTAGAAATTAAATTGATCAACTACAGCATAAATAACAGACATTTTCAATTTAACTTCGAATGTTTTGTTTAAATTTTTAAATCCAATTCGATAACAGTTTTCACAGTTTTTTAAGTTTTTTTCAACATTTTTTTTATTTTATTGAATTGTTAGTTCTAGAGTACGCGATAGTAGCAAACGTCAGCTTTCTAAACTTGGTCGATTGACCAAAAAGTAAATTGAGTTTTCGGTTACCAGAACCAATCCACATAATCTCATTAAAAGGACTGTTTGACGTTGTCAATTTATCATCGAGTATGGGGTATCAGCTCTAGAGTTTTAACGTTCTTCGGATATAAAGTATTTATAGAGTTCTTCACAGCACTTGCTCTGCATGGGTAAAGTGGAGTAAAGCCATCCAAAACGAACAACGAACGAGTCAGGCGTATAACAAACTAAAACTAAATAACGACGAATGTTTGCTTTGAGTTATCCGCCTAAAGGGAAACCGAAATGAAATAAAAACACAAATGGCAATGACTGCGAGGATTTGAGTCCTTTTCAGATCCAAATTTCGCCCACTTCTGGCAAACATCTTCTCCGCAATCTCCTATACTAAGCAAATAGTACCGAAAATCCACTGGCGCTCCCTAACTTCACTGTGTATGCATGGAGGATACCACCCGTCATCCAGCTTCCGTCACCCGGATCAGCTTAAACTCCTGTGAATCTATCCCCGGAGCTCATCCTCTTCAGTTCCGGCATTTCAATTGATGAAATTCCCTCTCGGAAAAAAGGACCATTCGTTTTGCTGAAATTACTTTCTATTGAGTCGCGTAAAAAGCTGCTTTGGAGCGTCGAATGGATTTAGCTTTTGTGACGACGATACTAACGTTTCAAGTCTTGTTGATTTAACAAAATTGAAATTTCAATTTCATGTTTATTATTTGTGTGAAAAAATATCCCTTTGATGTTGCGTGATGCCTTAAATTTGTGACGAGACTGTAGTGCGTCAATATAACTTTTTAATCAGAAAATTATTGTTCCATATTGAACAGATTTTCCGGTAGCTATTTATTATTTTTATTTATTTAATAATTTTCAGCACCTAAGTAAACTTTCATTGAAGTTCCAGATTTTCGTTAATCACAAAATTTTATTTATTAACCTTTAATTGATGAGGTGGGTCCAGTGGACCCACATTGACTTTTCTCTCGCTGCTATCTCTCATGTTTTCAGCACAGTGACTCTGAAATCTTCAGTACCTCCATACAGTATGGTGTTGCATGCCGAGTTAAAAGCACGCACTCAGAAAAATGTCCAGGTCAACTTTTTGTCAGGTTAACTCTGACCTTACAGAGGTTTCTGTAAGCCAGCTAGCGGTCAGAGTTAACCTATCTAAGGTCAACTCGTGCAGCTCCCAATGCCCTACTTCACCTGCTGGTGGCTTAATTTCAGAATTTCTCCGACCACAGGTCAACTCAGTTTTACTTGCCCACATGCAGGCGAACGCGCGCCTGCCCGAGGCCAATTACGCCGTATGTAGGTCGTCGAGTTAGCCTCCATTTTTCTGAGTGCGGATTTGGTATGTGATTAGAACGTAGTGAACGTGGAGCCCACCTTATCATTTACGCATATTTTCACCTCATAAATTAAGGGTTAATCTCAAACTTATTTAATGCTTTTCATTTCATTTTTTATACCCGTATGGTGAAACCAAAGGGTATATTAACTTTGCTTTACCGTTTGTAACGCCAAGATCCCGTCATCACACACAAAAATGAATTATACCAGTGTGTTTAGAATGATAAAAAAATTGAATTTTCCATGTCCGTCCGTCTGTCTGTCTGTCTGTCTGTCTGTCTGTCCGTCTGTCTGTCTGTGGCGCGGATTGCAGGCGCACGGATTGAGCTAGAGACTTAAAATTTTGCACAGATCCGTTTTTTGTAAAATGCGAGGCTAAGTTCGTTAATGGGCAAAAATGGACCATTAGGGGGGGTACCCCCCATACGAACGAAAACGATTTTTGCGAATATCTCAAAAACCGTACATCTTATGAAAAAAGTCCAAGAACAAAAGTTATTTAGGATATGATTCTACATAAAACTCCCATACATTAAAATCCGATTGGAATAAATTTTTAAATATCTTATTGGAAAGTTTGACTTCAAAGTGGAATTTTGGTAGAACTGTTCGAATTTTGATACGAATATCACCATACGGGTCTCCAATGATTGCCAGATTGGCAATTATAGCTTTTGTTATGTTTTTTGTTTAGTTTTAATATCCTGAGAGGCGGCACAAAAAAATAAAATGTGTCACTTCTCAGGATATTAAAAGAGAGGTAAGAATTGTTACTGATTCATACTCAAGTCATTTAACGGGACTGATATTACTTAGATTATCTATAATTTTGCTTTTGGATTCACAATTACTAAAATGATAGCAAATTCATAATTCCCCGTAATTAATAAAATTCAACATTAAAATGCCACCATAATTTCTGAAAATTAAGGTACTTTATCAAATTAAATCGAAAATCAAACTATGTCGCATTAAATTTATACAATGCTAATGAAAATAGCACAGGCTCAGTTCAAATGGCGTGACATGACAGATAACAACAATCATTTGCACACATCCATTGAAATTAGGACGATTCGGGCCTGACCCGTTTATGCTAATTTATTACTTTAAAGCCTTTTCCTTGTCAACATAACCCATTAGCATGCAATTAACCACATGTTTGTACTCAAAATGCATGCATAAAATTTACATAAATATTTTTGTTTCAACTCTGATGCAATCCCCGTTCAACTACAAGAAGCATTTTTGTGATTTCCATTTTGTTTTAAGTGTGGCAACCATACAAAATAACATTAAAATTAGAATTTTTTTTTTGATGCATTTTGTTAATGAAAACATATATGGCATTAATTTGGAAAAAAACACTGAACGCAAAATCATTAATTTACAAATTAAAATGAAAAAAAAAATCAAACCAAAATTCTTCATTTTATATTTCAGTAACTATCAATATATTTCTATAGCGATTTTTTTATATTACAATTAGATACTAAACTCAAACAAACAAGTTTCCTTTTTAGTCATTTATAACATAAACATCACACAAAGCCACAAAAGATAGCCGTCTCTAGAGTTTCAATGTGTCATCAAAACTTTTTATTTGATATTCTCTCCTAGTATTTCATCCTTTCAATTTAAAAAACAATTGAACTTTTCAGCAGGAAGTCGGAAAACTTTCACATACCATCTTTTACCCATATGAAAATAACAAAGTAAAAGAAAATTCTTTACTATACAAATACATATAAATATAGGTGTGTGACGGAAAAAAATGCCGAAGAAAACTTTTTAACCCAGAAAAATTTTGATAAAAATTGAATTTCATCAATGGCAACAAAACTTTTCTATCGAAACTCTTAGGAAAATATTGCAGAGATGGATTCAAGGAATATAACCCAAAAGTACGAAAGTACGAGTATCTCAAGGAAATCTTCGCAGGCAAACGAGGAAAAGTCTCCCCTGAAAGAAAAGAAGAAGCTGTCAAGGCAAGTTCAACAACTCTTTGTAGGCGAGAGGCTTTCTTCTTTGTCGGTTTTCCAAGGGTTGGGGTGATTTCTATTGCTCAACTTAACTTTGTTTCTGTTACTTCGTAGAGTTTTCTTTCTTTCTTTTTTTTTGCATATATCCGGTTCAAAGTTAACTTAAGTTTGGGCTTACATGTTTTTCATTGAATGTATTCACGCTTGAAGGACACAGTCGTTTTGGATGTCTCTTTAAAATCTTCCATTTTTTTTCCTTTTATATCTGCCATAATTATATTTGCATCATTTGGAAAATTAAAAATTTTTGAATTATATTAGAATTTACGAAGTTTAAATTATCGATTTTTTGTAGATTCTGAAGAGTTGTGGACTTTCGATTCAACCTTGTATCAACATAATTTCGAACCTACATCGTAGTGGCACCTGAAGTAAACTAAATTTGGTTTTACGAAATATTAATGACAGCTTCTTATTTTTTTTAAACATCACCGTTTTAGACAACAGTATTCGTTATTAATGATCTCCCACACAAAACCTTACAAGTGTCGCACATCATCCATGATTCGGAATACGGAAAGTCCTCGTATCTTGGCTAGATTTTACGTTGGCCTGCGTGTTATTAAGGATAAACCGGAACACTTATGCAAAAACATCCTTCTAAGAATTTTAAAGTATTTCTATGCGAATTTGTTCATCTTGTTTCTACTCGTCGACAAGTGGCGTTGTGTCCCCTTTTTAACAAAACCTGTTTCGGGGTGGTCCAACGGTTTATACCTTGGTCCGCGGAAAGTTGAATTCCATAATTTGATTTTCCTAAATAAAAGTAAGGACTATCAGCACAAACGTTTATATTTTATACACCCAACTCTTTTTTTAGATGGGAGATAGTTTCCTCGAAAATCGTGAAAAACTGACCGTGTAAGCTGTCCATAAAACATGTTACGCTAAGTATTTTCTTTTAGGAAGCAGTGATGCAAGTATATTCTAAATTTCTTGATTTGTTTTGCCATATTCTTTCATAGTAAATTGAATTATTTTCTAAACAAATTTGTTTGTCCCAAAATACTAAAGCTCCAGACAACCGTTTTAACCAAATTTTTCGATGATTGTGAAAGCAATGTCAATGAAAGGAAAATACCATAGTCCATTAAAGTTCCAGTCCAATTTTCTCCTTTGCATATAGATTTTACATTGATACTCTCCCACCAGGAAATCGCATACAATTGGCTAACCAAACATGACATTATTGTTAGGTAGCCTGAAATTGACATTTTCAATACCTATCGTATATATGTGTGCGCCCACAATTAAAATCCTTCAACACAATAGACTTCTATTCTTAGTACGTAATCACCATCGGCTGAAACTGGTATCACATCCTGCCTTTGCATCAGAACAGCATTGATTCAAAAGGGCTAACTTGTAAACCGCATATACATATACATATACATATCAGTTGTTGGAAATTTTTGACATTTTTTAGATTACTAGTTTGAAAGGAAACATCAACAAAAGCATGACATGTGCTCTGGAAGGACATATCCTAAGGACTTTGTGAATTATTTAGCGTTGATGTATCTAGTATATCATCATATGCTAGGTATGTATATCAGCATATTATTTCTAAAATTTCGCACAATTACACAGTTTGCAATTAATTTCAATAAATATAAAAATAGCGACAAAAAAATTTAGGATTTTCGATTTGTGTGGTTGAAATCTCTATTATTAGAGAATATGACAGTAATTACATGCGTGATGTTTTATAAATTTATATACTTGAAATTTTTGTATCAATACTCATTTCACCAATATTACATTTACTTCACATGTTTTACGCTAAAACGTAATAAGTTTATAGTAGTTTTTAATGATGTGTTATAAACATTTATCGGTGAGAATAAGACAATATATTTTATCCTTAAGGTAGAAATACATGACGAGAGACTTTGGTCTCTGGTGTCCAGGGTACAAAAGGCAAAAATCTCCAAAGTGTATACACGATCACAGACATTTAAGTCTGGAGATCAAAAAATAGATCTCCGGAGACGTTTACTAAAAAGTCTCTTAAAGCAAAGTTTCTGGAGTGCATACACGACGCAGGTATCTCGTCTCCAAGCATAACAACAATATCACTAATCTAAAATATAAAATAAGTAAAAACACTTTTTTTCTTTATAAAAACTGAAACAACGAAACAAATTCTCGTTCCCACAAAACAATTTCATGAAATGTCAAAATTCGTCTCCGGAGACCAAGAGATAGATATCAAAACGTTTTGAAGACCGGAGACGCATTAAAAAGAGTAGCTACACGGCAAGACACTTAAGTCTCCCAGAGACCCTAGAGACTTGATACTTGGAGAGAAATCTCCGGTCTCCGAAGTGTATACACAGGTCTCTTTGTATGCAGAGGCGAAATTTTTGGTCTAAGAGACCAAAATCTCTCGTCGTGTATTTCTACCTTTATAATTACAGCGACCATACGACCCGTACTTTCAAAAGTTTCCACCTCTTCTTTTTAATGAGCACGGTATCATTCACATCGATTACCATGAAAAGGGCAAAACGATCACCGGCATATATTATGCAGAGTCCAACATTGGACGCCATTTTGAAGCGAATACGGCCGCGTTTGGTGAAAAAAAAGTACGAATCGGCGCAAAAGTCCGCAGTCGCAATGCCAAAATTTCATAAATTGCGCTACTAATTGGGTCCTCATCCACCATATTCACCAGATTTGGCCCCCTCCAACTATTATCTATTTCCAAACTTCAAGAAATACCTCAGTGCTAAGAAATTTGGGTCGAACGAAGAGGTTATCGCTGAAACTGATGTATAGTTTTCAGGGCTTCGAGATTTCGTATATTTCGGAGGGTATCAAAAAAGTGGAAAATCGTTGGACGAAACGTATCGCCCTAAAAGAAAAATGTGTTGAGAAATAAAATTAAAAAGGCAGTGGTTTCGTGCCTAGGCCGATTACTTTTCAGGCCGCCCTCGTACATATACATTAGAACTGCATTAAAAAAATTGAATTAGACCTCAATCATGCGATAAATGAGAATCAACATCATTGGGATTTGTCAATAATAATGCATTCAGATTTCTGCGGGCATTCGGAAATGGTTTTGCGGAGATTTTCGCAAACGTTTTCATTTCAATTGTAACATTGGTCTTTGAATTTCCAATTTAGATATTATAAAACGTATTTAAGTCTATAGATATACATGTGTTGATAGCAGTAAAATTGTAACCAGTTTGTAGATACGAGCAGATAGTTTGTGGTAAATGATGAAAATGCTTGCGGCATATCTCGACACATATCTTTGTACCGCATACAAAAGTGTCCGGTGAATTTCAATTCCCTATCCTGTGATTGTTTTCGGATCCCATTAGTTACGCAAATGAAGCACTCTGTGAATTTAAATGGAAATTAATTTGGAATAAGGCAGAAAGCTCTGGAAATGGTCAAGACAAACGAAAAGTCCACAGGGTACTCATTAATCATTAACTGAAATTTATCCCATGGGTAAAAAGGTTTTTCGTAAGTAAGTAAGTAAATTTCGAAAGGCAGTTGGGCAACCTTTTAGCCACAAACAAATTGTATCAAGTATAAAGCTCAGGTGTTTTCAAGAGCCTTATAAATTTTCTTCACTAATTTACATGCGTTAGATATATGTTTGTTTGTTAATAAAAATTTTTTAAAAAAAACTTTATAAACTTGTACTTTATTTTAATTGCAATTTAACTTAACACACACTTCCAATAAATATTAAATTGCTTATTATATTTTTACTTTCCTCTGCTATAAAGTAAAATTATTTTATTCATGACGGATACTGACTCGAGAACGGGGACAGATAGGAACTTTCTAATCGGTACGAAATCCGTTTTGAGGATGTCCGTGCGCCTGTCTGTCGGTGTGTCTGTCGATCTGTCCGTTTCCTAAAACGCGTTGAGCTAGCGACTTGAAATTTCTTGTAAATGAGTTTTACGAAAATCGTTGCTTTTTATCAACTTTTCGAAAAGCAGCGTCAGCTATAACGATACCTCCCTAACAATAGTTTTGAAAAAAATGAAGTTTTTTGAAAATTTCTCGAAACCTATTCGCTTTTAAGATAAAATACATATTATGAAATTTAAAGGAAATACGATTTTCTACATTTTTTGCTATAATGTTCTCAACATATTTCAAAACTATTTTTTATACCCGTATGGTGAAACCAATGGGTATATTAACTTTGCCTTACCGTTTGTAACGCCAAAATCCCGTCATAACACACAAAAATGAAGTGTTTAGAATGATAAAAAAAATTGAATTTTGCATGTCCGTGCGTCTGTCCGTCCGTCTGTGGCGCGGATTGCGGGCGCACGGATTGAGCTACAGACTTGAAATTTTGCACAGATCCGTTTTTCGTAAAATGCGAGGCTAAGTTCGTTCATGGGCAAAAATGCCCCATTAGGGAGGTGCCCCCATACAAAAGTTATTTAGGATATGATTCTACATAAAACTCCCATACATCAAAATCCGATTGGAAGAAATTTTTAAAAAATCTAATTAGAAAGTTTGACTTCAAAGTGGAATTTTGGTACAACTGTTCGAATTTTGATACGAATATCACCATACGGGTTTTCAATAATTGCCAATGGGCAATTATAGCTTTTGTTATGTTTACAACTGAAATTTTTTTATGCCATCAGGACACGTTTTTTATCATCGTACGGTTAGGGCCGACGGGTCTTCAATTTATATGAAATTTCGCATACAAATAGAATTTTCGGTTGCACCAGTAAAAATAACAAAAATTCTATTTCGAAGGTTTTAATAGACAATTCTAAATTAATTTCCACTTTTACTAAAATCTACTTTCTATGAAAAAATGTATGATCTTTACATAAAAATAAATTAAGATTGTTTGTACTTTTCAAAAAACAATAAAGCAATATTTTTTTTTTGTTTTTGGATATCAAATTTAATTACCTACATATTATTTATCTGAAAAGACTGGAAAAATACATACAATCCGAGATCCTTTAACCCAAACCCGTGTGATAGTGGAAAAATGTGCCTTATAGTAATGTAGAACAAATATCTTTTATTTACACTTTTTCAAATCAAATAATATAAATCGCTGATTTTTGAAAACTTGCTCTGTTTAAACCAAGCAACATTTTTCTTACAATTTATTGAAATTCTAATCTGATCTATACATAAATAATGTAAAATACGATTAAAATATCTTTTAAAATGAAGAACAAATACATACTTTCAGTGAACTTTACAATAGGGCATAACATTTTTGAATACCCGATATTATTACATACAATGAACAAATATGAAAAATTAATTTTCCGGGGTACAGCAATAGTAAGGAAGAACGTAATAACCCTAAGGTTAAGAAAAATCAATCTTAAAATCAATTTTCATGCTACAAATTGGTTTTGAATACAATTTATTTTAAGATTTACAGCAATTCCATTTTAGGATGATGGCAACAGCCGCGATACCCACCTTTCAATAACGTTAGAAAATTCCAACCTTTGGAACTCTTAAAAAACCTAAACGTATTAGTGATCTCGTATACTTGCATGCCTGTAGTTGTGAATATATATTTTATCATAAAACGCTGATGGCAATGGCTTTGGTAAAAATGTGAAGAATGATAGACAATTCTTTACGTAAAAATCCATCAAATACAATTTATTGAATTTTCATCGTGACTTCATCCCGGTGAACCGAACATTAATTTTTTATTGAGTAAAGGTGTTATGAACGTTTAGAAAAGGTTAGGGTTCAGCACAATTTTCACGAAAATAAACACCCTTAAAAGTAGGTACTTTGCAAGCAATCGAAAGTCTTCTTATCGAATACGAAAATGTTTCAATCATTGATTCACGAAGCCATTAAGAAAATTTAGATACTCTTGGGATTTCAGCGGAATCTTATTTTTAACTTAATATTGCTTTTTTTATTACTGAGGGGAAATTTGATTTCTGATTGTTTATGAGGAGTCAGATTAGAAAAAAGGACCCACTTAAAAATAACTTAGTGTAGAAAAATATATATTAATTGAATAGTTACCTATCATAGTCAAGGAAAATCTAAATCATTTGATTTTTCCCTAAACTTTAGAAACATGTGTACCTGCACAAGGTTGTAGTTGGTTTTAATCCCACAACATTTTTACGGGTGATTTGATTTTCTTCAGTTCCAATAAAAAATCATTTTTAAAACGCAATAAGGCAACAAATTTATATCAATTAACTTTTCGTTTATATAAAAACTTCACCCAAAGCAGACTTTTTTCCAATTTTATCCGAAAAGATAGAGATAAATAATGTGAATAGCTTTAGTTTTTTTCCATTGAGTTAAAAAATCAACAACAACAGGAGGAAACCGCAAAAAACAATTTCATCTCGTGAAACATTTTCGTGGTAAACCGAAAAGTTGTGATTGTTGTCATCTCCAGCAATGCACTTAACGTATGATGCTGTTGGCATATTTCAAGATAAATTGCTACATTTTCGTACTTATACGAGTAAAAATTGCAATCCTGAAACCATAAAGAAGTGCATATGAGAATTTTTATCTTTATTTTTAATTTTGAAGATACTGTACTCGTGCATAAATGTGAACAATGTTTACCTGCAACGAAAAAATCCACCACAGATAAAACATATTATTTGCAGTTACGTGATGAACAATTTGAAATTGAAATTTTAAAACAAAATGGAAATTTCCTGGAAAGCTTACTTTTAGTATGCCGTTCCACTAATGAGTTTTAGTGGTTTAAAGTAGTTTAACTAGTTTTAAAATTACACACCTTCAGGCATATAATAACCAGGACAATAAGGAAATACTTTTGGAGAATACTGATAAAACCACAGGGCAAAAGAAGAAATTTGATTTGAAATTTCATTGAAAATAGAACAAAACTATTTTCTAAATTATGATCTTGAATGAAAAAAAAATTGAAATTTATGCTGTAAAGTCGTGGGCCTGACCAGACAGGCAGCGATTTTTGACCAAATTCCCAAAGCAATACAAGACGTCGTAGATTGGGCATTGCGACTTAAAAGTCAAGACGTCAATGCGATGCGAATTTATGCCGCGAAAATTACTTTACGACCTTAATTGTTAGCATTCCTTCCTCCCTCCTCCAAAACAAATGAAAATTTTTTTTTGATTTTTTTTAAAACGGTGCATCGCCCGAAATGTTTTTATACCCGTATGGTGACACCAAAGGGTAGGGTCGGGTAGGCTCGGGTAGGGTGAAGTGGTCCGTAGGGAGAAGTGGTCCACCACCATTTTTTTTAGTAATAGTGACATTAGAACAGAATATGCAACTCCCATCGGTTGCTCTTGATGACAGCTTGTTTTTTATTAGTCATTGAAGTCTGCAGACGTATATTTACTCACTCTCACAGACCAGTGCCAAAAAAACATTGTTGAAAGCTTTCGCAAGTATTCACATTCAACAACATTTTGACGAATTCTTAATCAATTTCGACAAAATAAAAAATCTAAAATGTTGTTTACATTATGGACTTTGTAAATCCACCGAATTTCTGCACTTTTTTCCACAATTGTTGGAGCAGCGTCATTCCGCGCAAAATAGCGTCGGTAGGGAGAAATGGTCCACGTTTGGTAGGGTGAAGTGGTCCACCCTGTCAATGTCATATTTCATGTTTTCAAGTTTTTTTATGAGTTATTTTGAGTGTTTCAAATCGTGGCCAAAAATCGATGCGAAGCTCGATTATAACTTTCCCGAAAATCAAGCTGAATTCGAGAAGCAGAAAAAGGCGCCGGAAAAAGACACTTAACAATTCCACCGAAGAAACCAACACCAAAACAGACCAAACGCTCATTTGTTACTTTCGAATAAACCATATTTTTGATCAAACTTCATGATTATATTTTTATTTGTCATTTAATTTTATGTTTATGCGATTTCTGGAAAAATTTTGTGGGTAGACCACTTCCACCTCCCATTTTGAAAAAATCGAAAAATCAAAGTTTCCAATAAATGCGTAAAAATTAAATTTAATGTCAAAAAGTTGGCAATCTGTGAATGCAGAAAGTTAGCTTAGGTCTTGCGCTTGCGATTTGATTGTCTATTTTATGGCCAATAATAAAAACGTGGACCACTTTATCCTGCCTGACCCTATATTAAATTTGCCTTACCGTTTGTAACCCCAAGGTCCCGTCATCACACACAAAAATGAATTACACCAGTGTGTTTAACATGATAAAAAAAATTGAATTTTGCATGTCCGTCCGTCTGTCCGTCCGTCTGTCTGTCCATCCATCCGTCTGTGGCGCGGATTGCGGGCGTACGGATTGATCTAGAGACTTGAAACCTTACGCAGATTCATTTTTCTTAAAATGCAAGGCTAAGTTTGTTAATGGGCAAGAATGGACCATTAGGGGGGTACCCCCCATACGAACGAAAACGTTTTTTGTAAATACAGTAGAATCCCGATAATTCGTATTTCAAGGGACCGATGTAAAAATACGAAGTATCGGGATATTCGAATTAGCGGGGTATGAATTAACCGGGATTTTTTCAAGGGACCAGCAAATTCATACGAATTAGCGGGATATACGAATTATCGGGGTACGAATTATCGGGATTCTACTGTATCTCAAAAACGCTGCATCTTATCAAAAAAAAGTCCAAGAACAAAAGTTTTTTAGGATATGATTCTACATAAAACTGCCATACATCAAAATCCGATTGGAATAAATTTTAAAAAATCGTTTTGAAAAGTTTGACTTCAAAGTGGAATTTTGGTACAACTATCATATCACCATACGGGTTTTCAATAATTGCCAGATTGGCAATTATAGCTTTTGTTATGTTTAAATATAAAATATGTATTTTTTTACATAACTCTTCCACACATAAAAAGTCAATCGAAACGAATAATATTTTATATCAAAATTCGAGGTGTTTTTATATGCACACAGAGAAAAAATAGTAAATTTAACTATTTTATCATGGGAAATCGTGATTATTGCTAAAATAATTAATTTCCATTACAAAAATAGTCAAAATCTGATATTTTAATAATAAATTTAACTACTCAGTAGTGAAACTTACTATTTTGTGGTTAACTTTACTTATTTTTGTAATTTAAATGAACTATTTTGATTTGTTGATCAATTTTTTCTCTCCGCATAAAATAAAAAGACATTACGCAAAAAATTCGCAAGAGAATCCTTGTCCTTGAAAGATATTACACATTAAAAATTCTATTATGCTCAAAATTCGATTAATTTGAATACAAGTGTGATCGTAAAACTTTACGATTATTAATAGCGATAAAAAATTATTATTGAATACAATTTATATTTATCGCACTTTGGTCATATTTTGTATAGGTCTTTTTTTTGGGTAAATTATTTGGCTCTATAATATAATAAATGATCTTTTATCATTATTTCATTTTTTCCGAATAAGTTTAACATTGTATAGATTTCATGAAGGAAAAGTGAATTTTTTTATGATTATCCCTTAGGTCATACCAACACTTCACTTGAAATTCAATCAGTCTACCAAATGAAGTGAAAATATTTGCCCAGTCAAGCGAGTAAACCGCTTCAATTTAAGTATTCAATGCGATCACATCTTCTATACCAAAATATCTATACACATGTTATCGGAGGTGGAGACCTGACTCAAGGAGAGGGTAGCAAACGAGGCATCAGCATAACACAGCATAAGTATCGGCATCGGCAACACCATCAGCAGACGAGCAACTGAATGTCCTTCTGTATAAAATTTTCACTTTAAGTCTATAAATATATAAGTTAGGAAAAAAATTGTCACCCATAAGCCCGGCCGCTTAGCTTAGCCCTCCACGATCGTATATGTGTACCAGTATATTTTTTTATTATTATTATTTATGTTAGTATCCATATAGCCGTTTTCACTTTGAAAGTGCTGATTCCTGATACCCCTCATCCGATTGAATCCTAACATAAACTACCCTAAAGTCACACACCCATTTTGGACCCGCCTTATAGCCATAATCCAATCACCTTGAAAATCTCGTAAAAGGTGGATGATGACTTTTCCACATTAACACATAGACGGGAAAAGAAATTGAGTTATGAACATTGCTGCATAGATCACCCCATTTTATCGTCATTTTATTTCAACGTCAGGTAAGGTACCCGATAAAGTTATGGAATTCGAAGAAGGACTAAACTTCGATTAAGGGTTGAATAACTTTCTTCAGTAGTACAAATAAAGTGTTAAGAAATTCAAAGAAATCAATGGCTTTCGTAAAAATTCAAATAACACTTAACAGTGACAGATTTAAATCAAATCGATATTCGACAGGTATTTTTATACAAAATAATTTTATTTTCAAATCGATTGAAAAAAAATCGCGAAGAAAATGTGAAAATACTTTAAAGCGTGCATGTTACTTGAGCAAATTAATGGAGACTGAAAATAGAAACCTTCTAAAAAAGTTTTTGCGCCTGTTAAAGTCTGGTGAAAATGAAAAAAATCACATTTTGTGGATTTTTCGCAAGTTTTGAGGTAGATTACTGGTTTTTTTTTTAAATTTAAGTTGTCGACTAACCAGAAATACGAACTAATAGTTTTTTGAGTGTAATTCTGTTTTGGTTCAATGTTGAATTGGAGTTCTGGTTTTTATTTTGATTCCTAAAATTTGAAAATTTGGTGTCGGTTTTGGTTTAGGGTCAAAGTGGGTAAATGTAAACAGGGGTAATTGTAAACACTATTGGTTGTCCCCAAACTGCTATTCCTTCTTAGCTTATCTAGACAATATATTAAAAATTGATCTTTTATCTCACTACGGACACGTGCCACAATATATCTAAGAGAGGGTTCGTTGTGTATGAGCGGTCAAAGTGAGTGCTTCTTTTTAGTGTGATTTCAGTTTTCCTAAGAGGGAAAAGAATTATATTTTGAAGGGATTTTTAAAAGAAGGATGTATGTTTTAGCTTAATATACGAACAATATAGTTGCTTGAGATAGGTTATATATGTTAATTGTTGGCTATAAACAAACTGTAAAAAATTATTGTCTGTTTACATTTACCCCCTCATTTGTAACCTCATGTCCAAATGTAAACACTATAATGGGGTTAATGTAAACAATTTCTGGCAAATGTAATCACCCTTTTTATACCCGTATGGTGAAACCAAAGGGTATACAGTAAAACCCGCTTATAAGCAATTTCAATTTGGCAGCATTTTTATTGCTAATATGCGGGGTTTCCTTATAAGCGGGGTAAGATACACGATTATGCATTACAATGGGTTTTTAAAATGTGATCTTGTAAGAGGGTTTTCCTTATAAGCGGGTTGCATATAAGCGGGTTTTACTGTATTAACTTTGCCTTATTGTTTGTAACGCCAAGATCCTGTCATCACACACAAAAATGAATTATACCAGTATGTTTAGAATGACAAAAAAAATTAACTTCTGCATGTCCGTCCGTCCGTCTGTCTGTGGCGCGGATTGCGGGCGGACGGATTGAGCTAGAGATTTGAAATTTTGCGCAGATACGTATATAAAAAAAGAATATAAAAAAGGTGTTTACCTTTACCCCATTTTTCAAAAATTTGAAAAAAATATAAGTTGAAAAGTAAACATCCAATTTTGTAAAAAATTAAGGACCTATAATTTTGAAATCACATGGAATGGGCAATAAATAGACAACAAATTTTAACATAATATATCAAAACTCCGCTGTTAGTGATTTAATTTAAAAAAAAACCATTACAAAGTTGAAAAGATATCAAAAAAGTGAAAATCGTTTACAATTAGCCCCCTTGACCCTACAACATTTCAAAAGTCTGGTTCTAGTTTTGGTTTTTGGTTTCTAAAATTTCAAAAATTTGATTCTGGTATCTAAACTTAAAAAAAAATAGGTTTTGGTTTAAGATCGGTTCTGGAAATTTCAAAAAATTAGATTTTGGTTTGGGCTTTGGCTTCCTAAAATTTCAATGGTTCAATCGCTATTGATTCGGTTAAAAAAACGGTTTGCATCTATAGGATTTCAATGGGAAATGTTCCAACTTATTCCTCCACGGTACATCTTCCCTAGACCCTCTCGTTCAGCTGCACGCGCGCACGACTTCTTCCTTGAGCCACCCCAATTTCGTACAGTAAAGTTTAGGAGTTCCTACATTCCGCGAACAACAAAACTTTGGAACGATCTACCATCCGAAGTGTTTCCCCCGAACTATAACCCGCAGAAGTTCTAGGAGAACATAAACTGGCATCTCCTTTTGTCCTTCCGACCATCCTGAGCTGTGCTTCGGCATTAAAGGGTCTTCCCCTAAGCTCTGGCTGGAACTATAAAAAAAATGCGACAAACTAATTCTGTTATTTTGATTTTTTGATACAAATTTTGAAAGAAAATCCGATGTTTCTGCAAACTACTCTAATTGTAGGTTTATTGGACTTTTCCCTTCTCTTCTCGAAAGTTTTACGTATTTTATGGACAGCCCCTTATTTGAAAAAAAAAAAAAAACTGTTGTTTTGAAATACATTAAGGGAAATACTATAAACTGTTATTATCTGACGAACGTGCTAAGGGAATTACTTTTCAAACGCTTTACCAGTATTCTGCATATTTTTAATAAATAAAAAAACGTTTTGTTTTGCAAATTACAAAACATAAATCAAAAATTGAAGATTTCAGTTACTTCGGTCTTCCGGCCTTTTCAAAGGAATTCAAATAACCAAAAGCATGTTGCACAAACAATGAGTTTTGCATTATAAGTGCACTTTCGCTATGTTAAAAAAAATCTTTTGTTCTATTTCCAGTAGCTTAGATGAAACTTCTTTTTCCATTGGAGACGTGATGCATACCATATCTTTGGGATTTCATGGTATAATATTGTAAAAAAAGAGAAATCCATACCTAGATATACGCTAGAATTTTCCAGGAAAAATTAATGCCACAAGTGGTTTATGAATAATTCATATTATGCTAATGTTCTGGCGTACATAAGCCAGGAAACTGGTGGAATCCATTCCATTTTATTGTTAGTTTTTTTTTCTATTTCGATATTAAATCTCGTTAAAGGATATTTCCTGCCACCAGGCAGAAGGACGTTTTATGAAATTTTTGCCTATTGATCTATTTCAAAAATATATTTCGTACGCGAGCGAGTGGCAAAAAAGGATCCCATAAAAATACACCCACAGTCAACCTAACCCAAAAGACCCTACAGCATTATGATAAATTAAATCATTTAATTCATATTAATTTACATCCTGTTTCGTAAACATTTTTTCATATTTTATATAATTTGAATTTTAAAATAAACCTTCAGTGCCCCAAATTTCCATACTGTTTTAATAAAGCGAATAGCTAAGGTATACTGTGGCATAATGAAGATCTCATAAAATATAAATATCAAGTGAATATATTTTTGAAATGGGATGGGTAGATAAACGTCCCTTAAACTATGTATAATATTTATAGGGGATGGATCTCGATAAACCAAAAAAAAAAAAACAGTGAATGATAACGACAATTTAACTTTGGAAATCGCATTGTCAATTCAAATCGCTTCGGTCGAAGATATCCTCAAAGGGTATATATTGTTATGTTTATGCCGCACCTCGAACTCTATTCTTATGCTACCTTAATGTATTTCAACTGGGATATGTTTGTGTATTTCAGTTTATAAAATGTTGAAAAGCTCATGCCTGCTTTTTTGTATAAACGACTACTGCGACGAATATGAAGTTAGTTCTCGATTCCCAAAAATTTAGTCTTTCCATCTGCACAAGAAAGGACGACGGTACGCTCGATAAATTTTTCATTCGGTCCCGCGCACAATGAATACAAATTTATGATTTCAGAAGCGCATATCCCACCATAATCTGAATCAGGAATGAATCGAGGAATTTACAAACCAGATCCCAGTAGAAAGAAAGGGGATAATATTTATAAGAGGAAGAGTTATAAATTATTCATCCATTGAACCGCAATGTTATTGCAAAAGGAATAAGAAAGCAAATTTTTTTCCACGGCTTTTCTTCTAGTACCTTTGAGAGTTATTTTTATATTTATGCTAAAGTAACCACAACTTTGACTCCAAAATATATACACTTCTAACTTTTATTCCTTCTCTCCTGCTATGAGCCTATATCGGCTTTATTGTGGTCAAGCTTTACTTATTCAAAGGATCTGAAAAATAAAAACAATAACACCGGTATGAAGACGATTTTTAAAAAGTAGATATTAGAATATTAAATATTTGTATTGATCGTAAATACTCATGAATAGTCTGTTTATAGAGGTATGAAAAAAAAACGGAAACTAAATTTGAAAATTCGTTACTCGTAATTTTGCAAAAATAGGAATTTTATTTACCAAAAAAAACTTACAATTCACCAAATTGAGTATCGTTTTGTCGTATGTGAACTTAATTGGTGTATAAATATACGCTACCCTTTGGGAGGATCTGACAACCAATAAAATATAATAAATATTTAAAACTAGCTTGCATACCCGTCGGTGCCGGGTTGAGTTTTTTCAATTTTGTTTTTGATGGTCTATGTTGGAGCTAAACTTCAGGCCAATCGGCTCGGTAGTTTCCCGGCGAAAGGGTAACATAGAGGAAGAGCTAAGTTTCGATAGAGGAAGAGCTAAGTTTCGAAATCACTTTACCCCCTCCCCTTACTCCCCCCACTCCTCGCGCTACTTTTCCGTATGCCTATGTTGGAACCAGAATTACCACATACACTCATGCCAAATTTCAAGTCAATCGGTTCAGCCGTTTTTGCGTGAAAGAGGAACAGACAGACATACAGACAGACAGACACCAACTCATTTTTATATCTTAGTATGATGTTGCTGTTACATGTTAAGACAGTAAAACCTTAAAACCTTTATAAGCTGGAAACCTTTATAAGCTGGAAACCTTTATAAGCTGGAAACCTTTCTAAGCAGCACACCTTACAAAATTCCATGGTTTTGTCTTCCATAATAAATGATCCTGTATATAAACTGAAAATCCCCGGTCCCGTGCGAGTCTGGCTTATATCCCGATCCCGCGCGAGTCTGACTTATACGGGTTTCACTGTATTTCACGGGATTCACTGTATTTCACGGGATTCACTGTATATACATCTTAGTTATATTGTGATTGCGATAAAAAATATCAGTTGTGATCAACACAAAACTTTCCTCTGCAATATTTAGTTTCGCAAAAAATATGTAAAGAAAAATATTTTTTCAAATATCTCGAGAACCGTTATAGATACGTCAAAACCGTTAAAGGGAAATAATTTTCGTGAAGGTTCGTGAAAATTTTGTTCTCTTTGAATTTGATTCTAAGCATTTTTTTCTCAAAAGCGCTAAGGTTTCGAGAAATTTTCAAAAAACTGTATTTTTTCAAAGAATTGTATAAAACCGTTACAGCTACCTTTAATCTTCCAAAAGTTGATAGAAAACTATGATATTTATAAAACTTGTTTACATAATATTTCAAGTCGCTAAATCAAAGCGTCCTCGAGTTATTTCCGATACGTACAACGGACAGACCGACAGATACATGCGCGGACATTCTCATAATTTTGCCTAAAACGGATTTCGAACTGATCAGAAATGTTCTATATACCCCCGTTCATGAGTCGGTCTCCGTCATGAATACAATACGTTCCCTTTCTAAAAGAGGAAAGTAAAAATGTTGATCAAAATTTAGATTTATTCGTCCAACTTTTGTAGATTTTCATCAAATTTAAATTTGATTGATACAAAAAAAAATATAAATTATATACAAAAGGTAACATGAAATTCAATTCAAAAAACTTTTGCGCGATTCAAATTAAACCTAAACATTCAAAAATTCCACTTAAACATCATCGCTAGAGAGTTTTCCATCATTATGCATCCATCCAGCTTTACATCTACCTAAGAAAACTGCTTTGCTTTCATGTTTCACCGTTCTCATTAAAAGTTATGTTAAGTGAAAACTTTCTAGAATTTATGCCAAAGTGGGATTCAATCTTAAACATGCAGTTTTTTTTATAAGTGCGGATGAAAACAAAATAATTGGTAATGAAAATAAAAATTTATAATGAGAAGCCAACTCTTATGTTTCCACGTCATTTTCCAAAACAAGTACATTGAAACCTCGATACTGTATACCGATATCAAACCGGGCTAGTATACAGTATCGAGGGGTACACAATATCGAGGGGTATTATAAGAGAAGAAAATATTGTCATGGTTTTAATTATAAAAAAAAACAGGGAATACATTTTTTAATATTTTACTCATTTATACATTTAATTTACAAAGTTATTTAGCAAAGTAAGAAGTTATTGTTTGTTTCTTAAGAAATTTCTGCTGTTTCGTCCCTATTGCCTTCTCCTGACACTTTGTCTATGGGGTATACACTATTGAGGGGTATACAGTACTGAGGGTATACGGTATCGAGGTTTCAATGTACGTGTGGGGAAGACAAAAAATCTATAATATATTTTCTTTTTTTTTAATTATCCGGATTTTTCATTTTGCAAATTTGGTTGGGTTCTATTTTAGCAGAGAAGATATGCATATATAACATGTACATCCAAATCTAATATCTATAGCCTGTAATGCCATGGAAGGATGAAATAAAATCAGTTGTGGATCTCTGGTTTTGTGACAAAATAGAATTGTACTTTTTGTATTTTCATCTAATAATTGAAAAGAAGAAAATAGAAAAACTAATAGCTACCCAAATTATTTTGATTGAATATTGTTCTGTAATATATCGCCTCTAATTCTGATGCATAAGTTATTCAGATGGAAAAACTAACAAGAATGTAAAAAAAAATTTGAAAAATTCACGAATTTTGATTTCTTTACTCCGCCAGAAAAGGTGACGCATATTTAGCCCCAGATATTACAACTATGAAGTGTTTAACATTTTAAAGATTGAAAAGAGAACAGCAACCAGTGTTGTGCCGCGTAGTCTACGTGATGTACATAGACTACACCATTGTCTACGCGTAGACTATTACTGTAGACAATGGTCTATTCTCTACGCGTAGACAATGTAGACAATCAATAAAATAAAGGATAGCTGATTTAGTTTTAAAATCTCATTTTCTTCAATTAATTTTAACATAATAAAGCACAATTTCCAGGAAGCAATCGCCAAATGCTGCAATGGAGAACTTCAGAGCAAACTTTAGTGGCAATTCTAATTCTTTTCATGCAATCTAAGCGGCTTTTTTTTAATTTTTGCAATTGAAATCACATTGAATTCTAAAATCTTTTTGCTTTACACATTTTTCTATATAACGAACCGTTTATTTAAAAAACTGATTCATTTGTATGGGATGGCTTTGCTCATTTAAGAATATCTGTTTAATTTTTTCGAAAAACACTAGTCTTTAGCTTAATTCCGTCGAGAGTCATCGTATTTACAGATAGACGGAAATCTATACGGAAGTCATTCAAATCAAATAAAGTAAATCAAATACCCCTAATATAAAAAATATTAAAAAAAAACCTACCAAAACTAATTCAAGAATTAATTTTTTGCGCTTATATGTATTGTACATAAATCAATCATAATCAGAATCATTGTCTTCTTCGTAATATAAAGTATCATTTTTTCGCCAAGAATAATAAATATGGAGTAGTTTTTTAGACCTTTCAAAGGTCAGTCGATTTCGGCTTTGAGAATATATGACTCACTGATGACTTCGTTTTGACAGATATGAGAAAGTCTACATTGTCTACGCAAAGTCGACATTGTCTACGCCAAAGTCGACATTGTCTACGCCAAATCTATTGTCTACGCTATTGTCTACACTGAAGTGTGTCAATACACTGAAGTGTAGACAATTAAAGTCTACGCGTAGAGGAACAACACTGACAGCAACAATGCAAACTTTTGAATTATTGGGAATTTTCAATTTTTTTTAAATGTTGTTGGTAATTTCCAGATACAGAAGTAATTATGATTTGTGCAGGGCCCCGTTTTTCTAATCTTAGAAAAAAGCGTTTTTCCAATGGTTATACCTTTAGCTAATATCCCTCAAGTTAAAAAAATAATTTCTTCTAAAATAAATTATCTTACCCAAAAAATTCCAGATTTTGGGAGGAATTCTCATACATACTTGCCTAATCGGAATTTTGTAACATCAGAATAAAACCCGATTCTGAAAATTTTAACACTGAAACATTTCTCGAATGTTTAAATACATTCTAGAATATTGCCCAGATATTTTAGAGAGTCTAAATTCATAAAAAGCTACTGCTCTTCGGTTTTCAGCCAAAACTCAAGAAATTCTCTTTGATTTTTTTTTGTTTCTTCCAGTTTACGATATTGTAGAAAGATTGCACTCTAAATATGGGCGTACACGGAGCAACTTCACCAAATTGTAGGAAAGAAACGAGTGTGGCAAGAGTTGCCACTCGAAAAGTCTTCTTCTCGTCTTCTTTTACGCACACAAACGAAGTCGCTCGTGTAGCACGGCAGCATGCATGTGTGCGTAATTCCATTGAGTCAGTCGGTGCTTAGCCACCGACTCGTAAACAGTTCCAGGTAGTTTTTTCAGGTAGGTAGGAAAGGGTAAATGCCATAACAAATAACCAGTCCTTATTCTTCTATTGTTGGCAGTTTCTATTTTGGCAATTGATGTTGCCTCGGTGCTAGCTAGTAAGGGAATGAGCTGGAAATACAACACATATATGAGAACCACACACACATGAGCGATCGCTTGTTGAAAACAAGTTTGTCCTACTAAAAAGTGAAGAAGCGTGTACGTCGCAAAGGCATTTCAAGGACCAAAAGTTGCCGCGACGAGATGAACCGTGTGCGTTCGCACTAATAGATATTTATAACAAAATTTGGTGACAAAAACAAAAAACTCTGTGCCGAAACTCGAATTTATTTACATAACTTGATAATCTGGTATTTTGTTAAAATCATAAATAGAATTCAGAAGATTAAGAAGGCAAATCACAGAAAATAAGCATTATTAACAAATTAGATAAAATTACAATAATAAGTGGAAAAATACGCAATTCATAATACAAACCTGCGATGTCTTCAATTTGGCTTACAAATGGCTTACAAATCGAGAGGTCTGGGGCCTGGTTTGAGTCCTGGTAAAAACATGCAAGAAAAGTTTTTAACAACCAATATTCAACTTTGAAAATACCAAAAAAAAATCAAAGTATTTTAATGCACCCAAAAACAACCATTTGTTGTGAAGTGAAATTTATTTATTTTTTAACTCCTCTAATAAGTTGGTTTATCTAAGAAGATTAACATCCACAGGAAACTGTGATTAAATCTTTAAACCGGAGTTCGATTTTCTTCAAAATGTGATGGACTCCCTCAAACTTCATTTCGGGGCGTGATCGCTTCAATACTTTCGAGGGTGTGTCCAAAAATTAATTTTTAGATGAAGGAAAAAAAGACTTTCATAAAATAATTCCTCCATTAAATTTCAAAAAACTATACAATCATTGTCGTAATTGTCTTGTGTATTACCAGCAAAGAAAATTGCTACAAACCGTGTAACTAAGAAGTGGAAAAAAGTAAACCAATTTCCGTTGACGACTTGTAACGGAACCTTTACAAGTTTCTGTAAAAAAAAAATTAAAAAAAACATCACATATCAGGTATTAACTAAGGCACAGGAAATGCGCGTCACTATCACTGAATTGCCTCTAAAAAGTCTTTTCAAGTTTCTCAAGTTCCGCTTCAATTTTTTCCGGCGATATTCAAATTCTGTGGAAATTACCTTGATTCTTTGTCGACTATATTGGAGCATAAAGAAGTTAAATGCAATAAACGACTACTTTCCTTTATCAGTTTCAGAATACATAGCTTAAGGGTTACTCCACTAAATACATTTAAGGATATTCAAATACGTATGTGTTTGGGGAATATATCTGTAAAATATTCACCAAACTATATACCGAACTGAGGAAAAGCATAAAATGAGCAAATCACTTTTGATTCTGATGGGTATCCTTGCTATGTGAAGAAGTGAAACTTATTCTTCTCAATCCTTCTTTTTCTTTTTTTTTTTGAAAAAAAAAATAAATTCTCTTGACAATAGGTAATCAGCAAAAGCAGATTGAGGCTGAAAAATATCTTTTAACGGGCACATCCATTCCAGGGAATATTATGCAAAGCAAGCATGAGTTGACAAAGAAATTTACTGCGACGAAAAGGATAATGGACTTTTGTTGAATTCTTACATAAGAAAGGAGTGCGCCGTCGGGTATTTTGTGCGAAGACTAGAAGGACTTTCTTTCACAACCCCTTCACTGAAAAAAAAAACGAAAGTGCTCATCACAGAAATCCTTTTTATGACATCATACTAAATTTTTGTGTCTTCAAAAAAATGGAGGGATGAAATGAAAAAGAATGACGGAATTACATTTCTTTCCTATTCCCCAGGCAACAAAAGGAATTTTGTGGAAGAAAGGTTCATAATTTCAATACTGTAGTACAGCTCTAATATACGAGTATTCTTTAATTTAATCTTCACAGGAAGGAAAGATCACCACCAGAAATTCAAAAATGCTAAGTCCTTGTCATTTTTTTATTGTAGCACTCTTCCTTGAATCGCTTGCTTTCTCCTAGCATTAGGTGCACAAAATATTTACTTTGAGAGAAGCAGATATTTGCGTTGTTTCTTTTGAATCTTTCAAAGTGAAATTTTCTAGACAAATCCGATGAAAATTCAAAAGAAATAAGAAATAAATATCATAAAATCAAAAATAACTGATGATACTGAGTTTTTCCTATCAATCGAATTCCCCGAAAATCTGGAAAATGTATTAAAAAAAATTAGCTTTTCGTGACGAAATATAAAAGGATCATGTGTGAATTCCAAGTACGAATTGTGTCACCTTGACTTTTTTTTAATATTTTTTATTGATCTGATTATTGTACGAAATATTTTAAGAAATTAAAAAGATCAAATTAGCATGATGTATTTTATGTATAGGCCATTGTTCCATTTCGAATGACCTGCTATTAATTTTTCCGTTATTAAAAATAAAAGCGATTAAATTTAATGAAAATCAGTAAATAATTTCACATCTTTTATAAATGCATGAAAACAACAGGTTTATTAATTAATACCTGCCACAAAAGTAAATAATCTCATTTATGATTTACACTGTGTCTCGAATTTAGGGATTAAGGAACTTCTCATCGTATGCGAATAAACTATATAAATCTGTATGTTTAGTCCTAATACACTATTATCTAAAAGTGGGTGTATTTGCGGCGTGACTGTATTTATTTGCAGTATTTGTAGTGATATTCCCGAGTATGTGTATAAAGCAAATATACTTATTTTTTATTAGCACCGGATTTGTGGAAATGTTCTTATTTACCTTCTCTGATGAAAATCCTTTTGTAGAAGAACTTACTAATTAGTTTGTGAGAGCTAATGTACTCGAGAAAAGTTTTGTGAATTTCGTACGAAATGGCAAGTTTTACGCTAACTTGGCCGAACTTTCGTAATTAAGCGGAAGAGTTCCTAATAGGATTTTATCTGTCTTTCGTAGCAAGTAAGAATTTTTAGATGAAGGAAAAAAAATTTTTTTTTTATTCCCTTTTAATAACTTTGAACAATTTTTATTTAATTTCGCTTCATTTTTCGTGTGTGTTCAAAAATGAAATGAACATAAAGTCACCATCACGTCTTCTTTGAATTACGAAAATCATTTAAAATGTTGAATTGCAGTATAGAAAGTTGCTCGTTGCATATAGAAAAATATACTAAGAACAGAAATAACCTGTTTTTCTAATATTTAATATACGCATTTTTTTTGTCATGGTATTGATGATAAATTTTTAAGTTCCTTTCATGTCTTCTATGTTTTAGAAGCTAGAAGTTTTTAAATATTTTTCCCATATTCCGAGAGGTGGTTTTCCTTCATTTAAAAAAAAATTGTCAGAGAAATATATCCAGTAAATAATTAAAGAGGAAATATTTTCAAAAACAAAATTATATACAAACATAAGAAAAGCTACAATTCGTCTAGATGAGGACAGACAAAATTTTTATCAAAAAAATTTATTTTTGTGGAAGAGAAGGAAGGAGTTTTCCGTTTGAATTTTGATGTGTGGAACAGTTATATAAAATCGTATACTAAACACATTTCATCTTTATAAATTTTTTGACACAATACTCCGTTTTCAATAAAATCAGAAAAAAGTTTTCCATTTGTGGAAGAAGGGGTGAAAGGGGAAGTTTGATTGGATTTGGATGTATAGATAAGTTGTGTAAAATTATGTACTAAACACATTTTACCTTTATAAATTGTCGAGAAAATTGTAAAAAAAAACTGTTTCGTTTGTATGGGGGAAAAGGAATGGTCCGATTTCTCCCGTGCAAGAACTTAAGGCCCAACTACGATAGATATAGGAGCGCATATGTAAATGTCAAATTCCCAACGAATGTTGACAAACATAGCTGTCAACATAAAAGCTAATCTTCATTTTACCTCAATTGGAAATGAATATAGCCACAATATTATTAAATTCACACTAAAATTTTAGGTTATGTTCACTATTTTCATATGCCAGTTCCATTTGTATCGAATTATTCATGCTTAACGAAAGTTTAACGAAGGTTTGAAAGTGGCAACACTTTGACACATGTCTATTGTGGTCGGTAATAACATTGACTTTCTTATTCTGGAAATGACATATGCAGCTACATATGCGCTCCTATGTCTATCGTAGTTAGGCCTTTAGTCTTGCTTTTTACGAGAAATACATCTGTACCAAGTTTTCAGTCTCTAGATGAATCCTTTCGAAAGTTATGGTGCTCACGAACGGACAGACAGACAGACGGACGGACAAACGAAAATCAAAATCTTTTATCATCCCACACACCTTGGTGTAATACATTTTTGTGTCCGACGATTGGTTCGTCGCGATACATACGGTATGCTAAATCTATATAATTCTTATATAGAGAATAAAAATTGATGTTTGACTTAATGAATAATTTCAATCGGGGAGATTATTTTACAACGAAAACCGAGTGGTTGTTTTTAATATTTATATAACAAAACATTACTTGAATATAGCATAAAATTCAAAAACACCATTTGCATTAAAACTGCAAATTCTACCTCAGTAAATTCTGTAAAAAATTCATTCGGAAGGATTTTGATAATATAAATAAAATGGTTAAAAATCTGGTCTAAATCAATACTATATTTTAGTTTATTTACTCGTACACGTCGCATTTAATGGAAAAAGTGGAAAATCCAAGGAAATCAACTTCCTTTACACCACTGAAACGTGATGTAAATATTTTTTGAGAGATTTCAAATCAAAAGACCACAAACATTGAATTTCTAGAAAGATCCACATGCAAGTTCAACAATGTCCAAAGACAATATTCTGTGGTTCATGCTAAACCAAACACCTTAAAGATTTGTTGCTCAAACAAAAGGCAATATATTATATATAGTGATAATAACATCATAGCGAATATATATCCGAATTCAGTATTGTATCTTATAGTTTTTCATATACCAAAACAAATAAGATATATATAGTTAGATGTATATACAGTATTTATAATGATCTGCACGTGTATAGTGGGATACGCATTTGTAAATATCTAAAGTGAAATACTCCTGGTATAAAAGAATGTATCCTTCATGAGTTAGATGTACATTATCCTGGCGTTAAGATTGTACACAAGGTAGGAAGGATTTCTGGGTGGATGAATGTAGTTTGTTAGATACTGAAGCCTATATTTTTTGTCTCGAAATGGTATAAATGTTTTTCTTTGGTTTTATTCATCGTATGTTTGGCAAAAGGACACCAGCAAATTTCTGTTGTATTACAACAAGCATGTTCGACCATAGCAATATCACATTCGAATTTAGCGCCAGCTAGCAAGTATTTTTTTGGTACAAGAATTGTTGGGAGGTTTGGTATATTGGACAATATGCAAGGCAGAGAACATCTTAAATAAATAAATAACAAGAAAAAGATTTAGTGGTGGAGACAATTTGGCTACTGGCTCCCCTTTGGCATAAGTATGTATAGTTTGAGAATATTCAGAAGCCGAATGGGTCATCTTACGAGTATTCTATATTTGAATATATACATTTCATTGTTTATATTTGTATAGATTTGTTTCTGTTTGGTCTGATTATACGAGATACGTTTATATGTTTCATCCGACACTAGAATTGTTAGGCTTTGTTCTTCTTTTGCTTTTTTTTTTTTTTTTGATAAAAGGACACTCAAATCCAAATACTAGAACCACCCCAAAGCGATTTTATTTCTTCTTTGTTGTCCTTTTTTATGACACCCACTAGGGGAAGACACGAAATAGGACGGTTAAAGCCATCCATCCACAAATACACCCGCAGAAATGGCCTTTAGATGCCATATCCGTACATATTTATTCATCGCTTGTATATACTTGATTGTGTTGTATATTTTAGTTGCATCTATATGAATGTTGATGTCAGCCAGGATGGCCCATATCGCACATGGTCCCGTAGACTGTAGTATCTCAAAATCGGCCATTTTGAGAAAAACGCATTCAAAGTTTTCATTTCAAAATAATTGTTTATGAATAATTGTTTTTTCTGTTGTCTGTACAGTAATATTTCAATTTATTACTCTTTTGATAATAATTTACAGATCATTTGCTTCATTTTTTTTTTTTTGCAATAATAAAAGATAGAGATAGGTTTGTTTTCCACAAAATCAATTTAAATTTTAAAAAATGGGAATTTAAAAAACCAAAAAAAAATAAATTTTAGGAGTACGTTTACATTTAAATTTGTTTTTCATTTGATTCAGTCAATTTTCCTTTACATAATGGAATAATTACTCAAAAACACATTTTTTTGAGATACTACAGTCTACGGGACCATGTGCGATATGGTGTTTTTGAGGGGGTCACATTAATCTGGAATCTGCCCTGGGACGTATAAACTCGATATAGAAACCAAAGAGCAAACACCTTACCTTCGTAAAAATAGCTCAGAATGGGGCAATTTGACGGGCATAATAAATTTCGAATTGCCCAACTTTTTTTTTTTGTTCACTCTTCTACGTCTTTCTTATGCTTCCACTACTACTAACACCAACTTATTCTTTTTTTCGGTAGGTACTTCTATTTTTTATCCCTCTTTGTGTTATTTTGTTGCTCCTTGATCCGGTTTAAGGTACCTTCTTGTCCTTCATATACATAGAGTAGACGTTCCATCTTAGATCTTACGTTTTTTTTTTTTTTTTTTTTTTTTGAAATACCTGACAATCAAGTATTATTCAAAAATCTTATCTTTCAAATCTATTTTTTTTTTTCAAAAACTTTAACTTGTATTAAGAAATCTAGAAGCTCTGAATTTATACAGCAGTATTTTTCATCATTTCAATTTCAAAATCACTGACACAGAAATTTACCCGATTTGTCAAAAAAGGCGATTTTTCTAGGAAATGTATAAGGTACTATCCATATAATACTTGGCACTATTAGCAGGTAGTCAGCAGTAGTATGGCGGCAGGTGGTACCAAACTCCCTTCAAAAAAAATCTACAAAAAGTATGGTAAAGGTGGAGGGAATTCGAAAGTCCTAAAACGCACGTATGTTGCAACAGCAGAATTGGGGAGAGCAGGGCTCAAAATTTTTGAGAATCCAAAAAATCTGTCCAATAAAATGAGTCTTAAAATTCTGGGTCTACTAAAACTTTCTTAAAATTCTGGGTCTCCTAAAGCTAAATTTTCGGCTATCGAAAAAACATTTAATAGTGGTTTTTGAATCTTAGGGAACCAACAAAATCGCTCTTGTACAGCTTCACGCGCGCACGACTTTTTCTTGAGTCCTATTGTGAACGTACAATAAAATTTAGAAATTCTGTTGTTCCACGAACAGCAAAACTTTGGAACAACTTAACACTCAATGTCCTCGGTCCCGATTACAGCCTCCAAAGATTCAAAGTTAAACCGACACTTCCTGTCCTCTGTCCTACTATTCGGAGCAACACATTAAAGGATTTTCTCCTAAGCTTCTGCTGGAATCATAAAAAAAAATCAGAGAAACGTAGAAAATCTCAAGAGGTGTTTAGCTATGATGATCGCGTCACGTCTTTGTAAAAAGTTTTCTAAAAAACGTCCTTCGACGAAACGAGCCAGAATTAAGATGAATTACCCTAGATTCTTTTTCACACATCTCTTCATTTATTCACCCATGTACGGAACGTCCACATATACATAAGTAAACATTTTATATTTAACATATGTATATATCTACAAAAAAAATGTTTTTAGCTCTATAAGGCTAGCATAACATTTCTTCTCTTTCATTCCTTTGAGAATAAATTACCATGGAGAAAATTGAAAATAAGATTTAGGAAGGACAGCACTGAATATACTGCCAGTACATTGAAATGAATTTTATATAAATTTACCTTTGTTGACTTCTAGCTGTTAAATCAAGGAAAATCTAATAAAGTTGCTCTAATGTCAGACAATTCAAGACATGATAAAAATTTGCGTATGAATAAGCGAAGAAAATATCATTAAGTGAAAAAAATCATCCCACGCTAATGTTAATGGAGCTTGTCTTTATATTTCAGAGATTAAAAATATTTTTTATACTTTCAGCTGAATGATATTTCTTAAAAATTGTATAAAAAAAATGAAAAAAAAATCTAATTACACAAAAACGAAACGGAAAAAATTTAATCTAAAAATCCTGAAACATGTTTTCAGAATATTTTCAGAACTTCTGAAGACAAATTTACTCCCATGCAATTCAAACGCTTATGGGCATTTAATTTTGATACTTTTATCTGTTCTATCTTTATTAATAAATGAATTTTGAGAGGCATTTGGCATTTGAAATTTTGTGCTAAATTTTAAACCCATATCAAATATACATAAATCTTTTGATATGTTTTTTAACAACTGGTAATCAAATACAGAAAAATATGCTATAGTAATATCCTCATACTTTTTGTGACAAAAAACTTTATCAAAAAGCATTTTAAATGTTACCATTTAAGATTAGATTTAACATTTAAATGAAAATTTGAGATTTTGATCAAGGCATTTGAAATATTTCTTTATGTACAAGTATTTTTATCTAAATGTGGAAAATGGAATTGTATATTTTTTAAGTGTTGTTTTGTTACTGCTTGATTAGTAGTAAATATGGCTCATTATAGAAATGACTATGATTATCATGTAAATATCAGAGATATAAAAACTAATGGCTGGCGATAATAACAAAAAGGACCTGTCGAATTTTTGTGTGCACGAGAATAATAGCATTTGATAGAAATGTAATTTATAACACAACTTTTCTAAATGACCTCATTTACTTAATTCTGTATTTACTCAATGAAACTTATGTTTCAATATGTAATACGGTCACCCCTAACACCCATATTGATCCTCGGAAAAGTTTTATTGTCACATGGGAAATTTAATGGATCCATTTCAGGTATAATGTACTAAATGTGAGTCCAAGTCTATGTTATTCCAATAAATTTAACGCCCGTATGGACGCATTCCTTATTATGTGCGAAGTAAAATATTCTGATATTGTAATATCACTGAATTGAACATATGTCCGTATAAGTGTATTTGTCCATTTCCCTAGTTTTCATTTATTTTGTACATTGTTACATATAAAACGTAGTACATTTAAGCAAACAGCTAGTCTTAATGAATTGAACATACCCATATCATAAATCTACAATCAATGCCCTGCGGTACACTGTAAGCCAATAATACCTGATCTCAGCAGCTATTAATGGCAACAGCTATACATAGGAAGCTAGGATTAAATTTTGGGTCCAGAGCACACATCTTCTAGAAATCGGACATTTCATTCTAGACTGGAGAAGATATTGCCCAGTTCTTAGCTTCAACTTACTACATACGGTGGGGTGGCTAACGTGGGGTTTTATTAGGGTGAATATAAGAAATAGCTAAAGAAAAGGAGTTTTATTTTTTTGGAACAGTAAAACCTAGACATGGGAAAACTTTGATTCAAGGAAATCCGCTTAGAAAAATAGCTCTCCTTTTAAAGAATTAAGTTTAGAAACAATCTATGGAGGTGAAATTTCTTGATCAAATTTTGAGGAAAACGGTTTTGATTTCTTTATGAAGATACAAAAATATGTATGGGTGTTTTTAGATTCCTATCCTCACATAACTTATTACGTAGAAACTTTCGTTCTTTATTGTATATTATCGGTAGGATGAAAAGTTCCATAACTGGCGAGTAAAACACAAGATTCCAGAAAACAAAAATCCTGTTCTGTCTGGATGACAACCTCAAAACAAAATAGCTCCATTTTATAATGTTGTGTAAAATCTATCTGGCTTAATGGAGCCATTTTTGCCTTCCCTTCTAATTCGTATAAGGTTTGAGGCAATCGGAGTATAAGTACTCAAATCGAGTCTTACCGCACTAAAATCCTGTAAGCCTGAGTGGAAGCTGATAAAGTAGACTCTGATGACGGTGAGCCAACTTCCATGCCTGATACAAGCTTCTAGAGAGCAGACATGCCTGTTCTGTTAGGAGGAATTCTTTCGATGTGAAAACATATACAAAAATAATCAGGGTATTCACAGTCCTCTTTTAATTTTCGGTATTCGGTGTTTTCGGTAATATTAAAAGACTGAAAATATTCTGCTGTGAACATCCCACAGCACAGATTTGAGAACAGCGCTTTTATTTGATACGTGACCAAATCATGAACTGCGAATTAGATTGTAAAATATGTCACATACCTTTAAATCCATGTTTGATGTATTCTTTTGAATTTCTATTGTGGCAACGGCTATCAAAATTGAAAAAATTTGCATCAGTCCGATGAGATTAACAAAAAACCAGCGAGAAAATTTGACAACTAAAACATTACTACCGCCACTCGCGGTTGATTCTTGATGCCGAATAACCGGGCTGGAAAACACGACTCAAGGCATGTATACAATTACCGAATCCGGTAATTCATTTTTACATGAACCAAATTACCGTCTCGGTAAAAATCTGTTAAATTTGACTGAATTACCGAGCGGTAAAATTACTCGCAATTTAAAAGAGGACTGTGAATACCCTGAATATAACATTTTGCTATATTTTTTTATGACCTGTAAGCAATAGTATTTTAATTCAGTTCATACATTTTACTAGTCGAAAAGTTATTGGTTTTCGAGAAAATAAAACAGATGAAAAACATGTTGAAGAATTAGTTAAAAGCAACGATTCAAGCGAACATTCAACCGATTGAACTTAAATTCATATATTCTCTGAAGCGTGAGAAAAAATAGGACACATTTGCATAAATCATTTATTGTCGTTGCTAGGTTCAAAACTTTACAACCTAGTATCGTAAAATGAATGATAAAAACATCTGCAAAAGTGTCCGAAACGTCTTGCCAACGATAAATAAGATAAATAAAAATTATATTATATTTAGCGGCCTACCCGAATTTTATTATGAATATAAATATTATAAAGAAAATAAACATTATAATCTGCCTTTGCAAGTTTGGAAACAATTCTTTCGACGAAATATTCCTCTATGGGAAACATACAATCACCTTATCCGATTTACGCCATCTTATCTAGGTTAAGCTGTATTATATTATAGGAACAAGTGTTCTAAAGATTCATGTAAGAATTTCTAACAATAAATAAATCTGTCCTCTCTACGTTTGCCTTTCCATTTGTTTCCCTCTTGACCCGTCAATTTCCCATTCAATCACGAATACTGAATTCACACAATCCTCACCACGAAGCATAAATACATGCTTACAAAATGACCAATTTCTGGAACGATGGATTTAGTGGTGGAATGATGTATCAACTAAGGACTAACACCATTAAGCTCTACCAGCCCGAACCGTTTTATCCGTACGAAATAATTTTGCCACCCTATAAAATGTATCATTCACCTGTTGATTGTGCGGTTTCACTGTCATTTGTACTTGTCTTTCTATAACCTCAGCCCTTAGTAATGTCGTGTATAAACGTCGCAACCCTTTTCAGGATCATCAACAGAGAAAAGAAAAGAAAAATGTCGCTATACGACTATAGCCTGACTTGATCCGGTGTGCGTAAATCCTGATACCTAATGCAAAATTAAAGAAGAATAATGCCTTCCATTATACGTGAAAGGACGCTATTTGTGTTAATACACCTTTAATTGGATTTGTGTGGCCTTTTTCTACGTTCAGATATAACAAAACTAATTCCGTATACAAAAAAAACAAATACAAGTGTTTGGTACGAAAAAGAGGACAATCCCCTGGGAAATTATTGCTAAACAAATCATTTAAAAAGAAGAAATACACAAAACATTTGTTATTTTTCTATGGATTTTCTGGCCATAAAAATTGTGAAAAGTTAAAAACGGACAAAAACAGGTTTTTAAATTTTAATTGGATTGGGATACCCCAAACGCAATTCGGATTAAAAGCTATATCTTATTTGAATTTAAATCATCAGAGCTTAAATTAAAGGAAAAAATTAAAAATGTATTTGATAATATTCTACTTTAGGATTTTATAACTGAGTGTAAAATTAAATGAAATTTTTCTTACTTTTTCGGTTATGATCACATATTACGAACATAGTATTGAAAATATGTAAAGATCCCATTCAATTATAAATTGCTTTACTCCATTAAAGCGTATTTAAAACATAAAGAAAAAATTTTTTACATTGTTCACCCTGTAATTCATGTAAAATTTTTAGAATTTAGCAAAAAGAGGGTGAAAAGTTTAATTCGATAATATGAAAGTACACCGAAGGTATCATCGTTTTACCTCGTTCGTTGCTACAATAAAATTTCACATTGTTGTTAGCAGGATCATATTCAATGGAAAAGTTTTGAAGCTTCTTTTCTTTTGTTCTCGTTTTCGCTTAACATCTGGTAAAAGCTTTTTCGTTAAACTTTATTAAACTTCATACTGGAGCGGAAAGAAGTTAAATTCACATTTAGATATTTCGAGTTACCTAAGTTTAATAGGTTTAATCGTCAAAAATTGGTTAATACTAAGTGTATTAATTTTAAAAAGTTTTTCGTTTATAAATTCTATTACTTACTCTGCAAATTTACTGCTTTACACAACGATATATCGAACAAAAGTAAAACAACAAAAAATGACATGAAATAAGGAAACTTTGAGTTTACTTATGATTATAAAAGTTTCAAAGAGTTTTCAATAAAATATTATGTTTATTTTCATAATTTCTATTATACGTAACAAAGATGTCTTTAATTTTTCCATAGCATGTTTTTCACGGATTTCATAACGCTTAAGCGTTTTAAACAATAATTAAAGGATTACAATTTTGATTTTTTTTTCCTCCTACAGAAAATTTGACATGGATATTGAAAAATGCAATACCAGGTGTGTCGGTAAGTCTTTTCCGGTTTTTTCGCTAACGAAAACATGTTACTTACAATGGATAGATAAAATTTATTTATTCAAAGTATTGTCCATTTGATTTTACACATTTTGCCCATCTCCCAGGCAATTTATGGATGCCATCCTAAAAGAACTGTTTCTCCTTCGAGCTAAACCACTCATCGAGCCATTTTTTCACTTCTTCGAAATCGGCGAAGTGCTGCTCTGCAAGCGCGTGTTCCATCGATGCAAAAAGATAGTAGTCAGATGGAGCCAGGTCTGGAGAGTACAGCGGGTGCGGTAATACTTCGCATCCAAGTGATTTGAACACTTCTTTGCGTGTGATTACACGAGGATTCATTTTGAGGCGGCACGTCTTTCCTCATTTTGTTGCCGTGTGCACATGGTTCGCATTTTTCATTCGCTAAAATCTTTCGCCTTTTTGACGTTCAAGGCATTGGGGTGAAAATAACCTCAAAATTTAACTCCTCAAAATTTAACTCAGTTGTAAAATGATTGCAGTGAAATTTGTTAAATTTAATGAAAATATGGATCATATATGGATCATATAATAATTGCAGTAACAAGTTTATTATATGCTTCATCAGCAACGGCTCTATTTTTGTGCCAATCTGAAGAAGAAAACTCCGAATTTTCAGATGCGCACGACTCCACAGCAAACAACGAAATGACCAATAAAAGCACAACGAGACAGAAACCGGTTTGCAACCGATAATTTTAAGTGAATCTAAACTTCGTTCGCTCTTTTTGGTTTCCCTCCCCACTGCGTCCCTCACCATCACGAATGGCGTGCCGCCTCAAAGTGAATCCTCGTGTAGACAGGCACTTTGACTGATTTTGCTGTGTGAGACGGCGCGTTGTCATGCTGCAAAATCACCTTACCGTGTCTTTCAGCGTATTG
Source organism: Chrysopilus asiliformis (assembly GCA_964034945.1). Taxonomy (NCBI): domain Eukaryota; kingdom Metazoa; phylum Arthropoda; class Insecta; order Diptera; family Rhagionidae; genus Chrysopilus; species Chrysopilus asiliformis. The sequence goes on from OZ035960.1 coordinate 9,099,224, forward strand.
GACTATGTTTACACACAGATTGGGCATGAACATGAGACTGAACGAAACTGTCAAAACATAGGCAAGACGAGGAAGTGGGGGACACCCCCACTTCCTCGCCTTGCCTGTATTTTGACAATCTCGTTCAGTCCCATGTTCATGCCCAATCTGTGTGTAAACATAGTCTTACGGACGTTTTTTGATCAATTCATGGTTCAAATTGATCATTTGTTGTCGGTAGCGATCAGTATTAACTGTTTCTCCAGGTTTAAACAGTTCATAATATACGACACCAATCTGGTCCCACCAGACACGTTTTTTGTGCTGGATGTTGAAATCACCACTTTTGAATTGTCGAAACCACATTTCATATGTTTTTATGGTTGGGGAATGATCACCGTAAGTCTCTACCAGCAAACGATGGCTTTCAGCGGCCTTTTTCTTTTGATTAAAGAGAAAAAAGTAATGCGTGCCGCGAATGCACGTTTTCAGGCACAAAACTTGACATTTTCAAACAGCTTCAACGCTATGACGTTGTTATTTTGACGGAACGTAACTTGTGTAGTTTTGAAGATTAATGTCAGTAGAATAAAGTGACATATGTCACAAGTCATAACACTGCATACTTATGGCTAGCGACATCTGTTAGAAAAACCGGAAAAGACTTACCGACACACCTGGTATATGTATTAATAAACGTTTATAAACAGGATGGTATAAAATTTTTAAAGCACGAAGTATATTACAATTACAAGGAGACAATCGTATATGAAACATAAGAAAAGCTATATGATGGCACACAAAATTTTTATGAAAAAACAATTCATTTGTATGGAGGAGCAGAGAAGGATTGGTCCAATTGGATTTTGATGTTATCTAAAATCATAATTTTTCGATATTATGCACCGTTTTCGAGAAAAAAAAATCAATTCGTTTGGGGAGGGGGAAGGACTGGTCCACCTGGATTTTCATGTATCGATAGGTTATGTAAAATCATATTCTAAACACATTTTACCTTTATAAATTTTTCCATACGACTAACCGTTTTCTAGAAAATTGTAAAAAACTGTTTCGTTTTTATGGTAGAGAGGGGAGGAATGGTCTGATTTTGCCCGTTCAAGAACTTAACCTTGCCATTTAAGGGAAACGCAACTATGCAAAATTTTAAGTCTCTAGCTCAATCCGTTCAAAAGTTATGGTGTTCTCTGGCATATGGTGGGCAGACGAACAGACTTATGGTGGGCAGACGAACAGACACCAAACCAATGTTCAAACACAAAAATGAAGAAAAACAAGAGATTTTGATTTCCGCATGTCCGTCAGTATGTCTCTTTCTCTTACTGTCTGTCTGCCCGTCTGTCTGTACGTCCGTCTGTGAACACAATAACTTTCGAAAGGATTGAGCTAGAGACTTAAAATTAAAGAGACTTGAAATTTTGTGTAGTTGCGTGTCTCATACAAACGAAACAGTTTTTTACAATTTTCTCGAAAAGGGTGAGTGGTATTCGTAACACAATCGTAACACAATTTCGTCTTAATTTCATTTTATATGACTACAACATCTACGAAACTTTTGCAAAACTATTATTGATATAAAAACGAAAATGTACGAGTAGAATTAAGAAGAGTGATCGTTCGAATGTAAAGAACCCAGAATTCCATTGAATTTTGCTCTATACAAAGTAAAACCAATTCTACACATATGTCTAAAGTTAACGAGGTTTCTTGCATTTAGAACCGAAATTAAATGGAATAGAATGAAATTGGATCGAGTGAAATGAATCGAGCCGTTTGGATAGGAAACAGCATTCTTCAAGCAGTGCCTATCAAAAGTTTTCCTCGTTTAGAGTTCAATGATAAACAAGAATGTGAAGTGGAAGAGTTGCATCATGTCGAAATCCTCTTAAGTCACAATACCTCAAATCCAGAAATGCAAGTAGATTTATACTTAATCTATACCCGGATATATACACTTATATATATATAAATATAAATCCCTCTTCCTATTTCAAATTTTCTCTATACATATAAAATTAAGGCAGATACGAATTTATATACGTAGGAGAGTGTACTTGAGTACAAATTCTCAGAAATGGTTTGGAAGTAGTCAAACTTGAACTCAAACTCAACTCAATTGTAGTAATGTGACTCGACATCTGATAAACGTTTCCTATACCTAATAAAAAGGATAAAGAATCCTTCTGTTATTTTTTGACATTCTTGTGTTTCTCTACTATGATAGTCATTAAATAGTTTCGTTATAATACAGAGAAATCGCTGGAATTATTTAACAATTTACGATGACATCAGATCGAATGTTTCCAATTTTACAAATAATTTATTTTGCTTTTTTCTCAAACTTGCTTAAAAACAAAGACAACAGCATTAGAACAGTTTAAAAAAAATGTACGAACGTTTTATAGTTGTATGTTTTATGCTTCGCATTTTATCAAAACTTAATGCTTTCTTCCATTTCATTTTGTTACAGTTTTACACCTTCGGTTTATTGTATAAAGCTCTTAGAAAAATTAAATTCTAAGGAAACTACATTCTCTGTTTTTAATAATAGAATTGAGTTTTTTAACGTAAAAAAAATTCTCTCTGGGGTTTAATAAAGTTAGAAACAAAATTGTGGAATTTTCGAATAAAACCAGGCTAAAATATTTGCCACGTACAATTACATGATCTCGTTCTACGCGAATTCATTTTAACGCAGTTGAAAATTCTTGAAGTTGGAAACGAAGTTACGGCAAAAAGTTTTTTTTCTTTCTTTCCAACATATTTTTACGTTTTTGGGAATAAATTTTTACATTTGCTACCAAAAAATGTCACAGAAATAAAGACAGTTGATTAAGGTTTAACGCGAATTGCTGCCAGCAAAAATTTTATGCATTGAATTTGGTAATTTTGATTTCGTTTTACGAAAATAACCCCCTTTCACCAGCGGTTTGAACATTTAAACTTTATCACAAAATAAAAGCGAATTTAATATAGTTTCGATGGCTTTTCCATCATGTTAAAATGTATTCAATTTGTATGGCACTCTTTTGTTAAAAATGTTAAAATTTATTGCTAAAAATGTTAAAACTCTGATATTAGAATTTCACAATTCGAAACGGAAGGTCCTTTAACCCTTTCATGCATACATTTTTCTATGGAATTAATCTTCACAATTTTTGGTATCCGAGGGTTTTTGAGGTCGCTGATTACGAATCTGAAGTCAAAACTTCAAAATTCAAAATGGCGGATCCAATATGGCGGTCAAAAAATATAAAATTCGTTAGATTACGCTGAAAACTAGTATGTAATTTTATCTTTTTTGACCCCCATTTTGAATTTTGAAGTTTTGACTTCAGATTCGTAATTAGCGATCCCAAAAACCCCCGCGTACTAGTTTTCAGCGTAATCTAATGAATTTAATCTTTTTTGACTGCCATATTGGATCCGCCATTTGGAATTTTTGACTTCAGATTCATAATCAGCGACCCCAAAAACCTTTATAAAGCTGATTACCGATTTTCTAACTGTAATAGATTTGCCAAAGTTACATTTAATCTGCAAAATAGCTATTTTTTTGCTATTTCTTTATTTATGAAATGCAGTAATTATAAAAAATGCGCATTTTACTTTTTTTTCATAACAATTGATGTCCTAGCATATATACGAAATAAATTTAGTCAATATAAGTGCATGAAATATATGTTATAATATTAAAAAACTGAAATAGAAAAGGTGTTGTTGTACAACAACACTATGCAACAAAGGGTTAAAGACAACGCAAATATCCTTTTTCCCATTTTCCCTCGGATAAAATATTGGAATTTCATAACCTGAACCGAAAGTCTTAAAAGGACATCTTTTTTTTCTTAATAGTTTTTAAGAGTTTTTGTGCAAAATAATTTATGCGAAAAAAAACTTTAACCCAGAAACGACGAGTATGCATCTAATTCTGAATTAGGTACTACAAAGTTTCAGGCTTTGAACTACAAACAATTATAGTTAAATTTGTAATGTATGTATTTTTTTTTTGTTATTAGTTTATTCCAATAGACGTATTTATATTAAAACAAAAAAATGACCCTTTAACTGCCAGTTTTTGTAAAATATTCACAATTATGGTACCGATCCTTTATTTTTACATACTTTCTATAGCTCGATTTACGCGATTTCAGTGTCGCTGTTTTCAACCCATTATAACGAATAAAATTACCCCCAGATATTAATTTCAAAATATTGCCAGCCTGGCAACTCGTTGCTGGCTGAGGGCAGCCCGCTGTCGTGGTTGCAAGGGAGATAAAGCGTCTACACTCGCAAATAAGTAGCCAAACCGGCAGCAGGCCATAACCTTTACCTGTCTTGCAGCGTGGGGGCACGGCAGCAGGTTCGCCGATATAAATGGCAGATTGAAATTAATTGTGCTAATAGTAAAGAAAAGTGTATAATTATACCATTAATCGCGTAAAGCGGGCCAATATATCTGAAAAACTTGAGCCAATGTGACCAAACCATTTCTAGACTCGAAATAGTCGACGCTAGTTTTTCAATATGATTGTCATATCGTTGGCAAGAAAATGGCTATCAGGTATTGCTATCAAATAAACTTATGTTTACATTTAATCAATTCCTTGTCAATTAAGTTTTAAGATCAAGAACAAAATATTTAAATAAAAGCTGTATAACATTTTCTAAATGAAATCAAGAAGAAATGTAGCGAATTTGAAACTCCAAAACTTCAACGAAATTACGGAAAAAATCTTATAAAACCATAAAACAGCACGTGCTAGACTTTTAATGCAAGATATTCTGTCTGACAACCTGACAAAAAATACATGTTCAACGCAAAAAAAATTACTTTGAATACTACTTTCAATTTACATTCCCCGATTTCAAATAAAAAATACTTCATAAAAGATTGGAATACAAAATGTGAACGTTGAATACCGGTATATGAGAAGATTTTGGTGATGAATCTGTCAGATGACTTCAAGTTATCACAGTTCGTTTGCTTGTGACAACCTTAAAAGTGTAAGAAAATTTTCTGAACTCCCAATGGAATAAATACGGTTGCAAAATACATTCGGTAAAAATTGTACCAAAATACGGGGGAGTAAAATCATATACCGTAAAACCTGTATAAGCTGGATCCAGTATAAGCCGGGAACAAGCCTAAACCGAACACTTTTCAAAGTCCCATCATTTTGAAGACGTTTTTCATACATTTCTTCTAATCAATTTTTTTATCTATATATATAAAAATGGATGTTTGTCTGTTTGTCTGTTTGTCTGTCTGTCTGTCTGTCTGTTTGTTTGAGATTACAAAACTCAAAAACTACTGGACCGATTTTTACGCGGTTTTTTGCAAAATGATCTGCGTTGCCAGGAGCAGGTTTTTAGCTATGTAGATTTTCAAAATTCAAAACGGAAGGTCCTGTAAGGATAATGAAAATATCCTTTTTCCCATTTTTCCCCGGAAAAATTTGCATTATAGGGTTTTTGGGGTCGCTGATAACGAATCCGGTATTAGATTTTCAAAATTCGAAACGGAAGGTCCTGTAAGGATAATGAAAATATCCTTTTTCCCATTTCTCCCCGGAAAAATTTGCATTATGGGGTTTTTGGGGTCGCTGATCACGAATCCGATATTAGATTTTCAAAATTCGAAACGAAAGGTCCTGTAAGGATAAATATCCTTTTTCCCGTTTTTCCTCGGAAAATCGGTATAAGGGGGTTTTTGGCGCGCTGATCACGAATCCGATATTAGATTTTCAAAATTCGAAACGAAAAGTCCTGTAAGGATAAATATCCTGTTTCCCGTTCTTCCTCGGAAAAATCTGTATAAGGGGGTTTTTGTGGGCGCTGATCACGAATCCGGTATTATATTTTCAAAATTCGAAACGGAAGGTCCTGTAAATATAACGCAAATATCCTTTTTCCCATTTTTCTCCGGAAAAATTGCCATTATGGGGTTTTTGGGGTCGCTAATCACGAATCCGGTGTTGGAATTTCAAAATTCGAAACGGAGGGTCCTGTAAGGATAAATATCCTTTTTCCCGTTCTTCCTCGGAAAAATCGGTATAAGGGGGTTTTTGGGGCGCTGATCACGAATCCGGTATTAAATTTTCAAAATTCTAAACGGAAGGTCCTGTAAGGATAACGCAAATATCCTTTTTCGCGTTTTTCCTGGGAAAAATCGGCATAAGGTTTCCGGGGTCGCTGACCGCGAATCCGGTGTTAGATTTTTAAAATTCTAAATGGAAGGTACTGAAAGGATAACGGAAATATCCTTTTTCCCGTTATTCCCCGGGAAAATTGGCTTTATGTTTGGGATCGCTGATCACGAATCCGATATAAGATTTTCAAATTTCGAAACGAAAAGTCCTGTAAGGATAAATATCCTCTTTCCGTTTTTCCTCGGAAAATCGGTATAAGGGGGTTTTTGGCGCGCTGATCACGAATCCGATATTAGATTTTCAAAATTCGAAACGAAAAGTCCTGTAAGGATAAATATCCTTTTTCCCGTTCTTCCTCGGAAAAATCTGTATAAGGGGGTTTTTGGGGGCGCTGATCACGAATCCGGTATTATATTTTCAAAATTCGAAAAGGAAGGTCCTGTAAGGATAATGAAAATATCCTTTTTCCCATTTTTCCCCGGAAAATGATCACGAATCCGGTGTTGGAATTTCAAAATTCTAACCGAAAAGTCCTGCAAGATTAACGCAAATGTCTTTTTTCCAATTTTTCTTGATGCAATTGCCACTAAGGGATTTTCGAGGTCTATGATCGCGAATCCGGTGTTCGATTTTTCAAATGCTAAAGGGAAGGTCCTGTAAGGATAACGCAAATATCCTTTTTCCATATTTTTCCCCGGAAAAATTGCCATTATGGGGTTCTTGGGGTCGCTGATCACGAATCCGGTGTTGGAATTTCAAAGTTCGAAACGGAAAGACCTGTAAGGATAACGAAGTATCCTTCTCATTTTATCCGAGAAAAAAATTGCATTATGGGGTTTTTGGGTTCGCTGATGACGGATCCGGTGTTAGATTTTCAAAACTCGAAACGGAAGGTCCTGTAAGGGTAACGGAAGTATCTTTTTCCCATTTGTTCCAGGAAATATTGCATTAGGGGGTTTCTGAGCTCGCTGATCACAGCTCTGCAGTGGGATTTTTAAAAATCGAAACGGAAGGTCCTGTCAGGATAACGAAAATATTCTTTTTCCAAAATTTCCCCGGAAAAATTGGCATTATGGGATTTTCGGGGTCGCTGATCACGCATCCGGTAATAGTTTTTAAAAAGTCTAAACGGAAGGTCCTGTAAGGATAACGCAAATATCCTTTTTCCAATTTTTCTCGCAAAAACTGGCTTTAGGAGGTTTTCATGGTTGCTTATCACGAATCTGTTGTTGAAATTTCAAAATTCGAAACGCAAGGTCCTGTAAGAATAATATTTTTTCCCAAAAGTTTTTAAATTATTTATGGTTTTTTTGCATTCTAAAATTTATACAAAAAACTTTAAGCTGGCATTCGTAGGGTCTGCTAGTAGTTTATATAAAAATCATATTACACTTTGTAAAACGTTTCTAATGCATAGAAACATTAAAAAAAATGATTTAGAGCACTGTGTTGATTTAGGCTTGTCCAAGAAACCAGAAATTTTGCACAATTCTATTTCTCGCTAAATTCTTAAATGGGTAAAATCAGAGTACATTTTCTTTTCTGTCACAAATTGAAACCTTTAAAAAATAGTTCACAAATTGAAACGTTTAAAACCCGAGTTTTCATCGTAAATTTTTCTAAATACGCTATCATACAGCAAAAAAAATATAAGTGTTTCATAGTTTAACCTGTGTAAGTCGAAAACCAGTCTAAACCGGACAAATTTCCTGTTCCCGTGGAGTCCGTCTTATACAAATTTTACTGTATTTATTAAGAATGTTGTTGTGTATGCAGCCTTGTTGGATTTGAGACGTATTTTCACTGATATATAAAAATGTCTTGCCGCGAAACCATTAGTCCTGACAGGTTTGGTATATCTAAACCCACATAAAATTTTGCACAAAATAATAAAAATGTCTTGCTGTAAATTTAACACCTCACTTTTCCCAGGTACACGAAAAAGTTGGTATCTTTGTACACACATTTATTACTTGTGAAAAATATATGTATATATTACAGGTATGTAGACATTTCTTACAATATTAGATACTTTTTGAAAATGTTGATATGTCTCAACGTTTTTTTTTGTGGGTAACGCGAAACAAGGAATAACCGCAGGATATACATCACACATTAACCTTAAACCGCCTGCAGCATCTTGTACGTCCCTTGAAATGAATATGCATAGAAAGAAACTTTTTTTTCCGCGCACCGCCATTCGTTTTTGTTTTTGCCTGTTTTTTTTTTGTAAATCTTTATGTGTTCGTGTCGTCATCGTCGTCGTCGTCATGACTGTAAAATCATTTCAAAATGTAAATGTAGTATGTCAACGGTTTTGAAAAATTGTCACATTCTTTGGCACCGTAGCGTAGGTGTTGAAGTAGACAGTGAGCGGGTATCTCTATATTATTTATATCCACGTTACGTAAACGGGATTTCAATTTTCTTAAAAGCATGATCATATGATAATGTCAAATTTATATGCTGATAAATCATGTATGCATATAAAAGTAAGCGAAAAGCTAAACATTCGTCTGTTGTTGTACCCAAGCGGCGCAGAAAGTGTGACTTTGATGGCATGGCGGAGGCTGCCAATGTTGTTTTACCTATACTAACCCTAATGCGTGTTTTGCCTTAGCCTGCCTCCTACAATCAGATACATTAGGTCCGTTAAATATATCTCTACAGATAGATATGTTCAGATTCCTGTCATGTCTCACTTAAGACGCTGTCGCCCAAGATGATGTCAAAGTGGATTACATTAGTAACGTCTATGAGAAATCTGTATTCGTACCTACTTGAGTAAAATACATCTACCTACTTCGATGCGGTTTACTCCTGTTGCCTAACTTGTATCCAGAATCTTAAAAAAAACATTTTTTCACATTTTTATAAACATTTACCGCATTTTATAGTAAAGCTTTCAATTAACATTTTCTGTCACTTTGTTATCTTACCTGAAGGAACAGACAATTTCTTTTAGCAGTCTCCAAGGTACTGTTCTTTTAAAATGCTTACAAAATAATTGACATTTTGCGGATATGAAAACTCCATACATCATAGACAAACATATAAACAAGAACACAGTCGGGAGGGTTTAGGAAAATCTAAACGAACACGATAAGCCTCTTTTAAAAATTTGAAGTTTGTCAAGAATGTGACAAAAGTCTCTATCTAGACAATAAAAAATGCAAGCTTATTATATCAATTTTTATACACAGTAGAACCTCCTTTTAGATATAACGAAATTTTTGCCGGGACTTTCACATAGAAAGAGAGCACATACAAAATTGTCTCCTTGAAATTTCATGTAATTGTAGTGCATTATGCTTTTAGTAGCAGTAAGAACGAGCCATGCACGGCGATCTCAAAATCCTCCTTTTGCCTCTGTCTCTGAATAGTTAATTGAATTCGATTGTAATTGCAACATGATTCGTATAATGAGGTTCAGGGAACTTGATTGGTTCGTAATTACTATTTATCGCTGCCGATAGATATCTAAAAAGTGATATTTTTAGATTGCATATCGAAAAACCTTACTCCCTAGCAATATTGCGAATTTTCATTGAGATACCTTCACGTAATTCGAAGACACCAGGCGAGGGGTAGCGAGGGGAGGAAAAAGTCAGGTTTGTAGTGAAAAGATCGAAATTCCTTAGCCCCCTTAGTGATACTGTAAAGTTTCATTAAGATCGGACCACCCAATTCGAAGATACCAGGCGAGGGGTATCGAGGGGAATTTTCTCAGAGGTGAGACCTAAATTTTTCCAAAATAATATAATTTTATTCTTATTACGTATGTGTTTAAAAAACAAAAAAAAAATACTTCTTAGTTTGCAAGTCCGTCACTAGACTACACAACAATTTAAAAGAGAAGGCTTATTTTTATCTGACTTTTTGCGAAATTTTAAATGTGAAGAAAAATCTAAACAAATATTTTATTTCACCAAAGAATTGCCATCTTTTTAAACACCATTTCCATATTTTCCGCCGGTCACTTTGGAATTTATTTTGTCAATGAGGCAATATAAAATAGGGCCAAGGATTTTAAAACCAATAAAGACGAAGGTATGAAAAAAACTCGAAATTCTTCACCTCATATTTTCACTTCCTTACTTTAATCCTCTAAAACGATTAAAAGGTTTAGAGCGCTGGTGACAGCATACTAATGAGAGCTATCCCGAGGATATATAAATTTGGGGACAGATCAAATACGTCAAAGCAATTTTTTAAGAGAAAACGTGACTTGAAAGAGAATTCCAGCAGGGAAATTAAATTTTACTCTGTTCTTCTTCAGTTTAAGTCTGTAAAATACGTGATGAATATGGAAGACAATGTTTAAATAAACATTATACACATATATGATACGAAAAAGAAAAGAAAACAATATGTTAGGATCAAGAGATACTCAGCATTCAGCATTTTCAATATGTGGATTATTTCTTTTCCTTGGACTCGTATAATAAAATCATCAATTCTAGAGAAACGGCACGAAAAATTCCTCAAAGTTTCAATAACATTACAAAGTTTTTTCCCCCTCTTTCACAAAATCAAATCACTTACAGAGTTGCGGGACCTATAGAGCTTTCCAAAGAGGAAAAATAGCCTGCAGTGGCACATATAAAACTCCAATTCCCTTCATTTGCCATTTCATGACGCAATTTCAGAGGTTGTCTATTTCTCGCAGTTTAAAAAAAATATTGTAATATATAAATAATTTTTCAAAAATGTTAAGTAGGTCTAAATTGTTTTTTTTTCCGAGGTCTTAAGATTTAAAGCTGACAAACACCATAATTATTTTAATATAAAATAATCTAACGTCTTATTAAACAATTTTTACTTTCCTCTGCCATACGAGGAAAGTATTCTATTCATAACGGAAACCGACTCGAGAACGAGAGCAGATACACCCTTTCTGATCAGTACAAAGTCCGTTTCAGGCAAAATTATGAGAATGTCCGAGCATCTGTCCGTCTTAAGGTGCCGCTCCACATGAGAGTAAATACGCGAGTAACTCGCAAAAACTCTCGAGAGTTACACGCACGAGGTTGTCCATTTGAGAGTTAATTTCGGCGATTTTTCTCTTTTCAAGACCAATATCTTGATTTTTTTGACATCTTACTTTGGCGAGTTCTCGAGAGCTACTAGCGAAATTCAAACGCCGTTCGTATCTGGCGAGCAACTCCCCGAGAGTTCAGTGGGTGCGTGTCGACTAGAGAGTAGAATCACTTTGGACAGCTCGCAGAAACTAGCTCGCGAGTTTTTGCGAGTTTCTGCAAGCGATTCTCAGAAACGTGTCAATTTGCGAGTAGGTGCTATCGAGAGGTTCTCGCCGGCATTTACTCTCATGTGGAGCGGCACCTTTACCTCTGGAGCCCAATGAACGCAACGCGAACGCAACTAAAACGCAGAAACTGTCACGCAGCGCAACATTTCAGCGGCAGAGTCCAATGGCATCTCGTGAAGTAGTACAAATGACATAATATAAAGTGGTATAAAATTGGCAAAATTACAAAAATGGGAGATTTTGAAGCGATAATTTGCCTTGTTGGTCTTTATCTTTGTTATTTGTATGTTATTGCACTAAGGCTATCAATTTTTGCTCGAACGACATTTCCCCAACCTCACTTTATGAACTCTCAACGCAGAATTCTGCGGCAAAGTTAGAAGTTTGCAAACTTTTGCGTTGTAGTTGCGTTCACTGCGTTCACTGTGCTCACTTCAAATGATTTCTATGGAACAAACTTGTAAGTGACAGATTCTGCGTTTGCGTTGCGTTCATTGGGCTCCAGGCATTACGTATCTTAAATAACTCAAGAACGCTTTGAGCTAGTGATTTGTATTTTTTTGTAATTGAGTTTTACGAAAATTGTAGTTTTCTATCGTAACGTCAGTATAACGTTAGCTATATTTTTTTTTTTTTTTCGAAAAAATACAGTATTTGAAGATTTCTCGAAAACTATACGCATTTTTTACTTTAAAAGTTTTGACGCATCTTTAACGGCTCTCGAGATATTTGAAAAAATATTATCTTTTACATATTTTTTCCGAAACTAAATATTGCAGAGAAAAGTTTTGTGTTGGTCCCAAAAAATATTTGTTATAAATGAACTTCAAATGGAAAACTTTTATAAAGGTTCTAAGTGACAATAATTAGATAAATATCACTTGACAAAACTCAACTAATTGATATAATTTATTTGGAAAAATTTATCGGATGATTTTATAAAGTTGTTTTTCTGTCAGTTATTTCCTTTTTAATTTAATTTTGTTTTCCTTTTTGATTTGGCAAATTATAACATTTAGTTTTAGCCTGTTGAATTTGTTCCAGTCATTAATTTTTTATGTTTTCTTTTAACCTTGCGTAATTTTCCCCTTTTCTCGTACTTCGTTCTTGTTTTATTATAAAGATCTTTATTTTTTTCCTCTTTCTGTATTTTTTTTGGCATAAAAATGCTGTGTTAAATGTAAGGTGAAATGGTAGCCATTTATAACAATGAAGGCTTAATTAAGATATATGGGGCTTACTGCAAAACGTGACTGAGTCCTTTCATTTCATTTTCCTTGCGCTAAACTTCTTCTTGTCTATGGTTTTATTGTTTTAGTAGGTAATATACGTACTAAAAAGAAGGGAAAAATATTTTTATACTTTCATCTAGCTTATGCTGCGTCCTTTAATGTTTTACGTATTGCACAAGAATGCCGCGTAGAAAACAAAATGAGAAGAAATCGTAAAGATGAAAGAATGACAAATATGCAGCACTCGTAGTTTAATGACATCCCCAGTAATAAACAATGAAGTTTTTCAACTAACGTTTTTCGGTATTCCAGGTATGTTCTGGAATTGTTCTTTTTTAATAAACACCTGGCACTATTACACGAAAAATTAATTTTATTAGTGAAATATCGAAATGTTTAGTTTACGACAAGAGTAACAAAAGTGTTACGTTAAAAAATATATTTTTTTAATTCGTCCAGTGCGTTCATCATTCAGGAAAAATCAGTAGCCGAGATTTTTTTTAGATAAAAATACAACCTGAAACGACCCACCTTTGAAAATCGCTTGACCGATTGAACCGAAATTGTAGACTCATGAAAAGAGGAAAATTTAACAAAAGCACTAGTTTTCCTTGCTAATTCCAGAACTATTCTTCTTACTTTCGAATTTAGAGAAAAATATTTATAAATTATCTTACATCTTACCACCATATACCACAAATTTAACATTTAATCGACATGGTTTGCTGAGCAAACAAAATCTGAGAGTACTTCCCCATTACCCCAACATTTAAACTCATAATTCATTGACTAACCTAATTTACTCGTGCTTCTAACCTAATTTTATGAATTTTCAGCAGCTGCTTACTGTCACTTGAGTTCAAAATTTGAAAATCATTCCGGAAATTACAGCTTCATGTTACACACGAAAAAAAAACATAACAGGAGAAATGATAAAATCTATATACATATACGTGGTAAACACGATATCAAACAGAGTGAAATTTAATTAAAAATTTTATTTATTTATCTAACAGCATACGATTTTTTGCACGGGTAGGGATTCTTTTTGGAAACTTTGTCATTGCTACTTTCTGTATTTCAATTTCTCACGATGAAAGTTTTACGTTGACAGGATTTGTTTTCGGGTCATCAATATCCTTGGTAAACTCAAACCGAGAATGATAATCGTATAAGCTGCATACTAGATACATTTTTATCTATATAACATATACGCAAATATAGATACATGCGTATATATTTAAGATATCTATTTTTGGCTATGATGATATACTAGAGACTACAGGGATATATATGGACATCCAGAGTATCTAAGAGTGAAAATGTCAGCTCCTTATCTTTAACCAAAAGATGCCAGGAGCGAACGAAGCAAACAAGTGTCTCAAGTCATCTTCAACAATATCAATCATCCGTCTTGGCACTTGCCGTATCGTATTTACTTTTTCCATTTATTATTCTCTGTTAAGAAGTAATACCATCCAGCAGCCCATCTAAGCCAACCAACCAAAGATACCAGCCAAGCTAAACCAACCCAACCAGCAAACCATTCAACGAACGACGAATAAACGTGATAGCAAAAAGCTGAATGGAACGAATCAATGAGTTCAACAGGTCGAATCAAATCCTTGAATCGTGTAGCCTATCTCCTGTGTTATAAATATTCCTACAGCTAGACAAGGTGTATAAATATCAATAACAATCAGGATCAAAAGTCGTACATTAACAAAAAAAAATCTGTTTTTTTTTTGTATGTCTGTAAATGTTCGATTTGAATATTTTTCATTTATTCGATTTATATTTCTGTCATGCAACTACGTACTACGTTTTCGTATATTAAATTTTTTTTAACAAATAATATTAGCATTATTCAAAGTGAATAAAAAGCATTATCATCAATTTCACACAAAAAATCTTTCCAAACTCTTTCAAATATTTTTTTTATTTCTTTAGAATCAAATTCACAAAAAAAATTAACTTAAATGCAAAATATTCAAACATGTGAATACTGCTCAAGTAAAAAGAACAAATGACAAATTATAAAAAAATTTATAAAAGATCTACTTTTTTTTTAATTATTTATTTCCTGTACGAAAAACCATAAAAAATTGGCACAGAATTCCGGCGAAAGAATTTAAAAAATGACAGCAAAATGAAAATTGAAATATTAACATATGTTAATACTGCCTACGCGAGGGTTAACCAACATGCCCATACGAATTGGGCGGTTTTCATTGACAATTGCGTGTACGAAACTACGATAAATTTAAATAGTAAGATATTTCATCTCAAAAAATCTTCTTTTTTTGTCAAAAAGATTTTTTTTTTCCAAAATTTATATATAATGAAAGAAAACGAGTACGGTGAGAGATAGTCATATGAAATTTTTATGTACGGAGTGCGGGCCAGGGTTCGAAAGCATAATATTGTATTTAAAAGACTTTTTATACCCGTATGGTGAAACCAAAGGGTATACTAACTTTGCCTTACCGTTTGTAACGCCAAGATCCCGTCATCACACACAAAAATGAATTACACCAGTGTGTTTAGAATTATAAAAATAATTAAATTTTGCATGTCCGTCCGTCCGTCCGTCTGTCCGCCCGTATGTCCGTCTGTCCGTCCATCTATCCGTCCGTCTGTCTGTGGCGCGGATTGCGGGCGCACGGATTGAGCTACAGACTTGAAATTTTGCACAGATTCGTTTTTCGTAAAATGCGAGGCTAAGTTCGTTAATGGGCAAAAATGGATCATACGAACGAAAATGTTTTTTTGTGAATATCTCAAAAACAGTGCATCTTATCAAAAAATTCCAAGAACAAAAGTTATTCAGGATATTATTCTGCATAAAACTCCCATACATCAAAATCCGATTGGAACAAATTTTAAAAAATCTAATTGGAAAGTTTGACTTCATAGTGGAATTTTGATAAAACTGTTCGCCATTCACTTAAATCACCATACGGGTTTTCAATAATTTCCAGATTGGCAATTATAGCTTTTGTTATGTTTTTCCTAGACGCTGGCCGACTTGAGAACTGAAACAGATAGAAACTTTTTCATCAATACATAATATTGTATCTTAAATAAATCAAGAACGCGAGTTTTACCTAAGTCGTAGTTTTCTACCAACTTTGAGAAAAGTAACATTAACTATAATGGATACCTATTGGAATTTCTCGGCTTATAAGGTCTGCAAAAAATATAACAAAATTGTTAGATTATTTTTGCGGATGTTTTCACATCCGAATTTCCCCCCAACAGGTCAGGCATGTCTGCCCCGAACACCCATCAGGAGCCTGTTTCTGGTATAGAAGCTGGCTCACCGTCGTGAGAGCCTGCTTTACCAGCTTCCACGAGGCTTATAATGGATACCTTTCATGCAATTTTTTGAAAGAAAACATCGTTTTTTGAAAATTTCTCAAAAACTATAAACTTTTGAGAAAAAAAAAATAGAACTAAATTTAAATTTCATGGAAATAAAATTTACTGCGTTTTTTGCTTTAAAGGTTTAAATGTATTTCTAACGGTATTTGAAAAAATATTTTTTTTTACATATTTTTCCGAATTTGAAATTTTGCCGAATTTTAGGTTATGTGCTGTTCAAATCAGATATTTTTGTAAACATATTGAAGATAACTTTCGTTTTTTAATATATTTTTTTCAAAACCATTTCTCCCAAAATTCGATAACGCATGAAAAATCTTTCCAACCTCACATTTTAGTTTAAATATTTTTTTTATTTCTTTAGAATCAAACTTTGATTTCCTAACTTATACAAATTATGAAATTACCAAATCAACCATAAATACCAGTTTATATCCAAGATTTCAAATTTATGCCAAAAAAAACTAATTACAAAGATATGAATTTTGATTCAAATTAGTGCAAAATAGTAAATGAAAGTTTAACTAGTAGATATAATGAATTTTCTTTATGAGAAAATAATATTTAAAGCTTTGCAGTTTGTTGGTTGGTATCAGGATTAAAACTAAGCAGACGCAACCATTTTCTCAGCTAAAATGACTTGGAAAACTTTCTTTTTTTTCTTTTTTTTTTACTGACAAACTTCTTTGCAGCAATTAACACTTTTGACCTCTTAATTTGCCCTTCACAGCTGATTTTTAGCTAAACTCTTCTTGAGTATAACACTAGAGCTGTGTGAAAACATGAAAATAAAAGAGGGTCATAAGCAAAGATCTCAAAAATTAATAAGAAAAAATACGATGAAACGAAAGCTAAAAGCATAAAAGTAACTAAACTTTTATATAAATACATACATGCTTGCCATGGCGAAAATGTATAAAAAGAATAACTTTTCCCTAGTGTTAGTCGCTAATTTATTTTCGATTAGTCACGTTATGTTTGAGAACTTTTGGCAAAGTGCCTCTGCTAATTAAGGGGTGGCCAAAGGCATTCTCGTCATCCAACATAATTCACTTTCTATTGCTAGTTGATAAGATTTGTGTTCAACATACGTGAAGTGCCTTCTTAAGCAACTTTTCCCAATACTTACTGTTTCTTTAAGGACTAGCAACAGGAAAACAAAACCGGCCGGGGAGATCCACTTGAGTCCGGTCAAATTAAGATAACTAATAACAAGCGTACAACTTTTTACACATGTACGGAAAATTGCATATAGTGAATAAAATACAAAAATGTTGATTTATTTACAACGAAAAGCAAAGAAACAGCAAACAACATTTGTTTAACATTGATTTATCTCTCACCTGTGTAAACAAGGCCCCATGGAGAGTGAAAACAGCAACCCCGATCTAATAAATTTATTATAGATTTATTAATTTAGGTTGTTAATATAATGGAACCTAAAAACCATATTGCTTGGGAATACTAGCACCTCATTAATAACAATAGCACACAAATCGATTCTATTGCAGTAAAAACGATGTACGACCACAATTATTGAATGCAATGTTACGCCGATAATTATGCAAATCCTTATTAAACTAATTAAATATCAAACAGCATTTTAAGTGAATTTAACCGAATACTCAAAATTTATAATCGACGTCCAATTGTTGTGTGAAATACTCAATAGTGTGTATATTAAAATAGTCAAAACTCAACTCATAAAACGGATATCACCACACATGTATATATATTTGTATATCTTTTGAAATGAATTGATAAAACCACCACACATTATAATAACAGCAGCTGTAAACTACCCATAATACGAAATTTAAATACTATAGAATAAATTCCAACCATACACAATAAACGGAAAGGCATACACAATAAACGGAAATACATATTCAGTTTACTTTACTATTAAAATGTTGATAAGTTGATGATGTGAGCATTGCGTAAATCAATTATTTATAAAAATTTCGATGGATATGAGACAAACTCATTGTAGAAATTAAATTACAAAAAAAATTGTTGTGTTTGAAAAAAAAACAAAATCAATATTTTTATTCTTCATTAAAAAAATTTGATTTCTAAAATGGAAATCACGAAAATTAGAAATAATATTGACATAAAACAATATATATAATAAAAAGTGAACAGCACATGACGTTCTTATCATCATACTAATATATAAAAATGAGTTGGTGTCTGTCTGTCTGTCTGTCTGTCTGTCTGTCTATTCCTCTTTCACGCAAAAACGGCTGAACCGATTGACTTGAAATTTGGCATTAGTGTCTGTGGTAGTTCTGGTTTCAACATAGGCATACGGAAAAGTAGCGCATGGTGAGGGGGGATCAAGGGGAAGAGGTAAAATGATTTCGAAACTTAGTTTTTGCGCTATGTTACTCTTTCGCGGGGAAATTACTGAACCGATTGGCCTGAAATTTGGCATAGATGTTCGTCGGGGCTCCAGGTCCAATACAGACCTATTAAAAAGTAGCCCTAGAGGTGGGGGGAGTAAGGGGAGGGGGTAAAGTGATTCCGAAACTTAGTTTTTGCGCTATGTTACTCTTTCGCGGGAAAACTACTTAACCGATTGGTCTGAAGCAGCGGGCTTCGGCCATGTGCACCAAGGGCATTTTCGCAGCTCAAATTGCCCTGTTATACATCGATTCTTCATGCTACCCGTTTCATTCTGGCTTGTACGAAAACTGCATACATACGCATATGAAAGAAATAATCTGTTTCACCTTGCATATAACCCGTTCTGCTTCCACTTGTGCATTTTACATACCATGGAGCTTTGCTGAGCTCTAAGTAAGGCCATTTATGCGAGAGATTTGTATTAGCTCCAGTTGTCATTAGGACATTGACTGAAGCAGAGGTGTATTTCATACTGCTGAAAATCATGAAAAATTTAACACTGCTGAAAATCATGGAGCGTTCTGTCTCAAAAGACGACACGAATTTTGGACATGATTGTTTTCTTATTCGGTGTGATAACACAATGCAATGTTTACTATGATTTCAGGAAATTAAAACAATAAAAAAATACAATTTATATAGGCATTTTCAGTCGTTTCATAAAATATCAATTGATCAAATTAATGTTTCTGGTTTTATGAAATTATTTTTATTTTCCGATTGTAATTCGGAAATTTCATATAAAAGTTTTTCATTATCAAAACTTTTTTTAACGTAAAGTAAAACAATTAACAGTGTGTCAAAACCAAAAATAATGAAAAAGAGCTTTCAACAAAGTTTGAACTAGGCTCGGAGAGCAAGCCATATAAACAAGTAAATCGCTTGTCAGTGGTAGTGGATGCCCGAGAACTTTGAAAGCTTTCCTGGCCCTGGTCTGAAGTTTAGCTGCAACATAGACATAGAAGTTTAGCTCCAAATTGAGAAAACTTAACCCGGCAACGACGGGTATGCAAGCTAGTACAAAATATACAATGCTGCGCAATCTATAACATGACGAATAAAATATTGTAAAAAAAGTCATTGTTTTTCAAAATTTGCAATATCTCGACGACGGCACTTAATTTACAGTCAATCATGTAGAGAATTTTAATAACTTTAATTTTTTTATACACAAAAAAATTTTTTTTTTAATTTTTAATGAATATATCTTACTAACTATTACATTATAATATTATAGGGCCTTTCAATAAGGACATAACAATTTTGTATTGTAATAAAAACGCACCCTAAAACGTTTTTTATGATCTGGCAATGCTCAAACGTGAGTCAATGTTTACATTTTTATCATGGTGAAGTTCACGAACGAGCAACGGTTGGAAATTATAAAAACTGACTACCGAAATTCTGAGTCGGTGGTCGCAATCGTGTAATCTCGAGAAATGGTCCGGTCAAATGGCCACCTCGCTCATGCGATTTAACGCCGCTGGATTTCTTTTTATGGGGTTATGTTAAGTCGTTGGTTTATGCCAACAAGCCAACAACGTTAGAGGAGCTCAGGAACAATATCGAACGCGAAATTGCCAGCGTTCCGGCCGATATGTGTGGAAGAATGGTGGAAAATTGGCTCCAAAGAATCAATCAGCACACGTACTCGCGGTGGCCATATGAACGACATCGAATTTCATACTTAAATGTAACATGTCCACTGCACCTGGAATAAATTTCAGCCCGATATCTCAATTATTCTTTGTTTTGTTTAAATACAAAATTGTTATGTCCTTATTGAAAGACCCGATATTACGTATAAGAAAGTCATTTCATATATTGTGAACCCTATTAGAAATTTAAACTCAAAAAATATATTTTCTTTCTGATTTCACCAATCATGACTTCATTCAATTTTTCCTTTTTACACACATTTTCAAATAACGTCAATTTAAATATTTGAGTAAAACTTTGTTACTTCGACGAATCACAAAAACATGAATCGTCCAAATAAAATTCTATTAAAGACCAACATAAATATTTCACATTAGAAATTTGTATAAAAAAAATCGATTATCCAGAACATTGTTACATACATGAGAAAAGCCCTACAGTGTATAAAGTGATTCGGAAGAGAAATTCAGAGAAGGGAAATCCATTGTAAAACGTTATATGGGGGAAAAACCACCCTACAGCGAGTACACTGTGGTAATCCATGTTAACAAACTGATAGTACAACGACGAGTTAATGCATTGAAACAAAAGTTTTCGAACAGAATTCTTTACCGTCATCTCTCGTTCCCGATTCGATCCACATCCGGTGAATCTGAATCAGAATCTGTATCTCTATTTTGAATCAGATCCTGATTCAGATCCTTCTGGGATACCATTTGGATTTCAAACACCCTACTCGCATATACATCAGCTCCACATGTAATACAAAAATAAACCTTACCCCATACGTATATACAATAGAAAGTTGCAGCAATTTATTATACATGTATGAACGGATGGATATAAAAAGTGTGGATTCAAAAAATATGTATACAGTCGCAATTTGTAGTGTCCCGGATGTGTGCCTTCATTATTCACTATAAACTCACACTCATGATAGCACAAGTATAAAATTATGTATGTACTTTGCGCTTTTTGTATTCACTCAGTAATGAATTTATATACATATATTACATATATATGTATTAACCTATATATATGTAATATATATGTATTAACCCTCTAGTGCGGGATACATTTAAATGCACACAAAACGCAACTCAATAATTTTTATGGCGTAAATGTTTGTAGTACATTTTAGCAGTTTAATTTTCTACCTTTTTTGCTTTGGTCCCGGTGATCTAACTCTTTTAATTTGGAAGTTTTAGGCCATTGAAGAGGGAAAAGTGGGAAATTTTCGAAAAAAACCCATTTTTGTTTTCTTCTGCTTGATGTTTTGAATATTTTGCGCTGGTGATAGTTCTTTGAAATTTTTTGAGTAGTTTGAAATTTTTTGAGAAGTTAGTGAACTAATAAAAAGCTCGAATTACAGATTAAGAATATGCTCTACTCTGGAGTCGAAAAGTCCAATACAATTTTTGTTAGAAACAATTTGGCGAAACTTTCTATTTGATTCAAAATCTAGTTCGAGCAATTTTTGAGCAAAAAGAGCCGGCCATTCGGATATGCCAAAAATTATCTTTAAAAAATAAAATGACTAATTGTTTTTAAAAGTGGGAAAATTCCTCGCAAATAAAACCAGTTAAAAATTGCTTCACTTGAACCTAGACATGATTTAGAATGTTTGAAAATCACTAGTTTTTAAATTTGAGGAGGTTGCGGAAGGGGAGTTGCTCGGAGTGAACATGAACAGAAAAATTAACCTCAGATTCTTGTTTTTCGACCCAAGTTCGTCAAAAAACGAAATTTGTTCACAACGGAAAAAACCCTATGCACTGTAGGGTTAAATAACACTAGATTAAAAGACTCGCGTTTGAAAAGCGTATTTGGATTTTATATTTGATTTGTACAGTGCAAACATATACAAAATAAATGCATCCATTTCCGCAAACATGGATTAATTTAAATGTTAACCTAACGCTAAATATACAGCATTTCTACACTTTTACTTAATTATGCAAATATAGAATTCATTGTGTTCCTGAAATATCATTTCCTCAACTCTTAACTCACCAATATGTTCAAAAAAGTTTATTCTCAGAGGATATAGTTTCAAAATGACCAAAATGCGGGTAATTTCCTATTGTTTTATGTCCAAAATGTGGGTTATTTGACCAAAAATTCCATTTCATTTTGAATCCCTCAAAGGGTAATCTTTTCTTTAATTGCAATTAAATTTCAATTTAAAATTAAAAAGAAATAAAAAAAAACAAAGGGAATTAGAAAGGAAATTATATAGAAATAAATCTCATCTACTAAACCTTTCTCACCCGATTTATATAATGCACACAATTATACTTATTTCTAGTATAAGTTAATACAGAAAAAAAACTCTTCTATAGCTTAGTAAACAACGCAAAGGCTCACCTAACCTACATCGGCGGTATTAAGAAATCGAATTTATTTTCATTTCCACTTTGGATCCCTCTCTATTGGATTTATCCAATTCAATTGAAATTAAACCGGATCTGGAGTGAAAAACGTTAAAAAAGACAGAGAAAAATACATGGAAAAGCAATTGACTGGGATCAAATGAACAATTTAATCCATTTCCTGAAGTTTAGCCGATTCGTTGAGATATCGTTTCCTGTATATAATATAGATTCGAAATCTAAAAAAAACTCTGTACTAATATATGGCTGTGTTTTATATTGGTTGCCTTTCAATTGAAATAATACCCAAAATGCGGTTTATTGGTTTCTCTCTCTCTCTGTTATTAAAGGCACAATTTTCAGTTAAATAAAAACATTTGTGTTCAACGTAATTGGAAATGGGACAAAATTCAACAGAAAATGTATGAAAATTTCAATAAATGTCCGAAGTTTTCAAACATCATTCGAAACTTTTTAAATAATATGCATGAGTACAACGAAAAGGGAAGTAATTAGTTTTTCATACAAATAGTTGATATTTAATCCCTTTTAAGGGATTTTCGTTTATATTAATCGCAAATTTTATTGGATTTTCCGAGTGTTTTCATTTCACTATTCATCTTTCTAAAAAAAACCCTATTTTTAAATTTCAAACATAACAAAAGCTATAATTGCCAATCTGGCAATTATTGAAAACCCGGATGGTGATACGGTTATATCAAAATTCCACTTTGAAGTCAAACTTTCCAATAAGATTTTTTTAAATTTATGTAAAATCATGTCCTAAATAACTTTTGTTCTTGGACTTTTTTGATAAGATGCACCGTTTTTGAGATATTCACAAAAAACGTTTTCGTTCGTATGGGGGGTACCTCCCTAATGGTCCATTTTTGCCCATTAACGAACTTGGCCTCGCGTTTTACGAAAAACGGATCTGTGCAAAATTTCAAGTCTCTAGCTCAATCCGTGCGCTTGCAATCCGCGTCACAGACGGACAGACAGACGGACAGACGGACGGACATGCAAAAATTAATTATTTTTATCATTCTAAACACACTGGTGTAATTCATTTTTGTGTGTGATGACGGGATCTTGGCGTTACAAACGGTAAGGCAAATCTAATATACCCCTTGGTTTCACCATACGGGTATAAACATTTTTAAAATTAGATTGAGTTATCGATCTTTATACTCCATATGATACATCATATAGAAGTATATTGGATTTATTATACCGTAATCATCGGACACAAAAATAAATTATATCAGGGTGTTAAGGATGACAAAAGATTTTGATTTTTGCATTATGGTCATACAATATTGCTGTTAAAATTGTAAATGTGAAAATATATCACCTAAAAATGCCAACGTTTAATTTTATTAAATACTTCCTCATCAAGTCTCCTATATCTGACAAAATGGAAAAATGTCCAGCAATTTAAATTTCACCAACAATTAAACAACATTAAAAGGAACTTGTTAGTTTGGAGTGGTGATTTATACCCCAATTTATGCTCGGTAGAAAAAATAATATGTATGCCATAAAATGTATAAAATTTTCATGTCTAAGCGGAAAAACGTAAGGACCAACATCCTTTATGCATGAATTGTGTATATTATTTTGGACACCTGACGTATAAAAATTTAAATTCAAAAAACCATGTGGGATCCGAACATTGAAATTTTTGCAGAGGGTGGACTTGCTTATTCATGTTCATCCAAATGTAACACCTCAGGAACGAATAAAGCTACATCTATACCATGTGCGAAAAGTCCTTATAGTTGACATACAGCCGAAAAACGACACCCGAAACTCGACAACCGGTGCTCTAAATCCAATGTACAGAATGACGAAACGGATTCAAATGTTACAGAATCGGGTACAAGGATCACATATACTTCGCCAACAGCCATCAAAAGGTGTCCCAGAAAGGATGCCAATTTACCGCTATTACGTGCTCGAACAAATTTATCCCTTCAAAACATACTCGAACAAAACACATAACATCGACATATGAGAATTTGTTTGATAAAATCTGGAAAATGTTCTCTCAACTGAGACGTATGCAAATTATCAAGGATTTGCACTCATCAAGGAAAGTTATGGCAGCAAATTGGTCCTGATACGAACACCAAAACATATAATCCGATTCATGTTAAGTATCGGCCTGTCTAAATGCAAAAGATGTTCATTATATTGAATACCTTCAGATATTGAAGACCTTGTACAATACATACATATGTATATATTAAAGCTACGCACACCAATATATTTGCATGTCATGATGAAGTGAATTACGTCAATTTAATACGATTGAAATTCTGAATACTTTTACGTTTCCATATTAACCGCTTGCTCTATAAACCCACAAAATTGTTGAATTCTATGAACAATTACGAATTTTAAGCCAATTAGAATTATGCTTACCCCAAGGGAATATTATGATCCCTAATACCTGTATGCATCTGACTGAACAATTACGGTGGGTTTCGGTTTTGGAATTTACGAAAAACTCGAAAACAGGAAAGCTCACTCAAAGAAATACCGGAGAATCATTTATTGAAGGTGAAGAAAATATAAAATTTTTCATGATTATAACTACCCACATTTATTTTGGTTGCTAAGATCCTATCGTTTGGATGAAATAATAAAAGTCGATTTTTTTTTGGAAAAAAACACAATCGTAGCTTCTATTTTTCATAGATATGTATGATGAATTGTTCTTATGAGTGCAGGATCTAAACCACTAGCATCAATTGGAGTTCGTTTTTTAAGAACTTACCGCCATTTTTTAATTTATTAAAAAAAAACCTTTTTTGATGTCTCGATAGCTCACCCCAAATTGGGTATCAAAAAATTAAGTCGATTTCGGCTAATGGCAATAAATTGGTTTAACCTTTAATTGATGAGGTGGGTCCAGTGGACCCACATTGACGTTTCTCTCGTTGCTATATCTCTTGTTTTCAGCACAGTGACTCTGAAATCTTCAGTACCTTCATACAGTATGGTGTTGCATGCCGAGTTAAAAGCACGCACTCAGAAAAATGTCCAGGTCAACTTTTTGTCAGGTTAACTCTGACCTTACAGAGGTTTCTGTAAGCCAGCTAGCGGTCAGAGTTAACCTATCTAAGGTCAACTCCTGCAGCTCCCAATGCCCTACTTCACCTGTTGGTGGCTTAATTTCAGAATTTCTCCGACCACAGGTCAACTCAGTTTTACTTGCCCACATGCAGGCGAACGCGCGCCTGCCCGAGGCCAATTACGCCGTATGTAGGTCGTCGAGTTAGCCTCCATTTTTCTGAGTGCGGATTTGGTATGTGATTAGAACGTAGTGAACGTGGACCCCACCTCATCATTTACGCATATTTTCACCTCATAAATTAAGGGTTAAATTCAAGTTGAAAAAAAAACGGGGAGAATTTCTATTACTCTATTGGCTTTCCTATATATTACTTGAATGATAAAACAAATATATTTTATGTGCTTTTCCTCACTTTTCACTGCCTATAAACGAAAATATTTTTAATATGTGGGTGACAGAAACATTTTTATGCGGTGTACAGGCTGACTCTAATGAAAAAGTAATTACTTTCTAATAAATCTTAGTATACTTGAGCAAAAAAATCCCTCCTTTTTGCTCTATACAACACCTACAATATATATAAAAATTGCAAAATTGTCAACTTACAGATAAACAAACATATATGCAAATATGGCAAAAAATTGTTAAGTTTGAAGGAGATCGCTTTTGAAAACTCGTACCTAATGAAAAGCATAATTAGATTAAAACTTTCCAAATTGCAGGTTTAGATGAAAATATGACAGAAACGTAAATGTACATCAACTTTGTAGCTATAGGCATCGAAGGGGGCTGGCTAACAGATAAATATACAGGACTTTGGTGTACATTTTACACAAGCGAAATTTATTCATTTGAAAGCTTCCAGGAAATCCCTTCAATCCTACTCGAGCTGCAAACTTATTTGCATATACTTTGGCTCCTGAGCTTGCAGGAATATGAAAACTGCCTGCAGCACCGTTGCTAAGTCTTATCGACTTTGCATAACTTAAACATATACGAGTTTTACTCGTAGCTGCACCCTCTGATGTCTCAAAGTGTAAATGAACATACAAGTTTCACCTGTTTTCCCTCTTTCTATAAGACCTCAAGATCCTATTTTCTCCTCCTTTCACCCGCTAACGGATTAAAACATCAAAATTTATACGGAAACAGCCAACGCTGTATGTATTAGTTTCATTAGAAAATCGAAGTTGTATAGTAAATCATTTAAACGTGATGTACAACTTCCTGCATCCCTAATATTTTTTTTATCATAACTTTAACTCTTATTCACTAATTTGAATTTTATTCAATGCATCCTGGTTTTCGAAACCAATTTCTTAAAGTTTTAACCTGAATTACACACACACACAGTTAAAATGTGCATTTTGAATTAAACAATGAAATTTTGAAAATCAGGGTTTGACCCATAAAATAAAAGAAAATGATCATAATTTTTTGTGGTTTTTGAAAACAACAATGTGAAGTCGTAGTTGCCGGCTTCAAGTATTTCGAATACAATTTCTAAATTGTATGAAAAAAAACCGGAAATAATTTTTTTAATACTAGACCTTCTAGTAAAAATTTCGAAATTTTGACTGGTCAACACCCTTTTCATCAAAATTTTTTTTAATTACCGTACAAATTGAGTCCCATATTTGCCTGAAATTTCGGATAGGTTTGCAGTTAGTTAATAACTCAACAAAAGTAAAATAAATAAAAAATTCTACCCCGTAGGTGGAAACTGCAAATGAACTTTCTGAATTTTCCCACACCTCATCACTGAGCGAAATTTTTCATTAAATTCTACGAAAAAGCAGTTGAATCAAATAAAAAAATCCATAAATTTGCGTATTTGATTTAAATGAAAAGTATTTAAACCAAATGATTTTTTTTTTTTTTGTTAGAGCGACACCACAACAAAGAAACCTCTCTTTTTGTTTATTATCTCTTTATGTGTTTATCTGTGGTGGCATTTAATATATACCTATATGCATTACAAGGTAAAAAAATTTTTTTTAGGTGCTGTTGAAAATATTCTTTGCAGTGTCACCATGATGATTCTCTCTCTGTCTCTTTTCTACAACCGATAAAAGAGATGTCAAATTTAATTACCTGTAACTCATCTGAAAACCCAACAGTTGTATCTGTAACCGTTCCTCAGCTATAAGAAAATACTGAGGGTATTCACAATCCTCTTTTAATTTTCGGTATTCGGTATTTTCGGTAATATTAAAAGACTGAAAATATTCTGCTGTGAACATCCCACAGCACAGATTTGAGAACAGCGCTTTTATTTGATACGTGACCAAATCATGAACTGCGAATTTAATTGTAAAATATGTCACATACCTTTAAATCCATGTTTGATGTATTCTTTTGAATTTCTATTGTGGCAACGACTATCAAAATTGAAAAAAATTGCAGTCCGATGAGATAACGAGCGAGAAAATTTGACAACTGAAAACATGACTAGCGCCACCCGCGGTTAATTTTTGATACCGAATAACCGGGCCGGAAAACACGACTGAAGGCATGTATACAATTACCGAATCCGGTAATTCATTTTTACATGAACCAAATTACCGTCTCGGTAAAAATCTGTTAAATTTGACTGAATTACCGAGCGGTAAATTTACCCGCAATTTAAAAGACGACTGTGAATACCCTGAATGTAAAAAAAATTTGATGAATGTTTGATATAAGTTTGATAAAAAAAATATTGCTGTTGTGTTAACATTTTACATAAAATATTGACAAAAACATACAAGTTGATATTAATTTGATAGAACAGATTTTGATAAACAAAAATTATCCATCAATAAGCAACAGTATGCAATAGATAAATTGCGCCGAGACAGGACTGAAATGAATTTCTTACCACAATATTCTTTGGATGTAGTTCTCTTCAATATGTAAATCATGTATTTGTAAAAACATTTTGTATTCAACAGAAACAACCGAGTTCGCCGCGTTTGCATGTTTAACAAAACAAGACTGTAGTTTTTTTTAAATAACATACAAACATGTGACCCAAAGAATATCACTATATATGAACATATGTTTTATTAATCTACAGCCTTTTAGTTTTAGCCAAAATATAGCAAGACATATGGCTTTAAACAAACTTGTCTCCTTTTACTTATTTACTAACGCTTAACTGATGATGGTACAACCGCTGCAGATCCTTCATTTTAGATCCTAACACAATACATAGAAAAATACTAATTCAACATGTTTCTGATCCCTAAACCCCAACATACAGCATATGGCGGTATCTTCGTATCGCTTGTGTTCTGTTCATTTTGGGCCCTTTGCATTTTGCAGTTATTTGACGTACACACGGTCTAAGGATTGAATTGACTGAAAAAAAAATCGTGAATTTTTCTACGCTCGGTACTGGCAGGATACTATGATGAATTATTCATCTAGGTGACTGCAATATCAGTTCCTTATTTTGTATTCTGGAAATTTTCTTCACATATTCATCACATCCCTTTTTATCAGAACCAAATTCCTGCAGTATACTGCAGAAACTTGTACGAGTATGTGAAAAATATCGATGCCTTCTTTGGTATATTGCATATTTTTCCCACATTTGATATTATAAAAATGAACCGAAATGCGATGCACGTAAAATTCAGTCCACATGCCGCAGGGTATAAATTTTTGCCGTTTGGCCTCATGTACTCGTATAAAACTGATTTGAAACTAATGAAGTGCAATGCTATTTGAGAGCAAATTTCTTATAAATTCGATACAAAGAAGAAGCTTCTTCGATAAATGTACTCGCAACGAATTTAATTTTAGAAATATTCTCTATTTTACATTTTCGAAAAATCTCGTGATGCTTGCACAAAGTATGGACTTACAAATATTGAAAATCGTGTAATCCTTTCCATCCGATTTAATTCGACAAAGAATTTGGTTTTAACCTTACTATTTTCTGGATCTTTTATATATCTTTTACCGATTAGTTTTAACCTTACTATTTTCGGGATCTTTTATATATATTTTAGATATTTATTACCGTTACCGAGATATTTCAGATTTTGTAAAATAAAAATTCATACTTCTTTTTGTTGTAATTTTTTTTATTGATATTTTTATTATTGTTTTGATAGTCGGACTTTGATTTTTTTTTTGTTTTTAGAGTAGGTATATTGTTGATACTGTAGACTCTCGATTCTATGAACATTCTATTATATGAACGGCTGTATTAAATGCATAGCAAATATTTGAGATTAAATACTCTGTTATATGAACAGCTTGAGTTTTTTTTTGTGAGACCTTTTATTTGACAACCATTATAATAGGTCTTATATTGGCAATATTTAGACAAAATGGCGTTCGGCGTCCGCCATTTTGTGTTTTCTAAGACCTCATTTAGCTTCTGTTACTTGCAAGACCAAGACGGTTCCAATGACGATTAAATTGTCAAAATCAGTTCACGCATTATTTTCGTTAATTAGTCGAGTCAAACTGCGTCACGGGTGGAAAAAATACACTCAGAAAAATGTCCAGGTCAACTTTTTGTCAGGTTAACTCTGACCTTACAGAGGTGTCTGTAAGCCAGCTAGCGGTCAGAGTTAACCTACCTAAGGTCAACTCGTGCAGCTCCCAATGCCCTACTTCACCTGCTGGTGGCTTAATTTCAGAATTTCTCCGACCAGAGGTCAACACAGTTTTACTTTCCCTCATGCAGGCGAACGCGCGCCTGCCCGAGGCCAATTACGCCGTATGTAGGTCGTCGAGTTAGCCTCCATTTTTCTGAGTGTATGTTTTGCAGCCACTCTCAGCCAAAGAAGAGTATGTAGAGATCATTTTTCAGTGTTAAATAAATAAGTATATTACACTAAGGGCCTGTTTCAGCACTGCTGGATAAGTTTTATATAGTAGTTAAGTACATCTCAACAACCTGGTGCCGTAGACATAAGACATATGACAGATATTTATTTACTAGATAAAACTTATCCAACAGGTGTAAAACAGACCCTAAATTAAATAATCCGGGACGAAAAATTAGTTTCCAGGACGTCGGGACAAAAAATTAGTTTCCAGGACGCCAGGACAATATGTCTGATTCCAAGACTGTTCCGCCTATTCCGGAACGTATGGTTGCCATATTTTAATCAAAAAATAAAAGTTCCAATAAATTTTCAATACATTCAATTTTATTGCACAGTTTTATATGATTGAAAATTCAAAAAGATATTTAATTGTGATAATTTAACATTAAGCAATTTCCGTTTAATGCAAGCAAATTGGTGAGAGATCCTGCAATTTCTAGGATGTTGAAATAAAACATACAACTTTTATGCTAAGACAATTAGATAGTTTTCCGTTGAATAATGAAGCCAACCTTATATAGTCTCTTCAACTCATTTATTCAGTTTTTTTTTCACATTTTTTCCACAACCCCACAGACTGCACGTTTTCTGGTATTCCATAATTTCCGTTTACTTACAACGAGTCTCATTCAATCGTACATTCCACCCTCGCTCTGGATTCGGGAAAGCCTCCCGGGAATTTCCTCCCTGTGCAAGTTTTGAAATTTTCCAAAGGGCGAAAAACAGTGGGTGTCACTCGGACGGCTAAAGCGAACTGGGCGGATAGATAGATAGATATTTGAATAGGTGGCGTAGTGGGTGGTAATACTGATGATGGTATTGCCGATGGTTATGGCCTGCTTCCGAATGCCTTTGGCATAATAAGCGCATGAGTTTGGGGGCTGTGTAAAATAGAATAAAAAATGCAAACGTATTAAATTCCTATTTGCAGAGGATCAAATGTCGCTGACAAAATAAAAGCGATCTCATTTTTAAGGGATTTGCATGCTTAATGAGAGCTTCAACTTCAAGAGAAAAAGATATTGAAATTTATTCACCCTTCGTCTGCCCTTCCTGATACACGACAGCCCCGGATTCTTGTCCCGCGACCGATACTAGCCAACCTACCCCTCGTCTCGGGAGGCATATCTGAGAAGATGATGATGGCATTTGGTTGAATTTCATTTCAGTTCTTATAAAATGTTGTATATGTCCCACTGTCATCATCGCATCGTATCAAAATGAGTAAAGCGGGAGCTCAGAGTTGTACAGAACTAAGGGTTGTTGGGGTGCGTGGGTGTGTTTCTGTACTGTTTTCTTGAATGAGTGTTTGTTCTTCGTGACGAAATAAAATGAAATTGAACTTTGACAGAACCTTATTTAATTTTGCTAGCGGAATTCTCGTTTTATTTCAATTTTTTTTTTTTTTTTTGTTGTTCCTTTATTTTTATGTGCTCACTTTTTTACGCTTGTTTGGCACATTTCCAACTGTGGGCCACGACCTCGCCACCCCCCGTCCACACTACTCCAACTACCTTAAATGTCTTTGAGCCGTATTATTATGGGGAATTTGTTTTTAATGTGTATTTTCCTTGCGCGATTTGTCATCATATCAAAGTCAAGAAAATATTCCATTCTCTTATTTTGCTTTTGGGAACCACTCACTTTGTGAAATATTAATATTCCAGCTTGTGGGAATTACGCGGCACTTTCACTTTGAAATGAAAATGTTTGACTTCTGTTTTCAAGACCAAAATGTTTACCTTAAATTACATTAAAATTTCAGTTAGCATAATTAAAATTCTATTCCCAAGAGGTTGTTTTATGATGTAAGAACGACAAAATAATGCACAGAGCTACTAAAACAGTCTGTATTTAAAATATGTTAACTAAAAATACTATTTGAAGCTGGAACAAAAACACAACAAGATTCTTAAATTAACTTAAGCTGTTGACAATATTTTACAAAGTCGTAATAAATGTTATTTACAATCTTTTGCGGGATTGAGAAATTTGCTTATTTTGAATATTTATTGTTTTTTTGACAAAACGGTATCATGTTATGACTCTGACTGAGTACATAAATTTTCTCCAAAAGATTTTCACATTTTAAAAACGCTGTTTGTTGTTCGAAAAATCTGTCCATTGGAACAGTTTTCCTCCATATTTCCGTCAACATTTGCTTTGAATAAATTTTTGTCAAAGCAAATCAAAAGAAAATCAGGTAAATTTCTTTTACGTTAATCTAAACATTATTATAAAATTACCTTTCCAAAAATAAAGTAATGTAGGTATACTCAAAATTTATTAATCAAGAATTATATTTTTCTTGAAGACCGTGGCAATGTTTAGTAGAATTTCGTTTTATTAAATGTGAAAAATCCCAAAATATTGTTCCCTGAAGAATTTTATAGAAGAGGCTCTTTATAATCTATCTACTTCGATGCCATCTATCTATTTGTAATGTAAAATTAATTTTTTTCAGTTGAGTTAAATTTTATATCATATATCAAAACTCAACCCGGACACTTCTTCCGTCTACCCCTCCCTATACGACCAGAGAAAAAAATAGTAAATATAACTATATTTTAATGGGAAATCGTGACTATTACTAAAATAGTTAATGTCAATTACAAAATAGTTAATTTCAAGTACAAGAATAGTCACACTCAGAAAAATTTCCACAATTTTGTCTTTTACCGTTATCCGTTATATTTTACCGTTATTGAGATATTTTCATTAATATGTAAAAAATCATATTTTTGCGAATAATTCGCAAACTAACTGTTTTTCAACAAAAATTAAAGATGTTAACATTTTCTAAATTTTTGCCATTTACCGTCAATTGATATCTTTTACAGTTCTCAAGTTATCTCAAATTTTGTACGTTTTTGATATTTTTGAATAAACCAAGAATTTATTGGGAGGTCGTTTTAGGTTGACAATGCGACAGGGCTCTAGCGTAAATTGCGCAGGGTCGTAGATTTTGTAGAAGGAAGTTTTGTGTTAACCACAACTGATATTTTTAGTGCGTCTTGACGAAAATGTAGTTGAAATAAAGTGCTCGCAATACAATTTTGCTCAACTTTTCCACACATCACATTCCAATCGGAGTGACCGTTGACGTATTACAGCTTTACAAATTATTTTCTAAAAAACGGATCAGAGAAAGCAAAGGAGAACCAGTCAACGACGTGTCCAAGAGCTAATCAAGGTGTAAATATTCAATGTGCCAGGACTCGATTGTTATTACAGTGTGTCAACGAATCAAGTTATGAGCGAATTTATTTAATTGTAAATTAAATAAATATTATACAAAATTCAAAATATATAACCTATCTTTTTTATGCGGCTTTGAAAACGGTGGCAAAAATTCAATAATTTTTGTCTTGTATTCTCAGCCATCGCTATTAAATTCACGCACTGTTTATTACAGTTATTCTTATATAAAAATTAACTGAATTACTCAATTATTGACATATTTGTGCAAATTAATTTGTCACACTTTCAACTTTTAAAAGACATATTTTACATTTAAAATAAAAATATATATAAAATAAACAAAAAATCGATAACAATAATTATAATAAATAAATACGATGAGAACAATAGCGAAAATTATGATAGCTCCCCTTTGTAATAAACATTTTACTCGTTTTCGTTGATAATTATTTAGCTACATATGGCCATAAAGGGAATTCATATTACCAACTGTATCAGAAAACAATATTTTATACCTACATTTATTCGTTTATATCGACGTATGTATCTGGTATACTATTCAAGAGCGTAACTACTGTTCATACATATATTTTATGTTTATCAATATAAAAAATACGTCGTACATTCTTACCACATATATATTTTGTTATATAATTTTTTTTATATAAATATGAATTCTATATTATAGTATACATTTTGTCCATCTGATGTCTACTAGTTATACATCTATTAGTATATAGTAGACGTGCATTCAAAAAATAATGGCAGTCAATTTATGATATAGTAAAAGCCTCATAAAAATTTTTATGACTGTTCTCTTGCGTGAGAGAAATTCAACATATAAAATGTTATTGGAAAATTATTGACAAATTTTCACAAGCCATTGATAATGTTGAACACAGCCAATTTAAAAGTGTATTCTCTGTGCTTATTTTTTGTGGCACTCCAATATTGTATTCATAGTATTTAATTACACTTTTATATATCATTTTAAAACAAAAAAATTTAAAAAAAATCTTTTTTAACAAATTACTTTAATTTGACAAGGAAAGATATTACAACATACGATTTCACCGAATTTTGACTCTCTACAAAAACTATTTTTCGCCACAATCTTTGAAAAAAATCAGGAATATGGTTGAATCAAGAACCGTCATTTCATTTGACTGTTTCTCATTTATAGTCCAAAATCAAATGTTTTTTTATTTGGATTAAAAGACAGAGTAGTAAGAACAAACACCAAACAATTAATTTGAAATTAAGGTTATCTAAAACAAATATTTTTATACACGTATGGTGAAACCAAAGGGTATATTAAATTTGCCTTACCGTTTGTAACGCCAAGATCCCGTCATCACACACAAAAATGAATTACACCAGCGTGTTTAGAATGATAAAAAAAATTGAATTTTGCATCCGTCCGTCTGTCCGTCTGTCTGCCCGTCCGTCTGTTGCGCGGATTGCGGGTGCACGGATTGAGCTAGAGACTTGAAATTCTGCACAGATCCGGTTTTTGTAAAATGCGAGGCTAAGTTCGTTAATGGGCAAAAATGGACCATTAGGGGGGGTACCCCCCATACGAACGAAAACGTTTTTTGTAAATATCGCAAAAACGGTGCATCTCATCAAAAAAGTCCAAGAACAAAAGTTGTTTAGGACATGATTCTACATTAAAGTTCCATACATCAAAATCCGATTGGAATAAATTTTAAAAAATCTTATTGGAAAGTTTGACTTCAAAGTGGAATTTTGGTACAACTGTTCGAATTGTGATACAAATATCACCATACGGGTCTCCAATGATTGCCAGATTGGCAATATAGCTTTTGTTATGTTTTTTTTTATTTAAATGCATCTAAAATTGTTTAAGTGGAACGCATTTAAAACAAACACCCAATCAGTAAATTTGACTGTCTGGCAGAAGCCGTTTTCTTACACCATGCTGTTAAAACAAATAAACGAGAATTTGCTTTGAATATATGGGAAATTTATTCCAGGCTTTTAAAAATGGCGAATAGAAATGATATAAAAAGAGAGAATTATCATCACCTTTGGCGACAACGACACACACAAATACATTTTCTTTGTTTTTATGCACGCTATGGTTTTTCTAATAAATATGCCACTTTGAACATACAATTAAAAGATTTTTTACAAGAGAACCGGAATAAAAAAATTAGTTTCAGGGATAATATTTTCATCTAAAAATTAGTTGGAGTTAATATTTGCAAGATTTTCTATGCGCAGATTTTTTTTCAGTGTGCTTTTCTTTATCGCCCGAAAATAATTATTGGCCTCAATTGGCACAAAACCCGTACAAAAAGGTCAACGAATAAAACAATCTACGTTTGCATAAATAAAATAATAAAATTGAAGAATAAGGAATTGCTATCGATAACAAATTTAAAATAATATAATTTAAGAGATTATTTTTTATGTACATAACTTGGTGTTTTTATCAGCATAAAATATTATTAGATTTTGGGAGTATTTTAAGGATTTATTGTGACTGAACCTTGGACCGGAAGATTATAGTAGAAAGTCAGAATTCAGTTGTAGGGAATACACAAATAGGTAGAAATCAACAACACATCGAAAGCTAACTTTCCCAAACGTGATCTGAAAGCACAATAACATAATCGGTAATCAATTGTTGTTTGCTACCTGAAGTCAGAAGCTTACGTGACCAATAAACTACAAATTAGTAAACAAACAATTTTCTGCCAATATGCTAGAATATATTCAGGGGTTATAGAAGGATCAAGGGATTAAACCCCTCGTCAGCTCATAGTACTGGCCATGTGCTATGATTTAAGATAAGAACGTGATTTTCTATTTCTCAAACATCTAACCTATTATAACATCTATCTAGCTATGAAATATAGACATTTTTTTATATCCCTACCTTAACCTAACACTAAACTTCAATACAATTCAATATGAGATTCTCGTCCTCACAACTAATTTGATTATTGTAGAAAATCTCCTTAGAAACTCTCATGCGAATGGTTTCCGAAATGATTTCCTCTTACACGGATATTTCATATTGTTCCTAAAACAATGTAAATCAAAAATAATCCACAAAGGATTTACTCTGATAATGCAAACCCAACGAATTATTAGGTTCCTTTAGGAAAGTACTTCAATCTATTTACGGAGGCAATAAGACCTTCAAGGAATATCCGGAATCTTTCTTAAGAGCTTGCTTTAGGTATATTACTATTATTAATAAGAAGCATTGTATTATCAACCCCATTTTTCAAATCCGATTTGTTAATTCTGACCAAGGCATTGCCTTGATCTGCTTCTGTGAATATAAAAAAACCATCATTATAGACGACATTTTTCACTTATAGATCATCAAACATTGCTTAAAAATTTTACAAACTCTGCAAAAATGTAGCTAATAAAATTACAATCAATTCGATCTATAAAATTTTCAATTTAAAAAAAAGGGTAATGATAGACTATTTTCTGTCAGTTTTACAACTAAACTGTTCATTTTACAATGACAGTTGTCTATTTTATATATTTTCTTGTTAAATTTACTATTTTTGTGATAGAGATTGACCATTAGTTATAATGCGGCCCCAACTAAAATGTCAGTAAAATTCATTTCTTCCTTTTAAGTAGGGCACACATCTATCAGTTTTCGATCAGTCGCGACTGTTACGGCAGTTGCAAGTTTTCCATAAGTTTTTTACATCTAGTTATGCGTTCACATCTATCAGGTGCAAGTGACAGTTTTATGTGAAAAGTATCCATTCATTTTGATGGCAGAATTCAAACAGTGAGGATGAATAATGAAGAGCGAGCGTGTTTATGCATTATTATTGCATTAAGTTCAAAAAAAAAAATTTGGTTCTGTTCTAATGCTGTACGATTGACGCGACTGACGCGAACGTTCACACCAATCAGTTTCCCATCAATTTCCCAAAAACTGATGGAAAACTGATAGATGTGTAGCCTACTTTAGGAAGCTCTCAATAAAATACGTGACACGTTTAGCATTTTTTCAAAAAAAAAAACTTATAGTTTCCGAGAAATTTTCAAAAAACTGTATTTTTCAAAAAAAAAATTTATGAGATGTAGGTACCCGTTCTAGCTAACGTTACTTTTTCAAAACTTGACAAAAAACTATGATTTTCGTAAATCTATTTTGCAAAAAAATTCAAGTCTCTAAGTCAACGCATTCTCGAGTTATTTAAAGGCCGCCCTCCATTACCATGACTTCGGCAACTGCAAAAAAATAGAGACACATTTATGTGAAGATACGTTGACGAGAAAGGGAGATAAGAATCAACTGCAAAAATTTGTCGGCAACTGCAAGAATAATTTCCCCTGTTTTTTTATGGCGATTTTATGGCGATTTCTACTACAATCACACATTGTCCCTGTAAGTGAATAGTAAGCACGGACACATTCAAACTGTTATTATAGCGTGATGTCATTTTTCTCCTTCGCATGCATAGTCAAAAGCGTTGTTACCATGCCAATTTGAACATTCATAGCATAAGGTTTGATATGATTGCTATAAAATTGTAAAACTGGAAGGGATAGCGTTTAACTTGTATTCAGTCATTCCTTTTTAGATCTACATAAGTCTATCTTGCTCTAGTTTTCTGCATTTTTTTGCAGTTACAGAAGTCATGGTAAAAATACAATTAAAGCCCCGCGTAGGACTGTTTGGCATTTTAAAAAAGCCAACTGGGAGAGCTTGAACCAGTATTTTGCAGCTTACAAGTGGTCTGATTGTTTCAGGGAAGGTGACGTTGACGTTGCGACTGCAAAGGTCACGAACGTAATCACACTTGGTATGAAGTCCTACATACCGTGCAGCTCCATTGTTGCAAGGTGTGATTCCAACACCTGGTTCACGAAAGCGTGTCGCGACGCCATCAAAACAAAAAAGACGGCGTTTTCTGAATTTAGGGGAAACCCTAATGAAGAAACTCGCTTGTCGTTTATAAACGCTCGAAACACCTCTAAGTCTGTACTACGTCGTGCTAAACATGACTTCGACCAAAAGATGAAGCGGAAAATCTTAATCTGTCCGAAAGGGCAAAAATCCTTTTGGTCAATGGTGAAAGCGGTAAAAAACAATTTCACAAAATCTTCAACACCTCCACTAATCTGTGATAATGAAGTGGTTGTCGATCCCGTTGGCAAGGCGAACGTTTTAGCCGCGAAATTCGCAGCGAACTCAAGTCTCCCGGAATCCAACCAATTACCGCCCCAACCCACCATATCGGAGATTGTCTCTCCAAAACTTTCCATCCGCAAAAGACAAATAGTTAGAATTCTGCAGGAGATTGACGTGAACAAATCTACAGGACCGGATGGCATTCCCCCCCATGTTTTGAAAAAATGTGCCGTCACCTTAGCTGGACCTCTTCGCTCCCTATTTTACCTCAGCTTCTCCAAGGGGATCTATCCCTCTTCTTGGAAAGCAGCTAATGTCCAGCCCATTCCCAAAAAAGGTGACAAATGCGACCCCTCAAATTATAGGCCTATAGCTCTGACTTCTGTACTTGCCAAGGTTATGGAAACTTTAATAAATACCAAAATTACAAATTTTTTAGAGCGCAATAACATAATCCACGATCGCCAATATGGCTTTCGTGCGCGCCGCTCCACAGGCGATCTTTTGGTCTGCTTGACCGAGCGCTGGAGTAAAAGTCTCCATAATTTTGGCGAATCAAAAACTATAGCGCTGGACATCTCCAAAGCTTTCGACCGTGTTTGGCATAAAGCTTTGATGGCAAAGATACGAGCTATCGGTCTAAACCCTGCAATTTCCAAATGGATTGAGAGCTACCTTTCTGATCGTTCAATACAGGTTGTATTGGATGGTTATAAATCTGATCTCTTCAAAATTAACTCTGGTGTCCCTCAAGGCTCAGTTCTAGCTCCTACGCTTTTCTTAATATTTATCAATGATCTACTATCTCTCACTCTCAATCCACTTTATTGTTTCGCTGATGACAGCTCCCTTGACGCATCCTACCATTTCAGTTCACCTGCAGAATCGAACGCCATTGCAGTTCGATCGAAACGCAGTGAGCAAATTAGATCTTTGAATTCTGATTTAAACACAATTCTGGCTTGGGGCAGAATCAACCGTGTGGAATTCAACGCATCTAAAACCCAATCAATGCTGTTATCGATGAAATGCGAAAAATCCCCCGAAACGGTCGAATTTATGAGTGAGTCCATTAGTGACTCAAAAAACATCAGAATGTTGGGCATCGAAATAAATGAGAAGCTCCAATGGAGTGATCATATTTTTAAAATAGCAAAGGAAGCATCGCAGTGCCTAGGCTTCCTGGGACGATGCAAAAAATATTTCGCACCAGTCGACGTCCTTAACATTTACAAGAGCTACATTCGACCGAGACTCGAGTACAATTCGCACATTTGGGCTGGAGCCCCAAAAACTGTCCTCCAACTGCTGGACCGAATCCAAAAACGTGCGATCCGACTAATTGGAGACAAGTCTTTGACAGATTCATTACCGTCTCTCGAGCATCGTCGCTCTGTTGGAGTACTCAGCATATTCTACAAATATTTCAATGGGAAATGTTCCACCGAAATTTCCCAACTTATTCCTCCACGGTATATTTTCCCTAGACCCTCTCGTGCAGCTACACGTGCGCACGACTTCTTCCTTGAGCCTCCCCGCTTTCGTACAGTAAAGTTTAGGGGTTCCTTCATTCCGCGAACAACAAGACTTTGGAACAATTTACCATCCGATGTGTTCCCCCCGGACTATAACCCGCAGAAGTTCAAGGAGAACATAAATCGGCATCTCCTTTTGTCCTTCCAACCATCCCGAGCTGTGCTTCGGCATTAAAGGGTCTTCCCCTAAGCTCTGGCTGGATCTATAAAAAAAAAAAAAAAAAAAAAATGGAGGAAAGCCTTAAGATATGCACTACGGACAGACAGACAGATGCACGGACATCCTCATAACTTTGCCCGAAACGGAATTCGTACTGATCAGGAAGCTGCCATCTGCCCTGTTCTCGAATCGATCTCCGTCATGAATACAGAACTTTCCCTCTACAGTAGAAGAAAGTAAATATTGGTTAAAAATAAACATCAATAATCAAAAATCTCTCAAACTTTTTAACTGTTTGGGTACAGCAGCTAACATT
The DNA here is from genome assembly GCA_964034945.1 of Chrysopilus asiliformis. Lineage (NCBI taxonomy): Eukaryota > Metazoa > Arthropoda > Insecta > Diptera > Rhagionidae > Chrysopilus > Chrysopilus asiliformis. The sequence continues at coordinate 9,139,964 of OZ035960.1, forward strand.
TTCACAATGTAATACAGATTTTTATACGGAAGTCGTCAACCGTCTATATGCAAAAATAAATTAATCACCCACCATTCCACTTTATTTACAATCTAAATATTTATCAAGTTAACCTGTAATAAAAAAGAATTTACAAAGTAATTGAGTGTATAGCAGACGCATTAAATAAAATGTATTAAAAATTCTCCGACCCACTGGGTCTCCATTAAAAACATAACGTGAGCGAAGATTTACCAAAAATAATTCTACTTTATCCAGACCTCAACCCCCGAAAATCACAATATTTTAGACAAGCGACCAATGTACGTATATTCCAGAGAATTCCTTCTGTATTCCTTTTGCAATAATGATGATTATAGAGAATACCAGTGGAATATCGAAGCTGTGTCTGTGTTTAAGTGTGGTTTTTAAAATGAGTGCGTAAACATCCGTTGAGTTGAGCTACCTGAAAATAAGTATACACCTTAAGCTTTTTGGTGGTAGGTAATTTCCCTTTAATCAGGTTTATCTAAACATGAAATCTGTTTATGCTCCGCTTTTGTAAACAGACTTACCAGGTTGATGACACTGGCGCAACTGATAAGTCGCATTGATAAATGACATCCGTTTTTGTCACCTTTTGTGGTTAGGAAGCGACAAGAATTTCGTGTATTGAGATTGAATCTGTGAATGGCAAACGATGTTAGGGATGAGATGTGAGGAAAATGTAACAAAAGGTAGGTTATGCTTTGAGGTTAAAATCTGCATTACGCTCTTCATCTCCCCAATCTTTCCTATGTTGTATATATATATATATATACGAGTACAGACAGACTGACAACTAATACCCAATCACCTTACTTACCGTATCTGGCCCTTTTATTGTGTATTATTTTGTAATAGTATTATGGGGTTGTTGCTGTGCAATGGAATGACATTGGTCTGATATGGTAATACCCAACATGATACGTAAAATGTATCTACGAGTATACAAGTATGAAGCTATCGTATTAGATCTTTACAGAAAAGCCATGGGCCATATTACGATGCCTGAGGCTAAATTGAACTCATTGGGATGTCTAATAATGTAATTTTTTTCCTCCATTTCGGATAAAAATATCGTCAATGCCTTCGATGTGATGAGAGAAGACACCAACCGAAATGATACCTACTTTACTTCAGAAAAAAACGTATTACGTTTCTTTATCGAACAAAAGAAAATTATGGTTATGTTTCTGGATATGTTTATTGAGGCTTCGCCGAATTACCTTCACCCGCGCCATCATCATCAGCAGTATCAGGATCTTCGAAAATAGTTCTCCTTATCCCGAATTTTATTCTTTGCCAACGCACCATCAAACAGCCATCCCACTTACCAATAACCGTTCACATTCGACAGAAATTCCAATATATACTAAAAAGGAATGATGAGAAAAAAGTAGTCGGGCACCCAAATAACGTAACAAATAAAGGCACAAAAGAAATGTAATCTTGGGATATGGAATGACACATGGCACTACTATTGGATAGGAGCCATCTTGACTCTCCAAGAATTCAATTATATGGAAAATTGTGTCAACTTGTCAGTCAGATGTAATTGATAGGATATTGAACGTAGGAAATTATTGTACCAGTTGTGCTTTTCTCATCGTTTCAACGACATAATATCTCCTTGCAGTCCTTGTATACGATGTACGATTAAAAATGTGGAAAATATTGACGGATCGATTAGGACTGATAGCTAATATTGTATGGTACGATGGAATTGAATTGTGCAAGTAGCTATGGTCACCAATTGTGACTAAATTGTCTTTTCCATTTTTATTTTGATACATTGTTGAAATCAATCATAAAATTTTATACAATTCCATTATCAATATTGCCTATTATTATCATTGTCTTGAAGGGAGACAACCATTTATCTTAATAAATCGCAATTTTGTACGCACAAATTTTATGAAGGTTTCTCAAGTATGTATTATTCCAAAAAATAACATGTGCCATTTTTAAGTTATGCACGTTTGGATGAAAACTTGAGAAAATTAGTTTTTACTTGAGGCAACATTTAATTAAACCTAATTATGAGATATTACAGATACTTTGCCATATGTGTTTGGCGGCAAATTATCGGAATTTCTTAAAAAACACACTTAGAAAAATGGAGGCTAACTCGACGACCTAGATACGGCGTAATTGGCTTCGGGCAGGCGCGCGTTCGCCTGCATGTGGGCAAGTAAAACTGAGTTGACCTGTGGTCGGAGAAATTCTGAAATTAAGCCACCAGCAGGTGAAGTAGGGCATTGGGAGCTGCACGAGTTGACCTTAGATAGATTAACTCTGACCCCTTACAGGCACCTCTGTAAGGTCAGAGTTAACCTGACAAAAAGTTGACCTGGACATTTTTCTGAGTAATACCAAAAGACCATCCGTTCATTTACATGAGTTCTTTTGAATGCTTTTGTGTCATCGGATCAGTGATAGGCAGTTGGATTTGCCACCTACAAAAAAAATCAGGAAAATAGTTCAGTCAAAAAACAGTTTTTTCTCGAAATTTTCGAAACTTTCCTTAGCCATAGAAAGTTTTTTTTGTGAAATTTTTTTCCCGACATATTTTTTGCGGATTTCCGAGGAAATTTTATTCCATTTCGATATACCGTATGCGTCATAGAAATCTGGAATCTAGTACTGCAAGTATTTTCAAGGAGATAACGGTTGCTTATTAATTTGTACTACGTTTGAAAGGGTTTGTAAATACAAATTGTGAAATTCATGAAGTTGGTCCACTCGCGGAAGTCCAATAAGGCGATTTCCAATGAATTAAACGTAGCGTTGTCAACTGTTTATGCTGTAAGAGCGACTTATTTGGCCAGGGGAATAGTTAGGCTGCAATCTGGAAGCGGTAGACCCATTTCAGTAAGGACTCCAGTGTTGATTGAGGCAATCAAAGGAAGGATCAGAAGGAATCCGGTAAGGACATCTTGAAGAATCCTGTAAAACCATCGATAGAGTCAACCTACGGTAATGATGTGTTTTACGTGTTTCAACAAGACGGGGCGCCGTGCCACACTGCCAGAAGTACCCAAATTTGGATAATTTAAAACATCAATAATTTAAAAAAAACTTCTGGTCTAAGGAAATGTGGTCACCGAGCTCTTCAGACCTTAATCTCCTGAATTTTTTAATATGGGCATATGCTCAGGCTAAGACTGGAGGTAAGGCTTACAGTAATGTGCAAGCCCTGAAGTCCACCATTACCATCGCATGGAACGACAAGCCGGAGTCTTATTTAATATTGACATGCAAGAAGTACAGGCCCCGTTTGGAGAAGTGCGTAAATGCTGGAGGTGAACATTTTGAAAAAAAAATTTTATGCAAGATTTAGTTTAGAGCAAAACACATTTTTTTTGTTCAACTTCTGTGTTTTATTAAACGGTTTACAATCCAATATGAATTTTCCAGATTTTTATGACGCATACGGTACATATAATTTATCTACTAGCTACGATTTTCGAAAAACACTGAGTTTCTAAAAAAATAACGGTATTTCTCAATATCTCATGAACCGTTAGCGTTGTCTTTATTGTGTCTCCCAATGAGTTATAGATAATAGAATTTTACATCTAACAATTGATTTTTGTGGATTTTTTGCTAGCTTTTCTGTTCTGTCGACAATTTTACAAGCGATGTTTTTTTCACTACCTACATTTTTTTTTTAAATCTTAGACCATTTTATTGCATTTTAGACAATTATACTGCAAATGTTTGGCATAGAGATCATGTATCTAGGACAAACCATTCGCATTTTTCTGATAAACGTGAGTGTTGGGGAAATTAAATAATTGTTTTAAAAATTTCTGGCGAGATTTTTTTTTCAATTTTAGTTTTTTTTTTAATTAAAGCCCAAACCACAGTATATACGGTATGGAAACTTAGAACAAGCGAGTGAAAAATCTTTTCACAAGCGAGTGAAAAATTTGCACGTGATTCGACATATGGTCTCTCTGAGAGAACAAAATCTCTTACTTCAAGTATATAGCGTTACCAGAATTTATATCTCGATTAGACATAAATTGCGATTTTTGTCATAGCCCGCCATTGAAATGACACTCACAAACATAGTTATTCCGAGCATATTTGCCCCAGACATCAAAAAAATTCTGACAAATGCTGTCTCCATCCACGAGGCATATCATTGGCAAGCCAAGAAAAAAATCTCAACTTATGCCTCATCGGGACGAGGTTTAATATTAAAAATATTTAACAATTTAAATATTTAAAAAAAATGTCGTTTACTCGGAATAAGATATTCTCACCTCTCATACCACTACTTAAATCAAGATAAAAATAAAATAAATACAAATGATAAAAAAAATGCCTCAACTGGAGAAAAAGGATCTTGTTGCGCACAGACACGTAATGGACCGTAAAATGAGTAATCCCTTCCCATAGTTATGATTAAAGTAAACACAGATAAACATGAAAACCAACACACGAAGCTATCCTAAATTTACACATACTTCAGGATAGCAGCATTCACTGCGTGTAAACTGATTTACCCCAACTTCATCTTTGCCGGAATTGCTCCTGGTTTAACATTCAAGCCGACAAAACTAAGGTTCAAAATACGACTTCGAGAATAGCACGTAAAAACGATGTTTACTCTTGTGCTTTTGGCTTCCCTTCACGTTTAACGTCCAACCAGATACAATCATCCCGAAATCCTAGTGGAGCCCGTTCTCTTCCCCGTCCTCCTCACCATCATCAGCTTTTGTTATAATGAGTTAGTCTGCTTAATACTGGTGCTCCCCTCGTTTTGTACAAAAGCCAGATATCTGTACTGCAGACAGAGTTAATATTTCATAAGGACGTGACAATGTCACCCTTCGTCCTTCTGACTCTATGGATTTATTTTAAAAAACAACAGCAACAATATCAGTAAACAAGAGCATTGGCAAAAGGAGCAACCATAACAACAAACAACTGCAAAAGAAAGTTGACATTTTTTTTGTTCTTCGGATGATATTCTCAGGCGTCGTACTGAACTTTCATATAATGTTACGCGAGAGATCCCACTGGAGCATAATAAGAACATTCCACCGTATATTAGTGGTAGCTTTCAGCTCCCTAGACAAAATGGACTGCTCAATTTTAGCTGAAAAAATTAAAACATGCCGGAGATGAATTTTCCGGGCTCTTATAATTTGTTCAGCTCTGACATAATTTATTTTTTCAAATTGCAACTCTTCAGTTTACCCATCAGACACACACAGACCGCTTCCGCAATATTTAATTTTGAATTTTTAATGAATTATTACCTCAACTTGAACCGTCGGGTTTACGTGATTGAAAAAATTCATGTCATAATCCCATGTGAACTCCAGTGCTTCTGGCAACGGACTTAGTAAAATATTGAAACGACGGATGTCAACTAGAAAATAACAAACTCTTATAGTCACGTTAATTATAGACGCTTCATTTTTGCCTGCAAAATTATCATGGGGAAAATGTATATAAAAAGATTTAAACAGCTTTCGGGACAAAAAATTTTGTATTCGCAAGAAAAAAATTATTATACTTTTAACATGGAATTTAAATAAATTACACACTGAGAAAATATAGTGAATCTAACTATTTCATAATGGGAAACCAGAAGTACAACTATAATAGTTAATTTTAATTACAAAATCGATTATTTTTTTAATAAATTTAACTACTTAGTAGTAGAATTTACTATTTTGTGGTTAAATTGACTATTTTTGCAATTGATATTAACTATTTTGACAGTTTTGGTATTTCAAATTAACTATTTTAGTTGTATTCCCGATTCCTCATTATGAAATACTTAGATTTACGATTTTTTTTTTCTCTACATGTATGTCTGTATTAAAAAGTTACCAAACCTTTAATTTTAACCTTTATTTTTTGCAGAGAAAAGTTATATTTTTCCATTTTTTTTAAAAGCATATTTTTTCAAGCAAAAAAACTTAGGGTTTGTATAAAGGTTGTACGAAAAGATGGTTAGCTTTTGACCACTCACTTACTTTCTATATGAAACATTCGTCTGTGCAAAATTTTAAATCTCTAGGTCAATTTCTTTAGGGGTAATCAAAGTGTTAACACATTGGCGTAGTTATTTTTTTCTTTCTATAAATTAACTTTATAACGTTACCAACAAATAATTTATATGAAACCCGGTTTCTCAAAATTCCCATAGGATTTTCATTACCTTAATGTAAAAAAGACACTTTATACACCGACCGAAAGAAACTCTGCAATAAAAATCACATTTTATGTCGCCAATTCCATTAATGTGATTATATCTGAGAGCATTAAACTTTTATTCAAATTAATCGTCGAACGTTCCATAGCCATAATAAAAATAATGTTTTCGAATAGCCTCAATATTGGCAAATTTTATAATAGAGTCGATATCATTTTTCTACTATACTCCAAATGGTTACCACGAGGACAGAATGTAATAATGTCCCATTATTACGAAAGTATGGCTGAAACTGGAAAAAATAACAAGAATAATAAGAAGCTTCTTTTTACTTAATATTGAAACGAAGGCATTTTGTTGTAGGTTTTTATGACTTCATTAATTTTAATTAAATTTGTTTCACGCAATACCAAAGGTAATTTAACGTTGATATAATTAAGAACACGGATACAAATTTACGCAGTATAATGTCTGTTCGTACTAACAATAATTTCTAATTAACTATAGAAAAGGTCTTATAAGGAGTTCTCTTCAACAATACACTTCTTATGTAGGGGATCGTACATCACAAGGCATCTCAAGTTCATTCTTTCATTACGCTTTCATCTTGATTTTAGACACATAAATTCACTTCAGTAAATTTTACTTTTGTGACAAGGTTTCACACTATACAAGAAATCATTTTTAATATCTTTGATAATTTTTCATTAAAAGTGCATTATGAGCTTAGTTAAAATTATTTATGTGCTCAATGTGGTTCAAGTACTTCTGAAACATAATAACTGACTAATAAATGACACTACCGACGTATTATTCTAATTAGAAATCAATGTCCATTTTATCAAACTTTTTACCATATTTTTTCAACCCTTTCACTTCCGAGAGCAAAAAAATACACAATCACAATACACCCTATTATTTAAATAAAAACCCATTAAAATCCCAGAGCTCAAGATAATTAAAATAAATAGCTTGCGTAGTTCGGAGTTTTCCTAGTTTCCCATAGGAAATTCAAAAAGTTGCATTTTTGTTGTAGCTTAATCTAACTTCACCTGATATCCATGTAGTAAAAAAGTCCTTATAAAGTTCCAAGTTTCGGCATGAATTACAGACTTGTCTTAAACTTGGAAGTTCGAAAAATCACAAGAAACAAAACGAAAAACGTAACGAAACAAAATTTGAATTTCGTTACATAACGAAATGGATGGGTGGTGAGAGGGGGAGGGGGGGGGGGGGGTGGCAGTCGGAGCACCGAGACCCCCAATATATAAAAGCCATCCAAAACGGCTTTTTATGAGTTCCTAAATCCAAAGAAATACTTTGTATGACTTCTGAATGTCAAATTAACGCATTTCAGAGGGTGGGGGTTGGGGGGGTCACTGACCCAAAAAATACAAAAGTGGCTCAAAATGCATTTTGAGAGCTCCGGAGTCCAAAAAAAATACATTTTAGAGAATTTTTTTGTTTTCAGTGCCGTAGGCATATTTTGTATTGGGTGGGGGCAAACAAAAACTTTTTGAAAAGAACTCTTTGGCGTTTACAGTTTTAAAATCGGTCAAAAAACAAACAAATTATAGCCGTTTGTAGTTTTTGCGAAAAAACTTTGGGGGGCTCCCGGCTCCCCCCTACGGCCGAGCGACTAAATTTTTTTTTTTTAATCCATTTGACCCCATAAAGCTAGGAAAAAAATATGAAGATCCTAGTCAACCGCGCCCCTAAAGTAAAATTTTGCCGCCATCCCTTATCCAGCACCTTTTGCGGGTTTTTCTCTCTCTCTCTTTCTCTCTTTCTCTCTTCTCTCTTCTCTCTTCTCTCTTCTCTCTTTCTCTCTCTTCTCTCTTTCTCTCTTTCTCTCTTTCTCTCTTTCTCTCTTTCTCTCTTTCTCTCTTTCTCTCTTTCTCTCTTTCTCTCTTTCTCTCTTTCTCTCTTTCTCTCTCTCTTTCTCTCTTTCTCTCTTTCTCTCTTTCTCTCTTTCTCTCTTTCTCTCTTTCTCTCTTTCTCTCTTTCGTTCTCTCTCTCTCTCTCTTTCTCTCTCTCTCTTTCTCTCTCTCTCTTTCTCTCTTAACACAAGCCGAAACTTCAGCCACAGAACAATTACAATGTTAACACGCTAAAATGTGATTATCCATCAAAATCAATCGTTGTAATGAAATGAATCAATGTTGCAATGAAATGTCATGCAAAATGTAAACAAAAGTGCCAGCACTTTTCTGTATGTATTGTAAAAGGGAATTCTAATTGATTTTTTTTGGTCGAGTGTATGACAGCAGAAAGGGGAAGTGAGATAAAAAACCCGATTTCTATAGTGTAGTGCTTACTCTAGTGGAAGTTAATGAGGAAAGGCCTTACTTTCCATTCTATATAATAGTTGTTCCGTGCTTCAGCTAAGTCGGTCGAGTGGTTTTCTAGTTACACACAGAAAAATTCTGTTTGAATCTAGCTCCAAAAGTGTCTCAATAGGATCCAACAGTTTGGATAACTCTAATTTTTTCCATTTGGACAAACACGAGCAAATAAATTTACAATAAAAAATCCATCAGATGATTCTTTAATATATACTTTGGTGTTTAAATTTGGAGTATTTCGGCTTTAAAATTGGAGTATTTTCGATTTTAAAAGGTTTAAAAATCCACGCCATCACATTTTTTACCGTTACAAAGCGAAATAACGTAACGAAATTATTACGTTACAATTTTTTTTTTCGTTTCCCATCCCTGTAATTTATTACAAATTTTAATATCCGTAAGCTTAGAGCATCATAATTTATAGTTCATTCATTACTTCAGTAAGTAATGCACGATTACAAAAATTGTCCGAAAAAGAGTGTTAAAATCACTATAGAAGTATAAGTAGAACTTATAACCACCCCATATCTGATGCTTATTTGGCAATTTGAAATTTACGTTCAATTAATTCAATTAAGCAAATATTGGTTTGTTCCGGGTATCATGATGGGTCCCTTATGCGCTTTATGACACAATGAAAATTGAATGTACTTACAATTGCCTCCGAACAAATGCAAAATACCAAAAGTCACGACGAGTTATTCCTGTGGCATTTTAATTAATTGTCATGTCGTAGGGACAATAATTTCATTATGAATGCCATATATATATACCTCCGCATAGATCCTATAAACGAATTTTATATAAATAAGCTAGCGAACCTATAAATATAAATATACCTAAATGTACGCTGCGTTGGCCATGTTTCCATTAATGCTTTTCAATAAATTGTCCCATCAAATGTTAAACCCGATGTTATCAATTCATGTTTATGGAAACACAAAATAACAAAATGAACGCAAAAACCAACGTGAGTTATAACCATTTCCCATTACCATCATGCCAATTTTCAATCAATCGTGTTTTTACTAAAACAAATAAAATTTTAGACACTCATAAATTTATTATTGATTAGTAATTAATATTTGAAGTTAGCAGAACAATTTAATTTTACTCAATTGGCAATATCTCATTGCCTATTCAAAATTTACTAACCACCATAAATTTACCTTTAAATAAAAAAAAAAGGTTAATTAGTTTCGTTTTATTGGTTTTTAACCCTTTCGCACCGGAAAAACTCTTAGCCTTTTTTCAGAAAAATGTTAAGATTTAATTGGCTCAGTGAGGCTGAAATAAGGAGAAAATTTAAAGCCAATTGTTTTTCTTTTTTCAAATTTTTCCCAGCAAGATAACAAAAACATATCTGATGTGAACAACACATGACTTTCTTATAGCAAATATACGTTCCTGCGCGATTTATTGGATAACCCGACGAACAAAATATTTGTTTACATAAAAATACGATTTTTTTACGAAATATAAAATATCTTGATAACAGTAAAAACCATCGATTTACGGAAAAAGGAAAAAGTGAAAAAAACTTTGATGTTTCTAATTCTTGCTTTAACCGTTTTTATGAAAAATCGTTAGTTTGCAAGCAGTTCCCAAAATAAGTACTCAAGTCGTGTTCTCACCCCAACAAATCATATTAACCTGTATGGAAGCTGCTAAAGTAGGCTCTGATGATGGTGAGCCAGCTGTCATGCCAAAAGCAGGCTCCGAGTGAGTTTTAGAGCACATTTCCTGGCGTATCTAAAAAAAATATTTCATTTTGTGATATTTTATATGACATGTAAGCCCAGAACTTCTAATAGAGACTATTGTGCTTCTCAACAAGGGATGTAATAATTTTGTCAGGAAATTGACTATGATCGTGATCGTTTTCTTTGCCAAATTGACAAGGAACGTGATCTGTATTTAACGTGATCATTTCATCACGAAAAGTATTGTAGTTTAATTCAACAATAAAAATTCTGTCGTTTTGATAAACTATGTGTTCTTTTATGGATTAAACACGAACGAAGTTAACTCAAAATTAACTAAGGTTTATAGTTGATTTTACCAATGAATTTCTCTCCCGGCTAATGAATTTCTATTGACAAATCCAAATGCATTAATCAAAATTCCATTAAAAGTGAACGTATAAAACGACGTTTTTAATGTAACGCAAATATTTTTCACTGTTTTTCCATAATCCTAATCTGACTGAAGAAGAAGGTATAGATCTATATCCACTGAAATCTCTTAATGCCTTGAGGTAACTAAAATCGACAAAAATACTTTTTAACGTCAATATTTTTTTTTTCTTAATACACCCTTTCAGATATTGGCTCAATGGGAAAATTTCAATTTCTGTCCGAAAGCTTATTGAATGATGAAAAGGGTAGATTTTCTTTTCTCCCTTGTAATGTTTATATTCGACATGTATGTATGTATTGGAGTTATATAAAAGTATTTATCAATCTACCAAGACGAAGAAAAGAAAATATCCAATATTATTCTCTCTTTAAGATTTCTTGATATTTTCTTTCCATCGAAATTTTCAATGTTGTGAAGGGAAAAATATATTATATGAAAAAAATGAATAAAAGGGGCAGTAGCTAGCAGCTTATTTTCCATCTGATTTGATGAGACCGGCGGACATCACATTTAACACCGAAGAGGGAAAATATGAAAAGGAAATTGAATTCTCCAAAGTAAATGATAAAAACTCATCCAGTCCTACGCATTGTCGGCAAGAGTACATGCCCTTAAAATATAGGATCCTTATAACTGTCTGCCACAACGTAGATAGTTTATTAGAAAAATTCGGATATTATCAAGAAAAGGACGCTACCAAAGATGAAAACATAAACTAAAATACCGCATTTTCGGTGGGAGTAAAGTAAACTCTAGACATGAGATCATAAAAATGGAAACTTCCGTAAATTAAATTTTCATTTTGGGTCCTTTTTTGTACACAACATCAAGTTTTGCTATGACGGAAATTTGTTAAGAATATATACGGAAATGGCGCAATATCTGAAAGCGTTCCTTGAAACATTGTTTCATATGAAAGGAAAAGTGTTTTAAAAAAAACCGTGCAAATAATTTTCACCGAGTTGAAAATTCCACAGAATAAAACATAAACTTTTCACACTGTCAAAATATGTTCAAAATTCTATATACAATACTTTTCATAGATGAATGCGAGCTTTGAAAAGAAAACATGAATAGTTTTACTTCAAATATTACGTTTTAAATTGTAATTAGAACTCAAAATTGAAGCCATATTTCGACCTCGAGAAAAAAGAAAATGGCTGACACATCAATTATTTCGTAATCTGAAAAACGCCATCTTGTGGGACTTAAATGAATAAGCGTGGTGAAAGTGGACGTCATTTTTGATTTTTAGTCTAATGCTACATTTACACGAATGACAAATTTGTCATTTTTTTCTTGTCATTATGTTAATTCCCGTGTAAATGGCATAATTTTTGTAATTTTTTCTGTCAGAAAATGTCAATCTCTCATAAAAGAATGAACTTGTCCATTCTTTTATGCCAGATTGTCATTCGTGCAAACGCAATATTAGTTATGACAAAAGTTGAATACTAAAGTTGTCATAACTAATATTGCGTTTGCACGAATGACAATCTGGCATAAAAGAATGGACAAGTTCATTCTTTTATGAGAGATTGACATTTTCTGACAGAAAAAATTACAAAAATTATGCCATGTACACGGGAATTAACATAATGACAAGAAAAAAATGACAAATTTGTCATTCGTGTAAATGTAGCATTACTAATCAAATACAAAATGACTAAAAAAGATAAAATTTGAAAAAAAAGAAAGAAAATTAAAAAATCTTGAAAAAATAATTTTTTGAACGGTGTAAAATCGATGTAAAAGTATAAAAATTAAAATAAATTTTTTTTTCGCTTTTATTTCTGTTACATTTTTTTAAAATGTTTTTTTTTTTAAAACTTGATTTTATTTTTAAATTCTTCCAGTTTTAGCATAAATTCTGCTCAAAAATATTTCCATTTTGAATCATATTAAAAATTTGACTAGTTTAAATATCCTAAAAGATTATATTTAAAAAGTTTTGAACATAAAAATATGAAATTTTTTTCAAAGTAATGTTGTTTATAAATGTGCAGGTTTAGCAATTTTTCTTACGTGAATTTCGAAATGGCTTCGATAAATATGAAGAATTGTAAGCAAAGAAAACCTCACGATACGAATGTAGCTAGCACAAGGAATAACACATTTCTCCTAGTCATATGCTGTAACGCACAATGTACTTTTGTACTTCTATCTGAGTGATGTTGTTCTGCTTAATGTTATGCAGGCAAAGAATGAAAGCGCGTTACAAGGATTATAACGTTAGCTATGAAATTCTTGTCGGATATAAATTTCAAAATTGTAAAACTTATACGTATGTCCTAACGTATGTCCTACCATGTTGTGCTTTTACAACTTTTCTATATAAGCATAGTTATAAATAGTGGCATTTGAATAAAAATAATAAGTAAGTATATCTATATACCAACGGCTCAATTTTCAAGGTGTGTTTCTTATATTTTGCTAAGAATGTTCAGACTCTACTGTGGTGAAGTTTCCATTGCCATCGTTTAAATTTCACTACCGCACATTCACCTCGATGTAAACCAGAAATCCTCTTCACCGATTTCTCCTCCTTTCAGTCCCATCATAAATGAAAAACATGAGCTTCAACTAAACGGTGCTTACATACAGGGAAAGTTTAGTTACGCCAAGGATTCGTTTCATTTTCGTCCTTATGAATATTCAGAAGCAACACCAATTTCCTTTGAAAATCTTTCATGCTAATAAGAAAAGTTTTATTACGGAACTTTGCTCGACCGAAATTTTGAGGACCGTTATTAAAAGCTCTAAAATGGCTTCCTTTTAGTTTCAACTTCAAGTTTTGAAAATATGGTCGGGAATCAGGTATCATCAACTTTATTGATGGTCATAGCACAGACTTTACGAAAACACGCATTTCATTTTACATCGTATTATTCATACATTAATTTAAATGTATTTGGTATACATATATACGGTATTACGTAAATCTGATAAACTTGTGCATACATGATATTGTAACGTCAGATGGATTTGGCTACATATAAGACCATGACAAGTATCTACTTATAGTTTTTACGGAAATTTTCTTATCTATGGTGTTTTCAAACTCAGAACATTATTAGAAGTTTACTAAATTACTGCAGTTTAATTATAATGAAAAGTACATAAAAAGTTTGCACAAATATCATTCATCTGAGAATATTTTAAGTTGGTATTAAAACTCGACATTTCGCTTAAAAATCCACAAACTTCTTCTGACCAAAAAATAATGTCAATGTAAAAGAGTGAGATACAAATGAACAACTGAAATAAAAGGAAAATTCCAGGTAAACTGAAGAAGTTTTTCGTTTCTCAATTAACTAGTGTCCTCAAACACTTGGTGGGATACACGCTAGATGAAAATTTTCTTCCAAAATATTTTTTCCCCAGTTTGATCTAAATTTTTTTTATTGTGAAAACAAACTTTATTTCTGGAAACACAGCAAATCATATTATACTAATATATAAAAATAACTCTCAAAAAACCGGAAATAATCTTGGCCTCCAAGCCGGATTCTGGAAAGGGGAAGGGTAACCAACCCCTTACCAAAACCACTTCGGAGCGGCTGGACCCTAAGGCTTCGAGCTCGGGGTTCCTAGCGCCCTCCAGACTCGCTGAACGCGGAAAAAACGAACAGCGGACAGCCAAATCTTCTTCGAAGAGAATGGGCCCTAAGGCTTCGAGCCCGGGGCACCTTCCGCCCTCTAAAATCGCTTATCGCGAGAAAAAGGTAGCTCGCAGGATCATTGATCGTGTAGGCGAGACCCCTGAGGACCGGCTAAACGAGAGGCAAAAGGCTTCACTTGCCTGGGCAAGGGGTGTTGTTGAGGAGAAAGTAGGGGACTCGTCTTCCAACCTTAGGTCCAAGAGACCGAGGTCACAGGAGGAGTCTCCGAACCAGGCCAAAAGGCCTAAGACCCTCAGCGACATCCTGAAGGATCAGCTGGTGGTTGCTGTCATTGACAGAGGGGATGAGGACGGTAGGATCAGCGTGACAGACTGGAGGAAGGTAGAAGTAGCTCTGGCTTCGATCTTCCTACAGACCCTGCGCGAAAATCCGGGTCCACCTCCTTCCTGCCGAGATAGTGGCTGGCACCAGGGGCATGTGAAGTTGGTAGCCTGTGCAGACCAGAGATCGCTGGATCTCTACGGGAAAGCGATTGGGAAGGTTGGCGAAGTCTGGCCAGGCGCAAAACTCGAGGTCGTTGCGAGGGATCAGATCCCAAGCAGGCCAAGAGCGCGCACCTGGATCCCGGCGGAACCATCTGACCCAGAGCAAATCCTGGAGATCCTTAAACTCAGCAACCCCTCCCTCCCTACCTCCAATTGGAAGGTAGCCAAGCTGGAAGAGTCAGCTGGTACCTCTAGGCAGGCGATTATAATCGTCAACAAAGAGTCGCTGGCTCCTTTGGCGGAGGTAAAGGGGCTAATTAGCTACGGCTTCAGCGCAATCACACTAAAGGTGTATAAGAAGGATGAGGAAATGGGGGCGCTCTGCTCGGCCGAATCTACTCCTGGTACAGGAGCGGGAGCGGTTGATGGGGAGAATGTATCTGCCAAATCCTCTCCTATACACCAACCAGAGACATCTTTGAGGGATGACACCTTGTCATCAGACTCGGAGATGTCTAGTACAGTTAAGGGACTGCACCTGACGGACGACGAACTGTTAGAAACGGACTCGGACGATGCAGGAACCGACACCACTGTGGTGGGGGTGTCTGAACTAGAAAGAAGCTCCAATGCTTCGCCTAGTTCAGATTAACCTTCACCACTCCAAAGCGGCATCTGCCGCTCTCCTCCTTCGCCTGTCAAAGGTGGGGGAGGACGTCGTGTTGATACAGGAACCGTGGATTGTTGGAAATCGGGTTTCTGGGCTCAACACTCCAGGCTACAAATTGCTCCACACAAGGATGGATGGTAAAATCAGATCCTGTATTCTAGTTAAAAATAACTTAAAAGTATTTCTTCTCCCGTCATATAGCAGCGAAGATATAGTAGCGGCTAGTCTAGAGGTTAGTGGCCTAACTCTCTGGCTGGCATCCGTATACTTGGCCCACGACCACCTAGGGCCCCTCCCTCCGGATAACCTGGGGAGGTTCGCAGCGGACGCGAGAGGAAAGAACATCTGCATAATCCTCGGGTGTGATGCCAATGCGCATCACACTATATGGGGTAGCTCCGACATCAACGAACGAGGTGAGTTACTTTTTGACTTCATCCTAAGTACTAACCTCTACATTTGTAATTCTGGAAGCAAACCTACCTTTATTACTAAAAATAGACAGGAAGTTTTAGATATAACAATAGTCTCTCAGGCGGCAAGTCACCTAGTCAAAAACTGGAAGGTGTCTGAAGAACACTCATTCTCAGATCACTGCTATATACAGTTTGACGTAGTAACTCAGCCTATTAGTAAGCCGGTCTATCGTAATCGACGGAAAACCGACTGGACAAAACATAAGGCTTCCTTTGAAGAACTTATTTCACCGGGATATCCGAATCCCCCCTCCTCAGTAACAGAGCTTAACGAAATGGTGGAGGAACTCAGTGGGATCTTCAGTAAGGCATTGGAAAAATCTTGCCCCCTAGGCGTATCGAGGGGAAAGACAAGGCCTTCCTGGTGGTCACCAGAGATAATAGCTCTTCGGACAGAGTGCAGAAGGCTGTTCAATCAAGCCAAAAGCACGAGAACAGATCATGACTGGGACTCCTATAAAGTGAGCCTAAAGTTATTCAAAACCGAATTGAGGAAAGCCCGACGTAAATCTTGGAGACTTTTTTGTGGTAAAATAGAAACAGTCTCTGAGGCGTCAAGGCTACGGAAAATTCTCTCTACTAACTCACTACCACAGCTTAGCCATCTTATGAAAAAGGATGGTTCGTGGTCTTCTTCAAGTGAGGAATCACTCACTCTTCTCATTGATACACACTTCCCGGGAAACTCAAAAGACCCCTATAAGGAGACAGACATGTGCTTTCCCTCCAATAATTCTGGTAAAATCATAACCAGACCAAAAATAAGATGGGCTGTGAACAGCTTCCATCCATTCAAAGCCGCAGGGCCCGATGGCATCATCCCGGCGGATATACAGAATACCTTAGATATCTCTCTCCCCTGGCTAGAGATTATCTTCAAGGCATGCCTAGATCTTGCCCACATACCCACCTTGTGGAAAGAAGTCAAGGTTCTGTTCATACCCAAAGCGGGTAAGAACTCCCACTGTCGTCCAAAGGACTTCAGACCAATAAGTCTGTCCTCTTTTCTCTTGAAAACATTGGAAAGACTGATAGAGACACATCTACGCTGCAAAGGGGTCCATAACCAACTTTCAGCGTCCCAACATGCATACTGTAAGGGAAGGTCTGTAGAAACAGCCTTACACTCCCTTGTGAGTACCATCGAAAAATCCTTAGAACAAAAAGAGTATACTATGATTACTTTTCTTGACATAGAAGGAGCATTCAACAATGTCAAACCAGAGGCAATAACTACGGCGCTGGCGGATGTCGGTGTGGATGAGTCGCTACGGGTACTAATCAGCAAGATGCTCAAAAGCAGAAGCATTAGTACAGAGCTGGGCGAGTCATCTGCCAAGAGATTCGTGAGCAGGGGCACCCCACAAGGTGGTGTACTCTCTCCCCTTCTTTGGAATTTGGTGGTTGACAAACTACTAAAAATACTGGAAGGAAATGGCTTTAAGGTCATTGCCTATGCGGATGACATTGCCGTAGTTGTCTCAGGTAAATTCCCGGACACCTTAAGAGACCTAACGCAGACAGCGCTCTCTCACATAATAACTTGGAGCTACAAATGTGGCTTAAGGATTAACCCGGATAAAACAGAGGTAATCCTTTTCACAAGGAAGTATAAAATTCCACAAGTAGACCCTCCCAGACTATATGGCACCAGCTTAGTCTTCAAAAAAGAGGTAAAATATTTGGGCCTTATTCTGGATATGAAACTTAGTTGGAAACAAAACATCACTGAACGGATAAAGAAGGCCACTGTTGCACTCTACTCGTGTAAAAACTCCATTGGGAAAACCTGGGGGTTGGAACCACGGATTGTGCATTGGCTCTATACAGCTGTCGTAAGACCCATACTTTTATATGGGGTGGTGGTGTGGTGGACAGCTCTTGAAACTAAGAGTAATTGCAATCTCTTAAGCAAGGTACAGAGGACGGCATCTCTCTATATTAGTGGCGCGCTGAGATCAACCCCGACGCACGCACTGGAGATTATGCTACACCTATTACCTCTAGACATCACAGGAAGACAGATGGCAGCCAGCACAGCCATCCGACTCAAAGCAACATCACAATGGCATAGTTCGCAAAATGGACATGCCTCAATACTGCTGTCTCAGAGAACACTCCCGGAGAACCTCGACTATACCCTACCACTGCTATCGCTAGACAGAGGGTTCCAATCTTCTATTCCTTCCAGGGAAGACTGGGAGGGGGGAGGAGTTTTGGAGAAAAAGACGATCCATGTCTATACAGATGGGTCAAAGTTGGGGGGCAGAGTCGGTGGAGGGATTTTCTCTGAACAACTAAACTTAAATATTGCCTTTCGCCTACCGGATCACTGCAGCGTCTTTCAAGCCGAGGTTATGGCGATCAAAGAAGCCTTAAGCTGGCTGAAGAATAATGTGATATCGGGTAAGGATATCAGCATCTTCACGGACAGTCAAGCGGCAATAGAGTCACTTGACTCGTCATCTCTAACATCAAGAGTGACTATTGAGTGCTTGGCAACTCTAAACGAGCTAGCTGAGTTCTTCAATATCAAATTAATCTGGGTACCTGGACACAGGGACATTCCGGGTAACTGCAAAGCGGACGAACTCGCTAGATACGGCACTACACTCCAAATCATGCCGGAAAAGGAGTATCTGGGTGCACCATTAGCAACGTGCAAATTACTGATTCGGGAAGAAGCAGCTAGGCTTGCAAATCAAAGGTGGTCCTCAGGCACCACGTGCTACGCTACCAAACTTATTTGGCCAAAGCTGGATAAAAAGCGTACATGCAAGCTGATTCTGCTGCACCGAAGATATATTACCATGATTGTGGGCGTGATCACAGGACACTGCCTCATAGGGAGACATGCGAGTAGACTTGGTGTCCCCTCCAACGACTTCTGTAGAAGCTGCAGAGATGTAGAGGAGGAAGAGACTGTAGGTCATCTACTCTGCACCTGCCCAGCACTGGCTCGCAGAAGGAAATTATTTTTAGGATCCTTTTTCTTTGGAAATACAAATGAATTGGAAGATGTAAAGATCAACAATCTCCTAGGCTTCATAAAAAGCTCACACTGGTTCGAGTAGAGAAGAATTAAATAAATATATATGTGGTATCACAATGGACCTCATTGGTCTAAGTGGGTCGGAAGACCGCCACTCTAACCTACCTACCTAATATATAAAAATGAGTTGGTGTCTGTCTGTCTGTCTGTCTGCCTGCCTGTCTGCCTGGCTGTCTGGCTGTCTGGCTGTCTGGCTGTCTGGCTGTCTGTCTGTCTGTCTGTCTGTCTGTCTGTCTGTCTGTTCCTCTTTCACCCAAAAACGACTGAACCGATTGCCTTGAAATTTGGCATGAGTGTCTGTAGTAGTTCTGGTTCCAACATAGGCATACGGAAAAGTAGCGCGAGGGGTGGGGGGAGTAATGGGAGGGATAAAGTGATTTCGAAACTTAGTTTTTGCGCTATGTTACTCTTTCGCGGGGAAACTACTGAACCGATTGGCCTGAAATTTGGCATAGATGTTCGTCGGGGGTCCTGCCTCAAAATAGACCCGTAGCCCGAGAGGTGGGGGAGGGGGTAAAGTGATCTCGAAACTTAGCTCTTCCTCTATGTTACCCTCTCGCGGGGAAACTACCGAGCCGATTGGCCTGAAGTATCAAAAAAAATTGAAAAAACTTAACCCGGCAACGACGGGTATGCAAGCTAGTAACTAATAGATGTCCAGTTTCAGCAAAAACAATCCGTCAAAAAACTAGAATTTTTCTGAAAAGTTAAACAAATATATCCATTACATTTTTTTAAGAAGATAAGATGGCGCCCGAAGCAAAACATGTATTTGGCGAACTCCCCCCCCCCCCCTTCCTCTTTCTAAAAAAAATAATAAAAATACATTTTTGTGTGCTTAAAATTTTTGATGGACTGATCAGAGAGAAGAAAGTTTGTCTCAATTTTTGATTGTGATTATCTAGATAAAAAAAGGATTTTAGTTCTTCGGTACACAATAAAAATTATGCCACACGCAAATTTATTATAGGCAGAATTTTCTTTTTTTGAAAAATTTGGTCGCAGGTCAACTACACCCTTTAATTTATCTAACAGTTGCCAGAAAATCGTATTTCCATGTTTTGTTATTCGTGAGGTCCGAGTTTGACACAGTAAAATTTCTCAAAATTAAAGCGAGCCTAAGAAAATAGACGCCCTAGATAAGTGCCTCTATGCTAGAACCCAGCGTCAATGTCTAGTAAATTAGCTGTTACAAGTAATTATTCAAGAACTTGGAGAAAATTTTGATCATTCCTAAAGTCACAGATTTGAATTTGTTGTAACTCATGTAAAATTGACAAATCGCCACTAATTTTGATCGGAGGTCCTCTTCGCCACTCCCCTCTTAGCCCGATTCTTCCAGCCAGTAAGGTATAACCAGCAAAAACTTTTCCATCGTTCCAACGAACAAAAGTTTTCCATTTAAAGATAATAAAAATGACATAAAGGCGAAAGAATACATTTTCATTCTGACTATTTTTTCGTCTGCCAGTAAGTTTTTTTAATTAATTTTCCTGAATTTTGTCGTACTAAAAGTGACAGCTGGTCACTCGGACAGACAGAACAAAGCGTAGACATTACTTTCTATATGCTAAATCCCCGCATAAAAGAAAATTAATTTCAAATTTGTTACAAAGAAGCTTTAAGAGACTTTTCGCTATTTCCCACATTTCCAAGCAATTCCATTTCTGCCTGTGGTTTTTGCTTTTTACATACACATACACGTATATAAAATTTAGGATTTTTTTTATTCTGAGTAGTTGCAGTCCCCCGCAAGAAGAAGTTTAGTATGATTTATGGATATGACGCAAAAGCGCTTATTTGTATTCTTATGGGTTTCACAAATTGAAATGAGATCTAGGCTTATCAAAGGAATTTCCATACAATGTAAAAAGATCTGGAAACTTTTTTTTAAGAAAATTAAACGGTTTCCGAAAAGTTTTATCACAAAAAAAATGTGAAAATATACAAAAAAATCACCGAATTTATTTGCGGATGAAAATCAAAATATTTTTATGGAGACAATTATATCCTTTTTCTTTCATTTGTGGTGAAATTAACAAGAAAATCCACTTAAATTAAAATGGTTTCTTTCATCCATTAGGAATTTTTCCACAAAACTTTGAGGAAATATTTATATTATCTTTCAACTCGATACAAATAAAAAAAACTGAAGAATCAAACTTCAAATTTATTTGAAGGGCTTTTTTAAAACGGAAGAAGAAGAAACAACATGTACCACAAAGTTATTGAGGGTATTCACAATCCTCTTCGGTATTCGGTATTCGGTATTTTCGATAATATTAAAAGACTGAAAATATTCTGCTGTGCACATCCCACAGCACAGATTTGAGAACAGCGCTTTTATTTGATACGTGACCAAATCATGAACTGCGAATTTGATTGTAAAATATATCACATACCTTTAAATCCATGTTTGATGTATTCTTTTGAATTTCTATTGTGGCAACGGCTATCAAAATTGAAAAAAATTGCAGTCCGAGGAGATAACCAGCGAAAAAATTTGACAACTAAAAACATTACTAGCGCCACTCGCGGTTGATTCTTGATACCGAATACCGAGGCTGAAAAACACGACTCGAGGCATGTATACAATTACCGAATCCGGTAATTCATTTTTACATGAACCAAATTACCGTCTCGGTAAAAATCTGTTAAATTTGACTGAATTACCGAGCGGTAAATTTACCCGCATTTTAAAAGAGGACTGTGAATTCCCTCATTGTAAAAAGAATAAATAGAATTAGATGGACTGATTTGATACACTCAGAAAAATTGAGTAAAATCGTCGACTTGCGCACAGCGTTATTAGCGTCCTACAGGAAAAACTCATAGGCTTGCGATCACCTACGTCAGGAAAAGTAAATAGGGGTCAACCTGTGGTGGGGGAAATTCAAAAATTAAGCCTTCAGCAAGTAGAGTAGGATATAAGGAGCTGCACGGGTTGATCTGAACGGATTACTCCGTCTGCCTGCTGCAGGCCAGAATTTACTTGCTAAAAAATTGTTTTGGAGCAGCTTAATTTTTTTTCTGAATGTATATAGTGGTATATCGTTTCAAAAACGTCTCGTTTTGGGAACTTCTTACTTCTGAGCCCAACATTGACTATTTCAGTTTGTGAACAAAATTTCAATTCGTGCCCGGGCATATCGATTTAACACCTCAGTTTGTGAATGTCCTTCAGTAACGTATTTTTTGATAATGTCCTAAAATGAATGATTTTGGTTTTCGTAATGTTTCAAAAAAATCAAAAAAATGATGAAATTCGTACAATTTCAATTAAAACGCGGATTGTTCCAAATGTACACAATTCGGTTTGTTCCAAATGTACATAAAGCTCAAAACAGTATTCAACTTCCTTAGTTTTTCCTTTAAATTTTAAAAACGAACTTACTGCACTTGATTAATTGTTGACGGTAAACTTTGGCATTAAATTAAGAATGAGAATACCTAAAAGTTGCAAAAAGAATATTTTTTATTCTTAAATACGGTAATTAGTTTTCGTATTTTACAAAAAATAAAGAGAGCTGATCCACATTTGGTACAAGAATCCGAATTATCAAGCACATGATTATCTTATATTACGATTTTCGGGGATTGTAAGACGACCATTTTTTCATATTAGTCGTCTGCAGTAATTTGTTAAAACCGGGTCAGCCACCTAGATCTATTTCGTTAAAATAATAAACATTACTATAGTCATGTTATTGATAAAACGTGGTTCGGCACACATAGAGATAGATAAAATTTCGTTATAGATGTAACTGACTCATATTCGAATTTCCGGAAAATTAGAGATGACATAGTCTGACAATATTATATTAGCCTTCTTCTGGCTAAGAAATGAACTTAAATTAATTTAGCAAAAAGTCTACGTCCGCATCATCAGACAGAGAAACAGTTTCACGTCTTGTTTTTCCGGACTACCGCATCTATTCGTCTAGTAATTTGGTGTCTGGCTCCATGATGGTTATCTCATGTAGCAAAAGCTAAAGTACCAGGAAAGACCCCCTGAATCCTTCAATTTTGTGTTGCTCAAAAAGGATCTCATTGTGAATCTCTACTATAGCAAATATCTCTTCTCTGGCAAAACATTTGATATGGTTTTACTGTAGATGCGGCATTAGGATATGTTGTAACCTCATATCGTGTGTGTTTTGTTTTTTTTTTTTCTTCAGTTCTTTTCGTTTCATTTCTTTTTTATTAAAAAAGCTTACAATCCGACTAAGTCGGGAAAGGATGGCTGAAACTAAAAGAGCATAGAGCACTGACATTTCCCTATATATTCAAGATAAACATCTCAAATTAGCGTCCTTGTTGTTTATATCCTTTTTATCTGCCCTTTCCTTCCATTTGCCTCTGATCCTGATAGTTGAAACCTTTTTTTCATTCATATAAATCCCTTTCCTAGCAGACCGTTTCACTTTGGATTATTCATAGTTATTTACGGAGTTGTTATTTGACTTTTATAATCAAATGTCTTATTCTGTTCATTTGTTTTTCTTCTTAAATTGTCGTGATATGCGAACGAAATCTAACATATCCTATTCTCGTGCAGAAAAATACTAAGAAAAGCTTAAAAATGCTGAGCACTGGAATTCACATTTCAATGTACAAGGTATATCGCATAACTTTCTAATATAAAAATTGTCTTTCGCAGATGCTATTTGTCAACAATTCAATAACAGGACGGAGAGTTATTTTGTTACAATTTAATTTAGGTATTCTTCTCAGTCACCTATTTCTACTCAAAAACATCAAATAAGCAAGTTCAATATTAAGCTGGCGAACACCTTTCCGATTTCTCTTTTACTTTTTAATAAAAACTGCTTTTAACATGAATGTCAAAGTCGTGACATCTTCTTTAGTTTGCACTTGAGTGCTTTGTAATAATAAACGTATCTTTCACATTTATGTACAGAAAAAAAATTATTTACGGTGAGTACTGGACAGAAAATTAAATTCTAATTATATACAATAACAGATTTACAAAAGTAATCCTAATTTAAAAACATAAGAAAAGCTACAATTGCCAGGAGCCAATAATCAAATACACTATATGATGACTGACAAGATGTTTATTTAAAAAAAAAATACAGTCGGATAGTAGAGAAGAAAAGGATTGGTCCGATTGGATTTTGACGTATGGAAGGGTTATACAAAATCATATTTTAAACACATTTAACTTTCTATAAATTTTTCGATACGATGCACAGTTTTCGAGAAAACAGGAAAAAAAGTATTCCATTTGTATGGGAGAGGAAGGTCCAGTTGGATCTTGATGTATGGATGAGTTATGTATAATCTTTTCCTAAACACATTTCATCTTTATAAATTTTTCAATATGACTCACCGTTTTCAAGAAAATTGCAAGGAACTGTTTCATTTGTTTGGGGGAGGGGGAGGAATGGTTCAATATAGCCTTTCTATTTACGAGAAACGTTACTACATATACAAAATTTCAAGTCTCTACCTTAATATTTTCGAAAGTTATGGTCTTCAATTAATGACAATGGCATTCTCCATAATTTTGTTTTTGACCCAGAAAACCCCGTTTTTTTAAATAATTGCAAAAAACTGAATTTTTTGAAATAACGGTATATTATGTCGATAACGGCTTGAGATACGCAGTTCTAGAGAAAAACAGAAATGTAAGAAATTTTATTATCTCCAACTTTGTCATACAAAAGACTACTGAAAAATGTGTAGTTTAGGAGTAAATTGCGAAAAACGAAATCAGATTTTTTTAAAACCGTAATTTTGATTACTTCCCGTTAACGAATTTCAACAAAAAGTTCCAGGACCAGCAATGCCTGTAAAATTCAATATTTTGCAAGCAAAATTAAAAGGTCGAAATCATACTCATACTAATATATAAAATACTAATATATAAAAATGAGTTGGTGTCTGTTTGTCTGTCTGTCTGTCTGTCTGTCTGTCTGCCTGTCTGTCTGTCTGTTCCTCTTTCACGCAAAAACGGCTGAACCGATTGACTTGAAATTTGGCATGAGTGTCTGTGGTAGTTCTGGTTCCAACATAGGCATATGGAAAAGTAGTGCGAGGGGTGGGGGGCGTAAGGGTGATTTTGAAACTTAGTTTTTGCGCTATGTTACTCTTTCGCGGGGAAACTACTGAAACGATTGGCCTGAAATTTGAAATAGATGTTCGTCGGGGGTCCAGCCCCAACATAGACCCATTAAAAAGTAGCCCGAGAGGTGGGGGAGTAAGGGGAGGAGGTAAAGTGATCTCAAAATTTAGCTCTTCCTCTATGTTACCCTTTCGCAGGGAAACTACCGAGCCTATTGGCCTCAAGTTTAGCTCCAACATAGACCAACTTTGACAAAACTTAACCCGGCAACGACGGGTATGCAAGCTAGTTTTTAATAAATACAATACACCATTTGCTTTTAATTAAGTCTTATAATTTGCAAAAGAGACTAGAAAAATTTCATAAACATACAAAAAATACATAAATCAATATAAAAAAAATTAAAATTGCTTTTGTTAAATCTAACAATATCTCGCATTTGAGATTTTATATCCTTGGGCACAGTAGAAAAAGCAACAATGTCACCCTGTTGAAACTCCACTAGTGGTACTGAATGAATTCTAGACAGTGTAAAGCTCGTTTTCTTTTTAGGATTTTGCTGAACATAAATCTTGAAAGTTGAGCTGCACCAGGATTATCCAATGTAAACCTGTTGAAGAAGATTTGTGATAAATTTACCGTGGTGGTGTTAACTCTACGGAAACAGCATAGGATAATAGAAATTGTCTATGCTAGCTTTATGTTACTTCGGCGACATAAAAAGCCAACTCTGAAATACGAATGGTTACAAAAATTCATTCAAAAATATACACAAAAAATATTCACATGAAGCATATATGCAGCAAAAAGCTTTAAAACATTGAACTTTCCATAAATGTAAGTACGTAAATGGAGCGTTACATACACAATAATAAAAACGACAAACAATTCGTGGCAAGACACAGCGAAAATGTATGTCGTTGTCAAACACGCGTAAAATTTATAAATCCAACACAATGCGAATGTTGGAATTTACAGAACATTTGCTCTCTGCTAAAATTTCGTTTGGAAAAAGGGTTTTGTTAATACTTAAAAAAAAACCAGACAAAAGGGGAGAGAATCTCGTATAATCAATTTGTTAACATTACAACGAAATTGAGTAAAAATTATTTATGATTTATGATTTTCTGTAATATTTTTTTTCGTTTCCAAAGAGTACATAATAAAATCAATCCTATATTAGAAAGTCATAAATATGTATGTATGTATTGTATACGCTTTCCTGAATTCCCGGATCGATTTTTAAAAAAATTATTTTGAGCCATGATTACACATTTTGTTTGTTTTTATAAATTGTAATGATTGCGTAGCGTACTTTATGGACAGCCTATAAAGTTTACTGCGCTTTTCGAAGCCCTCCCCCTTCCCCTTCGACAAACGCAATTTGTTTTACATGGCAATTAATACCCTCCCCAAACTGCCACATATCCCAATCCCTTCTAAAGTGTAACGTAGGTACTTTATAGACTCCCAGTAAAAGCCCAAATTGTGTTTCGTAATAATAGTTCCCCTACTATAGTAGCAAAGATTAGGTAAATAAAGATTGGAATCCTAGAACAAATGTTGGGTCCCAAAAAAAATCCGGTAGACGAAATGGAATATTTAGGATGCCTAGCAAAACAATTATTTTCGTTTATATTTTGACTCATAACGGTCAAAAAAATCAATAAAAAATATAGAAATTACATGCGTTAATTGGTCGAGATTTATAACTCTACAGTAGTTTTCATACCTTTAATAAGTACTTTGAAAAAATCTGTTGTTTCTTATATTCAGTTATCTAATCTATGATAGTAACTTAATAAACAATAAATTTATCACCAAATCTAACTTTTAGGGGGTCAACTTTTAAATAATATAAAATGATATTTTATTCAATAAATTTAATGGTTTATACTTCGAAATAAAATGTCCGTAAATTAATTGAAAATGTTTGCAATATTTTTTTTTCAATATATTTGGTTTTACTAAATACAAATAAAAAACCTTTGGAACTAAATCATAATTTTAGCCAGTCATAATTTTCAAACTACAACCAAAAATGTTATTTTCGCGCAACAATTTCATATAAAGCCAAGTCATATGCAAAATTTCATAAAGCAAAAAAAGTATATTTAAAAAAAAATTTAAAAAAACAACAGCAAAAAACATGGAGTTCCCTGTCGAGAACATGATTACAACGTGCACCATAAATTAAATTTAATAAAAATGTCAGAAATGAAAAATTCCCAGTTGGAAAATTGGTTTTGTGGAAATATATACGAGAATACGATAGTCTAGAAAACACACCCTATTACAAATATATGAATACATACCATTCTAACAAAATATGCATATGAGCACGTATAAAATATATATTCATTCATATAGGTGTGAATAAAATCAATACGTACACGGAGAGAAATAATAGGACAGATCCCTAAAAAATAGCAAAAAATTGAAATTTTTTGGTAATGACTGCCAAACAAAAAAGAATTTCATGCAAATAGATAGGAAATTTTCCCAAAAATGATAGGAATAATTGACCATTTTTAGGGAATCACGACAGAAATGTCCACCCACAGTCTCGTATATTGCTATTTGGATTTCTCTCCGTGTAAAAGTGGTTACGGTTGAAACAAAGCTCCGCGATAAAATTTTATATTTTTATACTAACATACCTTACTGCAACGTTTCATATTACTAGAAATATCTTTTTTTCTATCTTTCCATCAATTTCTTTCCCTTTTTAATTACATTTAGAGTTAAGGTTATGGGAATGAAAATGGCCGCAAGTCATCGAAATTGAACATTGCAGTGCATTCTCTGTGAATCCGATATCCTCAATTAACACAAAAAAAAACGTTTAAACTGCTTTGGTTAAATACCATATGCTTCCTATATCTGGGGTAATTTTCACGTTTCCATTCATTATTCGTTATTAAAAACACGCTATTTTCTAACTGAAATTTTGCCTCCAACTATCTATATTCAAACCATTAACTTTTAACACATCCATATGTACACGGTGCTGTACTACATATTCAAGCGATATAGTCCGAAAAACGAAAAATTAAAAACCAATCGTTTCAAAAATCGTTTTATAATTAAATGTGTTCTGCCAATATCGAGATTTCTTAACATATGCCATTTCTGTATCATTTTGCGGTAAGTTTTTTAACAAGTTTAAGATGGGCAAAATGATGACAGAAATAATTATAACGATTATACAACAAAATGTTGAGATGTGAACATTTTTTTACCAAGGACATTGAATTATTTACTTATTTCATTGATTTTTATTTTAAATAACTAATTAACTAATTTTGTTTTCCCGTTTCACCCCGCGTGTGGTACAAAACCTGGTACTCTATCCAAATTACCCGATACTTAGAAAATAAATAAAAAATAAATACAGTTCCGATATTTAAAATTAAATTATCGGTATTTCATAAAAATTAAAATTATTCAGGGTATTCACAGTCCTCTTTTAATTTTCGGTATTCGATGTTTTCGGTAATATTACACATCCCACATCCCACAGCACAGATTTGAGAACAGCGCTTTTATTAGATACGTGACCAAATCATGAACTGCGAATTTGATTGTCAGACATACCTTTAAATCCGTGTTTGATGTATTCTTTTGAATTTCTATTGTGGCAACGGCTATCAAAATTGAAAAAATTTGCAGTCCGATGAGATAACCAGCGAGAAAATTTTGATTCTTGATACCGAATAACCGGGCCGGAAAACACGACTCAAGGCATGTCTACAATTACCGAATCCGGTAATTCATTTTTACATGAACCAAATTACCGTCTCGGTAAAAATCTGTTAAATTTGACTGGATTACCGAGCGGTACAACTACTCGCAATTTAAAAGAGGACTGTGAATACCCTGAGTGCTATTTTTTGTATCCGGCACACTCACTAGTGACGTCCAATACTTCATTTTTCAACCTATCCGCGGACCAGCTTTGCCTGTAAGTTTCTCTAGAAATTTAAGGGCATTACGATATCTGGTAATAGGTAAAAAATAAAAATGCAAATAATTACTCATATTATAAAACTATCAACAGAACAGCAAAAAGGCAAAACTCGGGTATCCCCGATTTGACCCCGGACGGTTTTATCCCGGAAAAACCATTTAGAAAGCACGGCAAGTGTTTGACTGTTTCAGCTTTCGTATTGCAAATATTTACTTTCCTCTACTATAGAGGGAAAGTATTGTATCCATGACGGAGACCAGGGCAAATAGAAAATTTCTGATCAGTACGAAATCCCTTGCAGACAAAATTTTCAGGATGTCCGTGCATCTGTCTGTCAGTCTGTTCATTTTAATTATCTTTAATAACGCGAGAACCCTTTGACTTAGAGACTTGAAATTTTTTGTAAATAAGTTTGACAAAAATCGTAGTTCTCTATCAAATTTTGAAAAGTAAGGGTAGCTATAACCTCCCATACAATTATTTTGAAAAAATACCATTTTTTGAAAATTTCTCGAAACCTATGCGCTTTTGGGAAAAAATGAATACATCAAAATTAAAAGGATATTAAATTTTCCATCTTCATCGCTATAATGTTTTTTTTGTATCTCTAACGGTTCTCAAGATATTTGAAAAATTATTATTTTTTAAATATTTTTTTCGAAACTAAATATTTACAGAAGAAAGTTTTTTGTTGATTACTGATATTATTCTATCCTTTTCATTTTATCGAAATTTCATTGCGCTATCATTACAGTTTATCACAACATATCGATTTCCTTAAAACTTCATAATATTTCGTATTTTTTGCGTATAAAACGATAGACATTAATCTGACAGTCTTTATTGTTACCGACAAATTGAGAATCTGTCTGAGAATAATTATCTAAACTTTTAGTCAGCTGTCTATAATTACTGCATACCGACTTCATTCCGTAGCATAAATTAATGAATAATTATTCATCCATTGAATTTTCAAAGTAAAATAGCCAAGCAAAATGGATTTGAAAAACAATACACAAAAAAAAAGAAAATCCCTTTTAATCCGGTTTATTATCGATTTCATAGCACTGCTGTGGCTGCTATATTACGATCCGTCCGCCAACTCGCCTGCAAGTATGTAAATTAGTCCTGAACTTTTTTAGATGTCTCTAAAACTTATAAAATTTTCCATTGAAGCCATAGCACAAATATTTGCGGATCAACAGACACAAAAGCGCCGAGAAATTCTGCATCTCATTATTCAGGAACGTGCACGTCTTTCACTCAAAGAGATTTAATCTTTAAAACATTCAGCTGAAACATGTCAGAGACTAATTAAGAATTTTTAAAATGGTCTACCTAAAAGCCTTCATTTAATTTCTTGCCAATACAGACACCAATGGAATCATTGAACAAATATGTTGATGCCAAAACCGATCCAGCATAGCAGTCAAATTTTAGTTGAAAACACTGTATAAATATAGAACCATTTTGTGAGAATTTCGTAATAAGATGCCATAGAATGTAATATGCAGAGTATGTACATCAAATTCAATAAAACCATAAAAACGTGTTAAAGTATAGATAGAAATATATACTTTTTAATAGAATTTGATGTGATAGATCGATTTCAGCCAAATCCGTTTTAGGATTGGTCTTGTTTAATTAATGTTACGAGGCCATTTCTCTTCGTCTGTTACGTATCCGTCCTTCATGCCCAAAAACTGGTCATGGTAAAACTTGGTAGACTTTGGGAAAAGTTTTCAGAACAAATCTTAAATGTCCAAAATTTCTACAAGAAAGGTTTATTTTAAATCTATTCTATTTCAAACGGATTCCTCTTTTCGACTTTTCTTCAATTAAATTCAGTTGAAGTTCAACAAAATGTTGCTGTGGTCTCTGACACATTTTTGCTATTCAAAGGATTTAACTCAAAAGCGATCAAAGTCTTTTAATTAATTTCATCCGATTTGCAAGTAGTTATTCTAAGAAATGTCTATTGTTCTGAACCTCTTCATCTCCTTCCATCTTAGGTGATACATAAAAATAAAAAAATTATTGTGAAAAAAAACAAATTTTCAAAAAAAGATTAAAAAAACATAAGAAAAGCTAGAATTACTAGTGTCCAATCGTCGAATACTCTGTCTGATGACAGACAAAATGTTTACTTAAAAAGTCCAATGGTATAAGGAATGGGGAAAGGAGTGGTCCGCATAAAATTCTTATATAAAAGCATAAAATCCTTATTTGTTCATATCGTAATTGATTTTATAATGATAAAATATGAAAATCTACTAATAATTAACATTTTAGAAAGTTATTAAAAATTTGGATATTCCGTATAACATTTCGCAATTCAATATTCCGAAAATATCATTAAAAACTCATTTTTATATTGTACTAGAAGGAATGGGGTAGCCAGCCAACTACAAAAGCTCGTCCTGCGCAATATTTAAATCGAAATGTTTTGTCCCACGTATGAATTTTCATAAATATTTGCATGGGTAACGCTAATTTCCCACAGTAAGTAATAGAAAGTTTGATTGAAACTATCACATCCTTTTTAAGCAACTAATTGTATAAATAGTTGCAAAACCTTAGCATTGGCAATACAATACTTTAGAGTGTGACAGGAAATCCCGGTTATTATTTTTAGCCTTTTAAAATCTATTTGAAGAATTCTAATTAACCTGGCGATAGTTTGGGAACTAAGATTTCGTCGACCATCATGGTATTAATGAAATGTTTTTTAACACTAGAACGACGGGAGCGGTCATTTTGACCGCCATAAGAAACGACATATGAAAAATTATCTTTATAGTTTTGCTATATTATGCATCGTTTATTATTCGATACAGTTTCTACAATAAACATTTTTGATACATCGTCCTTGACACTTTCCACAAGTAGGTTTTCCGCATGACGCACAAAGATCTTGCGTTTTATTACGGCAGAATGATGACTGACGACTTTTTGAACTCTTAAGCGAGAACTCCAATTGGGCAGAGGCAGCAGCAGAGGCAGAAGCAGAACTTTAGAACACATAGCGTCTTATGTGATGAGCTCCAATAAAGCAGCAGCAGAGGCAGCGGCAGAAGCAGAAACACATTTTAGCTCTAATCTCTAAATTTCTGCTTTCAATTTAACCTCACAAATCGTTGTTGATATTTTTTGCATATATGGACGGAAGTAAATATTTGTAATACTTGAAATGGAGGAGAAATTAATTAAATACTTAAAAAACAACGAAATATTATACGACATATCATGCCGCGGATATAAATACGTACAACGTTTTGACAGGTTTCTGCTATTTTCGTCAGAATTCAAATTTCATTGTGGGACAGAAAGCAGATTCTGCTTCTGCCACTGCTACTGCCTCTGCTGCTGCCTCTGCTCAATTGGAGTTCTCGCTTTAGCTGCAGTTGCACAAGGCAGAGTTGCTGGAATCTTTTTGGTGGCACAATACGAAGCTCGTAGTTCATTTGCAAGGTTCAGAATATAACCGAGAAATAATAACTGACTATGAGATGAATCAATAGAAATCTATAGGCGGTCAATTTGACCGCTACCGTCGTTCTAGGTAGAACTTTGATTTTTTCGCTTTTGTGAAAAATCTCAGAATATTTATCTATTTAAATTTGACGACATTAATAGGATGAGAAAAGTCAAAAAAATTCAAAGTGCTGAGGTTACCAATTTGTGTGGAACCAGAACTCAAAATGCCTTTGCGGTCAAAATGACCGCTTCCGTCGTTCTAGTGTTAAAGTAGCTGCTTAAATCTTTTGTATACTCTATATGAGAATCATACCGTTGGTAACGCATCGAACCAATCGTCGGACCCAAAAATAATTACACCAATGTGTTTGGTATGACAAAAGATTTTGATTTCCGCCTGTCCGTCCATCCGTGTCCGTGAACTAAATAACTTTGGAAAGGGTTGAGCTAGAGTCTTCAATTTTTTTGCAGTTGCGTTTCTTGTTAATAGCAAGGTCAAATTTTTTAACAGGCCCAATCGGACCGTTTCTTCCTTCCTCTTCCTACAAAGTAAACAGTCTTTTTTTAATTTTCTCAAATACGGTGAGCGAATAATTTATAATGGCAAAATGTGTTAATAATATAATTTCACATAAGTCATTCATGCATCCCTCCCACATTTCTCACATTTTTTTTTATTTTCTATCCGAATAAAAGAGGTTTTATTGCAAAAAACTTTAAAATTGATGTTTTTATACCCGTATGGTGAAACCAAAGGGTATATTAACTTTGCCTTACCGTTTGTAACGCCAAGTTCCCGTCATCACACACAAAAATGAATTACACCAGTGTGTTTAGAATGATAAAAAAAATTGAATTTTCCATGTCCGTCCGTCTGTCCGTCCGTCTGTCTCTCCGCCTGTCTGTCTGTCTGTCTGTCTGTGGCGCGGATTGCGGGCGCATGGATTGAGCTAGAGACTTGAAATTTTGCGCAGATCCGTTTTTCGTAAAAGTGCGAGGCCAAGTTCGTTAATGGGCAAAAATGGACCATTAGGGGGGGTACCCCCCATAGGAACGAAAATGTTTTTCTCGAATATCTCAAAAACTGTGCATCCTATCAAAAAAGTCCAAGAACAAAAGTTATTTAGGATATGATTCTACATAAAACTCCCATACATCAAAATCCGATTGGAACAAGTTTTAAAAAAATCTTATTGGAAAATTTGAATTCAAATGAAATTTTGATACGCCCGCCGTTCAATTAAATCACCATACGGATTTTCAATAATTGCCAGATTGGCAATTATAGCTTTTGTTATGTTTTTCATTAAAAACAATTCTATGAAACCTAAGGCAACACTCTGAAGTTATTTAAACCCCCAAGGACATTATAATTTGTTTCTTTTAGACAATATTATGATGTGTATACTACGGAACTCTAAAGAAGTCAAAAACAGCAACAGAGCAACATATTAACTAAATGAATTTGATTTTCACATAAAGAATTAAAAACTCGGCCTAACATCACGAATTTATGTGCATGCAATTAATTAAAAAAATTTTGTAGTGCCTATATCTGAAAAATCCACCTAATAAATTATTGAAATACTCATCATTTAATATAAATTATCACTATATTTAATTAGAGTATCTATCTTAATACATAGTTTCTAATGCTGCCAATAATTTTCAATTTTATGCACGAAAAATTAAAATAAATAAATACGAACTCTGTTCCCATCAGATATTTTAATAAAACACTCAGACCGAACTCTTTTAATGTTTTCACCCAGAAGGTAATTGAATTTCCGGGTGCACTATTTTTAATGGAAAAATAAAAGCATCCTACAATTAAAATGAGAGTGGAACAAATCAATTTCCTACCTCATCTTATTTGTGGGGTACCTACCAATTAATTGGAATTCACTTTGTTACAAAGTCTTGCGGAAGAATTTTCACATTGGACAGCTATAAAATGTCAACAGTGGAATATCCATAGCATATTTATGTACATACAATACAATCGAAACCCAATTTTATTGTATTGATCAATTTACATTATGATGACAGACAATTGATTGCTTTATCTAGTCAACAATCCAAAGTGGTTTTTGCTTTTACGGATCTCTGACTCAGTTTGAATATGTACAACCTATTCAACATTCACATACACATAATTTAAAATCAAATTTCGAGTATGAATTTTGTGGTTTCACAATTAAAACCATTTTTGTATTTACCGCATCCAAATGAGTCCTTCGTTTCTATAGGCATTTGTAACTCATTGATTTCTACACACAATTTCAACCACTAGAGTATACATTTTGATTACAAATAATTTAACTTTATTACCATTTGGTAACCATAGAAATAACTCATTGGTTTCAAGCGGTTTCGGATTTTAAATTGTATTTTGATTTTTTTTTATTTAGAACGGTTTCGATATTAACTGGTATTTTCAATCAATTTTTAATTTAAATTAATTTGATTACTTTTTGGAACTGGCCGAGTTTTTACATCTTGTATAAGTAACAGAAAATTTCCAAAAATCACTATCTTAACAATTTTTGAGAAAATACCGTAGTCCTTCCAGAATCTTTGGGAAAATATTACACAATTTTTATATTAGAACAGAATTTTGAATCAAAAATCTCTGAACCGAAGTTTTCCGAAAAAAAACCGAAAAAAGGATATTTGCATTACCCTACAGGAGCTTCAGTTTCAAATTTTCAAATTCCCACTCCAGATTTGTGATCAGCAACCTCTAAAATAGGGATGTCAAAAAAGAACCGGTTAAACCGGTTACCCGGGTTTTTGCTTCGGTTAACCGGTTTTTTTCGGTGTTTTTTTTTGCACGGTTATACCCGGTGTTTTTTTTTAAAGCCAAAAACCGTTTAAAAAAACCGATCATTCTTTTTTGTATGGAAAAATAATTTTAAACCAATTTTCGTGCAACTGATTTGTTAGAAACATTCCTTTTTAGCCACTCTAGACCAAATACAATATTGTATTGTGCCATTTATGGTCTCTTTATGCATTATATGGCACTTCACGTCTTTTGTTTGTATTATAGTGTGTTTGTTGTGTCTAAGGCCTAACCTACCCAATTTGAACAAAACGGTTTTTCGGTGTTTTAATAGCCGGTTTTTTTTACCCGGTTAAACCGACGTCTTAAAAACCGGTTTAACCGAAAACCGGTTTTTTTCAAAATTTTGACATCCCTACTCTAAAACCTCTTAATAATGGTTTTCCCGAAAAAAATCAAACAGGAATATTCGCGTTATTCTTACATTACATTACGGTGAAACCAAAGGGTATATTAGATTTGCTGAAACCAAAGGGTATATTAGATTTGCCTTACCGTTTGTAACGCCAAGATCCCGTTATCACACAAAAAAATGAATTACACGAGTGTGCACGGATGGAGCTAGAGACTTGAAATTTTGCGCAGATTGGTTTTTCGTAAAAAAAACATTTTAGATATAATTTGTAAGATTTAGGAAATTTTTGCGCGCGTTTCCAAACGAACAATTGACCTGGTATACAGGTTCTCTACTTTGAGTAGGTTCTCTACTTTGGGTAGGCTCTCTACTAATGGCTCTATCATTGGGTAGGCTCTCTACTAATGGCTCCATCATTGGGTAGGCTCTCTACTAATGGCTCTAGAAATTTATTTTATGTAACGATCATTTTAATGGATTTCGATTCAATTATTTGAGAATGAAAGTCAAAATTGCGAGTTTTTTAGATTATTGAGCAAACCTACATAATGGTGGCTTTCGATTACAAAATAATCATTAAAATCGGTCCGGCAGAATTCCAGAATTAAGGATGTATGAAAATCGTTTTTTTTTATATATACGGATTAGATTTTTAGATCATTTGTAAATACCACAAAAATTTCAATACTTCAACATTCGCTTATTGAAAAGTCCAAATTAAAAACTATTTTTCTCTAATTACCATTTTCGGTACGACAGGATATGTCAAATCCACTGTCATTAGGAATAAGTTGTTAAACATAAAACGCCTTTGTTCTGTAACCAAATGCTGTGACAGTATCAAATTTCCATAAACCCAAGACTAGACACCATATGCGAGATGAGATAAACCGAAGTACGTTGGGCCCGATTCCGGCAGTTTCAACCCTGATAAAGTCGATGGTATACGAATGTAATGATTGCGCTTGTACAGGAGTTAAAAAGGGGAGGCTGTTTATAAGACAAGACAACTGTAGTAAGAGAATCAAAAAGGTTACTATTGATATTATATTAACAAACATAAACAAGACACCAAACCAATGTACTGCATTGGAATCGCTAAATTGAGTGCCAGTTAGAAGCAAATATCTGTCGCTTCCTGTAGGCATTTTCTTCCTTAATATATTTTTTTTTTTTGCTGCAGATTTTCCGTATTAGAACGAGTGTGGTGTGTTTTGATGGAAAATATTTGTGTGATGCCTCCAATGCCACCATATATAGACTAGCATTGGTAAATTGAAATTCTTTCGTGGAAGTCTGTCTCATAAAGCAACATGTGCCAAGTGTAGCATATGAATCGATTATTCCGAAATATAAATTCACTTACAGCATCCCAACACGTTTATCTCCGACCAGCAACATTTACCGAATTAAATTTCCTTTCACTTCACAAACCTTAAAGATTCATTCCTCTCTCAGTTTTTCGCACCACCAAGGACCAAACGAATTTATACCCAAATGTATAGGGAAACAAACATTTTTTCGGTGTGTATACACATATATGTATAGTAGTGTACTCGTATCTCCAAGGATATGAACCTGACAACTCGGGCAAAAGTCCTTGCCCATATATCCCTTTTCATTCGATATTTCATATTTTTGAGGGGGTGGTATTTATCTGTGTCGATTTAACTATCTCAAAATCTCTCTCACCCGGTCTTTCCAACAGGATGATACCGCTGGCTACCCATTTCCAAATCGAAACCCTACGAGTAAACTGGCAATATTTGTGCCTCAAGGGCAGGCAGCGAGGGTGGCTGTTTCAACGGTGGTCCTGGTGAAGTCACATTGAAAATTTAAGATGCTATAAAGATGAATTTTATTGATTTATCGTCTTCGACTGGATTTATCCCAGAATTCAATGGTCTCCCGCCCTATATATTTTATGTGTAGACAAACACTTTAGCGTTGACTTTATGTGGCATTTTAGGGAGTAACCATACCATCGAATCCATCCCCACCGCAACCACCACCACCAGCCAACGAACGAACGAACGAACGAACGAACCATAAGGGCTGAACGAATAAACGAATAAATGAATGATACCGATTTTAGCTAGGGGTTAACTTAAATAGGAAGCCAATAGGTGTGGTTACTGATATGAAGACGATTCCTGTCCCTGTGTATACTCCATCAAAAATCTTCTGTTCCGGAACAATGTTCAGATATTAAAACCATAACCTAATATTAGCGTACTTTAAGGGGAATTAGATCAAGTTGATTTAATTTGCTCATTTTTTGTGAACAACGCATTAAGAAATTATGTTCGAAGTTTGACTTCGTCTGATAAAGAAACCCCATAGAAACATGCAAAAAAAAGTTTTTAAAAAAAAACAAGAAAGTTAAAGCGGATGAATAAGGGAAATGAATTTTGAGTACACTAATATTATCTAGAATATGAAAACAAAAAACAAAGATACAATTACCAGGTGGCAATCGTCAAAACAAAAAATGCATGAGGACAAACCGAATTTTGATAGAAATTTTTCCATTTGTATGGAACCGACTGGATTGTGATGTTATGCAAGTACGTTAAATAATATTTTGAACTAATTTTGTTTTCCTAGGTTTTGTTCTAGTCACGCATAATAAAAGCATAATAATAATAAAACCATAGAAAAATACTCCAAAATATAATTCTTTGATCATTAATGAGTTATTATGGAAAAAACATTGTCAAAAAATCACTTTTTTAACTGTTGAAAAAAGTATACTATATGTATGGTCAAAAATCCCAAAGCAAAACGGGCACTTTTTGTGTGTTCCTTTTTCTTTGTGTAAAGGGTGTTTTTTTAGACGTGTGGTTTTCAATCTGGCACTACTTTTTTCGGAGTTGGTCTTTTTGACAGTTGTCACTTGATTTATGCTCAGTTTGGTTTGCCATTTCGTCAAACGACCATCAAGCGCGTCGCACGTTCGGTGAATGGGCCCAAAACGAGATGGCCACCGATCCCGATTTTCACAAGAAAATTTTGTTCAGCGATGAAGCTCACTTTTGGTTGAATGGGTACGTCAATAAGCAAAATTGTCGCATTTGGAGGGATGGTAATCCACAAGCCATTCTTCAGACGCCGTTACATCCTCAAAAAGTCACTGTTTGGTGTGCTCTATGGGCAGAGGGAATCATTGGTTCATATTTCTTCAAAAATGAAGCCGGCCATAATGTTACAGTCAATGGGGAACGCTATAGAGCCATGATTAATGACTTTTTCGTGCCTGAATTGGAGGATGTTGATGTGGACGACCTTTGGTTCCAACAAGACGGCGCTACATGCCATACAGCCAACGAAACAATCAATTTATTGAGGGAAACTTTTGGTGAGCGCATTATCTCGCGTCGTGGGCGTGGCCTCCAAGATCGTGCGATTTAACACCGCTGGACTATTTTTTGTGGGGTTATGTGAAGTCGGTTGTTACGCAGCCCGAGACGATTGACGCCTTGGAAGAGAATATTCGGCACGCTATTGCTGACATACGGCCCCAATTGCTGCAAAAAGTGGTCGAAAATTGGGCCTCTCGGCTGGAATTTATTCGAGCCAGCCGCCGCCACTTGCCCGAAATCATTTTTAAAACATAATGGCAAACCCTTATCTTTATAATAAAGCTAAACTCTTGGCCATAAAATTAAATTATATGCGTTTTATTTCTTCTTGAAAACCACACGTCTAAAAAAACACCCTTTATTTTCCTATTTTCAAACATACGGGTACGTACCCGTATTTTGATTTTAGTTCAACATCGATAAATCTATTAATAGATTTTAATTAATGCTTTTCAATTTTTTTTTTTCGAAATATCTGTTCCAATTTGCAATTTTACGCAGTTTCTTTATTTCGCGCAATTAGGGCAAAGAAGTTTTAGTCAGTTAGGATAAAGATGTATTCACGCAATTAGAGAAAACATTTCAAGATTTTATATTCGACAAAAATTCAGACATAAATTAAAATTTTTATTACTCTGGTACGCTGAGTTAATGAACATTTTAAACCTATCAAGCCAACCCATATACCAATTTCAATGGAGAAATATTTCAGAGTTTTTTTAAAATATGAAAATCTATTTAGGGCCAGTTTCATCACAGCTAAATAAGTTTTATCTAGTAAATAAATATCTGTCATATGTCTTATGTTATTGATAAAATTTATCCGGCAGTGGTGAAACAGGCCCATAGTTAAATTTCTAAAGTCAAATATTAATTCCTTTTTTAAAACAAATTATATATCTGTTAAATCTTTCCCGAAATTTTTTTTCTTCTGATTATACACCGTATGCCCCGCCCTACTCCATACCATTCGAACGATCCATGTCCCTTTATCCTGTTAACAAATATTTAAACTTTTTCTTAGCTTGCCATCTCATAATGAATTTTTTATCAAATACGAAATACACACAAAAGCTTGTTTGCCAAAAGCTTCAGACATAATCTCTGTATCTTATGTTTATTGGTAAGATAATAAGCCAGTTAATTAAATCCAAGTCATCCCGGGCGATATCTTTGTATATAATATTCTTCTTACAATCTTTTTTGCTGAGATTAAATGTAAACAAAAAAATATTTGCACTTCCGGTGAAGGTTATTTGACTTTGATTTTTCAGCCTTATGCTAACATAAGAAAATTTCTCATCCAAGCCAACGTCTCATCCCACTTATCCCTTCGCGCAGATAAGAGAAAGTTGTTTCACCGGTATCAGCCGAATGAATTGCTTTAACTTTTGAAAGGCATCACAAGTTCATATAAAATCTTAACTTTACGTAGGGTGAGTTCAACTTTTTGTACATTTTATTAAAAATTGGCAAAAAAAATTACGTACGAACAATTTTTTTGAGTAGATTTTTAGTAAATATCTTAGAGAATCACAACAATTTAAAAAACATAACAAAAGCTATAATTGCCAATCTGGCAATTATTGAAAACCCGTATGGTGATTTAAGTGAATGGCGAACAGTTTTATCAAAATTCCCCTATGAAGTCAAACTTTCCAATAAGATTTTTTAAAATTTATTCCAATCGGATTTTGATGTATGGGGGTTTTATGTAGAATCATATCCTAAATAACTTTTGTTCTTGCACTTTTTTAATAAGATGCAACGTTTTTGAGATATTTACAAAAAACATTTTCGTTCGAATGACGGGTACCCCCCCCCCCCCCCCCCCCCCTAATAGTCCGTTTTTGCCCATTAACGAACTTAGCCTCGCATTTTACGAAAAACAGAACTGCGCAAAATTTCAAGTCTCTAGCTCAATCCGTGCGCCCGCGATCCGCGCCACATACGGAGGGACGGACAGACGGACAGACGGACAGACGGACAGACGGACAGACGGACAGACAGACGGACAGACAGACGGACAGACAGAGCCGTATTAACAAGTTTGAGCGCCCTGGGCTAAATAAAATTTTGCACCCTTACATAGTTTTATTGTAAAAATTCAATTTTATTTTTTAAAATATTCTTTAATTCAAAACACAGTTACTAACTTAATTACAGATACGCTAAATATAAAGAAAATTAAAAAAAAGCAATCAAAATTTCATCGCCTCGGATCGATGGCGCCCCTGGTCTGTAGCCCAATTAGCCCTATGGTTAATTGGGCCTTGCGGACAGACGGACGGACATGCAAAATTCAATTTTTTTTATCATTCTAAACATACTGGTGTGTGATGAAGGGATCTTGGCGTTACAAACGGTAAAGCAAAGTTAATATACCCTTTGGTTTCACCATACGGGTATAAAAATCGTCCAGTACTTTATTAGCCGAGGGACGAAATACGAAAGAAAATTGCTTCTTCTTTGATTTTTGGTACTGAATGTGATTTTCTAAGGCAAGTTTTGTTAAGAACGCTTCTTCAAATTTTTTTTCGGTATACAGTAACAGAAAATAACCGTCTTAATCCAGACTTAAACCATAATTGAAAATCTGTTGACCTGTGTAATTTTACGATTTTTTCATGCTGACAAAAAATTCACTCAACATTTAACGACATCTGTTACAAATAAGTGCTTACACCCTATAAACATTATATTTAGATATTATGCAAGTTCTTCGGATACAGGACCAAATGATGACAAGGGTTCTGACTGTCAAAGAGAAAGAAAATAACACGTTTAAGAAAGCCCAAAATGGAAGAGGCGAAACGATAAAACTAACTTTCATCATACTATGGATTTAAGACGAATTTTCTCTTGTGATTTGCATATAAATTTCAAAGATAAATGTTTATATTTCGACTTATACTAGCGTGTTTAACCAAACATGATTCGAGAACGTCAGACATACGTGGATTACCGTGAGCCTTCTCAAATTCATAATAGTGCATATTTAACAAGGACCAAAATATAATGATCAAAGTTCTGCATTGCAGTCTTCTTCATCATTGCAAAAAAATATCCAATTTCTTGGGTCATTCAATCAAAAGCTCTTTATAACAAACTTAAAACTCCTGATGCCAAAGAAGAAAAAAAAACACAGCAGCCATTATTTGACGTTGGTGAAGTTGATTTTCTTTGCTGAGACCCCATATGTTATGCACCACAAACTCCACATATGACTCATGTAGAAAATGAAAAGAAAATGAACATTTGTAAATTTATGATGCGTTTCAAAAATGAAACTTTATAAGCAATTCACCCCCATCCTTAAAAGATTTATGTTTAGTATACGAATAATTCAGATTTTCATAAAGTTTACAAACATTTGCCCTTCATGCATTGAA
The DNA here is from genome assembly GCA_964034945.1 of Chrysopilus asiliformis. Taxonomy (NCBI): domain Eukaryota; kingdom Metazoa; phylum Arthropoda; class Insecta; order Diptera; family Rhagionidae; genus Chrysopilus; species Chrysopilus asiliformis. Next base: position 9,182,442 of record OZ035960.1, read on the forward strand.
CATTGGCTGCTTGGTCTCGGCAAATGAAAATACGACTGAATTTTGACCATTCATTTTGAAGAACTTCACAATTGGATTTTCCTGTAATAATTCTTTTTTTTCCTTTGTTAGGAACATAATGTTAACAGAGCACTCTACATGTGTTTTTCAATAATGCATGCCTCAGAGAGAAGGTAACTTGAAGTCGGACAGAAAAAAATGTATAATGTAGAAACTAAAAGAATGCATTTTCACAATTTCACAACTATCCACATGGATTTGTCCGTAGAAATAGTACCTATTGCATCGAAAGATATTTTTACAAATGTTTGACTGTAGAGCATTTCACTGAATCAGAGACGTACTCGTTGCTAGTGAAACACATCAACTTTTAAAGTCCTTGTAACCCTCTTCTAGCTCGTTAAAACCCGGCCATATATGTTTTCTTGTTTACACACCGAACACCGACCTTTGTAAAGTACTGAAAATGTGCTAGTCTCATCTGAATTTCCGGCATTGATCCCGTGAAATCTGTTGTGATAGAGAAACTGCATCCGCAAAAGGTTTTCCCAATGGATTTTCAAGCTTACAAAAGAATGTAAACAAACATTGAACCCATATGTATATGTAAAAGAATTTTATTCATTACTATTTAATCAGAATACTTGTATAGTACAAATTAATACATATTTAAGTTAAATTGCATTGTGTTACAAATATCTAGGGAAATGTTCACACAATCAATGCAGAAAACAAAATCAATTTCGGTAAAAAATACTAAAATGAATTATTACAACAAAGTTAGGAAAATTAAAAAAAAAACACTAATAAAAAAAGTTCACAGTAAATATTTTTTTTTATAAAAGATTAATTGAGTATAACGACGGAAACTTCACTAGTCTTATAAAGGGTGTTTTTTTTTTTTGCTTAGATACAACTTACGAAAGGGTTAACTGTCAAACGAGCAGTTTTTGACATTTATGATCAGTATACTCTGGCAAATCACGCTTAAACAACGTTTACTAATTGTGGAAACTTTTTTCCAAAATCAGTGCTCAGTTAGGAATTGTTATAGAGCTCTTCGTCCACGTTTTGGTCGTCATAATTGTCCCACTGAAAGCACTATTCGTGAAACCATCACCAAATTTCGAACTAGTTTTACACTATTAGACATTCATCCATCAACCAGAGTGCGTACAGCACTTTTTTGGTGCGGTTTATGGACAGGCGACATCATCGGAACTTATTTCTTCAAAAATGAGGCCAGAGCTCGCGTTACGGTCAATGGAGATCGTTACCGCACCATGATCAATGATTTTTTGTTTGAAAATATGGATGACATTGATCCGGACGAGATGTGTTTTCAACAGGATGGCGCTACGTGCCATACGGCGACCGGAACCATCGACTTATTAAAATCAAAATTTGGCGATAACTTGATTTCGAGAAATGGACCTGTCAATTGACCTCCAAGGTCGTGCGATTTGACACCTCTCGATTATTTCCTGTGGGGCTACGTGAAGTCACTGGTTTTTGGTGATAAACCAGCAACATTTGACGCCTTGGAGGCCAACATTGTTCGTGTTATTCGTGACATACGGCCAACAGTGCTCGAAAAAGTGGCCCAAAATTGGACGTCCAGAATGCGCTCCGTCAAGAACAGCCGCGATGGCCATATGCCTGTAATCATTTTCAAATGTTAATGCCATGTATTGATCTTTCGAATAAATAAAAAAAAAATTTTGATTAAAATTTAATTTTTTTGTGTCACTTTTTAAAATTTGAAGATCTATTGGGCTTAAAAAAAACACCCTTTATATGGTTTTTTAGGTTATTTAATGACGATAACGTATAATAGAGATTTTTCATCACCGAATATAATGTTCTAAAGATTATTCACATTCACATCGTTGCCTAATTATGTACATAAAACTTTCGAATCAATCTAATGACAACATAGATATCCCTAGTCTATGTTACTGCTTAAAAAACATCCATGTTTTTATTATTCTGAATGTGATCAGACACAAAAATGTCCATATGTAATTTATGTACATTACCAGATAGATATGTAATTTTACTGGAGACATCATTGCAGTACATTAAATCACATTCCCCCTTGAGTTAATTATTTAGCACCTACAACGTACTGATACTGTCCAAATTAGACACGTTTGATTACATTGCACAATTTCATTTCAAATGGATTATTTTATTGCATCAAATCACTACTTGGGGCTATTGAACAAAATATCCTCGTGTATAGGTTGGGAAATTCTACAAGTAGTGAATGTATTATGTATGTTTAGGCCCCATTTTACTAACATATTTATGTATGTATGTATCAGCATATCTAAAAAACAAAAATACAAAGGTATATCGATGTACATATCTTATACTCGTATGCAGCCTGTAGTACTAGTATGTACACATGTCGATTTTATCATGTAAACATAAGTATCCTCTCATATATTGATTTGGATTACCTCTATAATGCAGAGGGCACTATTCGCAACGTAAAACAATTTAATTAGATTTGCTTAGTTTAATGGAGTAGTGTTATCTGTATTTGATTAGTATCAAAATTCTACAGCAAATGGCCAATTGTTATGTTTTGATAAGCATGCTGATAAACAAATTTTGATCAATTTTCAATCACAAGCTGCAGACAAAGTCAATCCATATTAAATAATTATATTAAATGTCAACTAAATAATTGCAGTAAATATTTATATCAAGTTACTGCATTCCATATCGCAATTTATTTAATTTCATCAAATTAATCATTATGTACGGTTTGCAGCTATATAAAAATAATCACATTATCGCTAACATAATATGACGTTTAATTTTAACTAAGAGGACTAAATAGTATATTTAATAAAATGTCAGATTAATTAATTAACATCGAAATTTAATTTACTATTAAAGATTTTCAAACATTTCATTCATATAAAAGTATAAAAAAAACTTTGGCGTTTCGAAAAGTTTAACAGTAATAATAACATATGAGCGTTAAGGTAGAACCAGAAACATGCGTCCGTGCGTGCGGCATGATTTTGTTTTGGCATATAGTAGTTGTCACCACGCCTAAAAGTAGAGACTGAGCCTACTTTACGCGGCAGGGACGCGGCAACGCGTCTGAGCAACGCGCAATTATACATTTACTCATATAAATGCGTAGTTTTTACTTTTACCGCGTGGGTGCCGCGCGAGTTAGATTCCTTGATGAGGAATCTCAGAAAAAAATATAACCAACTGATTTTAATTAAAACGAATTTTAGATTTTATAATATGACTTTATTCAATGGATGACAAAAATGAACTAACTGAAAATACAATTTAATTACAATAGATAAAATTCGTGGGAAACATGTTTTTCATAAAAATGCTGACAAACGTCTGCGTTGTTTCCTCCAAGTTAATAAATATGATCCGTCGAGTTTCATATGTCTGACGTGATCGTGGGACTTATTTATTTGAAGACGTTGGGAATGTAACTCCTCCCCCCTTACTTTCAGGCGTGGGTAGCAGGAACTGTAGCCTTGGGACATCCGGTTCCGGAGTCGGTGTGACTTCCAGGACTTGCCTTTTAAATCTGGTAAGGATGTAGATGCTCAAGATGATGAAGAGAATTACCAAAATGCTCAGGATTGTAAATGATGAAACATGTTTCGTGCTAGTGTTGACTTCAAGGGTTTCAATTATTTCACTATAAAATTTTTCGACACTTTTACTTTGCTGTTTTAGATCGTGTAGATCTCTGATAAGCGAGGTTTCGTTACGCTTATCGGAATAGTGTAAAACCAAATTGTTTTTAATTTCGGTCCATTCTAAAGGAGTGCCATACATATTTAATACTTCGTTGGCTTGCCCATCTATCTTGTTACGGATAGCTCGGAGCAGAAGTTTCCCGTATGTTGTACCATCGGTACAAGTAATCATCGTTAAGATTTCTTCTACGTTATTTAAGAATTCGAACAATAGCCTAGGATTGCCGTCAAATCTAGGCAGATCCTTGATGGCATCTGGGACTCTTAGTGAATTAAAGACATCACTGGTTGTAATTGTGCTGGCATTATTTGTAGCCATTTCGCCGATATTCTTATTGATTTTAGAATTTGAAACTACTTCTACGCGATTATCACTATTATTTGGTTTGTCGATATCTGAATCACTATCACTATTATGATTATTGTTTACGAACAATCTTCCAATTTTATGGGCTAAATCTTTTTTGAGGCATATATTACAATATTAGACAAATGTTAATTAAATGTAGGGATGATTTAAGTATTCGGAACAAGGAATAAGATATTCAAAAAATTTGCTTACAGGAGTATTATTAACTTCATATCGATGTTCTCTCGATGTTCTTTTGTTGTAGCTGACGTCACCGATGTCCTCTCGATGTGTTGAGTGCAGCACTTTTCACTTTTCACTTTTTACTCACTAAGTTTTTTTTTTTTATCGATAAACCGTCGATAATTTTAAAGTTCTTGTTTTTTACAAGTTCATACCGATTAACCTTCGATATATATTGAGTCGGATCCCTATTTGGATCCTACCGACTGCGCCAGTTAGATTCCTTGATGAGGAATCTCAGAAAAAAAAATAACCAACTGATTTTAATTAAAACGAATTTTAGATTTTATAATATGACTTTATTCAATGGATGACAAAAATGAACTAACTGAAAATACAATTTAATTACAATAGATAAAATTCGTGGGAAAGATGTTTTTCATAAAAATGCTGACAAACGTCTGCGTTGTTTCCTCCAAGTTAATAAATATGATCCGTCGAGTTTCATATGTCTGACGTGATCGTGGGACTTATTTATTTGAAGACGTTGAGAATGTAACTCGCGCAATTGTGGTTGAGACTTTAAGAGAAAAAAAAATCTTTATTTTGAGATTTCTCACTATTTCCACATTAGTTACTGAATGTAATTTTCGGAAAAAAACGTTTGTTACCGCCGCCTGGAAAATCAAAACAATTTTTGATTTCAAAATTTTGTTATTCAATACAAAAAAACTCTGTCCATTTTATCACTGTTTAATTTATTCGATTGACCATCCGATCAGCTGTTCATACCTATTAAAGACCGAAAGGAAAAAGAAAATAACAAACAAAAGAATATCAACATGACTTAGAGAGTAAAATGTTCAACCAAGTTGGACCAAACAGATCAAACAAACTAACGCTCATGTTCGACATATAAATCTCAGCACAAACAATTACACTATCATCTGCGATAGCTGTTATTGAGTTGGTCATTCGGGAAGAGAGTTATAATCAGCCATATTGATAATTTCAATTAGTGGTTGTTTGTTTTACTTACTCCCACATCAATTGTATATCACGCAACTTGTATTTCTAAAAGAAAAGGTTGTTAGTCGTAGTATATGCAAAGAAAGTAGTTTCCCATGATGACTTTATTAATGATCAATTTTACACAAATAATTATCGGAAATCATCAGTTAAATGTATCAAAAAATTCGCAAGTTTTCAATTCGATTTTTAAATATGATACCACTGATGATACGATAATATTTGATTAAGTCATATAAAAAATTAACGAATTTGACTCACATACACCCACTTACACCCATTTCTTATTGTAAATCTCTATCCGGTTTCCACATTAGACATTTTAACTTAGTGTCAGATAGACACATTTTTAGTTAGAGTACAATCCAGAACCAATATAGGATAAATTATCTAAAATTTAAATCTAGGCAGTTCAGGGGAAAGAGTAAGTTTAATTTTCAATTAATTTTGGTAATTAGAATAGTCTCAAGTCGGACTAACCTTTTTAGCTGAAAGAAAGGAAAATAGCCAGGAATTTCTTGAGCTAAATTTCACCGCGTGGTGAACCGGAAAGGTTCCGGCCTGTAGTTTCGGGAAAAATAGAGGAAAAGTCAGTTTCCAGAATCATCCTTCTGAATTTCAAGAATCAGCGGTTCCTGACGATATTGGTTCCTGAAAAATTTTAAGGACGCTGAGAAGGAAATAATACCGAATCATATTTTCCATGGTCGAACGTCTGCAGCTGAAATCAAAAACTACGTAGGAAAAAACATAAAAATTTACTCAAGTAAGGTCTTTCTAATTTATTAAAAACAAAACGATCGGGCTAAAATTAGTGAAATTTTACATATTTAGTGCAGTTTTGATATCCGCGTGGAAAAGAAAAAAAAAACGTAACCTCTTCAGTCTTTCCCCATATTATAAATTAAGGTTAAACGAAATAAAAATTTAAATAAAGTACAACATTTTAAGATATCTGCATAAAATCTTAATGCTAGATTATAAATTAGATAAAAATTAAAATAAACTAAGTTGAGATAAACTAAATTCGAAATTTTTGGGGATGAATACCGCATGGTCCTCATAACCGTTCCGGGAACAACCGTTCTTCAATTCCAGTTATCGCCAAATTAAAAATATATTAAATTTTTTTAAATAATATTAGAATTTAAAATTAACTTATTTAAATAGTGTCAAGTTTAATTTGTGCGTATTCTATTATTGTAATCTGTCGCCACTTATTTATACGCTCGTTTATTCGCGCAAGGTGTATTAAACCCTTAAAATCCCTACGTTAGCGTACATATTTGGGCCCAAATACTCCTAGGGAATTTGTTTGTTTCGAATTTTGTTTTTATAAATAGGAAAATTTACACTGGTCCTATTAATTTCAAGTGGCTGCAGTGGTTTTAGAAAACTAGCCTAATGTTAACCCTAATCATATAATTATTTTTCTTATTATCATTATTATACAAACTATAAATGCATGTTATATAAATATTATAAAATTAACTTAAATGTCTAAGCTTAAGAATATAAAAGATTAAATTAGTGCTTAACTACTTAATATAGATGATTAAAATAATGTTCAATGGTATTTAAAACGGTTATAATATATTACATTATGCAGTGAATCTCGTTTTTTTTGTGGCTGGCTGTGGAGAGAAAGAGGATGAATTATCTTATACATAATTCCGATTATCTCGATCATTACACTAACCATGAGTTAGTATAGAGTGAGCATCGCTTGATGACAAGTTTCTTCCTGAGTCCTATCTATCCCGTCCTTATCCCTATTTGATTAGAAAAAAAAGAGAGAAATCCCCCGCATCCCCTTCAGGCATGTATTTTTTTTTGTGGCAAGTTTAGAGGACGTTAGCTAAGGCAAGAACCACACCCCAATCCGGCGAGCTGAGCCGCAAGATCACGAGCATGCCTACCCCGCCTTTAGCTGACAACCACCGTTCGTAAACATCGATCTATGAGACCGATCGAAACTGCTGCTACAAAAATGGCGCCCAACGTTGAGCATTCAGGTCAACTCCTTCACGGACGAGGCCTGCTGCTATTAGATTATATCCATGACGGATATATCGCTTGACATCGAATTTAATTAAAGTTCTTAATGTCTGGTAAGTTCTTCACGAACTAAAGTCCAAATTAAGTTTTATCCATCACAAACCCATATTTCCTTAAATTTCAAATGAATTTTATCACTTTCCAAATTTTTTCCCTCTCTCTTTTCTTTTGATACTTTGATTCTGTGATCTTTTATTCATGTGCATTGGTCCTGAAGCATAAAGTTTCGACATAATGCTATCAGCTGCTATGCTACACTCGATGTGAGAAAGCATAATCAAAATAAATTTCATTGCTTTGATGTTAAAGACGAAACAAGATCGAAGGTACTTTTTGTAGAAACAAAGCATAAGGAGTATACAATAAACTTGAACATTGGCTGGTTTTATTTTGAGTCGCGAAGGAGTATAGCTTGTAGCAAAACTATTCGCTTGCCGAAATATTGCAAACATTGGTTTAAAGTAATTTTAACATATCAAGCAATGAAGTCTTTTAGAGTTTGGATATGTTTCCCGAAGCAATAGACATTATTTTTCTGTTTCGCGCTGTCATATCGAAATGCTAGAGACATAAGTAATTAACCCGTTTTTTTTTCCTCCAACTAAAATCTTTCAGTCATCAAGCTAATTATGCCAAGTATGAAGGTTCTTCTCTATTATCTTCACAGCCACCACAATATATGAATATAGTTAGATTGTCAAATAAAATTAATAGTTATACCTACTCGTATTCCGTAAGGTATTGTCCATAAAATACTTATACCCTAGTGTAATCATAATTAATCATACACGATCGAAGCTGATAGTGCATTGCGAATTGTAATATCGGATCTGGTTGAGCAGAAAATTTTTTTAAGTAATTGCCTTAGGGCATGAACGAATATTTATCTCATCTTTATAAGGCCGCTGTCAAAGATAGACGAAACCTTTCTTTTGACGAGAACCGTATATTAACTGATTCATTTTGTAGAGTATTAAATATAGATCCTATAATGTTTAGAACCCCTCCACCCGACGCCAACTCGTCTAACTTGAGTGTTCCTCAAGATAATCCTCCAAGTCAACCTAGGAGCAATACGGTCTCACCTACTAGACTAGATGATACCGCAGGAAGAGAAACTGCTCGAACGGGTGATGGTGCACAAGATACCAGAACTTTAGGGAATCAAACGATAAACCTAAAACATCTAGAAGAAGTAATTGCGACCTTGCAAGCCCAAGTACTTTCCCTACGACCGTCAACTTCTATATCTGTTTCAAAGGAAATCCCAGACAACCAAGAAGCTAACACGGAGCTAAATAGAGGAACTTCTTTTCAGATTTCAGATTTGCAAACAGCGAATAATATCCCCAGCAATAATGAAGCGACTGCTTCATCGGCGGCGATGCAAATCCCTATTCACAATAATCAGGTTCCGCTGTTAACAAGTCAAGGGGATCAAAATTTTATTACTAATATGTTGTACCCTAGTTTTCTAGCCCAAATTGAGCAATTTCAGAACTTAGTTCGTCAACAGTTAGAGCAATCCTCACATGCTCAAGTTCAAAATCAAATTAAAATGCCATATGAGACTCGAAATACACCTGTATTTCAAAATCAAGGTATTCAATCGTCAGTTCCATCTATGATTTCAGGTCAGTCTCATAATCTGCCTCAGTTTCAAAATGAAATGCCAATACCATCATCTTCATTTCAAAGTCATAACCAAAATTCTTTTCCACCACAGTATCATATGCCTTTACTACCACCGCTAAGTCAGCCAAATTTTCCTTATCAATATCCAATGAAGATTCCACTTAGATTTGACCTAAACAAATGGGGCATATGCTATGATGGTACGCCAAAATCAATGACAATCGAGGATTTCATTTTCCAGGTGGAGTATATGCAAGCTCATCACCAAACTCCCTGGCCTGATATTCTTAAAAACTTTCAATTGCTGTTGAACGGAAATGCAAAAAAATGGTTGTGGCAATATCGGAGACAAACCCCTAATCTGAAGTGGCCGGAACTGCGCTTGGCACTTTTCCGACAATTTAAAACTTCGGAAACGGATCTAGTGCTTATTCATAAGATTCTGGAACGGAAACAGAAGTCGAACGAAACTTTCGATGATTACTTTGAGGAAATCATCAACTTACGTAATAAAATGAGAGCTCCTTTGCCTGAACATGATTTAATAAACTTGGTGAAACAAAATATAAAACCATATTTAACCCATTACGTTTACCCAATGAGTATTTACACCCTCGAACATCTTCGAGATGCGTGTCGAACTGCGGAATATTCTTTTGGAAGTCAAGACTTTTCTCGAACGAGAAATATTCCACCTACACGTAGGGTAAATGAGTTAGATGTAAACGGATTTGATTCGGATCAGTGGAATGAAGAAAAATTCTTAGAAGCGGTACGGCACCAAGGGACTACAAATCCTCAAGCTGGAGTACAATCGAAGAAAACTGGCCTGTTATGTTGGAATTGTAAGGCAACGGGCCATACATTTTACGATTGTCCTTCAACCCAGCGCCATCTCTTCTGCTACAGGTGCGGAATGGAGAATGTCACCAGCCGAGACTGTCGCCGCTGTCATTTAAACATGAATCGGGACGCAACGAATCCGGGAGACAAGTTGCGTTCCAACCAACTTCTCCCAGAGAAGAAATGAAAAACCTTGCTTTCACGAACTTAAATATTTCAACATCTGAAGAATTACCTAATAATATATCTAAACCTATTTCTATCTTAAAACCTAATCATTATGCAACTATAGATACTAATTCTAATACTAACGTTAAAATTATAAAACCATATCATATACGACTTAGAGAATATTTAGCTAAACGCCAAGAGATTTTTAGTAATAGCAGTGTATTCTTTCCGGTAAACTACAAAAAGACTCCGTCGAAAAAAATTGTCAGAGCTAGGCAACGATTTCGCGATAGAAAAGCAGTACGTTGGTCTATATCTAGTTCATCTTTGGCCACTTTAACAGATTTACGCCCTTATGCAAAGGTTGAGATTGCCGGTGTGTCAATCATGGGACTTTTGGATAGTGGTGCGAATATCACTTGCCTAGGAAAAGGGTGTCTAGAGCTAGTTAAGCAATTAAAATTAGAAGTTTTTCCGTACAAATCGCAAATTCGTACTGCCGATGGGAAAGGCCAAATAATTGTAGGTCAAGTACGAGTACCTGTAAAGTATCAAACCTGCACGGAAACCGTAACTATATTTCTTGTACCAAGTTTGGAACAAGTATTGTATCTGGGGACTGATTTTTGGCAACTTTTCCGAATCGCCCCTCACCTCATCAGTAGTTTGGATATAACCAAAAATGATTGTAATCAGCACGATCTTACTCTTGAACAACAGCATCAACTGGATTTAGCAAAAGACCGTTTCATGTGTTCTAATAAATATGGGTTGGGTCGGACACATTTAGAGGAGCACAGTATTGATACGGGAGACGCAGTTCCCGTAAAACAAAGGCATTACCCTGTCTCCCCAGCGGTACAGTCCCCTCTGTATGAGGAGGTGGATAGGATGCTGCGACTGGGTGTGATAGAGGAGTCTGACAGCCCATGGTCTAGTCCCGTGGTCTTGGTAAGGAAACCAGGCAAAAATCGACTATGCTTAGACTCCAGAAAGGTCAACAAACTCACAGTCAAAGACGCCTATCCCCTTCCTCATATAGAGGGGCTGCTAAGCCGTCTACAAGACACTATGTTCATCAGTAGCATAGACTTAAACGACGCGTTTTGGCAGATACCGCTGGAGAGACAGAGTAGGGCTAAAACAGCCTTTACAATCCCTGGTAAGCCGTTATACCAATTCACCGTTATGGCTTTCGGCCTCTGCAATAGCCCGCAGAGGTTATGCAGGCTCATGGATAAGGTGATACCTTCCAGATTACGGGACAAAGTCTTCGTGTATCTGGACGACCTCCTGATTGTGTCTGCCCATTTTGATGAACACATTAGATTATTGAATGAAGTAGCCGATTGTTTAAGAAGTGCCAATCTCACTATTAACCTGGCGAAGTCGAAATTCTGTTTTCGTGAATTAAAATACCTTGGGTTCATTGTTGGAGGCGGTAATTTAAAGACAGACCCTGATAAGATTTCCGCTATCACCGATTTTCCGGTACCATCCACGGTTCGCCAGATGAGACGTTTCCTGGGAATGTCGGGATGGTATCGCAAATTCGTTAAAGATTATGCAACTATATCGGCGCCCCTCACTGAAACTCTAAAAAAATCGACAAAATTCAGGATTACAGAGGAAGCTAGAGCATCCTTCGAAAAATTAAAGGAGGCATTGACTACTTCACCAATACTTACCCATCCAGACTTTTCCAAACACTTCTACATCCAGTGCGATGCTTCTTCAGTTGGTTTAGGAGCTGTGTTATTCCAGCTAGATGATAACAATCAAGAACGTGTGATCGCTTACGTATCAAAAAAATTAAATAAAGCTCAAACAAATTATAGCGTAACCGAGCGCGAATGTCTCGCGGCTATCACGGCCGTCGAAAAATTTCGTCAATATGTAGAGGGCATGCCGTTTACTATAATTACCGATCATGCCAGTCTGAAATGGTTGATGGGATTGAAAGACTTGAGTGGCAGATTGGCTAGGTGGAGCCTAAAACTTCAAAGTTTTTCATTTACGATAGAACACCGAAAGGGTGCTAAAAACATCGTTCCCGACACACTATCCAGGGTTATGATGGAAGAAATATCCTTAGATGACAATATAATTTCTGTAGACCTCGATTCCGAGGAGTTTAAGTCATCGGAATATACCGATTTAATAAAAGTTATTTCGCAAAATCAGGATTTTCAGCCCGATTTGAAAAGTATTGACGGTTACGTTTACAAGCGTACGATGCCCTGTGATAGTGATCCATTAACGGAGGAACACGCATGGAAGCTTTGGATTCCATCTAGTTTAACCCAAAACCTGGTCTCTCAAGCTCATCAATCGCGTCAGGCTGCGCATGGCGGGATAGCTAAAACCCTGAAAAGACTTCGAGAATTTTACTTTTGGCCAAATATGGCATCTCAAGTGCGAGATTACGTGCGATGCTGCGATTCTTGTAAGGAATGTAAATCCAATAATACAATACTACGTCCGCCCATGGGATCAGAAACAGTAACCGAACGACCGTTTCAGAAAATTTATATGGATTTTCTGGGACCTTATCCCCGGTCAAAACTTGGGAATTGTTACATCTTCGTGGTATTAGATCATTTCTCTAAGTTCGTTTTTCTCAAACCTCTTCGACAGGCTAATTCCTCTAGTATAATTAAATATTTAGATGTGGAAATATTTAAAAAGTTCGGAGTACCTGAAATAGTCCACACGGACAATGGAAAGCAGTTCATTTCTCGCGAGTTCCAAACATTTTTAAATAACTTTGGCGTTAAACACCTGAAAACTGCATATTACGCGCCACAGTCCAACGCTTCGGAACGCGTTAACAGGTCTGTGTTAGCCGCTATTCGTTCCTGCTTAAAAGGGAATCAGAAGAACTGGGATGCTGGACTTTCAGATATTGAATGTGCGCTTAGAACATCCTATCATTCTTCTATAGGGACCACACCTTATTTCGCCCTTTTCGGATTGAATATGCAAACCCATGCTAGTAACTACAGAATAGGTCGGAAATTAGGAATGTTAGCAGACCCTGATTTTATTAACATTCCAAAACAACACCATCTTGAACTTATCAGAAATAAAATCAAAGAAGCTTTACACCTAGCTTATGAGAAAGGAGCAAAACATTATAATTTGCGAAGTCGAAACCATGTCTATACTCCAGGTCAGATGATTTTCCGGAGAAACTTTGTGCTGAGCGATAAAAGTAAGCATATAAATGCAAAGTTATGCCCAAAATTCGTTCCAGGGAAAATCTTACGTCAAATAGGTAAAAATATGTACGAAATAGAAGATATTTCGTCAAAAAAAGTGGCTATCTATCATGCTAAAGACCTCAAAGCATAAATAGTTTAAACATAATTGATGCCCACTCAAATAGTACAAAATTAATCTACGTTTATTCTGTGAGTTACAATAGTTCTACTTTTTTCTACTAAATGTGCCCGGCTTTATGTGGGTTCTTCCCCACGTTGAATGATATCAGTTTTTTTTTGCTTATTAATTACACCATTTCCAGCGTCTTGGTTTTTCCAAATCTTACAATTTCGCAAGCTCATCGAAATTTTTGGCCCTGTTACCGCCGCCTGGAAAATCAAAACAATTTTTGATTTCAAAATTTTGTTATTCAATACAAAAAAACTCTGTCCATTTTATCACTGTTTAATTTATTCGATTGACCATCCGATCAGCTGTTCATACCTATTAAAGACCGAAAGGAAAAAGAAAATAACAAACAAAAGAATATCAACATGACTTAGAGAGTAAAATGTTCAACCAAGTTGGACCAAACAGATCAAACAAACTAACGCTCATGTTCGACATATAAATCTCAGCACAAACAATTACACTATCATCTGCGATAGCTGTTATTGAGTTGGTCATTCGGGAAGAGAGTTATAATCAGCCATATTGATAATTTCAATTAGTGGTTGTTTGTTTTACTTACTCCCACATCAATTGTATATCACGCAACTTGTATTTCTAAAAGAAAAGGTTGTTAGTCGTAGTATATGCAAAGAAAGTAGTTTCCCATGATGACTTTATTAATGATCAATTTTACACAAATAATTATCGGAAATCATCAGTTAAATGTATCAAAAAATTCGCAAGTTTTCAATTCGATTTTTAAATATGATACCACTGATGATACGATAATATTTGATTAAGTCATATAAAAAATTAACGAATTTGACTCACATACACCCACTTACACCCATTTCTTATTGTAAATCTCTATCCGGTTTCCACATTAGACATTTTAACTTAGTGTCAGATAGACACATTTTTAGTTAGAGTACAATCCAGAACCAATATAGGATAAATTATCTAAAATTTAAATCTAGGCAGTTCAGGGGAAAGAGTAAGTTTAATTTTCAATTAATTTTGGTAATTAGAATAGTCTCAAGTCGGACTAACCTTTTTAGCTGAAAGAAAGGAAAATAGCCAGGAATTTCTTGAGCTAAATTTCACCGCGTGGTGAACCGGAAAGGTTCCGGCCTGTAGTTTCGGGAAAAATAGAGGAAAAGTCAGTTTCCAGAATCATCCTTCTGAATTTCAAGAATCAGCGGTTCCTGACGATATTGGTTCCTGAAAAATTTTAAGGACGCTGAGAAGGAAATAATACCGAATCATATTTTCCATGGTCGAACGTCTGCAGCTGAAATCAAAAACTACGTAGGAAAAAACATAAAAATTTACTCAAGTAAGGTCTTTCTAATTTATTAAAAACAAAACGATCGGGCTAAAATTAGTGAAATTTTACATATTTAGTGCAGTTTTGATATCCGCGTGGAAAAGAAAAAAAAAACGTAACCTCTTCAGTCTTTCCCCATATTATAAATTAAGGTTAAACGAAATAAAAATTTAAATAAAGTACAACATTTTAAGATATCTGCATAAAATCTTAATGCTAGACGTTGTGTTCAAAATCCCACTTCCTATCTAATATATTTTCGTTATTCAAAAGTGTGGGTGGCTTTTAGTCTTTTTAACCACCCAATTGACCAATGTTGGAATTTTTGTACCGTGTCCAAATGTACCACGCAATTTTCCTTTATAAAGTTTAAGAATATTTGTGGGAACATTTGGAATTATGGACCTTATGGTACAAAAAGGACCATTTTCACAGGAAAAAATCTTGGATTTCCAGTCAAAATTCCATAAATCGTACCTTCGGTACTTGGTACAAGATGATCCAATTGGTTTTCCAACCCATTTGGTCAATTGGGCATCAGGAGTCGAGTTTCAATTCCAACCAGAGTAGTCGTTTTTTTTTGTCATTTTTTTTGCTGTGTTTTTTTTTTTAAGTTTTTTAGACATTATTTACAAATATTTCACTCGAGTGATTCGGACGGGTATTATTCTCGGTTCAGTGCAGCGCTGAAAAGGTTTTTTTCATTTTTTTTTTGTTTTAACATAGACTGGATTTCAAATAGCGACTTCAAATAATGAAATTTTTTTTTTTGAAAAAACTTTTTTGTTTCAAAAAATGTTTTTAAAAGAAAATAATAATTTTATTTCAAGGACGTAGAAGTGAAAATATTATATTGCCACCAGAGTTACGTAAGTGTGCTTTTAAAAATATCAATATTTGGACTTAAGGGCCGGACCTGTATTGCTATTAAGTCACATTTTTAAGGTACGGGGGAGGGGGATCTGCGGTAGTGTGGCAGCGGCTTCATGCAGAAAAAAGCTCTTTCGAAAGGGCGAAGGGTGTTCGAAGTCCCGAAAATTAGGATGACGTATTTTATGGGCTGCCCCTAACGCCTCATATTTCAATTTCATTAAAGAAAATTCTCATTTTAATTAATTTAAAGATGCCATATAAAAGAGTTTCGAAAAAATGAAATCCCTAATCTAAAAACCAAAAAATAATAATGCATAACATACATATTAAAATAAAACTTTCTCAGAATCAGAGTAGGTTTACTGCCATAATTTTACAAACTCTTTTTTGTTTTTATAAAATATGGCCTTGAAGATAAACTTTTGCATTTAAACATATTATAAAGTCAATTCAATTGAAAGACTAAGAAATATTACTACGATCTCTTTGATTTCCCCGGAATTTAGTGAAAACATTGTAAACGTCTATTTTATAAAGAGCATAACATTTTAATATATACATATAGATCGGTTCAATATGATTTCTTGTGTTCTTTAGTAGTCATTTTGTATCATATATGGGTACAACATATTTTATTTTGCCCCCTGAAGCATTCTTTTGAGTATATGTAGCAATTGTGTTTAACATTTTGGAAATTTTAATAAATGACTGAGCTTTAATTTTGCGACTTATGGGATGGAAATTAATTAAAACACCACATGGGGGTAGAAATTCCCATCAACCGTTTTCTACATGTAACATCAAAATTTCATTACGTGTCACATGGGGCATAAAGGGCTTTGTTTGTCGCTCGTTGTACTTTTCCATGGGCACAAATGAATCACTTTGGATGCCTTCTACCATCATCAGTGCCTCCTCCCGTCACCATCTGTAGTACGCCTTCTATCGTCGGTCGTGTATACTATTAGTACCCTTTCGCCTAGTCTAACCATTTGCCTTCCATTGATATGCTGAAACCATGTAACAAACACATTTAAACCTTCACGGTTTCATTTCTAACAAAAACATGGGAAAAGTCTAAACCTGTGTAAATATATTACACAATCTCTATATTCGTTAACAAATATATCTCTCAGATATTGTGCCGAAGGTATTACTCCAACTCCAACCATAATATCACAAGGACTATTCCATCGAATATATTTTTGGTAACTATATACAAAGTTTTTGAGTGGTTAAACCCAACATGTTATGAGTTTTTGGTTATTGAAGTAAATTTCGTTTTTATTTGAACCCTTTTTCAAAAAAAGAAAAACAACTCGTACAACAGAAATTCCTCGAAATGTTGTTGAACGAAATTTTATTATGATGTTATGCAAGCATATTTGTTATGAAATACTCAAGGAAGTGATTTTTCTTCACAAAGTATGATGTAACATCGTACCTTCTTTTTATTTCATAAAATCCAAATAAAATATGACAAGAAAAAATGGAAGATAGAATACTGGAATAATTGAAATTTAAGAAACAAATTGTCCAAATGGACAACTTTGTTGTTATTAGGGCAAATTTGGAGGAGGTAGACAAGTCTGAGATTAATATAACGTTATTTCATGGACTGCCCCTAATCCTTATTTTATAAAATCATTAAAATTGCTTAAGTAATATATGAATCCTTCATACACTCAGAAAAATGGAGGCTAACTCGACGACCTACATACGGCGTAATTGGCCTCGGGCAGGCGCGCGTTCGCCTGCATGTGGGCAAGTAAAACTGGGTTGACCTGTGGTCGGAGAAATTCTGAAATTAAGCCACCAGCAGGTGAAGTAGGGCATTGGGAGGTGCACGAGTAGACCTTAGATAGGTTAACTCTGACCGCTCGCTGGGTTACAGAAACCTCTGTAAGGTCAGAGTTAACCTGACAAAAAGTTGACCTGGACATTTTTCTGAGTGTACTAAATGAACATAATTTACTTTTAATAGATACACTTTATTGACTGTATACAAATTCCTAAAATTGTGTTATCTTTCTAAATGCCAAATTTCCAATTATAATTCGTTTTAACGCTCAATTGGTAGAAAATGTCTAGAATTGTTCTTGTAGCTCTACGGAAATCTGGTATTGGTCTTCTGTTAAAATAAATTTTTCGATATGAATATAAAAACACGGAATATACCTCAGAGATAGAATATTGAATTTTGCAAGAAAAAAATTTTTTAGGTACCATACGATAAGTTACCGCTATACATATCGCCCCTCCCCCTATCTCCAGCTTACCCCCGAATATTTTCAACCTCATATCGATCTATAGTCTGTGCTTTTTATCTCAAGTGTCAGTCTTCTGATAAAATATTGTATCGTAAATTCGATTTTCCTCTCAATTTAATGTCACACATTACAAATTGTATTTATATTCAGGACGGAATAAAAAAAAATACTCAGGTTCATATATAAATTCGTTTTGTGGATATACTCGTAGATAGAAAAAAACAAAAAGACATTATTTTCATGTGAATGCTCTTCAAAATCAATCGAGTGCAAAATTTATTTCGCTTGTAAAGATTTGCATTTTTAACATGTTCAAGTTTTATATTGCACTCTAAACACTATGAATTTGAGCAAGCTACAATTAATTTTTGTGTATACTCTAAAAATTTTACATTTGGAAAAAAAATAAAATAATACTTGAAATAGTTATAAGCACTAACGAAATAAAATGCGCCTTCCCTCAGAATAAAAACAATAGAACTAAAAAATGAAAATTGTTGAAATTGTTATTACAATTGTGTTATTAAAACTGCAAGGTTCCTTAAATAAATAAATTAAATCTGCTATTTAACATAATTTATATTTTTTCTGTATTTATTTTTCCTGTACATGCCAAAGTTGGGCAAATCCTAACTGAATGTATAATTTTGTACATCTATTAATTTTCCTAAAAATATATTAACTATTCAAATGCAACTTGCAAATTCAATCCGGTTTAGATGTTGAAAAAACTCCTAATACTCGTATATACATTTCTCACCGGATGTATTTCAAACATTTCAAATTACAAAAAAAAGATCCATGCCTGCCGTATTCGTAAATTCAACCTAGCAGCATCTGCAAGGGATGTCGGGAAAACTACAGACAAGCGCTAATTAAATTCTGGATAAGCCATTATAGGAGCATCGAAGATGGGCGATTGGAAGAGTGAAGAGCCTCAAATCCTTCCCCTTAGACGAGCATATTATTGTACAACTTCTACATGCATTGGACCCGCTAAGGTTCTGGCGTTACCACATAATGCGATGTGTGAACACATAGCAACGAAAAACACTTGAAAACCGTGTTTTAGACAATGTACCAAGTTTTTCACGAAATATGCAATAGCTTTTTATGTTTTGCGGTCGCGCCATAATGTTTTCTTGAGCGAATATATTGCCTCAAATGTTTCGCGTACTATGGATACAAATAGTTTCACTTCCGTACTCGTTACATACAACCGAACATTATAACCACAAGAAAATACGATTATAAAGTAAGATGAGCATAGTTGAACATAGAAGGATATTCCCACTTCTGTTATACTTTTTTTGCATAGCTATAAGTATTATAATATAATGCTTATCATAATCTTCTGGAAAAAAATATACGATGAACATAAAATTCGAAGTAATTTCAACTGTAAGCCAACGGGTTATGTTCGCCAAATCCTTTTAAATTGTTATGATTCGCAACAGAGAGTTTATTTGAATATGTATAAATTAACTTTTGCCTTCCCTTTTGATGTAACAAGTACCTTAATATTATTATCGTTGAAATTAACGACCGAAAATTAACATTGCAAAATTTGAATATGTTGCCTCAAGAAAAAAATTATGATTAAAGAGGGATATTTCGTATTCTCTCATTTAGTATTAGAAATGGATTTGTTACCAAAAGTTTTTAAATTATTTTAAGCTGATTAAAAAAATTATCCATCTCTATTTAACAAATGTTGGTCATACTAATACATAAAAATGAGTTGGTGTCTGTCTGTCTGTCTGTTCCTCTTTCACGCAAAAACGGCTGAACCGATTGACCTGAAATTTGGCATGAGTATCTCTGGTAGTTCTGGTTCCAACCTAGGCATACGGAAAAGTAGCGCGCGGGGTGAGGGGAGTAAGGGGAGGGGGCAAAGTGATTTCGAAACTTAGTTTTGCCTCTATGTTACCCTTTCCCGGGGAAACTACCGAGCCGATTGGCCTGAAGTTTAGCTCCAACATAGAAAAAAAAAAATTTGAAAAAACTTAACCCGGCAACGACGGGTATGCAAGCTAGTAATGTATATAAGATACATTCTTTGCGAAATGGTATAATTGTATGCTGATTCGCGATATATTTGCAATTTTTATTGGAAAGTTTCCAGTTTGCAATGCAATATGAAAGCGAACTAGAATTAGCCTGTAATTAGATCGTTTCTCTCACGCCATAAATTTGGTTAGACAATACATCATAAAAAATGCTCACTAAAAATATGAAGAACTAAAAAAATCAAATTTTATCATGCACACATTTTATCTTTAAAAAATGTTTCAATACAACTCACCCTTATCGAGACAATTGTATAAAACTGTTTCCTTAAGGAAAGGTGCAATTTTGCCCGTTCAAGAACATAGAGAAACGCACTTATATAAAATTTCAGGTTTCTAGCTCAATCCTTTGAGGTATGATGAAAGGTATGGACAGAGGGGCTGTCGGACGGACATGCGAAAATAGAAATCTTTTGTCATTCCTAACACCCTGGTGTAGTTCATTTTTGTGTTCGACAATTTGTTCGATGCGTTACAAACTGTATACTAAATCTAATATACTCCTCATTTTAGAGAAAAGATTTTCAAGCCTCAATTTTTTGTAATCTGATTATTTCACAAGCGGTTAAATCTATTACTCCCACCATAATACTCCAACGAGTATTTCACCGAAATAAGAGGCTGTTACTAGTAACGAAATTATAGACTTTTTCCCGATTTTTGTAAGTGCGACCCAATGTTTGACACCGTGCCCAACTATCACATAAACCAGAAACACCAAATAAAACATAAAAGCTATAATTGGTGGCAATTATTGAAAACCCGTATGGTGATTGACGGCGAACAGTTGTATCAAAATTTCATTTGAAGTCAAACTTTTCAATAAGATTTTCTAAAATTTATTCCAATCGGATTAAGACGTATGGGAGTTTTATGTAGAATCATATACTAAATAACTTTTGTTCTTGAGCTTTTTTGATAAGGTGCACCGTTTTCGAGATATTCGCAAAAAATATTTTCGTTCGTATGGGGGATACCGTCCCTAATGGTTCATTTTTGCCCATTAACGAACTTAGCCTTGAATTTTACGAAAAACGAATCTGCACAAAATTTTAAGTCTCTAGCTCAATCCGTGCGCCCGCAATCCGCGCCACAGACGGACGGACGGACATCATTCTAAACACACTGGTGTAATTAATTTTTTGGTGTGATGACGGGATCTTGGCGTTACAAACGGTAAGGCAAATCTAATATACCCTTTGGTTTCACCATACGGGTATAATAAAATAGCAGTTCAAACTCAAACCCATTTTTACTTTCCTCTGGGTAACTATAGAAGGAAAGTACTGTTTTCATGACGGTGACCGAATCGAGAACGGGGGAAGCTAGAAACTTCTGATCACTACAAAATCCGTATCAGGAAAAATGATAAGGATGTCCATGAATCTGTTTGTCGGTCTGTTCATTTTACGACTCTTAAATAACTCGAGATCGCATCGAGCTAGTGACTTGAAATTTTTTTGGATGAGTTCTACAAAGAAAAATTATTTTATATCAAGTTAAAATGTGAAAGCTCCAAAACGTGCGAAGCATGTAACTCTCACAAAGCGTTATTAGGTTTTAGCACAGACACTTCAAAATGTTAGCGCGTTGAATTTTCAAACCTGACGCACGCGTAAATCTCATTTAAAAAAATGCAGAAAACGGTCAAGAATTAAAAAATGAGCACAATATATTTTGAGGCCAGTATCACAGATTTTTTTCTTAGATTCCTTTTAAATAGTATCCGGCAATAATAAAATTTGCTGAAGCTAATAAACAGAATTATGGATTTTTTTTTTTCGTTACAAAAAACTATCAATTTTAGATAGTGTATCAATTTATGCAAAAGATATAATTTAACCGCGTATAGTTTTTCCTTGTAAAAGGGCTACTGTTGAATTGAGCCATAAATTTTCCAAATGCAAATAAATTTTAATAGAACTTCAAAGCATAACTCGTACCTATGGCTTGATAAGTACCCTCATCCTTAACCAGATTCATAAATCTTAGCAGACACTTTAAAAAGCAATTATCTATTGAGAAAGTTATCAAAATTACGCCACACACTTCAAAGAACAATATATCCTAAGATAGCACACATACAAAAAAAAATATTAATAATAGTAGCATATATGTATGTGCGAATATACATTACTATAGACAAAATTCTAAATATTTCGATACACGAGACATGCTTATCGGATAAATACTCGGCTCACATACATACGTATATATTCGTATCACCCTACATACATCGATTCATTAAACATCATATGGCTTTGAATGAAAATCTCCCAAAGTTGCTTGCGGCCATGAGCAAAATTATTAGACCCTTAAATTGGAAAATTCACAGATAATATTTACTTAGCCAGGAGCTCTGTAATGATTTTGCACATGATTGCGAGGTAATACAACAAATTAAGAGGAGCTAAAATTAATTGGTTCTCCGATAAGACTTACAAAAGGAGCACCGAATCCTAAAAGCACGTATATCTATACAAAAACATATTATTTTAATAAAATATACATATATATATACCTATTTATAGCATTCTTTGTATGTTTATCTATCCATTTTGATCCTGTTATGTACTTACATATTTACATTAATTCAAGATCCTTTCTTATTTCACTTTAACCATACCTTATATTAACTTGTATAAAATTTTATTATGTTTCTACATGGAAGATCGGCCCTTGAAGTTATAATTTTATTACGTTCTCATTTGTGAATATTATAGCCAAAATGTTGAAATGGTTATGAAACATTTATCGTTCTAATAATTTTGATGATGAATAATATTTAGCCATGAGTTTTATGAATAGAAATTTTGAAAAATATTGAAATTTAAACGATTGAAAAAATGTTGTCTGATTTTAGTTTTTGGTACTTAAGCACAATTTACACTTGAACCTTTATTCCGCGCATTTTATTCTTCGACACTGGATTCATGTTACGCGACCGTTTACACTACGACACAAAATTCAGATATTCCTGAAAGACGCCGGAACTTGTTGTTTTTTCATATAAAACCGACCGAATAAATCCAAATTTTGACCACTGCTATTATTCTGCGATACGTTAATAAAATTCCCGGAATAAATCATACTAATATATAAAAATGAGTTGGTGTCTGTCTGTCTGTCTGTCTGTCTGTCTTAATGTCTGTCTGTTCCTCTTTCACGCAAAAACGGCTGAACCGATTGACTTGAAATTTGGCATGGGTGTCTGTGGTAGTTCTGGTTCCAACATAGGCATACGGAAAAGTAGCGCGAGTGGTGGGGGGAGTAAGGGGAGGGTGTAAAGTGATTTCGAAACTTAGTTTTTGCGCTTTGTTAATCTTTCGCGGGGAAACTACTGAACCGATTAGCCTGAAATTTAGCTCCAACATAGACCATAAAAAAAAATTTAAAAAAAACTTAACGACGGGTATGCAAGCTAGTTTAGAATAAAATGCGTACAGAAATTCAAGAAAAAATAGCAAATGTAAACAGGGCCTTAAGTTATGTTAAAATCAAAGAATTTACGTCTGTATAATGATGTTAATAATAACGTATTGAAACCGTACATTTTGGGTTCGATACGCCGCCGCACTTCAGCTTACCTAAACAAATAAGTTGCTCCTGCTTTTACGGTCTCTGATGTTGAGGGGTTACAACACCTTACAAATGTCACAATGTTGTATGTATACCACTAATCATTAAAAATACATGTGTGTGCGTGTGCGGCGACAAAAAAAGGGAAATTAATTTGAAACCTCAATTTAATTATGCTGTAACGAAATTCCATGCTTCAAAGCTTTCATTCTCGAAAATTTCAAAATTCGTTTTCTTTAAGAATTTAAATGTCGACGTCCCAAAGGAAGGGACATCACCCTATCGAAGAATTCGTTGTAACCTTAAAATCGAAAGTGTCAAACTGTAAAATCCTGAAAGTAGAACGATTGACCAATCAAAGCTAGACAAGTAAGCAATTCGCCGAACAACAAGTTTGTCTAGCAGTTATCTAACAAAGGAGAGAATGTTCGAGATGTCGAACGGAGATTTTCTTTTGTTTTGCTTTTGATCCTCATTTAGGCGATGCGCCACGAGTCATGGCATTGCCTCCTATAAACACAAGGCCTCAAGATCTAAAACTGACGTCACATCAGTGGTAAAGCTCTTTTCGATGTTGCTATGCAATTCAAATGGAGACAAACGAAAATTCGACTTTATCGGCTTATATCTCGGAAACTATTAATGCGACAACAAATTGACTTACGCACTATTATACTCAATGTAATTATCTGTCGTTTGGTTCATGTCCCAATCATGTCGAATATATATCAATTAAATTATTTGCGAAAACCCAAATCGATATGATTTTAGATGGAGAGTAGGAGTGGAGAGCGACGTGAAGAGAAAACGAAAAATCACACTTTTGTTAAGATTTTGTTCGATAACTTTTTTTCTGTTCGCCTTTGGTAACTAAGGCATATGACTGAAAGCAAGAATATCGAATATTCTATAGGAAAGTGAAAACAGTTTTTCCGGCAAAGGAACAGTTTCCGAGATATAAGCCGATAAAGTCGAATTTTCGTTTGTCTCCATTTGAATTGCATAGCAACATCGAAAAGAGCTTTACCACTGATGTGACGTCATGATAAAGTT
The DNA here is from genome assembly GCA_964034945.1 of Chrysopilus asiliformis. Taxonomy (NCBI): domain Eukaryota; kingdom Metazoa; phylum Arthropoda; class Insecta; order Diptera; family Rhagionidae; genus Chrysopilus; species Chrysopilus asiliformis. The sequence goes on from OZ035960.1 coordinate 9,207,008, forward strand.
CTTTGAGATATTGAGGCCTTGTGTTTATAGGAGGCAATGGTCATGGGCATGCCGGTGCAACATAGTTTATTTTCGTGTTCGCTGCGCCACGATTCTTGCTTGCTCTTTTGCCCTGCTACATAGTTACACGTTTCATTTCAATTGTGTGCGTGTGTATCGCTAGAAATAGGAACTAAAACTCGTTATGACTTATATGTGTGTGTGCTTTGCTCCATTCAACCAGATTCTGAAGTAGCGCAAACCTCAAACCTTTCCCGAAACCGTCTTGCCCGTAACTTGCTCGTTGCGCCGGCATGCCCATGCCCCGTGGCGCATGGCCTTTTCGATCGGGTAGAAACAAGATTTTTTTTGGCAACGCGCGTGGATTAAAAGGGAACTTGAGTTCAGGACTTGGATAGGATTAGGTCGCACCGACCGTGGGCTGTGATAAAATAAAAAAAAAGATAGGAGGTAGTGATTTTAACTTGAATACGATTGAACTAAAGGAATAAATTTAGCATAAACTTTAAGTGAATGAATTTAACCTAAGCTTCGAAGATTATTTAAAACATTATTTTGATTAAAACACCAATAATATATGAAAATAACCTAAGAAAAATTGAACTAAGTGAAATAAAGTTAATCTAATCTATAATTGGACGATGAATAGTACTTAAAACATAATTGATCTAAAATATAGTTAATCTAAAATATGAATTTTACCTAAAATATGATTCTGTCTAAAGTATAAGTGGCATAACGTTTAATTGACATATGAAAATAACCTAAATATTATTGAACTAAGTGAATTTAATTTAATCTACTATTGAACTACGAATATTAGTTAAAACATAATTAATCTAAAATATAGTGAATCTAAAACATAAATTTTACCTAAGATATAAATTTTACCTAAAGTATATTTGATCTAAAGTTTAAGTGATATACGAATCTAACCTAAAAACAATTGAACTAAGTGAAATAAATTTAATTTAATCTACAATTGAGCTACGAATTTAACCTAAATATCAATGAACTACGTGAATTAATTTAGCCTAAACTATACGTAAATGAATTTAACCTAACCTATAAATGCAAGAATTAAGCTAAGAACACAAAATACAAAAAAAAAAGAAAAGAAAAGGACGAAGTTACTGGAAAGCGACTGGAAAAAGACGATAATTCTACAATCAACATTTCTACAATCAACACAGTAAACAGCTAAGTAAAAATATAAATACATGTATATATAAATAAATAATAACTGAGAGACATTAGTTTACCAATAATTAATTAGAAATAGGTTTTCTTTTGTTATAAATAGGCTTAGATTAAATAATTTGGCCAATTAGCTATATGGGAATTTTTTGTAAAGTCAGGAACTTTAGTGCCCTTTTACTAGATTTTTTTATTAATCCAATAATAAAAGAAAGAGCGAAACAAAAAAAAAATCATTTTTTTATTTGAGCCTCCGATTATGCTCATACTTTCATTTCCAGTGAAAATGCGTTGAATCAAGGTCAAGAGAGAGAGAGATGCGGCCAAAGGTAAGCGGGGAGAATGCTCGGTAGAATGTTAATAGGATAGTAAGAGGTGAGTTGTGAGAGAAGGGATCCGCCGTCCTTCCCCTATAGCGTACCCGGCCCTTCTGACCAAGATAATTTAACCTTTTTTTTCCGTGGTCCAGTTGGAGGGAGCTAGCCGTGCTCCACTGGCCACCATAGTTCGTGCTTGACACACCCTTAGAGTAAAGAAAGAACCCCCCCTATAACAATGCTTGAGAGACGACACGAAACGATGTAATAAATCATTTCCACAATAAATTGTTATTTTTCTCCGCTTTAATATCATTCCCATAAAAACCACCTATAAATATTAATAAAATACAGACTTCTTCTTTGAACTCATCTGAACACTATAATTTGAATAGAATATGCTTTTTCTTAACACCTCATGTAACATTGAGTTAAGAAATCATAAAAAGGTATCACACAAATCGATATCAGATTAGAATCATGAAATGCAAATCAAAGTCTCAATTTTATCCGACAACAAAGCCTTTGAACTTTTGTGCTATTGAGCATATCTACTTTGATTTCCTTTAAGAATCATATATCCCTTTGGGGACTCTCAACAGACTATGCACTCCTGTAAACGAAATGAAATTTAAATTTCAATCATTTCACGGAGAAAATTATAGATACACCTACATATTTTACAGTCATGTTCCACTTGATCCTGTTTCTAATCCGTATTCATTCCGGTACCAGTACTGTTGCACAATCCTCCCTGTTCTTTGATATGTGAGGAAGATTGTTAGTAAAAGTGCCACTCTTGTCATATAATAGACATCAATGTTATCCTTCGCACGGTATATTGCATTTTTTTTGTAATTTCAGACTCTAATGGGAATATACTGTTACTTTCAGCATAGATTTCTTTGACAGTCTGTTTTTACATTAATTGAAAATAGCTTCCATTTTATTGTTATTTATTTTTAATTAAAACGAAAAATTTAAATCACATTGCACGCATTTCAAATTTTTAACCACATTTCATCTTCAAAATTTTCATTCAAAGCCATAAATCAATTATTCCTGTCAATTAATCGTACTCTGGAATTAGTCTTTACATTTAATGTTTAATCCCACTTGAAAATTATATTAAAGAACTCCATAAATATTTCAATAAATTGAAAATATTCGAACGATTGCGCCAAGGACATTCCATTCACTACAATCAAATGACCGTTGCAATACTCAGAATTGCAAAAAGGTTTTGTTTCAACGCTTGATTAGACCCTATATATTTACGAAATGAAAACCCAATAACAGCGAAAAAATAATTTACCCAGGAAATTGACTTTTCGCAATAAAAATGTATTACCATTGAATTAATACCCAATTTGTGAGCAACTTTTATCAAGTCAAGTCACAATCAGATTGGAAATTCTGAAAAGGTCTGGAATGAGAGAATAACAAACAGGCAGAAAGGCAAACAGCCAGGATATAGTGACGGAGGTACAGACGAATGTAACATAACCGAATGCCATATACGCTAGCCATATTATAGGGTAACAGCGAATTCAGGAAAAATTTGACCGAAAAAGGAAATCAAAAGAGGAAAAATGTTCACAAATTTGATATCTGGTTTCCAACCACACAACCGATGTTCTGATAATTTCTTTTCTTTTATTGATCTGAAAGCTAAACGAGGTGGCAGCAAGCAGTCACTGCCCGATTCTAGGAATAGGGCATAAGAAGAAGCTCGACTCCTTTTCGATCCTGGCTAAAGTGTATGTTCAATCTCATTTCGGGTGATCCAAAAGTAGCAGCACCAAAAACACCACCACCATCGGCTATAAAACATATTTTTTTGGCAAAGAGCGTTATAATAGACTGCCATACATTTCGGGGATATTATTGAAACCCAATTTATAGATATTAAACCATCTAGAAAATGGCTGCCATAAAACCGCTTTATTGTCGTACGATTTTCCAAATTGCTTTCCGAAGGCAGACAGGAGGAGAGATAGATATCTACGAATTTTATTCAGAGTATGTGTTTATATTCACCAAATATTGATATACATATGTGTATCTATTACTCATACATATGAAATTATCTTAATACACATCCCAACCCCAAGTGACAAAATGTGGAGTGATGGCCCTTAAAAAAATGCAGAATTGTTTGACAATTCGTTTTAAAAAGATATTTTTTTTTTTAAATTTATATTTTTTAGAACAACATTTGCTTCTTACATCGAAAAATTCGTTCTGTAAAGAAATTCAAGAATACAAAAATTTTAAAAAAAATATAACTGACTTTAAAAAAGTCTGAAAAAGTGAAAAAAAAACAACGCTTAAAAGTAAAAAATAATTTTTAAAATTTTAATTTGGGATATCAAGTACTGTCTATTTGATTACCAGAAAAATATAAATTGTTATTAAAATCTAGCATATAGGGTATTCTTATAAATTCTTATGTCATCAATTCCACACCCCTCCCACTTCCCCTTTCGATGCGTTTTTGGCCTATGTTACACACGGCAACTTTAAGCGGCGACTTTTCTTAAGTATAGGCGAGAGAAGTGAGGGGCCACCGCTTCCCTCACTTCTCTCGCCTATACTTAAGAAAAGTCGCCGCTTAAAGTTGCCGTGTGTAACATAGGCCTTTCACGATTTTTTGTATCGAGCTTAAACCACCGTCACTTTACCGCAGACTCTTCCCCTTCGCTCTAAATATAATATGTATAGCATATTTTTTGGGCAACTCCTTTAAGGCTATTGAACGATTTATCTATACCAAAGGACACTGCATCAAATTGTTTCTTGGGTGCCTCAACCCAATCAATATGAAATGTAGATGGACCAGAAACCAATACAAATGCAATCACCATCAAAAGGACAAATGATGGAATTATAAAATCGTATAATCCTGGTTATCAGTCGAAAAGGAGACCTTTCGTTTACTGTCGTTTCAAACGAACAAAATATTTGTGATTTGGTTACCAGAATATATTGTGTATGTTTGGACATCATATTTAATTACACTCTATGGGCTAAATAAACTTATATTCGTATATCTGTTGATGCAAACGTATATCTCCTATATCTAATTGAAGAACGAATATATCGAATGGTTAAATAAAACATTTGTGAATAGGTTATTCAACAAGTTTAACATGCTGGAACCATTGTAGGAAGTCAATCCCCAGCATCCCCTTGCTGCCAATCATATTTGGTTTATGCATAAATGACGATTTATATTTAATCACACATATAGGCAAAGCATTATTTATCCCTAAAAGGCATTTCATTTTTAGATTAATTAAAATTTATAGCGTAACATTTCGAAATCTTTATTGAAATTTCCCAAAGCTTATAAATTAATAAATTATAGTAACATTGACATATATGTGGTTAAAAGTTTGCGTTAGAAACTCAATCAAATAATACGCATACTAATGAATGCAAGCAGATTTTTTTTGATTCCAAAGTTTGATGCAAAAAAAAACCAAACCCGCAAATAGTAGGGGAACCCGGGGCTAGAATTAACAGGGGTAAGTATTAACAAGCCTATTCCCGCCGAAATATACGAGCCAGAATCTCGAAATTTGGTTTTTGTCCATCATTCGATAAGGTCAATCATATCGTGACTCATCAGTCATAAACAGTTAATTGCCAGTGAATGTTTAGCACAAAGACCGAAATTTAGCTGGTAAACGAACTTTTTATGGTTTGGAATATTTTGATTTCTGTCTTAGTTTTTTATATTATTGAATATAACTTTGCCGATAATGTAAGTTAATGAAGCTATAATTAATAATATCCTTTGGTTTTATTACAAGTGTGGTTAATAATTCAAAAAAAGTAGTGTCGGGGCTAAAATTAACAAACCCATGGGGCAAGAATTAACAATATAATGTCATAGACATAGAGTAAGAATTCTCATACTATATTTTTATAGATACAAATTATGTACAAAAAAGCTTCCCTGAGACCTTTTTTTAGATAATAATAATTGTTTTTGTTTTTTAAAACGACTTAATTTTTTTGTCAATTTATGTTCCTTGAAAAGGATATTTATTTGGTTCATTTTATTAATTTTTGTGATAATTGATATATTTGAATTTAAAAGGATGCATATTTTGTTTATTTTATAATTTTTGTGAAAAAAAAAATCTTTTCTTTTAATTATTTCCATGTTAAAACTTATGTTAATACTTACCGCATCGTTGTTAAAACTAGCCCCGTGACCGGGGTTAGTTTTAACCCTTTGACGACCACAGGCAAGTATGCTTGCCCAAGAGCTTTCAGTACTTAAAATCGTCCAGTTAAGAGATCGAGCAAAGGTATTAAAAGGTTTTTTGTAGAGGATAGATGGGGCAATATAAATGTATGTGGCGAGAATTCTATGCCGGTTCCCCTGTGCCCCTATAATCCTAAATGAAAATTAAAATGATTTAACAAGGTTTTTTATTGCTCTTCCAGAAATTTTGGTATAATGGACTTAGAACGATTTCACTCTTAGCCGACGATATCTGTAGTTGCGATTGCTTCGACGTCTACCACATGCACAACTAATTAAATTCAGTTTGTTCAAATTCAAAAATAAATACGTACATGAATTATATATAAGAATGTTGTCTTTCAATTTTAATTTTCGAGATAAAAAAATGAGGGGCAAAGAGGGGGTCTAGGGCCACCATTTTTTGTGGCATAACTATTATCAGGTCACAGATCATGAAAATGAAAAAAAAAATCAAAATCCCTTCGGCCGAAAATGTAGTGTCGTCAAAGGGTTAACAGATGACATTTTTTCATAAAAATGATTTTTTTCATATAGTGACTACCTGGTTGAAACTTTTTTTATTTCTTATGATACCTGAAGACCTACAGTATGGCTAGATATAAACACAATATCAAAAATATTACGTGTTAAAAAAATATGACCCAATTTCCAAATTTTGTTAATATTAGCCCCGGCTTCCCCTACCTATATAGAAAAAAAAGATATGCAGGAGAATTTTTAATATGAAGATTCAATCTGGCAACATTATGAGTATTTGATTTATCAACTTCACTTTATTATGTTCATCTCAGTTCAGGCTTTACTAAACGAATTTACGAACGCCTTGAATTACGAGGTCACCTGTTCTTCAACGCAAAGAATTTTTTGGTTTATGAACAATTTCGAAAAACTGAATTTCAGTTCTGAGCAGTCATGCAAATGTTGATAAAAGAGAAGAAGAGCAAGCATGATGAAGGAGAACAGTTGAATCTGATGTTTTTTGGGAAGGTCCCTCCTTTCGCATTTTGAAAAATGTTTATTCAAATTTGTTTGCTTAAAATGTTTATTCACTTGGTGAAAAAAATTGCCTTAATGATATAATTTTATGATTTTTGACATTGTTCAATGAGATTTTTTCACAAATTCTATGAGTAGATTTTATAGATAGACGACATATCAATAGTTCCAAATCACGCCTAAATTTTCGTAGACTTTATTAAATTTTTCATAGATATTACGATATATTTTTCTGAGTGTTCCTTTCAAAGCTTAATTCATCTTACATTAATTTTTACGAAAAAAGTTATTTCGGGTTATATTTAAATCGAGAAATCAACTTTAGTTCTAACAAAATTCTCACAAAATGTTTTCCAAATATTTTATTTTTATTATTTTTATGTATCTATTGATATGACATGTTTATAGGTAAATTTGAATTTTTTTAGTAAATATGAATTGATTTTATCTATGGGTGCGTCTTACAAAAGCACAAAACGTGAACAATCTCATTAAGTTCCTCGGAAATATATTAAGCGTGAACAACTCCACAATAGGGATAAGTTTCTCGTTTTCCAATTGAAATTCTGATTTATGATTCTAATAAATTTTACCCATGAATTTCATTACAATGATTTATGTCGCTTCTAACGGCGAAATCCCTTTTCACATATCTCTTCTTGTGGAGAATCGAATCCGGTAGTAGCAGATATTTGAATGTTGGTCGGTGTCGTACGACAGGAGTAAAATCGCATACTACAAATACGACAAATACTATGAATGCCATAATAATATTACACTAATAGAAATTCTCTAGTCTACGAACTACAAAATCGTATATCAATAAATGTGCGAATATTATGCACAAAGATTTCGTTCGATGCTTCGAAAATTTAATTTGAGAACATGGATGGCATCAGCAATTCGCTTTGCTCCAAATAGAACAGAATTATTGCTTCGTTGGCAATTAATCACATGGATTTCTATTTCAAAAGGAAGCATCGATGGCAACCTAAATTCCAAACACTCCTCTGTATCTATCTGTCTATCTAACCATCTATCTAAACATCCATTTGCCGATTATATAGATCGTAGATCTTGACTGTTAATAACATATCACGTGATATGTAAAGTTTAAACTGATTCGCATTTTGTACAGTTAAAGGGACAGGTCCAATGTTAATTGCGAAACGGCTAATTGCAACCATTTCGGAAAATTTCTCTTTACGCTCCATGGTTTATCTATCGCGAAAGTTTGGTAAACTCAAACTATCTCTGTAAGATGTTAATTCCGAATTAATATCAAATCCATTCCCTTAAAGTATCAAAAACTCGTGAAAATTGCCATTATGTAGTACGACAATAAACTTTTACTCAAACCTTTGATTTTCTTCAAACCTTTAAAATGTCCTTTTTTTTATAGTTCCAGCCAGAGCTTAGGGGAAGACCCTTTAATGCCGAAGCACAGCTCAGGATGGTCGGAAGGACAGAAGGAGATGTCGGTGTATGTTCTCCTTGAACTTCTGCGGGTTATAGTCCTGGGGGAACACATTGGATGGTAGATCGTTCCAAAGTCTTGTTGTTTGTCTTGTTGTTAAACAAATTATTTATCTTGAACTTATACAAATAACCCAATCATCATATTTTCGCTCTAACACAGTTAAATATTTGTGGAAAACCTCGTATAACACGGTCACCTACAACATTTGTTCTAACACGGTCAGAAGTTTGCGGAAACTCTTATATAACGCTGAGTTTCCACTAAATCTGTTGAAAACAGTGATTTTGTGGAACCAGGTATGCGCCTAGTTAGAAACCGAATACCGGTTACGAGTCTAAAAACCAAGAAGTAAGATTTATATTCACTAGTGGCCTGAATCTTTTTTAATAGCCGCATACCAATTCAAACCCCTTTTGAAGGATTCGGTTGATGTACAAGATCATAAACCGAAAACAGCAAAAGCTGCAGCTCCACTCTATCAATGGTTATTACGAAAAAATACTGAACCAATTATATTAAAATTTATGATATTCTAAAGACTTTAAAACTTCCCGAGATGTGAAATTTATCACTTCTTTACTTATTCTATGTGAAAAAAATAACATTTATTACATCAATTCTCATATATCGCAAGTATAGACAACAGGGAGACCATAAAACTCATTGTTCAAAAAGCAATATAAATAACATCGTGTTACTGTGATTTATATCCATGCTCTCGCAGATGTATTGAAAATAAAACTTTTCTGGTACAATGCTCCACTCTATCTTGAGTGAAAAAAAAGTTTATGTGAATATTTTACAGGAGGACGTGCACTTACGGAACAATGTACATGAATTTATGCTGCATTATGGCGCATGAGGGACGCAGCATCATTAAATTTGTATACAAAACAATAAAACGAGCAAAATATAGAGCATTTAAAATTCCATGCCCAAAAAATAAGTAATGCAGGCAATAAATGCTGAATGTTTTGTTATTGCGACCGACATTTTTGGTATCTTTTGGCTCCGTGATGGTTATCTTTGGTCGTGCAAAGTTCATTTAGTCTCCAAGCTGATCTATTTAGTTAACATACTTCTCCGTCGAGAGATTCGCTTTTTTTCATTTTCCTTTATTTCATTAAAAAAACGAAGCTAGCAATTTCCCATGCCGCATATATTTACACATATAACCTAAGCACATATCACGTCATCCGCAGGACAAACTATTTTGTTACACAATGGGCAATAGAACTGACGATGGATAAAAAGGACAAACAACTAATAGTAACATGTCCGTCTAAGAAATTTATACAAACAACAAATAATTGCTATGCCACCAACCAGGGTTGCTATTTCACCATCCCCAAAGCTTTGCACCATCTTCTTTGACTCATAATCCAGCTGAAGGTAATAAAAGTCTGGAATAATATTAACATTTCATCTCTACAAATATTTTGCCCTCCCTTAGCCAGACCCCAAGCACGGTCTCCTCGGTTTCCGTTTGTGAGAGATTCCCTTTTTGGCCACCTTACGACTCTTAGAGCATATTTAGACGTTTATTACACCATGCCAGGAGCTATGTGGCCTTACATCAAACATGTAAACCAAAACTGTGTACTTTGTTTCCATGAAATATCCAACAGCTTAAGTCCCTGAAACCATGCTAAAACCCTTCATTTTTAAACCTCATTCTCGTCGTCTGGAAATCTTAGCTACCAACTCGCAGAAGCCTCATTTACAAACACGAAAACATACACCAATAAACGTAGTAAAACGTGTTCTTTGGTCGTGTTTAAAGTTTCAGCTTTCAATTTTTTTTCCAATGTCCTGTCAGCGTTTGTTATTTTCCACTCTTAATAGTATGTTTTTGTTGCCACTTTATTAACACGAATTCTGGGCAAAATTCCAAATACTGAATATGAATAGGTTTTTATTCAGCCAATATTATCGTCCTAATTTATTTACCATATAATGCAAGGCGATTTAACCGCAAAATTTTAAATTGATTGAAATTTTCATTAAAAAAAAACAATTGATTAAAGTAATTACTTGTGTTGCAAAATATTAGACGTTGTTTTTAATTTACATAAAAACTTTTTTTAGAATTACAATTTTTGGTTGCGCCACAATACATCAATTGAGGCGTTAAAAGCTAGAGTGGACGAACCCACATGTCGAAATCGTGAATTTTTTTGTGTTTGAACCACTATTGCGAGTGAGTTTTTAGATAAAAATGTTTGGATGCACAAAAGAACATTTCAACATTGAGTAATAAAGTCCACAGAAATTTTTTTTTCCAAAAATTTACAGTCAATAATAGTACAAAAGTGGAAAAGCTTCAAAAACTCGATTTTGTGGCTTGGTCCACTCTAGCTTTTAACGCCTCAATTTCAAAAATCTTGAATAAATCAGAAATTTGAAAAATTTAAGATGAAAATTTTATTTCTTGATAACAAAGTTTGATTTTATCTATCATAAAATTATGCTTTCTCTATCCTAAAATTACCGTTAATTCGATTTGAAGGGCGCCATTACTCAAATTTTAAAGAAATAACTTTTTTGCCCTACAATTTTTATGTAACTAAAATTTTTATTCCATATTAATTGCAGTGACAAAAAACATATATTTCAGATTATCTGAAAGAATTTTAAACAAAATCAAAGCTGTGGAAAGACCGACATTAATTGCTTGCTATGTAATTAATGCTCATGTTTTATACATCCATTTATGTATTACAACTATTCTTCTACTATTTTCTTTATGGATATATTTTCGAAGCTTATGAACAATTTATTCCTTTTAACCTAAAAAAAACATTTTTTTTTTCAGTTTCAAATGTGTCGATTATGTGCATGAAATATATTTAAAAGCCTTTTATGGTCTGTCAGTGTAAATTGTATGAATGCAAATTGTTAAAAGGTTTTTGTCAAAGTTGCATAGCATAAGACTTTCCCAAATAACAACGGCATTATGGAACAGTTTCCACAACATTTTTCTCCTAATGTAGTTTTAATGGAATGCTAACGTGACTATTATAAAATCACTTGAAAATGGGGCAAAAAATTAATCCACATAACACCATTTCATAAATAAAAATTCATTTATTTTAAAAGGAAAAGTTAAATCGGTTCTTCTTCCGTTTCGTAAAAACTTTTTGAAAATAAAACAATGTCAACTTGAACTTTTAGTGCTTTTCTAAACAAACTGATTCATATTTCAAAATGTCGAATGTGAACAGCATATGACTTTCCTCTGTAATATTTAAAATTTAGAAAAAAAACATAACAAAAGCTATAATTGCCAATCTGGCAATTATTGAAAACCCGTATGGTGATATTGTATTATTCGAAGTTTAAGGGAACAGCGAACAGTTGTATCAAAATTCCACTTTGAAGTTAAACTTTTCAATAAGATTTTTTAAAATTTATTCCAATCAGATTTTGATGTATGGGAGTTTTATGTAGAATCATATCCTAAATAACTTTTGTTCTTGCACTTTTTTGATAGGATGTACAGTTTTTGAGATATTCACAAACAACGTTTTCGTTCGTATGGGGGGTACCCCCCTAATGGTCCATTTTTGCCCATTAACGAACTTAGCCTTGCATTTTACGAAAAACCAATCTGCGCAAAATTTCAAGTCTCTAACTCAATCCGTGCGCCCGCAATCCGCGCCACAGGCGGACGGACGGACAGACGGACGGACAGACGGACGGACAGACGGACAGACGGACAGACGGACAGACGGACAGACGGACAGACGGACAGACGGACAGACGGACAGACGGACGAACAGACGGACAGACGGACAGACGGACAGACGGACGGACAGACGGACAGACGGACAGACGGACGGACAGACGGGTGGACAGACGGGCGGACAGACGGACAGACGGACGGACAGACGGACAGACGGACGGACGGACATGCAAAAATTAATTATTTTTATCATTCTAAACACACTGGTATAATTCATTTTTGTGTGTGATGACGGGATCTTGGTGTTACAAACGATAAGGCAAATTTAATATACCCTTTGGTTTCACCATACGGGTATAAAAATATGTAAAATATATTGTTTCAAATATCTCAAGAACCGTTAAAGATACATAAAACTCGTTTTAATTTCCTTAAAATTCAATTATTTGACGGTTTTTTGTGTCTCTAACGGTTCTCAAAATATTTGAAAAATATTCATTTTTTTGAAAGTCTCTCAAGAACTATCCACTTTTATAAAAAATGTATAGAACCAAATTCAAAGAAAATAAAATTTCCTACATTTTTTCCTTAATCGGCTTTTACGTATATTTAACGGTTCTCGAGTTATTTGAAAAAATATTATGTGTCACATATTTTTTCCAAAACTAAATATTGCAGTGGAAATTTTTGTGTTGATCGCAACTGATATTTTACGTTGTTATCGGATTTAGTGAAAACACCGTTTTTTTTTTAAAAACATATTTAAAAGTTTGAAAATATTCTCTATAAACAGTTGATTGTAATACTAACTCATTTATTACTATGACTAATGCCGATTTAAATATTTTTCTCGAAACTGGCAAGCATTGCAAGAATATTCCTAAATCTGATGACATTTAGAATTCTCAATTTCTTCATTAATTGCATTCCAAATTACTCACAAATCTTCAATTACCAAGAAAACAATTCTGTTTAAATGCTGTTGAATTTCTAGTAAAAAACATAAACCAATTTTACTGATTCTATGCTGCGTTTAAGAATTTTCCATCCAATTAACTAAAATAGACGCGGCAAATTACTGCAAAGCAGTCAGGCACAGACAGCAAAATAGACAGACTGAAATAAACCCATCCACAGAATACTCTGGATAGACAATTGCACAAAAGAAAATTGTTTTAACTCTATATATATTCCGCCACAGTGAAACACTAGAAAGAGTGCATTTCCTTTTCCTTGTTACGTGTAACAGAGATACAGATATATAGATATTTATTGCATCTACTAATATATGTATGTATATTCAAGTTTCCTTTCTAATTGTAAATTGGCTGAGTTGAGCTTTTCTCTCGTTGATTTCATTTTGGTTAAATAGACCAAAATATTTGCTTGATTTGCGATTGTGGTAATTTTATAAAATACTGTTTGAAGTTTTTTTTAAATGAATATCCCGTCATTCAAAAATTAAATGGTTTTAAAGAAAAAAATATAAACAAATGATGCGGAATATAAGTTAGGTATAATAATTATAAATTACTACTACTTAACAAAGGTTTTTAGTACAATGCGTCCATAAAATATTACACCCATAGATAAATTGATATTTGAGTGTGCATTTTTGACTTAAAATACGAAAAGTTTTATATAAAAGCTAATATTTAATAAACAGCTTTCAACATTTCCTCCCACTGGTGATCATACTAAAGTGATACGATTCCACTCCTTTTCTACGAATAAATGTATTCCAGACACGCCTGATAAAATGTGCCGCAAGCAAAACTGTTTTTAATTTCCTTGAAAAACACGTATATCTTTATATTGAGGGGGCAGAGCCATGCAAAGGTAAGGCATCACTCGGAGCAAAACTAGGGCTGGAATCATGTATCTCGACGCGTCTCTGTCTTTCAACTTCGACGCAGCTTTTGAGTCTTGACTTCGCTATATCAGCAGCTTCAAATTTCCTGGAGTGACAGTCAGAATCACGTTTCGATTCATAGTGACGATTCAGCGAAATTTCAAGCTGCAGATGTGGCGAAGTCAAGAGTTAAAAGCTGCTTCGAAGTCGAAAGACAGAGACGCGTCGGAATACATGATTGGTGCCCTGTATCTTGCATCCCATTTTCTCTTTTTTTAAAATAAAGTGATAAGAATGATTTTTCATGTGCATAGAAATTTTGGAAGATCGATTAGAGGAAAAATTTGAAAATCTAATTTCAGATATTCCATAATTTTGTACTGAAATCCGCCGCAGGAAAAAAAATTTTGCAGAGGAGGCATAGTTTTTTCATATAACTGTACCACTGGTGGAAATACACCAGTTAGGAGCTCCATATCGCCTCAAGGACCATCGTTCGCCCCCCCCCCCCCCCCCCCCCCCCCCCCGCTCCTCTCGCATTGCGGGTGTATGCTCCCCTAGTTACGCCACCGTTCTCCCAGATGAGATTTTTTCTCGGAAAATTCGAGGTAGACGATAATCACGTTATCCTTACAGGACCTTCCGCTATCCTTACAAGAACGAAATGGTGAAAATATTATATTGTCATCGGAGTTACCTATGTGTGCGAAGTTTCAAGTCAAGTGAAACTGGGTCAAAATTAGGTTACAAGATTTTACCCTGACAAACAGACACGAAAGCAAGGTAAATGAAAGCTTTTGAAAAGAAAAATTATGATTGTGGTGCAAGCAATTTTCACTTTTTCACCACCGAATGAAGGTAGAGCTGATAACGGATGAACATTATCAAAAGGAAGTCAAAAATATATACCGAAAATTTCATCCTTTTAGCACTTATTTGGTCATTTCAGGATAAATTTATTGTTGTGTCGGGTCATGTGTCAGATACTTTACGAAGCGAGGTATATCACATTCCCATGGCCATCGAGTCCTTGTCGCACTCATCCTTCGTTGTCATTGTATACCAAAAATTTCCTTTCCATATTGAATGAATGTAACTATAAACTACTATATTAATGTATATCCATCTATATATCTAAAGGATATTGCGGCTATCTTACGATTTGAGTTTTAGTTTCACTTCAGTTTCGGTTCGGTGTTTTTTTTCTCTCTCTCTCGTTGTGTTCTTTTTGCAACAATATATTACATGTATGCCAGTGCCACTTTCTTTTATTGACCACTTGAGATTTGATATCACTTCATAAAATATGTGCGCACATGTTGAAAGTGTCCTTGGCGTTTACTTGTGCTCTAGAACTAATAAAGCGCTTTTTGTTGTTTTATGACCGAACAAATTGCGACCAAACTAAATTTGATAAAGTGGCTGAGTTAAGGTTCCAAGTTCCGTCTGCTTCTGTTTCTACTGCTTCTGATATCCTCTATAGCTTGGATCATATGGAACAAAGCCAAAAGCATAATAAAGTCCTGCAAATTGGGATTGTTCATCTCTTAAGAATGTGTTAATGCTATTAAAGATGGCTGAAAAGGGGGTGAAACCATCCACAAAACGAGACGAGGAATTGTAAAAAGGATGAGAATCACTAGTACTAATAATAAATACGGCCCAAGAAGGAAATCGTAAAAGGACATTCTGTAATTTTTGTTAAGTTTTCTCCATCTTTTTTTTTTCTGCGGTCACCATCGTGCCGAGTTTAATTTTATACTTAAGGGTTTTAATAGATAGTGATATGTGGTTAGTATAATAGACTTTGTTTAAAGAAAAACGTAGCTTAATCCACCTAGCAATGAGATATCCGCTGCTTACGTAAATAGATCCCATCTAGAAATTTTCCAGGGGTAAAGTCAACAAAAAAATTTTTTTTTGTGGAAAAAGATACTCGACATCTTTATACTTAAAAAAAAACTTTTAAATTTAAAACAAATAAAAATTAACAGGTGTCAAAAATTAATATTGCTTCGGAAAAATTCCATTTTTTGGAGAATAATGGGCCACAGCTGACACCACCAAAAATAGATAGTTTGTGTATTCTTGTGTCGCAGCGTTTTAGCACACTGATTCACGCTGCATTGTGAGTGGTTCTATAAAAAAGCACTATATTTAAGGTAGAACCAGAAACATACGTCCGTACGTCCGCCATGCGTCCGTCACGTTGACAGTTCGATGCGGTCAAAGTAAAATCAACAGGCTGCTATGAGTACTCCCCTAATAATACGTTTTCCGATGCGGCAACCGTATAGAGTACGTCGACTTTCTACTTTTACATGCGGCAACGCACGGAAATGTCATTTCGCAAAAAAGTTTGGTTACGATTTAAGCAATTTAAGTATAGATCAAATTGAAAGTAATTATTTCGACGATAAACTAATAGAAGAAGTGCAAAAAAAGTGAAGAAGAAGTGATTCGTTGCCGTACCCAACTGTCACCGCATAAAACTGTCTACCGGACGGACGCATGACGGACGCATCGACGTACGATTCAGGTTCTAGCTTTAACTTTCGACACGACGTATCGTACAACGATTTCAGTGTGATTTCATTTTTATTTAAGGAGTGTAAAAACCACTTTTTTTAAGCAATATAAAGAACCAAGAGTTTTTTTTTAAATCCAGGGGGGGGGGGGAGGGGGCACGGCTCTATAGAGCGGTTTTCGAGAAAAAAAGATTGTATAGTTTCAGCCAGAGCCTAGTACCTTAGATGGATTTTCAATATTTAAAAAATTATTATTTATTTCAACTCTACAAAACATATAAAAAAAATCCTTGAAAAAATGGTATTCAAAAAACATGAAAAAAATAAGAAATGATAAACATCACTTTATTGTTTCACTCCCATTTACGTTGTCAACAAGCACGATAATAAATTGAACCATTCCGAGCAAATAGGAGTTCTTATCGTACTTCTAAACTCAACATTTTCTCTGCCGTGTATAGAAATTTTCTCCTATTTCTCAATTCGTCCAGATCGTGGATCCAATTTAGGTAGAATAGTGGCTAAATGTATAGTCAAAAGTCTGATACCTCAGCTTATTATCCTTTTCTATTTTACGTTGGTAAACTTATAAAGTTCACCAGGATAAAATACACAATCATTTCGTATTTAAATAATTCCATTTTCGTTTACCGCTTCTCCGCTTCAATTAAAATAAATTTTTGCCAGAAGATTAAAATTTTATAAATTTTGTCCCTTTTTACCTTCGCAAAATTGTTGAGAGTCGAGGTACAATCGTCCCGACCCCAAGTCACTCTACTTGTTATTCAAAGCCTACAGAAACTTGTCTTTCTAAGCTAGATAGAGGCGGAAATCAACTTAGGACCCATCATCGATGCAGGACCTGTTCAGTTTCCAACCCATACAAGATGTTTGGAATTGCTATGTGGACGCAGGAATAGAGTCTCCATATTCTCTGGAATATTGCTCTGGTCCCTAAAGGCAATATCTGAATATACGAGTCTATCATGAAATGATTCAACGTTATAAACGAGCACCAGGTCCTATCCGAAACACAACAACGAGACAGAGTTGTACACAACCCTTCTAAATAATTTAACATAAAAAATATCAAGGAGAGCATCCCCAGCTATACCAGCCAACATCAAAACAGCATTTTAGAAATGTGTATAGAAGCTAAACGCTTCTGAAAGGGACATAAATTCAATTTTTTTGCGTCGTCTTGTTCATTTTAAAGCGCTCTGCCTTTTATGGTTTTCCGCTAATTAATATCCTTTCAACTCATTAATTTTCATTATCTTTTATTTTCGACATTATTTCACCGGGGAATAGCGGTGAACATCAAGTGCGTCATTGTAATATCTCGAAAGGATATATTCGGGCGATGGGGCTTTTCTAAAGATCCTCTTAAAATTTTATGCTTGGCAATAATAAATTAAATGTAGCAACAAGAAATTTAGAAGTTAGAAATGTGTGGCTGTCACAGTCGACTTGAAATTAACTTAATACTTGAGCATAACTAATAAAATACCATCAACCATACTTGAAAAAATCCATAAGAAAGGATATAAATTCCTTTCATTAAATACTCCAGTCGCGGTAAAAACTGTTTCCGGCTTTATTAACATTAGTAGAAGTAAAGTGCTTTTTTGGTATCTCTTAAGTACAAATTATAATATGAGTATATTGCGAGAGGTCACTAATCTGAATGTAAATTCCTAATTTAGAATATCTACCTAAACATTAAACCATTACCTAAATATTTCTAAACATATCTCAGGAATTTCACATTATTTTTCAATAACTTTGACTTTTCTTTTTAAAAAATGTAACTAAAAATCAATTTGAACAACATAACTTTATCCACCTAATGGTCAAATGAAACCTTTCTTACATAATGAAACCTTTCTTACATAATGAAACCTTTCTTACATAATGAAACCTTTCTTACATAATGAAACCTTTCTTACATAATGAAACCTTTCTTACATAATGAAACCTTTCTTACATAATGAAACCTCACTAAGAAAAAGTCGTCGACTTGCGTATGCCGTAAAATTTAGCATATTCTAGGCAAGCGTTCACCTGCATTAGTAAAAGTAAAACCAGTGGCGGATTCAAAAATTAAACTTGCAGCAAGTAAAGTAGGGTGTAAGGAGCTACACCGGTTGACTTAAAATATGTATTTCAAGGATGTAATGTTATGTAATGGATAACTCCGTCTGCTTCACAGAACTATATAACATAGAACAACTGTCACCATACAAAGCTCTGCTGTAAAATGGTCCCAAAAGTATTTCCCTCTTTATCGTACTTGAACGCATCCACTGAACTGTATAAGGTCGCGAAATTCAAATTTAGTTTGCCGCGAAATTCAAATTTCACAAGTTTGAGACTAACTTTAGGCGCAAACAAATAACTTTAGGCGCCAACACCATTCCGAAAGTCTATTTTCCTTTGACAGCTCACGGTTTAAACGAGAGGAGTATATTTATTTTCATACGGTTATCTTGCTCTTACTTGCCTCGTTTTGATTCACTGAACTGTATTGAAATGGGACCATTTGAGACAGCAAATCGAGCGATCTAGTATATCTATGGTCTGCCTGCTACAATCAAAAAGTTGACTTGAATCAGCTTTATTGTTTTTCTGAGTGCTCGTATGATGAAAGTTGGATGTGACATTTACTTTAAGAATCGATCCTTCGCGAAAATGGTCAACAACTCACCATTCAATCTACGTTTTTTTCTTAAATCCTAAAATCTCTTTAAAAAAAAGGTTCAAGAAAAATATTAACTCCCATAAATTCAAGCATTTGGACTGCCTAACCTTTTGTTGTTTAAATATAATGAAAACCGTTGACTAATAAATTATAGATACTTTAACAGAATTGAAAAGAATGGTTTGAAATAACATAAATTTAGAATTGTTCTTTATGATCAGGAAATTACTTCTAATTTTCGTAGCCGAAATCGTGAAAAGTTGAAACTTAAATTGATGGATTGGCTGCAATTTAACTCTGATACGAAAAGTCCTTTAGCTTTACAGTTTGATACAGGAAAATGGTTTTCGTACATTTCGGTTTTAGAGTGTGTTTTTTCCTATATTTATTTTTATCATAAGTATGGCATAGCATATCATATATACGAGTATTTGCTATGAAGTTGAAAGGAATAAAAATAAAAGGAGGGCGTCTATACTAAACAGCTTTCGGAAGTGTCTAACCATATTTTATCAGAAGCCTTGGCGAAAGCCTAAAAACTCATTTGACAAGATTATTTATAGGATTTCTGTTTTTGTTGGAATCTTTCTCATTTTATGCCATAAACGGCCTTTAGTCTTGCCGTTGTTCTGGCTGTCGGGAATAAACATTTTCTTCTTCTTCTTTTGCGGCCTGTAATAAATAAATCGCACTCTTTATTGCGTTCTACTGTTGATTTTTTCTCTTATTTCATACAATAATAAGTAGACATTTCTCTATACCAATATATCTTATAGTATATATGATTTTGGGTTGTTTTTTTTTATATTTGGATTATTGCTATTACTACTGTTTGTGATGTTGGGGCTACTCTTATGTTCCAATGTTTCGTTACTCTCTATGTTCTGCAGCACCCAAAGGACGAGCTTTTTTTGAAATGTGTGAACCGTTTGTTCACATAGAACATAAATTCACATTAAAACTGAAATGCTTTTGATATCCAGCATAAGCGCGTATACGAAGAAAAACGAGAATAAATGAAAAAAATAAACAACAGCAAAATATAGAGATATGTGTACACAGTTTGGCCAGCCCTGCCCTCTCATTCGTCATTTCGCTTGGCCCTGCTTAACCTCGCTTAGATCATTTTGTTTGGCTTTGGTTTGCTGTGCCATGCCTTGATGGTATTTAGCTAAATCCCCTAAACTAAGAAATAAGAGCCTTTGTCCAATCGTTTTGTATGAAAGGCTAGTAAAACCCTCTATATGGGTTGTGCTTGTGATTTATTATCATTTATTATAAGTTCTTTTTTTTTCTTTTCCAAGATATTTTTTACTTCTTTGTACCAGAGATCCTTTTTTGCTGTAATTTTATTGATAAGTCAGAACTGTTCTGAGGGCCAATCCAATGGTTTCGTCATTTTCCATTTGTTATATTTCTGTCACACAAAATGAAAGGCCTTTTTTCATCTAATGAAAATATTCCAATTCTCTGGACAAAAAAATAAATCGCTTCTAATTCGAATTTCATATTTTTTGAACATATAAAATGGAATATATTTACAACTGAATGTATAAAAATTTTGCTGATTAGATTTTGGTAATCGGAAAAAAAATTTATTTACATTGGTTACCGGAAATAGGAAGGAAAGCCCCCGAAATTTGGGGTTTTCCTTATTGAGAAAATCAGCTTTGGTTTTCATTTAAAAAAAAATCTTAACATGTATTTATACGCAGTAAGAAGATAAAAAATCAATTATAGTTAAATAATAAACAGCGAAGTATATCCCTGAAATTCGATTAAATACGCCTGAAAGTAGGCAAAAGTTACTAGAATTGAAAATATAGTGAAATTTCGTACTTTTGAGTACAAAAAATGCTTTGATGCAAGGTCATTTTTTCGGCTTTTGAACAGATTTTCGGGAATTCTACAGATACTTGACAAAGAATTCTAAAACAGAGTTCCATCTTAGGGCGGTTGAGAAAATACGGAACACTTTTAAGCGGATGGGAAGATTTGTGGGATAGTATGACAGTGAAACTAAGTCCTTCCAAAAAATCACGAAAATTTGTGAGCGGCTAATATGATTTATCTAATTTACAACATCTAATATGCTACTGCATGAACCATTATTTTAAATTTATTATTTTTTTATTGCAAACATTCAAAGCATCCCGAA
Organism: Chrysopilus asiliformis; assembly: GCA_964034945.1. NCBI lineage: Eukaryota > Metazoa > Arthropoda > Insecta > Diptera > Rhagionidae > Chrysopilus > Chrysopilus asiliformis. Next base: position 9,228,204 of record OZ035960.1, read on the forward strand.
TGCCCCATTTCGATGCGATTAAGAAAAAGTTTTGTAATAAATGTCACATGAGGTTTATGCATGGCTTTTATAAACACTATATGTAGAAAACATGTAATCCAGCATCCGGGCAATCGACCTAGCCAACATGAAAAACAACAGCATGAGTATATGAAATTTTAAGGTAAAAAATAAAAAGCGTTTTTTATCCATATTCTGATATGCCGAACAAAAAGGTTTTCCATGTACTCTAATAAGCCAGCCTATATCAATTCTTCAGGAATATGCTTCCCATATATGAAAGCTAACAAAAATATATTTTCTCATATCATTTGCCAAGAGAGCAAATGAAACTGCAATTTTTATAGACGAAAAGTCGCAGATATAAAATAAATGACGGTGATATGAAAATATACTCACATAGAACGAAGGATATAAAAATTGGTATATTTTTTTGGCAGAGGGAAAAAGTTGCATTAAATCGAACGTAGCATCAGAAAGTCATAAAGTATGAAATATGTTGGGGCCACCCAGCAAAATATCTGTTTTCCAGATAGCGCCGCCGACCCATCGGGTGTAACAAACCAATCTATTTTGGCTCTAAATAAAAGGCAGGAGATGGAGACTGACACTGTATGCTCCCGAATGAGGCTTTTGAAACTTCACCAATATCGCGTCGGTTCGTTATGCTGGGCAGTACATATGCAGTAGCATCAGTTTCAGCGGAGTAGAAAATACCAAAAATCTCTTCCCATCCTCACACTCCTTCCACCCACATCTGTCATAATGTGATATGGCAGAGTACTTGGCAAAATGTTTCCAGTTTATTAGGTTTGATCTTGGCATGGCAGTAAACATCCCCAATTCATGGCAGTTCAATTTCTTTTGCCTCACCGATGAAAAATTCTCTTTATGGTCGCTATACGCCCTCTTTGTTCCGCCAAACTTTGTACTCGATCTTCCCCAATAAACATCCTTGCAGTCCAAAGGAATGATGAGGCGCCGCAACAGTCCTAATACTTACACCAATATCCAGCACCCCTAAAGCGGCGGTTACGGTTGAAAATTGGAGTGGATGACATCGACAATACTACCCCCTACCGATATATGTATGTATGTTGCCTACCACCTAAACGGATCCAACAACCCATAGAGAAGAGGGGTAAGAAGATTGAATGATCAGTATGTTTTGTACTGCATACTACGGAAATTTATACGTGCAAATACGGTGCCAGAATATACATTTCCATTCAGATTTACAGGCCGCAAAAAGTAAGAAAATGTCGTCGACTTGTTTGTGGTGTGTTGTGAAAATAAAGTGTTCACCATTTGTCATTCCGGGGGAAGTTATGAAATTCTCAAGTCGCTATTTGTTTGTTGTGCCAATTCCTGGAAATGAGTTTTTCGTCTTGAAATTGAAATTTTTATGCACCAGCTTGCCAGTTTGATATCTCATGCCGGGGTCTCTCATTTCAATGTGTTTTCAAATAAACGAATATAGAATGTTTTTTTTTTTGTTTTGAATTTTTCCTTTCTTTTCCAAGGAATACAAACTGACTTTCTGATAGTACTGATGATGTACGAGTGAATTTTATTTTTTTTACGGTTGAATTTCCTTGGAGCAACAACGGTACGACTTGCAAAACTTCTATATTATACCATTTTATTTTTTTCTGTTTCTTTTTTCTTTAAATTATGAGTAAATTGAGTTCCATTCATGCGACAATAAACAATTTATTGATTTTTCGCATTCAGTTCTCTTTCAACTCGATAACAAATAACATTTTTCAATATAGAAACTTTATCGTAACTCCATTTCGAAAATTATAGTTCCGAAAAAAATACCAGAAATATTATAATAGAAATTGATGTAGAAAAGTGAAATTCAGTAATTGAATTTTGTATTTATAACCGGTTCATCAGAAAGTGAATCTTTGCAATGGATTTATGTTTTATAAGTCCGGTATTACACTTGGCGTATTTAAGCCGGCAACTTTTGGGCTTAATAAGCCAATGTGCTTACATTTGTGGCTTAAATAAGCCAATCTTGTTTGCAAATGCTACACAAGTTTACATGTGTATGTGTTGACTCAAACCATTGAAATTGCTGCTGCTCATATACTTCCCAAGATCTTTACCTGCTGACGGTCAGAACGAAAATGATTTCTGCCTACTACTTTTCCCAAACCGGTTCACACGCTTTGCATGTATGCAGATTGTCGATAAGCCATGATTTCGAGTGGCAACTTTTCCCTCCTCAGTCGTTTCTCCCGAAAATCGGCTTAAGTAAGCCCGAAAGTTGCCATGTGTAATACCGCGCTAAGTCTTTTGTATGAGTTTTTTACAATGTGGCAAAAGTAATTACAAACATAACAAAAGCTATAATTGCCAATCTGGCAATTATTGAAAACCCGTATGGTGATTTAAGTGAACAGCGAACAGTTGTATCAAAATTCCACTTTGAAGTCAAATTTTCCAATAAGATTTTTTAAAATTTATTCCAATCGGATTTTCATGTATGGGAGTTTTATGTAGAATCATATCCTAAATAACTTTTGTTCTTGGACTTTTTTGATAAAATTCACCGTTTTTGAGATATTCAGAAAAAAAGTTTTCGTTCGTATGGGGGGTACCCCCCCCCCCCTAATGGTCCATTTTTGTCCATTAACGAACTTAGCCTCACATTTTACGAAAAACGGATCTGTGCAAAATTTCAAGTCTCTAGCTCAATCCGTGCGCCCGCAATCCGCGCCACAGACAGACGGACGGACGGACGGACGGACAGACGGACGGACGGACATGCTAAATTCAACTTTTTTATCATTCTAAACACAATGGTGTAATTCATTTTTGTGTGTGATATCGGGATCTTGGCGTTACAAACGGTAAGGCAAATCTAATATACCCTTTGGTTTCACCATACAGGTATAAAAAGTGGAGAATATGAGTTTTGCAATTAGACCACTCAAATATCCTACTACCTACTTTTCCCTGCTATAGAGGGAAAATATGGTGCTCATGACGGAGACCGACTCGAAAACGGTGGCAGATAGAAACTTTCTGATCAGTATGAAATCCGTTTCAGACAAAATTATGAGGATGTCCGTGCATCTGTTTGTCGGACCGCCGGTCTGTCCGTTGTACGTATCTTAGATAACTCGAGAACGCGTTGAACGAGGAACTTGAATTATTTTATGGGTAAGTTTTACCAAAATCTTAGGTTTCTTTCAACTGTTGGAAAAGTAACGTTAGCTATAGATATAAAGGGTACCGCCGCTTCTGGGAAATTCTTACATTTGATACCGAATATCGATAAAAACATACGTTGATACAAATATGGTATAAAAAAATTGTGATAAACAAAAGTTTGTTCATATAAATCGTTAAATATTTAACCGTGTATACAGAAAAACAAGATAAAATGCTAAACTATGGAATATCATTAAAAAGAGGTCGTAACAGTAAACATTCATTTAAAAACTTTTTAAAAAGTGTAGTAAAGCCTTCAGTCCCTAGACGTATTACAGATGAATAGGCGTTGGTTTTATTCAATACTGCCCATCATACATAAAAAAATCGAAAATAATAGAGATACTATGAAAAAAGAATTTTATTATGTCCTTTTATTCGTTTCCTTATTATCATAAAATTCAATACATCAAAGCTTTTCGGTTTTGTTATGTTTTCTGACACTAAAATATAAACTGTACAAGTTTGTCATATAAAGGCAAGTACATACAATTAAACATATACTCATACAAGTATCTATAAATTGTGTAGATACATTTTTATGTATACGAATATATATTTTTCGTGGGCAATATGATGCTATGGCCAAAAATTGGGGTGTAACAAGACTTTCGCATTAGGTTACCCTTCCACTTATACCAATAATAAGCTATTCAAGATGTTTAGGAAAGGCCGACCGTCTGAACGGAACAAAACTGTCAAACACATATGTCACGTCAAGCATATACGAGAATAAGAAACGAGTGTAGTCTAAGGATATCATTAGAATCAAATCAACATTCATATTAGGGTCGAGGTTTATCTGAAGGACATTTGATTTCAATTGAATACTTATGTCAAGCCTTTGGGCGATTTTCTATTCTATATAGACGATTGTATAGATATTTTCATTCTATAACTATAGAATCTATAGATACTCCCAGAAAACGATGAAACGAATCTAATGTTAAAAGCAAAAGGAAAGAAAAAAGAAATTCGATACCAAAAATATGCACAAGCTCTACACTTTTATTTCATCTATACATTCATGAATATATATTTTTTTTATTTCTCTCGTTTTTGGTATTTTTCCCTTCATTATTTTACTTTATTATTCTTTTTTTTCAATTTGCGTATTTATTTATATGTTTTATATATTTTTCTCTTTATTTCCTTATTCGCTCTAGCCCCCAATTGAGCCCAGGGATATATTATAATTTGATGCCTTCTTTCATTAAAATGTGCCCCAAGATGGAAATGAAAAAAAGAAACTCTTTGATCAAAGCTGAACATCCTTGGGGATTGTCATAAAAAAAATACGAAATAAGATTTTGAAAAACGTCATAATTTTGCCATGGATATCATTCCTAATATGAAATTTTAGATTGCGTTGTACTAGTCGCACATTTTCAAATTCAAATACCTAACTTCACGGATACAAAAAAATAGATTTTATCTTTGTTTCTATGGAACGCCACGAAAGTCACAAATAATAAAAGATGAAACAATTATCAGTACAATTTCCTCGTAGACATGTTTTACTTCACTGGAAAAACAGAATTATGTGTTTCTTATATGATTTAAAACCACGCAAAAAATAGAAATATATAAAATATCTGTTGAAAACAATTTTCTTATGTCTGTTCTAAGAAAATGCTGCGAAAATTTAATAACGAAATATGATCTTTTCTATGGAATTCACATTTTATACAGTAAGCTCAAGTTGTTTATTACCACCAATAACAAAACAATATTTTTTCTACTTTTGTTTCTACGATATCCTGTAAAATTTTAATAAAGGCAAATCCGAAACCAACAAGTAAATTAAAATACAAATCCTGGACTTGTTGAGAATCAAATCTATTTCCAATTTAAAGATTTAAGAATAATAAAGAAACTTGAGCATGGCTTAAAATTGTTAGCTTACAAAATATTGTAAATATTTACAAAAAAAAAATTTTAAAAAATAGAAACTTTTTTACAGGAGAAAAGTTTGAGCGTTGTGTGTTAAAAATTAAAGCTTTTCATTTTTTTATTACATGTTTGTATTTACTGTATTTACTGGTTCAAAACTTGTAATTTTGTTTTGATGGACTTGATTTAAAACTTTGGACATTTACGTACAAATTTCCTGATGAAAATACAATATTTATAATGCATAGATAACGAAAACTAACGTAATGGCGGTTGTCAAAAGGCTGGAATCTAATAATGGCGTAATGGTGGTTTTCAAGAGGCTGGAACAAAGAAGGACAAATTAATAGCCTTTGGCGCGTTTCGTATGAGAAATAATTTCGTATGCATTCTTTTTTAATAAAAACTTTTTTTTTAAAAAAAATTTTTTATTTTTTTTATTTTTTTTATTTTGTTCTTTTTAGTCTTCGAATATATATCCTTACATTTGAGATGTCCTTACAGGCTTTTTAACTTGAGAATCGTATTCAGCGACCCCAAAAACCCCCAGAATAGATTTTTTTCCGGCAAATTTGGAGAAAGGGATAATCACGTTATCCTTACAGGACCTTCCGTTATCCTTACAGACTTTTTAATGACAGATTCGGATTCAGCGACCTCAAAAACCCCCAGAATAGATTTTTTTCCGGAAAATTTGGTGAAAAGGATAATCACGTTATCCTTACAGGACCTTCCGTTATCCTTACTGACTTTTTAATGACAGATTCGGATTCAGCGACCCCAAAAACCCCCAGAATAGATTTTTTTTCCGGAATATTTGGAGAAAAGGATAATCACGTTATCCTTACAGGACCTTCCGTTATCCTTACAAGGACGAAGTAGTGAAAATATTGTATTGTCATCGGACTTATATAAGTGTGCAAAATTTCAAGTCAATCGGACAAGTGGAAGTGGGTCAAAATTGGGTTGCAAGATTTGATCTGACAGACAAACAGACACGAAGGCAAGCTAAATAAAAGCTTTTAAAAATGAGTTGGTGTCTGTCTGTCTGTTCCTCTTTCACGCAAAAACGGCTGAACCGATTGACTTGAAATTTGGCATAGATGTTCGTCGGGGGTTCAGACCCAACAAAGACCCATTAAAAAGTAGCCCGAGAGGTGGGGGGAGTAAGGGGAGTGGATAAAGTGTTTTCGAAACTTAGCTCTTTCAGTGTTAAACGCGCTGGCGTAGGCCGCGTATGATTCGAGGCCGAAGGCCGAGGAGCCGGGAGAGGCCGAAGGCCGACTTGTGGGCGTAGGGTGAACCGCGAAGCGGTTCGGGGCGCAGCCCCTAGTATAAAATAAAAATGATTTGTCTTGCTTTTATTTCTGATACACAATGTTCGAAAACTTTTTTTTTTTAAATCCAAAACAAAACAACAAAAAATTTGAAGTCCTTTAAAAAATAAAAGGACTGTTTTTGCAATTTTGAAATCCTGTAATTTGCGAAAATCTTGACTTCCACAAAACCCCAAAATTACCATTCGTGCAAATCCGGGACAGATTACCGGTGGAGAGTGGGGCAGAAGAAAGAGGAGGCGAAATATGAAAAAAAAAATTGACTGTCGAAATTTATGGGGAAGATTTTTAAAGCTGGATTAGATGAAAGAGGATTTGTTTCATTTTTTGTCTGTGGTTATATAAAAAACGGTTATGGTTATTTTATGTTTAGAAAACACAACAAAAATTGCGCCCCACGTACAAGAAAAATGCGCTAGAGGCAGTAGTTTTTGGATTTCGATGTCAACTTTTTCAGTAGTTAACGAACTACAAAAATCTAGTGTCTCCGGGACAAAAGTTTAGTTTACGGGACGCCGAGACAACATACCTTACGTTAGGTTTAGATCCAGGACTATTCCGGACAGGACTATTCCGGCCAGGACGTATGGTCACCCTGCCAAAACTCTAATTCAATCTTTGAAGATTTTGTCAAATAGCAAATTAAAAAAATAATTACAAGCTTTTAAAAAGGGTTGCATGCCTTTATATAAAAGCGGACTTGTAAATGTTTTTCAAACAAAAAATCGTCACATTTGTTGGAATTCTGGAGAAACGTTTTTTTTTGTTTTTCATTTTCTTTGGATCCTATAAGAAATTGAATTGAAAGGAAGAGATTTATGAGTTGAATTAAGACTTTAATCGTTTTCGGGTTGCGTCATTAATGTTTTCCAAATTGACAATTAATGGATTTATATGGAATTTTATCATAATACCAAATAAGGGCTAAATGAAATGAAAATGTTTTTCTAGCGTTGTTGCTTAACGTTAATATGCTTATGATTCATGCTTAATATCATTCATTACAAGGCGAATATAATTCACAAAATGACATAAAACCGAAAAAACAAAAGGAATGAGAATCGTCGAATGGGGAAAAAAATTATAATAAATACAATAAATACGCTTAGCCCGTATATAGCCATAGTCTTATGGCCATGTTCTTAGCATTAACGTTAGGTTTAGATCCTGGCCGACCGACTATATCTACAGTCAATTCGGCTAATCATCAGTTCCATTTATCATTATTAATAAAATTCTCATCTGGTGCTTGGTACGTTTAGGACTTAGTTGCTATAAGAGATGAATGCCTTCTCCATTTATCTCGAAAATTCATCGCCTTCCCAAATGTCTTGATCTTTTCCTTGATTAATAAAAGCGGCGATGAATGAAAACATGACTTTCCCAAAAACGAAAATTGTATAAATGCTATACGAGTCATATAAATACCCCATCTCAGAAAACAAAATTCCAAAAATTATACATAAATATATACTCGTATATATTGGTTTTATATAGATCATATTGTTGTAACTTAACTATCAACGATCCTTGTAAAAGGATAAAAGTGTACAATGGGACCGATGCTGATGCGGCTACCGAAGCCCATAGAACACTAGATGTATTAATTCTTGGTGAATCGAAATTATCCTTGCAAAATTTGTATGTGAATACGAATATTCGTATAGTGCCTAATACTGATGGGTATAACGATAATATTATAATCATGGTTACGCGTAGATACATACATATATATATATATAAAGTTATTCATATAACGAGTATGCGAGGGATCTTTAATCGGATTGAAATGTTGTAATTATCCTAATGAACGGCGCCCGGGATGATAAATTACACGTTCCTCTGACGATAATTTCTTCCACTAGTATCCTATTTTACTCGTATTCTATTTGATTTTTTTATCGTAGATTTTCTTTTTTCCCTTCGGTCGTCCAACAAGGTCTTAGATCTTATACGATCTTATATTGTGTTATACAATGAACGAAAGGGATACTAATTACTTAATCAGCAGAATGAATTTGAAGGTGCGGGTATGTTTTCCTTGAAAAGAATGGATTAAGATGGGATGTCTGGGAATTTAACCACCGATTTGCTAAAATCGTGTAAATGTATTCTTTTTTAGTTAGGATTTCCATTGGATCTTTTTGTAGTTTTGAAAATCGAATTAATTTTCTTTATTAGAAGAAGCTTATTTTCCCTACACGGTTAAAGTTTTAAGAATTTATATGAACAAATTTTTGTTTCCAATATCTTTTACACCAAATTTGTATCAACTCGAATGTTTTAATCGACATTTGGTGTAAAATGTCAAAACAACAACAACAACAATTTTGATCAATTTTATACCAAACATTTATCAAATTTTTACATTTGATACCAAATGTCGATGAAAACATGCGACTTGATACAAACTCAAATTAAGCCTATTACAAAATGTCTTAAACTTTAACAGCCTTATTAATAAACGTTAGTTAACTTTTATCAATGGTTTACGCAGTGGATAACTCGAAATTCTTATTAATAAAAATTTTTAAGATTTAACTGACGTTAGTTAACTCTCTGTTAGCTAACATACCGATTCCCTCGAGTTAACGAGTTGATAACTCTTGACGGCACATAACTCTTGCAATAATGACTATAAGAAACAACGATCCATTAAAAAAATGCAATTTATGTTATTATATTATATTATCTTATCACTTGAACACCACTTTTCTGATCGCTTTCCTTCAATTTTTAAATTTTCCACTTTTAATTACTTTGCAGTGAATCACAATTAAAATAAAAACATTAATTTCACTCCTATTTTAATATTGTCTCCAAGGAAACGGATTTAAAAAACCAAAATATGACTTATTTTAATATCGTCTCCAAGGAAACGGATTTAAAAAACCAAAATTTGACTTAAATGTAAAAGATTTTCGTATTTTTTGGTACAATTCGGCACAAGGGTTGCCGTATTCCAGCTAAATTTTTAAATAAAATACGAGTTAGCTATTATATGGAGGAAATTTTTTTATTAATAAGAATAGTTATCTAATGGATAAGTTTGCTATCTCGGAGTTAGTTAGCACATGAGTTATCTCCGTGTTAGGGATTTTTTATTAATAAGGCTGTAACAATTTATAAAATTAATATGAAAAAAAATATTTTCTGGATGTTTTATAAAATATCAAAATGAAACTACAAATAAATGTCAACCCACACGCAAATGGCATTTGTTTAATTAAAGACTGTGTAGTAGACCATCCATAAAAATGTGGACATAAAACGTCCTATCAAATTTTTATTTTTTGGTTCCTTTGTTATTTGTCATTCAGAGGGATTTTCTCTAGTGTTTTACCAGGAATCTGTCAGTTCTCCTTGTTATAAAAGCATCAGACCTTTCCCAGTCACTAATGAAGAGCAAAAGTAAAATATGAAAGCACAGAAACTCTGGTAATGATGGTTAAAACATGGAAAATCATCCTCAAATAAACTGAATGGCTTTGGAAAATTTTTTTTTTAATTTTTTATAACAGAAAGGAAATAATAGACAGAAACTTTATTCTGGTTCAATCAGGATAACTGAAATATTCGGTTTGTGTCTATTGACGTCAAAATATTCATAAATGTTTTTTCACAGCACCATATACACAATATAATTTAATTGAAGTTACTAATGACCATGCATAGTAAAAAAAAAATGCGTCAAACAATATCAAATTATTTTTCTTTCCATTAAAATTTTCATCAAACTTTCACAATTGAAAATAATTGCCGACATTTTTGCTATGAGTCAAATTTCAATTTTTTTAAAAGTTTGGAATATCCAATACCAAGTAAGCTCGTATGCTGGAATAAAGTTTTGCGGTAAAAAGCATAATTAGTAAAACAAAATAAGTTAATTGTAATGCTGGTCTGTGGGTTATACATTATAAACTGGGCAAGTGGTTTTAGTACCGAATAAATTGGTTTCAAAGCCTGAAATTCCGCATACAGTTGGGGTTTGGGGTATACTCTAAATGAGAATCAAAAAAAATATATTATGTTTCATATACCGTTTGTAACGCATCGAACCAATCGTCGGACACAAAAATGAACTACACCAGGGTGTTTGGAATGACAAAAGATTTTGATTTCCGCATCGGTCTATCCGTCTGTCCGTGAACACTGTTTGCACGTAAGCGTTTTTACGTTGAATTCATACGATATTTTAAATTAAAACTAATACCGGTTAATATTACAAATTGCTTTATTTCGGTAAATTATAATTCAGTTACCTTTGGATGCGTCTCTAACAATTGCGACTGTTCGCGATGGCGACTAAACAAAAAAGAGAGCGAGTAATCTGGCGTCTTGCCAGATTACCATTTTAATAATAATGCCTTTGGCGTCAACAAACACCATGACTTTGGAAGTGATTGAGCTAGAAACTTGAAATTATTTATAATTGCGTTTCTCGTAAATATAAAGATTAAATTCTTGAACTAGAAAAATCGTATCATTGCGTCGCCGTGGTTTATTTAATTTTCTAGAAAATTTTTGAAAAGGAAATGTGTTTAGAATGTGGTTTTACTCAACCACATCAGAATCAATCCAATCAGACTACTCCTTCCTCCCTCTCTCACACAAATGGATTTTTTTAAATAAAAATTTATGTAGAGTATTTGACGATAGGCCCTTGGCAATTGTAGTTTTTTTATGTTTAAATATTATCAAATTCCGTAAAATTTCATAAATTAATTTAATAAAATAAAATTAAATTTTATTTTCAAAACCCATCAAAACATTTTTTGTTTCGTTTGGACGAACAAATCTATCAAAATCGCTTAGTTTTGTCTTCTGCTCGCGAAAATCTAAAATTGTTTACTAATTTCGAAGACATCCAGTTTTATGATGTGTTTCTTTCCGCTTTTGAAAAGTAAACATGGTCTAGTATGAATGTAGTCTAATTTTTTATCAAGAAAAAGAACTTGTGAAAAACATGTTTATCTGAAAACGGGAAGTACGAAATATTGATGTTCCCCCGTACAGTTTTTGTCATGTTCGAATCTAACGTTTTTCTGATTACTTTTTCGCTATATGGTTTTATTATAGCGTCTCACTGGAAATTAAGGGAAATATAGGCTGACTAGTAAGTAGAAGGAGATATTTTGAATTAGTATTGGTAAATTTTTCAGTCTACACATCTCTCCAATCTTCATTTTGTTTATACGATTGTAATATTTTACTATTTACCTTCCATGCTATAAATATGCCCTTATATAACACGTACTGTGAAAATGAAACCAGTTAGGGTGACTGTTTATTATTACTAGATGAGAAAGTTTGTGGATAATAAAAATTTATGCGATAAAAATGCGTGTCCACCGTAAGACTGCTGATTTACGACATTGTTGTGAAAGTAAAACGCGCCTAGGTTAACACAACCTAAGACCAGAGAAAATATATTTTTATAGCAACATAGTTCTCCATCTATACGTAGCAGACTTCTAGTCATTTTCATTTCTGTATATACTACAGAAACCCAAGCCACTATATTTATACAGTTCAACTCGTTGGCGATCCTGTGTTATACATACCAGAATAAAAACATACCAAATACATAGTGGGTGGTATGGAATTACAGTAGAACAGCAAAACGTGACCCAACATGATATCCTTTTTTCCTTTATTAAGTTCTTTGCCGTATATGATAGAGGATAGCATCGGGATAGAAATTATAAAGATTGAGTTTTGGTAGTGAGGAAGTAAAGTTAAGGGAAGGGATAAATATGGCTAAAAAGCAGCTTTTTTTAGAGGCTTGTGAGAGATAATTGAAGTTAATATGGTATTCGGAGTTATACTATAGGCACTCTGATAAGTCACGCATCTCCGGCCCATATAAGTGACTGTGGATATTTGTTTTAATTAAAAGCAGAAATAGCTACAAATTAGTTATTAGAGAGACTGACCACTAAGATAACAAAGTTGAGGAGTGGAAACACAATGAAATACATTTCATATGTGACTTAAATTACAAAATATGGGAATGTCCTTTTGATATTCACAAGTATATTACGGTGGCAAATATTATCAGCTAAGCGGAGATAGAAAAAAAAACCATTTTGTGTCCTTTTTTACTTTAAATGTATATGAACTTGTCACGTTATTCCTTTTTTACAATAATTTCTAGCTTAATGAGCGTAATGTTTTATTAGAATAATTACCCTTTTACACTGGACAGAAAAACCCGTAAACAAGAAAATTAATTAGTTATGAAAATATATCTACAAAACAAGTTCTTCTATCTCACTACCAAATTTCAAATGGTCATAAATTAACAAAAAAAAATTGTTTGGCTTTATATATAAAAAAAAAGCTTTCTTCACTTACTGGTGAGATGATGTCTTTCTTAAATAATTAAACTTTTTTATAATGAATGTATAAATTTGCTGTACAAAAATGCTTAAAAACTCAAAAACTAGATAAGGCAAAAACATATCTGTCTTTTAACAAAACTTAAATTAAATTCAAAAACGGGAAGAATTGAACTCTTCATTCTTTAGAAGGTAAATTAAACAAAATTACCCCTCAGTTCAGGAAGAATAAAAAACCCAGTTCTAGCATTTTGGGGAAGTACGGTCTGGTAATACCAGCTAGTCTCGATGGGAGAGAGTGTTCGATTCGAGGGAGTCGAGGCAGTTCTTTCTAGATGGGCGTCGAGACTAGTTCGGCTTTAGTATACGAATAGTCGTGATCCTAGCTTTTCCTTTCGAACCATTTTAGTCCCTATAATTCTTCCCACCCCCATAGAAAATAGAACAAGGTTTTGCAATTTTCTCGAAAACGATCAATTTTATCAAAAAATTTATTAAGACAAAAACTATTTACAAATTTCAGTAAGAAGTCAAACTTTCCAAAAAGATTTTTGTCACGGAAGCGTAAGAAAAGTAGAAAAAAGGATTTTTACACATTCTTATGCTACATTTACACGAATGACAAATTTGTCATTTTTTTCTTGTCATTATGTTAATTCCCGTGTAAATGGCATAATTTTTGTAATTTTTTCTGTCAGAAAATGTCAATCTCTCATAAAAGAATGAACTTGTCCATTCTTTTATGCCAGATTGTCATTCGTGCAAACGCAATATTAGTTATGACAAAAGTTGAATACTAAAGTTGTCATAACTAATATTGCGTTTGCACGAATGACAATCTGGCATAAAAGAATGGACAAGTTCATTCTTTTATGAGAGATTGACATTTTCTGACAGAAAAAATTACAAAAATTATGCCATTTACACGGGAATTAACATAATGACAAGAAAAAAATGACAAATTTGTCATTCGTGTAAATGTAGCATTAGCTATGAAACTTGGCCGAGCCGATTCAAATGATAATTTATTTAATTAAAGCTACCAAACCTGAAATTTGCACAAAAATCTGAAAAATCTTGATTTGCTTTTAAAGACGCGATATAAATTAAGTTCCAACAATAATAATAAACATCACTACTTAAAATTATTTTCCACAGGTACTAAATAATGTGAAGAACTTCAATTTTTCAATTTTTTCTCAGAAAAATTATTTTTAACGAGTATTTGAGGTCGCCAATTACGAATATGAGCCAAAATTTTCAAATTTTTATGCGAAGGCCTTGTACGGATAACGCTTGCTTCTCAAAAGCTGTTAAGAAAATAATTTTTAGAATTGTTTCCGTGTTTCTAAAATGTATATTAAATACTTGAACCCAGCAGCGGCGGGTCCACATTTTAGAAATGAAATATTTTATATCAAAATGAATAACGAATATACTCCTTACTTTTTATTTTAAAAACATAACAAAAGCTATAATTGCCAATCTGGCAATTATTGAAAACCCGTATGGTGATTTAATTTTTGAGATATTCCGTTTTTGAGATATTCACAAAAAACGTATGGGTTCGTATGGGGAGTACCCCCTCTAATGGTCCATTTTTGCCCACTAACGAACTTAGCCTCGCATTTTACGAAAAACGGATCTGCGCAAAATTTCAAGTCTCTAGCTCAATCCGTGCGCCCGCAATCCGCGCCACAGACAGACAGACAGACAGACGGACAGACAGACGGACAGACAGACAGACAGACGGACGGACATGCAGAAATTAACTATTTTTATCATTCTAAACACACTGGTGTAATTCATTTTTGTGTGTGATGACGGGATCTTGGCGTTACAAACGGTAAGGTAAAGTTAATATACCCTTTGGTTTCACCATACGGGTATAAAAACATAGCATCACTTTTAACTCACAAGAAAACAATAGTAAAGTTCAGCCGACGAGGATGTATCAGTATTTATGCAGAAAAACCATTTTCAAGAAAAATATAAATGATTACAAGATTATATAAAGAGTTCTTGGCACATGATCTACCCACGTGCACTCTGAAATTGTAAAAATTATACCTTTCCAAGTTAAAATTTCCTAACAACTTTAATTCATTGCCATTATTTATCTACGTCGTTTATTATTGATTATATTTTCCTTTAAAATTATAACAGGCTAACTTAAAATTATTGAATAAACGATTAAAATGTGTCTGTATAAATTAAACATTAAATATTTAGAAAGCGTAATAAAGTGAATGGCTAACCTTATTTTCTGTATGTAAATGAGAAAATTTTATATTAGGTAGAATTTCATCTTCAGATACCTGGGAAACGTCATTTCTGAAATGGGCCACTTAATTTTCGTTTTAACCGCTTCAGTTTCAAGTCAAATTTGGAACATGTACATGGCACAGTACGAATTATTTTAATATGGAAATGGTAATTGTAATATAGCAGTATAATCCTACCTACATACATACAAATACTATACTCTGTATAAACTTTATTGTTAAACATTTAATTTTCAATGAATTCTTCACACTACCAAAAAACAAGTAACAACAACAACAACAATCGTGAAAACTGGAATATATTTACTTTGCAGACCAGCAGTTAACATTTACCAAAGTTTTAAAACATTGAAATGAAGTGTTTTATACTCTTTATATACCATCAACTGACAATGGCATTTCCATATTTTGCTTAGCGAATGGAAATAAACCGGATAATAAATTAAGAAATTAGAGTTGAGTATTTCATGCATTTCTCTCGACGGTTTTCATGAATATTAAAGGGTTAACATAGCTACCTGCTTTGAATATCAAATTCTATTCATAAGTAACACCTTGCCACCAAAAAGACAAAACTTTTCATCGAAAAAAGAACGAAAGCTCCAAAACTGAATGAAACCTTACGAAAATCGCTATCTATATTCTAACTAGTAGATAGATAGATAGATAGATAGATAGATAGATGTCGAGGAATTGAAACTAAGCATATTTAGATTTGTTGTATTTATGTACATATATAAACAACTCTCTCTAATCCTTGTTAAATATATATATATATATATATATATATATATATATATATATATATATATATATATATATATATATATATATGAGAAAATATAGAACCTAAACGAAAACCAGCTACATTCCCGACTAAAATTATAGTACTTTGGCTAAGATGATGGTTTCTGGTTTCCTACAACAGTTAGTGAAAGCACCTTTTACCCGATATTTCTTCAGTTTCATCTACCATTTGACACGAAACTTTGGAAGAAATGGTTTTGCATAAGAAACTCCGAAAGAAGCTTATAGACAACTTTCCACTTGTGAAAACTCCTGATATATGTGCATTTGTAGGCACATTAAACGAGGTTTCATTAGGAGTTTAGTTGAAAAAAATCTACTAGAGATTTCGTTTTCATTTTTTAAAAACTAACTTAACCAAATTTTAGTTATACTAAATTTTAATTTATTTTTTTTCCAATCGGATTTTTTTTCCAATCGGATTTTGATGTATGGGAGTTTTATGTAGAATCATATCCTAAATAACTTTTGTTCTTAGACTTTTTTGATAAGGTGTACCGTTTTCGAGATATTCACAAAAACCGTTTTCGTTCGTATGGGGGTTACCCCTCCTAATGGTCCATTTTTGCCCATTAACGAACTTAGCCTCGCATTTTACGAAAAACGGATCTGCGCAAAATTTCAAATCTCTAGCTCAATCCGTGCGCCCGCAATCCGCGCCACAGACAGACAGACAGACGGACAGACGGACAGACAGACGGACAGACAGACAGACAGACGGACGGACATGCAGAAATTAATTATTTTTATCATTCTAAACACACTGGTGTAATTCATTTTTATGTGTGATGACGGGATCTTGGCGTTACAAACGGTAAGGCAAAGTTAATATACCCTTTGGTTTCACCATACGGGTATTAAAATATGAAGATGTCCTTGCATCTGTCTTTCTGTCTGTCCGACGTACGTATCTTAAATAACTCGAGAACGCGTTGAGCTTTGCCAAAATTATGGTTTTTTATCAGCTATAACGTGTACTTTCCGTGTACTTGTAAAATTTGTCGAAAACTTTTGTCTAAGCTTTTGGGAAAAATGCTTATAACAAAGTTTAAAGGAAATAAAATTTCCTACAGATTTTGATTGAACGATTTCTTTAACGATGCTTGAGTAACTTTGAAAAATGTGCTTTTTTATATTTTTTCTAAAACTTTAAATATTGCACAGGAAAGTTTTGTATTGATCACAACTGATCTTTTTTTAATTGCTGATTATATTAACCCTGGACCCGTGTACTATAAAACTTCCATTTATCGTGTACTTGGGCACTCAGTGCCCAGATGTAACTCCAATAGAAAATGTATGGCTGGTTTGTTTAAAAATCATAAAAATTGATTTATTCGTTAAACAAGTAGAAATACAATGGGAAAATAAAATTTGCAAAAATCGACTATTATAGACCACCTTGTAAGCTCGCGAATCTGCTACTCGACATCTCCAACAAATCATGTACTCCACGAAAGACAATGCAATACATGACAACAATACAATATAAATATTATAATATAAATAATAGAACAATACAATATAATATCTGCATACAAGAAAAATAATAAAAGGGGAAAAACCCAAAGCTGTAGTCAAAACAAAAAAAAATTTCACACAAAATGTACTGACGTGGGCACTGAGTGCCCAAGTACACGATATTACGCTTTACCCCCCCGGAGATATGCAATTTGGATTTTTTTTTTGTACTCTAAATGACAGTATCTTTCAGAAATATATTGCATTTCATCATATTCTTTATTAAAAATATGGTTAATTTCGGTTCGAAAAACGTTCTGGGCACTCAGTGCCCAGTACACGGGTCTAGGGTTAAAATATCGAATTAGGTGCACTTCTCTAATGTATCAAAATTATCAAGGGTCATTCTTTTTTAACTGCAAATAAATCTATCCAATCAAGGATATTTTTAGTGGGTCATTTCGAATTTTCCTGGAAATTTGAATGTCCCTTTCCCCGCTCTTTTATTACCCCTGGCCTACTAATTTCTTAATACCTCAAAATTTTGAAAAGTTATTTTCACGATTGGGTAGAAAATCTTTTAAACAATACCAAGTAGCATTTATATCAACCGTGGGATTAATGTTTGAGGTATTTTCTTACATAAATGCTGCTTGAGAAGGCATTGTCATCGGTGATGTCTATATAAATACGACACGAAAAACGAAAATCTTTTCTATAAGAATCTATTTCCGGCTTGTCAAGGCTCCAACTCATCACGGCTCCGATTTATTTAACTCATCACGGCTCCGATTTACTTAGCCACAGATATTAATTAATTATGGATCTACTTAAATAAATTTCCTACATATAGTACTTATATTCTCAGATTTGATAATATATTTCATTATTACAGAGACCAAACTCTATTTTTAAATAAATTTGTGAGTACGTGACCATGAGTACGTGAATCCACGAAATAAAACTGCCCGTAATTAAACCTTATAATCTTTTCCTAGAAATGAATATCCCTCAGAGTTCTTAATTTCAACCGAATGTAAAGGGTTTGTTTGTGCCAAGTCCTAAGCCCAGGATTTCAAAAGATATCCTACTACGAGGACCTACGTGAAACAACTATTCTATTGGTTTAAATTTCATGAAAACTTCATCTTCTGCGACAAGCTGCTTTGGGAGTTATTTCGGTGTCCAATTTGCTATCCACTTCTTACCGCAGTAAAGTTAACCATTGTCTGTTTGGTTAATTAACAGCGCAAGCACCAGGGAAATTTCATGAAGTTCTTCTTTTTTACATCCTGCATCATTTATTTCCATATACATACATATTTAAGACATAATAACTGAAAACCACTTCTTGATGATATTTCATAAAATAGATGAAAAAAGTTGTAACTTGAAATTTAATGAAATAAACTTTTCCTAAGATTTTCGAATTAAAATCCAGGTTGTAGTATGCTATAAATAAAAACTTTTTGAACTTTTAGTATCTTTTTGATTCAAAATTACATTTTATTGTAAGCATAGAAACAAATCGGACTTTCGTGGCAAGTTTTGTTAAATTTTTTCATCATAAAGTATTGTTTTTACAAGGAAACTTTTTAAAAGTGAATTCTGCAATATTTATAGCTTTGCCAAGAAAAACCCAAAGAATCAAATATGAATTAATGTAATTTCTCAGTGTAAAAATATGTTAAAAGTATAAATTAATCCCGGTCGTGTGCCGATATTCTTCAGTTCGCTTCGCGTCGTGGTAATCCTGGTTTTGCCGTCTGAGGTTGAATCTCTCTGATCGCCTTGTTGTTAACAACTTACCGCGCACTTAAGGCCCAACTACGATCGACATAAGAGCGCATATGTAGCTGCATATGTCATTTCCAGAATAAGAAAGTCAGTGTTATTACCCACAATAGACATGTGTCAAAGTGTTGCCACTTTCAAACCTTCGTTAAACATTCGTTAAGCATGAATAATTCGATACAAATGGAACTCGCATGTATCTATGTATCACAGAGCTTCTATAGAACAGAGGTTAAAATCAACACTGAGCGACAAAAATATGGCGTGAAATATGGTACTTTATCATTAGCACAAGCAGAAAAAAGCTTTCGTAAAG
Organism: Chrysopilus asiliformis; assembly: GCA_964034945.1. Lineage (NCBI taxonomy): Eukaryota > Metazoa > Arthropoda > Insecta > Diptera > Rhagionidae > Chrysopilus > Chrysopilus asiliformis. The sequence goes on from OZ035960.1 coordinate 9,247,666, forward strand.
CTTTCGAGCTAATGATAAAATCCCATATTTCACGCCATATTTTTGTCGCTCAGTGTGATTTTAACCTCTGTTCTATAGAAGCTCTGTGTATGTATGTCAACATTCGTTGGGAATTTGACATTTACATATGCGCTCTTATGTCTATCATAGTTGAGCCTTTAGTGCTTTATTTATTTTTTAAAATTCATATTAATTTATAAGAAATATTTCGTGTCCAAAACAATTAATTACTGATGTTTAATTTTCTTATATCTGTTCTGAAAGTGTAGCTCTTGAAAGGGGAAAAATTATTTTTATTGTTCGCATTCAGGTGATAGAAACAAAGGTTAAACTTTTAACACAAAAACTATCCGGCAACTGCATAAAATTATTCAATTTCTTTTCACGGAAAACGGAAAAATTTCATAAAACTCTCTGTCATTTTTCTGCATTTTTCCAAGTTAAGCGAAATGCCAGTCTTTGTTTTTTTTTTTTTAAATTTTCCTTCCGGACGTTGTTAAATCCAGAACAAGTCCAGAATGTCAAGAGTTAAATAAAAATTATAATTACGTCCCGAGTTCATTCGCTATTACAATCAAACTATTATATTTTTTACAGTGCTCTCAAGTGTAATTTCACCTAAATTTAGTGAAATTTCTTTTTTTCTTTTCAACATTTTTTTTTTTGCTCATTAAGTTTTGTGATTGTTTGAAGTTTATTTCTTTGGTGAACTATTAAAGCTACCCCTTTGCCAAGGACCAAAGGTAGAACGAAAAAATTATTTGTTAAAACTACCCAGATGCTTTAAATCTATGTATAGATGGTTTTTACACATACAGGAATTTTGTATGCATATAATTGAATATAAAACAGAAAATCAAATTTAAACCCTATAAACTGTGAAATGATTGTAGCTATGGGGTACCTGGTATGCAAAATTTATACATCTTTCGTTCATGTTGGATAAAAATGAAGGGAATTGCATCAAATCAGAACCACATTTTGATTGCAACCCATGACCTGGAAGTAATTTTATTCTTAACCTCCATACAAAGTGAAACATACAACATAGTCTTTCTTTTCAATTTGTTGTTGTTTTTTGCATTATTTTCTCATTTTCTTAGTTGTTTGCCTGCAATAAGAATGAAAAGAAACTTTCTGATATGGTTGTTTGCGTGGAATAGTTTTGTCTAAGTTTCTTATTGGACAAAATATTAAATTTGCTACTTTAAATACTCGCATATCCAGCTAAATGCACTGTAAAAGGTATGAGTTAAAGATCCACACCGTATTCCTTTTTTTTTCAAATTGAGGTGTACACCTCAATTGTCAATAGAAAGGGTTTCAGCTTTAAAAGCGCGTTTAGTATATAGATCAAGTGTACTGAGGTGACTGAACTCACCTATGTGAACTTGGCTTGCGAAGTGCGGAAACTCGAAATAAAATTTACATGAAAAAATTGTACTAAAATTGTACTAAATTGTACCGCAAAGAAAAAAAAAGTGTACTAGTACAGTTTTCTCAAAAATCGAAAAAAAAATATTTTTTTGGTTTCGGAAGAAATTTTTTTTGTAGAATAATTGTACTAAAATTGTACTAAATTGTACCACAAAGGAAAAAAATTGTACTCGTTCAGGTTCCTCGGAAATTGAAAAAAATCGAAAAAAACGATTTTTCGAAATTTTTTTTCGTAGAATAATTGTACTAAAATTGTACTAAATTGTACCACAAAGGAAAAAAATTGTACTCGTTCAAGTTCCTCGGAAATTGAAAAAAATCGAAAAAAAACGATTTTTCGCGGGAAATCGGCAGTCTTGTTTCGGAAGGAAAAAATGTTTCTGCAGAATAATTGTACTAAAATTGTACTAAATTGTACCGCAAAGAAAAAAAAAGTGTACTAGTACAGTGTCCTCAAAAATCAAAAAAAAAATATTTTTTGGTTTCGGAAGAAATTTTTTTTCGTAGAATAATTGTACTAAAATTGTACTAAATTGTACCACAAAGGAAAAAAATTGTACTCGTTCAGGCGAAAAATTTCTCGCGAGAAATCGTTTTTTTCAATTTTTTTCAATTTCCGAGGAACCTGAACGAGTACAATTTTTTTCCTTTGTGGTACAATTTAGTACAATTATTCTACGAAAAAAAATTTCTTCCGAAACCAAAAAAAAATTTTTTTTTCGATTTTTGAGAAAACTGTACTAGTACACTTTTTTTTCTTTGCGGTACAATTTAGTACAATTTTAGTACAATTATTCTGGCTTAAAAAAAATTTCTTCCGAAAACACTGCCGGCTGGTCTTTTTTCAATTTTTAATTTCTGTCGAATCCTTTCGAGTAAAATTTTTTTTAAATGCAGTACAATTTAGTACAATTTTAGTACAATTTTTTCATGTAAATTTTATTTCGAGTTCCCGCACTTCGCAAGCCAAGTTCACATAGGTACTGAACTCTACTATTTAAATAACAAAAAAAAACTCAAAGTGGTTAGCCTGCCTTAGACTTACTCTGATTCCTTGACTCTGTGGTTGCGGCACCCACCTTACGGCCTTGTGTTTTCCGTGTTTAAATCCAGTGAAAATATACATGAAACTTTGAATCTACAAATGTAATTTTTTTAGTAAAGCAAAAATCTTTGTCCGAAAATCGAATTATTTTCGTTGTTTCCTCCATGAAATTGATTTATTAACACACAGTTTAAATTTACTCGCAAACTAAGACTGTCAATTGTCAATTTAACAGTTTATTGACTTATTTTGTAATAAAGCTTCAGGGATATAGACCGGGTAACCCTTTTGTATCATATAAATCAATCTAAATTTCACGTCAGTTCTGTAACTTCACGAAAGTTTAGTTTCGAAAGTTTGTGAATGCTGTAAAAGTTCTACAAAGGTACAATAGTGAACTGTCGGCGACATTTATAATTTCGTTTGATTTTCGTTTACCTTGGAAAATTTTAAATTACTTTACATTCATCTTGATAACATGTGAAACGTTAATTGGAATTTTATGAATTCAGTTTAATTTTTCAATATTCGGTTGTCTTAACACTCTAACTGCCACGACAGTTTAAAGCCTTTTTCGAATATTTAGTTGTCAGTCAAAAAGGATGCACTAGAGAAAAAACAAATTGAAACAAAATTATACCTAAATGTAATTTTATTACCATAAAATGTGTGCAACTACAAAAAATCGTTGCAGTTGCAGCGAACACTTTAATAATTTTCATTGTTTCACTGTACACAACAGTTAGGTGTCAGTTCTTTTTGACTGACGTGGCAGTTAGAGTGTTAAAGAAATTTCAGTGAATCAAATATTTCAATCTGATATTTATGATAAGCGAACAGAAAAAAGGATATTAAAACACTGTTCAAAAACTTTCTCACCCTTCATTTTTCAACGGCTCCACACTATTGCTGAATAGGGCGAATTACGGCGAACATGGGGTTATAGAAGGAGCGAAAGGATTAAAAACTAAGGGACATTTTTTTTTTTTTGAGCAGGGCTGGTGAACTTTATCGTAACGTAACGGAATAACGAAATAACGAAATGATATTCCACCTTTTTCTTCCAAATTACGTTCTAACGTTTTAGAAATTTAATTCCTTTACAATAACGAAAAACGTAACAAAAACCGAAAAAATATAATTTTGTTTTTTTGGTTTTTCCGCGTTATTTAACTGCTAGAAATGTTCATTGTACAAAATTGGTGGGTTAGTTCTAATATTTTAGTAGAGAAAACATTTAACACGAAAATCTAAGTCTATCATTGAACCAAAAGAGAAAACAAAATCAGTTGTAGACTGCTGTAACTCTGAATTTTTGTAGAAACTACTACAAATAAAAATTCGAAATTTTTCACTTTTAACAAGCTTTGAGGCAGTGTTGTTCCTCTACGCGTAGACTTTAATTGTCTACACTTCAGCGTAGACAATATCGTAGACAATAGATTTGGGGTAGACAATGTAGACTTGCTCATATCTGTCAAAACAAAGTCATCAATGAGTCATATATCTAATACTATACTATATAGGTAATGGCCAATTACAAGAAATGGCGAGTCGCTGGTGTCCCTAAAGAGTTAAATTTATATGAAAACTCGCTAACTGGGTTCCTCAGCAACAGCAAAACCACCCGTGCCTTTAGATTGCATGCATAGAATTAGAATTGGCATTAAAGTTTGCTCCGAAGTTCTCATGTACAGCATTTGGCGATTGCTTCCTGGAAATTATGCTTTATTATGTTAAAATTTATTGAAGAAAATGAGATTTTAAAAGTAAATCAGCTATCCTTTATTTTATTGATTGTCTACATTGTCTACGCGTAGAGAATATACCATTGTCTACAGTAAAAGTCTACGCGTAGACAATGGTGTAGTCTACATCACGTAGACTACGCGGCACAACACTGCTTTGAGGGTACATTAAAAAAAATGGCGAAAAATCAGAGGCAAAATTTATTTACTCGTTCACTTCGTATGGATTCACCCATATTATTTTTTTTTTTGCAATGTAGCTCATTCTAATACAGAATGTTAAACCTTTGAATTTACTACAAAATTAATTTTTTTTAATTGAATTTTTATATATTATCAAAATGCACAATTGGATTAGTCCGAATTAGTCTTTGCCAATGCTCCCGAGTTGATATTTAATTTAAAATTCCCAAATTGAAAAAAAAATCTCGCTGTTAAATTTTTACCCAATAAATGGAAAGCCATACAAATATTTTATCATATTAAACATATCTAAAGGAAATACCTATTTAGATGTTAAACTCCTTAATGCGAAAAGTCTCTGTGGGTTTCGGATCTGTTCGTATTTATGAGGTTTTTATTCGACAAAAGAAAAAAAGAAGAAAAGGACTATAATAATGAAGTACTTTATCAAACTCTCTAGAATCGCGTTCTTTTCGACTGAAATAGATATGTGTGCGCCCCCAGAGATGCTTTATAGACATATGAAGAACAAAGGAAGGGAAGGAAGAATATATTAAAGAATTTCTCTTTATATCCACGATATCAGTTCATAGAAGAAAGGTTTTAGATATGGTAAAAAGAGTTTTTTTTTATCTAGTTTATTTTTCTCAATTCTCCTTTTTTTATAGCAGACGTATGATTGCAAAAAGTACAATACATCAAGATGTTAAAAAAAAAAGTATAATAAAATGAATTCCGTTTAGTGATATAACAAAAGCTTTCACATACAATTTTGTGTAGCTCTCAGCACTGAATAAAATCCAAAATCGAATCAAAAGCTTTTCAATTACCAATATCTCTACGTCTACTTCAGGATCTCTTAAGATTAGATCAAATTGAATCCGATGGTATGTTTTGTACGGCAGTGGTGGCGACATCATTTTTGGGACTCACAGGAAGGATTCATGGCTAGCATCTGGGGAAGCATTCAAGAAGGCCCACAGCTTTTCAATTCAATTCCATACATCGGAACCGCAGCGTTCGAAATTCGAAATTCAGCGCGCTTGGAAATCGTTCTTCGGCTTCAGGCAGATAAAGTACATCAAATCATCAAGATGCGGGCAGACAGGTCCTAGAAAAAAAACTCACCCTTGAAAGTCTCAACTCCTAATACCAACCCCCATATAAAAATCTCATCTTCAATCCTGTCTGGCGTTATAGAATCATGTGGCGAAGGAGGACTTTGTTATGAGAATGAAAGACACAGATCCCAAATGTAAATAAAAGTTCAAAATTGAGTTTAAATCCGCAATTGGCTTATACGAGTGACTGGTATGCATGACTACATACCGTCAAACATTATTACGTATGTGGTATGCAATGTTTTCAACAAATAGATGCCGGGAATTCATCAACAGTCAAACCCAATTAAAACTAACCTATAGCTACAAGAAAGCTACAAGAGTTGATTACGAAATATGGTAAGTGCGGTATTTCTTGCCAAAGGTTTTTTAAATTCATATGTCCTTAGCACCAACTTGTTTTTTAGTTTTTTAATATGAAAAAAAACATATACTAACAAGCAAAACTGAAATATTTCATACCGCAACTAAAAATACTTTTCTACTTATATAAGGAATAAAATTACCCCCAGATATTAATTTCAAAATACTGCCAGCCTGGCAACTCGTTGCTGGGTGAGGGCAGCCCGCTGACGTGGTTGCAAGGGAGATAAAGCGTCTGCACTCGCAAATAAGTAGCCAAACCGGCAGCATGCCATAAGCTTTACCTGTCTTGCAGCGAGGGGGCACGGCAGCGGGTTCGCCGATATAAATGGCAGATTGAAATTAATTGTGCTAATAGTAAAGAAAAGAATATAGTTATGTTATACCTACTTATAACTATTTGTTTCAAGACAAATGAAAATTTTGGGGATTTTTTGTTCCCAAAATCGTCAGTTTCAGCTCAGTGGGATTCTCGCGCTACAACGGGGGGAAAACTTCCTGGCGCTCTGACTCCAAAGTCCATGTTAAGCAATCATGAAAATAGTCCTCGGATTGGTTTCATCTTACCAACATGCCTTGAATAATAGCGTTACCTAACAAAATCTTTTTTATGTTGAAAATACAAAAACCCCCTTTTCCCCCTTTTTATACCCGTATGGTGAAACCAAAGAGTATATTAACTTTGCCTTACCGTTTGTAACGCCAAGATCCCGTCATCGCACACAAAAATGAATTAAACCAGTGTGTTTAGAATGGTAAAAATATTTAATTTTTGCATGTCCGTCTGTCTGTCCGTCCGTCCGTCTGTCTGTGGCGCGGATTGCGGGCGCACGGATTGAGCTAGAGACTTGAAATTTTGCACAGATTCGTTTTTCGTAAAATGCGAGGCTAAGTTCGTTAATGGGCAAAAATAGACTATTAGGGGGGGTACCCCCCATACGAACGAAAACGTTTTTTGCGAATATCTCAAAAACGATGCATCTTATCAAAAAAGTCCAAGAACAAAAGTTATTCAGGATATTATTCTACATAAAACTCCCATACATCAAAATCCGATTGGAATAAATTTTAAAAAATCTTATTGGAAAGTTTGACTTCAAAGTGGAATTTTGGTATAACTGTTCGAATTTTGATACGAATATTACCATACGGGTCGCCAATGATTGCCAGATTGGCAATTATAGCTTTTGTTATGTTTCAAAAATGTTTTTACTGGTTTGTCTGTGCATTATATTATGATCACACATGAAAACACCCTTAATATATCTGCATATAACACAAATATATCTGTAAGGCAAGATAAATATGTCATTGTACTTCCTCATACCCCACATATTTCTCATTCCCTTATAAACGTAATAGAAAACTCAATTTACTGTAATAAATTGTCTTGGCTTTTGATGGATTCATCGGCTTACAGAAGAGATGAATAATCTTGAGATGATTCTTAATGCTTAGATTCTCTTTTCTATATGGAAAGTTAGATATCCTCACATTTCTATTCTACGAGTACTATAATATGTAAATATTATGTGTCTAACCTTTTATATGCAGGAGACTCATTCTACTCCCAGTAAAAGGACTCTTTTGAAATTATATAAATGTTATTAATGAAAATGCTTTTTAAGTACGTACTCTCAATTGGATTTTTAAAGGTGCCATTATTGAAATGAAAATTTTCTCGCATTATCAAAATTGAAATCAATACAATTGTCCTTGAAGTATTTATTCGGAGAAGAGTGTTTTAGGAGATGAAAACGTTTAATTGCTTAGAAGAAGAAAAAATCCCTTACAAATGAACTGGAAATAAGTTTGGTCTCAAATAATATGAGCTCTTGTTTTAAATATTTTTTTTAGAATTAATACGCAAATACAATATACATACAAAATTTTGCAGTAGGTTTTTCATTAAAATCTTAATTGAATGATAATTTTTTATGAAGCAAGGACGTAAATTCGAAAGATTTCCGTTGGATGAAGGATAAACCTTTCCATAATCTTCCTTCAAAACAATACAATCAAAGTGAAAGCAAGGAATTATCCGGTCAAAATTCTTAATATTTATAAACAGATTTGTATGTGTTTTGTATAGGCTTCTATTTAAGGTTAGATTGTGTAGGGCTATTGGCATTTTAAACTGGTGTGGTATGGGAAATCGTTTTGACCAAAAGAGTCAGTCAGGCGCTCTTTCATTAGCATAATAATTCATATTTATGAAGAAGGGAGAAAATTTTTTACCTTTGGCAAATAACGTAAAGGGCCTAAAAAAAGAGGCAATCGCTTGTAAAAAGATTTACATAAATTCCTTAAAACATAATTTCAACAGCGGACCCAGAATTAATAGCCATTGAATTCATTTTAAATTTTTGGGTTCATTAGATCGATATTGTTATTTAAATTTATTATATGTATATTTTTTTTTGCTTCTCCATACTATTTATGGATTAGAATTGACGAATTTCTCTTCCGCCCCTTCTGCCATTAATTTCATTTTCTTTGCCTTCTGTTGGTAGCTGAACAAGAAAAAACTAAATTATGCGACGTCCGACCGCGAAAATGAATTTGCATTTTCCTCAAATCATTCAAAATTTTCTTATTTGAATTTTATTACAAAATCTGCTATGGCGAATAAAAAAGAATTGATGGTGAAACGAAGCAAAAAGTCTGCAATATAATGAAGGTAAATATTTATGTTGCTATAATTGTTTGATGGTTATTAATTTTAGCATAATTGTAAACATGTTTCTTTTTAATTCAATAACGAAAGTTGGCTTTATTAACCTTTTTTGTAAAGGTCGAACAATCAGAGTTCAAATTACTAATTACATGGTATTGAACTGCAAATGGGAAATCGTAAAATACCATATGAAATTTTCAACCAAAATTTAGGTAAAATTTTCTATTGTATCAGTTATTAAAACAAGCCATTATTAAAAAATGTACTTAACGAACCAACTTCAAAAATACCTAAAAAAATAGAATCAATTTTTAAAAAAATTAATGCGCAAAAAAGTTATAAATAATTTTTAAAATTTATAATTCGAGATATAAAATACTGAAGAGGGGAAAAATCGTATCGGGAGATTTTCTGGAAAAAAAAACTCGAATCTTTTTTGGGAATTTTTTATCGTAAAATTTTCTAAGAAATTACCTGGGAAAGTTTTGGAGGAGGGATGGGGAAAGAATAAAAATTCTTATTCCTCCTCTGCCTCTCATCACTCCCTTACCTTTTTTCTAACACACTTCCCTCTCCGCATCTTGTCCACATATCCCTTCCACTATCCCTTCGAACCTCCCTCTTTTCAACCCCTTTCCTCTTGACCTTTCCGTCATTTCCACTACCCTTGTCCCACTTTCCACTTTATATACACACCCTCTTCCAATCCCGAGGGAAATTTTATACCTCTCCTCTCCTTCCTATCCTTTTTTTGCATGGTTGAAGGAGTTAACAATATTTCTGATCTCCTCATAAAGACTCGCAAATGAGTACCCACAAAAGTAATCACAAAGAACTCATGAGCGCTCATGAAAAACAAATTATCACTGATGCTCCTGAATAATCATGGAATTTCCCAGAACTCATAGGTAATTAAGATTTATAGCATTGCAATTTACGTGTTTTTACGCGGAGTTTTCATAAACCCACTATTCAAGTCCATGAAACACTCCGCGTAAAAACACGCAAATACGCAATGCGTAATGTAATCTGCAATGAAAACCGATGTTAGTTTTGTTCATTAGTGTAACTATTTTTCAGAAAAAATGTTTATTTTCGTTTTATTCAATCCACAAGATTTAAGTTGATTTTTTGGACTTTTTAAAAAAAGGTTCATGAATTGAACAAAGTGCATGGAAAAGCTTAGCAAGGGTTCTCGTAACGGTTTTCACACACAAAAAAGCTTAAAATCTACAACACCAACCAAATATATCCAGATTAGCAAGAATCAAAACCAGTGTGAATCGAAATTTTATTGAAGCTATTAGAATTGAGAAATTCAAAAAGATATTTGGAAATGTTTTTTTTTTCAGCGACAAAAAATTTCAAATTTTTATATTAAGGGACGTCCATAGAATACGATATCTGAGGCGATGAGAACAAAAGTGGACCAAGCCACATAATCGAGTTTTTGAAGCTTTTCCACTTTTGTACTATTATTGACTGTAAATTTTTGGAAAAAAAATTTCTGTGACTTTATTACTCAATGTTGAAATATTCTTTTGTGCGTCCAAACAATTTTATCTAAAAACTCACTCGCAATAGTGATTCAAACACAAAAAAACTCACGATTTCGACATGTGGGTTAGTCCACTCTTTCTCTGATAGCCTCATCTATGAATGAATATAAAAATATAAAAATTTGAAACCAAAATCCAAAACCAGAATTCCAAATCACGCTTCAACTCACTCTCAAAAATCTTTTGGTTTGCAGAAAGACGCTCGAACACCATTTTTTCATAGATAACATTCCGTTTAAATTCCAATTTTGAGAACTTTAGCTAGTGATTTTATTCTGCGATAGATAAATAAAATTCGCTGAACAAATTTTGAATAAAATTCGCGGAGAAATTCTAAAAAAAAAAACGCTAATGTAAATGGGACCTTAGAATTTTCAAAATTCAAATTCATTTTGTTTTTTCTTTGTTTTACAAGTGCACTTCAAATAGTTTGTGTGCTCCTCGCATCAGCGCTGTTTGCGTTTCTTTGGTTTACACAACTTTCTGTCTTCTGCTCACTGCGCACAAATCAATTTCATACGTGATAAGTGCTGGTGAAGGCAAATTTTGTAAAAAAAACTTCATTGCATGTAGTGAAGTCGATAATGTGAGTCTTTTTTTGCGATTTTCTCCAAAAATTAGTTGTACACTTCTTGTGATTCCATTAATTAGAAACTAGTAGTGAAATTAGTGCAAAATGGATCGATCTGTGAATCAACATTTATTACCAAGCGACAGCGAGACGAGTGATAATGACGAAATTTTGGATAACAACTATGGCCAAAACGAGGAGGAATCCGGGACTGTCTCAAGGACAATTAATAGCGTTGTGGCTCCAGAGGACAGATTCAATTTCACCTACATAATATTCTATTTGCTTGGGATGACTTCAGTTGTTCCTTGGAATTTCTTTATAACGTCAGAAGATGTAAGTGGAAAACTTTTCTCCAAAACAAAACAAAGAGATCTAAACTTCTAAACATATGTTCGACAATAACAAATGTGCACACCATCTTCTACGCCCCACTTATGAAACACCTTGTTGCCCCAGAGAATCAGTCATCGTTTTGTTTTGTCCATTGTAATTCGGGATCAACGATAATGCAAGACCCCTGGTGCAATGAGTGCAATTTGTTTGTTTCGAGCGAGCCAATTTAATTAGGCGTTTAATTGAATCATCATCTATGCATAATTATAATACCATAATATACGCTGCTTCCAGTACTATCAATTCGCATTGCTCTTTTGACTTAGTTAATCTGCAGTCGTTACTTTCATTCGATTTAAAAACCTTATCGTAGAGCATTTACGCCGTGAATTTCTGAAAACGTAAATAATTGCATTGAACGATGCCTGCGGGGTCATAATAACCACCAAGTCCACATTTTTCTACTTATCTCAGCAGAATTAAGCTTTTGTTCTTCTGCCTTTTATTACTCATCGGTTTAGTCAGATTTCATCCTAAAAGTACTCCCTACTGTACTCCCTTGATGTCAACAAGTTTTTGGTGTGGATATGGACTTTATGCGGGTTAATTCTACAATCGTTCACGCTGGTGAATTTCAATATTTTCCTAAAAGTCTATTTAATTTGTGGGTTTTTAGAGTCCCACTGATATGCGTCTAGAACAAAAAATGGCTCAGGCGACTTCTTATCATCCGAAATTGTAAAACGTGTGTAAAAATCTGACCGACTGATGTTCTTAAACTTTTCTATTTGCCTTCCCGTTTTGATTATATTTTAATGTTAGATAAAGCAATTTGTAAGAATTAAAGCAAATACAATTACCAGTTAATGAAAATCGTAATGGAACCACAGTAGAAATTATTAGAATTCCATTTTATTTGCTGAGTACCAGCATTTCTATCAATTCTACTACGACTCTTAAAGCAATTTGTGGTTTATCTTTTGGTATTTAGACATTATATGATTTTCACGAGGTTTCAATGCAATGATTTTTTCTAAACAGAATTTATGTTAGAAGCGCCAAACCCTCAACTGTGTTAACACAACTAATTGATCAATTGAATTGCCTTATCTCGATCGAAACTTTTCATTTACAGATGTAATGAAAATTTTACTTACTTATTTATTTTCAATACTATTGCATTCGAAAGTTTAGTATTTGATGATAAAATTAGCAATTATGTATATTTCTCCCACCGAAAGGTAACTTCAAATATAGCATCAAAGTTTAAACATAACAAAAGCTATAATTGCCAATCTGGCAATCATTGGAGACCCGTATGGTGATATTCGTATCAAAATTCAAATAGTTATACCAAAATTCCACTTTGAAGTCAAACTTTCCAATAAGATTTTTTAAAATTTATTCCAATCGGATTTTGATGTATGGGAGATTTATGTAGAATCATATCCTAAATAACTTTTGTTCTTGGACTTTTTTGATAAGATGCACCGTTTTTGAGATATTCACAAAAAACGATTTCGTTCGTATGGGGGGTACCCCCCCTAATAGTCTATTTTTGCCCATTAACGAACTTAGCCTCGCATTTTACGAAAAACGAATCTGTGCAAAATTTCAAGTCTCTAGCTCAATCCGTGCGCCCGCAATCCGCGCCACAGACGGACAGACAGACGGACGGACAGACGGACGGACATGCTAAATTCAACTTTTTTCATCATTCTAAACACACTGGTGTAATTCATTTTTTTGTGTGATGACGGGATCTTGGCGTTACAAACGGTAAGGCAAAGTTAATATACCCTTTGGTTTCACCATACGGGTATAAAAACTGTCCTGTAGCATGTATAACGCCCGTTCCCGCATACAAAATAATTTTGGACGATAGACGTTAAGATTTCACAAAATAGTTACATAGTTTGGCAACATTTTGCGATTTTCCTGCACATTTTCGACCTTTTTGTCCATAATTTGCATGCATATTTCAGAATTGATGCTGAAAATGCATTTGTGCACATTGTTTGACGTTTTCATCAGAAATTTTAATCTTTTTTCTAACAACTTTGAATTTCTTTTAGTATTGGATGTATAAATTCCGAAATGTGTCTAACTCCTCCGATCATCATTTGACACCTATCCAAAAGACATTCACGTCGGACTTTTGCGTGGCGGCAGCAGTTCCCACAACATTATTCTTAATACTTAACGCGGCATTTGGCCATCTTATATCATTAAAACTTCGAATGCTTGGATCGATGATCATAATTTTTGTATTTTTCCTAATGACGACTGCTCTGGTCGAAGTTAACACGGACAGCTGGCAGACAGGATTTTTTGTACTTACATTGGTAACCGTTGTTCTGGTCAATGGTAACATATTTTACTAAAACATTTGAAAGTCCGTAATAACTTCATATTATGTTTCTCTTTCAGTTTTCGCTGCAATTTTATCTGGTGGACTTTTCGGTATCGCTGGCCTTTTTCCATCCGAATACATGACGGCCGTAGTTTGCGGCCAAGCACTTTGCGGAATGTTCGCTGCCCTTGCTGAAATAGTTTCACTGACTTTTAGTACATCACCTAAAAACACAGCGTTTATTTATTTCATAATTGGAATATGCGTTCTTATCATATCAATCATTTGTTATGCGGTCATGGCCAAAACGAAATACTTTCGATTTTTTGTCAATGAAACGAAAAGGTACTCTGGTTCCTCACAAAGTTTGGAAAATTTGGTTAATCTACCCAAGCCAAATGTCAGAGAAATATTTAGAAAAATTTACATTTATGCATTTTCGGAATGGTTTGTATTCATGGTAACCTTATCGGTTTATCCGGCGGTTACTATACTTATGCAATCACAGTACAACGGAAACGGACATCCATGGAATGGTAAAATATTGAAGAATTTGCTCAAAATTTTAATAAAACACACACTTTATTATATTACAGATGTATATTTTACACCTACTGTAAATTATTTACTTTTTAACTCTGGTGACTATTTCGGGCGAGTCCTAGCTGGCATCTTTGAATCTGTGAGAATTATTTACATATTTTTCAACTTTAGTGTATTTATTTTAAAAAAAATTCCATTTCAGCCAAAGGCTAAACCACATCTGGTTCTATTACTAACTATCGCCCGAACGATTTTTATTCCAATTCTAATGATGGGCAACTCAACCGTACATCATTTTTTGCCAATTGTCGTACATTCCGACATTGCATTTATTCTAATTATGGTAGTTTTTGCAATCTCAAACGGATATATTGCGAATTTAGCTCTAATATTGGCACCAAAGTAAGATTAATATTTAAATTCCGTGTATGACTTTATTTACTAAACGTAAAAATTGAATTTTCAATTTCAGATCTGTAATGCAACACGAAAAAGAAATGGCATCGTCTATAATGGCAGCATGCCTAGGTATTGGTCTAGCATTGGGCTCAACTTGTAGCCTGGTATTAGTACAATTATTATAGATAATAAGTTATATTTAGTGTAATTTTAAGCAGAAGACAAAGAAGAGAAGTAATCAAAAATCTATGTTTTATGCAATTTAATTTAAAATTTAGCAGTAAGCAATAATTTTATGTCTATATTGTATATATGCGAATTATGATCCTTGTTAACCTATAACTGTAAAAAATATTATAGAATTGGTAGCAAAAATATATTTGATGTTGATATTGGATCTCTTATTGATGTAATAAAATCATATTATTGTCATGAGTCATATCGAATGAAATCTATGTGTTTTTTTCTCAATTTTAAGTTGATTTTTGCAGCCTTTATCATATTAAAATTTCTGAAAAATGTGCTTTCATTTGCAATGCCGTAACTAAGCGCAATTGCGAGTGCTTCGAGATTTTTGGCCTCAAAGGTTAGTTATTTTAAAAAATATATTCAAATTTTCGATTTAATAGGAAAAAGTTTTGTGATTTTGAAAGATTTTTTATCACGAAAGGGAGATTTTCATATGAATGTGAATCTAGTTTCCTCAGTTTGAGTTGCAGCGAAACACTTTAAAAACAAATGAATTCGTACCAAAAAGACATGTATGTATGACCAGGACAGTAAATAGACTGTAACATTTATTTTGATAATTTTCGGGCGGTCATATTGGAATATTTTTGCTTCTATCGATACCATTTTTATTCAAGTACCAGATTTCTCATCCCCACGATTGAATAATACAATGAAAATAAATTTAAATGGAAAACATAAGAAGAGCTACAAATACTCTATATGAAAGCAAACAAAATTTTTATGAAAAAAAATCCATTTGTATGGAAGAGGAGGGAAGGATTGACCCGATTGGATTTTGCTGTATTGAACGGTTATGTAAAATCATATTTTAAACACATTTCGTCTTTATAAATTGTTCGATACCATGGACCGTTTTCGAAAAAATAGAAAAAAGTGCTCAATTTGTATCCCTGATGTTCGGTCGATATATAAAAATACGTGGGCAGTCCGATAAGTACTTAGCCTACAAAAAAAAACGAAAATTTTGGAAAAGTGACCATTTATTTCTCAACATAGTCTCCTTTTAGCTCGATACACTTGACCCAGCGATGCTCCAACTTCTTTAACCCGTCTGAAAAATACGTTTTCTCGAGGTCTGCAAAGTAGGCCTCCGTAGCGGCGATGACCTCCTCATTCGACTCAAATTTGTGCCCGGCGAGTGACTTTTTCAAGTTTGGAAACAAAAAGAAGTCGCACGGGGCCACATCTGGAGAATACGGTGGATGGGGCAGCAGTTCGTAGCCCAATTCGACCAATTTGGCCGTGGCGACGGCGGAGGTGTGAGCCGGTGCGTTGTCATGGTGGAAGAGCACTTTTTTCTTCGCTAAATGTGGCCGTTTTTTCTGCAATTCGGCGTCGAATCGGCCCAATAATTCGGTATAGTAGAGCCCTGTGATCGTTTTGCCCTTCTCCATGTAGTCGATGTAGATCACACCTTGTGAATCCCAGAAAACGGTGGCCATCACCTTTCCGGCAGATAGAACAGTCTTCGCCTTCTTCGGAGCACGTTCGCCGGGTAAAGTCCACTGTTTCGACTGTTCCTTAGTCTCTGGTGTGTACCAGTGGATCCATGTTTCGTCGACGGTCACGAAACGACGCAGAAACTCCTTCGGATTGTGCTTAAACAGCGTCAAACACTGCTGTGAAGTGGTTTCACGGTTGCGCTTGTTGTCCGGAGTGAGCAAACGCGGCACCCATCGCGTCGACAGCTTTCTCATGCCCA
The DNA here is from genome assembly GCA_964034945.1 of Chrysopilus asiliformis. NCBI lineage: Eukaryota > Metazoa > Arthropoda > Insecta > Diptera > Rhagionidae > Chrysopilus > Chrysopilus asiliformis. Next base: position 9,263,955 of record OZ035960.1, read on the forward strand.
AAATTTCATGCAGGATATGACCCACGCGGTCTTTTGAGATGCCTACTGTCTCAGCTATCTCGTGCACCTTCAATCGGCGGTCTGCCAATACGAGATCGTGGATTTTTGTTATGTTATCCTCCGTGGTAGCCGTTTTCGTAGCACCTGGGCGTGGCTCATCAAAAACCGACGTGCGACCACGTTGAAACTCGTTACACCAATTTTTGACGGTCGCCATCGAAGGCGAAGAGTCACCGTACGCAGCATCCAAGCGCTCTTTGATTTCGCTGCGCGATTTCCCTTCCAGAAACAAGAATCGAATCACCGACCGATATTGCTCTTTTTCCATTTTTCTGAAATCCACAGACACGCCCGCTTCCATACGCGGTCAAAACAAAACTACGAGTTTGATTCGGCTGAAATTTTGTCAAAATAGAGATACTAGTTTTATTTTGTTTATTTTCATTTTGTGTTATGTGCTAATATTTTGAATAAAAGCAAAGTTTCTTTTAAATTTTTGTTATAAGTTTTCGGAACCTAGCCCCCGTTTTTTTACCTGTTCTGAGTCTTTTATAACACGGTTTCTTACAACACGGAATTTTCCAGGAACCTATTTGATTCGGATATTTAATTTTCCCCTGCGGCGCATTTCCTATCAACAACTTCAACAGCCTAATCCACCTAATGAAGAAATATACCTTTCTTACATAATCAAACTTCATACGATGAATATAATTGAGTATAATGTTGATTTTTTTAAACATTTAAAGAAAATTCTAGAAGTAATTGATGGATAAAGTTGAAATTTATCATGGAACAGGCTTTTATAAAAAAAAAACCATCCAAAAATGGGGAAAAATGGTTCGTTTCTCCCAAAATCGCATCCCTTGAGACGATAACAGCTTCGAATGCAAAAAACATAAAACTCGCTCCTACTTCCAGAGTAAACTTGGGTGGTACGCCACTGGTAGAGATCTTAAAAAATAATTATAAATTTTGGTTGTAGCAACAGTTTAAGTTGACGGCGGGAACTAAATACCAAATAAAAGGTTTGAATAAAAAACAGATTTTTATAGATTATAATACAATTTAATGTCTTCGAGTGCTTAAGTAGGTTTCAAATTTAAATAATATCAAAATATTATACAGAAATGTTTTTCCCTAAAAAACTCAAAACAAAATTCAATTTATTTATTAGTTATCGAAAACGTTTAGAACAGTTTGATTTGATTTTCTTTTTTTTTGTTTTTCAATTTATGTCATTTATTTAAAACCCTTTAACCAATTAACATTACACAATCAGTTTCGTAATTTATAATAAATTTTTTCTTCTTCTGATTTTTTGATTAAAATTTTCTTTTATTTACGACAATTTCAAATTGCCCTTAGAATTTGTCTTACTCTTCACTAGACGATTTAATATTTTACATTTTTATTTATTTCTCGTTTCACTTTTTGTTTATTTTCATTTATTTTTTTTTTAGAAAGTAAGTTCACACATTGCCATTTAATTTAAAGCTGGGATGTAAAGATTGCTAAATGAACAAAATAAATGATCATAAAACAGTTACAGAGATTTTAAAATACATTGCTAAGCTAAACACCAATTTGTTTGTAATTTTCATCATATTTCATTGTTTTATAGACACTGAATGTTGTAGTACTTTTGTTTAAATATAACGTTTTTTACTTGTTTCACTTTAATATGTGTTTTTTTACTATTAAATCAATTACAACATCTAAGGTGGTTCTGCCGTCCAACAAATTTGCTTTGTTTTAGTTTTACTTTTTTTTAAAAAAAAATTCTTCATAATATGGAAATAAAAACTTGAATTCGTACAATTTTAGTTACACGAAGTAACACTGCTTATGTAATTTTTTTTCTGCTAAACAATTCTCATTTCATTTAATTTATTAATAGTTTTTAAATTATTTCGATATTTAAATATTTTGCTTTTAATTATATTTTAAGGCAATTAGGCTGAAACTTTACACTTCACATTTTTATTAATTAATTTATTTATTCAATTTTGTTTTCAAAGTTTTTTTTATATATATATTTTAGTCGTTTTGCACCAATATGAATTTTTTGCCTCATTTAGCAAATGAAATGCATTCAAACTGAAGGCTTCTTTCAATGCAAGTCTTACCAATTTCCACGAATTTTACTTTGCATTAATAAATGGAAATTGATTTGATTGTTTCAATTGAGATGCCTTATATTAAATGCAAATTTTTGGTTGGCATTGAGAATTTTTTATATAAATTCCTAGATATTGGTACGAATTTTATTAAAACATCAAATATTGCTGATTGTCAGAAGGGTATAATCTTATTAACAAATTTTTCAGTTGCCCATATTTTCATTTATTTCCATTATTTAATTTATTAATTTTGTGAGTTTTTTTTATCAATTTCACTTAATTGCTTCCCAACACTTTTTTTTATACTAAACGAAAATTCAACCTTAATCACTCGATCACATATTTTCAGTGATGAGTTTTTTTTAACAATTTATTTGCTTTAATTCATAAAAATTTCCATTATTATTTTAATTAATATTTCATTTGTATTTTTTTTTCTTCTAAACGTTTAACAGTCCGAGTAACATCAATTTTATATTTTTTTAAAATAAATTTTCAATTCTATATTAGTGACTGTGTCTTATAGATGAGTTCTCAATGTCACTTATGCTTCATTGTTTTATGTACAAATTTTCCAAAAAAAAAAAGTTTCCTTTTTTTGTTTTATTCAGATAAAATACATTCAATTCGAAAAGTGCGTTGCGTTTCAATTACTTCTTTGTTGTAAAATTTACAAAAGTACGTTTTTAGTTTGGAAATTAATTTATACGAAAAAGAAACAATCACCCCGATTGCGAGTGTCGTGTCGTTTTCGACAAGAGTCGTTTTACGTGTTGTTGTTGGTAGAAAAACACTAACAACAACACGTAAAACGACTCTTGTCGAAAACGACACGACACTCGCAATCGGGGTGATTGTTTAAGGGTTGTAAGAAAAGTTTTATCCCTTCAGTCTCTATGCCTTTGCTATTGGATAGATTTGTTCAAAAAATTTTGTGTTATTATTCTCAAAATGTTAAAGCCACGGCTGTGTGAGCCACGATTGCGGTTAAGGCAATTAATGGGCCTATTCTTGAAATGTAAGATTGCTCTGTATCTGTAACTTTACATTTTCAGTCCACTTTGCTATTCACAAACTGTAACTTTGACATTCTGTATCTGTAACTAGCTGTCAAATCATCTGTAAGATTATGCCAGATGATTGATTTAGGTTTCACGAAACTAAACAAAAAGTTTCTTATTTTCCAACGATGAGAAGGAATTACAAATCAAATTGGAACAAGACTACAGTTACAGTTTGGGAATACCAATTTGGAATCTAATGTAAAATTGGTGTGGATCATGTGGAACATGTAAAGTTACAGTTGCAGATACATTTACATTCGTGAATAGCCCCATAAATCTCAGGTGCTGAATTCCGCCAGCGTGAGTTATTTGAAATGCTTAGTTGTTGCAATAGCAAGCGTGTATAATGATATTAAAGTGGCAATCTAACTTTTTTATACTCTTAAAAACGAATTTGGGAGCTCGCATCAAAGAATATTTCTACTTAATTAGTTACTACTTAAATTTACATCAATTCAATATGAATACTAATTCGGTCTTAAAAAAAAAGTCAAATTGCCACTTCGGTGCCATTCTACATGCTTACCAACGCAGTGCGCGCCTGCACTAACAGACCGAGTAGTAAGACTAAGAACCAAATGGAAAATCCATATTATACACGGAATTGGTCAGTGACGGTAATAAAAAATTTGCAATACTAAATCTGGGCACCAATCATGTATTCCAACGCGTCTCTGTCTTTCGACTGCGACGCAGCCTTTAACTTTTGACTTCGCCATATCTGCAGCTTCAAATTTTCTAGAATGACAGTCAGAATCACGTTTTGATTCATAGTGACGATTCCGCGAAATTTGAAGCTGCAGATATGGCGAAGTCAAAAGTTAAAGGCTGCGTCGAAGTCGAAAGACAGAGACGCATCGAAATATATGATTGGTGCCGTGATCTAGCTCTAGCCAGGGACAAACATCTAAGATATGTTGCAACAGAAAAAGTGGCGCTTTTCTCAATCAGTGAACTTTCAAGTTATCGCGCAAAATCTTTCAACGTCTTGGAGATTTGTGTATGCTCGAACGCAAAATCAACAGCATACTAGAATCTTTTACAACAGTTTTAGGGCAAAAAGAAACAAATCTGGTGATTGGATTTTTGATCCAATTCTAAATGTTTAAAACAAATTTATCCAATCCAATTGCAGACCAAACCGCGCATGGAAAACCTAACAAAGCACAGGAAAACAGAAATAAAACAACAGAAAAAAGTCGTGAAATTTAAAAAAAAATTTTAATCAAACACAATAATTTTTTTTTATAAATTCGTCTTTATAAAAATGAGAATACAATAAAAACGTTTTATTTCAAAATCAATAAATCTGAAAAAAATAAGCGATAAAAATTAACTTAAAAAATAAAATTAAAAAAGTTAAAACGATAAGCGCAATATTAGGGTATTAGAGAAAATTTCTTATTATAAGATGTATTCGATTTCTGCATAAATTTCTTTTTTGTATGTTTCAATGTTCGATACAATATACATAGTTTAATATTCTCATAAATTTGTACTGTAAACAATAACAAAATACAATTTTTTGCTTTCATCTTTTCTCATATAATATTAATATTATTATTTCAGTTTAATTAGATTCATTTCAGAACGAAAATTACTGACTGAGATTCCTTAAAAACTTTTATAGTATATGATCAGGCTATTAAGAACTATTTTGTTTTTAAATTCTACACTGCAGTAACAAATTAGCAGTCAAATGATTCTTCCTTCCAATTTTATTATTAATAAAAATTCAATATTTTTTCTCAAACTTTTTATACTTCTTAATAGTCTATATTCAATATTTTGATCCTTATTACTTATTGCTAAACAAACAAACAAACATTTAAAATTATTATCTACAAAAGATTCATTTCCTTCCTATTTTTCAAAGTTCAGATTGTTTTTTTTTTCATAACTCTCAACTGGCAAAATTGATTTGCTGTTTACATTCAAAAGATTTTTCTGTTTTCTATATTTACTATTTTTATATCATTTGTAATAACATTACGATTAAAATTTCGGTTAAACTTAATTTAGGCCAAAAAATTTCTGTTATTCCTTCAAAATTCTTCTCTATCGAAATACTGCTCTGTGCGTTTTCGGTGCACTTGTTCTTTTAGAATTGGAAGCGTAAATGTTTTTTTTTCTTTGTCAAAGACTTTTCTAAAAATAAAAATAATAATTTGAAAATGTTCAACTCTCCTTATGATGATTCCATTGGCATTGATGAGGAATTGTTAACTAAATTGCCGCTATCGGTTGAGTTTTCGGCCGCACTTCCGGTTGCTCCAGCGGATCCAGCCGCTGTAGAATTTGGTGTTCTGAATAGCACCAGGAATCCATCAGACGAGACACATGAACGCGATTCTGATTCCTTTTCAAGTAGTAAGCGTGCCTATAATTTAATATGTAGTTATTAAAAAAAATGTTTTTGCCAATGAATGATTTTTTTTACTTTTGTTTTATGATCTGCTAAGGCAGCCCTTACAACATCGTGCTGCTTTTGCAGCTCCTCAGTTCGTTTTTCATAGACCTGTTTCAGTCTGACTCTCTCCGCTACTCCCCGTTCTACAACCGAACTTGCCACTTCACGTTTCATTCTGCAATTAAAGAAAAACATTTCCGAATGAGTAAAGTTTTATTAAATTGTGTTTGAAACCGAGCCATTTACGCTCACTCAAAGTTGAAAACAAGCTGAAAGGTGTTGAAAATTAATTAAGCGAAAATTTGTGCGGAGAAAACGTTAATATTGTGAAATCTTAAGATTAGTATAATTTTTTTATCATATTATCATATCATTATTATAAAAGAAAAATGGTTTTTGTGACAAAATTTTTTAAAAATTAATGAATCGATTATAATAAAACGAGTTTAATAAGAATCGATTTTAAGTAAAGTTTCAAATTCCCTGGGGCACAATAAAAGCTATGCCGATTTTTTGAAAATTTCCCTTCCTTCTGACAGCAAGGTTATTCCTCAAGGAAATATTACGCCCACTAATATATATCCCTTTCCCTCTCTGTAAACCTCCTACCCTGCTATATTCAACAATTCTGGATGAATTTGAATTCGGTTTCCACAATTAAAGACGTAAGACCCCAAAGAAATTTGCCGGTCACTAAAAACTCCCTTATCCGATTCCCTGTAAATTATCTGAGGTCCTAAATTCTCACCAATATCTGAGTTTGTACTAATTTCTCTTGTGGTTTAGATGTGTATACAGAAATATCCTTGCTCAAACGACAAACAACACTTGATGGAAAAACTTTTTAAAAATTGAACCTGTAGAACCCAACTGCAGTACAAACTCGATTTATTAAATTCATTCCTAAACACTAATCATAAACCCAATGGCGAAGCGTCAGGGGAGACAGCATAGATAAAACTATATCAAAAAAAGGACTTAAAGGAACAGAAACTATTGAAAATATGATAAAAGTAATATTTATTGTTACTAAACAATGCATTTCTACTTTTTATAGTGTACATAATTTTTTCACCATGCCCCGTCTATCTTGTTTATTCTGACGCTGGGCTACTACTATTTTCTCAAACAAAAAAAAGCCTCGATCACATTTTTCAGGTATGAAATTTAGTACCGCAGATTCCCCTCCCCATAAATTTCTGACATATTTTATGGACAGCCTCTTTTTGAGTCAATAACAGTGTTCGAAAACGAAATTGATTGCTAGAACTTATCCAATCCTTACAGATATGTTAAAAAGACACACGCCTTCAGTGTATTTTTTTTTCATAAATCATCACAAAAGAGTAAAACTTTAGTGTAAATAAGATAAAAGCAAAATTGTAGTCAATTTAAAGTTGCAACTATTATTTAAAAAAAAGTGCAGTCAGTGCTTAGGCCGCCAGCCGAAAATCGTAAAAAAATCCAATCCAATCCACTCCATTTCAATGCAAGCTCTCGCCCTTACCTAACTAGCTCATCACGATCTCTATGAACTAAAGATAAATTCTTGACTTCATTGCGTCGCGCTTGCTGCAACTGCTGCATCACTTCGCTAGTGACTCGATCCAGAGACACCTTCAATTGCTTCATTTGACTAGCCTGAGAGTTCTTAACGACTTTCTCGGCTGTGGCATAGATAATCTCATGATATTTCTCTTGAAGCTCTTGATATGCAGTTGCATAGTCCTTACAAACAGCAAGCAAACGCTCTGACTGACTTCTAGTGATTGCCTGACGATCACTGCTATCCTCGCTGCTCTCACCTAGTTCCGCCGGACATGGCGGTACATCCGTGCTAACGTCTCTGAAACAAGTAAACCTTGTTCAAAATGAAAAAATCTCCCTCGACCATTAAGGACAAATGTCTTACAAGTTTTTACTGCTTAATCGCTTCACCAATTTGTTTGTCATTGAGAACTTTGGCTTCTTCATACCATCAGCGCTGACGCCCCTATGTTGACCAACAACCTTCACCTTGTCCTTGTCGTGCTTCTTTCGCAGCGAGTCCAACTTCTTCTCCAGTTCGATTCGCTTCTCCCGAACCTGTTTATTGTCGAGAATCTTCTCCAAAGGCTCGGCCACCACTTCTTCGAACTCGATTACTGGTTCTGGCTGCTTCACCGTCATCGTAACACTCTGGTCCAGCGAATGCTGATGTTGAATCCCTGGAGCAATTGTGCCAATGTAATCCACTTCTGTGTTGGAAATCGCCTCCACACTCACCGAGGAAGCGGCAGCTATACTGGATCGGTGTTTAGGGCTACCGCTGATTGGTTCGGTGGGATTTTGCTTCTGACCTAAGGACACAAACACAACTGGGTTTGGTTTGGGGTTAGATAAATCACAACATCGATCTAAACAAACACAGTACTAAGCATGCACATGCAACATTTATGGTAATACAAGTGATATGATATTCGTTAGTAACATAAATTCCAGTCTTACATGAGTTAACGATGTCTTCTTCGGCTGGTTCCATATCCTCTGTCAAGACGGCTAATTGCTTGTCGCGCTTCTCTAATTCGCTCTGATATTTTATTGGATTGGCGAGCGCTTCGGCGAAATTCGAAAGATCATCGGGAACGTAGTCTTTGACGACAATATGCAAGAAAAGTGACGAAAGTAGAATCGGTTGACCCACTTCCGTTCTAAGCGTAACATGTCGGTAGCCGGGACACAGTCCTATAACGGGGAAAACTCTATGCCCAATAAATTTACCGCCCTCTTCATATGCTGCTATTCGTATACTAGCGAGTTCTGGGAGAACAACCTGGGAAAATATGCAACAAAACACAGTTATTACATTTGCTGAATTGGTTGTTCTTTATACAATTCGTGTGCATTTAAAATTTTTAAATTTAAAAGAAATTTTTTAATATTCTTGTAACAACAAATGGTTTGTATTTCGCCAAAATAATAATAGTACATAAAAAAAAGCTGAACTTCAGGTGTTTAATGGCAGATATGTTCCATATATCAAAACTTCTAGTACGAGTGCTTATAATAGAATCTTTACCTTTTTAAATACAAATGGTTCTTCATCATAAACGGGGTTTATTCCATTATCACGAACAATCTTAGTGCGAAATTTTTTCCGGACAGTATCAGCTGGCAAACCGAACATATCCACCTCAACATACGTTCCGACTTTTTTATCACTTAGGAATTGCCCCGAGAGAACTGTTATTGAAACAGTCCCGGCTATAATACCGTCAACCTGAAATTTGCAAAGAAAAAAAAAATCTGTAAATCTACTAGAATTCATTTAAGCAGTACAGCAACTATGCAAGTCACAGAAATGCAAGAAAGTTTGAAAGTTTTTTTGAATGTCCCAAAAAATTTATCTTCGAACAAAAGTCTTAAACATTTCTATGTCCCAAAAAAAAAGTTCTTAAATTCCCGTATATCGAAAGAAAATTCATCAAAGCTATTACTTTTTATCGACACACAAAAAAAATTATTGGGTGTGATTTTATGTTTCATAAAACGTATTTATAATTTGTTTTTCTAGTTTTCTTCAGTATTTTATAGTAAATTAACGTACCGTGCTTTCAGCAAATGGATCCAACCTTCGGTCGGTGCGTCGCATAAATTCTGGCTTCAGAAGGAACCCACATCGATTATTATACTCGAATATTCCCAAATTTAATTGCATTGCTAAGTCTAAACTTTGATAATTAAGTGCTACGAGTTGACATCCCGCATTCCAAAACAGCTGCAATTTCACATAAAAAAAGAGTAATTAGTAAATTTAAAGCTTTTAACCTTTTTATATATATGTATTTAAGAAAGTGTGCTTACTTGTGGCATAAAATTAGAACTATCAAATCTAGTTCCAGCCGGATAAACTCTCGATAGTTGATGTTTATTGTAATTAACAAATTCAATTGGTCGCTCTTTTAATAGTGTAGTGGCTTGCTTTTCATCAAATGAGGACATTTCATAACAACGGTTTTTCTCTGTAAAACAAAAAAAAATAATGAAGATAATAGCATATAAACACCAAATTCCAATTATTTTGGGAAAACACTATACAGCAGAGATACAAAGCAAAAGTTTCCTAAGTGTGGTTGGATTTTGGTTTAAGGGTGAATTAAATTTATGGTTTTTGGTTTTGGTTACTAAAATTTGAAAAATTCAGTGGTTTTTGCGTTTCCTGACAGGAGACATAAACAGAGTTTTGGGTACTAGATTAGCGTAGAAAAGTTCTAGACTTTAAATCTATTAGACGATGGAAAATAATTAAAAAAAAAACAATTACTCATAAAAATTCAAAAACGAACCGAACTACTAAAATGTTTTTGATTATGGGACCAAAAAAGATGCGAATTTTTAGGAAAATTAAGGTTATTCTCTTGTCAGTTTTTATGATAAGAAAAAAATCTCAAAACTTACTTTCGGAATTTTCAAATGAACTAAAATGAACGGGTTGAACGTAGTTGACTAGAGCTGAAATTTCGGCGCCCGCTTCAGTCTCCTTCTGCGCCTTCTCCGAAAGTGGCTCATTTCCAGTTGGCGGATTTGGTGTAGCACTTGGCATTGATTCATCATCACTAGAACTATCTGTATCTGATGAACCGGTACTGTCTTTTGAACTTTGTCGTAATTGCTAAAAAATAGATATTTTTTAAAAGCTTTTTTTAATTTTTAATCATCACTTTAAAAAAAATTCACAATTTTTACGAAACAAACTTGGATTTCTTTTAACTAAAAACCTTAAACTTAACACAAGGCAGATTTTGACAACTTCATACATATATCCTGTTACTTCATAATATTTTCTATCGCTTATAAAATGTTATACGTCAAATAAAAAATGTCACTTTAATAACAATCATCTCTACACGGGGCAGACGTTCCCAAAGGATTTTTCAATTGTATCCCTCTATAAATTCGGTCAAAACGAATCAAAAGCATCGACATTTATTTACTTTTCTCAACTTAATTTTATTTGTTCCCCAAAGACTCACAAACAACTCTTTCAAGAAATTGATACAACTTTATTCAGTTTCCAATCCATTTGACTCAGAAAGTTTTAATAGAAACTTAAGGGAATTTTTCTATAAAAAAGAACGATTTAAACGTTATTGTTATTATGACTGGGTTATTTTATGTATGAAATAATATTAATTTTTTTTTCACTTCAAAATGTTACGTTTTACATTTTTACTTATACGAAGTGTAGTAAAGTATTGTATTCATGAAAAATTTCGACCTCTTAATTTTGTCTAAAAAAACATTTCCCGACCACTCCCGAGTCGATTGGAGTCATTTACAAAAAAAAAATGTCTTTCTTCCTGTCAGTCTGTATACAAGATTTCTCAAAAACTCCTGGAATTTGAGCCAGTTTTTTGCGATTATCTAAAAAAAAATAACGGGCTTTTGGTGGTTCTTGCAATTATCTTGAAAAAAAAAAAGTTTGTTTGGTGGTTTGAGATGAATTGAAGAGAATAATGTTTACCACAATTTTGCCTTTCTCAGTTATCCGCTATCTTTTATGGTGATTTAGATATTTTCGGTTTTTCGAAAAAAAAATAATTGAAAGAAAAATTAAAAAATGCTCTACATTTTTGACTTTTACCGTAAATGGATATATTTTACCGTTATCGGAATATTTCAGATTTTATCCGCATATCCGATTAACTTGAAACTTGGCACAAAATATCTATCATGTAAAACCAATGATTACCTAATATAGATGGGAAGTAAACGGAAGTTTCCGTTTACCTACGGCAGAGAAAAGAGATGCGCGATAAAAAAAAGTCACCGAGCAACACCATCTTTCCCTTTTTTTCCTTCATGTCATATGGAGTTAAAGAAAAAACAAGAAACTTGTCGTTTAGTCAGGGCTAAACCAAGCGAGATTTTCATATCCTTATAGCAGTCAAAAACTTGTATTATATTTACACAACCCTTGCACTAACACCATCATGCTTCCGACAGCGGCCTGACAGCTCACGAAAATTTTCAAGCAAATTATAACACTTTTTTAGTATTTAAATCGCGTAATACACTAAAAATCAACTAAAAATTAACACGAAAACTAAATTTTTCACCGAAATTGGTGGTTTGTTTTGATTTTTAACTAACTGACTGCTGAGAATCAAATTTGTGTATTGCCATTGTGCGATTTTTTATGGTTTTTCCGAGGCGCATTAGAACTAATTACGCATTTCAACTGAGATGTGGGAACACTTGAGATGAGGCCGCACACATAAATAACTCAGTATTCACACAGAAATTGAAACCGCCAGCATGTCGCTAGTTGTCCCTCTCTCAAACCAAATATTTTAGGAGAACTTTCTTATCTATATTAGGTAATCATTGGTAAAACCTTATCTGAACGAGCATGAAAAAAGGGCCATAAATGCATCTTTCGAACTAAAGAAATAACAAAATGGCGGTCGCTTAATGCAATTAGAAATTTTGATTAGCCAATCATTCGGGACAATTTTTTTTTAATAAATATAGAAATATAAAATTTTCAGCATTGTTAATAAAAACAAATTGAAAAAACATCAAAAATATACGCTTAACTCATGATTGAACTGCCTTTTATAATTTAGTACCAGGAAGACCGAGCCATGCTCCGCGACATCAAAATCCTACTTTTGCTGATTTTTGGGGAAAAACTAAATTCCCATTATCTTTATAGAGCTTTTCCAGTTTTTAAATTCCCGACCTAGAAAGCTAGAACTAAAACGAACGCGCGATAACAAAATTTCATAGAATTTGGTTGAGTGGTTATTGAGTAATCGCTATCACCGATTTTTGAAACGTTGTTTTGAGACACCATGTGACGGTTATCGAGGGGAGAGAAAAGTCAGGTTTGTAGTGGAAAAACCGAAAGCCCTTAGCCCCCTTAGTAATACTGTAAAGTTTCATTAAGATCGGACCACCCAATTCGAAGATACCAGGCTAGGGGAGGGAAAAGTCAGGTTTGTAGTTGAAAAATCGAAAGCCCTTAGCCCCCTTAGTAATACTGTAAAGTTTCATTAAGATCAGACCACCCAATTCGAAGATACCAGGCGAGGGGTATTGAGGGGGAATTTTCTCAGAGGTGATACCTATCTAGATCGATTCCTTGTCCACGAAAATCCCTAACCCAAAAGTTTCGTTAAAATCGTTAGGCGGGTTTTCGAGATCGTTTGTGCAGACAGACACAACACCCATAATAATTGTTCTTTTTTTCCTTTTAACATTTTTATTAAAAATTGAAAAATATTTTTTTTGTTTTGAAAAATACTTTTTTATTAATATTAGGTAACTTTAAAAAACTCAATGTTGTCAAGCAATTTATGGAGATAAATTGTCAGTTTACATCGTACAATAAAAAAAAGCATTTCCTAACTTGTCTAAAAAGTTTTGAAGCTCAAGTCCTATTTAGAATGAATGTTACGAAAGTTTACCCGTACAAAAATTACGTATGAAATTCGATTGTTTAAATTAGACTACTTATAATTATTAAAACCTTTAATAAGTAAAAGGTACACAAACAAAATTGAAAGTTCATAATTAGTAATCGAAAGGGCGGTTCTCTAATACGACCAGAGAACCAATTTCCAATAAATAACTGGGTCAATTGAATTACCCTTTTTTAATTCAAAGCCAAAGGAATCTCAAGTCCTTGGGCTATTTATTCCCCACTCAACTCAACTTCCATTTTGCTCAGCACAGCAAAACTCGACTCGACATAAAAGTCATTGTGTCTTGGTACTCTTATAAATGCTAAATGGCATAATATCCATAAATTATGCAAACTCAAAATGCATGTGCATCTTTTCCCAGCATTTTAGACATCCATTATATTCATACCCTTCTTCCATCGTTTCAACGTTATCTCAGCTTCATAAAAACCTGAAAAGTTTTACAAACATAGAAGTTTTCCCATTCATACTGAAGGGCTATGAATTTTGTATGGACCTTCTAGAATTTTTAAATTCTAAAACATCATAACATGTTTATCGTGATTAAATGAGAAAAGAAATCATTTTCCGTATATAATATTCAACTCCAATATTCGTACTTGTTTAAAAAAAATATTGTATTTCAGCTTTAAATTTAAATTCTGCTTTCATATTATTTTCCAATTTTACCTGGAGTGGTGGTGCATGATTCACAATATCCCCATTTCCAGTTGGGACCGTCTGCTGTACAAGGACACTGGCCACTGGAGCTATAGTTGCTCCTTCTTCCGGCACCGTCTGAATTTTACTGGCATCAACTATAGATATCGAATGGGAAATTTAAAAACCATGAAAAAGACAAAAATAAAACGAGTAGTAAATGTATTGGAAGAATAACTTTCATGAAAAATTAAACTTAAAAGCATATCGATAAATTTAGGGGTTGTCCGTAAAATATGTCACTCAATTTTTTGCTTTTTCGGATCACCCTTCTCCACCACCCTGACCATTTTTCCGCCATTTATTGTAAAAAAATTACGTATTTTATCAACAGACCCCTAATAATTTTTTTTCAGTCTTTTTATCGTGAATACTTTTTTGATGTTAAAATTCCAAATTTGTTTAAAAACGAAAAAATTAAAATCGAATGTTTTAGAAACGATTTGTAAAAAACCACAACAAAAATTTAAAATATCAAATTTTCAACCACTGTCTTTTTGTTATCAGATAATATACAATATTACAGGGACCTCTTGAAAAGTTCTCAATGACAATTTAATAAGGAAGCAGTGAACAGAAAAAATACGCCATTTAAATCAAATAATATCCATAATTTTATGTTTTAATTTACTCTGCTAGCTTTTATAAAAGATCAATTTTAAAATTCTCTTTTAAAACTTTTTAATTAAAGAATTTTACACGAAACATAAAATCAGTAAAAACTCACAACTACATCTTTTGTAATGATTTTTGTGTAGAATAAATTTTTAACAAGAATTTTAATTTGCATTTTTTATTTAGATCTTTTTTGTTGATAACTTTGTAAGTGTGAAATTAATATGAATTTTAATTTAACACAAACCTGAATTCGATGTGGTCAGCTTATTTTGTGATGAGCTAGCAGCCTTTTTATGATGATGATGGTGATGTTTCTTCTTGTTCTTAATTATAATCTTACGCCGAAGTGATGATGGTGGAGGTAGCTCCGAATTCGGCTCTATCGGGTGTGAATCTAATGGCTTATCTAATAGCATTTCTCCAAATATATCACGACAATAATTAGCTATTTTGGCCTAAATACGAAACATTAAAAATGATAAATAATCTAATTACAAATGAGCCAGCACAAATATATTTATAATAAGCATTTCATTACATACAACTACAGGCAATTTTCTTACTGAGTTACCCAAATATGAATCGTAAATAAAAATCCGTTAAGGAAATTTCTAACCATCACTATTACTTCGATAGAAGTGCAAATTTATGGATAAACAGTTTTATTTTCCAACCCTAAATAATATCATCATAGGTAATAAAAAAATATGGCACCAAATTGATTGGTTCGTGAAAAGTATTTATAACAGTTTATTGGCAAATATTAATATGTTTGTGAATTTACGATTGATACTACTCTAATGAAAATGGTCCACACATTTTTATTTGCTAATTACTTTTTGGCTAATACCATGGTATCTCATATAATAATTATGAATAGATTTAACATTTATTAGTGCATCGAATTGGTTCTGTTTATTTGTTGAATCAATATTAATTATCCAAATTAATAGACACATCCAAAACCACGATATTCTGTTGATTTATTCCGTAAAGCAATAAAGTTAAGACTTTTTTATATACTTTATGGTTGATTTGTTAAAATCAAATTCAATAACTGACACTATAAATGATTTTTCTTTTAAAATTGGATATTTGTATTTATAGTCGTTAGGCATAATCTTTCAAATATAACATGGCTCAGTAACCGCAACCAGAGACGCTAGCATTTTTGTTTCACGCTCGTACTATTCTACTTCCTTACCAACACAGTGTGCGTCTGCACTAATAAGAGTGTCAGCGTGGCTCAGAAATAATGCGTTCAGCCTAACTCCAGTATTACACTTGGCTTTTTTAAGCCGGCAACTTTTGGGCTTAATAAGCCAATGTGCTTACATTTGTGGCTTAAATAAGCCAATTCTGTTTGCATATGCTACACAAGTTTACATGGGTGTGCGTGGACTCAAACCATTGAAATTGCTGCTGCTCTTATACTTCCCAAGATCTTTACCTGCTGACGGTCAGAACGCAAATGATTTCTGCCCACTACTTTTCCCAAACCGGTTCACACGCTTTGCATGTATGCAGATTGTCGATAAGCCATGATTTCGAGTGGCAACTTTTCCCTCCGCAGTCGTTTCTCCCGGAAATCGGCTTAAGTAAGCCCGAAAGTTGCCGTGTGTAATACTGCGCTAAGAGTCGAAAGTCGTGGGGTAACAGCTCGCCTTTGGCAGGATAGTCATTTCAGGTCCACCCAACTTTCTTTATCGCAGTGATAGATGGATAGAGAATTTTTAAATTAAGAATCGTAAAATGTGAACTGTACCTATTTTCAAAAGCTCTAACTCGAAACCCACTTAATCGATTGTATTGTAATTGACTTATGTCGGAAAATTTTCTCAAATTTGTCACAAATCGCGTGAATCGCGTGACTATACTCTCGAAAAAAGCGGGAGATTTTCTTATTTGTAATACAAATAGAGAAATTAACAAAATCTCTAAAAAAAAAATTTGTCATCAAAAGTGTAACAAAAACGCAACTGAATGTTTTCTGTACAACAAAAAAAACACTCTTTAAAAAGATTCCCTTTAACCTTTCCTTAACGATATCTTAACTAAGACAAGAAGGTACAGCGAAGTATAATTTCTTAGCAAATACGAGAGCTTCATCTTCTTCAGACGAACAAAAACAACGAAAAAATACTAGCTAACTAATTAAAGGGATAAAAAGTGAAACTTTTACATTGTTTAACTGAAGTACATTGAAAAGGCACAGCAATAGCACTGGACGAGCAGAGTTTAGAAGAAAAATGGGATTTAAAAAAAATCCTGATTATACGATTCCTAATTAAAAGTAAACGTTTTACCATAATAAAAGTTGGCTTATGCCAGCAAAATATAAACTAAACTTACAAAGAGTACCTACACTATTCACGAGTATACATACTCATCGTACTCATCATATTCCGTTGGCTTAACTAACTTCAATAAAGTGATAAGCGTATCCTTTGAAAGAAGTTACCATTTGTTATATGGTGGCATTTAGCCTTCTATTTACCACCTACTATAACCGCTCTTAGTCTATACTTGAAAGCATAACAATACATATGCAGACACAAGCAACCGCACAACTATTCAACTATATACGTATTCAAAGTGGGAATTTACCAAGAAAAATCGAGGAAAAAAATATGGAAGACTGGAAGGAAATTGAAGCACAAACTAGAGGTAGATACTTGACTTTATGGCTATCCTTAGGCAGACAATTATGTGAGAAAAATACTTTCACAATACTCTTCTTTTATTCTCAATGCTTTGGTGGATTTTTTTTATTGTCGTTTTGAATGCTTTTGCCTATAATCTTAAGGATTATACTTAAATATGAAGCATTTTTAGATGGCCTTTTTATTATTTCATGAGCTTTTCTATCTTGACTTGCTCTTTTCGCTACAAAATTCAACCTGTGTCAGTTATGTCGTTGTTTTTGCTATTTTATCTCATTCACACAAACCAGTATGACATTCAAGCCTTCTCATCATTTTCCAACATCCGCCGCGAAAATGTGATTTTCCACCGCTTTGAGGGTGTATATATGTTGTAGCCATTTAACTTACTTGTTGCCGAGGATTACAATGGTTTTCGAAACTCAATATCACAGGAAGTTCAGAAGTTTTGAACGCGCTCTCGGCAATCGCTTCAAGCACATCCTTGGCAATTATCTCAGGAACAAATGTGTATCCGTGCACGATAACGGGCTCTTCAGTACGTCCATTCCAAAAATCCAATTCAACACACCTGTAAGTAAAATCGAGTTGAATCAGAGGTAACAGTTAAAGCAAAAAAACAAAACGAAAACATGAAAGAGGAAACATGAATTTATGAATAATGCTTCTTACATTTGTATAAATAGCAACGATTCAAAAATATTTATCTAGCAAGATATTTTTTTTCGGCGCTTTCCTGTTTGTCTCCTGTTTTTTTTTTTTTCATTTTTCATTTTTCAAATAAAGAAGCTTTTAACTTTGTAATGTTATGTAAAAGAGCAAAATCTGATGCGTTCTGATTTTTAAAAGGGGAAAATTAAAATGCCCACAAGCATAAAACTGTTTTCTTTAACTTTTCAAACTCTTTCAAGCAGAAACGACTTTCATTTTAAACCATAAATAAATAAATTTTGATGTTTCACGGGAAGCAATTTTCTTTAAGTGTTAACGGATTTCTCCTGTTTTAAAAGTTATAAACAAGGCTGTGCTGCCCTTTTCATGTAAATATGAAAATGAAAAGTGTTGCATAAGAATGTTGATGATGGATAGAATATTTTGATTAAAAATGATCGACTGAACCATCCACAAAAAAAAACTCGCGAAACTTGAGAAATTTCTACCTCTATTCTTGTTGAAAACAGTTTTACGAGTTAATGAATGTTTTATTTTGTTTTGAAAAATATTTAAATATTGATATGGAAAATTTTTATGGGCCAAAATGAGTTTTTTTTATCTTAATTACGATTGCGATTACGATTGAAGCTTCTCGACCAATGGGATCAAAGCTTTCAACGATAGGAACATGAAAACTTTGATCTCATTGGTCGAGGAAGCTCAATCGTAATCGGAATCGTTGGTCTGAATTGGACTTAAGAACCTTGGCACAAGCTGACAAATATTTTGACAAAAGTTTCATGAACATCGGGTAAAAAATAAGAAAACTCACTAGACTACAGTTATGTGACATATTATAATTTTCATGTGACAGGGAAACTAACTTTTATTTGGATCAAAAATGACCCAAAGAACTACTGAAGATTAAATACAACAGGCTTTCGTTTAACAAAATGCAAAATAACATAATAATAGTAATATAGTTGAACAATTTTTTTTCTACGATATTTTATAGAAATCTTCACTTATCCGATAGTGTGGAAAAGTTCAATACAGTGAAAAGACATGATTTCATTCTGTTCACACTACCAAGCGAACACTGTGTTTTAGAAACATAAAGAAAATTTGTCTAACGTTAAAATAAAAAACATAACAAAAGCTGGCAATCATTGGCGACCCGTATGGTGATATTCGTATCAAAATTCGAACAGTTGTACCAAAATTCCACTTTGAAGTCAAACTTTCCAATAAGATTTTTTAAAATTTATTCCAATCGGATTTTGATATATGGAAATTTTATGTAGAATCATATCCTAAATAACTTTTGTTCTTGGACTTTTTTGATGAGATGCACCGTTTTTGCGATATTTACAAAAAACGTTTTCGTTCGTACCCCCCCTAATGGTTCTTTTTTGCCCATTAAGGTCGCCCTCCATTACCATGACTTCTGTAACTGCAAAAAAATGCAGAAAACTAGAGCAAGATAGACTTATGTAGATCTAAAAAGGAATGACTGAATACAAGTTAAACGCTATCCCTTCCAGTTTTACAATTTTATAGCAATCATATCAAACCTTATGCTATGAATATAATGTTCAAATTGGCATGGTAACAAACCTTTTGACTATGCATGCTGTTGACAGAGCTCAGTAAAAATGCAACTTGTTGGTTTGAAATAATATAATGAACTAACTGATTTAGAGAGCAATGAGATTACAATAAGTTCTTGATAATAATGTGTTACAGTTAATTTATACAAAATTCATTACAGTTAACACTCCCACTTTATCAAAACTTAATTGTTGAATTCAAATTTAACAAAAGTAATACAATTTTTCAAATTTAACAAAAATAATACAAAAAAATTAAGAATTAGTTACACCCATCATCTTTCTGAATCTTTCAAATTTTTGTTTTGCCAAAGACTTTGTTAGGATGTCTGCAACTTGGTCTTCTGTTGGCACGTAACATAGATCAAATAATCCCTCTTTAAACTTGTCACGGATAAAGTTGTACCGGACGTCAATGTGTTTGGTCCTCTGGTGAAATTCTGGATTTTTAATCAATCGGATTGCACTTTGATTATCGAGATGTAACGTCGAGTTAACATTGCAATCTGGGATTAATTCTGATAGTAATAGTTTCAACCAAATAACCTCCTTCACTGCCTGAGCCGCGGCAACATACTCCGATTCTGTAGTAGAAAGTGAAACGCATTTCTGCCTTTGGGAATACCAGGATACACAGCCAGAACCCATTAGGAACACAAATCCGCTAGTAGAACGTCTTGTGCTTATGTCACCAGCATAATCAGCATCACTGTAACAATCAAAAGTAAATTTAGAACCTTTTTTGAAAGAAATACCAAAATTTCTCGTTGCTTTGACGTATTTTATAATACGTTTCACTGCATTTACATGCACTGCATTCGGTTTCTCCATATAGCGACTGACCATTCCAAGCGAGTATGATATATCTGGTCGGGTAGCAATGGCCAGATACATTAAACTTCCGACAGCTTCCCGGAATGGAAAATCCATACGTTTCGAAGAATTCTCTGCCATAGCTGCATTGATGGAAACGTCAGCCGGAGTTGAAACACATTTTGCATCGTCCAAATTAAATTTATTAATAATTTTGCCTGCATACGCCGATTGACAAACAAATATGGATCCTTCGTCGTCCTTCTCAATCTCCAACCCAAGAAAATTTCGCAACTCAAAGAATTTTATTTCAAAATTATG
Organism: Chrysopilus asiliformis; assembly: GCA_964034945.1. Classification (NCBI taxonomy): domain Eukaryota; kingdom Metazoa; phylum Arthropoda; class Insecta; order Diptera; family Rhagionidae; genus Chrysopilus; species Chrysopilus asiliformis. The sequence continues at coordinate 9,284,399 of OZ035960.1, forward strand.
TTGAAGATAGCTTAGTAACTTCGCAATGTCCGACTGATCAGATGCTGCTACAAGCCCGTCATCGATGTAAATAGCAAGTATGATTTTCTTACCATTCTTATGACTCGTAAAAACACACGGGTCCGCCTCACTAGCCTTAAGGTTGAAATTGGTTAACAATTTCGTAAATTGTTGATTCCAGCAGCGAGAAGACTGCTTTAATCCATATAGACTCTTCAGCAAACGACACACCTTAGGAGTTCCATCTTCGTAGCCCTGAGGTTGGCGCATAAAAATCTCTTCCGTGAGCTTGCCATTGAGGAACGCTGTTTTAACGTCGAACTGTTTTAAAAGAAGACCTTCTGTTGCAGCTACACTTAAAATTGAACGAATCGACGTAAATTTTGCCACAGGACTGAAAGTTTCCTGGTAATCTATACCCTGCTCCTGTGAAAAGCCCCTAGCAACTAGCCTTGCTTTAAAAACTTCTCCTTCAACGCCGCTCTTTATTTTAAAGACCCATTTGTTGTCTACAGTTTTCCTATTTTTTGGTAGCTCAACATATTCCCAAGTGCCATTTTGATTGTGTGACTGCATCTCTTCATCCATTGCTTTTATCCATCTGGTTGAATTTGCGTCTTTCAACGCATCCTTATAAGACGCTGGTTCTGTCTGCATAATAAAAGCATGACCTTCAGATAAACAATAGTAATCAGACGCGTCATCCTTCTTGGCACTTCTCAACCGCTCCTTAATTGAAACAGTTTTTGATTCATCCGCAATAGTTTTTGATTCATCTGCTTTGGTGCTGTCCATATCTGTTGCGCCTTTTCCCGCTGAATCAAAACACTCATCCAAAACCTCATAATTATCCGGATTTTCCTGTTGATCAACCCTTGATTCATCTGTCAGCTTCACCTCTGCATAACGGCTTACCCGTTGAGACTCATTTTTGAAAACGACATCTCTAGAGACCAATATCTTGTTGGAATCTGGGCAGTAAACGCGATACCCTTTGGAATTTTCAGAATAGCCAACAAAAATTGCCCGTTTTGACTTTTTGTCCCATTTCTTCCGTGTGCTATCAGGAACATGAACGAACACTTCAGTACCGAATACTTTCATATTAGTTATATCTTCCTTTTTACCGTACCAGAGTTCAAAAGGGCTTTTACCTTTAATAGGACTAGAGCCCGTGCGATTAAGAACATAAACAGCTGTGTTTACCGCCTCTGCCCAAAGTTTGACACTCAAGCCTTTTGAATGAATCATAGTGCGAGCTGCCTCTACTATCGTACGCATCTCCCTTTCTGCGCGGCCGTTTTGTTGGGGAGTGTACGGCACCGATGTTTCATGGCGCACAAGATTATTTTCCAAAAGCGTCTCCATGCCTTTATTGACGAATTCGAGACCGTTATCCGTACGCAGGACAGCCATACTGAACTTTGTCTCAGCTTTGATTTTTTTGAGATATTTATCAGTAAAATCCAGAACCTCAGATTTTTCTTTCATGAAATACACAGTGCGGAACGACGAGTGATCATCCTTAAATAAAAGGAAATACCTGGCGCCCCCGATTGATTTTTCGTGCATAGGACCGCACACATCTGAATGCACTAATTCTCCAGGAATTTTTGCCCGTTTCTCACTGTTTTTAAAACACATTCGATGTTGCTTGCCAAAAAGGCACCCATCACAAAAGAAATCAAGGTCTTTAAATTTAATATCATTGTGCTTTAGAACACATCTTAAGTGATCTGCACTTTGATGTGCGCAACGTTCATGCCAAATTTGCAACGGCAACACTTCTTTTTCTGCGAAATTAAGCGAACAAACCGAATTTATTTTGAAAAGCATTTTAAACAATGATTCATCACGAACTCCCACTGCAACAATAGATTCGTCCGACTTTTTAATTAATTTGCACTTTTTATTGTCCGATTCTAACCGCAAACCTTTGTCTAACGCACGACTAGAAGAAAATAAGTTAATATGAATTTTAGGTACGAAAAGAACCCTTTCTAAGTGTTTTTCAACCCATACCTTGTCATTGAACGACAAAATGTTTATGTCCCCGTAACCTAAAGCCTCAATTTTATCTCCATTACCAATTCGCACTATTATCGGTTCATCGAATTCTTTATAATTTGTTATCCACTCGCGCTCAAAAGTCATATGATCGCTCGCGCCCGAATCTAAATACCAGTTGTTCGATTTATTTCCTCTGAATGCCGTCAATGCATTACAGAAAAGAGCATCACTATTTTTCTTCTTTTCATTTGATTCCGATTTGATTCCGATTTTTGTACGCTTTGGACAATTTTGTTTCCAATGTCCTTTCTCCCCACAGAGAAAACATTTACCCGGACGGTGGTTTCTTTGTTTGCTGCGTGTTCCATTATTTCGCTTTACCGTAAAAGCGGTGCTTTGGGAACTCACTTCTGTGTCCGATTGAGATCGCATACGTAGCTCCTCCATTACTAGACGTGAGGTTAAATTATCTAGCGTTTGAAGGTTTGCATCTGACGACTCCCAAGCTGTGATAAAGTGACTGTAAGTGCTTGGTAGCGTCATTAGCACTTTAGTAATCACCATGGAATCAGATACTGTTTCTCCAATATCTCTGAGCTGACGAACAATGTTGCCTAATTTAGATATATGCGTCGCAATGTCATCGGATGGTTCTTTTGTAAAGCTATAGAATCTCTGCTGCAACATATGTACACTTGACGCTGATTTTTGCTCGTAAATTGCTTCTAATTTCTTCCACATTTCGGAAGCGGTGGTGCAATTTATTATATGCAATAATGGTCCTGAGCCAATAGTTGTGACAATAATTTGTTGAGCAGACCGATCACATTTCAGCCAAGCTTTAATGTCAGCATCAGCCGTGGGCTTGGGTTTGCTGCCATCCACATATTCAAAAAGCTCTTTCGCGAATAAAATAATTTTTACCTGAAACTTCCAAACTGGAAACTGACTGGCTTCTAGAAGTTTCTCTATTTTCGCATCTGAGTCCATTTTTTTATTAATCGAAAACACCGACTTTATCTAGCGTACCGATTTATTTTAAAAAAAACTTCCTTTTTTTTTTTATCAAAAAAAATTAATCTACGCAAAAGTACTTTTCGACTAAAAATAACCAAACCAACTATTCACTAAGCTCTGGGCCCATAACCTGTTGACAGAGCTCAGTAAAAATGCAACTTGTTGGTTTGAAATAATATAATGAACTAACTGATTTAGAGAGCAATGAGATTACAATAAGTTCTTGATAATAATGTGTTACAGTTAATTTATACAAAATTCATTACAGTTAACACATGCGAAGGAGAAAAATGACATCACGCGATAATAACAGTTTGAATGTGTCCGTGCTTACTATTCACTTACAGGGACAATGTGTGATTGTAGTAGAAATCGCCATAAAAAACAGGGGAAATTATTCTTGCAGTTGCCGACAAATTTTTGCAGTTGATTCTTATCTCCCTTTCTCATCAACGTATCTTCACATAAATGTGTCTCTATTTTTTTGCAGTTGCCGAAGTCATGGTAATGGAGGGCGGCCTTTAACGAACTTAGTCTCGCATTTTACGAAAAACGGATCTGTGCAAAATTGCAAGTCTCTAGCTCAATCCGTGCGCCCGCAATCCGCGCCACAGACAGACAGTCGGACGGACGGACGGACGGACAGACAGACAGACGGACGGACATGCAAAATTCCATTTTTTTATCATTCTAAACACACTGGTGTAATTTATTTTTGTGTGTGATGACGGGATCTTGGCGTTACAAAAGGTAAAGCAAAGTTAATATACCCTTTGGTTTCACCATACGGGTAATTACTGTAATCTGAAGTTGGTTCAAAATAACCCCCAGTTTCGCTGAATGAAACCCAAATTTGTATTGTATTTAAAAAAATGTAAAAAGTTAAACATATTTTCAAGCTCCTGTCGATTATTCATTTTAAGTGACAAGAAGAATGTGTATAATTCATAAAACGTATTTTTACATTATTGAAAATTTAATAAAGAGAGAAAATATCATAAACATTGATTTACCTGCATCCAGCCAACAGACACTGTCGATAAATCTCAACGGAACTTTTTCCAGTTAACTGATGTCCGGTCAAATATGTGTTATGCGATGAATTTATAAAATAATGGGCTAATGGCTGATCCATGTCGTCACATAAATCCAATTTGTTAGGTGCCATAATGGGATTATCCTCTGACATTAAGTACCTAGAACATGGTTGAAACAATGCCATAAGATCCAATATGAATAAAATTAGAATTAATTTAAGATTAAAAGCGACCCAAACTCTCTACCAAGACCCAAATTCGGACTGTTCTCTATTCAATATGGCCGAATTTTGGCTAGAATCTATATTGTAAATATTATTTCTCTATTCTCTAATACACATATCTACAGTCGAGAAAAAAAACAATAATATTAGCAACATCAGTCACAATCATAATTTCTGCTTACAAAATGAGAACCATAACGAAAATGTAAAGATATAAAAACCAAATACAAAGTAACACAATCATAAGAATAATAATATAGTTATAATATAATTATATATAAATAAAATATCAATGTATACGATTAAATATCTATGAAAATATATATGTATCTCGACAGTATCCTTATTTTTTATGTATCTTGAATATAATATCTTAGCTTATATATAAATACCTTAAGAAGCCATCAAGACTGAGTAGACCTTTTTGGGCGTTAAATTTATTCGGTTCATATTCATGAATAATCTCTTTGGCACGGGCGATATTTGCATACGGATGGAGGATCTCATTGAGTCGGGGATCACGTTGGGTTTTGTTTAGGAAATCGACCAGCTGTGATGTTGTCATACATCTACGTTTTGACGTGCCAACCCTGTAACATAACAAAAAAAAAGTATATACTCGTATCGAAATTAAGATGGAAAGGCACCTTTAAATCTGTAGTTATCGTATTCCATAAAATAGACTTTACCTCTCATAAACCAAGAAAAAAAAACACCGTAATAATTGATACATATGAATTAACTTATCTCGTAATAAATAATAATCTCAAGCTCAACGTTTCACGGGTTGTAACGGAAAATAGGGGGTTTTTTTTCTTGGTGTCTAAATTTGATCTGTTTAATATTTTTACTCGATTCAAGCTAAATCCCGAGAAATAAGAAATTTAATGGATATGATTATTAACTTACAATTCATCAAAGATCTTTTCCACTTCACTCCTTTGCGCTAAATTCTTATACAAATTGTAAAAGTCCTCAAATTGAAACTTCAAAAGGGGCAAGGAATCACCTTTGCCAGAAGGTAATCCGGAAATGTCTAACGCCTTCTCAACTCTCCGTCGATCGTCTTTATTAATTGTAAAAAGTTTTATGATACTGAAAAAAAGAGAAATATATAATTTCTTACAATAGTATGATAAGTTTTAACACATTGACTGCCATGGCTATCATTTTCGATAGCTGGGTCTACAATCTACATGCATACATACATACATTCATACATACGTACATTCTACATACGTCTACATGTATTGGCATCTCCCTTACATTTTTGCAAAATTGGTCTGGCAGTCAACGTGTTAATATATAAGATACTTATGTACAATAAAATGGCATTATAAGTTTTACAGAATTTTTACTGTACGCTGATTTATTCCTACCAAACCAATAGAGTTTCACTTACTTTTTAACTGGAATTTTTCCCGATTTATCAACTTGAAGGCAAAGTCTAACATGTGCTTTCTGCAGGAACATATTCGTTGATCCATTTAGTTGCGCTAAACTATAAGCTAAACGCATTAACTCCTCCGTCCAGTGCTGCAAAATTAAATTAATTTTTCAGTGAAATCATCAAACATTTAGTAACGTTAAAAAGATATTCAGAGAGTTGCAATGGAACCCAAGGGCGTCATAACGACTCGAAAAAACTCTTCAATATTTAAACAGTTTCTCGCCTGATGATGGTGATGTTAATAGTATACGACTTTAATGATGTTGGCCTGAATCATATAGCACTCCATGAGTCATAAAGTAATTAAATTATTAACCCTTAAAAGCTTTATGAACAAAAAACAATTTTATAGGAGGTAGTCTGTTGAGGACCACAACAAAAAAATCGTGAGCTAACAAATTACAGTATTTCACAAAAGAAGTATAATTTCCTATATATCAAAAAACTTTATTTGATTGCACGAAATTAATAATATTGGGCCTGACAATTACATGTATTTAACCTGTTGAAGAATTCTCCCCCATTTTACGAATATTAAGATTCAAGTGGCATAGTGTTGAATTACCTGTTGAATATTGAAATTTACGATAATCATTCTCTTGTCTATCACATAGAAGTCCTAGTAGACCTTACCACTTAACAAGAAATTAAATTCTAGTGAACAACGATAAAATTATAGCATGTTAAAGAGTACACTTACTATATTAATGAAGACATTTCTTCAACTCCTAAATGGGACTTATTTCATTCGAATTAATTAAGATCGAATGATGGATATTGATAATCGTTTATGTAAAAGTATCCAAAACATTGAAAGTAACTTTTCAAATAATAGAAAGAAGAATAAAAAGAAATATTCACAAGGGTTATAAGATTGATTGATATTAAACTCATATCGAATTTCTTGGCAAAAGTCCATGTTCGGAAATCCGTTTCAAGGCCGATATTTAGTCTAATCTAAATTTGTAAAGCAAAAAAAGTTGTCGCATTGGGTAAACTCAATAAATGTGATAATAAATTTGGCTTGATTTAGCCAAATATAAAATTAAGATGATCCTTGGAGATATTCTTTTCCATTGGGAAACTCAAAATAAACACAATAAAAATCCCTTGAGTTGAACTTTTCAAAATTCAGCAACTCATCCGAATTACGAATAAGACGAGGATATACTTGTTATTATGTTAGCGGACCGACAATCCCCTCCGAACATTGTACTTTTTCAAGCGAATTCTATTTTTTCTGTCATTCTTAAAACAACTTTAGGAAATTTTTAAATAAATTGAATAAATAAACAAAATCAACCGTTTGTTAATTTTGGGGTTTTCACAAATTTGTAGACTTTGGAGAAATTAAATGAAAAAATACCCAACTTTTGAAGGGAGTTTTCAAAATGTAGAAATCAAAACTAAACAATAAGAAAGCATAAAAAATTTAACCAGAAATAATAATTATTGAGAATTTTTTCACCGAATGGTTTTTCTTTTAAGGGAATAGATTGAAAAACATTTTGTAAATATACTGAAAACTTTCTTTTTTTTTGCAAATTGTAAATAACAATGAAGATGGTATGTAGCGAAATAAGTTATCGATCCACTCTACCTCTCGATTCACCAGAGAAAAAAAAATTAAACAGCTAAATGCGCACCTTTTTTTCAACAAAGCAACAATTATTCTTTAAAGTGAAAAAAAGCCCATTCCGAGTACATTATGTTGAGTGAAATAAACAATGTAACATTAATATTACCAGAATAATCCTGCGATATTAGCAAAAGTTCATCTTTAATTTGTATACCAGCTAGCTAAATATGAACATTAGGAGTCTGCATGCAAAATGTTTTACTTCTTCCTCATGTCTGTTTATTGGATAACTTTTGCGTGTTAACATGCGGTTTCCGCTTGCACGAGCTTTAATTTTATTGACATGCATGCTTTTATTATTCCAGCAACTGAGCTGAATAGCGATGTAATGTGCTGTCAGGATACAAAGCAAAATACCTATATGTACCAAAATTACCAGACAACATCTAAACGTCATTTTGAAGGAAGGAAGTTCGCTAATATGTTTATGAGGCTAAAAAATTAGATACCGCTATAAACTTGGCACATTTACATACTACAAGAGCATACGGCACACGTTCTCAACACGTCTACACTGGAAAAAAAATTACCTGAATTTTTAAATACAATAGAATCCCGATAATTCGTATTTCAAGGGACCAGCAAATTCATACGAATTAGCGGGATATACGAATTATCGGGGTACGAATTATTGGGATTCTACTGTATTTACGATATGAGTTTAAAAAGCTTTTGCGTTTGTGTTGTAGAAAACACAAAACATTTTTCTGCAAAATCTCGGATTTTGAACAGCCGGTTATTGAATGAATGATTCGGCAGTTTGTGAAGTCATCGTTTTTTGAACATATTTTCAGTTTATGGACAGAGGAAAAGATTTCAATGAAAATGAAATGATAACAAAGTACGAAATGAGACAAAACCCAAGAAAAAGTGGATGCACTTTCTTTTACATCACCTACCACTTGGAACATCCATTTTTATACCCGTATGGTGAAACCAAAGGGCATATTAACTTTGCCTTACCGTTTGTAACGCCAAGATCTCGTCATCACACACAAAAATGAATTACACCAGTGTGTTTAGAATGATGAAAAGAGTTGAATTTAGCATGTCCGTCCGTCTGTCCGTCTGTTGCGCGGATTGCGGGCGCACGGATTGAGCTAGAGACTTGAAATTTTGCGGAGATTCATTTTTTGTAAAAAGCGAGGCTAAATTCGTTCATAAGCAAAAATGGACCATTCGGGGGGGTGCCCCCCATACGAACGAAAACGTTTGTTGTGAATATCTCAAAAACGGTGCATCTTAGGAAAAAAGTGCATCTTAGGAAAAAAGTGCAAGAACAAAAGTTATTTAGGATATTATGATTCTACATAAAACTTCCATACATCGAAATCCGATTGGAATAAATTTTAAAAAATCTTATTGGAAAGTTTGACTTCAAAATGGAATTTTGGTACAACTGTTCGAATTTTGATACGAATATCACCATACGGGTTTTCAATAATTGACAGATTGGCAATTATAGCTTTTGTTATGTTTATATCCATAGTCCAGTAAAATATCTATGTTGGTATTTTCTTGTTTTCACATATCTTGTTCACAAAGGCTTAAGAAAACAATATTTTAAGGTTGAAAAAGAAAAAAATCGTTTTAAAAAATTATTTCGGTTTACGAATAACCTTCTGAAATCGATTGATTTCCTGCAACCGAGTCCCATCGAATATTAAATACATTTGTGCGCCCCCAATGGTCGATAATTATTTTTTTTTTCTGTGTGGGAATTTTTTCCAACCTGACGCATGCAAGTCAGAAAAGGACTCTTTTACTGATGAAAATTAGGTATAAATACCGGAGTAATATGACTGGTAGTATTTGTTGGTTGGTGGCCTGACCTATTTAGAAAATTATATTACCCTCTCTTCACAACCAAATCACAACAAAATAACCAGATAACGGAACTACTGTTTTGCATTACACATCACATATAAGTCTAGCTATAATAAATTTTTATTCAAGCATGTGACTTTATGTAGATCCTGTCATTTATCAAACCAGCTGACTTTCCATCTATGTTGAATACGAGTACATTACAGATAGCTTAGATGGCATTGAGGCATTGTCATACTGTTTATATGTGTTTCAAATAAACCTCCCCGCTTTTTCACCATATGCTTCTCCATTCCATCGAAAGGCTCTACATTTTGCTTTTCAGCGGAATGTTTAACATGACGACCGCTAACGAACCCTAAATAACAAATGATGTTGAGAAAAAGCTCGCGACACATCAAGCACCCTCTTGAGCCAACTTTACCCTTCATTTGGATTTGCTTTATTCCTATACGTTGCTTAACTGGATTTAGGTTTATTTCGCCTATCATCGATATTCTATCAGAATATAGACTTTGAAAAAGCGACTGCAAGGAGAGAAAAAAAGAACCACCATCATTACCAGCAGTGAAGAAAAAACTTCGGACAAGGATAAGCGCCGAAAATACGCTCAAACGATATGCGGTGTTGTCGTAATGGGCTGATGGGGAAATTGTTAAGTGCCTGTTGACACGCATTTGGGACGGAATCAGGGCGATGATATACATACGAGTGTGTCACCGTACTGAACCCGAGTCAAATATTTATTCATCGGTATTTCTATGAAGGAAATTCATTATTGGCCTTGATATCACTCACATATATCGAAATTTTAACTTAGCCACGCAACCAAAATTACTGGCATTCTTTCAGTCATATGAAAAAGTGACATGGAACATTGTTAATTTGTTGCGTGCGACCAGCACAAGTCAAGATCTCCATGAATTAACAAACACTCTTGGTTGATCTTGACAAGAATGGTATGTGTAAAAGTTAGATTTCTGACGTACCTTCTTTACATGGCTTGCATGACATCTCACACCGAAGTTGTATTTCTATTTTGCAATTGATTTCAAAAACAGAATGTGCAATCAGAGTCATGAGAAACTCTTACGTCAAAGAAGACTACATTATATTTATGTACTAATTTAAACTAGAAAATTGCTCAGTTTGAAAACAGTTTTTCCCCAAATTTTCCGGAACACTTCTCAACAGTAAAAATTTTTGTGTCACATTTTGAATAAATATTGTATTTACCGGAACTTTCCTGTACCATAAAAAACAAAAACTTTTTCCAGTTTATTTTTTTTGAAATTCTCAAAAAGTTTTAATGCATTCCACCGACAAAAAAAATCATTATCCACGATAAACCGTGCGCGAGATATAAGCTTTTTTTAACAAAAAAGATGTCCATTTTGGCAAAATCAAAAAATTTAATTACAGCCTTTCCAGAAATTCACGCAAACGCGAGACAATTTTTATGTAGACAAATTTTCCTTAAGAATACATGTTTCGTGTTTCATATGCAGCGGACCTCCACATTTCCACGTTCTCGTTCTACGCAAATTCACGTCAACGTAGTTTTAATAAAACACTATCTTGCATACCCGTCGTTGCGATGGTCTATGTTAGAATTAAACTTCAAGCCAATCGGCTCGGTAGTTTCCCCGCGAAAGGGTAATATAGAGGAAGAGCTAAGTTTCGAGATCACTTTACCCCCTCCCCTTACTCCCCCACCTCTCGGGCTACTTTTTAATGGGTCTATGTTGGGGCTGGACCCCCGACGGACATCTATGCCAAATTTCAGGCCAATCGGTTCAGTAGTTTCCCCGCGAAAGAGTAACATAGAGGGAAAACGAAGTTTCGATATGACTTTCCCCCTCCCCTTACTCCCACCACCTCTCGGGCTACTTTTTAGTGGGTCTATGTTGGGGCTGGACCCCCGACGGACATCTATGCCAAATTTCAGGCCAATCGGTTTAGTAGTTTCCCTGCGAAAGAGTAAAAACTAAGTTTCGAAATCACTTTACCCCCTCCCCCACCCCTCGCGCTACTTTTCCGTATACCTATGTTGGAACCAGAACTACCACAGAGACTCATGCCAAATTTCAAGCCGTTTTTGCGTGAAAGAGGAACAGACAGACCGACAGACAAACAGACAAACAGACAGACAGACACCAACTCATTTTTATATATTAGTATGATTAGTATGATTTGCGATTATGTAACCGAACCCCTATTTTTACGTACTTTCTATATAGCTCGATTTTCGAGATTTCTATCTGTGCGCTCTTTTCACGGAACCAATTAATCTCGTAAGGCGGGCTCCACTGTTTTAACATTTCCTAACATTTATTTACTTTGTACAAAGCTCCAAAATTAAACTTTAAGCCATAAACCATGTATTTATTTGTAATTCACTATTTCAGAAGTACTACGACAACCGCTTTATATCCACAATTACCAACGGTTTTAAATTCACTCAAAAAACTTTAAATACACTAAACGACAACAGTATTATTACAATTCATATAGAAAGGCATTTTGAAAGAGAAAAGCCACAGAGCCACAAAGTTCCTTCTAACCACAAGAAAATAAAATATGATAAATGCCATGACCATAAAATTGTTTCAACATACAATCCTACACAACATTAGTTATTTACTGTTCGCATGTAAGACTTCATAAATATCAAAAACTGTCATCACTAATTTCGGATTCATGTTTCTGATCGAGGTTAACAAGGTATTGTGGCGTTCTTCACGATTTTGATTTTCAATGTAATAGAAAACTGTCAATATTTGACATGAAATCCGAAAGAATTTTGTGAAAAAACCAAAACAAAATCCTTTCAGAGAATTTGCAAGGAATACAAATAATCCCCTTTTTATTATAATCGTTTTTACTTGGATATAGCGAGATTGCTTCCTCGATTGTAAACGATTAACATTTTCAATTTTTGTAAAAGCTGGGAAAACTGGAATCAGCGTAAAAATAAAACAAATCGTTAAGAATATTTTGAATTCGATATTAGTTTTTAGTTTATTTTTATTAAAAATGAAAGCTTGTAAAAATTGAAATTTCTTCTTTAAAAGGTATGAGACAAACAAAAAAATATCACATGTGATCAACACAAAACTTTCCTCTGCAATATTTAGTTTCTGAAAAAAATATCTAAAAAACAATATTTTTTTTCAAATATCTCGACAACCGTGAAAGATATGGAAATACCGTTAACCCTTTGACGACCATACATTTTCGGCCGAAGGGATTTTATTTATTTTTTTCATTTTCATGATCTGTGACCTGATAATAGTTATGCTACAAAAAATTGTGGCCCTAGACCCCCTCCTTGCCCCTTATTTTTTTATCTCGAAAATTAAAATTGAAAGACAACATTCTTATATATAATTCCTGTACGTATTTATTTTTGAATTTGAACAAACTGAATTTAATTAGTTGTGCATGTGGTAGACGTCGAAGCAATCGCAACTACAGATATCGTAGGCTAAGAGTAAAATCGTTCTAAGTCCATTATACCGAAATTTCTGGAAGAGCAATAAAAACCTTGTTAAATCATTTTAATTTTCATTTAGGATCATAGGGGCACAGGGGAACCGGCATAGAATTCCCGCCACATACATTTATATTGCCCCATCTATCCTCTACAAAAAACCTTTTAATACCTTTGCTCTATCTCTTAATTGGACGATTTTAAGTACTAAAAGCTCTTGGGCAAGCATACTTGCCTGTGGTCGTCAAAGGGTTAAAGGAAAAATACCGGAAATTTTCTTTTCTTTGAATTGGGTTATACGCATTTTTTCTCAAAAGCCCATAGTTTCCCAGAAATGTTCAAAAGACCTGACATTTTTAAAATATGTTAAGGACTGTTAGAGATACGTAAAACCGTTAAAGCAAAAAATTTCCTTTAATTCATTTTTTCATAAAAATGCAATTTTCGAGAAGTTTTCAAAAAACTGTAAGTGTTTTCGTAAAACTCATTTACAGAAAATTTCAAATCGCTAGCTCAACGCGTTCTCGAGTTACTTAAGATAAGTAAAACGGACAGACCGACAAACTGACAGATCGATAGACCGACAAACCGACGGATCTACAGGTATGGGCATCCTCATAATTTTGTTCTCGAGTTGCTCTCCTCTATATCAAAGGAAAGTAAAAAAAAGTTGCTTGAAAATGGCTTCAATAGATCTAAGAAGGATTAAAGTTAAGCAAACTAAAATAAATTGTCCAAATTTTAAAAGTTACATAAATTTGAGTATTTTATTAACAAAAAAATTTCGTTATTTTTATCAAACTTTTATAAACTAACGAAAAATAAAAAACTTTTATGCTTTTGAAATGCAGTAAACCATCCATAAAATAACGAAAAATAAAAAACTTTTATGCTTTTGAATTGCAGTAAACCATCATTTAGACAAGAAATATTTCTCGTTAGAGAGCACGCAAGTCTTTGGGAAGTAAATTTATATAATTGTGTTGTAAATTTTTAACTAATTTCACTCCATAAAGTCAAGAAAATCGCATTAAAAATTCATTCCTATGCTATCAAAAACTTATCCTTTTAACAAAAAGATTATATGAAGAAACTAAACCCATAAACAAAAACTAGCATCATGAAAAAACTTTTTAATCAAATTCAGAAAATTTTCTCAAACTAAGAAAATCTTTACAGCATTATAAAATCGTATTTATTGTTTTTCATCATATATTTTAGTTTATATTGAAGTACATATATCTGATGATAGGTTCCATCACGAGAATTAATTACAACGGATTTCTACACTTACCTGAGCGATATCTTTTCGTGTACAGCAGAAATTAATAAAATTTACATTAACAAAGTCGGCTCCATGGCAAACTGTTATCGTCTTTTCATCTAATGTGTCTTGTGAGCCCATCGTCACAATTTGCCGTAGTTTTGAGTCCTAAAAAGAAGCATAACGAACATTTTTATCATTACAGGTATGTAAATTTATGTAAATATGTCAAATAAATTTATATTTAAGACTGTTTTTAAAAAAAAAAATCTGTTAAGACCCAGTCGGTAATTTTTAATGTAGATTTTATTCTCAGAATAAAATACTTAAGCAAAATATACGAAATCCTTAAACTTTAAAGATAAAAAAAAAGACTTGAAAAATATTTCTCCAATAAAATGGATTGAGTGATAAAAGCTTCAATTCTCTAGATAATTCCTTCATTTTCTTATTATTTAGAAATCTTACCCCCAACATTTTTTTGCTTTCTAATCATGACCAAAACAAACTTCATTAATTATTCTTTATTAAGGTATTATGGGAAAATTAGGCAACAAAGAAGGGTTAATATCGACAGCAAAATAATATAGGGCCAAAAGTTTTAATAATTGAAGTACAGAATACGAGAGATCAATCTCGTCCATCATTCTTTCGGACAAACAGCATAGATAAATTATTATTAATATTACTGATACTCTTGGGTAATTTACTTTGCTGTAATTTATTTAATTAGTGTCCGAATATAGAAGAGCCCACAGGTAATTTAGTGTTTTAGCTAAAAACTAATTGCGGTCGCATTTTGCTTGAACCAAACCAAAAGAGTTGATTACCAATAACTAAGTATAGGAGCGGTCAACATCCTTAACCATTCTATAATGAAGTTTTTCGAACGGAAATGACGATGGTGGCTAAAATAGCGACTAAAGGCAGTCGAAGCTTACTACCCTTTGGCACGTTCTCGTAAACAATTTATTGCCATCCAGCGTGAAACTAATGGACGGACTCAATGGCCGAACGGACGGGTGGACGAATGGTCAATGAGTTATCCGCACCCTCTTCGTATATTTTATGTTTTCGCTATGAGTCAATTTTATTTTCTAAAAGCCTCAAACAAAATTAATTTAATGTAGCATACATATATAATACAACAACAAAACCATATATCTAACAGAACTTATTTACACATAAATGCGTTCGAGAGATTTACAGTGAAACCTGAATGCCTACTATTCAAGAGTTTACAAAAACTATTTGCTACACATATCGAGAGTAAGAATATAAAAAAAACATAACAAAAGCTATAATTGCCAATTTGGCAATTATTGAAAACCCGTATGGTGATATTCATATCAAAATTCGAACAGTTGTACCAAAATTCCACTTGGAAGTCAAACTTTCCAATAAGATTTTTTTAAATTCATTCCAATCGGATTTTGATGTATGGGAGTTTTATGTAGAATCATGTCCTAAATAACTTTTATTCTTGCACTTTTTTGATAAGATGCACCGTTTTTGAGATATTCGCAGAAAACATTTTCGTTCGTATGGGGGGTACCCCCCACCCCCCCCCCCCCCCCCCCCCCTAATGGTCCATTCTTGCCCATTAACGAACTTAGCCTCGCATTTTACGAAAAACGGATCTGTGCAAAATTTCAAGTCTCTAGCTCAATCCGTGCGCCCGCAATCCGCGCCACAGACGGACGGACAGACGGACAGACGGACAGACGGACAGACGGACAGACGGACAGACGGACAGACGGACGGACCGACGGACAGACGGTCGGACGGACGGACATGCTAAATTCAACTTTTTTGTCATTCTAAACACACTGGTGTAATTCATTTTTTTTGTGTGATGACGGGATCTTGGCGTTACAAACGGTAAGGCAAAGTTAATATACCCTTTGGTTTCACCATACGGGTATAAAAAAAACTTTGAGAACTTCAGATCGAATTTTGATAGAATTTATTCTTTTATGGGGCAGGGATCAAGGACTAGTCCGATTGAACATATATGATCATCGGTATCACGTATGTGTACCAAATTTCAAATCAATCGAACATGTGAAAGTGTGTCAAAATTCAGCTACAAGATTTGACCCTGGCATACAGACAGAGAAACAAGCTAAATAGAAGTTTTAAATGAAAGGAATTTAAACTAATTTTTTCAAGATATTTTATAACAGGTGTGTTGAACCAATCAACCGATTGAACTGAAATTTTGACTCATGTCTGCAGAAATAAAAATATTTATTTTTTCTCTCTCACTCTCTCTGTCTCTCTCTGTCTCTCTCTCTCTCTCTCTCGGCACTACAACCGGTTTCCGGTCTTGGCCTGCCGTAATGTCTCTCGCCAGAGTTCCCGGTCACATGCCGATATCCTCCAGTTTTGCACCCCAATTCTCTTCGCGTCCTGGTCAACGCCATTTTGCCATCTGAGATTGGGTCTTCCTCGTCGCCTTGTTGTTAATAACCTACCGATATATTTGTTGGCAGGCCCAAAACTTTCCGCCGTACATTCGTTAATTTTCGCAAAAAAAAAACTCCCGGAAATTGACAAAAATCATAAAAACCGCTTGAGTTTTGCAAAAATCAATTGGCAATTTTATGATGTTGTACTTCGATTCCACTGTATATGGTTATGACGAATGCATACTACCTACAGGAATAATTTACCCATTTCACTTATATACTTCAATGTTCAGTTAATATAAATTGGAAACATCAATTTTCTAAAATTTATGCTTCGAACCCCCTGAAGCGTTTTGTTTATGCTCAATCATTCATCAATCCAACACATACACACACATACGCTTTAGCTCTAGCATATTCGTGTACATAATCAATTCTGAATGTCCTTAGCCGGGAAAGCCACTCAAGTGCAGCAGGACACAGAAACATTTAAAATCGGTAAGCTTAAATTTAATTGTTCTTGTACAAAACGCAGAAAAAAGTCCTTCCGGGCTTTTAACTAGAAAATGAAAAAAAATTTCCTTTTTGTTATTTTTTCACTTTCATCTTGGACTGCGTCAAACTGAAGATCCAAATTATTACATTTGTTTATGTTTTGAATTATTTACAGTTGTTATACATACAAAAAGAATAGGTTATCACTCAAAACCCAACCAAAAAAAACTGATGCAGAAATTAAATGGAAAACGTAATTGTGGAAAAAAAATATTTTGCGAATTTTCATAATACCTACTTGTATACGATAAAGAGCTTTGTTAAAAAATGAGTACAAAGAATCCTCACTTTTAAGTTAACCTTGTGTTCGCTTGAAATTTTTAGGTAAACAATTGTTTTTAATTTAGAGGTTTATAATATAGTACCGCAAATATCAAAAAGTTTCTAACTGTATTCATACAATGAGATAAAATTACCCATTGCGTATTTTTACGCGGAGTGCTTCATAAACGCACCTTTAAATTTTTCGTAAAAATTTTTTGCAAAATCTGTTTGGCCGCAAAATTAGAAGTTAAAAATAGCAAGAATGAGTAAAAAACTAAAATTAATTGAAATATGGAAGCAATTGGCAAAAAAGTAATTTTTATTGTTGCAACTGAACTTCACAATTTCTTGAAATTTCCGTATTTGATGTTTGCGTAATTTTTCGAGCTTGTTTGCATACCAAAATCGTCGCGCAAACTTACAAGGATTGCGTAAAAGATTTTCCATATAAATTTTGGCAGTTCATTTACGAGGTGGTAAACTCAGACTTTTACTGCGTAGCATGACGAAATATTGCGCTACGTGCAGGCTGTAATGTCTGAAGCCTTCTGCAACCCAAAAAACTGCGCAGCTTTTGAAAGTGCCGCAGTATTTTTAAACGCTGCGCAATCTAAAAAGCAGCTACGTGTAAACAATAAAATGGAAAAGTAGCCGCTATCAGAACAAGTTTTCTCTGGTTGAAACTTTTGCGACGCTACTTTGTTAGAACTAGAAGTAACAGCAGAAATTGACACTTTGAACCGGATTTTTTACATTTCTAAAGTTATTTCAATTGAAAGCAAACACGATAAAAGGAGAAAATGTGTCCTTGGTTTAGTTTCTAGGGTTTTATCCAACAACTTCGTTTGGTTAGGCGACCACGGCGTTTTTTCCTCACCAACGATGTAAGGAACAAACAACCTGCTGTTATCACCGCATCACTATTTTTAAACATTTTGTAACGTAAAAACCCTTTCTACAGCGAAAAACTTAAAAAAAAAAATTCGAGATGGAGATAACACACATCGAACTATCAAACAAAACTGCAAATCTATGCTGCGAAGCAACAAAACTGCGCAGTCTGTGTGATAACGATTACAACTTTTTTCCTGCAAGGTTACAAGCTTTTGGCAAAAGACGCGTGCTACATGCCACTTGGCTATTGCAGCTGCAGTGCAAATGCAGCGCAGTAAAAGTAGTCAAGTCTAACGCGGTTTTGGAGGCATTTCTGCAAGCTTTTTTTTCTTAACCCTTAGAGGCACAGAAAAATAGTAAATATTTTCACCCTTCTGGCACTCGAAAAAAAATTTTTTTTTTTGATTTTTTTAGTGGTATACCATTTTAACTCTCTCAATGGATTTGTCCTATATATGGGACAGACCTTTAAATTCATTTAGCGGCTTCTGTAACGGTTTAATTTTCATCATTGAATGGACACTTTTCTAAACACTGACCCACTATGCCTTTGTCTTTTGAAGTCTGAGTCAGTGAAACTTTAGATTTTGTGAAGGGCGATCCCGGTTGCTGCATTCGCCCAGCCATTGAGAGGGTTAAAGTATCATACGGCAATGAAAGACGGTTTAATTGGTGGTACAATTTTGATACCACCGTGCAGTATTTGTTACAAAGAAGGTGGTACATCGCGCGTACCACCAAGCCTTTAAGGGTTAACACACTTTCAGTAAGATTATAGCAAAAAGATATTGGGCCCAATTCTCTCGACAAAATTTTCATTTTAATTTTGCTTAAAACTCAGTATTTGGATACCTACTAGATGTGATTTTCAACAAACTGGTATTGTGCCATTCAATATTTGGAAATTTACTGGATATCACATCTAGTAGGCTCGCGAAAACTCGATTCTAAGTAAAATGAAAATGAAAATTTTATCGACAGAATTAGGCCCATTAACCGCTTTTGAAAATCTTTTCATTTAAATTCATTTTGGCTTTTTCGTTAATTCACTGTACAAACATTCAATCAAGTAGGTATACTTTTTTATATTCCCACAATGAAAAATAACCAGCCTTCTGGTCATCACAAATTTGATTAAAAATTTATCTTGAACTTCGCAAGACTTCCAACGGATTTCATCACATAAAGCTCGTAACTAAATACTGAAGACATTTAAAAAAAGTGAAAATCACTTTAAAATTCAAATAAATCCAATGATATATTGCATTTAACGCCCCGTTTCGAAAAGAATTATCACAGAATATTAAATTTGTATATTTGTGGTATCTTGAATTGAATTACACTTCTCTGCAAATATCTTATTTTCACAGTACACGTTACCATTTCTACATAAATTAAGCAAACATCATTCGGAAATAATACAAGAAATTCCTCATAAAAAGACTTTTTTTTGTTAAAAAATCATTAAAGTACTTATTATTACTTTGGATCCGTTATTATTGTTGAATAGAGACAGAATCACATGTTTACAGCATTTGATTACAATCTCAGAAATTGAATTTCATGGAAAGTATATACGTTTTAGGTAATTGCTCATATGTAACGAACATAATTTCGTATCAACTCTCGTACTCGTCATTACATATAAAACTATACACAAAAAAAATCCTTTATACGATGCTGACAAAACAAACATTACAATAATAAGACATTCGAAGAAAATTTATTCATTTTATGTCCCTTTTAAACATTCTTTACAGACAAACGTTGTCTGTAATATCATATATTCATTCAGTCGTTCATATACGTTCTAATATCATCGTTGTTCGCTTCAGCGTTTGTTGGTTGTTGCTGCCATTTTTCGTTGACATCGTTTACTGGATTTTCTTTTTATTTTTTTTTTTTGCTTTTGCTCTTATGCGATGTTTCAGAGATGGGTGCTTTTTTGGCTAAATTCATGAATCCTTTCAAATATAAAATCATCAAAGTATGACAAGAGTATGATAATAGAATAACTTCTCCCAAAAGAAATTCCATTCTCAAACGGTGTAGATATCACCATTAATAGTGGTAGGGTAGTGAGGGTTAAACGATAATACGATCTTCGTATAAAGCACAGGGGAATTCAGTGGCCATGCGGAGATGGGAATTTTACGGGTCTGTCGTTTCATCAAACCGAGATGCGGTGAGGTGAAGACATGAAAGAAGTTGAAACCCTTTTCTTAGAAAATGACTCTGAAAATCTTTAGAAACTTCCAACAGCTACATGAACTTTAATGCTTATATATTTTCCATGTACGCCAAGGATGCAAAAAAAAACAAGAAAATATGTTTGAAGGAATCACTTCTACCAATCTTTTTATTCACTACCTTGCTTCATTGAAACGAGAATAATCTCTTCTAGAATATCAGAAGCTACAGAAAATAATGTCAAATTTTTACCTCTCTTATAAGAAATGTATTAAAATCACTTGAAAAACCGAAATCATAACGAAAACCCGCAACATATACCGATCGTATGAGTCCGCTAAATGACTGTGTGTGTGTTCGTGCGTATGTATGCAACGAAAGCTTTATCCTATGGATTTAGGAAAAACGAGCCGTTTTCGAGAAAATCATAACCATTTTTTCCATTTGTATGGGAGAGGGGAGATATTATTTCCATTTTCGTAAGAGTTTTATCTTTTGATAAAAGCATGTATACCATGCCAAATTTCAGCTTTCTACATCAATAAGTTCTCGAGATTTTTGCATATTTTTGCACCTTGGAATATCAATTTTTTCAGATAAATTACGTCGGAAAAAATATTCAACTGAATTTATTAAAAATAATTTAATCGGTGCTATTTTTTGGAAATTGTTTCCAAGTTTGAATTCTCAACAAAAACATTTCTCAACGAATTTCTCGACGAAAGAAAAAATTAACACAACTTTCCGCCGATCTAGATAATATTATTCTTGCACACATTTACAGACTGCCAGGACAATAGAACCTTCGTAGATGCATCATTCATTTCGTTCTAAAATAGAACATATCTTTTGATCTAAAGCTAAAGGTTATCCTTGATATTGCTTTAGTCCTTTCTAACGTGAAAAATTGTCACATCATTTCCTTGTACTCTCAGCACTTCTCATGAATCTATGTTTCAAAGAATATCGTCATCACAAGATAACCGTGTGTAAAATGTATAAAACAAATATTAAAAGAAAGCAGATTTTGCTGACGTTCTTACTCTTACCAAAATTATTATTCAGAGTTTCATTATGGTTGAATGGACACAAAAAATTTTTTTTTTTACAAATTTTCTATTGTAAATCAGAACAAAAATTAGAAATTTCGCAGACTCGAATCACCTTTTATTCTTTTTCTAATCCACTTTGATTTCGGCCAAACTCAAAGATCAAACCAAATTTAAAACATTTATGAGGCATTGCAACCTATCAACAACAGAGACAATAAAATCCTTCAAAAATCCTTTTTCAAATTCCGTTTATATTAAATATTCGCTTCGAAAGATACTAACGATAAAAACATAGTACAAAATTAAACTTATAGAAACAAAATTCTAAAAATACAGTTTTATGTGATAAACGCTTTAGAAATTTCCCCGAAAGTAGGTGATATGCATGCATGAACTTTATTCACCTCAGCAGAAAACCAAAACACGAATACGGGATTTCCTCTTTTCAAAGAAAAATTTATTTTGAGATACGCTGTAAGTAACGAATGTATATATTTTAGATATTCGTAGTGACAAAAATACTTTATCGTCAAATGAAATCATATATCTGCACGTACACCCATTAGTTCCAATGGTAAATGATTTCAATACAAAACATTGTGTGCTCTTCAATTTTGTATACCTATTTCATTTTTCGCACAAACTTAAAGGACACGATTTTTGAACGCAAACGATAGCATTCTCATTTGAATTTTACTTCCACAGGTAGAGCTTTTGATTTCAAAAAGGGTGAAATTCAATTAAAAAGTGTAGTAGATGTTATACAATTTAAAACACAGAAGCATTCCTATTTCAATTTAAAAACGGCTGAAAATTTGATTTCTAAAAATATATAATTGAAATTTTTTAATTACAATAGAAATTTAAATTTTTTTAATAAATTTTTTTAAAATTTTGTATTGAATTTGAATTTTGGATAGAAAATTGGAGAAATCAAATTGGAATTTTTTTTCTACTCTTGAAATTAACTGTTTTTTTTTTACAGAAAAAATGTATTTGAACATGGGGCACGTTTTTTCTTAGATTTGGCTGAAACTTTGCATATAGTACAGGTAGCGTTTGGGGTTTTATCAATAAAAATAAAATAAAAATCTAGCCTGTAGGTTTCATAGGTTTGTAAATACCGCTTATCTACTTTTTGAATATTTTACAGGGGGAAGGGATTTCTAACCCTTTAAAGAGATTTTCTCGTCTAAGATTTTTTGGGTCCTCATTATGACTCTCTTTATACATACATAACCACAGATGGCATGACTCCTAAAGTAAGCAATTCATCACTTCGAACATTTAGGCCCGAAATCTCAAAATTGCTACTTTTGTAGGTATTGCACTATCACCGACGATATGTAGAATGTACACGAATTATTTCAAGACGAAAATAATTTCAGTTATCCTGTTACAAACCAAAATTCGGCTCTCTTGTACTAATTGGCCTATTTATTAGTAAGTTTATATTTACTGCGAAAAAATATAGGTATTTCTTGATTTACGACGCTCAATTTTTCGTTTTCAATCTTGTTCATTTGTTACATTTTTGTCGTCGTATCCAAAATGTAACAAATGAGTTATTAATCTAAATTGAAACCTTTCAAAGGCGAGCTGGATAAGCCAAAAACCTACCGAAGCCCAACATTTTTTCAAAGTTGTGCAATTTTTTCTTCTTTCATAGTAAATAATTCTGGGCACGAATCATAGTAACCGACGCGTCTGCAAAAACGCGTCTTAAATTTTCTTCAGGGTTATTGTTTTCCCCAAAATCAAACAAGTTTTCCAAAAGTGCAAACATTTTGACAGATGTGACAATCAAAGCACTTCATTGAACGTGTCGGTTATCAGGATTGCAAAATCTGTCGCGTCGATTTGGGTGTTTTGCAGACGCGTCGGTTACTATGATTCGTGCCCTAGTTAAACCAGAAAATATTATTTTACACAACTTTCCCATACACCAAAGTCTAATCGGATCCAACTAAATTGCATGGCTCCGATTGAAATTTTTGAAAATCACAGGCACTGGGATTCTATATGTCAATAATAGCTTTCAAATTCAAAAAACCGTGTCAAAATCGGTTGAGGCTTTCTGGCAGAATGGTCGTTACACACATGCCCGCACACACACACATATGTTGCAAAATCATCGAACTGAGTAAATTGGCATATGTCCCAGAGAGCTACAGTCTCGTTATGATTTCAATTTTGCAGGCAATTGTAATACCTTTCTTATATCTTATATCCCTCATACTGTCCTCGGGTCATTTCTGACCCAAATTCGATTTTAATTAAAAGTATCTTCTCAACTACATGAACAATGTTTGTATGGTGTAGGCTCTGTGAACAAATTTCTTTTGAATACCGAAAACAATAATCTATTTGTTCATATTTTAATCCATTGAAGAGCACTGTAGTCTTCATGGGTCATAAATGGGTCATAATGGTTCATTCGTGACCCACGAAGACATCATACGTTATTTTTCTTAAGGACAGTATGAGGGATATGCAAGAAAGGTAATATCCGTAAGAAAAGTAAACATAACAAAAGCTATAATTGCCAATCTGGCAATTATTGAAAACCCGTATGGTGATTTAAGTGAACAGCGAACAGTTGTATCAAAATTCCACTTTGAAGTCAAATTTTCCAATAAGATTTTTTAAAATTTATTCCAATCGGATTTTCATGTATGGGAGTTTTATGTAGAGTCATATCCTAAATAACTTTTGTTCTTGGAATTTTTTGATAAAATTCACCGTTTTTGAGATATTCAGAAAAAAAGTTTTCGTTCGTATGGGGGGTACCCCCCCCTAATGGTCCATTTTTGCCCATTAACGAACTTAGCCTCACATTTTACGAAAAACGGATCTGTGCAAAATTTCAAGTCTCTAGCTCAATCCGTGCGCCCGCAATCCGCGCCACAGACAGACGGACAGACGGACGGACATGCTAAATTCAACTTTTTTTTATCATTCTAAACATAATGGTGTAATTCATTTTTTTGTGTGATGACGGGATCTTGGTGTTATAAACGGTAAGGCAAATCTAATATACCCTTTGGTTTCACCATACGGGTATAAAAATGACAAAAATTATACAACACCCCGATATATGAACTAATATGAGGCAACCTGGCCGAACCGAAAACGTCATAAATTAATAAATGCCTGTATTTCCTGGTTTCGTCATTGCTAAATATTATTTTTATCCACAATTCAATTCATCAAACTGATCAAAAATTTCAACAATATAATATCAAGGCGTCATTCTATCCCATCCATATTGTATGTATTTTTAACAAAATTCTTCCATTTTTATTCAAATTCCTGATTTACTAAAAAAAAGAAGGCGAATATTTCAAACGAAAATGTAATAAACATTGAATTTTTGTTATTGACAGTAATCAATTTAATGTCAACATTGCCGACATTTGTAAGTATCTGGTTTAATTCAATACATTTTACGAACAAAAATTGACTCTGATTGTGGATGCCGGTGTAATCTTAGCTACCAACATACGAAACGTGGCATTTTATTTACTTCGGGGCAAATCAGTTCCTTTTGTGAAACTTTATTCCTTTGCTATTAGCTCGAGTGTCAGATATCAGTCATTTTGAATGAAATGAAATAAAGGAAAAACCAGCAATTTTCTCTACATTTTCCGTTCTCCATTCTTCTCTATTTTCTCGACATATTTCGAACATTTCCCGGTCTATACATTTCGCGACAAGAAAAGGGAAAAATGAAAAGTATATGAGTACACTTTTTAAATAATGACAAAGTAAAAAGCCTCGGATTGTCCCTTACATTTCTTTTTATCGAATCTTCACCCAAGAAGCAAACAAATCCTAGTACAAGCCTGACATTGTTAAACATTAGGCAAAAAAAATTGATGAATCGGAAACATATTTTTAAGGCGAATTGACGCCACTTTAGTTTAACCTTGTGTTCTGATTGCGTTCCCCATATTTTCCTGGTCCCGCCTCTATATTTGAGTCTATATTTTGAGATTTTTTACTTTGATGATGGTCTGGTAACAGTAGTTTCAGCTTCCTTACTACCTCTCTTGACTCTAAGAGCCTCGGGCAAGTATTTGTACTGTTCGATGTTAAAATGAGCCACGACCAACGTCCTCAGGGTTTTATAAGTAGGAGTTCAAAGAATGTTTCCGTCGGTCGGTCGAACGTTTTTGACTGAAATAGGATCAAGATCTGGAATCCTGCATGGTAAGCTGTTAAGACAGCTAAGCAAATCAATTTCAGTCGCGAAAAAATCCATTTTACTTGATGGGCATTTGATTTTAAACTTTTTAAAAATTTCATTCCATGGCCTTCCTTTTGTACAAGACTTTGTGGAAAACATCGATAATTCGAAATTCTACACTGAAATCTGCACTTAAATTACTAATGTAATTCACATTGCAATTTTATTAGAAAATATGGAATTATTTTTATATGTGTTAGGATTACACCCCTTTTAAAAGCTTTTAACATTTTTAGGGTTCAGTTTATATTATCATGAAAACCATTAGATTGAATTAAAACGACAAACCTAGTTTGTGAAAGTTTTTAATGGAACATTTTCACTCTTGTATGCATCCATAACAAATAAGAAGGGTATTTTATGGTCGAGTGAAAAGTTTTATCAAGGATTCATTATGGAGAAGTAAATTATAGTATTCTTTTGTATGAAATACCAACAAAATAATGAACTTTGCTCAGCTCTCTACTGCGATTGAAATGTGACGAGAAAACTCGTTGTACCTGTACAAATGTGCTTCAGTTCACGTGTAAATACTCCTGGTGTTGTTTCCTCTTTTACCGATCAATGAAAAGAAATTGAATTGCATTTATGTTGTTTATATTGAATGGTTGTTTCTGTGTGAATTTAATCCATACCAGGAAAATTCAATTCGAATGCGTTGAACTATGTAGAAAAAAGGATATTTGAATAAAATTTACAGTAGCGAGCATTCAAAATCCTTAACGCTGAACACATATATGGTCACAATTGTAAATGGTCTTTGCATTTACAGCACATTCGTCTAGTGTGGTAAGTCATAAAAATTCTATTATATAAACTTTCAGTGGAAAAAAGAAATTCTAAATTTATTGAAACTGATATAGAGGAAGCCAACTGGCAAAGAAAAACCGACCCATCTGCAAACTAAAGTCATAAAATTTATAATAATGCAAGCACGTTGAAAATCGATAAAATTCAATTCACATCTACCAGCCACACACATCGTTTATTGAGCTTTTGGCACTTTTCTTTTCTAGCAATTTAAACCGATCATTCTTTTTGGATAACATGATCCACGAGGGATGGGAAACGTTATTGTAAGGTAACAAAATTTCCGGCTTTTTCTTCAAAATTCGGTTAAAGTGTTATAAAAATTTAATTCCGTTACAGTACCGAAAAACGTTACGAGAATCGAAAATAATAATTTCGTTTTTTGCCTTATTTTATTTTGTACTAGCTTGCATACCCGTCGTTGCCGGGTTAAGTTTTTTCAATTTTTTTTTATGGTCTATGTTGGAGCTAAACTTCAGGCCAATCGGCTCGGTAGTTTCCCCGCGAAAAGGTAACATAGAGGAAGAGCTAAGTTTCGAGATCACTTTACCCCCTCCCCTTACTCCCCCCAGCCCTCGCGCTACTTTTCCGTATGCCTATGTTGGAACCAGAGCTACCACAGACACTCATGCCAATCGGTTCAGCCGTTTTTGCGTGAAAGAGGAACAGACAGACAGACAGACACCAACTCATTTTTATATATTAGTATTATTATTTTTTCGTGAAATTTTTTACGAAAATTCATCAAATATGAATCACAGATCTGCCATCTGCATCATTAAAAATATTGGGATAATAATTTTCAAATCGTACTTTATTTTAGCCAGATTCTTTCTACTTCTGCAGAAATATTTTATGCAACTTTTTTGGCATCGAAAACATTCTCTTTTTCGCATCTCCAGAAGTGGATCTGACCAAAGCAAAGTCCGATTCAGAATCAAGGACGAGAAAATATCCTAGAGTTCAATATCTTTAGCAACACAAAAAATGTCGTTTTTGTTGGGCAGTGTTTTTATAAATCTCGTACAAAATTCGTACAACTTTTTGTTTTATTTTGAATTTTGGTTTTTTTTTGTTTTTATTTGTATTTTCTTTTTGAAAACCCTTAAATTTACCCTCCGGCGGCACTTAAATTTACCCTCCGGCGGCCGCCGAATACCCTGTATTACAAAAAATACCGTGCGCTTTATTAACGGTCCCCGTAAGTCGACACAATCAAAAAGTAGGTTTTTTCATATTCAGGGTATTCACAGTCCTCTTTTAATTTTCGGTATTCGGTGTTTTCGGTAATATTAAAAGACTGAAAATATTCTGCTGTGAACATCCCACAGCACAGATTTGAGAACAGCGCTTTTATTGGATACGTGACCAAATCATGAACTGCGAATTTGATTGTCACATACCTTTAAATCCATGTTTGATGTATTCTTTTGAATTTCTATTGTGGCAACGGCTATCAAAATTGAAAAAAAATTGCAATCCGATGAGATAACCAGCGAGAAAATTTGACAACTAAAAACATTACTAGCGCCACTCGCGGTTGATTCTTGATACCGAATAACCGGGCCGAAAAACACGACTCAAGGCATGTCTAGTAATTCATTTTTACATGAACCAAGTTACCGTCTCGGTGAAAATCTGTTAAATTTGACTGAATTACCGAGCAGTAAAATTACTCGTAATTTAAAAGAGGACTGTGAATACCCTGATTGTAAAAATATAAAAAAATGTGTAAAATATAAAATATACCCCCATGGTCCATTTTTGCCCATGAACGAACTTAGCCTTGCATTTTATGAAAAACCAATCCGCGCAAAATTTCAAGTCTCTAGCTCAATCCGTGCGCCCGCAATCCGCGCCACAGACGGACAGACGGACGGACGGACGGACATACTAAATTCAACTTTTCTTATCATTCTAAACACACTGGTGTAATTCATTTTTGTGTGTGATGACGGGATCTTGGCGTTACAAACGGTAAGGTAAATCTAATATACCCTTTGGTTTCACCATACGGGTATAAAAACCGAAATTTACCTGAAGAGTTAATATAATATTTCTGTTACAAGAGTTTGAGCAAAACAGCGACTCAATTGAATTCTTACATCATTATGTATAATTTTACTCCAAACTACTTTTCTAGCAAAAAAATTTCTATCAAGCACCCACCTTGAAATTCAACCATAGCTTGTGAAAAAAATGTTTTTTTTCCTATCGAAGCCCATCTTATGTGGCCTTCACTGTCCCCTACAATCATGTGTGTAAATTGATTGCCCAGGAACCAGGTGCAGGAAGAGTCCTGGCGAAAAAGTTAAAGATACACCCATTGAATAATGTTATTCCACAGTTAAGGGCATATTCAGAATGACGTCAATGGAGTCCATTTCAATTCTAGGGTTCTGATTCTGTCGTTCGTAGTGGTATTGTTGTTGAATATGGAAAATAAATGGAAAATAAATGCGATGTGGTATAAAAGTAAAAAAAGAAAACTTAAATATAGAAAACTTGTGCCCTATCAATTGGGTTGGAAGTGGAGCCAAATCTAGCCTAACGGCCTAGAAAATTTCGATTCATTTGTGTACGTTTGACTAGCATGAAGTTTATTTGATTAGGGGGTTGGTTGGAAGTTAAGTGTAAACGAACGAACGAACGAACAAACCCTTTATGGAAAATTTATTTGTCGTTTCCACTATCGTCAAGATTGATGGAAATAAACATAAGCTATTTCATACAACATTGACAAATCTACTTTCTAAATAGTTTTGACAGATTTCCCAGATCAAAAACTTAAATGGAAAAATTACTTTTCAAACAAATACACACACACACACTGAAAACTTTACATCAATTTTATCATTCATAAATACATTGAGCTTTTACTTTTCTCATTTAAGTCACTCGACTACAACAGCTGTAGTATTCCTTTTTAAACATAAATGGTCGCTTTAAGTGGGATTTTGCCCATATTAGGGTTTAACATTTAAGGACGTTACTGGCACGTGTTCTGCTTCGACATAAAATAAAATACAATAATTACACGCTATAGAATCTAGTTGAGTTGCACGAAGTGACTAATTAAATTTTCTTATTTATTTTTATTTCCCCTCATACAAAATTTATGTTAAGATTCTATTGATAGCATTTATGGTTCACACGTTCCAAATATTTTTATGTGCTGTATTCCGATTGGTGAACAATGACTAAATGCAAATCTTGTTCTTTTTAGTAGCAATTCGTGACTTTTATATGTTGCAAATTGAATTAAATTATCACGCATCGGACTGTTAATGAAATAATAGAAAGAAATACAATCCAAACTATGCGTGGCCTTTTTTTTATTAGGTTTAAGTTCAAGAACACAAAAATTTCATCTTTTTGGTCATCACTGCCAACCAATGATTTTAATTGATTTAAGCACTCAATGATCGTGTTTCAATCAAAGAATCAAATCAATTTAGTAATATTTTTTTTTTATCAATTTTACGTCTTTATATCAGTTTGACTTTATTGTTTTTAATTCAATTTTGAGAAAATCTTCGAAGTCCACATTTTTATACCCGTACACTCTCGAAAAAATGGAGTCGATTACGCACCGAAAGGGAGTTTGAGGGAGTCCATCACCTATTGGAGAAAATCGAGCACCGGGCTAGGAGTTCACAACAACTCCTTATGGGTGTTAATTTTTAACAATTTTTCGGTGTTAAACCAATTTATTACCAAGAAAAAAAACCTCACAATTCTCTTTTTTTTGCAAGCATTTGAGATGTTTTGACTTTTTTTTCGTGTTTCCAAAGTTAATATTACTTGTTAAAAACTTTTCTTACATGTCTCTGCCGGGACTCGAACACGGGACCTCTCGAATTGTAAACCATTTGCCTTCCCAATAGGCTGTTGAAGCCAATTGGCAAGCCTCTTCTAAACGTGAACACCCTTTACAATTAAATAACTCCTAAAAGGAGTTGTAGTGAATTTTTGACTCCTTTTCGGAGTTCATTTAAAATTTAGGTCAAAACGGTGTTAAATTGAATATTTAGCTCCGTAAAATACAAATGTAAAAATAACTCCGCGCTACGGTGTTAAACTTTTAGCTATGTTTTCAGGCGGAGTTAATTCGTCCCCGGATTTTTTCGAGAGTGTATGATGAAACCAAAGGGTATATTAACTTTGCCTTACCGTTTGTAACGCCAAGATCCCGTCATCACACATAAAAATGAATTACACCAGTGTGTTTAGAATGATAAAAATAATTAGTTTCTGCATGTCCGTCCGTCTGTCCGTCTGTCCGTCTGTGTCTGTCTGTCTGTCTGTCTGTCTGTCTGTCTGTCTGTCTGTCTGTCTGTCTGTCCGTCTGTATGTCTGTCTGTGGCGCGGATTGCGGGCGCACGGATTGAGCTAGAGACTTGAAATTTTGCGCAGATCCGTTTTTCGTAAAATGCGAGGCTAAGTTCGTTCATGGGCAAAAATGGACCATTAGGGGGGGTTCTTGCACTTTTTTGATATGAATTTCGAGATATTCACAAAAACCGAAAACGGTTTTTGTGAATATCTCGAAATTCATATCAAAAAAGTGCAAGAACAAAAGTTATTTAGGATATGATTCTACATAAAACTCCCATACATCAAAATCCGATTGGAATAAATTTTAAAAAATCTTTTTAGAAAGTTTGACTTCAAAGTGGAATTTTGGTACAACTGTTCGAATTTTGATACGAATATTACCATACGGGTTTTCAATAATTGCCAGATCGGCAATTATAGCTTTTGTTATGTTTTTTAATTCAATTTTGAGAAAATCTTCGAAGTCCACATTTTTATCTACCTAAATGTAAAGAAAAGTAATTAGTAGAACATTGACAATTTTCGTAAGATATAAGTCAATTAAGTAACGAAATACCAAATTGTTTTACAAACCAGAATTTATGACAAATATCTTGGCCCATTTCCAGACTAACTCTTGGCACGTGTTCCCCATATAACAATATCGGCTTTCAAAGAAATGGAGAAAAAACCACATAGGAAAATAAAGAGATATAGATCATTAATTTTTTGGCCGGGAAATTACATAAATTACAAATAAAACAAAAGATGCGGTTAGTCATCTGGGATTGGCATCCAAAAGCTCAGTCATTCGCACATTATGAGCAAAATATATGATAGTAACTCACATCACATTCTCAACTTGAAATAATAACAATAATAATACGCTTCAAGGTTAAAGCTCGAAAATCTGATTTTATAATAATATCAACGAAATGTCGATCCAGGCAACGCCAGCAACTAAGAGCATTCATCTCACACACGTAAATACCCGCAACACAAGAAAAGATAATTTTCTCTGCCTTCGATTTTATCATGACAATCTGTTCCACTGTCTTCTATCATCTATTTTTAACCACAGCAATTTACTATAGTCTGTCTAAATGAGATTTTTCAACTTTTGTTAAAAACTGTATGAAATTCGTAAATCGTATAATAAAACCTCAAAAAAAAAGAGACTCATAAAAAATGAGGCGTTAAAAGCTAGAGTGGACCAACCGACATGTCGAAATCGTGAATTTTTTGTGTTTGAATCACTATTGCAAGTGAGTTTTTAGACAAAAATGTTTGGATGCACCAAAAAACGTTTCAACATTGAGTAATAAAGTCCACAGATTTTTTTTTTCCAAAAATTTTCAGTCAATAATAGTACAGAGTGGAAAAGCTTCAAAAACTCGATTATGTGGGTTGGTCCACTCTAGCTTTTAACACCTCAAATATCTGTGGCAAAAAAAAAATCTGTTAGCGAAAAACCATAAAAACGTAATCTGAATTTGCGTATTTCATACGTCTTCCAATGACCGAAATTTTAATTTAAATTAAATATAATTTATTGCCACAAAAAAAAATATACTTACTCTTGGCTTTTTAGCATATTGTCCAGTTCGAACATCTCGAATTGTTGCAATGTCCAACAAATCCATTTCATTGTTCTGATCTACCCAACATAAATAAAATCCCTTTGAATCAACTCGCATTGTGACTGGCGTTCCAATTCCAGAATCCTAAAATGACAAAAACAAAATTATTAAATGTGCGAACTTCCTAGATACCTTTCGAGTGTAAATAAAATATAGGACCGAAAAGCAGAATCTGATTTCTAAAACGCAACTAACATATTTCATCAACAGGTTTTGGAAATTGACTTTCGGCATTTTTACAAAAAAAAAAAAGAAATCCTTATAAGAAAAGTTTTAGATAAAGTTAAATAAATAAAAACTACCTATAAATGTAAAAGTTATCCTCAAGTTGTGAAAATATTTGATTCTGACTGACATTTCTCTGATACGTTGGCAAAATATATTTTCCGCCGGACAGTATTGATAAATATTGGGATTGATAGATATTTCTCCAAAAACTGACCAAGGTGAAAAATCAATTCTGATTCTTTGAATCAGTAGCCAAATATTTCTTGACAAATAATGCCATCAAACTTTAAGTATGTCATAATTTGAGTAAACTTTCACAACTCATCGTTATTCTATTTTTTTTTAGGGATTTTTTATATATTGCCCAAAAATGACAGCCCTTCAATCAATAGAATTGGCCGCAAAATACTGACCAAACCGGAAAAAAAACCTGAATGGCTGACGATCAGGATGGGATAAAAAATGTGTGGACATTATTTTTGTTATAAATGTATAGTCGTGACAGCGTTAAATACGCGCGCCTTTCTTGTCATTCATACCAGCATTCAATCACTTTGATTAATGTACTCTTTGCGGCTCACCATTTCACTTAATCTTGCTATCAAAGTCAATCGACACCTACTGTGACCCTCATTGACCCTGACCTTAAACCCAGACTTTTTAGCTAAGACTCTAATAGCGTGCAGAGCGGAGTGAAATGATGGCCAAGTAAATAAAAACTCTAGATTGTCTACGGTTAATACTTCTCTTACGGTTTTACTTTCCGATTAAGATGTAAAGTAGTAGCATGATACAAACACTAACAAATGTACCAAAACTATGAAACCAAAAAAATAAAAATGTTGAGATAAATGATAGAACTGTCTTGGACGCCGTCTGCTCAAGATGGATCTGAATATTAGGAACGAAAAACTTACAATTCTCTTTACACAGCATGTAACACCAAACTAGCATTTTGCGTTAAAATTAATAAATTTTTTTCGTATCGGATCTCTGAACGAGAAACCATTCTCACACACGAAAAACCCTTGATGTCATTCCAAATCTTCAGATACCATTAACATTTCTTGTTATTTCCTCTAGTTCGAATTTAATGTCATAGAAAATCAGGATCATGCCCAGCAGAAAGGAACAAAGGTTGCGACGAGATCAACATTCAAAGGGCACCTAAATTACCATTAAGACAGATGTCAATTTTATATCAAATCAAAGGGATAAAGTATGAAGTTGCCCATGTAACCAAATTGGATCAAGTTACGGTAGCATGGCGGTAACTCAACCCAGGTAACCGAAACCAACGAATTGAAAATTGCTAACAAAGCAACGGTTTAAAATAAATAACTCTGAAACTGGTTACTACAGTAACTCGTTTGCAACCGATAAGTAGCGAATTGGTAACAAAGTTTGAAATGAGTAACTTTCTTACTGGTTGCAAAGTTATTAATGTGCAACATGAGCTAAAAATTAGTCACAAATCAAATGTTTCAAACAGATTATTTTGTAACAAGTCGCAGTGGGCAATTCACTAGCAACTAGTAACTTTGTTACTTCGGTTACTTTGTTACCTTGGTTGCAAAAGGTTACATGCATATACACTCAGAAAAATGGAGGCTAACTCGACGACCTACATACGGCGTAATTGGCCTCGGGCAGGCGCGCGTTCGCCTGCATGTGGGCAAGTAAAACTGAGTTGACCTGTGGTCGGATAAATTCTGAAATTAAGCCACCAGCAGGTGAAGTAGGGCATTGGGAGCTGCATGAGTTGACCTTAGATAGGTTAACTCTGACCGCTAGCTGGCTTACAGAAACCTCTGTAAGGTCAGAGTTAACCTGACAAAAAGTTGACCTGAACATTTTTCTGAGTGTACTCTTTTGTACTCTATTAGAATTTCTCGGCTTACAGGTCATAGAAAAAATATAACAAAATGTTATATTATTTTTGTGGATGTTTTCACATCCGAAAATTTCCTCCTAATAAGTCAAGCATGTCTGCTCTGAAACATAAAATCGTGTAAAAACCATGAATCAGAAATGATTCAATGGTTAAACACAAAATAGTATAACTCTTTTGTGCCAGCCAGTGTCCGACCGAAATTTCGGTTTTGGTTTCGGACAGTTTCGGACAGTTTCGGTCAAAAATTTGAGTTTTGGCTAGTGACAACTATAAGACTTTCAATATATCGTCGGCTAAAAGTGAAATTGTGCTAAGTCCATTATACCAAATTTGACAGAAGAGCAATAAAAAACCTTGTTAAATCATTTTAATTTTCATTTAAAGAAAACGGAGTCTCATTTAAAGAAGACTGAGCCCAATTTTTCTCATTTAAAGAAAACTCAGTGTTATTGAAAGAGAATTAAAACGATTTAACAAGGTTTTCATTGCTCTTCTGGAAAATTATACCAAATGCACTTAGGACAATTTCACTTTTAGCCGACGATATTTGACCTTGGCAAACCAAAATTTTCGTCCGTGGAGCATTTTTCTGAAAGTTTTCTGCCCGCAGCACACTGTTGTTATAAAAGCTTTCACCCGTTTATTTTTGAAAAATTTCATGAGATCCAAAATATAAAAAAATCAAAAATATAAATCGGATAATTGCATATTTCAAAATGTCAAGAAAAGTCAATTTTTAGCATTTTTTTTTAAGAAAAAAGTGTCGGTATTCGTAGGACAAAGTAATTTTATCTCTGAAGAATTAATTCGCCTTTAAAAAAAATGCTGAAAGTTCTTTCGCAAACATAACCAAGGTTCGAATGTCAAGGGTTTCACAAACTATTTCCATATTGAAAAAGGCTTGCATTTGAATTTGAGTATCGAAAATGTAATTCCTCCCGAATTTCGTCATGTTAGTTGGGTTCTATTATGCCATTATGGATTAAGCAAGATATAGAAAAGCTTGCAGGACGAATATAGTTTCATGTTCCCACCTGCTGAGTACCTCCTCCATACCAAAAAAAATCCATCTGAAGTGTATAAATGATCCCAATCGCCACACAAAGCACAAGATACTAGAGATACTGGCATGGAAGCAACTCTACATTAACTCTAGTTCCATTGGGCCAACATAAAGGCATAGTAGAGTCAACCTTGTGTTTAGATTACAATTAATCATTTCTAATTGCGGTAGCCGAGAGCCACTTGAGAAGCAATTTATGTCGATCGAAAGACTAACGGTTGGTAAATATCGCGAAAATTTATTATGTCAAACATTTTCAATCTAGCTTCATGTCTTTTAATACTTTTAAATATCATGCTTACTCTATCGTGACATATCCATTTATAATCTTAAAATAAAATTTTATTTATACTTGCAGTAAAAAAAAAAACATGACTAATTATAATTTCCAAATAAAACAAACTAATCATTGTCAATGCATTTATCGAAATTCTTTCTACCAAGATAAATGGCACTAATGACAATCAAAACGCAGCTAGAAAATTAAAAAAAAGTATAATAAAATAGATACTTACTAAATATTACCAAAATTATTCAATATTGGCTGATTTTGCTATCTATTTGAAAAAAATTAACTCAACTGAACTGTGTTATCATTCGTGGGTCGCGGTCATGGCCATAAAATCACACAAATGGCATATTTAAAAAAAACTTAATGTAGATAGAGTTGCCACAATTGGAACAATTTTGATTTCTATTTTTTAAGAAGCATTTCAGTACAACATAAAAAATAGTAGAATGACAAACATTGATGAAAATTTTCATGCAAAGTTTCCAAAGATCTGTAAATTCGCATAATCAGATATGATATTTAGACATTAACACAATGCCAAAAAAACATAATGGATATAAATGTAAGATTTATTTTGGAGATGTGAATGAAATTAATTTAAGATGATTAATATACGAAAAATTCATGGCGCCACACTAAATGGGCGTCCAAAATCTCAATAAATTTAACATTTCTTTAGATTTTTCTTGCTAAATGTTACAAGAATGTAAATGTTATGGGATACTTTATTTTGGGTAGCTTTTTATTTAATTTTGAAAAGATTTATTTACATCTGTGACATAATAAAAATTCCGTATAAGTCGAAATTATGTTAAAAATAGCCCTTCAGTTATGTCTTTTAAAGAATAAATGCGCAAAACTCCTGAAAACTGATATTTCTCGATGTTTGTGTTTGTGTTTGCCTTTTTTCTCTCTTTTCTTAAAAACATCCTCTTTCCTGATACATTGAAAGAATTCTATCTTAACCTTTTTTGTATGGTAACATTAAAATAAAAAATTTGAATATTTTTTTTGAAAAAACTGTGTTTAGAAATACTCCATAATTGATCAAAAATTTAAAAAAAAAACCCCCGCATTTAGCAAAAGATCAAACTAGTGGATGACGTATTAATTTAACTGTGGCAAATGTATTGGTTTACGCCACAATTTTTTTATGTAGGTACTCCATATGGATAAAAAAAATCAATTATGATCTAAAAACCGTTAAGGCAAAAAAAATTTTTGTTGTCCTTTAAATTTTGTTACATTTATTTTTCCCAAAAGCGAATAGTTTTCGAGAAGTTTTTTTCAAAAAAAGTTGTATTTTTTTCCAAAAGTTTATAAAAAACTACGATTTTTGTAAAACTTATTTACAAAAAATTTCAAGTCGTTAGCTCAACGCGTTCTCCAGTTATTTAACACTCTAACTGCCACGTCAGTCAAAAAGACCTGACACCTAACTGTACACAACGGCCACAATGAAAATTATTAACCCTTGGAGCACAATGAACGCAACCAAGCCGCAACTAAGGACGCTTCGAACTGTCACGCAACGCAGTTCAGGAGCGGTTGAGCACAATAGAAGCGTCGTCTGTTGCGTTGTGAGACAAACACAGAAAAATTAAAAGTGAAAGTAGAAAAATATATAAAAAATTGATAATTTTGAAGCGATAATTTGTATGTTATTGCACTAAAGCTATCAATTTTTCCTCGAACGACATTTCCCCAACCTCACTTTATGAACTGTCAACGCAGACTTGTTGCATTAAGCTAGAACCTGAATCGTACGTCGATGCGTCCGTCATGCGTGCGTCCGGTTGACAGTTCGATGCGGTGACAGTTGGGTACGGCAACGAATCTGAAGTTAATTCATTGTTTTGCACTTCTTCTATTAGTTTATCGTCGAAACAATTACTTTCAATTTGTTCCATACTTAAATTGCTTAAATCGTAAACAAACTTTTTTGCGAAATGACATTTCCGTGCGTTGCCGCATGTAAAAGTAGAAATTCGACCTACTCTATGCGGTTGTCGCATCGGAAAACGTATTATTAGGGGAGTACTCATAGCAGCCCGTTGATTCTACTCGAACTGTCAACCGGACGCACGCATGACGGACGCATCGACGTACGATTCAGGTTCTACCTTTAAAGTTCAAAGTTTGGCAACTTTTGCGTCGATGCTTGCTTTCAATGCGTTCACTGTGCTCACTCAAAAGCATTTCTGTGAAATAAACTCGTAAGTGACATTTGGATGCTTGATGGTTGCGGCTTGGTTGCGCTCCAAGCGTAAAGTGTTCGCATTTAGGTATAATTTTTTTTCAATTTTTTTTTCTCTTAGTGCCTTTTTGACTGACAACTAAATATTCGAAAAAGGCTTAAAACTGTCGTGGCAGTTAGAGTGTTAAGATACAACAGACAGACAGATACACGGACATCCTTATAATTTTGCCCGAAACCGATTTCGTACATTCTCGAGTGGGTCACCGTCATGAATACAAACCTTTCCCTCTATAGCAGAGGAAAGTAAAAATTACGTTAAGTGTGACCTTTTAAATATTAAAAACCTTATGTTTTTTCATCCGATGTAGGATATAATTTATCCACGTGAAATTATTAATAAAAAAGAATCTTATTGACCAGAGATATCGGAATAAACATTCAGAATTATTCATAAAATATTTGTATTTCTTTAAGATATTTTTTTTAATTATAAATTAATTATAAAAGTGAATATGCCTATCTCAACGGAACTCAATGTCATAAAATGACTACCCAAGTTGAGAAAAAATAATTTTCCTTACTCCAATGTTATTAAATTAGAAATATTTGACTCATTTTTACTTTCTTGTATTATTCACGTTTCCGAAAATACGTCTACAGAAAAATTGTATTGAAAGCAATGAAATATAATACGGATAATATATAACGTAAAAATACTTTCTACGATAAAGCAAGAAGTCAGAATTTGATTTTCGAATTTTCGACATTTTCGCATTGTAGCTTTTTTTTATTATTTACCTCAGGTGGTTTTACTCGCATGTGGACATAAATTTGGTACTCTCTACTAGTAAGTATAGACAAACGTAACGTTTTACAAGGATTCTATATTTATTTGTAGTAAAAATATAACATGAAATATGGCATAAAGTGTAAGTTATTTAATGTGTTCTTTGCTTAAGTGTGCTAACTATTTAAGAAACCTTTTTTCGGTAACGACCGAAAATTTAAAAATTAGATCAATATTAATTTCAATCCACAAAAACTACAAATATGTGAAAAGCGATCTGAAAGAAATAAAAATGTTTTTAAAATGAATCCTAATACAAATTTCGTCAATTATGGTTACCTCATTAGATTTGGCTTTATGTTCTTGAAAAACTTTATTAACCCCGATTGACGTTTTTGGTAAATACTCCAAAATTACATGTTTTTCGAGGAAACATTTCAACAAACGATCAATCAAATATTTTTTATGAATTTAATTCCGTTGAATCATTTCTAATAATTCATTAAATATCTATTTTAGACAAGCGTCAGTTTCTAATTCGCAAAAATTTTTCAAAAAATCGAAATCACTTCCAATTTATTCACTTTTTGCTTTCCAATCGACCCCCCAATATTACCACAATTTTATCGCACATTTTTTCTACAATTTCTATCGTTAATACGTATTTCGTTGATTGTAAACGTGTATTTAATCGTATATTACCCTGGCCATATGAGAACATCAATCACAGATACTGGGAAACCAAATCAAATAGAATCAACTATAAGACAGTCGCACCATCGTCCTCCATCTGTACCATCGCATTTCGTTAAGTTTTATTGAGGCCATTAGTGGACCTCTGGGTGAGAATTTTATAGGAAGTCATTTCATCGTTCCGGAAGGGGTTGCTCCAATTAGATTTCTATTCTAACTTCTTAAGAGCACCAATAAATGGCTTTTCTCGCACCTCAAACTCTTATCGCACCTCAAACTCTTATCGCTATAATACTGTAATCACTGGAAAAAGTTTCCTATACACGAGCACAGGTGGTGTGTCCAATGGCAGGCAGAGAAAACATTAAGGAAAATTACTTTTTGAAAAATCGAAAAGTGCTATGAAATTGAATTTCCCACAATCCTCTAAATTGGTTTCAATTGTTAACTTTTGGTATGAGATTTTTTAATGTTATCGAATCACACAAAAAGGTTTGGGTAGGAAAGAAAATTCTTTACATTTTATTGTTAGAAATTTCTTTAGTGTAACAAAAAACATTAAAAATTTGTTCAATTATGTCAAGCCTGAATTGAGCACGAAATACAGGTACTTATTAAGGTTTCACTTTAATTGGCAACTAATTGAACTTCGAACTGAGGTCAGTACTCAACTATTATTGCTCCGCCAGATTTTTTTTTTGCAAATAACGTTGGCAAAAATTTTGAGTGCCCTCAAATGTTACTAATTTTTTGGTGAAAATTGGTCAAAATTAAATTACAAGATATTGACGTAACTAAAAAGTGAAACTAAATTAAAAAGCTAGTAAAAAACCATTTTTTTCTGAATCAAAAAATAAACTGCAAGTTCAATACAAATTAGAAACAGTAATTAAAAATTTAAAAACATAATCAATGTTAACAATTTACTAAACAACTCTCTCCTATCCAATTTATTTTAAAACGCAATATAAACATCAATTAACGCTTGCTTTTGTCAACCAATTCGAATTAGTATTTGAGTAAATATTTAACACCGTCAATGTCATAAAAGTGGACTATCATCTAGTATCCCAACCAATTATTTGGAAACACCCCTAAATGTGTTGAATTAGGAAAATTGACTTGAGCCAAGGTGATAGCAAACAAAACTGCTTGACACCTAAAAGGATTCATTTCAACCTTTTAATGAGTTTAGATCGCGTGCTATAAAAAGTGATTAATTATTTATTAATAGTATTATTATCAATGTTCATACAAACGAAAAGAAAAACCCATCCATACAAATTCCCATCGATTCGATTAACATTTGTTTTAATTGTTTCTGTGCAAATAACCATTATTATTGATGCAATTTATTATGGAAAATTTTCACCATGGCAATATCACAAACTAATCTTAATATGAACTGTTTGGGGAAACCAGAGGCATAGTCGAAGCTTTCATTATTCTCGAAAGGCTGGAAAGAGATTAAATGGGGTTGGCTACAAAGGACTAAATGCAATTTTTATGTTAAATGGATCCAACTGGCAGTCTGACGTTAATATACGATTTTATGACAACGGGTTCATTCTATTTTTTTAATTTACATCTGAATCGAACAAAAGATCAATCAATTCGATTACAGTAGCGGAAGCATAGCAAAAGGCTAACCCACGAAAGAGGGAGATATAATGGATACCCTCTGGATACACATAAATTGCAAATAAATGGTTTTTGTATCGATAAAATATTGTATATATTAAAAAATATCCTTATTCCAACCTTGTAACTAACTGTATCATTTCGTTTATTTTTATGTTGGTTTCATAATTGGAAAATGTTTATTTCTTTTTCATTGGATCAATATGATATATTCTTTTTTCACATCGGGTTTTTTCAAACATGTTTTTAATTAATATATCAAAAACTAGCTTGCATACCCGTCGTTGCCGGGTTAAGTTTCTTCAAACTTTTTTTTTATGGTCTATGTTGGAGATAAAATTCAGGCCAATCGGCTCGATAGTTTCCCCACGAAAGGGTAACATAGAGGAAGAGCTAAGTTTCGAGATCATTTTACCCCCTCCCCTTACTTCCCACCTCTCGGGCTACTTTTTAATGGGTCTGTGTTGGGGCTGGACCATCGACGAACATCTATGCCAAATTTCAGACCAATCGGTTCAATAGTTTCCCCGCGAAAGAGTAACATAGAGGGAAAACTAAGTTTCGAAATCACTTTACCCCCTCCTCTTACTCCCCCACCCCTCGCGTTACTTTTCCGTATGCCTATGTTGGAACCAGAACTACCACAGATACTCATGCCAAATTTCAAGTCAATTGGTTCAGCCGTTTGTACGTGAAAGAGGAACAGACAGACAGACAGACAGACACCAACTCATTTTTATATATTAGTTTGATTTGATTTTTTATACGAAAGGTAAAATTCAAAGTTTTATTGAAATTTGTAAATTAAAATTTAAACTTACCCAAAAAATTACTTTAAAATATTAATACTATTCATTACATTTGAATAAAAAGTCCATTTTACGTATCTTAAATAAGTCAAGAACGCGTTGAGCTAGCGAGTTAAAGAGTTTTACGAAAATCGTAGTTTGTACCATGTTTTGGAAGAGTAACGTTAGCTATAACAGGTACCTCTCATACAGTTTTTTTAAATACAATTCTTAGAACATTTCTTTTTTTTTTTTTGGGGAAAAATTAATATAACTAAACTCAAAGGAAATAAAATTTCTCTGCATTTACGGGAAACGTAACTATACTAAATTTCAAGTCTCTAGCTCAATCCTTTCGAAAATTATGGTGTTTATGGACGGGAAAAAATGAATATAACCAAACTCAAAGGAAATAAAATTTCTCTGCATTTTTTCCTTTAACGGTTTTTACGTATCTTAAACAGTTCTCTAGATATTTGAAAAAATATCATTTTTTACATATCTTTCCGAACCTATTTTTGCAGAGGACAAGTGATATTTTTTACCAAATGTTGATTTTCTAGAATATTTTCAAATCAAAATGTTGAAGGCAAAATCATTTTACACATTTTCAGAACGCAAAACAAAAAAAACTTATCATCATTGCGTTACAAAATGACATTTTAACGATGAAATGAATTAAGGCGACCATAAACGGTATAGCTCTGAAATGTTTTTGGCGCGTGAAAATTTTCATAGAAATTTTATAAAGTATAATCTAAAGCTGTACGTAGCGATATATTTGTAAATAAAAAATTCCGTATCATTATGAATACATAAGGATTTATGTACAGGTAATTTAGGCATTTAAGAATATTATATTATAATCGAGTTAAATATGTAACAGTTTAATATCCATTTATCTTAATACTCGTCCATAAAAGAATAACTACAGCTATGTGCGCGTTCACGATTTTTCATCATTACTCTAAACACGAGTGTAACAAGTGGCTTTAAGCCTTCTATTAGAATATGTTTCATGTAGAACCCTGGGTATGTTTGCCATTTACACGGTCTGTAAAATTTCCCTTTTTCGCTGTACCCATTATAGAAAATTCCTCATTTTCAGGGTTCCACGAATCGTGTATAATTTACACCAAATGACGTTTATTTAGGATAAGCTAAAAGTCTTATTGCGATTTTACATTACCCCCGTAGCGCGGAATCACTTAATAAAACAACATTGTCGTTATGGAAGAGCAAAAGGAGAAATATTGGAAGGAAAAAAATTATAATTTAATACAAATTGTCGCCAGCATGTTAAGCAACAACATGCGACCTTCAAGTGTTTATAAAGCGATGCGAAACAGGACGAGACGGATGAAACGTGTGTTTTTGAATATAGGTACTGTACCGACAAAAGCCTAAATATTAACCCTGAATTTCATGTTATAGAGCAAAATGCCCAATAAATTTCCTTTTTCAAAAAAAACTTGTTAAAAATCCGTTTAGGCCAGATGCACACTGCAATGGTATGTTTGTAGAATAATGTTAACGTCGAAATTGACATTTTTTAAAAGACGTGAAAACGAGTATGGCAGTGCGCTTCGAAAAAAAAAACTGATTTTGAAAATATCGAATCACCACATGAAGAGAAATAATAGGACAGATTCCAGCTAAAAATAAGAATATACGAGACAGTGAAATTTTTTGGTTATGACTCCCAAAGAGAAGAGGAATTCATGCCAAAAAATAGGAAAGTTTCCCAAAATTATAGAAATAATTCCCTATTTTTAAAGAATAGCAGAACGATGCTTACAATTGCAGTGCGCGCCTGACGTTAGATCATATCATATCATACTAATATATAAAAATGAGTCGGTATCTGTCTGTCTGTCTGTCTGTCTGTCTGTTCCTCTTTCACGCAAAAACGGCTGAACCGACTGACTTGAAATTTTGCATGAGTGTCTGTGATAGTTCTGGTTCCAACATAGGCAGACGGAAAAGTAGCGCGACGGGTGGGGGGAGTACGGGGAGGGGGAAAAGTGATTTCGAAACTTAGTTTTTGCGCTATGCTACTCTTTCGCGGGGAAACTACTGAACCGATTGGTCTGAAATTTGGCACAGATGTTCGTCGGGGGTCCAGCCCTAACATAGACCCATAAAAAAGTAGCCCGAGAGGTGGGAAGTAAGGGGAGGGGGTAAAATGATCTCGAAACTTAGCTCTTCCTCTATGTTACCTTTTCGCGGGGAAACTACCGAGCCGATTGGCCTGAAGTTTAGCTCCAACATAGACCATCAAAAAAAATTTTGAAAGAACTTAACCCGGCAACGACGGGTATACAAGCTA
The DNA here is from genome assembly GCA_964034945.1 of Chrysopilus asiliformis. Taxonomy (NCBI): domain Eukaryota; kingdom Metazoa; phylum Arthropoda; class Insecta; order Diptera; family Rhagionidae; genus Chrysopilus; species Chrysopilus asiliformis. The sequence continues at coordinate 9,328,657 of OZ035960.1, forward strand.
GTAGTTTTAAAAATATAAGAAACAAAATATGTATACTTTTCCAATCCCAAAACAGTAACTCTGTGTCACCTCGAGTGCAAAATTCCAGCATTTAAAAATAATTGGGTATGTCTCCCTATATTTTTCCATAACGAATTGCAAATATTTCATGGATAATACATAATATATGTGAACCCATAATGTTTTTCTCTTTAACTTTATTTACCTACAGTCAACCTTTCACAAACGCTCGATACTTCACATGGTGAAAAAGGATAACGACGACGGATGGATGATAGATTTCCCACTTTTTACCTTATATTCCTTTATTGAGATCTTTATTTTTTAGATTTATTTTTTATATACAAGTAGCATATTTTCAATGGCGGTTTGGTTTTTTCTCTCTGCTATACTGCTAGCCATGGATATATCAAGTTAAAATTGTTTCACAATTTGTCATTCAAGGCAAGAAAATATTTTTAAAGAAGGAAAGCTAATTTGTTGCTCGTATATTTTTCTTTTTAGATTGAGTTTTATTAATCCAAATCTTATCTGAATACTGAAGGCGCATACTTTACTCTTTTACGTATAAAAGTATTAAACTTTTAAATATCTTATAAAAGTTTGACAAATTTCTCTCATAAAAGATTATGTAGAAACTTGAATGAAATATGCTTCATGTGATGAGTATGAAATATTCCCTTCGCTATATAATCATATTTTGAAGGAATAACTTTTTTCCAGTAGGAACACACGCACCGAAACCAACCAACGAACGAACAAATAAATAAAACAACAAAAATGTCGGAAATAAAACTGAGTTGAGCACCTGTTGCTTTAAATTAATTAAATATTAAAGTTGGGTTAACACTTTTGCATCCATTTGAACAATATAAATTGTTAAATATTAACGCATGCTTAAATTCTTAATGTAATAACAAAAATCTCAACTGTAGAATCAAAATATTTTTTAGCTGATGGGTAAACACAAGGGGCGAATTCAGAGCCGCAACGGGGTGTTTTTTATTTTAAATATTATTATTATTATCTTATTATTATTATACACTTTTTATTAACTTCTATGCTAGAGCAAATACAGCCTACACGGTAAAAAAAAAACTTTAAGGATTTATATGAAACACCTTTTTCTTTAAAAATATTGTTTTTGTCCATTTTTTTATTGTTTTTTTTTTGTTAAATTTCTTACAAAAAATTTATTTGTTAAATTTCAAGAAAAAAAATGATATATCATGTTTAGTCTTTTAAAAAAAAATTTTAAATTGAAACTTAACGACAATTAGGCGGTGTAATGCATGTTTTCCAAAAACTCTTCCAAAAAAGGATCACGTCGTTAACCTTACAGCATCTTCCTGTCCGAAATTTAAAATTTTGACACCAGAAAATTGAAACTTCCTCCGAACTGTATATTTGTATAAAATTTCAATGCAATCGGATTCATAGTATGTATGTATGTAAAAATAGGGGTATCTAGATTTTGTATTAGATTCCAAAAAAGATGTGTTTTACTTTGCAATTTCTTATTTACATTTTTGGTTCTCACACATCAAAGATCTTAATCGACCACAATTAGATGAAAGTAAATTCTTTCATACCCCCCAAATACTTCAGAAACTGATGCTAAAGCATAAGAAATTTTTATCATACTAATATATAAAAATGAGTTGGTGTCTGTCTGTCTGTCTGTCTGTTCCTCTTGCACGCAAAAACGACTGAACCGATTAACTTGAAATTTGGCATGAGTGTCTGTGGTAGTTCTGGTTCCAACATAGGCATACGGAAAAGTATCGCGAGGGGTGGGGGAGTAAGAGGAGGGGGTAAAGTGATTTCGAAACTTAGTTTTCCCTCTATGTTACTCTTTCGCGGGGAAACTACTGAACCGATTGGTCTGAAATTTGGCATAGATGTTCGTCGATGGGCCAGCCCCAACATAGACCCATTAAAAAGTAACCCGAGAGGTGGGTCAGTAAGGGCAAAGTAATCTCGAAACATAGCTCTTCCTCTATGTTACCCTTTCGCGGGAAAACTACCGAGCCGATTGGCCTGGAGTTTAGCTCCAACATAGAGCATAAAAAAAAATTTGAAAAAACTTAACCCAGCAACGACGGGTATGCAAGCTAATAAGTAGATATAAGAAACTTTTAAAACCTCCTCAGACATTCTTCACGGAATTTTTCCTTAAGTTTATCTTCTTTTATTATAGCCCTCGATCAAGTAGCTTCAATTTAAAAAAAAAAACAATTTTTGAGACTGTTCAAAAATCTTAACGTTTATTTCATTTCTTAGAATGTAAAAAAGGGTTAGCATAAATCTCTTGAATTCTGCAAGTGGTCCATTAAATTCCATGTCTCCATTTCAAACATGTTGCTCATATATCGGCAAGCCCAAAAAAGCCTCTTAAATAAACGAATACTGGTAAAATTGAAAATCAAAACCGAAAAAGTTTTAACACTTGAAAAATGTCCTGACATTTTATGCATGAGAAGTTTATACAGCATTAAAAATTATTTACACTTTTGCTCCATGGATTAAAACGTTATTCCCATTCACAGATTGGAGGGACATGAATTTTAGTATCCTTCGAACAAAACCAATGTCCCTTTTATTATCGATTATTTTTACGATAATATCCCCAGCTCGTAGCCCATGTGCCCTTCGTCTGTTGGTCGCCTTGGTCCGACCCAATCAACAAAGTCATGGGTCCATAAACACAATAACACAATAATAGTCTTCTCCCCTTTGGTTATTGTGCTGCTTTTATGCGGCCATACATAAAGTCAAACCGAAAAATTCCCACATTGCCGTTTTAAGGGAAACTATTTCGTAAGTAATCGACCTTTTATTTCGAACGAAAAATCCTTAAATACTCCTGGGAATAGTCTTTTGAACTCAGACTTATAGCAGACATTCAATGAAACCAAATCGCATATAAATTACAAGTTCGAATATCCGATTAGTACTTATTGTAAATATACCTATATAAGAAAACACACTCTCTAATATATATTTTTTATAGTTTAATATGTTTTTGTCTGTTGTTTGTGTATTAAACAATTAAATTTCTCTATTCCATACAATTGAAATGGAGAAAAAAATGCATGTCGATTTAATGGTTGAGTTAGAATCCCCCATCGAGAACGTTATCATCGCTATATAGAATGTCTGTATGGTTACATACGAACAGACATTTTTATATATAAAACGAGTTAAAGAAAAAAATTCATCTGAATCCATTTCATTTGGAATTTCATTCGGAAAAACAGACATTTCTGCAGGGAAATTTTAGATTTCAACATTTTAGAATAATCAATGTTAAGCGAACCAAGAAAGTGAAAAATAAATTAATCTTCTTTTTGCTGAACAATTTACAACACTAGAGGGGCTGGTCTTTGGGTATGATTTTGTTGATAACATTACCCCGTTTTCGGTTCAAGAATTCCTCTGAGATAAAAATTTCAATTTATTTCAAAACTTGATAATATTTTGACGGTTAAATGATTTGTACCCTGTGGTTAAGTTTGCATCTACTAACTTTTGTGATTTTTTTCCCAATGCTGCTAAAACCGCATCACATTTCCTGTTCTTGATTATGAAAAAAAATAATTAATTGAAATTGTGGTTTATTCGATTTAAATTTATTCATAGGCAAACAAACAAGCAATAGTATTTAATTTTCGTTGTTTTTATAACATTTTCAATCAATTGCTATGCATGAATCATTGTTTTGATGCTATTCATGAAATTCATATACAATAAAACCACCTAATTGGGACACCCTGTAATAGGGACAACCTTAGACCCCTTCCTAGTATTTTTCATAGACAAAAGCCTCTGTAATCGGCACACCACAAAATTTTTTGGCTCCCAAACCAAAGGGGAATTCATGCTAAAACATAGAAAATTTCCCCAAAATTATAGGAATAATTCCCTATTTTAGGGAATCATTGCAAAAGAGTCCACTGCACTCAGAAAAATTTCCAGGTCAACTTTTTGTCAGGTTACTCTGACCGCTAGCTGGCTGACAGAGGTTTCCATTACAAGACATTACGTCCTCGAAATGCCTATCTAAGGTCAACTCGTGCAGCTCCCAAGGCCCTAATTCACCTGCTGGTGGCTTAATTTCAGAATTTCTCCGGTCACAGGTCAACACAAGTTTTACTTTCCCTCATGCAGGCTAACGCGCGCCTGCCCGAGGCCAATTACGCCGTATGTAGGTCGTCGAGTTAGCCTCCATTTTTCTAAGTGTGTCTCGTATATTCCTGTTTGAATTTCTCTCCGTGTACTTATACCTAAATATATTTTGATGTGCGTTCCTTATTCTGAACTCGACCATGGCAATGTGTACAAAAAAAATTGTTTGGTATCCTCAAGAACCTAAAAAGTGGTGAGCCATTAACGAATAAATATCAGAAAAAAAACATCTCATTAGTTTATTATATTAAATGTAAAAATATCACAGTATAAGGAAACAAAATGTAAACAATCGCCTAATATCGAGAGCGATTTACATTTCTGCATGTCATATTGCATTAGCCTAGTTCTATCTTAACAATAATAATAAATAAGAATCATGGACGACATTTATCGATTAATATGGAAGTAAACAAAATAAAAAGCTTTTGCTATGCTAACCATACCGATTCGCTGGCATGAAAATAGCTGGAAAATTTTCAACAAGCAAATAAACCAAACAAGCCAAAAATGAAAATTCCAGCAACAACGACGTGAGCAGCAGCCACATTTGGAAAGCTTTAAACCAGCAGAAAAATCTGTAACAAGAAATTATCGAAAAGAAAACATAGCCAACAAACTCCAAAAGCTTGAAGAAGCTCCATATTATGCTATCTATACAGATGCTCGAATAAATTGGCGCCATTGGCATTTTAGTCGCGCGATATTAGATGTATATGTACATATTTTTTTTTTACTTTTTGTTATTTTTGGCAGCATATTCTAGAGATGCTTCTATTAATGGAATTCATGGAATAATTGGGTTGGAAGAAGAAAATTTCCCTTCAATTTTTCCTTTTAGATTTCATAGATTCCTTTTATTTTTTCCCCTAACATGCGCTATACTAGATGATTTTTATTCGAATCTAATTTTTCCTTTCGCTTTTTTTTTGGCTGACGCATAAAAACCAAAAAGGGCGAAAAATTACCAAACGAAAATTTCTTTGCCTTGTATTTTTGACAATTTGCTTAATATTATGTAGTCGAGCATAAATGAAACAAATGAGGAATATTCAATAGAATAAAAAAATATGAAATTGATTCATTTGAAATTATTTTATTTTTATTCTGATTGAAAAGGCATTCCACCAGCTGATGGATACATTTTTTTATGTTTGATTGTTATCGTTTTATCTAATGTGAATGTTAGTGGAAATATCTTACATGCTCCATTCGATTTTGGATTGGTTTATTACCCGTTGTAATGAATATTTCGAGAACGAAACGAATTTTCCTAATGAGTTTTATAAAGAAAATGACCCTTTTGCTGGCAATATGCAAAAAAAATATTACAAATTTTCTGACAGAATTTTGAAGTACATGCTTAAAAAAAAAAATTTTTAAAAAAAAGCTTTTATTAAAAAAGAATGCACTAAAAAGAAAAAAAGAATTTTCTGGACGCTGTGTATCACAAATATAAAAGCTTTTTAAAAGCGAGATAAATTTTTATTTTATTGTTTTATGCTTTATCTCGCTTTTTAAAAGCTTTTATATTTGTGATACACAGCGTCCAGAAAATTCTTTTTTTCTTTTTAGTGCATTCTTTTTTAATAAAAGCTTTTTTTTAAAAAAAATTTTTTATTTTTTTTATTTTGTTCTTTTTAGTCTTCGAATATATATCCTTACATTTGAGATGTCCTTACAGGCTTTTTAACTTGAGAATCGTATTCAGCGACCCCAAAAACCCCCAGAATAGATTTTTTTCCGGAAAATTTGGAGAAAGGGATAATCACGTTATCCTTACAGGACCTTTCGTTATCCTTACAGACTTTTTAATGGCAGATTCGGATTCAGCGACCTCAAAAACCCCCAGAATAGATTTTTTCCGGAAAATTTGGAGAAAAGGATAATCACGTTATCCTTACAGGACCTTCCGTTATCCTTACAGACTTTTTAATGACAGATTCGGATTCAGCGACCTCAAAAACCCCCAGAATAGATTTTTTTCCGGAAAATTTGGAGAAAAGGATAATCACGTTATCCTTACAGGACCTTCCGTTATCCTTACTGACTTTTTAATGACAGATTCGGATTCAGCGACCCCAAAAACCCCCAGAATAGTTTTTTTTCCGGAAAATTTGGAGAAAAGGATAATCACGTTATCCTTACAGGACCTTCCGTTATCCTTACAAGGACGAAGTAGTGAAAATATTGTATTGTCATCGGACTTATATAAGTGTGCAAAATTTCAAGTCAATCGGACAAGTGGAAGTGGGTCAAAATTTGATTGCAAGATTTGACCCCGACAAACAGACAGACAGACAAGATAGCGAGCTAAATAAAAGCTTTTAAAAATGATTCTTTTCAAGAAAAGGTTCAAGCAATTTTTTACTATACTTAAAACATGTATTTTTCTTTGTTAAAAAAGTTTTTTTTTGCTACTAAATTGTGTTCTACGTTACCGACCGAAACAACAAATCAATTTTATACCCTATCCTATAAATCTTTCTCACTAACATATGAAGGATTGAATAGTGCTGTGGGGAAGGTGTCCACAAATTAGCGGTGAGTTCAAAACCTCACGTGGAATATATTCCATTTTTTTTTGTGAAATTTCTGACCTTTTTTGAATTTGACATTTGGTGTTTGGTCTTTTCAATAGAATTAAGGAGGATCTCCATTACCATGACTTCTGTAACTGCAAAAAAATGCAGAAAACTAGAGCAAGATAGACTTATATAGATCTAAATAGGAATGACTGAATACAAGTATAAACGCTTTCCCTTCCAGTTTAACAACTTTATAGCAATCATATCAAACCTTATGCTATGAATATAAGGTTCAAATTAGCATAGAAATAAAGCTATACAGCTGTATGTGTGTGTTTGAACTACATGAAAAATGACAGCTACGCTATATTAGCACTTTGTATGTGTCTGTGCTCACTATTCACTTACAGGGACAATGTGTGATTGTAGTAGAAATCGCTATAAAAAGTTCAAGTCCGTCAACTGCAACCATAAAATCGCCATAAAAAAAGAGGGGAAATTATTTTTGCAGTTGCCGACAAATTTTTGCAGTTGATTCTTATCTCCCTTTCTCGCCAAGGTATCTTCACATAAATGTGTCTCTATTTTTTTGCAGTTGGGAAAAGTCATGGTAATGGAGGGCCAACTTTAAGGTTTAAAAATCTTACTGTAAAATGAATTTTTTGAAAATTTTCCGGTTTTCGGTTTTTTTTTTAGCAAAGATTTGATAAAATCTGAAAAATGCATCCTGAACAAATTATATATTTGATGGCATATCAGTCAGGGACGAAAGTTGAAAGATAAAAATTCAGAAACATATTAACAGAAACGGGGATGTAATCAATCACCCACCTAAGTTTTCTATGTTTTAATAAAAATGGAATGAGGACATTACAGTCTATAAGAGTGATTAAAATATAAAACTTAAATTTAAACCAATTTTAATGTCAAACTAGCTTGATCCTAGATTGGCCACCACTTGCCCCAGCATGGCAACCGCTTGCCCCAGCTTGGCATCACTGGACAAACAGTAGCGATTTAGTACAAAGCTTCACTCAGAAAAATGTTCAGGTCAACTTTTTGTCAGGTTAACTCTGACCTTACAGAGGTTTCTGTAAGCCAGCTAGCGGTCAGAGTTAACCTATCTAAGGTCAACTCATGCAGCTCCCAATGCCCTACTTCACCTGCTGGTGGCTTAATTTCAGAATTTCTCCGACCACAGGTCAACTCAGTTTTACTTGCCCACATGCAGGCGAACGCGCACCTGCCCGAGGCCAATTACGCCGTATGTAGGTCGTCGAGTTAGCATCCATTTTTCTGAATGTTGCCTGTACGAGGCATACGCTTAACTTATTACGCCACAAACTATTGCTTGTGTAAAGCAAAAAAAAATAGTAGAGGCTAGTTTCGTACTAAATCGCCATTGTTTGGTCAAGCTCTATGAAAAAGAGTTTGCAAAATATTCACATCGGTAATTTTCGATAGAATTTTCGACTTCTTAGCCTATTACTGTCAAATTAATCAATCATCATGGGGTCTACGACAATAATAGATACACCTACCTTATTTATTTTCTAAACTTGTCTTTTTCTCAAGTGGTAATAATGTCCATACTCATGTTTTAGTCTCATGGCTCTAATCACTCACCCTCGAAAATAAATGGGTTATTATTGTTACTGTAACAGAACATATCAATCAACAAATCCAGATTTTATATTAGATTTTCATGTAGAAATAACAATAATGATACACATTATACCAACTTGGACGTTGATTGATGGAAACAAGTGAAATTATACCAAAGTTTATTTAACATTCACATAAGTTTGGTATATTTCGTAATTACGAAAAAAAAAGTCTTGTTCGATTCCAGCATTAAGTGTACGATAAACTTTCCTCACTCACAAAAAATGCAAACAACAAAAGCAATTTTTTTCACATAACTTATGAAAAAAAATGTCATGTTACTAATTAACTACAGACCCTTAATAAAATTTTTACTCTTCATTTGTTGCTAATCACACACTTTTTGTCAAATTACACTAAAAATACAGAAGTTGTTGCAAAAGTTGTGATTTTCATCTCCTCACCTAAAACCCACCTAGAATCTATTTTCTTCCTTCTCTTTGATCCTTCATTCGATTTTGCAAACTTCCTCCACCAAAAGGTAACTTCTAACAAAGCATCAAAGTTTAAAAACTATCAAAAGACCTTTGAATGATAGACGTCAAAATTTCTCAATGGAAAACTTGGAGCAATTTTTTTTAAATTAATATCACTATCTCAGAGAAATTATTTGCATATCTTAGCATATTTTTGACTTTTTGGTGCATTTTTGCATACATATTTCATCTTTATTGTAATTTCAAAGTCCAGTAGACGCGCATTTATATGAACTAATTAAAACACCTTGAGTTCATATAACTTTACAGGAGCAGAATCGCCTAAGGTAGTTGATCGTGATTATCAACTGTCGATTTTTCAGACCTCGTCAGTGGGAAAGTTTTTCAAATTTCGACCATAAAGCAATCACAATGTAGTGATAGTCTGGTAGCTCCCGCTTTTCATTTGTAATATTGTACTACAAATTGTATAATTGTTATCCTATCAAAGCTCAAAAAATTTACCAATAGTTATCTCCATCAACTATCATTGTAAGCGATTCCATCTCAGCACATCAATCATACTAATATATAAGAAAGAGTTGGTGTCTGTCTGTCTGTCTGTTCCTATTTCACGCAAAAACGGCTGAACCGATTGACTTGAAATTTGGCACGAGTGTCTGTGGTAGTTCTGGTTCCAACATAGGCATACGGAAAAGTAGTGCGAGGGGTGGGGGGAGTAAGGGGAGGGGGTAAAGTGATCTCGAAACTTAGCTCTTCCTCTATGTTACCTTTTCGCGGGGAAACTACCGAGTCGATTTACCTGCAGTTTAGCTCCAACATAGACCATCAACAAAAAAAAATTTGAAAAAACTTAACCCGGCAACGACGGGTATGCAAGCTAGTATAACATAAAACTTTTTTTGTGGTTAATGTTAAATAGTTGATGTTCATATAATCCAGCCGTTCATATAACGCGATGTTCATATAAACGCGCGCCTACTGTATACCTAATAATTGAATGCTTGTCTCATCTTGATCAGGTACAAAAAAAATACTTTTTTAAAAAGGGGAAGAAAAAAATTAAATTAAAAAAAATGCTGACTTTCTACACCAAATTTAATTGTTTGTTATTTTAGGTGCCTTCTGGCAGGCAATACAAGAATTTCAATTGTGCTCTTGATGAAATTACTTAACTGTAATTATTTTCAATTACAAACTTTTCAAAAAGTTTAAAAAATTGATTGAACAATTTCAAGTTATAAATATATTCCAGGTTTGCAAAGAAGGAAAACACTTGAAAATTTGTTTCAAATCAAAAAAGTTTTTCCTTCATATATTCCACATAGAAAATTTCAAGAGAAACAATCAGACTTTCTTAATACGTTAAAAAAATTTTGACACATTTACAATTTTTTTTTAAAGCTAAATGTCAAACGGGCTTTCACAAGTGTTTTAATTAAAAAGTTTATTATTTCATGATAATTACAACTCGTAATTCAATTACTCAAATGTAAACAATTTGTTTCCTCTCCCGCAAAACGAAATTATCAGCCAAAATGAGCAAAATTCATAATAATCGTCCAAATCTGATAACCACTCAAAACGTGCCCTATCTTGAAATTTTCTCTTTCGTCATTTTCGGATACTTTACGATGCCTACTTTAAAACTCATTAAAATAAGATTAAAAGTGTCGCATTGTGTATTATTTTTGATTATGTTGAATGTAAAGGTCATTTTCTTTCATTGTACTTATTTTGATTCAGAATAGAATTTGTGGACAGGTTATGACTTTTGATCGAATAATTCTCGGCTTTAAATGATTGAAAAATAATTCCCGGCTTTAAATGATTATAGAGGTATAAGAATCAGCGAAATCATTTTGCCAACTAATTTATGCACCATTGTTTTTTTTTTCGTGTGGATAATTTTACTTAATAAGAAAAATTAACCAAAAGCTTTATTCAAGCTTTATTCAAATTACCGCTTCGGGGGCCGACCCCCAATAACAAAAGGTTTATTTGGTAATTCAGGCGTATTTTGGTAGTGGTGGTTAAGGTATAGCAGGGACGGTTGATAAGAAATAAAGGATAACTTGGTTTAGCCCCATGGCTGAAAATGCTAGTAAGCTCCCCTGAAAATTTCGTCATAATCGGTTAACTGGTTCTCGAATTAGACCTGCCTTACACGGTCAATATTTTGCTTAAAAGTTTTTATATTAATCGGAAAAATATTGAAGCGAATCATACGATTTTGAAGATCCCTCAATATATTGAACCAAAAATCTTGGTCGTGTAAAGCGCACGGCAAAAAATCCTGGAGTATTTTTCAATCCAAAAATTATATTGACGAAATCTTAATACATATTTTGGATTGGAATTTAATACATGCGAATTTTTGAAAATATTTTAGCCTTTTTTGCAGTCATATTTAAAAAGTTTTTTATTATGTATCGAACTTAAGTACTTTTAACATTAATGTCTACAATTTAATCAAAATTTTAGACTTTAATACTGAATTAAACCAAAAAAAAATTTATAAAAATTTCCAATCCATGTTATTGGATTAGAATTTTCCATTGGATTACATATAGGTCCAGCGTAATCCAGTTTTGATTGGAATTCACTCCAAGATTTTTTGCCGTGCGCAAAACACAATTAGCCCAATACAACATTTACGGCGACTGTAGGGTAGGAGCGGGCTTGTTGAATTATCGGGCATGTTGAATTATTGCCAAATTTTAAAAAACTATCCAGTCAATTTTTTGAAATTTTAGTATGTTGTTAGTACTGATGTCCTCTACTTGCCATAAAATTTTGACAGCGATACCTTATTTATATCGTAAGTGACAGGAATATGTGTGTTTTTGGCTCTAAAAGTAAATATTAGACTATACAGTGATTTACCCATTTCTCATACAAATTTTTGTCAATCTGGAAATTTTTTGTATTAAAAGTGTTGTGCAACACCTCTAGAATAAAAAAAACCTCGTGAGACATTCAAATTTATTGTTTTTGTAATTTTTCTAAGAGAAAATATCAAAAAAGTGGGTTGCAGGTAAGTTGAATAACGGCTTGGCGGGCAAGTTGAATCATTTCTGTGGTCACAAGGAAAAACCGCTTAAGTCGAGTTATGTGGTTTTAAAGGTTGGTGCATATTTGAATTCTCCTTATCCAGTTCTATATTCTGTCAAAATTTGGTTTTCATGCTGTACCCCTATGAGGAATGGCAGAGCAAAAACCATATAACCTAAGTCAGTTTTGCTTGCAAAAAAAAAATAATCAAAACTTTAAACCCAAATTACTCAAAACACGCTTTTTCGACTTAAGCAGTTTTTGCTTGTGACCACAGATTTTTTTCTTACGTATTTTTTGTTTTTTTGACGTTTGTTTCACATTTCCCTTGTTCTTTTATCAATTTTTGTTTGTTTCTTGATGATTTTTTACATTTTTTATAAAAACGCAGCAGGAAAACAATCAAAAATTGGACAACAAAAAAAATGAAATAAGCGATTAACTAAATCGTAAATTTCATTGTTTTTTTCATATTTACATTATGCAGTGTATATTTAAAATTTTTACTTAATAAAATACTTAAAAATAACGTTTTTTCATTCTTAAGTATCGAAAATGTATGGAAAATTACAGTTATTCATCTTACCCGCACCACTTGTAAATCGGCGGGCATGTTGAATCACCCTTTAAATTGACCTGAAGGCCAGTTAATAAAACATTTTAAAAAAAAGTTCTTCTATGAAATGTAGTCAAGGTATCACTCTATCGAATGGTTTAACCATTGGAGCGATATGTGACTTTATGTGCGCGCTACAACCTAAATTCTAAAAAGTAATTCAACATGCCCGCTCCTACTACAATCAATTCGACCAACTTTGTCCTGGTAAAAACTTGAATCGAATTTAATTTTTGTCGGTCAGCTCGCCGACCAAATTTCATGGTTGATCCAGAATAAAATCTTATGCGGACATCATAAAATCTACATTTCGTCAGACAGACAGACAAACAAAACTATTATTATAATTGACTCCCACTTTTTTTAATTTCATGTGGAAAAACCTTTTTTTTGTGAAGACACCTTTAAATTCCATAAAATCCTTAAAAATTGTATTCAAACATTTAAACAAACGGACTATGAAGGGTAGATAAAATATTTAAAAAAAATCAATTTTTTGAGGGAAGGGAGGGGGAGAGGAATGATCCGATTGAATTTTAATGTATGGAAGAGTTATGTAAAATCATATTGCAAACACATTTTGTCTCAATAAATTTTTTCGAGAAAATCGTACAAAACTTTTTCATTTGTGTGGTAGGAGGAAGGAATAGTCAATTTGGCCCGTATAATAACTTAGCCTCGGTATTTACAAGAAACGCAAAAAAAAAAATCAAGTCTCTAGCTCAATCCTTTCGAAAGTTTTGGTGTTCACGGAAGGACTGACGGATCGTCGAAGAGGTGGAAATCAAAATCTTTTGTAATCCAAAATACTCTGTTGTACTTCACTGTGTAGTTCAGTGTCCGGCGGTTGGTTCGATGCGTTAGGCCAAAATCAGACTAACGATTACGATTACGATTGTGATTACGATTGAAGCTTCTCGACCAATGAGATCAAAGCTTTCATGTCTCTATCGTTGAAAGCTTTGATCTCATTGGTCGAGAAGCTTCAATCGTAATCGCAAATTTTGTTGTTGTTTCTTCATAATATACGATAAAACAAACTCTAAGAGAAAATAACTCGAAAACAACCATCGATAAGTCCAACGCGTTTTCTTTCAAAAATAAGAATTGCCTTCAACTTCAAGTTTTGTCTATCCCCGTCAACTTCGACTTTATACGAGGTTCAATCAAATCTTCTCAAAAGCATTTTCATTCAAAAATAAGAATTGAATACAAAAATTACGTATGAGATAAAAATATAATTATTTTTGAAATTAAATTGGATTAAAAGTGGATGCAGTTTAATTAAAGCCGGTTCGAGATAAAGCACATTGCAATGTAAAGTGTTTTGAAAAAGCAAATCGACAAAAACGTTGATATCTTTTTGCTGAGCAAAATATTTTTCTTTTTTAAAATAAAGGCGAGTCAGACTTTTAAAATTAATTATGAGGCCACCGATAAACTTTTCTGACATTATCCTGTTAGAAGCATTCATCAACGCTGACGTTTGAACGTCTAAAAAGAAAAATCAACCAGCCCTATGATTTTCACAAACCCAGATTATAACCTTGCTATTAGACAAGCGCTTCCCAGACTAAAAAAAAAACACAACACAAACCAAAAAAACCTCTGAATCAAAACTTGATGATTATATGATATAAGAGAGAGTCAACAGAAAAAAAGTACTTTTCAAAGTTTTTAGACAAGGCAGCTAATTAACTTACTTTGAAGGCATTTCTGGTACCATTTATTCACTCCCCATGGCATTTCGAGGAACGCATTTTGAATGGTTTCCAAAACTCCACTTGAACTCTCCCTATTATATTAACAGAAACAGCCACAAAACATCAATAGACACACACAATATGCATATATATTAAGGTTTTTCCTGACGTCAGCGTTTTCCTTTCAAGGGCGTTATCTTTTAATCAAACCATTCGAGCATAATGGGTCGATTCGAAACCAAACAAAAAAAAAGTTTGTATAAAAATACGAAAAACCTCGGTAAAAGAGCAAAACACACGTAAATAGTTGGCCAAGCGTCTTATAGGGTGGTAGTTTGTTCCCGTTGCCACAAAAATAATGCAGAGCGTGGAATTGTTGAGTGTAAATTCGTGATTCATAAAAATTGGAGAACAGTTACATAACACCGTTACACAAAGTAACCTACAGTTAACCACCACGAAATTACAAAAACCTCCCCCAAAAAAAATTCATGCCCAAATCCCCTGAACGTAGAAATTGTCACGGTCCCAGATTATAATAACGTTTTGTTATTGTAACATGACTTTCATATTTTCCAAATTATAGGAAAAAAGACGGTTTTTGGAAAGCAAAAAAAAAGTCCTTGAAAATAGGTTGATTTTGAACTAATCTATTCTGCGGTGCTGACAGACAAATATTTGAAAGCAACCGTGAAATGTGCCAACTTATAAAAAGTCCTTGCCCAATAGGAACTATGTGGAGGCTATCAGCTATTCTTGTGTATTCTGCTTCAACGTTCTTCATTTATAGGTAATTTTTTGAATGTTCTTTGAGGAATTATTGGACAACACGCAATCATGATTGCCCTCGAAAAGCTTTATAGATCGTATATGTACATAAAATTTTGATAACTATCATTAATTTTTGACACAAATCTATTTACGACTACTAGGAAATTGTTGAGAGCAATGTAAGATACAATCAAATTAATTTTTACGCCTGAGCTTGTCAAGTTCAGCTAAAAATCACATGAGACGTTCCAAACGGTCAGAAGACAATAAATTTATACATCTTTTAGAAATATCGAATCCACTGCCACTAAAAATTAATTACAAATAACCACAATAACAATAATAATCAAATCATAAAATTTAAAAAATAAGACAAAATGCTTTGATAATACAAATTAAGAACTATTTCTACCACGTTTAGAAAAATACAAATCTTGAAATTCACGTAAAATGAATATAAACTAAAAATCTAAATTTGAACACTTAACTTTGCTTTCCTTTTAACCTGAGTTTCATTGAAAGGTGCGAGACAGGGAATAAGGCGAAGAAAAATGTGAAGGGTTGAAGTAAATGAACGGAATCTCCAACCTTGGATTGAAAAATTCCTTAAAATAGAACAGCTTTGATTATTATCACTTGGTTAGCTAAATAGGTTTTTGTTTGAAATCTATGCATGTATAAAGGTATCCGTGCAATAAAATGAGTCCTTGTTAAAATATAAGGGGCTATTAATAAGTATCCGAAATGGAAATATAAATAACGATTTGATCATAATTTGGCATTGAGATTTGTTGCTATGTAGAGGCTTTTACTCAACTTTTTCAATGTAAAGGTAAATCTCCGCTAAAATATATTTTTCCATTCAAAATTTCAAAAAAATATAAGGTGTCAGTATAAGCTGCCGCGTAAAAAAAAAGTTAGATGCTGTCTAAAAAATACGTCACATTTGTGGGGCATCTGCAGTAATTGATGGCGGTATTGAAATTTAAACATAAAAAAACACGAAAAACCGTGACGAATGGGGTGGGGTGGGAAAAAGCGAAAATAACCTTGACGTATTTTATGGACAACGCCTTACGAATTTTAAGCTCGAAACCTTTAAAAATGTCTCCATTTCTACAAGAAAAAATTGCCTTTTGTAACATTGTTGTACTCAGAGAATTTAGTACAAATCACAGCAGTCCAAAACCTTAACAAGTGTCTCCTGAAAAATCAATATTTTTGAGTTTTGGCTTATTTAAACTAAAGAAACTATGTAGCCTTTAGTGGTCTGCCGAAATACAGCGATTATTAAAATTCATGAAGTAAAGTTCGATGTTTTTTTGGGTTGTCAGTATTATTGGAGCTGAAAATAAAAACTGGTAAAAGCAACAAAAGAGTGGTGCTCATTCTTTCACAATTTTACTTCCTAAAAGTGCAAAACTTCCAAATACGGGCGGGTGTTGACCCCGGACTTATTTGTTATTGTTTATTGGCACATAAAAAATTTAAAGATAACAAAAGCTATAATTGCCAACCTGGCAATTATTGAAAACCCGTATGGTGATATTCGTACCAAAATTCGAACAGTTGTACCAAAATTCCATTTTGAAGTCAAACTTTCCAAAAAGATTTTTTCCAATCGGATTTTGATGTATGGGAGTTTTATGTAGAATCATATCCTAAACAACTTTTGTTCTTGCACTTTTTTGATAAAATTCACCATTTTTGAGATATTCAGAAAAAAAGTTTTCGTTCGTATGGGGGGTACCCCCCTAATGGTCCATTTTTGCCCATTAACGAACTTAGCCTTGCATTTTACGAAAAACGAATCTGCGCAAAATTTCAAGTCTGTAGCCCAATCCGTGCGCTCGCAATCCGCGCCACAGACAGACAGACGGACAGACGGACATGCAAAAATTAAATATTTTTATCATTCTAAACACACTGGTGTAATTCATTTTTGTGTGCGATGACGGGATCTTGGCGTTACAAACGGTAAGGCAAAGTTAATATACCCTTTGGTTTCACCATACGGGTATAAAAAATGTGTCTTCAAGTCTCACAACCGTTTACAAACGACACAACATTCCTTGAGAATTTCTAAAACAAGTCTTAACCCTTTGACGACCATACATTTTCGGCCGAAGGGATTTTGATTTTTTTTTTCATTTTCATGATCTGTGACCTGATAATAGTTATGCCACAAGAAATTGTGGCCCTAGACCCCCTCCTCCCCTTTCATTTTTTTATCTCGAAAATTAAAATTGAAAGACAACATTCTTATATATAATTCATGTACGTATTTATTTTTGAATTTGAACAAACTGAATTTAATTAGTTGTGCATGTGGTAGACGTCGAAGCAATCGCAAGTACAGATATCGTCGGCTAAGAGTGAAATCGTTCTAATTCCATTATACCAAAATTTCTGGAAGACCAATAAAAAACCTTGTTAAATCACTTTAATTTTAATTTAGGATTATAGGGACACAGGGGAACCGGCATAGAATTCTCGCCACATACATTTATATTGCCCCATCTATCCTCTACAAAAAACCTTTTAATACCTTTGCTCTATCTCTTAACTGGACGAATTTAAGTACTGAAAGCTCTTGGGCAAGCATACTTGCCAGTGGTTGTCAAAGGGTTAAGAATAAATCACCACAATAAAATTCACACCTGTTTACATTAAGAATCGAATTTTTGAACGAAATTTCAAGAATAAAATTTAATGCGGAATTTTTTAAATGAAATTCAAACTCGTTCATATTTTCAAAAGTAACATTGCGCATTTCGATAAAAAAATATATATTGCAATAAATTGACAGCCATGAAAAAAACTGAATTGAATAAATTCAAATGTGAAATTTTGGTCTCATTTTTGTATTTCTTCGGAAATGCTTGTACAAAAACCAATTTATTTGATACAAATTTTGACAACTTGACGAATTTATTCCGCAATTTTATTCCGCAATTTTATTCCGCAATATCAAAGTTTTTTTTCCCGAATCTCGTTAACTTTGAACTTTATTCAAGTGCAACTTGGATTTTTTCATAGAGAATTCCCAGAATAAATTCAAAATGTGTAAACTTTTGCTGAGTAAAAATTCGCGAAATAAATTCCGAATATAATTCGTGGAAAAATTCAAGAAAAAATCGCAATTGTAAACGGAGCCTAAACTTCATTATATTCGAAACAGAGAATTTCCCTTAGAAATAAGATTTCTCATTGACAACAGTAATTGAATGTGATATTCATTGAGTTTGGATATTTTCGAATACTAATCAGTCCTTCAGCACAAAAATCTTTCTATAGATATTTATTTGGAAAGTTTCTCCTTATATTCAATAAATATACTTGTATGAACATTTACGAGTTCATTCCCAAACTCGACATGAATAAATTGTTGAAAGTATGGTAATGCTTGATTAAATTGTCATTGCCAAGAAGGGTAGGCTACATGACAAGATATTTTTGCACTTAATACTCCTCTAACTCCCAATACAGAAGGATCTTTTAACTGAAAATAGAAGTATCTTTTCACTAAAAACAGATGGATGTATTTAAAGTTGTTAAATCCTCTCATTTTTAAGAACACACGCTCCAATTTTCTATAAAGATTTTTATCCCAGATGCTTTCCTTCTATTCCAGAATTCGTGCATAGCAAATGCATGCAATGCATATAAATAACTTTTAAATAAGGGATTAAGTTCAACGTTTTCGTATTGTATTCAATAGTTTTTCATACACATCTGAAGTAGATGCAAAATTATTATATTCTTTTCAACACGATGATGATGATACTGCCATCATATCCATTTAAAATGGAATAATTGTCGTTTTATGGATAATGCATGATATTGCGTAATATAAAAGTAAAGGAATATTTTTGTAGAAATAAAATATTCTAAACTACAACATATTGAAAAAATATTGAGTGCACAAAAATATTTTGAGACTTTTTCAACCCTTTTCAATAATTCAAATTGTGAATCTAATTGGAAATCGCAAAAAAATCGTCTGGTTGATGGTGGCAGGAATGACCTGGGGCCTTATTCTAGAACTCGTACCAAGTCAAATCTCTACCGAGTGGTACAAAAAGCGATTCTTGAACTCGGAAACGAGCGATTTCTTGCGAGTAAACACTCGGTGACGTTTAGCCTGCCGAGTGAGGTCAATATGAATCTGAAACTATCTTTTGAGAGGGATGGCTCGTTTCGGAGTTCAAGAATCGCTTTTTGTACCACTCGGTAGAGATTTAACTCGGTACGAGTTCTAGAATACGGGCCCAGACTTTGCCTGTTCAAGAACTTAACCCGTATAAAGTATGAAAAATTTCAAACGTGTATATTTTCTAAATCGAATAATTTTGCAAAACAATACAAGGATGTGGTTAACATCAAATAAATAAACAAAACCACAAACTGACATTGTAATACTCCGTAAACAAAGTATATTTAACACATGGATCAATAAGTCCCGAGACTAACAATGAAAACAACATTTTTTTTGCCAAATTTTTTTTTATTCATCAATATAATCACCTTTTAGGGTGATACAATCGTTCCAACGCTTTTCCAATTTTTCAATACCATGTTTATAAAAAAAATTATCTTTCGCTTCAAAATAAGCTTCAGTTTCAGCGATGACCTCCTCATTTGAGCCAAATCTTTTTCCCTGGAGCATTTTTTTAAGATCAGCAAAGAGCCAGTAGTCACTGGGGGCTAAATCTGGCGAGTATGGGGGGTGGGGAAGCAGATGAAAGCCCAATTCGTTCAATTTTGCCATTGTTTTCATCGACTTGTGGCAGGGTGCATTGTCTTGGTGAAAAAGGATTTTTTTTCTCTGCATGTGCGGTCGTTTTTTTGCGATTTCCTCCTTCAAACGCACCAGCAAGTCAATATAATAATCACTGTTGATCGATTTACCTTTTTCGAGGTAGTCAATGAAAATCACGCCATGCGTATCCCAAAAAACTGACGCCATGACTTTGCCAGCTGACTGCTGCGTTTTCGGACGCTTCGGACGGCTTTCGCCAGCTGTGCGCCACTCAGATGACTGCCGTTTCGACTCTGGAGTGTAGTGATGTATCCATGTTTCGTCCATGGACACGTAACGACGCAAGAAATCTTTTTTATTGCGAGTAAATAGCGATAAACAGCTTTCTGAATCATCGACTCGTTGCTGTTTTTGTTCCATCGAAAGCAATCGCGGCACCCACTTGGAAAAAACCTTTTTCATGCTCAATTTTTCATGAAGGATAGTAAATGCACTTCCATATGATATCTGTGTTATCTCAGCAATCTCACGGAGCTTCACTTTACAATCTTTCATTATAATTTTTGTCACTTCACTCACATTTTCCGGTGTAACGGCTTCCACAGGTCTACCCGAGCGTTCCGCGTCATTTGTGTCGGTACGACCACGTTTAAACTCGGCAAACCACCGACAAATCGTTGCTTTTGATGGACAAGAGTCCGGGTAACATTTTTCAATCCATTGTTTCGCTTGCACGGTGTTTTTACCCATTAAAAAACAATGTTTTATCAGAACACGAAACTCGGTTTTTTCCATTTTTTAAACAAACTACAAAACGACTTTACTCCAACCTCGATAACTCAGCTGTTTCTGGTCCGATCGACTTAAAATTTTGACACGTTTCAAGCAAAGGTTAGTACTCTACAAAGACGTGGTTACTGGTTTACTACGAGCGTCATCTCTGGGTTAGTCTCGGGACTTATTGATCCATGTGTTATCTATTAAACGGCTCATCGATCTTTGATTTTATTTTGTACTTCGCCATCAAAGGATAAAATTTACAAACCAAGCAAGAAGACGAATGTTTCCAGAAGCACTACAAATTTTCATACCCATTTGATAATGTATGCATATGGGGGAACATAGAGAATGTTCATTTCTAGCAAAAATTGTTATGTATCTGTGTATGTTTACTTAGTACACAAAATCATAAGGAAATAACAAATCGATTCGGAAGCAAACACCAAAACCCGATAGCAGAAATTATTTAAAAAAATTGTCTCTCGATATATCAAAGAATGTACATTTTATGAACATAGACCGCAACATGCGATACAACATACCGAAAGTTAGTTGGAAAAGTCTTGTTATGTGGCTTCAACTATTCATAGGTTATGTTTTTTTCGACTTTGGTTATCTACACAGGACTATATATAACTATATTATATTTATATATTAGCAAATCTTCAATACACCACTCACCTCGTCCCATTTGACGAACTTGTCGCCATCCTGCATTGCCTTGGACACCTCGATCGGCCCAACTGATACATAAGTTCCGCTCGGTAACATTTTGAATTGATGTATTTAAATATGCTCTCTGTGAAATTTATATTTTCCGGTGAATTATCCTTAACCGTCCTCGGTCTGTTGCGAATCGATGGTGGTTTCTGTTTGTTATTGATGGTGATGATGATAATGTTGAAATCGTTTTTGCTTTGCAAGCGTTCCCCTAGTGAGCGGATGTCCTGAAATAACTTAAAAGCTCAAAAATCCCGCAACAGGTGCGTCGAAGATCTTCCTTTTTCAATCATCATTTCTCACAGTAAATTTGACTTAGACTCATCCATAGAAACAGAGGTAATTTTTATTTTATTTTTTTATTACGTATTTTCTCCGTACGTTGTTTTCAACTGCCAGTATTGAACCGATTTTTTGTATCAATCGCAGATGGTGATTGATGGCTCTCATAAAATCTGAAAAAGTGAAATAACATCACATAAAATATCTTCCAATGACTTCCACGTAACAATAAAATGTAGGTATATTAAAAGAAAGCACAATAATAAATTTAAAATAGCGAAATTTATTGAAATAATTCCTCCAAAAAGGCGAACTAACTGTGGCAATTTAAAAGTTTTGGATTATATTAATCCGGTGTAGGAAATAGGAACAAGTCGATGCTGCGTATGACATTTTAGTTTCTTTTTGTGATAAATCGGTGCAATTTAGAAGTACCTACACGGAAAGAAATCCAAATATTAAACTTTTGCGGGACAATGAAATTTGTGCAATGATTCCCTAAAAATAGGGAAATGTTCCTATCATACTAATACTAATATAATATAAAAATGAGTTGGTGTCTGTCTGTCTGTCTGTCTGTTCCTCTTTCACGCAAAAACGGTCGAACCGATTTACTTGAAATTTGGCATGACTGTCTGTGGTAGTTCTGGTTCCAACATAGGCATACGGAAATGTAGCGCGAGGGGTGGGGGAGTAAGGAGAGGGGGTAAAGTAATCTCGAAACTTAGTTTCCCCTCTATGTTACTCTTTGCCTGAAATTTGGCATAGATGTTCGTCGGGGGTCCAGCCCCAACATAGACCCTTTAAAAAGTAGCCCGAGAGGTGGGGGACTAAGGGGAGGGGGTAAATAAAATCCGAGTCTTTTAAAGAAAAGCACGGACAACTTGATTTTTGTTTTCTTAGATTGGCAATTGAATTTTGTTTTCTTAGATTTTGTTCTACTCACGCTTTTAGCCGGGCGTAGCCGGGTCCAAATTCTAGTAATTTTATAAAAATTTCCCATTTTTGGCCTAAATTCAATTTTTGTGTGGGAGTCATTACCAAAAAATCTCACTGTCTCGTATAATCCAATTTTTTGATATAGGAATCTATCCTATTATCTCTCTCCATAGGGCAAAGATAAATGTTTGGGCCTCGCCAAACATTTGTAAAAAATAGTAGCACTCCAAGTCTACTTCTACGTAAGGTTATTTCCGACGCGCTATGGTTTTTTCAAAGCACCATTCTATTAGCTTTTTATCGCAGTACGGGCTTGCAGTAAAATTTTTCTTGGGAAGACAGTAAATTTAAATTTAAAGACCATGTTGCATTTGAATATTTTCTTATGGAGCTGATATTCGGGAGCCGATATTGTGGGGTCTTGTATTCCTTAGTTACCGGATATTTCGTATTTTAAAACCATGGTTTTATTATATGAATTTATAATAACTTCCATAACCATGTTAATATTACTCATTAGTTTAAAATACATTAAGGGTATTCACAGTCCTCTTTTAAATTGCGAGTAATTTTACCGCTCGGTAATTCAGTCAAATTTAACAGATTTTTACCGAGACGGTAATTTGGTTCATGTAAAAATGAATTACCGGATTCGGTAATTGTAGACATGCCTTGAGTCGTGTTTTCTAGCCCGGTTATTCGGTATCAAGTATCAACCGCGGGTGGCGCTAGTAATGTTTTTAGTTGTCAAATTTTCTCGCTGGTTATCTCATCGGACTGCAAATTTTTTCAATTTTGATAGCCGTTGCCACAATAGAAATTCAAAAGAATACATCAAACATGGATTTAAAGGTATGTGACAATCAAATTCGCAGTTCATGATTTGGTCACGTATCCAATAAAGGCGCTGTTCTCAAATCTGTGCTGTGGGATGTTCACAGCAGAATATTTCCAGTCTTTTAATATTACCGAAAACACCGAATACCCAAAATTAAAAGAGGACTGTGAATACCCTTATTGTTGTAAAAAAATCTATTTTATTATTAAACTTGACATAATGGCAACTTAAATAAAATGAATGTTCTTCAAAAATTTAATCATTTACAGAAGCAAACATTTATTTATGAGGTCAAAGGCGGGTATGTGGCACCTCATCGAAAGTAGCTATAATTGATCAAGTCGAGGTTGAGATTAAGGCATAATAGCATAACGATACCATAATAAATATGCATACCCCATAAATTATACTAGCATATTGTTCTTACAGAAAGCAATCAAATTAACCTTTAAGTGATCCATTTTAATTGATTGAGATGCATTGTGAATAATACCGATATATGTTTGTATTGAATTCACTTGATAAATTATAAATTTTACATTCTTGCATTGACTCCCCCTGCATCCGTTAATAAAGAAAATGAAACTAGACATTTTAAGAATGAATGCAAATTGATGGATAAGGTGGAATTCATACAGCAAACTAAAACAAAAACAAAATTACTAAACATGCATAAAATAATGGCCAAGATCAATTATGGCTGCACAGTAATTTATTGTTTATTTTTCGAACTGCAAATGATCGTTTCGTTGAACTTGTGTTGTCTTTTTGAAAAGTTTACTGGATTATACACATGCATAGGTTTATTGAACAACTTTTCTGCTAAATCTTTTATTTATTATTTCAATATTGCGGTCATTATTTTCACACACACTGCATAACACAACTTACTCATCCCAAAAGTATTTTTGTTAAATCTATTACAGTTAATAAATATTCTGAATTTAAGAACCAAGAAAAGTAAGATCTAATGAACGCACACCACCAAAAAAAAAACTAGATTTAGTTATAGGAATTTTGAATTTAGTCCCTAATTCTGATTCTTATTGGCATGACTCTTAATGTAATATTCTAAAATCGCAATTTCAAATTCAATTTGATTTGATACAATTTTGAGTAATTCTTCAGCAAATCAACTTTTGCCATTTAGCATATCAGGCATGTGTCATCTGATGCTCGTTTAATTTTTCATGAAAATATTTCTGGTTGAATCGTTCACGTCCGATTCTAACGTTCTTCGTGTAGATTGCAACCATATAGTAATCGCTTTTTTATTTGAATTCTATAAATTCGACATGAAGTCGTATCTACTAGATCTCAGATGTTAATATCTTCTTGTAGCATTACACGTGTTCTTGACGAATGTCGATTTACCCAAAAGCAAGAGGTTTCGTTCAGTTTTTTTTATTCATATTATGTCCATCGTATTTTAACATACACTTCTTTTAGTCTAATATGCCGTATAGATTTTCTAGAACGCACCGAAACCAAGAATAGTTTTAAAATTCCGACATATAGATATTCATCCATTAGATATCATTATCATAGCCACAGACGCTGATTCGGGCCTTAATTCAATTCACCAAACGACTTGTTATTTATATTGAATTCTTTCCATTAATTGAACACTGAGAAGCTTTTATAAATAGATCAATAAGTTTGCATGATCTTAATGCAAAAAACACCGAATTTATTTAAAAAATGAAATCTCTATCATGGATATAACTTGAGTCAATCGCTTTGATTTAGGCCAACTGCTATGAGTTCTAACCACGGGTAGGTGGACATGTGTTTGTTCCGCAATTATCATAGCTTACGAATTCAAATAAAAAATTTTTGTAGCAAAGATTAATCGAGTTTTGAGATTATTGGCATCATACACGGACGTAAGAGTTTACGTTTCTGATCTCATATTTGGCCATCAGAAAAGGTTACAACGGTCATCCAATATTATATATGATTTTTGCAAATTGCTCATATATTAAAAAAACGTTTAATAGCCAATTTGAGAAATGTACGTGAGCTATTATTAACATGTTCACTGCCAGCAACGAAATATACTTGTTACATCCTATTGGAATTTCTCGGCTTATAAGGTCTGCAAAAACAACAAAATTATATTATTTTTGCGGATGTTTTCACATCCAAATTTCCCCCCAACAGGTCGGGCATGTCTGCCCTGAAAACCCATCAGGAGCCTGTTTCTGGTATGGAAAGCTGGCTCACCGTCATCAGAGCCTGCTTTGCCAGCTTCCACGCAGGCTTACAGGATTTTGGTGGAGTAAAACTCGATTTGAGTATTCCAATAGGATTCAATGCTAAAAGGTCGAGTATAAACCATGAATCAGAAATGGTTCAATGGTTAAACACTAAATAGTATACTTGTTACATTATTTTCGCAGTGGAGAAACAAAAAAATTAAAAACAAACATAACAAAAGCTATAATTGCCAATCTGGCAATTATTGAAAACCCGTATGGTGATTTGATTGAACGGCGTATCAAAATTTCATTTGAATTCAAATTTTCCAATAAGATTTTTTTAAAACTTGTTCCAATCGGATTTTGATGTATGGGAGTTTTATGTAGAATCATATTCTAAATAACTTTTGTTCTTAGACTTTTTTGATAGGATGTACCGTTTTTTAGATATTCGCAAAAAACGTTTTCGTTCGTATGGGGGGTACCCCCCCTAATGGTCCATTTTTGCCCATTAACGAACTTAGCCTCACATTTTACGAAAAACGAATCTGTGCAAACTTTCAAGTCTCTAGCTCAATCCGTGCGCCCGCAATCCGCGCCACAGACAGACGGACAGACAGACAGACAGACGGACGGACGGGCATGCAAAATTCAATTTTTTTTATCATTTTAAACACACTGGTGTAATTCATTTTTGTGTGTGATGACGGGATCTTGGCGTTACAAACGGTAAGGCAAAGTTAATATACCCTTTGGTTTCACCATACGGGTATAAAAATGCATAGCTTAATCAACCTAATGATGAAATGATACCGTTTTTATATAATTAAACCCAAAATGATAAGAAATTCGGTAAAACTACAAAAACATTTGAAATTCTCGAGGTAGAAAGTTGAGATTTGGCACAGAATCGCCATTTATCAAAAGTTAAAACCCTTTTAAAAATAAACCACACCTTCCCCCCACCACCATACAAATTGAAAAGATTTTTGCAATTTCTCAAAAACGGATCAATTTTTCCAAAGATTTTTGCAATTTCTAACAAAAAATGTTAGAACGTGATTATACATAACTTTCCCATACCTATAATGTAGAAAGTGAACGATCCCACTTAATAGACTGTCGTACTGAGTAGATAGGTCAGTCTAATAACTCCAATTAGAACAGTCTATTAGGCCAGTCAGAAGTTTTTTTTCCCACGAGGTTAGAACAATTTATAAACATATTTTCAATTTTTTAAAACAACTACGATTGTCCAGATTTTTTTGATACCTCAGACATTATATTAACCGATTTCAGTAGTTTTGGAAATTATTTTCAACAATGAATCAAATTTTTCAATATTTTCGTACTCGTTTTTCAGCTGGGCGGCTCTGTAGATCATGTGCTCTCTGCTCCCAATTAGCAACTGGCCTAAAGGTGCCGCTCCACATGAGAGTAAATGCCAGCGAGAACCTCTCGATAGCAGCTACTCGCAAATAAACACGTCTCTGAGAGTCGCTCGCAGAAACTCACAAAAACTCGCGAGCTAGTTTCTGCGAGCTGTCAAAAGTGATTCTACTCTCTAGTCGACACGCACCCACTGAACTCTCAGGGAGTTGCTAGCCAGATACGAACGGCGTTTGAATTTCGCTAGTAGCTCTCGAGAACTCGCCAAAGCAAGATGTCAACAAAAATCAAGATATTGGTCTTGAAAAGAGAAAAATCGCCGAAATTAACTCTCAAATTGACAAGCTCCTGCCATAGAATAAGGAATATATAGAAAAAACTCTGCCGAACAAATTTTTGACAAATTTCCCCTTCGAAGGGGGGAAAAATGTCCCTATCATTCACTAGCTACGGCCTAAAAGTTAATTACTTTTAGACTAGCGAGCACGAAGCAGAGAGAATCATTTTCGTCGTATCTATTCAATGAGATGGAGGAATCGAATGGATAATTTTTTCCGTGTTACATCGGATCCTCTTGCTTCATCTCACAATGGAAAAATTTTCTCTAAAAATTTGTTCTAAGAGTTTATTCTCTAGATTATTTGTTCTCTGCTCCTGCGAGTAACTCTTGAGAGTTTTTGAGAGTTACTCGCGTATTTACTCTCATGTGGAGCGGCACCTTTATGTCAACTGGGCAATTAACCGAAATATATGAGGCCCTATTCCAGAATCCGATACGAATGATTCGGATCGTAAACTCAATGTTGTTGTTGGTATAAAACACTAACGACAACATTGAGTTTATGATCCGAATCATTCGTATCGGATTCTGGAATAGACCTGTTATTTTTTAAATTTTTGTAATATAGTTTTAACAACCCACTTAAAATAACCTAACAAAAACAATTTCGAAATAGA
This sequence comes from Chrysopilus asiliformis, assembly GCA_964034945.1. Lineage (NCBI taxonomy): Eukaryota > Metazoa > Arthropoda > Insecta > Diptera > Rhagionidae > Chrysopilus > Chrysopilus asiliformis. The sequence continues at coordinate 9,356,487 of OZ035960.1, forward strand.
ACAAAAAAAATCATTTTTCATTTATACTACTAAATTATCTACTTATTATATGATTTTTTTAATTGCGGCAAACGATTTAAAAAAAACACTATTAAGTAATCAACAATACACTTTATGCCTAATTAATGCTTTTTATTGCAATATATTTTAGTGATGCCTAATCTTTTCTATCACTTTTTTAAACACCGATAGCTTCAATTCAGTAATTTCACCACATATTTTACCAGTTTTTCTACCAACGAAAATCTTTGACGATACTTAAAATCTTGAAAAACAAAGAAACAGTTAATATTTTCCTCATTTACGTTAAATATACAAAAATTTCAAATCAAAATGAATACTGACTAAATTAACTTGGGACAATCAATATTACAACTACTATATCATTTTTAATTTCGGATATTTATTTATGTTTATAAACGATTCTTGTTGAGCCGGTGGCGCTTTGACATCAGTAATGGCGGTGATAATGTTTTGGTGGGTCGAATTACGTAATTTTCATCAATTATGGAAATTTATTTGGATTAAGCAGCAATTCTCAATGCCAAAAGAATTATAAATCGTATAATATAGAGTTCAAGACGTTCAAACTTTTTCGTATTGATGTGTTCACTTTCATTACTCAGCAGGTCCAAAGTAGAATATTAATGATCATTTACGACTATATGGAATTGATGTAATCGCAAGACGGCATTGTGCTTTATTTTTATTTTATTTTTTTGTTAATTTATTTTCACTATTCTCAGGTGACTTAATTTATAAATCGTTGGCATAAGTTTGGTGAATGGGAATAGAATTTTCTAAATCAATTCACGATCAAATGAAGTCATTTCCTTAATCTCTTTTCGAGGAAGAATCCTTTCAAGGTTTCGGTATCAAAAAACATTAAAGGTTTATCATTAATGAAACGATTATAGAGTTACAATAAAAGATAGTATTTTCAAACGTTAAAGGCGCGTGCCAATTTTAATAAACATGTTGACCATCAATATCAAAATCGTGGTGCTAATTAATACATTTGGCACGTAGATTCTAATTCACAATTCATCGTCAACCCAATAAAATCTTATCATATGATGAATATATAATTGTAACAATAATAGAATTAAAAAAAAGGTTTTTATTTTATCACAATTTTATAGCGAGGGCCTCCCTCACAACCCCCAGCACAAATACTTTTTTGAATGCGCCCCAAACATAAAAATTAGAAGCAAATGAGTTAACTGGTTCTGTTTTAATCGCGTTTTCCCCCTCCCCACCACCAGCTGCCCCCGAGGGAAGAAAACAACTATATGACACTCTTCTAGTGCTAAGCAACAAAATGCAACTTACCGAATGTCTTTCCGGCGCACCGAACCGGAAATACGACCCTACAAGTTTTTTTTAGGCACGACCGAACGCATATACTTGTTTTTACTTTCTTATACGAAGAATAATAAAGTATTGTATTCATGAAAAATTCCTCTTAGTGGGGCTCAGGCATGTTTGGTCTATAGCAGCTAAGAGCAGCATATTCCCAATTCGGAAGTCGGCCTCCGCCCTACACACAGTACAAAATCGACTTGAACCCTTTTAGGCGACGAGTTCACGTGCGGGTTATTTGCGCAGATAAAAATTGAATGGAAGCGATTCCATATTATTACATTTTTTCGCCAGACACGTTCCTAGGTAAAAAGGGAACAGTTCCTAAAATGTTTGGACTAATTCCGCCAAAATTTGGAAATTTCCCATAAAATTCCCAACGCCTTCACTAAAAAGTTAGGAGCATGACAGATGTCCGCAAATATACAAGAGATTGCCAAAATTTGGCCTCCTAGAATATATAGGAATGATTCCAAACACAATTTTTCTCCGTACAAATTGTTTTAGGCGGTCACACTTCTAGGAGGACGGTAAAGTGAGCAGGATTTTCGGTAGTATGACAGCGGCTTTACTAAGCTATATACAAAAAATCGTGATGTTTCACGAGAGTGGAGGGGGCGAAGTCTGAAAAGCAAAAAATTCACACTTAATTGAATTCTCATGCCGGGAAAAAATATATGAATAATAAGGCTTTTCCGATGTTAAATCTTATCACAGCCACTTTTATTGCCTTCCTGATCGACTTGTGACAATTGTCACGCAAATCGATTCGACTGAAATTACATTTGCTTTTTCTCAGTTTATTTATTAAATTCGGACAATAATATGGTACAACTTTTTAATACAGAAAATTCGTATTGAATTTTAAGTTCGGATTCGATAAAAGTCGTATCGGTTCAAGTGACAAGTCTATCAGAATCGGGGAGTTCATTTTCTCGAATCTTCATCTTTACCACACGGGAATTTGCCTTCACAGACAGTTTGGACATACTAGTTTTTACAGATAGACGTGTATTATTTTCGTTAAATATAAGCGCTTATTCTATGACGAAGAAAAAAAATCAACACTTCACTTCTCTTTGACAAAAAATAGCAAATGTCGACTCTACTATACATGAACTCAAATTATATTGCAATGCAAAAAACTTCAAGGCATACTTTTTACACATATTGTAACCAAGTCACTTTTCAATGTCTTTCGAGGAAAAAACCAATTTAACTGAAACGAAAAATGTCAAAAGCAAGGTTAACCTCATAGTTTGTGTAGCCGACACCTATCAGAAAAAAAAGAAACTTAATTCTTGAGACAAATAAAAATAAATACTCTTTAGAACCCGGCAATGCGTCGGTGTATTTCTCAACATGATTTTTAAAAGTATGCCCAACCGGTTATAATATGTTAAAGCGAATTTCACATTTTATTTTTGGGAATTCGAATTTTTGCTTCCAAAGTCATCACACATGCTTGAAAAATATTCTTACATTGATTAATTACGATTAAAAAATATCTTGCGGAAATTACCAAATTATAAAATATTTGTAAAGTTCATCAAACTCGCAAATGAAAGAAAGCAAGGCCAGGAAAAGTCGGCCCGCTCAGCTAAAAAATTTATTTCGAGTGTTTTAAATACATCAGATAAATTAAAAATGAAATCCACGAAAACTTCCTATCATAAGAGAAAATTTCGCGTTAATTAATTTTTGTAATTTTTGTTCATTAAACATAAATTGGTAATTATTTAAAACTTTTGTTATTTCAGTTGCATTTGTTACACAAATAGAAGTGTCTCTAAACGTTAGAAAATCAGAGAAAAGGTAAAAGGAGTTGTGGTAGAGATATTTAAAATAAAATACCAGGTAAATATTAGAGAGGAAATATATTTTCTATATAGTAGTAAATATATGGGTTCCCTTGTCAAGGATACGTATATGAATATTTATATAAGCAATTATTCAATGATGATATATTTATATATACTAATATACGAATAGATAGAAAAGTACAACAATTAAATTTTATTTTGAGACGCAGGGAACCTTTAATAACAATCATTATTACGCACTCATATTCATAGCAGGTGCTTCTTATTTGAGTTTAATATTAATAGCGGGAGAAGAACGAAAGGGCTGTGATGACGTAAGCGCGCCGCAATGGAACCGAGCACCTTCATTCCTTGATCATCGTTCAGTCATCAGCAACAGAGCCACCGCCATCATTCCAATACATCCCCAAGGGCACCTTTAAAATAGATACCTAGCTATTTACCTTTAAAAATAAATTTGGATTAAGGTTACCATTTTGCACTTTACACAAAGGGTAACCGAATCATAATGGGGGCACAGATAATAACAGCCTAGATGGAGTTGATGGCACACTTTAGATCACCTTATTCAGCCTCCATTTCTCACATCATAGAATGAAACAAGCCCGGGGAGAAACCCATCAGAGGCATTTTAATCTCCTGCAAATTTAATATTTGCCTCTCATCAAACTTAAGTGTTTCCCTTTTTTTAATTTTAATAACTTCTAACTCGTAAAATTCTCTGACATGAATTTATTTTCCGTTGTCGCCTGATTTTTTGTCACTTTTCCCAATTTTATTTTGCTTTTTTGCCCACTTGTGAAACTCGGCACTGGGATTGGAAATCGTGAACAAGTCTAAAATTTCCAATCACGTCTCAAGAGAAGTTAGCAAAGCATATTTCGTTGAATTTTAACAAAATAATGGTGTCCTGGGGGTGATTTCCTCTTTTTTTTACAATATTTTTTTTTCATACCGATTCAGCCTGTTGGCAATTTGTTACCGGTCGATGTCGAAATCATGAATACTGTAAAAACTGAACAAATTTGCATAAAAGGGATGTTAAAAAATATATTATTGCTAAATTACTTTCTTTACGAAGGGAATTAGACATAAGTGAAACATTTTTTTAATTAAATGCCTTAACTTTATAAAAAAAGGTGACATTTTTTTTGATTCAGGTCGGTTTTTCTTTTTTTTTTTGTTGTATTGTTTATTGTATTGAAATGGGTAACAAATTACTTCAAAAACGACAGGAACAAGACGTTTTCATTTTTTTTTTTCAATATAGGAACAGTTGATTCTAATAAATTCTAATACTAAGTTCAGACCGACACAAAATCACGTAATTTTGAAGATTTTCGTAATTTTGAACGAAACCTTCCTCGAAACCACGAGATTTCCAGTACATTAACCTGTTTTCAAAAATCACTAAAAGTATGCAATTTCCACAAAATTACGAACGAAATAAAGCAAAAACAATGAATACAACCCTGCATCACTCATTCAGCTCTCTTGAGTACATCAGTTTTGACATTTGTGCTGGATTGGAACGACGGAGATATAAGAAAAAGAAGCCGTGTTCCGCACGCGAAAAGGATATATTAGTAAACAACCTACGCGGGGCAAAAAAAAATTGACTTGTTTTTGATGCGATTAGATATAAAATGGAAAATAATTGTTTATTTTCATTACAGATAATTTCCATTGTCGTCTAAGCGCGGTATTACACACGGCAACTTTCGGGCTTACTTAAGCCGATTTTTGGGAGAAACGACTGCGGAGGGAAAAGTTGCCACTCGAAATCATGGCTTATCGACAATCTGCATACATGCAAAGCGTGTGAACCGGTTTGGGAAAAGTAGTGAGCAGAAATCATTTTCGTTCTGACCGTCAGCAGGTAAAGATCTTGGGAAGTATATGAGCAGCAGCAATTTCAATGGTTTGAGTTCACACACACATATGTAAACTTGTGTAGCATATGCAAACAGGATTGGCTTATTTAAGCCACAAATGTAAGCACATTGGCTTATTAAGCCCAAAAGTTGCCGGCTTAAATAAGTCAAGTGTAATACCGGACTTAAACGAACAGACAGACAGACACACAAGCCTGTTATATCAGGTAACAAAATACATAGCCTATTAAGCGTTTCGAATAGAATTTCACATGTCTTTCGAAAGGTCAAAAAAATATTGCTCCTATATTAATTATCATAAAATTTATAAGTACCTTCGATGTATGAATTCTTTAATTTTTCGTCAAAATACATTTAAAAAAAATATTATTGTATGTAAAAGATTTTGTTTAGTTTTACTTTAAACAAACTTATAAACACAAATTTAAAAATAAAAATAAACGAATCATGATATTTGATAACACAATTAAAAACTTTAAACTATTTGATTTTGTCAGATTGCTATTTCAAGCCCAAAACAAAAAACTATTTAATCTCAAATTCCGAAACAACAACTTTTCTAAACCAAAATGACACCAAGAGAAATGCATCACGACTGAAATTTTTGACAATTCAATTCTTCAGCTTCTGTGTTTATCTTATCAGTCTAATACCATTAACTACAAACAGTCTAGTCTACAAACAAAACATTTTTAAGCATCCAGCGAACGTTAGTTCTCTTATCGGAACTTTTTTCATTTTGCTTTTATGTTAATGTAGAAAGGAATTTATGCATTACAATATATCAGTCAATCGATACCTCTTGAACCTGCAAAATAACTGATAACGAATTCGGCCTGCCTAAATCCAAAAAAATGCTACTGTTTGCTGCTGTTGACATTTTTTTTGTCAGTACGAAAAATTGATGTCTTTGAAAGCATAAAATGAAAGAAAAAAAAACAATCTCCAATCAAGTTTTATTTTTTCAATTCATTTAAATTAGCCTCAGTTTGACAAAATGCTTTTGGAATTTTTAATCATATCTACGATTTGTCATTTATTTTGGTCGCATCTGTTGTTTCAAACTTAGAGAAAAAATAATTTTTAAGCAACGATTTTGAAAGCAAACATCTTTATTGGTTTTGATTTTATTAAAAAAACTTAGTTGAGTGAAAAAAAGACCATTAAATAAAAGACTAAAGAGTACGTCTTTTTGTTACAAGGGTTTTGGTTTTATTCCTCTGAAATTTTACTACAGGCTACTACAGATTATAATAATTTAAGCCATCCAAATAAGGAAAATTAGACCCCGCAAAAATGTAATCGTTTTGATATTTTGAAACATCTTCTATTTTTTATCATATACAATAAAAAGAAAATATAAAAAATAATACAATACATACTTTCAACTTATAAAATCTGTGGGTACCTAACTATTAAATTATTAATAGCAAAATAGTCAATAAAATGCGTCGAAAACTCATAAATTTCATAAAAGCAAAGATTTAGTATAACAAATCTTGATCAATTTTCCCATATTATAGAAAACTAACCGGTTGCAAGAAAATAAAACACTTGAAGTCATATTACAAGCAAAAACCATTCACTTTACCGATTTTTTGAAACAAATAAGTAAATAATTATTCATATTTTTATGGGTAAAGGAATTTTTCTAAAATCCACAATCCAAGGAATATGAAATTAGTGAGAATTTCAGTTACATTAGCGAATATTAAAAACAAACTATTTACACTTTTAAAAGATTTTTGATAATCGGCCATTTTCGAAAATAAATGGACTAAAGTAAACTTGTTAATACTATAAAGTTATGATAGGAAGACAACCAATTTGAAAAGACAGATTTATTTGAGAAGGGAAAAAAACTTTGCCATTGAGTGGTATGAAGAAAACATCCTAACGATAAGAGAAAGTTTTTTTTAAAGATGGACTTGAGCTTGAAATTGAGAATATATTCGATAGCAATTTTTGTGTTATAAAACAAACAAGAAAAAAAGGTGAAATTTGCAGCTAAAGAATGAAGAAACTTTCAGGTCCTTCATTTGAAAATTTATTTCTCTCAAGTTATCGATGTTAAAACTCTTGAAATATTCTTCTAAACACATCGAAAAAAGTATAAACAAAGTTTTATATCGTTGTTTTTTAATATGCGAGAGTATGCGTATCTATCTGGATCCAGGCAAGAAAACACAGATAGGGATGGAAGAAAGGAAACGAACATAAACTTCCTGTTTTCAACTTTCACAATTCAATAAACCTGTAGGATCTCTTTCACCTTCTTTCCTCTTACCAATCATGAGAAAACCGCACTCTACGTTCAGAGTGCTAAAAATGCTGGCCCTTAGAAAGGAGCCTGTCACGATGACCCATACATAAGGCGAAGTGTAATAAGGTAAATGTACATAATTCGGATGATGAATTCAGATTTGAAAATTTTATTCACACCAATTGAGGCGTTAAAAGCTAGAGTGGACCAACCCACATGTCGAAATCGTGAATTTTTTTGTGTTTGAATCACTATTGCGAGTGAGTTTTTAGATAAAAATGTTTGGATGCACCAAAAAGCGTTTCAACAGTGAGTAATAAAGTCCACAGATTTTTTTTCCAAAAATTTTCAGTCAATAATAGTACAGAGTGGAAAAGCTTCAAAAACTCGATTATGTGGGTTGGTCCACTCTAGCTTTTAACGCCTCAATTTGAAGATGAGTTTGGGTATTAGCGGACACCAGAAGTGTTAATGCCACCCGAAGTAGATATTAGAATGTGCCAATTGCAAAAATTTTCAATGTGAAATTTGACATTTTTTTTAGAATTTCCCATAGATTTCTGTATGATTCTCTGTCGTGGACTGAAAGTTACAGTCACCAAAAACGTACCGCGTAGACCGACTTACCTTCTTTACACTCTTTTCCTTTGTCACAAGATAATTACAGAGGAGACTAGAATACTTTTCTGCTCTAATCACAGACCAAAATACTTAACCCTCTAACCGGAATATTTCCGAGAAAAATTCACTAAAATATGACTTTCAACTTGCGACAGACCGTAACCAAGACAACGTACAGGGCTAAATTTTTTCCAGCATGTAAAGCGATAACTTACAAAAGTCAGTGTAACACGTTCCGGCGATTTCCGGCGATTAAAATTGTTACCCGTTATAAACAAGCGAATTCCCTGAAGCCCGCCTTATGGCGGGCATTCCGGCTAGAGGGTTAATAACCAAAACAAATTTCATCTCTTAAATTCTGCTTATGGGCATGTGGATACGTTTTATCATACTCTTTCATGCTCAACTCTAGAGTTAGTTTGAAATTTACACTTTCGTATAAAGAAGTGTTTTAAAAAATTGCTTTTAAGCAACATCGGGCATGTGAACATTTCCTAAATGACTACACATTTTTGGTTCAAGAAATTCAAGCGCAGGTTATCGAATATGCCATTAGTGCAATATCAATGTACGTTACAATATATCGTTTTATTGTTTAAATATTTTTCTTACTTATGCGAAATCAACATTTGTTATAATTGAAGTTTTTTTAGAAGTTTAGGAGGAAAAATTCGATAGTAATCAGCCCAGTTTTTGAATTTAAAAAAAAAATGTTGCTATTTATCTTATTTTTCTCTCAACACTAAACTCCAAGGTATGAGTTTCCTGAGTTTGAATCTTCAAACTCCCCCGGCTTTTTCGCAATTATCTGTATTATAGACAGCTCCTAATTTACACGCAAAATGGAAATATAACGATTCAATGTTGAAACATTTACGAAAAAACGTAAATATAACCAATTTTGATACATTTACCTTACTTTGAAAAACCAATCCCCAAAATATGCCCAATCTAACTGACTTGCTTTTCACCCCGGGGTGTATATCTACTTTTGTGATATTGTCTCGAGACCGCCATAATATTGTACAAATGTTGCCAAAGCCGCACATTCCACTCATTCCGTAGAATGGGAAAATCGGCCCGAAATGAATTGAGACCAGGGGGAATTTCAAGTTACTTCTTAAATGCCCAATCTGAGCCCCAAAAAAGAGCTAGTAGTCAGTTCGATTCAATTCACTTCCATATATGAGTTGTTGGAGTAAAGTTCATACTTGTTGTAAGTTCCTTATTATTCCGATATGGTCAACTTTTATGAGGCTGTGGCGGTGAGATGAGGTGGTTGGGAAAAGTTCAGGGAAAAATTATTAGCATTCTCTTATGTTGCTCTTGCCGTAGAGACAAGCAAGACATCGCAATATCTTTGAGTGATCTCCAAATCGGGACTGGTCGATTGCAATCCATCCATATGGAGTAGACACAATGATAGACATGGGATAGGGTTTTTGGGGCATACAATACAATATGGATATATACTCGAATTGGGACTTCTTCTTGTGCAAATCCGACTCTCCCGGAGAATAAAAGTATGTGTCTCTGGTGAATACACGTAAATTTTATTGAATACAACCGAAAAGACTCAACGTAAATACAGTAGAGCAACAGAATTATCAAAGATTGCTACATCTTAAATACTTAAGAAGAATATTACTATTTACCCGCTACCTCTGATGGATTCCAAATTCATCAAGTTGTGCAAAAGAATTAATCAAAATTTTTGAAAGATTTTTCACACAAATCTTAATTTTTTTTACATTTTTTAACTTCACATAATTTACACAATACCTCAAGTTATTGCTAAATTTAAATAATTCACAATAATTTTTTTATTGACTGATCTACTATTCACAAAATCGCCAACAATTCAAAAAAACAGACTCATCAATTGAACTACTTTTTGTCACTTAAAATATTAAACAACCTTTCACAATGGAATCATTTTTAAAAAAGTGTAGGAAGCATCATAATTCATAAATTCAATTAAACAGAGCCACAATAAAGAGAACACATTTTATAAACCGGAGATTTAAAGAAAAACTTGATACTTTTTTTTCAAATTTTCGATTAAACTTGGGTGCCTTTTTTCACAATTTTTTTTATGTTACGAATACATTGAGATACTTCTTATACAATGAGACAAACAGCATTAAAATATCTTTTTCCCAAAAAAAAAAATTTTTTATTATTTGGAAAAAGGTGAGTTAAATGATCATATTCTTATCTCGTCAAACAACAAACTCTGACAGAATTCCACTCATTACATATCATTATTTTTCTCACTTTCAACTTAAAAAATCATTCCTGCTGTAGTTTAGTCAAACTTTTTTACATTATTTATCGCTTATGAAGTACAAATTATTTTATGAACATTAATTTTTTTAAATATGTACATTCGAATATGTATTTATTATATAATTAATACTTTTAATAACTCAAATATAATGTTCCTATTTTTCCAAGTTTTTTTTTTTTTAAAACGAATGAAAAAATTACTTATTCCTCTTTTTTTAAACATAAAATCAAATAGAACATGAAATAATATAATATTCAAGTATTATTATAATATTTTTCCCGTGCCGAAACGCGTACAACACGATTTCGCGAGATACAAACCCATTTTAATTGAAACAAGACAAGCCAGCAAAGCTAAAGCTGCTAAAAATCCCGAAGCCAAGGCAAAGCAAGGCAAGGCAAAGCAGCTCCGAAAACAGAGACAGGCGTTTTTTTACTACTAAACATACTTTTTTATAATGCACTGCTGAAATAGCTGAATAACACTAATACAAATCAAATTCAAATTCGTATATGAAAAATATTGCCCCACTTTTGTGTCCCCAAATCTATGAGGTCGGCGAATGTGTTTTGTTGCGCGCACCGTAAACACGAAAAACCCTTCCATAATCGCACGTTTAATAAACGTTTACTGGCGAAGGTCGAAAAAAGTTTGGAAACCTGTAACTGAAATACCAACGTAACGTGTATGAGAAAATCGAGAAAGTCTAAACTTTACGCAGTGAAATGAACATATGGGGACCAGCAAAACAACAGCCATTGGTGTGTGTAATCTATGGACAACAACACAAACCAGAACCAGCGATTTCACAAAAACTCCGAGTTCACAAAAAACTTGGCAAGACAAGTGCCAAAGCTTTGCTGTATGTAACGGAGAAAAAGCTAAATCTAACATTGTAGCACCAGCTAACCACTTCCCCGGCAAACATACACATTGTAGGAAAAATATTTGCAAAGTAAAATTGAATACCAAATACGAGAAAATCTGTATTAAAAATATGTGTAGCAAAGTTTTGACAGTTTCGGTTTGGTATGAACAGTCACTTAATTAACTGTAAAAAAAATTACCGTTATATAGGAATTTTTGATATTCGTATCTCAAAAGTCCTTAAAAATATTAAAAAGCATAGCCTTTAAAAGCTAGATTTTTAAACAAAACTAATTACCGTTATATACCGTTATCGTTATATACCGTTATCGTTATATACCGTTATCGTTATATACCGTTATCGTTATATACCGTTATCGTTATATACCGTTATCGTTATATACCGTTATCGTTATATACCGTTATCGTTATATACCTCATATAGGTCGCTATAACCAAAATTTAGTTAAAAATTAAGTCACTTACGGAAAAAATATAGCAAAAGTCAATGCACAAAAACGCCTTAAAAAGGACTTAAGGAAAATTTTGGCTTATAAATATAAAAACTTTATGACAATTTTCTAGCAACTTACAGTCTTTATGTAGGATAAATCAAACAAACCATTTTTTGCAAAATATTTTTTGCAAGACATTTTTGCAAAATATATATTCCGGTTTTTGTTATAGTTTATATACTTTTCACCTATCATGAAAATCGTTCTTTTTCTTAGCGATTTTAAAAAGTTGGCGCGTAAATGCGAAAAGGCAAAACTTTTGTATAAGAAAGTGTCGCGCAGTTCGAATTCGGTTTCGTATTCATAAACCTTATCTTTGCGGGGTAGACCCTAATAATATCAAATTTCGGGGAAAAAACACCCCGATTGCGAGTATCGTGTCGTTTTCGACAAGAGTCGTTTTACGTGTTGTTGTTAGTGTTTTTCTACCAACAACAACACGTAAAACGACTCTTGCCGAAAACGACACGACACTCGCAATCGGGGTGAAAGTCATTAAAATCCGTTGGTTGGAAAAACGTTTTTGACAGAATTTTCCCGTGGCGTGGAAAATTATGAAAGAAAATTTTCGCTATATTTTATTACAATTTTATTGCGTTTTAACATAAAGGTCATGTATCTACGATACATCGTTCGCGAGATACAATTTAAAAAAAAAAAGTAAGTTTTGAGAAAATCGAAAAATTTATTTACAGTTTTTAATCGAAAAATCTACGGGCTCTATTTTTTTTGTTTATAAAATCTCAAAACCTTGAGGTTGTATAAACCTGAAAATTTCTAGCGATGGATCTCGTCTCAATTTCTACGATAATAAAAAAAATCCCCCTAAAATTTTAGGTAGATTTAAGCTATTATCTTAAAATTAAAGAAAAACTTCCCTGTTTATTCTGGATCGTGTTTTCAATTATTAGAAGCCAATTTCGAAAAATTTTGATAGCCACTGTGAAGTTCCGGTGGCAATAAATATGTGTGATAACTTTGAATGTGTTTTCGGTGAGCTTCCGGCAAGGTCGAAAACAACTAAATACATATCACTGGAGCAGTGACTTTTAGCTGTGAATTCCGACACAACTACAGCTAGCTGTCGCTCTCCGCAATTCATGGGGAAATGATTTCTTTATAAGATTCATCTCGACGAAGCAGCCAGGCGGATAAGCCGCAACAAATGCTACTTGCGATGCTATCTACAATTGATGTTAGCATATACCGACGTTCAAGTGTTAGCTCACCTAGCTAGTAGTAGCGAAAACTTGATTTAATTTGTTTAAATTTACAGCTGATGCTGATATGCGCTCTGCCATTTTATATCTTCTACACTTTGATAATATAGAAAAGTGTTATTTACGTGGAACGTTAGCAGAACTAGCAAAGAGCAAGCAACACTTGATCAATTTAGTCTAAAGTCTAGCCGGCTACAATGTCTCCATATAAGATACCCACCTATCAACCTCCCAGCGTCGTATCGCCTAGATAAAAGAGGGACAACAAGCAATAAAATAATGACAACATTATGCAAATATTAGTTGAAAGCAAAAAAATATTGAAAAATAAAGCTTTCTGCTCTAAAATTCGTTGGAAGTTTGTGCAAGAAAAGTTGTCTTAGCAGATAAATCGTTTGTCAATTTCATATTTAAACCTGAAGTTGTCAAACAAAAACTTTAAGAAATCGAATCAACAATTTAAATTTTAAAAATTTGAAATTAAAACATAAGAAAAGCTACAATTTCCAGGGGCCAATCGTCAAATAATCTATATGATGACAGACAAAATGTTTATTTTAAAAAATCCATTTGTACAGGAGAGGTGAACAAGAGTAGTTCTATTGAATTTTGATGTATGGAAGAGTTGTGTAAAATCACATTCTAAACATTGGGGATAGAGGATTAGTCTCTTTAAAAAATGTATAGCCTATGTTTCAATCCAATATATCATTAACATAACTATAAATTTTAATCAAAATCCGTTCAGCGGGTTTTACGTGATGCAGCTACAGACAGACGAAAATTGAACTAAAGCCGAGTATGATCATAACTGGCCTAGATTAGTGTAACAGTAAAATATAAAATCAACAGACAGAAAGATAATTTTATATATATATAGATTTACTTACACCCATCCCTCAATTAACACAGGTGAAGACCGTGTAAAACGAAATAGAGTCTGCATACTATCATTTTCTTTATATTTTTTAACACTTTTTTGTTCTTTGGAATAAATACTAAAAGCGCTTTCAGTATAAAAATCTGTTTAAAATATAGGCAGGACAACTGGACACTACCCGTAAAAAAATTAAAAGTCACATTGAAAAAGAAATCAATCACCGCAAAAATAGAGGAATGGGTGAACGTTGAAATTTCAATATTTACCTGTTTGTTTAAAATGTTTTAAGTATTTAGATGGATATTTATAGTGTGTTGTCGATTTAAAAAAAAATCTTTTTATTTCATTTAAGTGGTACAACGTTAATATCTTCGGTCAATGAGCAAAAAAAGTTTAATCTCAAAGTCTTATAGTTTAAAATTCAGTGATAATCTCCTCGTCTTCGTGTCTTCGAATCGGATCCCCCTTTAATAAAGCTGAAATCATACTGAAAATAAAACAAAATACAATTAATATCGGAAAGTTTTGAAATCAAGGATATTATGGCTTACCAATATAAATAAATGAAGAACATGACTAGATAGTATCCCAAGTAAATCATGCAATTTCTTAGATGAATTTTGATCATTCCCCGATTATGAATTTCGATTGGATCATAGACACCCAAATTTCCAGCTGGTTCTCGATATAGTTCATAAATAAGCCATGCTACCATCGGTGCATTTAATAAAAAAACGAACCAATGACCACTTAGCAAGACGAAGACGGTAAGAATCGCATGGCAAGCCAACTTTGGAATAACCCAAAAATTCAATTTTGCACAGCACTGTTGTGCATTAAGATAGTCACATTCTAGGTCTGACAAAGTAAGGACCTGTGAAGAAACAGGAATTCATATTTAGCGTTAGTTATATAATTGTCTTAAATATATTTTCGTCCCCTTTATCCCTTAATGCATCACTAACAGAAAAAAACTTAATGAGAGGGATGTGAAATAAACGTATTCCATTAGACTTAAGGAATACTTGAAATACAAAAAAAAAATCTGTCCCGTTTGGCAATCTGATGGATATGAAGTCCCGTGCAGTTACGAAAAATGTCTCATAAAATTTACCCGCAATGACGGAACATAAAAGTGTACATGAATATTTAGAAACGCATCTCAAGCCCGCAAGAGGCAATGACCGGAGAAATGTTTTATTTTTGGCTACCCAAACAACACTTAACCACCAACTTAATACTTACGAAATAAACGAGGAGAAATAGTATTGATCCACAAACAATTAATGCAAGTGCGTAGAGAAGAGGATCCGGTAGCATATTTAGTCAAAAAGTCCAGTCACTCATTGATCTTTGGCGTTAAAATTGAGATAAAACGTCGAACACTTGTAATAGATAACTCACAGCATTTTCGCTGAAAACTTCCTACCTGTCAAAACGCAGCGTTGCCAGATTATCTCATTGATGCTGAAGAGTTAAAATTCGCTAAGAATCAATTAGGCGGGAGAAACGAAAAAATTTGAATAAACTCTTACTGATAATTGGTCCTCCGAACTCGAATATGTTGTAGGGAAACGCTAATATGATATACGTAGTTTTTATATCTGCCTTTTTCCGTGTTTAAGGAATATCTGGTGACCCGAAAATTATGGATTTTTTTGTTTCTTCCCCTATGTTTCTCTTTCGCGTAAAAACTAATGAGCGGATTGGTATGAAATTCGTCATAAATGTTCGCCGAGAGTACAGATTTAACATATCCCCATTTAAAAGTAGCCCGAGTGGCGGAGGAAGTAAGGGAAGGAGACAAAGTTAATGTGGATATGAATGCAGGAATCTATTTTCTTTTTTTTAATTTTTGAAAACCATTTTCCGAATAAGGGAACTTTAAAGAATAACACGGACTATCTAATTTATATCCAAGTGGATTTTTTTACCCCTAAGTTTTGTTCTACTCACGCTTTTAACCGGGCAAAGCCGAGTCCAAATTCTAATCCTAGATATTTTACATAAAACTAATAGGTAGAATTAAAAACACGACGAAATTTGTTTCAATTATTTTAAAACAAGCTTTATTCTTAAATTTCAAATCAAATAGTAGATAAATAAGTCTCCAACGTAGAAAAATTCATAAAAAAATATTTCATATACATTGAAATTACGAAAAAAAACCCTTTCTCGATGAAAAATTCGTTGCGTTTGACTAGTGGCCACTGGAGAAAATTACATCAAACGATTTCTAAAATCCATTTGTTTTTAAGATTATAACCGCAGTTCCAAAAACAATTTCAATTTTAACAAAAAATCAAAATATTCGAAAAAAAAATTTACAAACATATCAAAGAGGTAGATAATAAATTAGAACGTTATAACAAAATCGCTGTCTTTTGTTGATCAATCGAAAATCAACTAAGAATATTTACAAACGCGACAACTTCAACAATATTTAAATATCCAAAAGAACCGGCTTCGTTTCTTTGGCACATTTTAGCATCGAATGGATTAATTTCACGAATCCAGTATCCTTGGGCTTTTCGAGGCCTCTTAATAAGCGATTCTTCATCACGGCGACAAATTCTCTGTTACTCAATTGTCCATCCACTGCGGAAAAAAAATTAATGTATTCAAAATTGACGAGACAATGTTCTACTTACAATTCTCATCGAATATTGTGAATACGACATCAATTACGTGATCCGAAAGTTCAACGTGAGCTACAGTTTTCGCCACGTGTTTCAAAGTCGCCTGGTCAATGCTAGCACCAGCAATGTGATAAAATGTTAGCGCGGTATCTACATCATTAATGTTATTCAAAAAATGAAAAAAGTCTAAATAATCATCCTTTGAGATTCCTTTTCCATGATCGCGGAACATCCGCTTAACACGTTTCAATTTCTTAAGTTTTTTCTTTTGCGGATACCCAGCGTACGCCAAGAGAAGCTCAGCAAAATCTGCTTCTGATATGCGACCATGTTCGTCTGGTCTTTTACGTCTAAATTCTAGGGACAAAATTTCACGCTGCAATTGATGTTGGAAATCCAAAAATTTCTCGATTGTTAATTTTTCATCTAGTTTTGGACCAAAGAAATATGTGGTTAAAGCTGAATTCACACCCTAAAAATAATAATGAAATTTAAATGTTTTTTATTTATGATAATTAATTTTTACCTTGAATGTGTTTCCAGTATTCGCGTGATCTCTGTGACGACTTCCGATACTGGTTTGTTGTCTAACTAATGTGGCAACTTTTTCGAATTCTTCGCAATCTACATCGCCATCACCATTCAAATCGAACATACGGAACGCAATTTCAAAATGACGACGAGAAGCTGAAAAATTAAAATTAATATTAAAGCGAATAGAACTTTCATAGAAATAAAATATCAAATTATATATGAGGTGTTGAAATCAAAAGTGGTCCAACCCAAAAATCACATTTTGAGATAACATAGGTTTAACCATTTTAAAGAAATTGTCTGGGAGCTTTTGTGGAAAAAAGTTCAAATATATTAAAAGATTTGTTTTTTCATTTCGCCACGCCAGAGCAGGATTATTCTAAGTCGCATTTTGCAAATTGAGAAAATCTCTCAAACTTACAAGCAAAAATACAGATCATTGAAAATTTTCTTGTATGATTTCTTTGGGCTTTGAACATGGAACCTAAGTGCGCCACTGAAAAGGAATACGACTACCAAAATGAATCATCCGACTGTTAGTCAAATCGTACGCAAATCCCCAATGACTTAATCACAGAAAATCAATTAAAATTTTCTATCCATCACAAGGACAAAAAAAAATGTAAAAAACAATATAACGAATACACCATACTAGGGAGGAAACGGGGAAAAAATCTCTCATGCAATAAACAAGGAAGTAATGAATCACTTATCTTTTCCGTGTGTTTCACTAAAGGGACTGACAAAGTACATATTTCCATTCCATGTATACTAATTAAGTGTGTATGAGCGAAGCGAAATCGGCGATTTACAGAAGGATTAAAAACTTTATTATTCGAACAAGAGGTGAGCTTTTTTTAGCAATAATTTTCCAGTTAGGTTGAAACGGAGGAAGTAATCATAATAATTGTGCACATGAGAATATTGCACTTATGCTTTTATGTGGTGGTGGCAAGCAAATATCCTTCTTGAAGTTTTTTTTTTAATTCCCTCTCAATAATGGAGTGAGTAATGTGGTAATGGCCTGTTGAGGGAAGAACTTTCGCAAATTTTATTCGTCGGAGTGATTTTAGCAGAGAAGAAAATAGAGGTAGGTGCAAAATTTAGGTGTAATCAGCACGCATGTCGTATCGATTTTTTTCTCACTTATCGGCTAAAAAGCACAGAATTGTCCGAGAGAAGATTCTGCAATATGAAAACACTGAAACGAGAAAATCGCACATAGCAAACATAGAATAGGATAGGATAAAGACGGAACACGGAACGTCTCTCGCAAAAGTTTTGTTATTTCCATTTTTTCTCTTGGCAAAAGGACAAGAAAAAGGACTTTTCTTTTTAAGTTGCTTGAAAAAGTGTCATGAATTTCTTAGAAAATATTTTCACTTTCAATTGAAGTGATTTTATTTGTTCGTTTTTTTTTGGTGTTGGTAAGAATTCATTCGAAAAATAAGTATTGTAGAGATTTCAATAATCCTTTTTTTTAGTTCTTTTGCCAATCAAAATGCATGTAAAAGATTTGTATGTAAATGGAGTTTATCTCGAGCTTTTTCCATGTCATAATTTCTAAACTGCAATTGAGTGCTCAGAATCGTCTCTTGATAGTGTGCCGTGCCATTTCGAAAGGACATTCAACAAGGTGTCGGACTGATTGTGTGCAGAAACAATAGAAAACAAAATCCTCCGTACGATAGGAAAATAACAAAAAAAAAGGAAAATAATTGTTAACAAAGTGGTTATCAAAAAGAAATACACACGAATATATACAGTGACGTGTTGGGAAGGAAAAGTTTGGGAAGTAGAGAGCACGAAGAAAATATTGTTTTAAAAACACTGTGCACTTTATATGCGTACATAATTTCACTGTTGTTGGTGAAATTTTCTTTTGTTTGTGACTGATTGCTGCTTTTTTATCTAAATTTCAACTGGAAATCTGTTTTCATTTAGCGAAAAGTGCTCTTAAGGACGAGTAGGGAAATACAGCTTTTAAGATGTTGATATGTTAAGAAGGAGGTTTTCAATTAAGGTATGAGTTAAAGTCTTTAGGTCATAAATAAATTAAAATCTCTTTGCGATAACTTTAAATAGGATCACACTTTAAATAATTGATGTCATCATCATCGTCACAGTCTTGCCATCGTTTTGGAATATTAGTATCTAACTACGTCATTATTAACAGTTTAAAAATAGATTTCACTGATTTACCACTTGACATGAAATATTTTGCGTGAGCGTTATTTAGATTATAAATATCTTTCCAATCGAAAGTTGTTTATCTCCATAGAGTTACCGCTTCATAATAATAAAAATTGTTGTTGTCGTTTAGGGTTTAGGAAAAAAGTTCTTTGTTCAAAACTATTTTTGTTGAAAGAAAATCTATTTGAATTTCGCGCGAAATGATTTTTAAACGCTATATCGTATTCCGTAATTTATATCAATTAATTTGTATGTCAAAGTATACATTATGTATGTGTATGACAAAAAAAGAGACACAAAAAAATTAAATCATAAGTCAATACGAGCGAAGACAAGCGTAGCGAAGACAACAAATGTCTGGTAACAAATTTGCCTCTAGAACCAAATTTAAATTCAATCGGTCGATTAGTTTTTGAGTTAGAATATAACCATGACGATACTGCTGATCCCAAGCAATGTGAAGATGCGTGATGTGAAGATTTAATGAACCGGCACGCCCCTCACTTTTATCAATAATTAACTAAATCGCGAAAAAAAAAAAACAAAATAGAAAATTCCACTCGCTTTCCAATATACTAACAAGAAAATAACTAGACCGATTAATATGAAAAATTTCACTCAAGTTTTCGGGCGACCCAAATTCAAGATTAAAGTTTGTGTACGGGTTTTGTCACCGCATTTCCAAAATTGGTCAAATTACTCCTCCCTCTTTTTCTCTCACCCCTCTATATCTCACTCACTTCTTTGCTCCATTCCTCTCACTATTCTCCTTTCTTCCTCACTCTCTCCCTCTCTCTCCCTCTCTCTCCCTCTCTCTCCCTCTCTCTCCCTCTCTCTCCCTCTCTCTCCCTCTCTCTCCCTCTCTCTCCCTCTCTCTCCCTCTCTCTCCCTCTCTCTCCCTCTGTCTCCCTCTCTCTCCCTCTCTCTCCCTCTCTCTCCCTCTCTCTCCCTCTCTCTCCCTCTCTCTCCCTCTCTCTCCCTCTCTCTCCCTCTCTCTCCCTCTCTCTCTCCCTCTCTCTCCCTCTCTCTCCCTCCCTTTCCCTCCCTCTTTCTCCCACTCCTTCCCTCCCCCTCTCCATCTCTCTCCCTCCCACTCCCATCCCTCCCTCTACCACTCTCTCCCTGCACCCCCCTCCATCTCCTTCTCTCTCCCTTCCTCTCCCCTTTCGCTCTCTCCCTCCCCATCCCTCTTCCCCTCTCTCTCCTTCCCCTCCCCCTCCCCCTCTCTCTCTCTCCCCCTTTATTCCCCTTTTTCCGCTTCCTCTTTCTTACACCCTTCTCCCTCTATCTCTCCCTACTATGTCTCTCTCTCCGTCTCTCTCGCAAAGATTCTTTTAGCCATTTTTTTCTTTTTTATTTTATAAAAAAAAATGTTTTTCAATTATTTTAGTATGAACATTACTTTTTCAGGCATTTCGTTATCAGTAACTTCAATAATTCAAAAAACAAGAAACGAAAAATATGAGAAAAAGGAAAAAACCTAAATTTAAAAATTATCTATTTTAATAAAAATGCATAGAATATGTATGAAACGTCGTGCCAATATATATTTTAAATGTTTCGGTGCTTTTTCATTAGTTGTATTTTACTTTGCCTTCTTATTTCGTGAGTCATTAAATGCATATGAAGTTAACAAAGGAGGAAATCTGTTTAAGGAAGAGGTATGTTAAATATTCTTTCAAATTATTTGTAAAACAAAAAGACATATTATATTTTCACAAAATTTAAAACTTTTGAGTTCAAACAAAAAATTCAAAATTTCAATTCGATTTCTTCAGCAGAGACAAAAAGTAATTCCGAAACGACCTAGAAATATAGTAGCACATAAACCAATAATAAAGACTGGCATATTACCAATTAGTACGCATTATTATTCAACATTGAATCCGGTTTATGAGTATTCTGAGGAACTTCACAGTGCCACCGAACGTGAATTACAAGCGCGAAGAACACATCTATGGGAAGTTTGTATCCGTGAGAACATAACAGGAATATATCCACCGAATGCCTGGGAATTCTTTTTGTCACCAGGTCATAATTTAGCGTGGTGTAATGTTTTCAAGGCAGCTAGCAGCACATGGATGTATTATTTTAATATTCTTGGTAAAATTCACTTGCAATTACAAAGTGTGTATTATTCTTAGAAAATCGAATTTTTACAGGCGGCTATGATATAAAATATTTACAAAGGACAAAAACATCACCACTTGAATTAGCCCGAAAACGTTTTCCACGCCCAAAGCAATCAGAATTAGTTGAAGCTCTTTCGAATTCCGTTTCATTTCTAACCGTTCGTGAACCATTCGAAAGACTATTGTCTGCCTACCGAGATAAACTTGAAGGTTGTCGAAATAAATTCTACAAGGTATTAGGCAAGCAAATCATACGAACATTTCGTAATTTTACACAACAAAAGAAACACAATTCTGGACCAACATTTAAGGAATTTTTGCTATTTTTAATACAAAATTACGAGAAGGGTAATCATTTTGATGAGCATTGGGCGCCAATTTATAGCTTTTGTACACCATGCAGTATTAATTATACATTAATTGCTAAAGTTGAAACATTACAACGTGATACTGAATATATAATTCGGCAAGCTGGATTAGAGCCTCTACTACTTGGTAAATTGCCACGCAGTCGAATGAGAAAGATTTCAAATCAATCAAGCCACAGTACAAAAAGCCTACTTGAAAAGTAAGTATTTACATTTCCGGTATTTTATTTAATATAGGCTTACATTTTTGACGAATGCTGTCGAATCGAAACGAATGCATGCGAATTACGGCGAAACCGAGAGTGTAGATTGTGCATTCGGGTTGATCTATGGTGATTTGCACAAATTTGGCTTCGTTCGCCTTGAGGCAGAAGTATTCAATGCCAACGCCAAGATTTACTAAATCATTCGCCAAACATTGATTCGCCTGCATTCGTCAAACGTATAGAGATAGCCTAAATATTTACTGGTCAGATATTATTCACAAATCAATGTTTCATTTTTCAGATATTATTCACAAATCGATCGTTTCACATTGGATAAAGTGGCGAAAATTTATCGTTTGGATTTTGAACTCTTCGGTTACAATTTGACCAAGTATTACAACATGGTACAACAACAATCAACAACAGCTGTAGCTTTAACCAGTTCAGCAAATTTCAATGATTCACGGACAACAAATTCTGAGTGAATTTTTTCGTTTCTGAAATCTCCAATTTCATAGGCATAACAATCCAACCAACAAATCAGAAAACCCATCAATTTTATTAGCAAATAGTATTTCTGTACATATACACAAAAAAAAAACTACAATAAATAAAAATGTATTTTCAAGAACAAGAAGATAAAGTCGAACCAGGAAAACCACATTGAATTTATTGATAAATTTTTATCAAATCTTACGAAAACTTTCTGTAATTTTTTTTTATATATACTTTATATGTACCTTAAAGAAAACCAAATAATATTTAAAAGAATTTCAGATAATAGATTAAAAAAGAAAATATTTTTATGAATGATTTATAGTAAAATATTTAAAAAAAAATAATAATGAGAAAAGAAGAAATAAATAAGGGAAAAATATTTAACACGCCTCCGGTTTTTTCAATTTAGATAGAAATAAAATTTCAAATTTTTTCCTAACAAAAGTAAAACAAAATGCAAAACATATCAATGAATAAATTATATAAATTAGTTATTGACGATATTTTTTACATATTTTTGAATTAGAAAAAAAAATCCATAAACTTTATTAGAATTTAGTTACATTTTTTATTAGCCAGCGAAAACCTAAAACCTATAGCTTAGAATATTTATTAGCCAACTGTTCTAAATGAAAGTAGTTTTGAATGGACGCCTTTTCGTTAGTTTCCTGCACAAATGCGCTAAAAACCTACCCAAATTCCATTTTTTGAAAAAAAAAAGGTTTAAAAAAATTAAGAAAATGTATTTTTAAAAAATTGTGATCAATCGATGGTTTTCTTAATAAAAATGATAAAAAAAATTTTGATAAATATTAATATTTGATGTAACTCTTTATAAAAAAAATAAAACTCAAAATATATATATAAATATATATTATTTAAAAGATGAGAAAAAATAAACAAAATTATAAAAAAAAATAATTAAACAATCTGAGTAGCTTAAATAAGAAAATTCTTCGATGTGATTTAAATTACGACTTTTGTATAATAGCATACATAAATGTATTTTTAAGACAATCTTATTTCACGTAATTCAAAAAAAAAAATTTGCACTTAAAAAAATATGTACAATGATTTTCAGAATTCAAAGTAAATATAAAAAATTTTCAGAATTCAAAGTAAATATTTAAAAAAAAGAATCCAATGAAACCAAAAACAGTTGTGAACATAATAGAAATATATAAAATTTAGCTCATCGCATCACTGTCACTCAACGAAATCATTTAAAGGCACTAAATTTGAATAGATTTTGATTTTTGATAGCCATAAATGTTTACCGGTGATAATGTATTTGTAGATATCAGATTCTTTGGACAAATTAAGCAATACAACTGGATTTTAATATTCTAATGTTTAGTTAAAAATATAAAAAAATTGAATTATTGAGATGCTCTTGAAATTTAATAGTTAACTTATAAATACCCGAAATACTGTTGTCAATGTATATTATGATAGATAAACATTAAGATGACCCAGAAGCACAATGAAACGCAACGAAAAAAAACAGTCGTAAATAAATTGCCCAAAGATCCTTCATTCGAAAACATTATATTTCTCTGAGCCATAAAAGAGTCAATTTTGTTTGTTCCGTTTGGGACCTATTAGTGTTTATCTACGAATTTACATATTTGCTATTTCTTAATCCCAAATCAGTATCATAAAAAACATTTTAACACCCCTCTCCTCCTCCTAGTTTTCAATCCAAATGCCGTTGTCAAATCATTAGAAAAGTGATATTTTTTCAATTTAAAAAAAACTACTTCTTTCTTTCCCAAAGCAGTCTTCTTTCTGTGTCCTTTTTATACCCGTATGGTATGTATACCAAAGGGTATACTAACTTTGCCTTACCGTTTGTAACGCCAAGATCCCGTCATCACACACAAAAATGAATTACACCAGTGTGTTTAGAATAATAAAAAAAATTGAATTTTGCATGTCCGTCCGTCTGTCCGTCCGTCTGTCCGTCTGTCTGTCTGTCCGTCTGTCCGTCCGTCTGTCTGTGGCGCGGATTGCGGGCGCACGGATTGAGCTAGAGACTTAAAATTTTGCACAGATCCGTTTTTCGTAAAATGCGAGGCTAAGTTCGTTCATGGGCAAAAATGGACCATTAGGGGGGGGGGGGGGGGGGGTACCACCCATTCGAATGAAAACGTTTTTTGTGAATATCTCAAAAATGGTGCATCTTATCAAAAAAAGTCCAAGAACAAAAGTTATTTAGGATATGATGCTACATAAAACTCCCATACATCAAAATCCAATTGGAATAAATTTTTAAAAATCTTATTGGAAAGTTTGACTTCAAAGTGGAATTTTGGTATAACTGTTCGAATTTTGATACGAATATCACCATACGGGTCTCCAATGATCGCCAGATTGGCAATTATAGCTTTTGTTATGTTTTCATATTCGATTACACAGGCCGGCACTCAATTTGGTGCACTCGAGTCTTTTTTGAGTAATTTAGGGTCGCTAATTCCAAACGTGGCCGTGGTTGGGTTGTTTCTAGTTCTTGCAGAGCGATTAAAATATCTTATATTTATGGGTTTTAATGGTTCGTTCTCTATATCTAAAAGTCTACATCTGATGCAGCCAAACCTTTGCCAAATTAAGAATTAGCAAAAAAAATACATAACTTTTTATATCGTTTTCAAAATCATTTAACGCTGTTGTGTTATAATACCGAAAAATTTAAAAAGCGTCTTTGATGTTCATTGAAATATTTGTTAAAAGTAGAAAAACACATAGATGGCACTAAGAGTATTATGTGGACCAAAAATGTTCTAAAATTCCTAATCACCTTTTAGCTTTATTTAATTTAATTAATTCATACGAACTGTAAATTTGATCCATTAACAAAAACTCATTGAATCATTTCAAAAGGTATGTGAAAAAATTATTTTTTCGGCTTTTTGGCCAGATTTTTTTTTTTGAATGTATTCACATTTGAAAAATTGCTATTAAATAGTCTGTTTCCGTTTGTAAACTGTAAGAATTTTTGTCAGGCGGAAGTCATTTCGATTTTCGTAACCAAAATTATATAAATTTATAAATCAAAAATGTTCCTAATTTATTAAAGTCTTATAAAAATGAAAAACAGTTGACAATTTAGTATTGGCTCATTAAAATATACGAATGCTCATTTAAAATTATTAAAATATTCGCAGATTTTAAATATTTTACCGTAGATAAATTGTACAATATTCAATTTTATTTAATGCGCAATCAATCGTTTTAGAAATCTCAATTCAATTTCATTAATCACACGTAAATGCAGCAGAATATTAATATATAAATCATTGTTTCATAAATTGTAAGGCTAGTTCAACTTTATGTCAAACGTTATGTTCAGCAAATAGAGTGTACTAAAAATTCGTGGAATAAAACATTTAAAAACAATTATTTTTGTTTCATTTCAGAAAAGTTTTTGTATTCGCATTACCCTTAAAGCGTGGCAATAATAGACGCATTTTAAAAAAAAAATTACTGGATATTTAATTACATATGTTTCACACCATTGTTTAAAGATTGTGACAGATTTTTCTCTTTAATGCTCAGTCGACACTAACTCAGTCGGTAGGCACAAACAGTTTTTGGCAGTTGATAGTACCAGCACATAGTATAAAAAAGATACGTCATGATAGAATTTTCCACAGTTTTTATACTCGTATGGTGAAACCAAAGGGTATACTAACTTTGCCTTACCGTTTGTAACGCCAAGATCCCGTCACCACACATAAAAATGAATTACACCAGTGTGTTTAGAATGATAAAAATAAATAATTTCTGCATGTCCGTCTGTCTGTCCGTCTGTCCGTCTGCGGCGTGGATTGCGGGCGCACGGATTGAGCTAGAGACTTGAAATTTTGCGCAGATCCGTTTTTCGTAAAATGCGAGGCTAAGTTCGTTCATGAGCAAAAATGGACCATTAGGGGGGTACCCCCCATACGAACGAAAACGTTTTTTGCGAATATCTCAAAAACGGTGCATCTTATCAAAAAAAGTCCAAGAACAAAAGTAATTCAGGATATTATTCTACATAAAACTCCCATACATCAAAATCCGATTGGAATACATTTTAAAAAATCTTATTGGAAAGTTTGACTTCAAAGTGGAATTTTGGTACAACTGTTCGAATTTTGATACGAATATCACCATACGGGTCTCCAATAATTGCCAGAGTGGCAATTATAGCTTTTGTTATGTTTATGATCTAGAATTTTCTAATTTAGAGACACTCATATCGTCCTCGAATGACACAAACCTATCAACTTTTAGTGGACGTCCATTAATCGGAATTGACCAAAATGGAGATTTTTCAAAAGTCTCAAATTCGGACACTACGTTTTTTAATAGTTTTATATTGTGAAATATTTCCTACACATTTGCCTTTGACTCGAATTCGATATCACAATCCATTATTGCAAAGAACTAGTTTTGTGAGATTATCTCGAAAATGGTCTTTCGATGGATCAATGTATGAGATAAATTAAAGGGATAACAATACCCACAATTTTTTATACCAAGTCCATTGCGGGATTTTTCAAAATATTCTTTTTGACACGATATTTTTTTCTGTTTTTATAGTGCAAATAAAACCAATTATACAACGACCCTCGTCTAAATTTGCTTAGAGCAATGTTGCAACGCAACTCATTTGGTATGCCATTTTGTGCTTTCAAGAACAAACAGGCTTGCAATTATGTACAAAATATTAAAAACAATTATAGAAAAACGTACTTACTTGATAGAACCGTTAATAAAAATATGTAATCAGAGAAAGTTATTAATCCATAAGATCCCAATTTAAAGAATATGCTATCCTTTTCCAAATACAGATCGAGTCGCTCGGTGATTGTCTATAGGAACACAAAAGAAAAAACGACATATATTAGCAAGTTTCAAAGTTTAAGATAAATCTTCAACTAATTAAATGGTTGCGCTGCGAAGTTTCAAAACATAAAATAGAAACTTTGTCGTAAAAAATCCAAAGAAAATCACTCTAAATGAGCACTGAACAGAAACATTGCAAAATTACAAGCAGCAAATGGAAATAATCAACTCAAAATGCATTTTATTAAATCTTTTTATGTGGTGAATTTCAATTACATTCTATTTTTTTAGTTATACTATACATAAAGTTATGGAACAACTTTGGGCTGCTACCAATTTCTAACAACTATTCTGTTTACCAAAGTTTAATTTTTCCTTTTGTCAATAAAAGCTTGTTACAGTTGCCTTTCTTAAGCAGTCATAATTAATTACAACATTTCTCCAGAATATATCATTTGTTTTCCATGTAATTTTTTGATAACAGGATGTCATAATAAACGAAACGTATTGTTTAACTTTAAACAACTAGCTGTCATTTATATAATGAATTTTTCTTTTGTAAAAAAAATTTACTCATTCATCTATAAGCGATTAACCAATAAAATTCAAAGTTATCTAAGAAGCCAATTATTTTTCTACTCTAATAATCAAATCAAAAACGAAGAGAACAATTACTACGCGTTTTGCGACAAAAATTCACCATTCAAATTGAATTGTTTAAAACTTCGAAGCTCAAATAAAAACTAAAAGCGAAATTTCCTCTAATATCGAAATAAAAACAATTGTTTATTTTGGTCAAAATAATTCAAATCTTCTAGTTCAGTTGCTCATTTCCAAATTCAGCGAGTGAAAAGTTTAAGCGAATCCAGAAAATTGTCTTTTTGTCATAACATCCTTAAAAAAATGCTTCAATGTATGATTTTTCTTTAAAAAAAACTGATTTCTTTCTATCATGCATAAAAAAAACTAATTTCTAGTTTTGCATTCGAATAGGAATTCGAACTCTGAAGATATTTTTTTCAAAATTTTTTTTTTAAATAATTGTCTTTGAGAATAAATTCCAAAATAAATTTTCTAAATATAGGGAATAAGTGAATACCTCTCCCATAGTCTGAAAAGACAGCATTTTGAAAAAGTGGGTATGGTTAGAAAAGAAATTAAACATTTGCATAAATTTTTTTTTGTTTTGTTTTTGATCAAATATTAATTTAAATTTTTTTATTAAATCTCTTTTAACTTAAATTTTACTTAAACATAGAATAGAATACAAATTATAAATAGATTTAATACCACAGTCAACATAAATGTGATTTTTAAATACATAAAATCGGTATATAATTTTTTACTAACCTTGGGATCATATCTTTTATATTGATCCAGACCTAAACCTGTAAGTAATCAAATTTTTATATTATTATCTAAGCGATTAATAGTCTTAATTTTGATTTATTAGTTAAATGAGAAAGCCAATGAAAACGGTTAAAAGCAAAGAAAAATAAGTTGGATGTTAGTATATATAGCAGTATACCCTCTGGCTGTTTCATTCCTGGAGTCATGCTTGTTAAAAAATCGCTTGGAGTCATGTACACTTCATAGTGATCGGCCGTATGTGGGACTTGAATCGTTGCAAAATATCGAAAAACCTTATCTGGCGTTGAGTATTGTCTAATACGATTTTCATACTCAATTATCTGTTAGATGAAAAATATACAAAATTACAATTTTCCAATCATTCGACATTTGAAACAATCAAAACTCTGTTTAGTAGTACAAGATATTATATTGGTGCCGAGTCAGCAATTTGAATGGCCCATCGCAGCTGATTTCTTTTTGAACTACGTATTATCTCGACATGGTCAAGACTAGCGCGCTCGAAATATCGATGAATTTTTAGTGTCGAATCTCCGCGGTGCGAAATAAATCAATTTACGCAATCTTATTGAAAATTTATATCGAAAATTAGTGCTAAGTTGCCGAAACAGTGTGAATTTTTAAAGGAAATTTCGATCGAAATTAAGCACCAACCACGACTATTTTTTTGTGCGGTATTGTTAAAGATCGAAATCACACTGGCAATTCAGAAAGGATTCAGGCACTTCAATACCATATTCATCGAGCTAATTCGTGAAATAAAACCTCAAACCATCGAAAATTCACTGCAAAATGGGCCACATTAAACTGTGTTTATTTTATAGCAATTTGAAAAAGAAACCAACCCATGGTGCGCCCGGTCCTTTCATTCTTGCATCAGAATTAGAAATTTTGTATTTGAGAACAATATCTGATAACAAAAATTTACTGCAAATATAACTGTACTACAACCATTTACGAAGTAAGAATTAAAAATTACGCAATTCATTTTTTATGTATGCTGGACCTATGCACTAGAGAGTTAAACCTTAAAAATGTAAACAATATATTTAAAATATGTTTTAATGATGTCATCACAAAAAAAAATAAAACCAAACGGAATACAGTAGTCCACGCATTATTGCAATTGCACAAGATTTAAAGGCACAGACATTTTCTCTATTTATTTACATGTATTTTGTACCCGGATAACTACAACCTGCTTTAATCCAATGTTGCTTATAACCTACAGTTTTCATGCAAAATTAAAAATTTCAAGTTTTGCATGGTGCCTCTCTATGACAACCGAGCAGAAGAAAAATTTCTTTTGCTTCGTTGTCCTAGAGAGGCACCATACTGGAAATACAGTGGACTACTGTATACACAGGAAAGTAAAAAAAAACTATTTAAAAAACAAATGTTCAATACTCAAACAACTCGAGGTTAATAATATTTTATATATATTTATGGTATATTGGAGTATATTCACAACTAAAAAATAACATAAAATATAAAACCCTAATTCTATAAATTAATAAAGAATTCGTTTTATTAATGAAAAATATATTCATTTTTATCGAAAAGAAATTTACAGATCTTGACCCCATCTTAACACGAATAAAGTTAAACAATATAGAAAATATAATTTCAGTTATGTTCTTAGACAGTCTATTTTATGATGCAGAGAAGAGAAATGATGCAAAGAACACAAAAAAAAATTTCTCAGTTTTTTTCGCCAAATCCCATGAAAATATTTTTACAACAAACCTTATACTTTCAAAACTCACTTAAGATCGAATTAAAATTTATATGCAATTCATTTTTTTAATAAAAACCATACATGATATCAATGAAGTCGATACATTAAAGCTATTTCTTGGTTAGTAATAGCAATAGAAATTGAATTTTATGTAAACATTGGTGTAGCAGTTAGTAGGATAGAATTTTACCATCTGGTTGTTTCATTCCAGGAGTTATAGCTCTAAGGAAATCGTCTGGAGTCATGTAAACTTCAGTTGTGCCTCCCATTAGAATTCGAACAGTAGCAAAATACCGAAAAATTTTATCAGGCGTTGAATAAGATCTCATTCGATTCTCGTATTCTATGATCTAATATTGTAGTTATGTACACCATACATAAGATATGTGGCAATATTTTTATGAATAATTGATTTAAATATAATACAATAATCAAATGGAATTCAAATCAAAGTGATTGATCATTTACCTTTCGATCACGAAATCCAATTTTCTCCTTTTTCGCCTTCTTTTTTCCAGCTTCCGCACTCGCATTTGCTTCCTCGTCCGACTCTTCGTCAGAGTCCGATGAGACTTTACTTTTGGAATCATCGTCCTGTTCAGAATAACTGCGCTCTTGTCCTGCATCGGCGTCAACGCGTGGCGTTAACAGACGCCTTACTCTAATAAGATAATTTTGAAATAGTTTAATTCAAGATGCATAAAAAGCATAGTTTAAGATGTGATATATCAAATTTCGCATTTTAAGGTACCTATAAAGGTTTTTAAGCTTACAAAATTGCAAAAAATAGCGTTACATATTTTATATTTTTTTATATATCACCACTTGAACTCAAAAAATCACAATCAAAAATAAAAGTCTCTACATGATGAAAATGCAATACTTTGAGAATTCAGCTGTCGAGAAACTATCGAATTAAAATACAAATCAAAACAAATGTTGATATAAAACTATCGTTTTTGCCGGTCATTTTCCAAAAACGTTGATAATCGCATGATATAGCTTCTGTTTATAAACTATTTACATAATATTGTAAACAAATGAATAATTCAAAAAGTGGGTAAAACAAAGTGCAAATCCCAAAAAATCTTATCTCAAAGAATTGGATAAATAAATGTCTTTCAATGAACAAGAAAATCAATAAACCGAAAGCGTAGAATATTAAATTATTATTGGCTCTCGAACGGGTTTATTATACAGACGAGGTACAAGTTGCCGGCCTTGGTTTTTTTCACTTGCCCAAAAAATCAATGCATGCATGTGTCGTGGAAGTTGAAATGCATTTACTTCCAGTAATAACTTTTTACCCAATTATTTAATTTGTTCAATAATAGTGGGGTTGCGATCAAAAACCCATCACTATTGTTGCTAGTTGTAATAATTAAAAGAAACTGATTAGAACTTACTTCTTCCAGTCGAGGCAGATAAGGAACATAGAGATTCCGACCAAAGCGTGGAAATACTTTGTAAACCGAGGTGTTGGCTGCGTTTTATGGCCGAAGTTCTTGAACCCTCTGCTGTGTTGTTCATTGTTACTTTGTTGAAACTTTGTAGGCGAAAAGTTCCTTGTTCCAACGACTGAAGCAAGTCGGAAACTATAGTTACTTCCGTTGGACAACAGAACCGACCGCAAAATTCCACACTGCCTTAGGACAGACATTTTCCGTCCGTTCTTCTGCTTCCCGTGATCAATCAGAAAATGGAAACAATTAAAATGAAATGAAAGTTCAAGAAATTAAGTCACGTACCACGAAATTTGATTTTTCCTTGAGTTTGATTGACTTGACACCCAAAATAAGTTGAAAGTCTCAGCTGGTTTTGGATTGGGGGTGCCATTTCGTTGTGGCGAATACGTGGTTGGTAGCAATATTGATGTAATTCAGTTTGAATACGGTCGACATTAGCGTTACGGATTTCGTGGAACATTTCCTTCACTGTCAAATTGCGGGTATTAACACATCTGCGGTTGTTTTAATTCTAAAATAACTGAAAATTAGCTATTTCAATTAAGTGAATGCAAATTTTTAAAATTGCCCTTACTCAAATAAATTCTGTATTTGGGATGACTCAAATTATCAACAAATAAATGAATTTTTGATCCAATTAAAATCCAACCATATGGAGTGTAAACCCGCCTTTGGATTATCTTTTGTTTATGTCATATTTTTGTTTACGTTTTTTACTAGCACAAATTGTGAAAAAATATTGTCCAAGCAAAAAATTTCTTTCAGTTTGAAGTAATTATAATATTTATGAAAAATTCGCTAAATGGAGCCGCCGTTTTTCAATATTAACAAAATATGCCGGATTTGTTTGAGGACCGAAATTCTTGTTTCCGTATTTAACGAAGTTTATAGTGAAGGATCCGTCCGATATCTTGATATGATAGCGAAATTAAATTTATTTAAGGTAATGTTATAATAAAGTACCTAATAACGAATTTACTCAACATATTTTTATTCAATTATTAAGGCATTTTCAAATTCATTTAAAAAACTGTTTATTGTCTACGAAATTTAAATATTTTATCCCTTTTAGGTTGATATACGTGAGGGTTTACCAACAACTCTGTGTCAAACATGCATTTATCGATTAATTGACGCCTTTAATCTTAAGCAGGAAAGTTTCATATCAGATTGTCGTCTTAGAGAATTTCTGGCTCTATCGGAAGATAAACAAATGCCCGCAATGTAAATTCTTAATATACTTACACAAACTCGTTATGTAGATTTACTAAACTTAATGAAAAAATGTAGAATTGATCCAAATCATCCGCCCCCAAATCAAACATCTTCGAATCCTGTAAAAGATGAAGAAATTTACGCTGCAATGAATGCCGTTTGCGAAATCTTCGATAGAAGCAATCACGAACTTCCAACTGAAACCTTGACCCATACAGAAGACGATTTATTGGATATAGTGAATGTTAAAAGCTTGGACGAGGCGACAAATGATAATACCCAGCCGGAAATTAATGTCCTTTACGTAGACTCACACGACGAAGGCAAAACTAATTGTGAAGTTCCGCCCCAACTATCAGTTAGTCTTGCGGCAAGCGAAACAAAGTGCACTGCAAAGGGTAATTTGTTAAATAAACTTAATTATTTTATAACATAATTGAAATGTTTATAGAGAAGCCAGAAAAACTTCAGACATCAAAAACCAACCTTAAATATCCAGAAAAACGTCCAGAATGCGGAAAACGTTTTGCTTATTCCAGCTACCTCAAGGCACATGTTCGAATTCATACTGGAGAGAAGCCATTTCAATGTGATGTTCGTTAAAACATTTCAGTTTTTAAAATATTTAAAATTTCTAGAAGCTTTATTGTATTTTTCCAGATTTGTAAGAAAACCTTCTCTCAATCTGGCAATCTTAATCTCCACTTACGCGTTCACAAAAAACAAAAATTATATCAATGCGAAAAATGTAGCAAAATGTTTTCCACTTCAAGCAACTTAAATGCTCATAAGCGAATTCATTCATCAAGTAGAATTTATAAATGCGAGCAGTGTCCGAAAACATTCAAAACGAATTTTGAGAGAAACAATCATTCTGGTACGCACACAGGAATTAAGACTCACATATGCAGAATTTGCGAAAGGGCGTTTTATAAAACTTCGTATTTAAATCAACATATTCGAACCGTTCACAAGAACGTTAAGTCGCACAAATGTTCAGAATGCGGAAAACTTTTCTCTAACAGTTCAAATTTGACTTGTCATTTTCGGTGGGTTAGGAGCTGTTCATAAAATACGTCACGTAATTAATGGGAACAGCTGAGTTGGCGGTCGTTTAAGGGAGGCATGAACTCTCGTACGAAATACATACTTTCAAGACGCATGAGAAGAGATCAGGGTCCCAATATTAGCGTGACATATTTTATATACAGTTAAAAATATTTTTAAAAAATGTTTCTAAATTCTTTTTTAAAATTTTAGGATTCATACGGGAGAAAAACCGTTTCGATGCGATCACTGTAACGCAAGTTTTAATCAATCATCTGCTCTTATTCGACATTCCAAAAAGCACAAAATAGAGTAAGCCGCAGACTCAAATGTGGAAAACATCGCCTTTTAAAAATATTCTCTATTAAAATTTGAAAATGACGCTACCAGCAAATCTGCTTCCAGAAAACATTTCAAAGGTGTTACTGTTGCATTAGTAGATGCCGACTATGTGGCGTTAGAAGGAAGTTTTTAGAGCCAGCATTCCTGAACTTATTAGGAGGCATTTTTTCGAATGTGACAATTTGTTATATGAGAGAGACTCAGCCGCAGGTGGAAATATGATTAGACCACGAAAAGAAGTCAAATATACATCGGCACGCGAACGCGGCCTCAGACAGTACCAGAAATCGGTTATTTCACAAAAGGAGGAATAGAAAACTCCGAAAAAATTCGACAAAAATAGATAATAATAGTTTTCGGCATGAAACGCACATAAGAAATTACAAGACAAACGTTTCATCTGGAAAAATCTCTTTAGAAGGTTAAAAAAAAAAATTACGATATGAAAATGTCCTGCAATTGTGTGTAAAGCACTTCCCTTTATCAAGAAATCTTTGAAATATTACAAAACATTTTTCTTTCATACCGAAGAAACACGTAAAATTTGAAGCACGCCACCAAAACTTTGAAAAATTTCCATGGAAAAAATTTTGTTTCAAAATTTAAATAATGCTTAAAAAATATGCAATTTACTCAATTCGATTATGAAACCATCATCTAACGCAATAACTCCACGATAACGCAAATGTAAACAAAATTTGAATATAAAAATCGTGCGATGGTAATCTTCAAGATAAGAGGCGAATTAAACATTAGGTACTGCCTTATCGTGGTTTTACACCAAAAAGACATAAAAATTCTGTTCAAATTCGGATGATTTGCATCCAAGAACCGCCCTTGAAAACTAACCCAATTTTTGGCCCTTATAAAGGGCTGGAAGCGATACTAAATTTTACCAGTCACATTGAAGTGTTACTCGCAATGAAGTCATTGATTTTAATCTTGAGTGCGGTTTTGGCATCAGCCGAGATTTCCGACTTAGTAGACGAATTTCGGATAGTTGGTGGCGATGAAGCCGAACCGCATTCTGCACCTTACATTGTTTCATTGCTGCTAAAATCGCGGGATAAGTTGGTTCCGTTTTGTGGAGGGTCAATACTCAACAATCGCTGGATTCTAACTGCCGCCCATTGCTTAACTGTGAGACCAAATCGAATGTTCGTGGGCGCTGGACAGCACGACGTCTCATTTGTGGAGGCTACCGCACAGATCGTTCCAGTTAGTCGGTATGTGGCACATTCACGTTTTTCAGACGGTATTGGGCCATTCGATATTGGTGTGATTCGCCTGAAAACGCCATTGAACTTCACAGAAGACATTCAGCCGATTGCCATATCACAGCAGAACAATATCGAGGGATCTGTTGATATATTCGGTTGGGGTAGTACGTCCATCAATCGTACTCGAATCTACCCGAATATTCTGCGTACTACGAGTTTAACGGTCGTAGAGAACTCCTACTGCCAATCGTTCTTCATGGTCCACGTTAACGGTGGCAATTTTTGCGCCGGTTTACTACAGGAGGAAGTTGGCGGTTGTGTGGGTGATTCAGGTGGACCTGCTGTCCAAGATAACGCCCTAGTGGGAATAACTTCTTGGGGACCAATATCCTGCGATCCAGAAGAAGGACCTTCTGTTTTCACTAAGGTTTGGCATTACATAAAATGGATTGAAGACCGAGTGGACGGAGAGATTCAATATGTCTAATAAAAACTGCAATAAAACGCAAAATTCCAATAACAAAAAATTTGTTTCAATTCTACTTTATAAATTATAAAAAAAAATTCAATAACATTGTGTGCCTAAATTTAAATTATATTCCTACTCTTAATCCTATTGATAATATTTGGGTCATATTTTCCTCGTCACATCAGTCGTTCCATAGTTATAGATGGAATCTCTTGAGCTCTGGCGCACGAGAACATCGTTTAGCTGCGAAATTCTGGAATGTCTCGGACGCATAATACCGCGGACATCATTCACGGATACCTCAAGATCCTTAAAGGCATTCAATAGCACAACACCCGTAATGACAATAAGGAAACCGCAGATATCACCCACAACATCTTCAGCTTTCATATGAATCCATTCCTTGAAGAGAATAGCCGATGCGACAATCACGAGTGTAGTGAATATCACATAATAAACTGGCGTCACAATACTGGTGTTGAATATGTCTAGCGCTTTGTTCAAATAGTTCATCTGAATGGCAATAAAAATTGCCGTCGTTATGATTAAAAACCATGGCACCCATGTCGCAAAGTCATCCGACTGTCCAGAAATTGCATCTCGAATTGCAAGACCGAGTGCTTTACACGACATCACAGTCAAGCTTCCAACTCCAGAGCATAAAACGATATAAACAGCGACATTAACATGACCATATCTTGGGCCCAAGTAGCACGCGATGAACATTGAGCCGACTATTATGAATACTACGTAAACAATGAACGTAGAGTCCTGTAGTTTTTCCAAAAGCACCTGCAAACTCTCCACTTCGACCTCCTTTGGTGAATGAATGACGATTATTGTCGAGCCGAGTATGCATAGAAGACAGCCAAGCTTCCCCAGCAAGTTCAGTTTTTCATTCAGGAATTTCGATGACATAAGAGCCGCCACGATAACGCTGAGGGCACCCAAAGGTGTTACCTATAAAAAATTGATATTTGTTATTAACTACTTTATGATGTTGAAATCTTGTAAACATTATTTTTAAATCACTGTTACTTTTATTTGCATATTCGTCATTCTAAAATAATTTGTAAAATAGTTCGATCTACTAAATAATATCAATATTTGTTTGTCTATTAGCTATTCTACATACCAATGATGCTGGGGCGAAGGCATATGCTGCAAAGTTGGCTGCTTCTCCGATGCCCACTAAAATTTAGAAGCGAAGGATTAGAAAAAAAAAATTTTAGTTGAAATTTGAATTTAAAAAATGACTGGGTCGAAGACACATTCACTAAAGAAACTGGGGAAGATTTGGTTTTCTACAGTTTATGTGACTAGAGATTTTTTTAAAACGAATGGACATTTTCAGAGCTAGTAGAGGCAACGATTGTGCTAAAATTTTCCCTTTCAATTTGGTTCGTTCCTCCAAAAAGCATAATAGAAAATTGCTAAGATTTGATATGTTTGGAGCTTCTCGAATCGCCACCCCTCTCCCCTCGCACTTTTTCACTTTTTTGGTACCGCCTACACACTGCCGCGTCTGTAACGCGTCTGTAAGAATTTCAGGTGCCTTTTGAAGAAAAGATCCAAAAATTATGTGTTCTTACTATGAAATTTTAGGGCTTCGTAGTCATCGGAAATATTTTTTACATCTTTATTATGGAGAACCTTCTTTAATAAGTTCCTGATGATTTTTCATAAACCGCAACATTGTTTAAAAACCGGGGCTTTTTTTTGTTCTAAAGAGGTTCATAAACCGGAACGTTGTAAACCGAGGTTCCTCATTATATTAGAGATACTAAAGAAAATTTAATAAATTCGTCCATAATAGTATTTTGACCACTTTACTATGACATTTTAGGGCTTCGTAGTCATCTGAAATATTATTGTTTCTATCGAAATCATTTCAATATAAGTACCGGATTGCTCACGGCCAACGAATACAATAAATATATTTTTAATTGAAACAACGGATAATTCGAAAAATGTGATACGAAACCGCAATTTTCGATCCCGAAATTTCAATGTAGGATCATCGTCAGACTAACACAATTAATTCTCTTTGTCTCATTTTTTCATACAAGTTTGTTAGCAACATCGGAACGACTATTCAGGCAATGAATTGAGTCATAGAAAACTCACATAAAATACGTACATAACTCATTCAAGTGCAAATTGGAGATAATGAGTTGTTCACACTAATTAAAGTCTACATTTAAACATTTAAAATTCCAAATAAATCCAAGCTTATGCGAATACAATATTCTACAGCTTCTTGATAAAGAAATTTCGGCCTATTAGACTATGCACTTGTGTTAAAAATGTTTTAAATTAATTCAATACGCTGCTAGCTACTACGAATGAAAACAAAATGCCCGGAATCGTGATGGAGTAATCTTTGACGTCGAAAAAAAATGAAAATTTACCTACAATAAGAAGAGTTTTAAATTTCATAATGTGTTTTCCAAACTAAGATTAAACTACGATCTATTGAAACTACGAAAAATAAAAACTAGCGGAGATTTAGAATTGACATTTTAGCAGAAAACTAAACTCAAGAGAACTGAGTCAGTTTCTCGTCATGTTGGGTTTTATCTTTGGTCGATAATTTGATAAGGCTTAACTCCGTTGGAATGGGTGCTATTATCGGGCAGAAAATTGTCCCCGGCTTGCATTAAAAGCACTAAGAATTCAGATAGCCGTCTCTGGATAGATAAAGAATAAACTTCGGGAAATTCTTCCACGGAATTCTTAAAGAATTGTCTGAAAGTAGTGTTTGATAATGAAAATTACGCAAAGTTTGCGCGTGATTGGGGCATGATTTTACCTCAATTAAAATTTGCCTAGAAAAGATACTCACTTGTAAGGAGACCAGCCCACCAAATCCACTGTCGTAGATACCCAAATCCGCCCTCGCCAGCCCTAATTTCTCCATGCCGACTTAATCGAATTAAAGCCTTCTTCTTGATTATAAATGAAGATCCAATGAAGAAACTGCTGCAAATCGCTAGTCCCAGGCCAATATAAAATTCCTCTTTTGTGTAAAGTTCAGATAACGGAGTAGGCGTAGTCATTTTGGTTAAAGTAAAAATTTCGCACTATAATCCTTTTATTTTCACAATTTTTCGCATTACTAAATAATTTTCTCGTGAAGTTTAAACAAAAAAACAACTTAAAGAGAAATGCGGAAAACAAATGACTAATTCGCCCGGAACTATAATAGCGGCGAATTGGATACAGCGAAACGTCAAACAACGTACTGAAGTTGGCAGCAATTTCGTAACGTTTAACCATAAAAAATTTAAATATCTAATAATTTTAAAAATTCGCATGAAATTAAACAAAATTATAGATTCAATAAAGTATTGGGTTGTTTTGGGCAAACTTACGCGCGAAACGACTCAACCTGTATTCGAACATAAACTTCCGTTACATTTCTTCCATTTCAATTAAGTTCTTGACTACATAACTTTGAAAGTGGTTCAATTCAAAAATATAAAAAAGATTTGAGGCGTAAAATTTCATGATAAATAAAATAATTATTGATTTGCCGTGTACAAGACGTTTCAAATCTTGTTGTGAAGTCCATGGTTCCTTGCATATTGCAATAAGTGATTTTATTTTGTGTTTCATCAAAGTTTTAAATATTTTTATGTGGTTTGAGACCAAATTATCAGTGGCTGTCTGCCAGATAGAAACGCTAATTTAAATTCGATCGTAAATTTCCATTTTTTTCTACTTAAATTTTCACACTTGTGAATTTTGATTGAATCCTGATTTAAGTTCACACTTTTATTCTGGCTCTGGAATTAAAATTTTAAAGAAAGATTTTCTCTTTTAAAAAAACACTAGTTTCAAAAAGTCGTGCTTTTGAGAGCAAAAAAATAAATCTTAAACGTTTATTTAACAATTTTTTATTTACATTCTTAGTAAATGCATTATTAAAATATTAGCAGAGACATAAAATCTACAAATACTTGAATAATATCAAAACTCCTACGTGGCAATAGTGGGCAACCTTACTTGTAACATCTGAAACAGGAAAAATACAAAACCTCATAAATTCTTGATCAAATAATACTGAAATTTTTTTCTTTTTACTCTGCTGGCAATATCAAAATTAGCTGTAACTTTATCCTGATCAACTTTGAAGTCGAAAAATTTATCAAACAAATAACCATGCTTAGTGACCTCAACACAAATTCGATCTTCACCAACGTCCAAAGAAATTTCCTTCGACGAGATCTGCCAAAAAAAAAATCATATTAATGGAAGTGGCAATCTTACTAAAAGTGTCATTGAAAACTTACACATTTGGGCAAAAAGAATTCAGCAATCAATTCAACAACACATGAGCTCTTCATTTTTCCAGTTAACCGATGTTCTGGTACCGATGACGTCAACTTAATATCAGAACTATCACCTATTTTTGTCTTGGATAACAAGTCGTTTGCCTCCTTTGAGTTAATTTCTTGTATTAATTTCTTAGTTTTACTGTCATCTTTTGCATCTGTCTGACTTTTCGGCTGATTTTTATAGCTTTCTTGGACAGTTTGTACATCTCGATTCTGAATCCGATGCGTTACTAAATTGTCACCAAGAAACTTACGATGTTTTAAAACTATCCAATTGTCTAACTTAATTTGTAAATTATATTTATCA
Organism: Chrysopilus asiliformis; assembly: GCA_964034945.1. NCBI lineage: Eukaryota > Metazoa > Arthropoda > Insecta > Diptera > Rhagionidae > Chrysopilus > Chrysopilus asiliformis. The sequence goes on from OZ035960.1 coordinate 9,397,138, forward strand.
CTTAAAGCCTCTAAAATTATTGCAATAAGAAAATCTCGAAAGAGTGCGGAATTCTGGCATTTATCAAAGAATGTCGGATTAATTGCGATGTCACAAACATCAGCTGCATTTCCGGATTTATCAGTAGTCGTACGGGGCTCACTAATACTCATTGGGATTTTATAAGAGCTGGGCGCATCCGAATTTAAAATGCCCGTTAATTCGTCTTCGGAAATATCCTCGGGACGTGGAATTCCATCCGTTTGACATAAATTTATGAAAAACTTTTCATTGGTGTTGACCTTAAAACTTTTGACGCACATTCCTGTGGAGAGAAAAACAAATCAGTTTAGAAAGTAATAAAAAAAATCTGAGATTCTAATTTGTACGTCTGTTGGTAGTATACTCGTATTTTTGTAATTTGTAAGTACCGCCAGTCAATAAAATCAAATAACGATGATATCGATTTTTAACGTTATTCATTAAAAAAACCTACAACAGCAAAATATATTATCACTCATGACGATTGATTTTTGTAATGACGTTACCAAAAGACTAACCTCTTATCATACAATTATTGTTAAATACAAAAACAATAACAATAAAAATTGCCATGTAATTTTTAGTAGGAAGTTATCATAGTCAAATAAATAAATATTTGCCTGAATCAAGATCGCGATAAGACAAGCTTCTTCAGTTTGTGATTTGTATAATTTTTGTTTAAAGATAAACTTGTGCTTTCGTTTTAATTACCATTAATATGAAATCTCAACAAGTGTCGAAAGTTTCCGGAATATATTTTATTACTAGAAGTTTCTGTATACGTTTAAGAAATACCGAAGAAAAAATCCAAAAATCATTTTCTTAACAACTTTAGAAAAAAAGTGTTATTTTTACAGGACCTTCCACGGCATCCCTGTCTCCATCGGCCTGGGGTTTTCCCATCCTCCCGGTCTCCTAAGATTACCTGTATATTAGTGAAAACCTGATGAAAACTGATTCAGCGGTTCAGGACATAGCAGAGCAGGAGTCATAGGAGGAGTGGGTAAATTGAAGTCGGAAGGATTTTTTTTATGTATGACCAATAGGTATTTACACATAACGGTGAATACCCAATTGAAGTCCCTTCCCCAGTTAATAGCAGCAAGGAGGTTGATGGACAGGAGAGATTTTTTTTAATGAAAGATGCCTGTCTGCTAGATCCTGTATCTAACACAGAAAACCGCATCCCAGTGCGTCGAACGGTTCAAAAGTTATCAGAACAGGAATATCGAAGAAAAGGAAGGAGATTAATTTACTATCCTTTATTTTGAAAAAGAACTTGTAAGATGTCTATTAGGGGTGCCGGTCAATTCATCGTAAACAATTTATCGTGAGACAATTTATCGTGAACAATTTATCGTAAAACAATTTATCGTAAGAACAATTTATCGTAAGAACAATTTATCGTAAGAACAATTTATCGTAAGACAATTTATCGTAAGAACAATTTATCGTAAGACAATTTATCGTAAGAACAATTTATCGTAAGACAATTTATCGTAAGAACAAGATTATTGTGGGAAGTGTTGGGGAGATGGGTCGGGTGGATGATGGGTTGGGTGGGTGATGGGTTGGTGGGGGGCGGGGGAAGGGGTAAGGGGTGGGGGATGGGGGGGAAGGGGTGGGGGATGGGGGGGAAGGGGTGGGGGATGGGGGGGAAGGGGTGGGGGGGGGGAAGGGGGAAGGGGGAAAGGGGGGGGGGGGGGGGAAGGGGGAAGGGGGAAGGGGGAAGGGGGAAGGGGGGGGGGGGGGGGGGGGAAGGGGGAAGGGGGAAGGGGGAAGGGGGAAGGGGGGGGGGGGGAAGGGGGAAGGGGGAAGGGGGGGGGGGAAGGGGGAAGGGGGAAGGGGGAAGGGGGGGGGGGAGTTGTGGAGAGGAGGGGAGGGGGGATAAATTAATGATGTTTCGTCTCACACACACACACACATACACATACACACACACACACATACACACACACACACACACACACACACACATATATATATATAATATATTACATATATATATATATAATATATTACATATATATATTATATATATATATATATAAGGTAGGTGGGGGTAATAAGGCCCACCACTTAATAAGGCCCAGGGACGAAAAATCATATTTCCAGGACAGGTACAGATCTGGTTTTGTGCATGTTTGTGCACAGTTTCAAAAGAAGTTATTTCGTGCAGAAACAATTACGCGGTCTCGCACTGGTCAATTGCCACAGTCAATCAAAGGCAGTTGGAGTGAGTGTTTTCACTTTTTTATAAAATTAGCTGAACGAAAAGGTAAATATTTCAGTGATTTTTCTTTGTGGACCATTTGTATTTTTGTTATATTTGTGATTAGAATAATCCCTTAAGTGATGTCTGTGTGTTTATTTTGCCAATATTGTGGGGGTTGGGTTTGATTAGGGCTCGAATTTTTTTTTCAATGATGTGTCTAATAAGGCCCAGAAGAAATTGCATTGGGCCTTATTAAAAGCTTTAGATTGATTTTTGTTTTTATTTTTTCTTAGCCTCAAGATGACAGATAAAGACGCAAAAAAACGAGGGAATTGGTCTTCTGACGGAATGGCAGGTGCCTTACAGTCAATCCAAAGCGGCTTCTTATCTCAACGTGGAGCTTCTGTGAAATTCAAGATACCAAGGAGAACAATAAGGAACCACCTTAAACTTGGGAGTGCGAACAAAAAAATTGGCAGACCCGGAATATTTACGAAGGAGCAAGAAAAGGACCTTGTTAAAAGGATATGTCGCTTCGCTGAAGTGGGTATGCCTTTGACTCTTAAAATTTTGCGCTTTCACGCCTACAACTTTTGTGTGAAACACAATATTCCGCATAACTTCAACCACAAAACTAATTTGGCCGGTAGGAATTCGTTTGAAAATTTCCTGAAGAGAAATCCGGAGTTAGCGCGCCGCAAGGCTCAAATCATGAATCCTGCTAGAGCTCAAAAATTAAATAAAAATATTGTTAGCAATCATTTCAACAGCTTGAAGAACTTAGTTATGAAACTTGGTATTCAGAATTCACCGCAGTGCATCTATAACATGCACCAAAAAGGCTGCCGTATTTGCCTGCATCACCAGCAAACCGTCCTAACTTTGAAAGGCTCGAAGAGGGTAAAACAAATTTCGAACGAGCACGCAGAAAGTGTTACTGTCGTTGGTTGTGTAAATGCCATAGGATCTGTGATTCCGCCAATGATTCTATTCAAAGGAAAAAGATATAAGCCCGAGTTTACAGACAACCTACCTGCCGGAACTGAAGTTCGGATGACGCCGAAGGGGTACATGACTCATGCAACGTTTGTGGAGTTCATAGTTCACCTTGGAAAATATAAAAGTCCGGGTCCATGTCTTCTTGTGTTCGATGGAGCTAAGAGCCATCTCGACTACAGTATTGTGGAAGATGCAGAAAACCAAGGAATAACGCTTTACTGCCTTCCATCGAACACAACTCACGAACTTCAGCCCTTAGATAAGGCGTTCTACCGTTCGTTTGAGTACCACTGGGATCAAGAGCTGCTGAAATACATAAATAAACATCCACAGCGAAATCTTAACAAAAGCAGCTTCAATGTGATATTTTCACAGGTGTGGGGAAAATGTATGACGATTGATAATATCGTCAGTGGATTTCGGGCGACAGGAATATATCCCTTTGACTCCGATATTTTACCAGACGATGCTTTTGCGCCATCGGTACTCACTGAGATACCAAATGCGTTGTTGGACGATAATGTGCCTGTTTCGACACTAACTCCTACTCCACAACAAGGATTTTCTGGACATTTCGACAATTGGAGTTCCGAAGACGATGTACCGCTTTCTCAAATAAATTTATTAATTGACATTAGTCAAACCGTCGAGGGCAAAAGTGGTGCGCCCTGCAAGCTTAAATAGTGACATTTTTGGTCAAAAATGTCACTATTTAAGCTTGCAGGGCGCACCACTTTTGCCCTATGTATTAGATAATCAATAAAATTGATATTTTCTTAACTAAATTTGTGTTATTTGTACTTTCGACGTGTGGGCCTTGTTGAGTGCACATTTGGGCCTTATTAAATGCACGTGTTTCTAATTAGGCCCAGAGCACATATATTTTATTTTGATAGAAAAAACATAGAACCCACTATATTTGACCGGATCAAAAGGTAAGTATGTTAGCTAAATGTATAACGAAGGATATTAAGTTGATTGGAACCACGAATTCCAAGAAACCTATAGGTTATGAACCGATATAAATTAGGTGGGCCTTATTCCCCCCACTTACCTTATATATATATATATATATATATATATATATATATATATATATATATATATATATATATATATATTATATATATATATATATATTATATATATATATATATTATATATATATATATATATATATATACATATATATATATATATACAGGGTGCGCCATCTGTTCCTCCGGTATGTAAACATTCAATAACTTCGCCATTTGTCAACCGATTTGCTTTCCTAGACACGTTTTGGAAACGTCAAACCAGTACAATTTTAACCATGAACCGCTTCACACCGAAAGAACGCGCCGAAATAGTGACGATGTACATTGAAAATAGTCGTTCATTTTGGATGCAAGTTTTAATGACCGACGAGGCACATTTCACTCTCTCTGGCGGTGTTAATAAACAAAATTGCCGCATTTGGGCGACAGAAAATCCTCACGAGATTCATGAAATACCATTGCATGATCGAAAAGTGACTGTTTGGGCCGGCGTGTGCGCAAAAACCATCATTGGGCCATTTTTCTTCAATGAAGGTGAAACAGTTAATGGTAATCGATATCGGTGGATGTTGGCACATTTTGTGTGTCCGAAAATGCGTGAAAAAGGTCTGACTGACTTCTGGTTTCAGCAAGACGGGGCGCCATGCCACACAGCGGACCAAACAATACGGTTTTTGCAACAAAAATTCCCTAGACGTGTGATATCGAAAAGAGGCGATATTGACTGGCCACCAAGATCCCCTCTCCCCCCCCCCCCCTAACATCTATGCCAAATTTCAAGCCAATCGGTTCAGTAGTTTCCCCGCGAAAGAGTAACATATCGCAAAAACTAAGTTTCGAAATCACTTTACCCCCTCCCCTTACTCCCCCCAACCCTCGCGCTACTTTTCCGTATGCCTATGTTGGAACTAGACCTACCACAGACACTCATGCCAAATTTCAAGTCAATCGGGTATGATTAGGAAACTCTTCCGAATAACTTCTCTATTAACACTTTTATTCACTCATTGAAGCATACAATTCATTCATTTTATTACTGTATATAAAGTGAAATCAATTAAAAAATGACATAATAAAATTTACATCATTTTATTTTTTACAGAGTATAATTGAGGTTCCTTGTGTGATAGATTTGTTATGATCATTTAGCTTTTTCTAGAATCAGAGAAAAACGTTCTCTCTCTCCCGATCGATCAACATCAATAAATTATCGGATGAAATTTAAATACACCGCTTTATGAATGATTTGTCGAAGAGTAGGATGTGAAACCGGCAAGTGGATACAATTTACTAATATTAACGTAAATAATCACTACGGGAATCTGGAGTTTTGTGTTAAGAAAATGTTGTTATTTTACGCGAAAAAGAGCTTTGGGAGACTCCGTTGAGCGACCTGCCTGTAATATTTCCTTTTATCACTATTAGATTATTTGTGTGGGTTAAAAATAACACACTAATAATACATGCCATAACGATTATCAACAAAATGCTGTGTCATTATATAGTATTCGAATCCAATGCGATATATGCGTGTCCAACTCCATCCTCTATCCCTATCGCATCCCATCATAGCCCAGCTATCCAAATATTATATATCTCGGAAAAGCTTCGGATTCAGTCAGTTGTTGAGTGACTTTCGTGGCGGTTGAAACGTCTTTGGTCAGAATAACTAATAATAAAAGATATCAAATTTATTAGCCGAGAGATTTTTCCTCTTTTGATTAGAAAAAAAACAGTTGTAAGTGAAATCTCCGCAATCCTAAATATATATTTTAGCGAATTTTCCAAAGTTTCCTACATTTCTGTGCCGGGAGATATTTTTTTTTCAGTGAGAATTTGAATGTTTTTGTACCGATCGAAAAAAAAAATTATATCCACGCATGGTAGCGTGTTCAATTGACTGTGTGGATGTACAAGTGGTCGAAAGTAAATTTTCACTTTTTCAAATATAAATAAATGAAATGTGTTTCTAATATTGGAATACTATGAGGTTAACCATTTTAGTTAATGGCAAAAAATAATTTCTTTGGCGTGAAGTTTAAATAGTTTAATAGTCCACCGATTTTGTTACGTGATTGAAAAAGAGAAAAAAAAACGTGCAACATTCAGATATTACAATTTACTGGTGATTTGTTGATTTGATTGTTTACCAGTTAAACATCCAACTCGTTGCACACTTTTGGATATATGCGTACAACAGGAGAACTATTGGAACATTTTTTATTGGTGGCGAATGGCAAATTTTTGCATGTAAAATGTGGCACGTGTTCTTGTGAATATCTGTTGCAGAAATTTGTGAAATCCGAATCGGAAATTCATTTTTTTTTTTTGCTAACAAATGCAATGATTTGTTGAAGCCACGGATTTAAATAAAACTATTTACTTTATTTAAATATAAATTTATTATAAAATTTGGACTGTATTACTCGGCAGTCGAATTCTAAGTGAGTTCGGATATTCATTTGCCTGATGGGCTACAATTTCGTTTTCATTTTTTACAATGTGAGTAACTGGGATAGCAAGCTTGTTTCGCTAGACCTGGTTTACACGATATAGTTTATTTCGTTAAGATTTTCTTAGAATGGAAATTTGTACTTTAGAATAGAATTTTATATGGTTCCAAGCGGATCCCATATGGCTTTCCTCTCGAAAAAAAATTCTTTAAATGAATTCAAATAATATTTTCTTGAAATCTAACTTCTTTATAGTTTCGCTCATTTTGAAATTCAGAATCATTTGTAATATAAGCAGGTTTGATTCTGTCTATTGAAATATTCAAATTTTTTCCTTTAACATCGACGACAAAACTCTTCCGCAGTCGGCGTATTACTTTAAAGGGGCCTTCATAAGGTTGAGTTAGCCCAGTTTTAACTTTATCTACCCTGATAAAAACGAAATTACAGGTGTCTAAATCGTTAGGGATATAAACTTTTTCTCTGCTAGTATTTCTAGTGTTTTTAATAACAAGATTCTGCATAGTGTTTCTCATGTTATTGAGAAGATCATTGTTATTGTCAAATTTATTTGGTGATGGTAGAAATAATTCTCCAGGAACACGAAGTGTCTGTCCATAAACTAATTCAGCCGTGCTACAACCTAGATCTTGTTTTAACGCTGTTCGGATTCCTAATAGTACAAGAGGTAGGGTGTCGCTCCAATTTAAGGTGTTACCATGAGCTTTGAGCGATGCTTTTAGTTGCCTATGGAAGCGCTCTACCATCCCATTGGCTTTAGGATTATACGCGGTTGTTCTGATTTTATGGGTTCCTAACATTTTCAAAAGTTGTTGAAAAAGTTTTGATTCAAAATTAGTTCCTTGATCGGTAGTTATTCGAAGTGGTATTCCGAATCTAGCAAATTGATGTGTTATTAATTCTCTTGCTATCGTTTCAGCGGAACCATTTTTCAAAGGTATGGCTTCTGGCCAACGCGTAAATCTATCAATGGTCGTTAAAATGTAAGTATAACCGTGTGATGGTGGCAGAGGACCTACAAGATCTATGTGGATATGCTCGAATCTTGTCGATGGTTCCTCAAATGTACCAAATTCACTGCGGGTGTGTCTAACTATTTTCGACTTTTGGCAGGGTACACAGGATTTTGCCCAAAAATTAATATCAACATTCATTGATGGCCAGAAGTATCGACTGGTAATTAATTTATTGGTTGCTTTAATTCCTGGATGTGCAAGGTTGTGCAAAATATCAAAAAGTCTCTTTCGCAACTTTTGTGGGAGATATGGACGCGCGGTATTCATTGAGGTTTCGCACCATATTTGTTTGTTGCTTGATTTTACGAGTACTTTCTCCATTTTAATCTTAGAAGAAGTCGATGATTTAATAGAGTCTAAAAAATTATTAAGCTCTTGATCAGTGTTTTGATCTTGAATTAATTCTTCAATATCTAAACCTTCGAGAGAGATATCTGAATTTTCGAAAATACGCGACAGACTGTCTGCCACTTTATTATCAGCTCCCTTGATATGTCTAATGTCATTTGTAAATTGCGAAATATAATCCATGTGTCGCAATTGTCGTGGGCTACGTTCAGACTTAGTGGTTAACGCAGTGGTCAATGGTTTGTGGTCGGTATAAATTCGAAATTCGCGTCCTTCCACAAAATACCGGAAATGTCTAATTGCAGCATATATTGCGAGAAGTTCTCGGTCAAAAGTGGAGTAGTTCTTCTCGGCTGGAGACAATTTACGCGAAAAGAATGACAAGGGCTGCCAATTATTTTCGTAAAATTGTTCCAAGACGGCTCCTAATGCCGTGTTTGAAGCGTCTGTTTTAATGCAAAATAACCCGTCTGAAATAGGGTGCGCAAGAATTGTGCAATTAGCCAAACGTTCCTTAATTGCTGTCATAGCTTGACTGCATTCAGAGGGCCAAAAAAAATCAATTTTCTTTCTTTTGTCATTAAATTTTGTCATGTGGGTATGAATCGGAGAGATTATCTCGGCGAGCTTTGGTAAGAAACGATGGTAATAATTGACCATTCCTACGAATCTTTGAACCATCTTTATGGATGTTGGGTCTGGATATTGATCGATTACCATCACTCGCTCTCGCGTCGGTCTAATGCCGTGTTTGGTTATTTCGAATCCCAGATAATCGAGACAAGGAACACCGAAAATACATTTTGATAATTTGATGTTTACGCCGAATTGGGAAAATCTTTTAAATAGCTCGCGGAGATGTTTTTCGTGTTCTACCTCGCTCTTACTAGCCACGAGCACGTCGTCTATATAGCCGAATGCGAATGACAGATCTTTAAGGACTTCATTAATGAATTTCTGAAAGGTTTGTGCCGCGTTTCGAAGTCCATATGGCATTCGCACGAATTCAAATAAACCAAACGGAACCGTGATGGCCGTCTTGTGGATATCATCTTTGTCCATAGGGATTTGATGGAAAGCGCGAACGAGGTCGATTTTAGAGAAAATGTTACATCCATTCAAATTTGACGCAAAATCGTGTAGATGTGGTATTGGGTAGCGATCTGGTATGGTGATGGCGTTGAGTCGCCTGTAATCGCCACATGGCCTCCAGTCATTTTGTCCTTTCTTAGGAACTAAATGAAGGGGGGACGCAGCAGGGGAATTTGAAGACCTTATAAGTCCTAGTTGTAACATATGCGAAAACTCGTCTTTAGCTATCTTAAGTTTATTAGGATCTAGTCTGCGAGGCTTCGAATATGGTAGTTGTCCATTTGTTAAAATTTTATGAACAACATTATGGCGAACTGGTATGTCATATCTAGGTGGCTCGGAAAGTGACGGAAATTCTTGGAGAATTTTACCGTATTTTCCGTCGATTGTGAATTGTAATGGAGTAGGAGTTTTGTCTTGAAGCATTGCTCCTTGAGATGCAAGTTTTGTGCATCCGTCAATGAGGCATTTCCGTTTCATATCCACTAGAATACCGTGTGTTGAGAGAAAATCGGCACCGATTATGGCCTTGTTCACGGAAGCTATCACGAAAGTATGACGAAATTCTCTTTTAAGACCAAGGTCGAGACTCAAATATTTTGTACCGAATGTTCGAATAATCGATCCGTTCGCAGCAGTTAAGACATAGTGATCATCAGGTCGCAAACGAGGAAAAAATCTTGAAGGAATGACTGATACGTCTGCGCCTGTATCTACAAGGAAGTGGGTCTGATATTTTGGGCACCAGATAAATAGGCGGCTTGAAAGTGTTGTCCCGTCGTTTGCCGCAGATACGGCGGGATTATTTAGTTTCCCGAATTATTATTTGAGATCTGGTTTTTAGATGGACAATTATCCTTATTACATTTACGCGCCCGATTCCCGAATTTAAAATGATACCAACACAAATTGCTATTATTTGGACGAGATTGTGATCTATTTCGAGGGGATCTATGAAATGTAGATCGGGAATTTCGAGACCTGGACCTATTTCTTCCGCGTTTATTTTCAAATTTCCCGAGTCGAGATTTGATAAGTTCGTCGATTGAAGAAGTTAATTCTTTTAAGTCGAAATGGTTTGTTTGTGATTGAGACGGTTGTTCAATCGCTGAGCAGAAAGGTGGTTTTGGACCATTGTTCATGTCCCAGATTTTATCCGCCATATTATAAAGGTTTTCGATTGGTTGATCTTCGAACGCAGTTATTATGGCACTAATATGGGCGGGAAGTCTGGAAATCCAAATTTTCTTGATCAAATCTTTGGTGATCGCGTTTGAAGTTCCGGCGATTCGACAAAGGTGTCTATGAAAGGAAGAAGGGCTTTGGTTACCCATATCAATTGTCTTGATAAGACCTTCAATTCGTTTTTGTTCAGTTTTACTCGTTCTTTCTATCAAGGTGTTTTTTAACGTCTCATATAAATTTTCAGTCGGGGGTGAGAGAATTATGTCCTCCACCAAATTAGCTAATTCCTGTTTGAGGGACGCGACTACGTGAAAAAATCTTGTCCGATCGGATGTAATTCTTTTAAGATTAAATGTAGCTTCAACCTGAGCGAACCATAAAGACAAATTATCATCCCATAAGGAAGGTAGTGTGACGGTATTCTCCAAAATACTGCTGGAAATAACATTATCTATATTTTGTCTTAAATTTCCAGAAGTATTCTGTACTGAGTTACCGGCAGGATTTTGTATCCTATTGTTAGGATTCGTATTATCATCCGGGATAATCGAATTTTCATCCTTAGTAGACATTGTACTTTAAGTGCTAACCAGTTTAGTGGAATTTTAAAACGAGCTTGCTTTACACGAATAAATCTTTATAAAGTAAAGTAGGAATCAAATTTTACCTTAACACTTAACTTAGTCTAGAAAAGTTAATATTATAATTTGTAATATTGATTTTAGATAATTTAAAATAGATTATGTGTAAGTTTCACGAAAAAAAATTTTTTAATTAAATTAAATTTTCAAGATTTTAAATTTAAAATAAAAGTTTTGCCTGTATTTCGAAAATTTAAAGTTGATGCAGTTGTTCCTCTTCTTTTTGTCTGGTTTTGCAAAGAATTCGACACAGTTTCTGTCTGCAACTGTAACCGATGTCGTCTTTTGTTTGTTAGCCGATGTCGTCTTTTGTTTGCAGTAGATTGTTCTCGAACTTTAATTGCTAATGTATTTATTGTTCGTCGAAATACTGCTAGCCGATCAGTAGAAGTCGATAATAATATCGCCGTCTCCAAAAAAATAACGGTTCAAGCAGGAACTATTGCATGAACTTCGTCGAAAATCCTTTTCGAAGCCAAAACGATGAAAAATTGATTTCCAATATAAATGATGAGAAATCTTGCAGGAAATAAATGATGAGAAATCTTGCCGACAGCAAAATAACTCCTCTCTAAATAAAAAGGCGGCAATTGAAAATTCGGCTCGATGTCACAGAAGATGCAAAAAAAATCTCAAAAACGGCGGCAATGAAAAAAACTGCGTGGCACTGCAACAGCGTCCGATGAAAAAAAATATTCAGAAATTTCCGGCTCAAACAAAACGATCCTCCAACTGCAAATCTCCTTGAATGCTGTCGTCGGGGTCACCAATTGTTGAAGCCACGGATTTAAATAAAACTATTTACTTTATTTAAATATAAATTTATTATAAAATTTGGACTGTATTACTCGGCAGTCGAATTCTAAGTGAGTTCGGATATTCATTTGCCTGATGGGCTACAATTTCGTTTTCATTTTTTACAATGTGAGTAACTGGGATAGCAAGCTTGTTTCGCTAGACCTGGTTTACACGATATAGTTTATTTCGTTAAGATTTTCTTAGAATGGAAATTTGTACTTTAGAATAGAATTTTATATGGTTCCAAGCGGATCCCATAGATTTTCAAAATTAATTTTATGTGTGTCTGCTGTGAGATTTTTTCGATTTATTGTTTTTTAAAAGTGAAATCTCTTGTGTGAAATTTAATCGCAATGAGATTCACATCTATTGGTATAAATGAATATGAGTTTAATCACATTTTGAAAAAAAATTATAAATATTTTCTAGTAAGCACTTAACAATGATAAGATAACCTCGTTAATTTACTCAAATATCTGATTACTTTTTAGTTTAACAATAAATGTCAGTAATTCGAGAAAATCTATGTACATTGACTACTAAAAATAGCTACATTATATCGGCCTATTCAAATTGTCTGCTGATTTGGATTGCATCGTTTTCGTTTTTTTTTTAAAAAAAACTATATTTACGAAAGAAGACTTGATATAAAATACTTAATGGTTGAATAGCCACATAATAATAATAAAGAGTGCAAATGTAATTGCCATTAATTGCAATTTTGTGTTATTATATGATTTATATCCGATAGTGAAAAAGCGTTTCTTTGGACAAGTCGGAAAACCCTATCCGAATAATACTGGAAAAACTTTCAAACTTTAATTTGTGCTCATATAATTTTTTTTCTCCAGTTTTGTCATTGACTTTTTACATACACGTAAATACTAACATACAATCATGGGTTAATTGCCATCAATTTTAGTAATTTCCATGTGAAAACTTACTTCTCCTCTCAGCCAAACAATAATGAATCAACAAGTGTTATGGAGATTTTATACTTGTTTAAATATATGAATAAAATTTGTGATGTGAAAAAAGGACAATATTTGAATTTCTCGACCTCTAGGATTTTAATATTATTTACTTTGATCATTTTCGGGCTATCGGTCATATTGGAATATTTTTTTTTACTTCTATCGAATCGATTTCTATTCAAGTAACAAATTTCTAATTGCCACAATTGAATAATACAATGAAATTAAATTAGAATGGAAACAATGAGGGATCGAAAAAATGTTCACCGATCGAAAATTTGGCCTAGCTCTTCCAAAAATGGAAAAAAGTGATGTAGTCTTCCCCCTCTCTCATACAAATGGAGAAAAATTTGCGATTTCATCGAAAACGATTTGTTTTTCCAAAATGTTTTATGTTTCATGGGATTCTATGGGTCGATAACAGTTTTCGAATGTAAAAAACCGCATCAAAATCAGTTAAGGTTTACTGGTAGAAGCCGATCTTAAGGTGCCGCTCCACATGAGAGTAAATACACGAGTAACTCTCAAAAACTCTCGAGAGTTACTCGCAGGCGGTTGTCCATTTGAGAGTTAATTTCGGCGATTTTTCTATCGCTACTAGCGAAATCGAGCTTCTAGCTTCTAGCGTTCTCGAGAGCTACGAGCGAAATTCAAACGCTGTTCGTATCTGGCGAGCTACTCTCCGAGAGTTCAGTGGAGACCTAACGACTAGAGAGTAGAATCACTTTTGACAGCTCGCAGAAACTAGCTTGCGAGTTTTTCTGCGAGCGACTCTCAGAGAGGTCTCCATTTGCGATTCGAAAAAGTATTGATTTATGGTTAAAAGGACCCATAGACGGCCAATTTTGTTGCCAACCTGGTTGGTAGTTTTCACCACAGACGAGACGGAATGTTGGCAACCAAGTTGTCAACATCATTTTTAACAAGATCCCGTGGACTTTAGGTGATTTTTCTAATTTTTTTATTGTTTATAGTTTACCATATGGTTATAGGACAACTATACGGTATATTTTGACTAGTGAAAAATGAGTAAGGATTTGTTATTGATATTGGTTTTAAACGAGTTGTGCGAAGATAAACAATTGTATGCAACTGAGATTGGCAACCAGGTTGTAAACTTGCCTACAGACACCCCAACATGAACGCCAACATGCCAAGTTTTCAAAAATTTTTGATTTTACACCAACCTCGTCGACAACATGAAAAACCAACCGCCAACTTGGGCACAGACGTACAACATCGCCTCCAACATTGCATGTTGGCGACCAGGTTGGCAACAAAGTTGCCCGTCTATGGGCCCTTTAAAGGCAAAAATGTATAATTTTCCCCCTCTAAAAAAATCCACCTCGTCAAAAAATCCAGATTTTTCTACTTAAAAACATTAAAATTTGTGTGTACAAAATTTGAGATATCTCAATAACGGTAAAAGATATCGATTTATGGTTGAACGCAAAAATGTGGAGAATTTTAATATCTTCAATTCCTATTTAACCCATTTTTTTAATACAAGCCGTTAATATGCAAGCAATTTGCAAGAATCTTACTTTTCACTTTTTTATAAGGATATCTCGATAACGGTCAAGGATAGCGGATAACGAGACAAGGCCAAATTGTGGAAAATTTTATTCTCTTTAATTCATCTCTACCAAAAGCCTGTTAACTTCCGAGTTACAAAGAGCCGATTTTTTTTTAAATAATGGTATATCTCAAAAACGGTTTGAGACACGCAGTTCTAGTAAAAGACAAAAAAGTCATACGAAAGACTATTGAAAAATGCGTATTTTTCAAGAAAATCACGAAGAATGGATTTGGATTTTTTATAAGCCGCCATTAGGGTTTTCTCCAAAAATTGATAGCATATTGGATCGCCTCCCCTCCGCCCTCCTCCATCTCGTCACAACTTTTCCCGATTTTTCATTTGGAATTACCGCCGTCACGTTACTGTAGATCCACAAAATATCAAATTACGATATCTTGAATAGCTTGTCAAATTCAAAGGTAGTCATTATTTTTTTTTTCATTCTTTAAAAAAAACTAAAAATTGAATTTAACTTCCAGGAAAAATTATTTAAAGTAAAAGAGAGACAAAGAATTCTCCCTTCGGCCGGTTATTTTTAATAGAAAAATACTGTGACAATTTTTATACTTCTAGCCTCTAGTATCACTTTTTACTAGTTAATAATGTCCATGGAAGGTTATATAATTTTTTACCAAGAATTAGTTTTATGCGTTCTGCAAGTAATTATTAATCAGAAGGATTACGGAAACAACAAAAAAATTAATCTTTCTATAAATGGTACCTCAAATCAGAGTTACAAACCAGAACAATTACAAAAAACACTCAATTTAATCGAAAAAGCGAATCATTCAAAAGTTTTCCCTTTTTTGGACACTATAGTAAAAAATTCTTTAGCAAAAATCAGTTCTACGAATAAATTAAAAATAATTGTTGGTCAAAATATGATTCACCTGTCCGATATATACTAGATTTGAGTTTTCAGCTGTGCGAAAAGCATTTGTACATATGATATTTTTTAAGCAAGCTTATCTTTGTGACAAACGATAATGACTGATAAAATGACAACAACAAAAAACGAAATATTCATCCATAAATACATATTTTACAAATCATTGCACAGTCACAAAAAAAAACGTGTTTCTGCAATTTTAGGCCTACAAGTAATATTGTGCGTTTTAATTCGATTTGAGTTTCTGGAAAAACATTACAAAAAAAATTAAATATTCAATGCAATTTCACTTATTTAAAGATTTCCTATTAAATCTTTTTTTGAACTAATTTCGAAATAAACCAAATATTGAAATTTTTTATAAATAATTGCCAATGCATAACCAAAAATGCTTTTATGAATGTTCTTCCACAGAAATTCTATTTCAACTCGCATATCAGTTAATGGACTTGAAATTCTTTTTGATGTCATGCGGAGTTAAATGACCTTGAGCTATTAATTTATGATATATGTGAACACTAAAGAACTATAAAGTAATGAATTTTTACTACAAACACATATTGTCGGGGATTAATTAAAAGCGACGTTTAACAATTTGCAAGTATAGACAATATCAATAACGATCAATTAAAAATGATTCGCTCTCAATTCTAGAAAATTTGAAAATGCATTTGAATTGTGCTCTTCAAAAGTGCAAAATACTACTTTTTTTTTAAATGTACCATTTTTAACCTTCAGATTACCGGCATATTTTCATTAAAAAAATAGTTTTTGTTTTGAATAGTTGTTATACTATTGGACTCTATGTATTTCGTGGAATGGCGCGCCGAGATTGTAACTTTTGAATATTGGAATTTAATTTCTTTAGGGGTTTTCTCAGGAGCTACTCGAATGATTTTGCCAAAATTTGAACAGCCAACTGGCAGAAAGAGTGAAAATATTATATGTATAATTTTGCCCCTCTAAAAGAACTCATCTCGTCCCCCACAACCGGTTTTTATGCCAAAAATTGATTTCTATTCATAAACGTGTCCATTTAGTCAATAATTTTTCTTTGAAAAACCGCACGACCTCGAACCGGTAATCCGGTAATCTAAAGGTTAAATACTTGTTGGATATTTAGAATTTTGTTCCATGTAAAAAAACCAAACAGCAGTTTTCTGCAAATTTAGTAAAAATACTCACAGGAAAACATCCTACTGTGCTCTAATTAAAAATATCTAAAAATAGATGCCAATTTTTTATCTTATTAAAAGAAATCAAAAACGAAATTAATGTGTGTATTTCTATTCATCATGAAATAAAGAAACTATTGATTTATTCAATCAATAAACTTATTAGAATGGTTTAGTTCACTCGATATAAATATAAGTTACCGAAAATTTTCAATAGATAATTTGGGATATGGTTTCATTTGTTCAAGAAGAAGAATTTGATTTGTATTTCAACACATTCGAAAAAAAAAATGTTGGAAACGATTTATGATTATGGCAATCAATTGACTGATAACAAATGACTAAACAACTCTAAAGATTGCTAAAGATTTGATGACCACTTGATTTTAATGAACATATCAGGCAAGTAACTAACTATCGATAGGTACTGTTCGAAAATGTTTCATCAATGTTTCAATTTTTGTTTTATTTCATAAAAGTGCTTTGACTCAATAATAATAGCTAATGACTTTAATCGATAATTTTGTGATGATTGATTTTTTAAAACTCATTTTTTTCCCACTAAATGGTCGAAAAATTGACATTAAGACTGACAGTTTTTAAGCAATTGAGGCTGTTTAGATTAGCCGATCCAGACGCCAGGCCATGAACAAAACTATCAAAATTACAGGCAAGACTAATGACTTTAAGACGAGGGGGACCCCCCACTTCCTCGTCTTGCCTGTAATTTTGACAGTTTTGTTCAATGCCTGGCGCCTGGATCGGCTAATCTAAACAGCGTCATTAATAGTGCCATCACATTCTCAACAAATGCAAGAGCGTCAAACTTTAGCGAGCGATTTGGCAGATCTAGGCGAAGGCGAATCTGCCAACCACATTCACATTTTCGCCAGCATTCGCCGAGTGCATGAGTCGTCACTCAATTATAGAAAATTCTTTAAAATTGCTACTGCTTAAGTTTCGTTCAACATAACAAAAAGTATTCTACAGTACAAAAATTCCGGAAATTCGAATATTTTGGCGCTTGACCATTCAGTCATCGCTAGCTACAATTAGATGTTTGCATCACAATGCCGAAAACCGGAACTGTGCTCATTAACGCAAGCGGACATAATTTTAGGACTCGATTAGACGCAAATTGCGATTTTTCATAGTACTTCCCGTCATATTTCTTCCGAGTATTTCCGCCAGGATATCAAAAAATTCTAACAAATGCTGTCTGCACGGGGCTCTCAATTTATGTCTAATGAAGACGAGGTTTAAAGCGAGAGCAGTAAGCATCTGACTCAAGCTGAACATCGCCAAACTTCGACGAATCACAACAGATCAAAGCGAACGCATCATCTGCACTCTCGCATGCTTTACGTGCATTCGGCGAAAGTGTAGTGCCGACATAAAACTACCACAACAGGACAATTTTATAACGATAAAATCAGGGCTGTGGAGTCGGAGTCAGGACAAAATTATTGCTTTAGAAGTCGGTCAATTTTCACAAGAGAGTTTAACTGGCGACGTACACGAAGCAACTTTCGGTCATCAGCATGCCGCAACTTCACCAAATTGTAGGAAAGAAACGAGTGCGGCAACAGGAGGAAAGTCGCTACTCGAAAAGTGTTCTCCACGTCTTCTTTTACGCACACAAACGAAGTCGCTCGTGTAGCACGTCAGCATTCATGTGTGCGTAATTTCATTGAGTCAGTCGGTGCTTAGCCACCGACTCGTAAACATATCCCAAATAAACAAAAATTGAATGCAAATAGTGAAATACCAATTGCAGGTAGTTTTATTTTTCAGGTAGGTGGGAAAGGGTAAATGCCATAACAAATTATCAGTCCTTATTCTTCGATTGTTGGCAGTTTTTTTTGTGGCAATTGATGTTGCCTCGGTGCTAGCTAATAAAGGAATGAGCTGGAAATACAACACATATATGAGAACCACACACACACATGAGCGATCGCTTGTCGTACACAAGTTTTTCCTACTAAAAAATGAAGAAGCGTGCACGTTCGCACTAAGAACATTTGTCGACTCCAACTCCGAACCGACTATTTTACCTCCATAGGCCACTCTCTAGTTTATTTTCCCTGTAGTTTAGGTCAAACCTCAATGTTTTGCAACAAAAAGAATGTCTGATTTGGTGTTTGAGGTGATTTGATGATTTTTTTTCGCCGGAGTTGGAGTTAGATCTTGTAGTGTTCCAGGAGTCGGAGTCGGATATTCTAAAATTTCAGAAGTCCGAGTTGGAGTCGGATTCAAATGTCGAGCTACCGACTCTACAGCCTTGGTTAAAACCACAAGATCTCTTACGCCATAACTACACCCTTGGCGAATGCAAGCGAATTAGTCACGGTTCTCAGGGCACCAATCATGTATTCCGACGCGTCTCTGTCTTTCGACTTCGACGCAGCTTTTATCTCTTGACTTCGTCATATCTGCAGCTTGAAATTTCGCGGAATCGTCACTATGAATCGAAACGTGATTTTGGCTGTCACTCCAGGAAATTTGAAGCTGCTGATATGGCGAAGTCAAGAGTTAAAAGCTGCGTCGAAGTCGGAAGACAGAGACGCGTCGGAATACATAATTGGTGCCCAGATTCCCAGAATTTTTAAAGTTTAAGTAGGCTAAGCACAACTTTATTTTTTTCTGAATTGTATGCGCGAATTGTCCTTAGTATCTAATTCCACGTAACCGATTAAATTCACATTAATCCAGCTGGAATTGCCCTAAGATCTAAAGGCATACCGACAGTGTTGCGTATTGTAATTCGAAGTAATTTAAATCACATAGCAAACAAAAAAAAATATTGAATAGCACAGCAAAATTTCCAAAAAGTCCTGAATTTCAAAAATTACTTTTTTTTTTTTAAAAATTTAATAGACGAAATTTCAATCCATCCAAAGTTTTTTTATTACGAAAATCGAGAAGAATTTCAACTATGAAACGAATAATAAATGTTTTTTTTTTTTGTTGTAAAGTAAACATACGTGTTGATCAAACTTTGAATGAAATATCCGAATGAACACAAAATCACAATAATTACATAGCCAAAGGTGAAGTGATGGGCTACATCAGGGAATTTAAGCCAAGTACATGCTTTTTCAAAGAGGATCTTTAGAATGTTTACGAAATAACGGTTGAACCCACAGATAATGTTGATTGTGAAAGAACCGGTTGGCTTGGGGCTTGTTTCGATAGTCTTGTATGAAATCTCGTTTTTTTCGTAATTTCAGGCTTTTTCCCCAAATACAAGAAAGAAATAAGCATCTTCTTTTCATTCTCTAACGATCATAATGTTAAATTCTTAACCTTGAGAATCTCATCTCATCTTATCTCATCTCATCGCATCTCATATAGTAGTAATAAAGAAAATCACTATAAATGCTAGCTTAAAGATGTGATCACAGGCCAAACGAGACATAGGAGAAAATATCTTAACGCCTCGCCGATTAACCACACAAGAATTCTGCACCGACTAGTTTTTTTTCAAGCAGAATCCGGCGATTATATAAGCAATCGAAACATTGAGACAAACTGAAGACGGTACATTTCATCAAGACTGATTTAGTTTTTTTATCCAATATCCAGATAGTAGTATCTGCAGGTTCCTAGATTAGCGTTGAGTCATTGAATTGTAATTCGAATCGAGCGCTTCAGGGGTCCGGCCGTAAACTTGATGACAAAAATTTCAACCAACCATCAATTGATTGCCGGTGATACCGGTTTCTTGCAATTGGTTGAGAAACAAAAACGCAATGTGAATAAAACTGATAATAATTATGTGCAAAAACTTGTTTTGATATTTTTGAAAGTTTGTTGGTAATAAACTGGATTCAATGCACTCGCTCGCTAGACTCATTTTAGAATTATCAGGAGAGTTCTGTAGAATATGAGAAAAAAAAACGTTTCATTTAATTCATTCCAATTCTTTAAACAAACTTGATTTAATTATAACGATCCGACAGGACAGTAGTAGTAACGAAATTCACAAAACAAGCAATCAATAACGTAGACCCAAACTTCCTGAAGGCCACAATAACAGTTTGTATTCTTCCTTTTCCGATCGATAAAGTTTTAGAATACATTAAATTTGTTGCGTACGGTGTCGCTACAAAAACAAATTGTTACACGGTAGTAGTGATGTGAATGTGAAAGGACACACAATATCAACCACGACTTTTAAATGAAATTAATTACGATATGAATTGCAGTGTAAATTCCAAAACTAGAAACCAATTGCTATAAAAAATTTATGTTTTTTTCTACATTTTAGTATGTGTTGATAGAACAAATCATTCCTTTGCCGCTATTTTATCGAATTTTTTTTTAAAAATGTGATATTTTTCCCCCATTGAAAATATTTGATGTGAACAGCACATAACTTTCTTACACTAAGGGCATGTTTCACCACTGCTGGATAAGTTTTAGTGGTCGAACAATATTTGATTATACTACGTACTACATACTTCGTATAAGAAAGTAAAAAACACTGAGGACACTTTTTCTTACATTCTTAATCGAAGTACGTAGTATAATAAAATGTTGTATTCAGGAAAAAAAAACTACTAAATATGGGCAAAATTTAATAATATAATTATATCTCAATTAACACAAAACGCTCGCCGTTTTATCTATATATGAATAATTAAATTAACGACAAAGTTGAATGACTCAATAGACTAGTGCACACAAACCGACTATTGGCATGTTTATCCAATACCAAATGAGAGATGATTTTTAGAAAAATCCCCTAAAATGCGAAAAATGCCAAAAAAATTTCATTGTTGGTAAATGACAAAAATATCATGTGGTCATGACTTGAATTATATAATCTATTTTTTAACTCAAAAATGTTTAATTTAAGCACAAATCTAATTCTACGTAACTGAATTTAACAAATCTGGTATTAATTTACACACTAGACTTGCCTAATTATTTTTATGCTCAATAATTGTATTAATTACTTTCTTATACGAAGTATAATAAAGTATTCTATTGACGAAAAATTTCGGCCCTTCAATTTTGCCTAAATTATCGAGCACACCCGAGTTTATTGGAATCTTATTACAATAATGTCTTCTCGTCGCGATTATTTCGGAAACTAACGGGTTTTTAATGGTTCAATGTATGAGATGAAGTTAAGAGAATAATATTTTCCCGATTTTGTCCTATACCATTGTCCGCTATCTTTGACCGTTATTGAGATATTTTCCTTAAAAGGTAAAAGATTAAATTTTTGCAAACTAATTGCTTGAAAACTAAGAGTTAACCTTTGTGGACCAGGAAGTGAACAACAAAAAATCAATAACCATAACTTTTTTTCGTTGAAAATTGTTCCAGAAAGCATTTAAAAAAAAAGACATGAACTAATTTTATGGAGGGGTGGTATTTACGCCTGTGGTATATAGAAGAATATAGAATGTTGATACTATTGGATAAGCAAAAAAATATAAAGATTTAAAGTTGGTGGTACTTAAAAGTATCGACGGTCGACAAAGGGTTAATGAAACAATTAAACACAATAAAATTCGCTACAAATATTGCCTTTTGCCGTGAATCGATATATTTCGCCGTTATCGAGATATTTGTCATAATGTAAATGGCAAAGGAACGTAGGTTTTGTATAAGAAAGCCATGTTTTGTTCACATAAGGTATGTTTACTTTAAATGCTTAAAAATCGCTACTTTTAACAGTGAGGACTTTACAAAAAATCTGTAGTCAAATTTTAAGTATTATCCGTCGATGTAATTTCGATGTAATTTTAAACCAAAAAGACTTGTTTAACGTACCGGAAAAACGAAATTAATTTAACGAAAACCGAAAAAAATATTTCGTTTTTCGTCATACGGCTAGAAATTGAATAAATTTGGTAGGCAACTTTTATTTTAACAAACAAAACATTTAACACCAAAATCTAAGTCTATCCTGGCATGAAAGGAGAAAACAAAATCAGTCTAATGCTACATTTACACGAATGACAAATTTGTCATTTTTTTCTTGTCATTATGTTAATTCCCGTGTAAATGGCATAATTTTTGTAATTTTTTCTGTCAGAAAATGTCAATCTCTCATAAAAGAATGAACTTGTCCATTCTTTTATGCCAGATTGTCATTCGTGCAAACGCAATATTAGTTATGACAAAAGTTGAATACTAAAGTTGTCATAACTAATATTGCGTTTGCACGAATGACAATCTGGCATAAAAGAATGGACAAGTTCATTCTTTTATGAGAGATTGACATTTTCTGACAGAAAAAATTACAAAAATTATGCCATTTACACGGGAATTAACATAATGACAAGAAAAAAATGACAAATTTGTCATTCGTGTAAATGTAGCATAATACCCGTATCACTCTAACGATTACTTTTGCGATTGCGATTGACAATTAGACTCAAGTCTAATTGGGCAATCGTAGCCAGCTGTGCTGTCATTGGTCGAAAAGGCCAATCGTAGCCTCAATCGCAAAAGTAATCGTTAGTGGGATACGGCTATTAGACTTCTTTTTTTGATAGAGTTGTGAAAAATACAACCAGCAACAACAAAATCGCACTTGAAATTTTGATCTAAAATATCAAAAAATTGTGCAAGTATTATTTTCTAATTTCTCAAGCAAAAGGCCATATATGTGTAACAGTATTTTAAATAACTGATTTTTATACCCGTATGGTGAAACCAAAGGGTATACTAACTTTGCCTTACCGTTTGTAACGCCAAGATCCCGTCATCACATAAAAAAATGAATTACACCAGTGTGTTTAGAATGATAAAAAAAGTTGAATTTAGCATGTCCGTCCGTCCGTCCGTCCCTCCGTCTGTGGCGCGGATTGCGGGCGCACGGATTGAGCTACAGACTTGAAATTTTGCGCAGATCCGTTTTTCGTAAAATGCGAGGCTAAGTTCGTTAATGGGCAAAAATTGACCATTAGGAGGGGTACCCCCCATACGAACGAAAACGATTTTTGCGAATATCTAAAAACGGTGCATCTTATCAAAAAAGTCCAAGAACAAAAGTTATTCAGGATATTATTCTACATAAAACTCCCATACATCAAAATCCGATTGGAACAAATTTTAAAAAATCTTATTGAAAAGTTTAACTTGAAAGAGGAATTTTCATACAATTGTTCGAATTTTAATACGATTATCACCATACGGGTCTCCAATGATTGCCAGATTGGCAATTATAGCTTTTGTTATGTTTAAAACTAAAAAAAAATTAAAAGATTTTATTATCTCGCAATAAAATATATTTTAACTTCAAATTGTTGAACAGTTAAAACGAAAAGGACGTTAAACAGGACCGGTAACTTAAAAATATCCTCTCGAAATTTGAATTTCGTTACATCACGAAATGTATACGAAAACGTTACGATTGTTTTTTTTTTGTTTTCCATCCCTGATTTAAACTTGATTTCGATGCATATTTTTTTATCTAGGACAGTGGTTCCCAAACTATTTTGGCCCACGGACCCCTTTTCATAGTCAAAACTTGCCCACGGACCCCTTTTCATAGTCAAAACTTGCCCACGGGTGAAAAACTACATAAATGCATAATAGAAAAATTACAAATTTAACTTTAATGTCTTGAATGGTAAATGATGATGTAAAAATAAAATATAAATAAAACATTTTCTTGAAGAAGTGTTTATTGAATCTCCGCCGAAGACGCGGCATTTTATATTCGCGGCTCGTTTGCCAACGTTCCTGTATGTTCGGCCGAGGTCTCTAACGTTCTCGTGTGCAGATCTCAAACATTCTCGAAGCGTTCACGCCAGATCTCGAATAGGGATGCAACATCGTTCATAAAACCTCGATATATCGAAAATCGACGTTTTTTTTAAGGCGACATCGATGTCAAAAAACATCGTCCTGAAAACATTGTTTTTCCGATGTTTTGAAAAAGTTAAATTTAATAAATAATTTAGCCACCTGGCGGATGCTCTACTGTGGGTGGAGTGCACTCAGGTAGAATTAACACGGTTTTAATTGTTCTTATAAGTTGAACCACCAAAAACCCATTAGTTTTCGAGATATTCGCAAAAAAAATAATTTTTTTGAAATACCGGCATATCTTTATAACGGAGTTCTAGTAAAAGACATAAATGTAGCAAATTTTATTGTCTGCAAGTTTTGTAATACATAAGACTACTGGAAAATGGTTAGTTTCGGAATAAATCGCAAAAAACCGCATAGTTTTTAAAAAGCCGCCGTTTTGGTTACTTCCGGTTAACGGATTTCCACATCAGGACCAAACTTCTCTGTAAAATTTCATGGCTAGCTCTGGTATTTTTTGTGAAATCTTGTAGAAAGATGGAACCGAAAATTGATACCAAAGAAAATTTAAACAAATCTTTGAGTGGCTATATTAAATCTATCTAAAAACTAGTCCCTCTAGTCCTAAAATTAGTTTCTCTACTAATTTTATAAAGAGTAATGTTCTAACATCGTAGATAACAACATCGATACCTCGATATATCGGTCTGTTCAACATCGAGGTTAAAACTCGATATTTTTCAACGTTGGCATCCCTAATCTCGAATGTCCTTGCAACTTCTTACCCGTGGACCGTTACAATATCAAAAATTTTATTTGCAACAAACCACTGTTAATTATAATAAAAATTGAATGCTGCAATGTAACGCTCTCTTGAATTAATTATTTGAGATGTGAGGATAAAATTTCATGTAAATGTCACATATTGTGTAGGTACTCATTTTGTGCCAATTAATTCACAACAGAATATAATAATACAGTAATGTAATGTAAGTACAGTAATTCCAAACATTCGCGGATTTGGTTATTCGCAGAAGTAAACAAATTAAACAAAAATATAAAATAGTAAGCTATAACTTTTAGGGTGCATTATATTAAATAATAAAACCCAATATGTCTAACTATAAATATTTTAATTAGGACGTAAAATTTATTCATTGTTATTTATTTTAACTTCCATATTAATAAAAATGTGTCACAATTTTTTTATTTCATATTAAACCTTGCGCGGACCCCCTGACGTTGTTCAGGGACCCCCAAATCAATTTTAATTTTCCACGGACCCCCTGAATGATCCCGGGGACCCCTGGGGGTCCGTAGGGACCACTTTGGGAACCACTGATCTAGGAGATGACATAAGATTTTTACCTGATCTGTTTAGTATTTTCGTTTTGCTTTTTTGCATAGTGACAACGAAACCCCAAATACCGACTAGAAGTTATTCGAATATCAAATTTATAACTGGCCTATCCGTAACAATATGGTTGAATAATTGAAAATATTATCAGTAAACCCAATCATATTGATGTCATAAATTTATAAAAACCAAATCAAAGAATATCCTTACCTCTAAGTAAATCATGTTAATCACTTCACCTCAGGTAAAAAATCAATATTTATTGAGTTATGAAGTATATGTACCTGATAAACTGAGTTTCCTAATTTAATTCATTTTGAAAAATCAGTTTAAGTATAAATGAAACCTTTTTGCAGAATAAAATTTGCACAAACAATAAATGTAAAAGGCGAATTTGTATATCAAGAAATTCTGCAATAAATTGGCTTTCATACACGAAATCTGAATCGTAAATGCGTACAGTAAAACCTCAGCTCGTCAACGCTTCGATTTGTAAACGTTTCGGTTCGTGAACGCTTCGATTTGTGAGCGATCTTTTTTATAAACGGATTAAGTTCAAGAACCTCATGGGGCAAAAAATAAATTACAGCGAAGTGTTTGAGATGACTAGAATTTTTAATTTCTGAATTTGTAGTTTACAGGTTTAAGTTTGTAGTTTACGCTTCTTATATGATTTATACAAACATTTGATTTACGGGAAAAAACGTGAGGAAGGGTAATGGGTCAATTAGGCGAAAATTAACGTGACGGTATTTTATGGACAGTACCTAGGAATATAGAAGTTTTTTAAGTATTTTCAAAAACGATTCAATCTATTAATACATTAGTGCCATTGTAGTGCCATCCAAGTATAATTAATATTAAATATAGTTCCACTCTAGATATAAACAAATTTATTTAGAATAAGCTAACATTCATAATAGCCGTTAAATTGAAACATTTGTAACTATTGAAAAAAATTCTATTCTATGGCCATTTGAAATTATCGCAGCAGAAGTAAGGTCGAAATCAATCATTCGATCAAATTTAAAATAGAAACATATCAAGATGTACATATCAAATTTATGCAGATAAATCTAATAATAACCGGAAGAGGGAGTTCATATAATGAAAACAAAATCCAATTGTTATCAATCCAATTCGATCGTTATGCAAGTTGCTTGCTTTAAACAGTGATACAGGCATATTAAAAATTAAACCGGTGACGAGAAATAAACAATAGATTTATCGACCACCACATTGCCTTTGAAATATAAATTCAAAAAAAAAATATTATCTTGGTTTCGCCATATAAATTACCAAATTGAGGCCAGCGAAGCAAAACTTGCAAAGACCGAAAAACTTTTCCAATTGGTCTTCGAGTGAGGCGCTGCACAACGAAACCGTGCTCGAAACTTGTAGCTAAAATGCCCAAATTAGCGCTAATCAATTGTTATTTTACCTTTAAAACCAGTTTGCACACTGGAAATTAACAATTTTTTAATCTTCCCGATAGCAATTTCTATAGAAGAGGTTAGGGACGTCACGCAATTATTAAGTTATTTTCGGGATTTTTACTTACCAGGAGACGGAGTGACGATTTTACAATCCCTTGAATCGTTCAGGTCTTTGTTAGCAAACATATTAGCCAAATTATCTTCGAAATCATCCTAAATCAAAGAGAAAAAAACAAAAAACATTAGGGCGTCAACAACAGAAGTTTTTGTACATTTTACCTTAACAATCTTCAAATTGTTCTCCAAAACACTTGAATCAGATTCCAGAAAGTTTGGCCGAGCCATTGCTGCACTTTTTAATAATATTTTCACAATTTAAAAGCAATTACAATGCAAAACTTATTTTGCGTCTTTTCGATTTGTTTTTTTGTACTCCACATGAAGTACAAAAGAATCACTGTCGTCCGTATGAAGTACAAAAAACAAATAAGTAGTGTGGGTTATATGAAAACCAAGCGTTTGCAGTTGGAATACGAATGAAGTTTCGCTTTTCGATTATGAATGACAGTTCCGCGGCGAAAATATCATCGAGTTTTTGGTGTGGACTGTGAATACAATTTTTGTTTGGTTTTTCAAATCAAAGAAAAAAGAAACACATTTTATTTATTAGAAACCATCACTTAAAACCAAAATATCCCAATTTTCGACGAAAAACTTATTATTTTGGAGCGAACTATTTTCTATTTGCAATTCCAACACTGTAAATTATTTATTGTTTAATTTTAATCAACTAGCCAAAAACTGTACTTCACCCTATATTGTTTATTTTTAGGTTGGAAGAATTGAGTTTAGACAGGTAGAAATAAAAATATTCGAAATGGACGAAGAAGTTCATAGTCCGATGGATGAGTTTTGCGGATCTGAGTTTTGGGTAATTTGTTATTTAATTACATTAAAAATCTTTATAAGAAATTGCAAAAAACCCGATTTTGATAAAACTAGAGATAGTGCAGTTTGTCTCTGATGCAACATAGAGCAAAATCATAATATAGAACTTATTTTGTTGACGCAGTTTTGGTGTCCAAAATTGTATTTCACAATGCTTCTGTTATTTCACAAATTAAATTAAAAAAAATTTAAATTGCAGAACACAAACAAAACTTGGTATACCGACGATCCGGATTTAACAACATGTTTCCAGCAAACAGTTTTAACTTGGATTCCTTGTGCCTTTTTATACGTTCTTTGTGCATTAGATATTTTCTACATAAGAAATAGTTTCAATAGGAACATTCCGTTGAATTTACTTAATCTTAGTAAACTATCAATAACAGCAATATTAATTCTTATATCAATAATTGACCTTGGAGCTGCGATAGGGAAGAAGAATGAGTTCGACATCTATCCAGTTGATTACTACACGCCGATAATCAAAATTGCGGCTTTTGTAAGATGACTTTATTTCGCAGTAACGCAATAAATACTATTTGAAATTATTGTAGGCACTTGCTGAGATATTAATGTACTTTAATATAAAGCGGGGACTCCGAACATCAGGACTGCTTTTCCTATTTTGGCTACTGATGGCTATTTTAAATATACCTCGCTGTAGAACCGAAGCTCGATGGAAGCTAAAACGCGACGAGGCCGGAGAGCAGAATTTCTGGCTAGACTACAAATATGTCAGTTTTATGATATTTTTCACTTGCTCAATTATAATGACGATACTAAACTGTTTCGCCGACCAAGCTCCAAAACAGACCAAATATCCGAAAACCGAGGTAAAACCTAAGTCAATTTTATTCAAATGGTCATTAACATAATTTCATTCGTTGCAGAAAGAATGTCCTGAACTGCAATCGAGTTTCCTGTCAAGGATCACGTATCAATGGTTCGATAAGATGGCCTGGACAGGATTTAAGAAACCTCTCGAACAAAAAGATTTATGGGATTTGAACCCAGTCGATAGTTCAGCGGAAGTAATGCCGATATTTGCAAAGCACTGGAATAAAGGTGTTGCTAAGAAGTCTCTAGAGGCAAACTCTGTCCCAGGCCAGAAAGCGACATTCACAAAGAATTCAGCTAGTGTGGATTTTTCAAAACCGAAAGCGGCTAAAAGTAAAGCGCAAGCGTCTATTATGCCACCAATTGTGAAATCATTTGGGGGAATATTTTTGTTTGGGTCCTGTTTAAAGTTATTGCAAGACGTTCTTACGTTCGTCTCGCCACAAATTCTTCGCTTTATCATTCAATTTGTCGAAAGTAGGACTACAGATCCCCAGCCACAATGGAAGGGAATTCTTTATGCGTGCCTTCTATTCGGTGTAGCTGCATTTCAGACATTAGTTTTGGGCCAATATTTCCACCGAATGTTTATTGTTGGTCTCAGAATTCGCACGGCACTCATCAGTGCAATTTATCGGAAAGCACTTGTAATATCGAACAGTGCCAGAAAAGAATCAACTGTTGGTGAAATTGTCAATTTAATGGCTGTTGATGCCCAACGTTTTATGGATCTCACAACTTACTTAAATATGATTTGGTCAGCTCCGTTGCAAATTATTTTGGCATTGTACTTTTTATGGGATATTCTCGGGCCGTCCGTTTTAGCCGGTCTCGCTGTTATGATATTCCTTATCCCCGTCAATGGAGTTATAGCGAATAAAATTAAAATTTTACAAATCAAACAAATGAAGAATAAGGACGATCGTGTAAAGTTGATGAATGAAGTCTTGAATGGAATAAAGGTTTGTAGAATTTTGCAAAAAATCGTCAACTTACAATTAATCTTTTGTGCGTGTGTTTTTTTTTTAGGTTTTGAAATTGTACGCGTGGGAGCCAAGCTTTGAAGGTCAAGTAAACCAGATTCGTGACAAAGAAATTGATGTACTTAAATCAACTGCATACCTGAATGCCGGCACTTCATTCCTTTGGTCCTGTGCACCATTTTTGGTAAAATGAATTTTCTTTTAACTGAAATTTTTTATTGACTTTTTTAAATATTTAATAATCTACATTTTTTGATTTACAGTTTATATATTAAATATAAATCCAATATTTTTAAATTGAACACATAACTGGGAAACATAAAAACTCTTACATAAACAAACTAAATATTTGAAAGGAGCATTTTCAAAAAAATTAGACTTTTCTTAAAGACTGCACCTTTTAGCGTACCAAACGAGAAGAATAAATAAAGATTGATCAGAAAACCTTTGGTCAACGAGAGGCCTTACTGTTTTATGGGCTTAGAAAAATTAAATCAGAGTTCCGCCCCCAGAAAAATATCTGTAAAATTGCAATTTTTAATCGGCAGAGGTTTTAGTTTTTTGGAGGCTCAACTAAATTTGGAAAGGGGGATATTGGTGTTTACACCACTGATTTTTGTGAGACATTTTCACTCAGCCACTTAGTGCCGTTTACAGAAACACAACATTCTAAGTTTAGCCAGAATTATGTAAATTTAATCCCTTAAGTGCAAAAGCCTCTAATGCGGTCCCTAGACGCACAATATTATTGTGCAATATATTGTACAATATTATTGACATGCCCCTAGACGATTCAATATTATTGCACAATAAATCCATTTTGCGTTTGATTCGTGAGCAGTCAACATGTCTCTAAATGACATGAAATAACATGAAACGACACAAATTTCACATATTTCATAAATGAAATAACAGAGCCGGCAACGTACGGTACACTTCGATAACTTTGAGGATAAAAACACGATCTTCTTTTGATTTATTCACCATAGTTACATGTGCTCTCACCGACATTTCATAGGATACTGAGCAAATATTGTACAATATCGCCCTCAGACTATACAATAAATCTTATTGTGCAATAAACATAACAAAAGCTATAATTGCCAATCTGGAAATCATTGGAGACCCGTATGGTGATATTCGTATCAAAATTCGAACAGTTGTACCAAAATTCCACTTTGAAGTCAAACTTTCCAACAAGAATTTTTAAAATTTATTCCAATCGGATTTTGATGTATGGGAGTTTTATGTAGAATCATATCCTAAATAACTTTTGTTCTTGGACTTTTTTGATGAGATGCACCGTTTTTGAGATATTCACAAAAAACTATTTCGTTCGTATGGGGGTACCCCCCCCCCCCCCCCCAAAAAAATTCACAAAAAACTATTTCGTTCGTATGGGGGTACCCCCCCCCCCCCCCCCCATACGAACGAAATAGTTTTTTGTGAATATCTATTAATGCACATACGAAAAAAATAAAATACCTTCCGTTTTTTCATAAATTTGGAAATTTTAAGTACAGTGAAACCTTTGTAAGCCAGATCCTCGACAAGCTCTGCCTACATCTAAAAAAGTTTCATGAATTTATTTTCCATAGTAATTAATCTGGATAACCTGTCCCGGGTGTTTCCGACTTATACAGGTTTCACTGTAAAAATAAGTGAACAAAGAATTCTCTATAATGTTTATTATGCACTTTATAGTCGAAACCTAAAGAAGAACATTTCTTTTAAATATCAGAACTAAATCTTCAATTCAGTTAGGGGAGACTGGGACAGTTTCATACACCGTGTACTTTCAATCATTTTAAATTTCTCAGTAAAGAAAAAAAACCAAAATATAAATAGCTGTTTCTAGACTCTTTTCTCGACAATCTTTTGAAAAGTCTATTTAGCAAAAAAACATAATATGTATAAAAGTGCTCCGTGCATGAAACCGCCCCCTCTCGACTATAATTATCAACATTGCCAATTTTTTTTTTCTTTTAAATTTTATAAATTTCCAATTAAGGTTTCCATTTTAACGTTTACTACTTACGTTTACACTGGAGATGATCATGTTTTAACTCCAGAGAAAGCATTCGTCTGCTTAGCTCTGTTCGATATTATGAAATTGCCATTGGCTATTCTGCCATTATTGATCGTCTATATTATTGAGGTAAATCAACCTACGAAATAATCAGACTTTTTTGATACTTCAAATGGACTCTTATCTTCTAATTAATACACTTATTTCCTCTCTTTCTGTAGGTTTTATCTTTATTTTATACTCAGATATTTTATAACACAACATTTCACCATAAAGATTTTTCAATTAAACAAATTGTTCTCAGGTTTTTATTATGTACAAAAATTGATTGGACACATTTTTTTTTGTTTTTGCTTTTGGAAAAAACAAACGTTTTATAATTTTATAATATTGTTTTTCATTTCAAAAATTCTTCACTTTTATTATATTCTACTATTTTTTCGGAATCTTTTTTTACAATTAAACTATAGGTATCGTTGGTTACTTTTGCAACATATATACTAATTGATGAAAAACACGTTCTTGACGCGGAAATCGCTTTCGTTTCACTTTCACTATTCAACATATTACGTTTTCCATTAGCCATGTTGCCAATGCTGATCTCTAACATGGTACAAGTAAGTTGAATCCAATGAAAATTTCATCTATAATAGAAATTTACTAAATATACTCATATAAATGCTAATATTTTGTTTTTTTTTCGGACTAGAAATTGTAAATAATATTTTTAATAATAATAAATCATATATATTTTTTTAACATAATTTAATAGAGAAATAATAAGACTTAAAGGAACTCATACTAGATTTTTTTTTCTCGTTTTATGTTTTGTTCTATCTTTTTCTGTTTGTTTTGGTTTAAGCACTTTGATCGTTTGCGCTATTACATAATCTATTAAATGTTTCAAGCTTTAATTCATTTTTTATGAGATTTTTATTAAAACAATAAATTTCAATATAGACGCAAGTATCCGTACAGCGTATCAATAAATTTATGAACAGTGAGGAATTGGACCCAGACAATGTGATGCATGATCCATCCGAACGTAAGAATCTAATTCTTCTCGAATACAAACAAAATATCTAAAAAAAAATATCCCCCCTTTTTCCAGCGAGTGCTCTACTAATTGAAAACGGTCACTTTTCATGGGGAGATGAAGAAACCGTACTTAGAGATATCAACGTTAAAGTCAACAAAAACCAATTAGTTGCCGTTGTTGGCACTGTTGGATCGGGTAAAAGTTCCTTAATTTCAGCATTTCTGGGTGAAATGGACAAGATCTCAGGTCGCGTGAATACAAATGGAAAAATTGCTTATGTATCTCAACAAGCGTGGATTCAAAATGCCACACTGCGTGATAATATTTTATTTGGCAAGCCATTTGAGAAAAAACGGTACGATCGTGTAGTTGAAGCTTGTGCCTTAAAACCGGATTTTGAGATGTTGGCTGGAGGTGATTCGACGGAAATCGGAGAGAAAGGAATTAATTTGTCCGGTGGACAAAAACAAAGAGTTTCATTGGCCAGAGCGGTTTATAATGATGCTGAAATTTATCTCTTTGATGATCCACTTAGCGCTGTAGATTCACACGTTGGTAAACATATTTTCGAAGAAGTGATTGGACCGACTGGCATTTTGGCAGGAAGAACTCGCGTTCTGGTTACGCACGGTATTACATTTTTGCCGAATGTTGATCACATTTTTGTGTTGAAAGATGGCGAAGTAAGTGAATCTGGAAATTATCAAGATCTGTTGAACAAAAAGGGTGCATTTGCCGATTTTCTTATTCAACATATTCAGGAAGTTAATCCTGAAGAAGAGGGTAAATTTTTATATATAAGAGGCATTTTGGTATTTAACTTTGCTTGCTTTAGAACTTGATGAAATTAAACAGGTGCTTGAGAATACTCTTCAATCCGGCGAACTATTGGGAAAATTGGAACGTGCTATAAGTAGGCAGAGAAGTGAAAGTAACTCAGATACTGCGTAAGTATGAAATATCTTAGTGTAAGCGCGCACTGCGGTGGTAAGATGATGCTAAAGGGACAATTTAAAGGTAGGTACAATAAAGTCTATTTCTACTAACACAGGGACTACATTGACTTTTATTTCTGGTATACCAGCTTACCATTTTAGTCGCAATCTGTCAAATTTGTTTGGTGGGCAAATTCTGGTAAAACAGTTCAGTAGGCGAAATGTCAGTGAGTAGGAAACAACAAATGATGGTTGCCAAAATATTGGCTTTAAAACGTCTGAAAAATAACTAATCTACCCTTTGCCCTCTCAAATTGAGTCTCTTGTAATATCTAGAATGTGCATTCCATTCAAAATTCCTTTTCTCGTAAAATAATGATAAGCTCCGATATATCTTTTCTCGAAAATTTAGTTTCCGCCATTTTAATTTGGTTATCTGTCAAAATCTGGTATACCAGCACTGTCTTACCAGAAAAACTGGTAAACCAGATTGGTCCACACTGGCTTTTTAGCAAACAGTTTTGCTGGTACACCAGAAACAAAAGTTAATGTAGTTCCTGTGTAACATACTTCCACTGAAGTCTATTTTGATGGGAACTGGTTTTCGCCTGTTTCAAAATCTCCTCAATGTTCCCATTGCAGTGTGCGCCGACACTTAAGTTTACAACTTGAAATCGAATCAAAATATTTTGACTGCAAATTTAGATTTTTTTTCCAACGCGAGTAAATATTCAATAGTATAGAAACTCAAACTCAAAATATATTATATATTTTTTTCAGATCTGTAAACGATTCAATTAATTTAGAATCTGGTGATGGTAAAAATGTCAGAAGGAGATCACTTGCCAGACAGACTTCAGTCAAATCGGACACACTGGAAAAGGGCCGAGAAGAGAAAGAAAAAGATAACAAACTAATAGAGCAAGAAAAAGCGGAAACGGGAAGCGTTAGTTTAAATTTCCTTAACTTTATCAAATTAAATTAAATTTTTCTAATATTCCTTACAATTCAGGTGAAATTTGCCGTATATAAACATTATCTAAAAAGTATCGGTTTCGCACTGTCGATTTCAACCATTTTCCTAAACATGACATTCCAAGGATTTTCAATTGGATCGAATTTATGGCTAAGTAAATGGTCGAATGATAAAAATGCTGGCAACGATACAGGATTACGTGATATGTATTTAGGTGTTTATGGTGCATTTGGCGTTGGTCAAGGTATATAATATGTTTACAATCTCTTACTAACACATATTACACTTCTTATATTCTTTTACATGAAATACACTACAGTATCTATTCGAATACAAATTTTTATACATAATTACATTCAATATACTTTTCTTCTTCCGTTATATTACTATTATTATTATTAACGAAAAATGTGTAGCACTACTCTAATTCAGTACTTTGACTTTTTGTTATGAACAGTTTTTTTAAAATCGTTTTTTGAAAAATGAAACGGAAATTATGTAAATGTTTACCAAGAATTTCACATTCTAAAATCTTTTGCACGAAATTTTTAAATGCAACATGATTATATTTTTGTACAAATTTAATTTACATTATGTGGTCACAGGTTTGCCGCGAAAAATGTAAATAAATTTTTCTATTTGCCCACAACTTACTTTTTTCAAAACGTTGTATGTAACGAACGGTTTTCCATAAATGCAAGATCACTATGTAAAAACTGTCTACGCTTTTTAAAAAGAAAAAAGCGTAAAACACTGGGAAACCCCTTTTACCTACCGATTTTAATTTTTTTTTGTTTAAATATCTTTAACCAAAGATGCAGACCGGTTTTTCGAACCGAAGGGAAAATCACTATACCATTGAAATTTCAGTGAAACAAAACCATCAACAAAACCACTCTGAAGAAAAGTTGGCCGACCCAATCAAAACCAAAAGATTTTATAAAAAGATGACCGAAGCAAATGAAAACCAAGCCATTTTTTTAACGACGCGTGAACTGAACTATAACCAATCCTGTTTTTAAACAAATGCGGCAAACAAAAAGCAAAACAAAATTTTTAGTAGTTCAATTCGTTTCATATTTGAATTTTCAGGATTTAAAATTTTTTATTTTGAAGCCTTGAACTTGTTTTACTTTAATTTAGTACCAAGATAAACATTTTTGTCCCCGATATTTCAAGAAATATAGCTAATATTATCAGGAATGCCAAAACGATTAAATCGGAACCAAAAACCACTGAACCATGCAAATTTTGCACTGATTACGAATCCGTCATCAGATTTTCAGAATTCAAAATGGCGGACGCGAAAATGAAAAATCGCAATAATTTGGGGTATTGTGAGGTTTTTGAGGTCGCTGATCATGAATCAGCCAGGTAGAGAAAATCACTGTGATAAACCATAGAGTATACGCATTTGAGATACAGTTTTTGTATTTTCGGCATGCCCGGTTTTTCAGTGAAAGTTTAAACTCCGTTTAACCGGCGATAAAGTTTAAACTACCGTTTAACACAAAATGGTGTTTTTCAGTGACAGTTTATCTCTAACCAAAAGTTTAAACGGAGTTTAACTTAAACGGCCATGGATGAGGGTTTAAACTGACGTTTTTTTCAAAACTTGTTTGTCTTTTGTAGATCCGCGAAGAAGAAAACTGTAATAAAAATGGAGTGCATCACTTTTTTTGTTCTCCACAATTTCACTATATTTTTTACAAGTTCTAACAATTTTAGAACTTCTTTTGAAATAAAATTGGAGAACCGTCTTGAACCACAATAACACCCCAATAATACAATTGAATCACAATAACACAATTGAAACACAATAACACAATTGAAACACAGTAACAACCGAAATCAGAACCGTTTTTTTATAAAATTTTATAATTAATGCGTAATCAAATACTCGTATTACGAAAATTATCATAACTAGACAAATATATCAATGATTTTATGACAGGAGAAGTTCTCATTTCAATATATTTTACTTGTATAGTAGACTGCAAAATTGACAAAAAAGTTTAAACTTTAGTTTAATAAAACGTTCAATTCCGTTTGTCTGAAAAACACCAGAAGTTTAAACTTTAGTTTAAACTTCATTATGAGTTTAACTAAACTAAAGTTTAAACTTTCACTGAAAAACCGGGCATTACTAATGCCCGGTTCGTCAGTGACAGTTTAAACTCCGTTTAACCGGCGATAAAGTTTAAACTGCCGTTTAGCACGAAATTGTGTTTTTCAGTGACAGTTTATCTCTAACCAAAAGTTTAAACGGAGTTTAACTTAAACGGCCATAGATGAGGGTTTAAACTGCCGTTTTTCAAAACTTATTTGTCATTTGTAGATCCATGAAGAATAAAACACATAAAAATGGACTGCATCACTTTTTTTTTGCTCTCCACAATTTCACTATATTTTTTTACACATTTGAAACACAATTACAACCGAAATAACAACCGAAATCACAACGGAAATAGCATCCGAAATAACAACCGAAATCACAACCAAAATAACAACCGAAATAAGATCCGAAATAACAACCGAAATTAAAATCGTTTTATTTTTTATAGAATTTTATAATTAATGCGTAAACAAATATTACGAAAGTGATAACTAGACAAATACATCAATGATTTTATGACTGAAAAATTTGACATTTCAATATATTTTACTTGTATAGTAGACTGCAAAATTGACAAAAAAGTTTAAACTTTAGTTTAATAAAACGTTCAATTCCGTTTGCCTGAGAAACACCAAAAGTTTAAACTGTCGTTTAAACTTCATTGTGAGTTTAACTAAACTAAAGTTTAAACTTTCACTGAAAAACCGGGCATAAGTGGATAAAATTAAAACGTTCCGATAAGCAAATAAAAATTAAAAGAGAAAAACTTCAATAACATTGTAACCGGATTCGAACGGTTTGATTTCTAACATAAATTTCGGAGAGCTAAAGTTCTATCAAGAACACAAATTTTGTCTGAAGATTAAAATTTTCAAGCATTTTACGATACACGTTTCTTTTTAACTAAAATTTTATTCAATGACCTGCAACAATAATATGGGTAAGTTATTGTAATTTCCCAGCATTATTTCATTAGCAAGTTTAGATTCTCTGCAAAATCTTTATTTGTAAACATTTACATAACTAATGTAGCCGTTATAGATGTTCAAATAAAAATTTCGTTTAAATTGAACTCTAAATATATTAATTGGAATGTCTCATTTTATATTAAGACACACTTTAGTGAGATTTACTGGATGTTTTATAACACTTTCAGGATATTCACATTATATTGTGAAAACTAGTCCATTGTTAGAAATTATTTTTAAGTAGAAAGAAATCCAAGTAGATTCCATTTTAAACATATTTTTTTATACTTGATATTTTTTTTAAAAACATGGTAAATAACAAAAAAAATATATATTTATATTTTCTATACTAACACATTGAACTCTTAGTTATCGCCCATTTCATCGCCTCTTTAACATTGGCTTTGGGATGTTTATATGCCGCTAAAGAAATGCATAGTTCACTTCTGAAATATGTAATGCGATGGCCATTGGAACTTTTCGATACAACGCCTCTTGGTAGAATTATCAATCGTTTCGCAAAAGATGTGGATGTCGTTGACAATACTCTCCCAGCTGTAATGCGAGCATGGCTAGTACAAGCTTTAGCGGTAAAGAATATAAACAAAAAAAATCAAATTATCATAATTTTTATATTAAAAATAGACTATTGACTTTTATCTTGTCTCGAGGCACTATTACTTGATCTACTTTTTAAAACTTTATAATAAAACTATCATTCTGAAATTTATTATAATACTTCAATGGTGTAAAAAGCCTTTTAAAATTGGCTTAGAATTTGGGAACTTATCTTTAAATCTTACAAGTAAAATATGGGAAACTCGACTTCATTTTATTTTTAACCCAAAATCAATAATAATTTTATTATTTTTCTTTATTATGATGAAAGTTTTATTTTTATTATAACTGCAGCGACATTTGTTTATTTGACAACGTTATGTCTTTATATTGGGGCTTTTAATGCTGCCAAAAATTTGCACTTCGGTTTACTGAAGAACGTGCTCAAAGCTCCAATGACAACGTTTTTCGATGTGACACCGTTGGGACGTATTTTGAATCGTTTCAGCAAAGATGTAGATGCTGTTGATAATGAATTACCAGCCACATTACATGCATTGACGTCCTGTTTGTTTGGGGTATTTTTGTCGTTATATTTTTTTATCATTTAAATTTGCAAACAATTTTTCCCTATATTCTTTACACCTGCATGTCCTGCTTTAAAAAAATGTGTTCTTCTTTCCTGTTGTATAGAAAAAACTTTCGTATTTGATTGTTTAACAAATATTTTGAAGAAATATCCTGAATTTTCTTCTTTTTCAAACACAATATGGTTTATTTTAAGTCTGCTGAATATTAGTATGCTAAGTTCTTTAACAAACAAATTGAACATAACAAAATGACTAAATTTGTGTTAAACTTTTTACTAATCTTGGATATAATTTAATTGAATTTGCAATTAAATATTGCGCTAAGGTGAAAACAAAATCAACTTCAATGGCTTTTTTTCATGGTAAGTGTACAGATTTAAAAATATCCCCAATAACACATTAAAAAAAAACTTTATAAACTAATGTGTGCCTTTTTGGCATATAAAATGTTCCCAAGGTTTTTTTTTTCTTCACTCTCATCTATCGGGTCTTTCAACAAGGACAGTATTTAAATAAAACACGGAATAATTGAGAT
This sequence comes from Chrysopilus asiliformis, assembly GCA_964034945.1. Taxonomy (NCBI): domain Eukaryota; kingdom Metazoa; phylum Arthropoda; class Insecta; order Diptera; family Rhagionidae; genus Chrysopilus; species Chrysopilus asiliformis. Next base: position 9,436,667 of record OZ035960.1, read on the forward strand.
ATCGGGCTGAAATTTATTCCAGGTGTAGTGGACATGTTACATTTAAGGATGAAAATCGATGTCGTTCTTATGGCCATCGGGAGCACGTTTGCACTTTGGAGCCAATTTTCCACACATATCGGCCGGAACGTTGGCAATTTCGCGTTCGATATTGTTCCTGTGCTCCTCTAACGTTGTTGGCTTGTTGGCTTAAACCAACGACTTAACATAACCCCATAAAAAGAAATCCAACGGCGTTAAATCTCATGAGGGAGGTGGCCATTCGACCGGACCATCATTTCATTTCATCATTTTCATTATCATTTCATCGGACTCAGAATTTCGGTAGTAAGTTTTAATAATTTCCAAGCGTTGCTCGTTCGTGAACTTCACCATGATAAAAATGTAAACCTTGACTGACGTTTTAGCATTGCCAGATTATAAAAAAAGTTTTAGGGTGCGTTTTTATTAAAATACAAAATTGTTATGTCCTTGTTGAAAGCCCCTTTATTTCTAATGCGTTCCAACTTCATGTGCAAACTACTTCTAATATAGCCGAATTCTCCTAAACAACAAAATAGAGTTTTCCAACCAGGGGTATGTTGCCTGGGTTGGAATCATGTATCTCAACGCGTCTCTGTCTTTCGACTACGACGCAACTTTTGACTACGACGCAACTTTTGACTCTTGACTTTGCCATATCAGCAGCTTCAAATTTCCTGGAGTGACAGTCAGAATCACCTTTCGATTCATAGTGACGATTCCGCGAAATTTCAAGCTGCAGATATGGCGAAGTCAAGAGTTAAAAGCTGCGTCGAAGTCGAAAGACAGAGACGCGTCGAGATACAAGATTCCAGCCCTGGTTCCAACGGGTGCGCAAAACAAAATGGCGGCAATCAAATTTTAAAAAACTTGCTGAATATGGCAAGTAATAAATACCAATATTTTTATTAATAAACTAGTCTATCTGTAATGTACGTTGCGAATATCTGGTTGGGTTTTTGCTAAAGAAATATTTTACGTTCTTTTGCAGCCAATTTTCAAGAAGTTAACGGCAAGCTAAAAATACAGAATGGCAACAAATTGAGGTGTCGCCTGAGACGCATTTTTGCTTCCTTTTAGCGATTTTATTGTTACTTTTGGCAAATATTTTCATTATTATATTAGAACTTCTCAGCTTACAGGTCATAAAAATATGACAACATGTTATATTTTTTTTGTCGATGTTTCCACATCCGAAAAATTCTCGTAAGAGATCAAGCTAAATGGGTGACAGATCGCGATTTATTCCGCGGTTTCGTTGTTAAAAAAAACGACGAATTACCGGGACGAAATTTATTGCAGGATCTAGATCTTGGTCCAACTAAGAAAAAATGTTCTACGGTGACCTTGTCAGGTGGTGCTAAATGGGTATTTCGTCCCGTCAACTATTCGTTGTTGTTTTTTGTTCCACGGCTCCCGGGCTAGTTGGAATGCTCCAACGAAAAATGTTTGGAAACATTATCCTAAAATTTACTGTTATCAAAAGGTAAACAAGTGTTTTTAATATAAACATTGCCTAATTTCGATAAATGACGTGGAAAACATTCGAATACTGCATTTTACTACATCGAATACTGCATTCATTTAGCGTTACCTCTTTTGATCCTCTGTTCGGGAAATCGAACGATAACTTTGAGCCTTACTGTTATCACATAGGAGTTAAAGTTGGAATACAAAGGTTGGTTCAAAATGAATTAACCAAATTATACGTTGATTAATTTTGATCTATACCTGCTTCTTGAATAAAAATATCAATGTTATAAAAATCATCAAAAAGAAAACTAATCGTTTATTAATGCAATCCAATTTCAACAATATTGAAATCAATACCTTACAAATTTGAATTTTCAAATGAATTAAAAATCATTAACTAAACTCATCAATCGGTAACTCTACAACAGTTTTAATTTGCCATAAATAAAGCATTTTTTTCCTTCCACAACTCAAACAAAAATTTACTAACTTCATCCAACTAAAATTCAACATAAATTGCATTTACACAGACTATACTTCATTGACAAAAATGTTATTATTAACATAACTTGTAAATTACCATAAAATTCACATTTTTGTTAGTAATTGGAACGCTTTTGGCCAACATTGTTTTGATGCTGGGAGCATTAAAGGCATCTTGTAAATTACATGCAATTTTACTACATCGAATACTGCATTCACCAATTGAATTTTTTGATACAACTCCAATGGGACGAATAGTTGAACGTTTCGCGAATGGAATTAATACATTAGATAATATTTTACCATTCAATATAAAAGGAATTCTGATTAACGCTATTAAGGTACGCCACAATAATCTACCCCGATTGTTTATTTCATTTCTAACAAAATAAATCCATATAATTTTTGTCACATAATATTACTAATTTTTGATTGTCCTTTAAATTCGATAAGCACGTTATTTCGATGCGATACGATTTTTTGTGTGATTTTTACGCTTTTACAATTAAATATTACTGCCACGATTTTTTTATTCAATACTTTGAAGAAGACTGCAAGTTTTGTATTTTTTTTTTTACAGAGTAATTATATGTTTTAAGAGTTAAATCTGAGCTAAATTTCTTTACATTTCTTCAAATTCAATGTCTGTTGCAAGGATTTAATATGTATAGACAATCAGAACGGTTTTGTTTGAAAGTCAGTAAACCATTAAAACAATACTGGAGATATCTGATCTTTAAAAAAAACTTACATAAATTAATCTCATTCTAATTTTCTGCATACATAAAATCAGTGAAACGGATACTTTTTCTAATTTTTCTAGTTTAACTTTATTTATATTCTATGCTCTTTTTTCGGTTTTCCTTATTCTGAAAGGTTTGGTTTTCTGAATTTTGAATTTGTCGTTAATTAGTTTTAGTTCATAATTAAGATATTATTTCTTTTTTTTTTTAAAGAAATTTTGCATTATGTGTCCGAGTTTTATACTTGAATCTTAACTTACATCGAATCTGAAAATGTGTGTATACTTCATAAAATAATAATGTGTACATAATTTAATGGATACATAATTTCCAATTCTGGCCGACGATTTTGTAAATAGTGTAATAAAATTTTGTCTTTCAAGATTTTATATACAGTTTTCCATCATTTATGAAATGAACAAAAATTTTATTTTGATTTCAGTGTTTTTTCTTCACACCTATACTTCATTATATTGAAAAATGTCACTACAATTTAACTAACATTTTAAAACATAACAAAAATAATTTCCAACAAATTATTATTTTTTCTCTTTACATAACAAATGAAATTCCTCACGTGTTTTCTTCTTCTATCACTTTATTTTACAGCTTTGGGTTCATTTGGTGCTGATTTAATCCCTTATATCGGTGGTTTACATGCTGCACATGTATTACATGCAGTAATGTTATCCGCAGTCTTGCGATCACCACTATCATTTTTTGATACGACACCAACCGGTCGTACTTTATCTCGCTTCTCCAAAGATATTGAAGTTGTTGATTCAGTTCTACCGGCAGGATTTAGTGCTGTCATTTATATAGCCTTTGAGGTAAAACCTCTTATATTCTATTTTTTTTTTTCATTTATATTTAATTAAATTATGTATAAATTCGATATACTAATTGCTTTATCTACTCTAACATGGTAATGGTGTTGCACTTGTTCGTTTTTTATAAAAGTTTACATTTTTTCTAAACTGTTTTGCACCCAAAAAGTTTACTTTTCATTCATATTGAAAGACCATGTCGCCTGAGCGTCGAAAAAATACCATTTATTAGGGTTTTTTGTACTCAAAACTTATTTACATCTTTGAACAGAATCTGATTTTTTTAACAACTCAAAATGATGTTCAAGATTTATGCTACATTTACACGAATGACAAATTTGTCATTTTTTTCTTGTCATTATGTTAATTCCCGTGTAAATGGAATAATTTTTGTAATTTTTTCTGTCAGAAAATGTCAATCTCTCATAAAAGAATGAACTTGTCCATTCTTTTATGCCAGATTGTCATTCGTACAAACGCAATATTAGTTATGACAAAAGTTGAATACTAAAGTTGTCATAACTAATATTGCGTTTGCACGAATGACAATCTGGCATAAAAGAATGGACAAGTTCATTCTTTTATGAGAGATTGACATTTTCTGACAGAAAAAATTACAAAAATTATGCCATTTACACGGGAATTAACATAATGACAAGAAAAAAATGACAAATTTGTCATTCGTGTAAATGTAGCATTATATTATTTTTCAGAGACCTCTAAGCATATTCTAAACAGATCACGTATCAATATTAATTGGAAAGCAAGTAAGGCAAATCATAGCTTTTTCTTATACCCTAAGTTCCTCAAGCAATATTTATATCAACCGTGATGTTAGCCACATGTATGGTAAAACATATACCTGTAGCACAAACCAGGTGACAACCCTAGATGTCGACCGCTAACGTCACAGCTGACATAAATGCTGTTGGGATCATGTTATTTTTGTAGCAGTTCCGTAAGAAGTGAGGAAAAGACATTTTAAAATTTTCACCGGGAGCTTTTGGACCGTAACCAAATGCACAATGTTTTTGGCACTTCGGCTTACACGACGATTGTATTATGTTGGAACGTCGAAAAAAATTATTGTAGCTTTCAATTTTAAGGTATATTTAACCTTAAGATTTTCGCCTACGGCGTATTTTGTTAAAACATTTCGTAAAAACGCTAATATCAAAATTTTACAAAAAAGAAAATCTTTGAATGATGACTAAAATTTAAAGTCAGCACGGGGCTCAGTTATGGCTAATTACGGCCCTATTAAAGGACAACATACTAACCCCCGTCGCACACTTCAGCTAAGCGAGCTCAACTACGTGAGCTAAGTTTCTCGCTGAAAGTAAAATCCTTCGCTGGCATCGCTGACACTCACATATAACACATGGATCAATAAGTCCCGAGACTAACAATGAAAACAACATTTTTTTTGCAAAATTTTTTTTTATTCATCAATATAATCACCTTTTAGGGTGATACAATCGTTCCAACGCTTTTCCAATTTTTCAATACCATGTTTATAAAAAAAATTATCTTTCGCTTCAAAATAAGCTTCAGTTTCAGCGATGACCTCCTCATTTGAGCCAAATCTTTTTCCCTGGAGCATTTTTTTAAGATCAGCAAAGAGCCAGTAGTCACTGGGGGCTAAATCTGGCGAGTATGGGGGGTGGGGAAGCAGATGAAAGCCTAATTCGTTCAATTTTGCCATTGTTTTCATCGACTTGTGGCAGGGTGCATCGTCTTGGTGAAAAAGGATTTTTTTTCTCTGCATGTGCAGTCGTTTTTTTGCGATTTCCTCCTTCAAACGCACCAGCAAGTCAATATAATAATCACTGTTGATCGATTTACCTTTTTCGAGGTAGTCAATGAAAATCACGCCATGCGTATCCCAAAAAACTGACGCCATGACTTTGTCAGCTGACTGCTGCGTTTTCGGACGCTTCGGACGGCTTTCGCCAGCTGTGCGCCACTCAGATGACTGCCGCTTCGACTCTGGAGTGTAGTGATGTATCCATGTTTCGTCCATGGACACGTAACGACGCAAGAAATCTTTTTTATTGCGAGTAAATAGCGATAAACAGCTTTCTGAATCATCGACTCGTTGCTGTTTTTGTTCCATCGAAAGCAATCGCGGCACCCACTTGGAAAAAACCTTTTTCATGCTCAATTTTTCATGAAGGATAGTAAATGCACTTCCATATGATATCTGTGTTATCTCAGCAATCTCACGGAGCTTCACTTTACGATCTTTCATTATAATTTTTGTCACTTCACTCACATTTTCCGGTGTAACGGCTTCCACAGGTCTACCCGAGCGTTCCGCGTCATTTGTGTCGGTACGACCACGTTTAAACTCGGCAAACCACCGACAAATCGTTGCTTTTGATGGACAAGAGTCCGGGTAACATTTTTCAATCCATTGTTTCGCTTGCACGGTGTTTTTACCCATTAAAAAACAATGTTTTATCAGAACACGAAACTCGGTTTTTTCCATTTTTTAAACAAACTACAAAACGACTTTACTCCAACCTCGATAACTCAGCTGTTTCTGGTCCGATCGACTTAAAATTTTGACACGTTTCAAGCAAAGGTTAGTACTCTAGAAAGACGTGGTTACTGGTTTACTACGAGCGTCATCTCTGGGTTAGTCTCGGGACTTATTGATCCATGTGTTACATACTTTCAGCGTTATACAGTGTAGAATCGGTGTTTGCAAAAGTGTAGTATTTTGTGGACATAAAAGTGTAAGGAAAACGTGAAAATTGAATTCTTTTGCGGAATATTTTCAATCGCGTTAAATAATTTATATCTAAAAATGGCTGCAGATAAAGTGGAAAAATGCATATATTTACCGAAAATATCGCCGCGTAGCTTAGCTCAAGTGTGCAATGAGGTGAGCTAACCCAGGTAGGCTATGTAACTATAGCTAGCCTCGCTCACATAGCTTAGTTGAAGTGTGCGACGGGGGTTAATGCGCCCTTTTTACGCCTACTGTTCGAAATATAAAAATTATTCAAAAAAATGTTTTAATTTTTTGGCCAATTCACAAAGCGTCACTAATTTTTTTTCCTTACTTGCTTTCAGTTTAAAAAATATTCAAATTAAAATCAAGATATATTAATAATATTATTTTTAGATCATTAGAGATTTACTTCTCGCCACTATTTCCGAATCTTTTTGCTTCTAATTCTATGCTATTTTCATGAAATAGTAAATGTTAGAGTTTTTGCATCGAGTATCTTAAAGCATGTATCCTTTTTCAAAAACTTGACATTCTCGTATAGTTCGTTTTGATCTCAATATTTCTTCAATTATGGTTTTGGAATCTGTTCTAAGATCGCTTTTTACTACCTATTGGTTTGTGATATATTTTTCAGTATTTTCTAAAAAAAAATTCTAAAAATTTCTTGCCTTTCACTTTACATAAAATCGTCGATCATCAACTAGATCGAGAGCTAACACATGGATCAATAAGTCCCGAGACTAACAATGAAAACAACATTTTTTTTGCAAAATTTTTTTTTATTCATCAATATAATCACCTTTTAGGGTGATACAATCGTCACGCCATGCGTATCCCAAAAAACTGACGCCATGACTTTGCCAGCTGACTGCTGCGTTTTCGGACGCTTCGGACGGCTTTCGCCAGCTGTGCGCCACTCAGATGACTGCCGCTTCGACTCTGGAGTGTAGTGATGTATCCATGTTTCGTCCATGGACACGTAACGACGCAAGAAATCTTTTTTATTGCGAGTAAATAGCGGTAAACAGCTTTCTGAATCATCGACTCGTTGCTGTTTTTGTTCCATCGAAAGCAATCGCGGCACCCACTTGGAAAAAACCTTTTTCATGCTCAATTTTTCATGAAGGATAGTAAATGCACTTCCATATGATATCTGTGTTATCTCAGCAATCTCACGGAGCTTCACTTTACGATCTTTCATTATAATTTTTGTCACTTCACTCACATTTTCCGGTGTAACGGCTTCCACAGGTCTACCCGAGCGTTCCGCGTCATTTGTGTCGGTACGACCACGTTTAAACTCGGCAAACCACCGACAAATCGTTGCTTTTGATGGACAAGAGTCCGGGTAACATTTTTCAATCCATTGTTTCGCTTGCACGGTGTTTTTATCCATTAAAAAACAATGTTTTATCAGAACACGAAACTCGGTTTTTTCCATTTTTTAAACAAACTACAAAACGACTTTACTCCAACCTCGATAACTCAGCTGTTTCTGGTCCGATCGACTTAAAATTTTGACACGTTTCAAGCAAAGGTTAGTACTCTAGAAAGACGTGGTTACTGGTTTACTACGAGCGTCATCTCTGGGTTAGTCTCGGGACTTATTGATCCATGTGTTAGCATTGCTACCGAATTGATGTTGGCTATATTACTTTGAAATCAGTTTTTTTTTGTTTCGAACGTTAAAAATGAAAGTTAAGACAACATTTAATTTTTTTTAAACTAGTATATCACAAAAAATATATTTTTGTTCAAAATAACTTTTATTACTCTTGTAAAATACATGAAAAAGTAAGTCAAGTAATAGTTGAGCCGTTTTTATTACGTAATCATTGCTTGAAAAAATATTTAGATTTTTCTTTCGTATAACCAAACTTGTTTCCAGGTTTTGGCGACATTGGTTGTTATTAGTATATCAACGCCAATATTTATAGCGGTCATTATACCCATTGCAATATTGTATTATTTTGCACAAAGATATTACGTAGCAACATCTCGTCAACTGATGCGTTTGGAGTCGATTTCAAGATCGCCGATTTATTCACATTTCGGCGAAACAGTCTCAGGAGCCCAAACAATTCGTGCCTATAAGGTCGAGTCGAGGTAATAATCTTTTTCGAAACCAATTAAGCTTTTACTAGAACTTTAATGTTGTCATATTAAAACCGCTTGGTAATTTAAAAAAAATTTCAGATTTATCCTCGAATCAGATGCAAAAGTTGATCAGAATCAAGTTTGTAAATATCCAAACTTAATTGCAAATCGTTGGCTAGCTACCCGATTGGAAATGGTTGGAAATCTAATTATTCTGTGTGCTTCATTATTCGCCGTTCTCGGTGGCCAAACTAATGCTGGTTTGGTCGGGCTATCGGTCTCGTATTCCCTGCAAATAACCCAAACACTTAATTGGCTAGTGCGAATGACATCGGATATTGAGACCAATATTGTCGCTGTCGAACGTATCAAAGAATACAGCGAGACAAAACAGGAGGCTCCATGGGAACTGAAGAACTCGAATCTATCCACCGAATGGCCAAATAGTGGAACCGTCCAATTCAAAGACTTCGAAGTGCGATACCGAGAAGGTTTAGATCTTGTTCTGCGAGGAATCACATTTAACGTACAGGGTGGAGAAAAAGTGGGAATCGTTGGACGAACTGGAGCTGGAAAGTCTAGTTTAACATTAGCTCTGTTTCGGTATGTATTGGGATAATTTTTTTTAAAAGCCTTATTTTAATTCAATTTCCTTCCATTTATAGAATTATTGAATCATCCGGTGGTAAAATTTTAATTGATGGAGTTGATATTTCAACACTTGGCCTACATTCGTTGCGATCCCGTCTGACAATCATACCTCAAGATCCAGTTCTATTCTCTGGTTCGTTGAGAATTAATCTAGATCCATTTAACAAGAATTCGGATGAGGAACTTTGGCGTGCCTTGGAATTAGCCCACTTAAAAGCCTTCGTGAAAGGATTAACAGCAGGTTTAAATCATGAAATATCCGAAGGTGGTGAGAATTTATCTGTTGGTCAAAGACAATTGGTTTGTTTGGCACGTGCACTGCTTCGGAAAACTAAAGTTCTCATTCTTGATGAAGCTACTGCTGCCGTTGATTTAGAAACCGATGATCTTATTCAAGTAATATAAAGATTTCTATGAAAATTAGATTGATTTGACTTCTGATGTTTTTTTTTACAGAAAACCATTCGTACTGAATTCAAAGAATGCACCGTTTTGACTATTGCCCATCGACTGAATACTATTTTAGATTCAGATAAAGTTATAGTTCTTGATAAGGGTCAGGTGGTTGAGTTTGCGTCACCAACTGAGCTGCTGCAAGATAAGAAGTCAAACTTCTACAGCATGGCCAAAGATGCTGGACTAGCGTAATTATCAACTACCTTTGCCATTTTTCACGTGCAAGAAATCAATTAGATTTTTGTTTGTTTGTTTTATTTTAATTCAAGTTTGAGTTTTTTTTCACAGTATAATTTTTTTTTTCAAAATGATTTTGTGTTCAAAAATGATAGAATAATGCCTTATTTTAGAATTTAGATTACTCAGCTTATTACTAACAAAACTAATATGGTTCTATCTATTCATTAGAATTGGACAAACATTTCGTTTAAAGTTCATTAAAATGTAACAATTAGGTAATTCGTTTTCTAACATCATAAATAATATTTAACTCCATCCATTAAGCAAAAAATTGTTAAAATTTTTAACTAATTTACTTGATTTGTGGCTGCTACAATAACAAATTTAGGTTAACAATTTATCTTGCCTTAAAAAATTGCTAACAGAAAATGCTTGGAATGAAACGATTGTTTTTTTTTTGCTCTAATAACATGAAATGCGATATCTATATATATATATACAGACTTATTTACAAAAATTTAATTTAGGCGAGCTCCTACCTCTACAAATTCAAATAATGGTTTTATTGGCCGAAGATAACATTGGAAATTATTTCTTGTTCATTTCCACTAAAAATGGTGTCAGTTCTTTTCCCATTGATCTTGTATTACTTAAATTTGTTATAATATTTACTTAATATTAGTACTTATTGCGTTACTTAAAAAAATTAGTCTAGAATAATTTTTAGTTAAGCGAACAAATTTGTACAACTTTTTTCTATGCTGTACGTTTAAAGATTTTTTAGATATATTTTTTAATTTCAAGTATTTTAAGCTAAAATTGTATTTCGTTAAGTTCCAAATATATGAGTTATTTTATTCGATTTCTTGTGTTTTTTTTTATTTTGAAACAACAGTTGACAATTTTTGAAAATTAGAACATATTCCAAGTTTTCTTTATGCGTTTAAAAAATAATTAAACGATTTTTATATAATTCATGAAATTTTCTGTCAAATTTTCCAACATTATCACATAAATTATTGCTCAAACTTATTGTTGCGATTTCCTCCTTTTTCAATTTTGAATTTGCCGCTACCTCAATCAGCGAAAATTCAACAAAACATCGCAAATGTTAAATTTCCATTTTGAAAACATTTGTGAGTTTTGTAATATTTGTAGGTTAAAACCGGTTAAAACAATATTGCTTTTATATCAGCTGTTTGGAATGAGTTAAACAGTATTTTTTTGCCTAGAATCAATTTTGAATTTTTTAAAAATGTAATAAATTAACCAATAATAAATGTAAGAATAATTCTTAAAAAAATGTCATTGGAAAATCTCAGCAATGTCAGCTAATTATTACTGCGATTATTGTGAAAAGCGGATGAAAAACGATGTAAATGTCCGAAAGAAACACAACGATGGACTGCTCCACAAGATAACAAAGGCGAATTATATCGAAAAGTTTCGAGGTAAGATAATAAAATAGCCCAAAAACACTAATAAAAACAGTTTTCTTAGATCCCAAAGAAATTTTGGAAGAACAACTGAAAAAGACTCCCTGCTCCAGATTTCTTAATGGAAGGGAATGTAAATTTGGATTGTTTTGCCACTTTAGCCATTACACAGCCCAACAAATCGATCAACTTCGATTAATTGGTAAAATTTATATAAAAAACATTTTAGAATTCGCTGATATACTATTTTATTCCAGTATCTAAAAGAGATGAAAAAGCTGGTGGAGAACTCTCGAAAAAGAAGGGAAATGCCAAGAAAGAATATGGTTGTGACAATCCGTGGCAATATCCAGATAAGAAATTATCAGGACTAAATCTTCCACCATCGCTTGTGAAAATTAATTTAAATTCAGTATCGACCACAGCTACAAAATTTGGGGAATGGGGCTAGCGAATGGGTTGATTGAAAATTTAAATACATTATGGAAACTGCAATGAAGAATTCTAATTTAAAACAAACACATCTGTACACGAATAAAACTACATGATTCCGAGAAACTCATTTTATTTACATATTTCACAGTTGTTAAATAAATAAAGCTGGTAAAAATAGTGACTGCCAAATTTGTATAAACCATAATAGAAATTCAATTTGTCAAGTAACAAATTTTTTTTATGACCTATAAGCCGAGGGTTTAATAGAAATTAAAATGAATAAAGTAAATTACTAAGAATTCAAATAATGAAAAACGTTTAACTAAAATTGTTCAAGTTACGGGAATACAGATATTGCAAATGCTCAAATATTTTTTTGGTGGTGATATGATAATCATACAATATCAATAATATTAATTTTTCTCCAAATTTAGGTTTATTCATACACTACTGTTTATTTCCTGTCTATTCTACATTTTGCTAGATATTTGAATTGAGTGCACCTAAATGTGACTATCATATAGATATCGTTTCACCATTCACGACAAATATTGTTGAACATTTTTTAATATAATCCATCGTATGAAGCAACGCTGTTAAAATTCGTGATTCCCTGAAGTGGTCCAGGGCAAACTCGTGACTGTTTGTATCGGAATAATCGTATATTCTAGGATCAGCCAATTCAGTTAGCAGTAAATAAATAAGAAGAGCTAAAAAAAAATAAACAATTCTGTTCAAAAAAAAAATCCTGTTTTTAAATGGACATTTGCACTTACTAGACTTTTGTTCCACCGCGAAATATAAAGCCGTCCTACCACATTTCATGTCAACCTGATTTAATATTTTCATTTTCTCATCATTCATTGCTACTGGTTTCATATCTGGCAAATTTTTGATGATAGTTTCATAAATGTCTACCAAACGAGTTTTACTTAGAATTCCTTCGGCTATATTGTTTATTTTATAGTAGCGATTTATGTGTTCTATCAACTGTTTGCATACGTAAAATTTGTTTTCCCGGACAGCTAAGTGAAGCGGTGAAAATCCATTATCATTTAACTCGCATAAAATATCAATATCGACTTTCTCTAATAGATATTTAAGTATTTGAATTTTTGTTGAATACATAACAGATAAATGTATAACGGTGTTTCCATTCTGATCGATTTCATCCAAGTCGACATTACTTTCGAGCAGAACTTCTATAATTTTCATGATACTTTCCGTTTTTAACGCTAATTGAATTGGTGACTAAAAAAGAGTTGATATTATGAAAATCATGAGAGAAACCACTCATTAAACTTTTTACCTGGCCACATTTTGTTGGGATATTTATGTCCACTTTCAAAAACTTGAAGACATAGATCTGGCGCTGAAGCTTTTTAACATCGTTACCAATTATCGCCTGATGGATTGGTCTAAAAACAATAAGCGATAATATCAATTTTCATGAGGATTTCACACTACAGAACTCAGGGTTGCCAACTTGGGGGTTTTGCTCCTAAATTTATGGGAAAATGCATGAAATCGGGTCTTATTAGGGTGGGGGGTAAATTTCGTAAAGGGTTTTTTAGCGTAAAAAAATTAACATTGAATTGAACTATTCCAAATTCAAATATATTGTACCGCGTATTCAACATTTAAAATAAATTTTATCTAAGCTCATGTTGCATGATTTTTCTTAGTTCAGGAGATTATCCATTTTATAAATCGTTTAAATTTACAGTTAATTTACACGGTGTGTTTTTACATTGTCGGTATTTCGATAGCCACTTTTACTATTCAGAATGTTATTTTAGCTGTACAAAAGTCACCGATATCATTACTTCGCTGACATAATAACGGACCTACCTTGTCTCAATTTGTGACAATTTACTCAAAAACTTTATAGCGTATCAAATTACAGTAAATGGTTTTAGTATGTTTTAAATTTCTCATAATAAAAGCAGCGACTGAATTGACCATCCAATAACATAATCCATGACTATCTTCAGTGATTCTACATTTCTTATTAAATAGTAGGGTTATTCACCTGACCTCGTAAAACCGTTGCAAACCAAGTTTTTCGTTAGGTTTGCGAAGTGAAATGAACACCTCTAGTATTTTAGGAGTTTTTAGGGGTATTTTAATCTGCTTTTCGGGGAAAAAACCCCTTGTTATGGTTGGCAACCCAAACAGAACTTACAGAAGTCCATCGGGATCGAAAACAGCACAAGACTCGTACTCTTTTTTGAACTGCTTTACAACATCACGCGTTTCCGTGAACTCACTTTGGCAGTAACTCACCATAGTAGCTACATCGCAGCCTGTGGACATTTCGGAAATAGTTGGGGAGGAGGTGCGGTACTCCTTTACACTCATGTTGTTGTTGAAGCGTACTCGCTTCTAAAATTTATATGAAAGTTAATAAAAAATAAGCGGAAACCCAAACTTTCTTACATTATTATACTCGTGTGATGTCCGTAAATTCGGCTGAAGCTGACCAATCGTTGAGGCTTTCTCAACTCGTGGTATCTTCAAGGTCCTTTTCCTCCTGTGTTTTACTTCGCGATCCTGAAAAACATTTGCATGGACAACGAATTTCTCGCCAACTTTAAACGCTTCCCGTTCGCCATTCACTTCTAGTTTCCTCTTAGTTGGACTATCATTTTCGGGAAATTCTTCTTTTTTAACCAGCTCTGCGATACTTTGCTGCTGCTGATATATTTCTGTCTGCGTGCTGGCATCCCGACAACTCTTTTGGCAGCATTTACAATCGCACTTATCATTCAATATCCCGTTTATCGCTCGCATTACACGTTTTTGAACTTCGTCGTCTTTGATCTTGAACAAAGCTTGAAATAATTCCTTGTACTCCGAAAGTTGACGCCTCCTTTCGATAGTCTTAGCAGACATTTTTGCCGAGCACTGCTTGTACAATTTACTAAAAAAATAGCAAACAAACTTGCGGGTTGTTCCCCTAAAACACTTCAATGCGTAAATAAAAAGTATTCTGTCAAACGGGGGTTTTGAAGACCGATGTTGCCGTTTCATTGAAAACACTAAAGTGGATTAGCCACACACTTCAGAAGAATGAAAAATGCTGTTAGGAACTGATATTTTTCAAGTTGTGGACAGCGATGCCAGATGTGACGATTTATCGGCATTTTAACCATATTTTAACGTTTTGAATGCCATTAAAAAACTTCAAATCAAATTTAATCAGTCGTGAAAATGATTATAACTAATGATTGAAAAACTAATGGTTAATGTTTTTAATCATGATTATGATTACTGTGATTAATCATGACTAATTTTGATATGACCAATCAACTAAAAAAATATCAATCAATTAAAAAATTAGTTGTTTACGCCCAACACTGGTCTCTAGATTCCATTTAGAATCTAATGTATGGAAAAGTTTTTTAAAGTTATATTCTTGATACTTTTGAGCACGAAAAACTTTTTTAAGGGTGGTAAGGGTTTTAGGTCCAGCGTTGTCCAAGTGGGAAAGTACTTGGCCCGTACCCCAGACTGTCGCACGCTGTGATTCAAGTCCACTCAACTTGCTTTACGAAATGAGTAGCGATAGTTGCACCCTCCGTTCGTAATATAAAGCCGAATGGCAAAAATAGGACCGAAATCGGTCCTCAAAAACTAGAACGAATTCAGCCAAACTAGTTCCAGATTCGGATTCACCGGTGCCAAATTACCCTAAAATGATTCAAATACCCACTGCAATAACAAAATAAACGTCAAATTATTCTAAATAGATTTTAAAATCTTTAGCAGCAAAATGTGCAGTTATTCACCCCGATTGCGAGTGTCGTGTCGTTTTTGACAAGTCGTTTTACGTGTTATTGTTGGTAGAAAAACACTAACACGTGAAACGACTCTTGTCGAAAACGACACGACACTCGCAATCGGGGTAATTATTTTATCATTTCTAAAGGATTTCTTTTTATTCCAGGGTTATTCAATTTTAGTCGAGAGTTTTCAAAATTTTCAATTTTATCTTTTATATTAAATGTATTTCTAGTCTTTAGCTCCATTCGTTCAATAGTTATGATCAGGGGCAGATGGAAAGGTGTAAATTGTCGATAGCACAGAATTTGTGCCTTACTTATTTTAAGTCCGCTAAACATGATTGCAGAAAGAAAAAAGTCATAATACACAATATTTCCATTTAATCACTTATCCTAAATCAAGATCTATTCCTCTGTCTTTTCCGGGGGCGGCCCGGATGGTTGTAACATCTTTTCCATGATGTTAAACCGAATCCTTGCCTTAGATTCATTCTCTGTGATAGCAAAGAAGTTGAGCATATCGTAGTGGCCCATGTAACTGGCAAGAGAGTCTCGATGCTGATTTGTTAACCATTCGAATTTCGTAGTGTCGGCGTGCCCGGTTCCAATGTACTAAAAGCAAAACTTTTCCAATCAAGGCACTTTAGTTGTAATCAAATGAATACCTTGCTCTGCAAATGCTCGAGTTGACTGTGAATGTTGTAGCGGTCCCCCATTTCGATTGAATTTGGATTTCTTTCTAATTTATGATGGAATTAAGACGCTTTTCTATGAAACTCAACACAAAACCTTTCCGAGAAAATAACACTTCCCCAAATGTCAAGCTTCTAATTAATTTCTGCCACTTTGATATTACTCCTGATGCCTATTTCCCATGAAGTCAACTATCAGTCGAATCAAATTAACAAATCTCAACTTTTTTGATAACCCCAAAAACAGAATGGACTTTCTAATTCTCATTCGTGTTCTCCTTTCACCCTTTCCCCTTCGCCTATCGTTAACAAACTGGTCAGGCAGGCGCCTGGAAAGTCTCAATTAAAACATACTCTTAGAAGTATCTTTCTTACACCGTTCTTCAAAAGAATATTTATACTCCTCATCTTCAAAGTTGCATCCAGTACTCCAGTGGCGCATTTCCCCGGTGGTCTCAAATCCCCTCTGACGTATTAAATTAGAGAAAATTCGCACGGTTGAAAAAAGGTGTAAAGCGGCCAATAGTAATCAAAGTTTCACTGGGACTGTGTAGATTACAGGCTCTCTAATCTCGTCCACCCCTGCGCAAAAAACCCTGACAGCTTGATTTTCAAGCCGAGAAAGTCGAGGAGATTTCATTGAGTTCTTGTTAACGTTGTCTGCCATTTAAATTATTTCCAACTTATTGTCAGGAATTGCACTTGAAAATCATAGATTGTGCATTGTGAGAGTGAAGTTTTCCATTAAAAAGGTAGGTGACTGGATAATCAATAATTCGGCAGCCCCTCCGCCCCCATTTATTCGTCCATTTCCCTAAAAAATGTCACTGCTGGACATGGCTGCTGAGTCGGCTTTTTAGGGTGAAGAAAATCGCGAGTGTGAAAAAAAGGCAGTTTGCGATTAATTTCGAGTTAAGGAAAAGTTGAAAACTTATGTGGTAAATTGAAAAAGTACTTGCAAATCTGAACAGGCGACGTGTTCCTACTTTCCATTCAGGGCGATTTTCGTGCTGTTCCTTTGATAAGGCCGGAAAAGTAGTAATTTTCCAGCCAACATGAATTTTCTATTTTGCTTTTATAATTGAATTCAATGTAATTGCATAATGAAGACAAATCGATTTTGGCAAATAATTTTGAAACGCATCCATTTGGTATTTTCGGTAAATTTTTTAAAAGTCGGAAGCTTTTTTTTGGATCTATAGTGATTCAAGTGGCGAGCGAGGCGTGGCTTATTTATTGATTGCTCCTGCGAGCGAATCCCCTTCAAAAGCACCTTACACCATCTGAAACGCTTCCAGCCCAAGTCTTCCTTGAAACCATTGCTTTATGTCTGCACTTGACGCTTTACTACCCCTTCAACAGAAGAAATGGCACGAAAAGATACATTCGTTCGCTCTATGTGGTAGACGTTGTTGTTGCTATACTTAGCCAAGGGGGTTGCTTGCTGTAAATTTCCCTGACACACACCACAATGAAAAGCTTTGACGACTGCTTTGCACCCCTACGCATCAGTCTCAGCAGGAATTCGGGAAAAGCAGGCAAGTGAGTGAATCGTTCTCGAGTGCATTAAAACAATTTTGTATCTGCAACACTAATTAATTTCGGGTATGTAAACCTAATCATTAGTTTAATTTTAAAAGGGTGTAAAATCAAAGTCTTAAAGTCTATCTCAGTTATGCCGATTACTATTCATTTTTCCCTTAAACGCCGATGCCGCAACACCCTTTCGAGCGACATCAACGTAAATCGAATCGATATCGGTTCCCCAGCATCCTCTGGAATTATGTAAAATCTAGTTACCCCCTTCTTAAATACGGCGAAACGTACATACAATTCTTATTGGGGCTCCAAATTAGGGGAAGTCGTCCTCTCTGAATCAGACCAAATGAGTAAGAATTGGTAGCGCCGCAGGTCTTTTGCTTTCCACACGTGCACACGACGTCACTCTCTATAGTGCTTTCCAACTGGAAATCAAATCATCAGTATTGTCCTTTGTAAGCGTAATATACATTAATATAATTTGCATTTTTAAATGGATTTTGACAAAAAAAATTATATTTTTAGAACCTTGTTTTGAAGATTACCATGGCAGGGTGCAGATAAGAGGATTAGATAATAATTATTCAACTCAAAAAAGCACAAAATAAATGTCGAGTTAATTAAACGTAACGTACCTCGCTCCACAATGTGTGAAATTTATATAATTTACCTAATTTCTAAATCACAGAAGTCATCATTCCTGCGAAACTTTTGTACTGAATAAACTTTTGGGACCGCCAGTATTTACACCAAAATATTCTCGTCAGTAAAGTATTAAAGTAAATTATGTCAAGTTATTTAATACTTTGCTTCCTTTTCCAAGGTACCCTTTAATAAAGTGTTTCAGCCTTACCTCGAATGCTGTTGACTTTTCATCACCACTTATCATTCTCCTCTCCCCCAACTAAATTGCACGCGCTCACAAACACAATATCACAAAGTGTCCTAGTGGTAGCACCATAAAATTTACGATTACCAAATAGCACGCTTCACTGAACTCCGAAACAATTTTCCGCCGCATACTTTCTTCCTACTCTAAAAGATTCTCTGGAGACTACTGGATAAAATGTACGTCATCAGAGTCGCTTATTGCAATCATACGCAAAATTATCAAAAAGTAAAATAAGCCTGATGAAAACTTATTAGGAAGTACTTGCGCTACTTTGAGCATTTTATTATATATGGCAAATTAAAATTGCTTAACTGTCATCTAAATTGCTAATTAAGAATTAATTACTGAAAATTAAAATCGCACAAAAATATGATGGAATTTCTAATTAGATTTTTTCTTCTATAGAAATCTGGTAAATTTGAAAGTGAAATTTCTTTCAATTATGATTAAATTACCAACCACCAGCGGGGATTTTGGGATGTGGGAAATTGCTGCAAATATTAATTCTCAATAATATTCTAGGGGATACTTGCTGTGATAAACTTGGGGTCTTCCTTTAAAGATTTCAAATATCTTTAATTATTTTATCAGTAGGGACCGAAGTTTTTTAGCTAATTTTTTAAAATAAAAACGATTCTTCTCGGAAAAAAATACTTCTGATAATTATTGTTCCCAATTTAACTGTATTAATACCGTATCCAGACCCGGCGTTGCGCACAGGCAGAGCAGACACCCGCCTGTGGCGGCATTTACAAGGAGGCGGCCGAATAGCCGATGAATTCATTACTTATAAATTTAAATGTACTTAGAAAACTTCGTATAAAAATTATTACTATTTCGAGATTCAAACAAGAATTTATCTAAAATCTAGAACGTCAGTTTTCTCAGGCGGCGCTTTTAGACGACATTTATAAGTTCACTGCGTCAACGTCAGACCTCACAAAGGACAAAACATGAAGATACGCTTCTCTGACAATTGTTAGATGAATTTAAGGGTATATTTGAGTTTGGCATTTAAAAGATTTTGACTGCGGCACAAAATAGCATTTGCTTAGTTAAAATTTTACCTCATAGATGAAATTCTCCTAAAAAGCTAGCCAATAGTCTAAAAAAAATTTGTTTGATTAGATTTTGGGGGCCTAGCTACAATAAAGAAGTCATCGTGAATTTTCAAAGTTAGGGTTTATAACTCACAATTTTGAATTTCAGTAGAGACGAATATAAATTTTTATTTTGGTTATCAAAAAAATCATTACGTCTTTTGGGAATATTTCTGATACTTGACTAGCCGTGAGAATGAGCAACGAATACCGGATAGAGTCGAGAGATTTATTTGAAGAACCGATATTTAAAGTATACAAAGTCTAAATGATTTTACACTAAAAAATTCTCATCATATAGGTTATCACATCACTGTTAGCGACTACAAAGGTTGTTTTATGCTATATCTACCCATATTACCCTTTTTCAAGAAATAAAGCCATATTTTCGAGTTTCGGACTTTTGGTCAGTTTTTTGGGACATTTCGCCTGTGTGCTGCGACACAATTTTTGATGCATACCAAAGAACTAATATATCCTTTAATCACAAAAAAAAATCTTCAAATTTTACAGACAATAAAAATGTGTGAGTTAGAGTAACTAACCCGGCAAGTAGACAGTCGTGAAAACGGGCTTTAAGAGCGTTTTCAAGATATCAGAAAATGTCAAATTGTTTATCAATTTTCAAATATTTTGATCTCACTCTTATTTTGGAATTGTGTGGAATTTTTTGGGATCATTTTAAATAGCAGATAGCGCTATCTGTTAGCGTGTTCGAATTGCTTGCTCCAAAAACTCGTATTCGAAAGGCAGAGCAATTTTTGGACCAGTTTTCTGCTCTGTGGAAACCGGCGGAATTTCAATGCTTTTGATTTTTCTAAATTTTGACTACACAATGTTCACTATTTAATTATTTAACTTTTATACAAAATTTTGCCGCTTCATGAACTTAGCCTTGCTTTTTTACAAGAGACACAATTGTACAAAATTTCAAGTCCCCAGCTCAATTCTTACAAAAGATTATGTGTTCACGAAGCCAATGAATTGATGGACTGACAGGCGGGAATCAACATCTGCATTAAAAAAAACTGCTGAAATTGGTTTTTTTGTGGCTGACGATTGGTTGGGTACGTTACGAAAGGTATACTAAATCAAATATCATACTTATCATACTAATATATAAAAATGAGTTGGTGTCTGTCGGTCTGTCTGTCTGTTCCTCTTTCACTCAAAAACGGCTGAACCAATTGACTTGAAATTTGGCATGAATGTCTGTGGTAGTTCTGGTTCCAACATAGGCATACGGAAAAGTAGCGCGAGGAGTGGCGGGTAGTAAGGGGAGGGGGTAAAGTGATTTCGAAACTTAGTTTTCCCTCTATGTTACTCTTTCGCGGGGAAACTACTGAACCGATTGGCCTGAAATTTGGCATAGATGTTCGTCGAGCGTCCAGCCTCAACATAGACCCATTGAAAAGTAGCCCGAGAGGTGGGGGAGTAAGGGGAGGGGGTAAAGTGATCTCGAAACTTAGTTCTCCCTCTATGTTACCCTTTCGTGGGGAAACTACCGAGCCGATTGGCCTGAAGTTTAGCTCCAACATAGACCATAAAAAAATTGAAAAAACTTAACCCGGCAACGACGGGTATGCAAGCTAGTACTAATATACGATTCTCATATAGAGTGGATTCACTTTGTGAACAAAATATTCAAGCATCCTTTGTTTTCCAAGTGTAAAATTTTTATAGATCTAAACAATTAAGACAAAATCCAGAATCACACAGAGAGAGGTTCAAACGGTAGGACGGAAGGCTGAAAACGCTGTCTGAGTACGACCATTTTCATGTAGGAAATTGGGTAGTTATTTTTCTGCATTGCGTCGTAGATTAATTTGGTGTTGAACGAATTACAATAAATTTACTCTACTAATATTTTCTCTACTTGTTAAGCTTAATATTCTAAAAATAAAAAGATATTTTTTTCGTACTTTTTATTAAACATTTAAAATCGATCACCATTGAATCTTTTCGTTACAATGTTAGCCTTATATTTTTACGGTTAAAGATACTTCATTTTTCACGAGAAAATCAATACAGCCAACTAAAAAGAGTAATCATCCATATTGAATATAAATAGTGGAAGCTATTTAGTTCTTAGGATGTCAAGAGCTATATAGATATACCTTCTATGGAATTTGTTAGTCAATTTTTGCATAGCTAGTTGGAATAATATGCTTGCGGTACTGTAACGTCAATGCCTCATACAAAATAGCGGAGAGCAATAATGCACGTTTCGATTTGAAAACCAGAGGAGGACAAATCGCCGAATACGATACGAATCTTAAATTTAATGTTGTTGTTATTGTTTTATAAGCAAAAGACATTTTGAGTGGGATTGGAATAACATCGTGCGATGAGGTGCGAACCCAGGACCGTAAGGATTTACCTTTCAGTCACATTGACATGTAAAATATAACTAAATTAGAGGTCCCACATTTAAAAAAAAATTAATTAAAGATAAAAATATATATAAAAATAGAAACCACAAAAAATTCGGCAGATCCGATTTCTTCCCTGCACTTAAATATTTTTTCTTGATCGGTTAATGTTCTTAGGTCCTAGAGATGCACCATGCAAAATTTGATATGTTCACTTTTGTCTGAAAAACTGTTATGAAAAGTTACATATAGAAAACGATTTACGTTTAAAGGCAAAAATATAGAGAATTTTTATATCCTTACTGTTTTTATTTCGTAAAACCGTATCTTACACAATAAACCACCGAAAAACCGTTAGATTTCGAGATAATAACAAAAAAAAACTGATTTTTTTAAATAACGGTATATCTCAATACCGGTTTGTATATTGTCTTCAACTTTTGTCATACATTAAACTTAAAAACGCATAGTTTCAAAGTATATCACGAAAAACGAAATTAGGATTTATACAAGTCTCCATTTCGGGCTCTATATATAATAGGTTTTGAGAAAACACAGAATATAACAGGCTGATGGAAAGACATTTTTGCAGTTTGGCTCCAATCAACTGGAATATGCTCGGGAAATGTTTTTTTTGCAAAGCTTTTATAATTACAATATTTTATTATACTTCATACTACGTACACTCAAACCTGTTTTTGTGCGGTATTTTTTTGTTCGTTTTTTTATGCGGTCCTCCCTATCTGCCGCACAAAAACGGGTTTGAGTGTAATTCGTATAAGAAAGTAAAAAGTTTTGCGCAAAATATTAAGAAGCAATTTGCAAAAATGTAACTTAAAAAAGGATTTCCAAAAAAAGAATGGAGATCAAATCAAAACTGAATTACGGTTCCTTACAGTTCCATGCACGTTATACGATTAACCCATATTTGTGTTTAGATAGTGAGGAATTGAGATGATAATTGCTGTAAATTTTCGTAGTGCCGTTAAATAAAGTGAATTTCACTTGAGCTCACTACAGTAGATGGCAAAAGAGGATAAAGATTTTAAGTCCCAACTGGCAACAGTACGTGCCTAAAAATATAGTGTTAATCTCCGTTAAGGACCTATATGGGAGCTGTATGGACGTAAACTTTGTCGGCGTTAGATTCGGAACACATATAAAATGAAAATCATATATACACATTTTTCATGTCCATAGTATGTATATTTATTGTCGCACAAATACTCCCCAATCGGTAAATGTGCTGTAAATGTAAAAACACAAAAGATTATCACCCCACGGGTATTCTTAACCCCTATTTCCTGCTAAACATTATCGTTTGTGTATGTTTTTCCGCGATATAATATTCTGTTTTTGTTTGAACAATGTGTGTAAGGGATGGCGGCGGGGTGAACTGAGAGGAGTGGTGAAAAATTGGGGATGATTTCTCTCTGAAGAGAACTGTTTATATATCACCATTATACAAGTCTGGTCAATACGAATTGGGGTGGATGAAAAGCTTTCTTGCTTATATGTAGCTTCAAAGGGGAGAATATAAAATGCCTGCCGATAAAAAAAAATCGGTTAATTGTGCTACTTTGGCTGGTGTGTGCAATGGAATGTGGGCCGTCATCCGGTCTTTTTGCGGAACATTAACCCAAGGATCTAATAGTGTTGTGATTAGTAAAAAGTTTCAAAAAACAATAACTCCATATTAAAGTAATTATCCAAAGTCGCATTTTATTTATTTAACTTATTGTCTAGTGTAGTGATGTGAAATTGAATAAATTAATCAAATAAAATTTGACATTTTTGAATAATTTGAGCATTACGTGTGTGATTTAGCCAATTGCTCAAAACGATGCCATACTTAGTCACAGCTATATTATACGAGTCCATCTTTGTTTGCATATATGAATGAACAATCGAAGTATTTCGTTTAGAATAAGTGCCATAATAAAAAATCGGAAGTGAATGTTCAGTACATGACATGATCTATTTTTCTTGAATTTCTTTTTTTTCCATTTAACATTTTTTTTTTTGATATTTTTATATCTTCTGCTTGTTCTCTTAAAGGGTGAATTTATGTCATAACTTAAGAGGAATTGGTGTTTTGGCGCATTTTTCCCCTGGGGCTGATACACTATAATAATTTGTATGTACATTATATGCGGTATGTGATATAAACATGGACGTTTCGAGTATAAATAAAAGGAAGCCTGGATGAATGGCTGGCTGGTTTGGTTAAATTTGCTTGGCTAGCAGGGTGACTGTTTCGCTTTGATTTGGTTTGGATAGGTTTGGTTTTGGCATTTCTGGCTATAGCTTACTCGCCTTGCCTTCATTTACATTAAACTTTATGTGCTTTTTTAACCTATAGTTCTCAAGTATTGTTGGATCCGTTCATCTGTTTGTTTGCTTGTGTATAACAAGAACTAGACTCAATTTCAGTCTTGCGCAAATTTGCAAATTTTCAAACATTTTTTTTTTCTTTTTTTCACTGTTGCCTTATAATGACCCTAGATATAGATGGACACAAAAATCCGCTCAAATAGATGAATGTAATCATATGGAAGCATATCATAATATGTATTTAAAAAAAAATATATTTCAACGACTATGTATCTGTGAACATTTATCTATAATACAATACAATTCGCCGGAGTGCAGATGTTTTCCTTTTTAATATTGGCGCTCTGCCATTCACATAAAAGCACTGAACAAAAATTAAAATCATGGAAGAAATTTCGAAAAAAAACTCTTTTTTATCCCACTTGACATGAACACGCGTTCCACACCTTCCACCCACTCAGTGAATTTAGGCATTTCTCCATGTAAATGTATAAAATTTATATTGAAACGTGAGTCCTATGACCTGTAATGTAATCTAGTTAGTTAAAAAAACCTTTGATGGTCTCTTTCAGCTTTTAAGACTAAAATAAATATATTAAAAGCCAATAGGGGATTGATTTTTTTTTCATATTGCTTTTCTTGTGAAAAATATGACATTGGATTTATTTACTTGGCTTCTGAATTTCATTTCGCAAGAAAAGAAAATAATGAAAATTAATCTGCTTACAGTTTTCTTCCTTTTCTTCGTTGCGTTTTTTCGTGATTCAAATTTTTCTATCACGTTTACATCTTTCCATCTTCTTCATTCCTTAATAATCAAAAAATTGTGCAACTTTTGGTACAGATTAATTTTCTCTTTTTATTTGGCTATCATTTCATTTTTCGTCAATTTAAATTCAAGAAGAAAAACATGCTAGGTTTTTAAAGCTCCAACTCTAAAACCACTCGACCGATTGAGCTGAAATTTTACATCACAATTCATGAAAACCAATACTACAAGCAAGGAAACATCTTTGCTGCAATATTCTACTAGGTTCCAAAATGTTTAAGCCACTTTAATAGTGATTCTTTTTTGATTGTTTTCCAAGCCTTATGCCTCGAGGCTGAGTTGACAGCATTCTTAATTTTTTTTCGAACCGGTTTATCCGTTAACCTTTTGTACTGTGCTTGGGGTGGAGAAAGTTAAAGCAATAGAATTGGGTAATTCATTTTTGGTCTCAATTTGATCTGTCTTAAGATGAATTTCCAGCATCTCCATTCATCAAAATGCCGAAAAACTGAAAGAGTACCATAAAGAAAATTTATCTCCCTACGCACTGTAATTTATTGTGAAGGTAACAAAATAAATGTTAAACAGAAATATTTAGGTGGCAACCAATGGTTTAGTTGGAATTTTTTTTCCCTAATTTTCTAAATATAGAAAGGTTTTCTGGGGAAACAAAAGAAAAAAAATGTATATAATTTAACAAAGTGTGTGAAGAAAAATATTTGCCGGAATTGGCCCGTTCCAAAGTCATGTGGAAAAGGTTTCATCCTACTTGAACTACTTTACAAAATATCAGCTCTCGGCTGAAATCGATTTTTAATCAGAAAATTTCTCCAGCTACTCTTTGAAGAATTAGTTGCATTAGAAAACTCTTGAAATCACCGTTGCTTAAACTGATATCTAAAGGAATTTGTGATATGGAAATTCTTCATGTTTTCCACTCATTAATCGATGTATGTTTGTCTTGTCAACCTTTAGTGGGTTTAGAGTTGAAAACTTCTAACATAAATTCAATGGATTTTTTAATTTAACATTTTGATAGATAAAACTGCCAACAAACAAATTAAAATATCAGTTGTGGTCAACACAAAACTTTCTTCTACAAAATCTACGACCCTGCGCAATTTACGCTAGAGCCCTGTCGCGTTGTCAACCTAAGACGACCTCCCAATAAATTCTTGGTTTATTCAAAAATATCAAAAACGTACAAAATTTGAAATAACTTGAGAACGGTAAAAGATATCAATTTACGGTAAATGGCAAAAAGGTAGAAAATGTTAGCATCTTTAATTATTCTTTTAACCTTCTTCCGTCCCTCGGGTCTAATTTGACCCAAACAGAAATTAGTTTGCTTGTACCTTTAAAAATATTTATATTACGAACCTGAAATTTTTTGACTTTGCCTTATTTATTGTAAACTAGCAGTATGCAAAAATTTGGCAACTTCCGATTACCAGTTACACTGCTACAAAAATAGTCACACTAAAGACCTTCGGGTCTAAAATGACCCAAGGCAGTTATTCGTATAAGAAATGTATAATTTAGTCATATTATATTATATTAGTTAGTGTTTGTAAACTATATCTAGAATACGGATCTAAAATCTTTGACCGAACGGGGTGATTTCTCGGGTATAAGAAACCGATTTTGTTGGATGTCAATTGGGAAAAACTCAACTGCCATATTTCTCAATTTTTGTATGAAGTTTTTTGACCGCTATTTTCGGGGAGAGTTCATTAGAACAATATATAAGTCTTTTGGGTTATACATACGTTGTTGTATGTTGTAAAAATTTCAAAAAACATAAAAAAACTCGTTTTTTGATTTTTGTATACACTAAACCTTTATGGGTCAAAATAGACCCGAGGAACTTTAGTGTGATTTTTTTTGAGGGACGGATGAAGGTTAACTGATTTGTCGAAAAACCGATAGTTTGCAAATTATTCGCAAAAATATGATTTTTTACATATTAATGAAAATATCTCAATAACGGTAAAAGATAACGGATAACGGTAAAAGACAAAATTGTGCAGAATCCCATTCTCATTATTTCACTTCATACATTCAGTCAGCAAAAACCCGTTAATTTTCGAGATAATCGCAAAAAACTGTTTTTTTTTTTTGGAAATAACGGTTTATCTCGATAATAGGTTGAGATATCGAGTTATAGCTAAAGACAAAAGTGTGGGAAATTTTATTTTCTCCCAATTTTGTCATACTTAAGGCCACTAAAAAACTCGTAGTTTGGGAGTAAATCGAGAAAAACGAAATTACGATTTTTGAAAAACCGCCATTTTGGATACTTCCGGTTAACGGATTTCCACCAAAAGTTGATAGGATCAACTCATTTTAGGACCCAACATGCCTATAAAATTTCATGGCGCTAGCTCTATTAGTTTTTGAGAAATCTTGTACACAGACTGACAGACAGAACGACATTTTTTAAATATGACTCCAATCGACTCAGGAGTCAGGAGTGATCGGGAAATGTTTTTTAGGCAAAATTAAGAGGCCGAAATTTTTCATGAATACAATACTTTATTACACTCCGTAGAAGAAAGTAAAAACATTCCGCTCATATCCTTTTTTTTCAATTCAGCGTTATTATATTTTAAGTTATGTCCATTAAAGTTTGTTTTCTGGTTATTTTCAGATACTATATCAAAGGATATTTGTTTAAGAATGGAGTTCTTTTCATTATGGTAATAAAGAGAGGATATTTTTTCATAAAAAAAAACTTCTTTATTAATCCGATCCATAACAATTCCAGACAATAAGATTGGAAGGAAAATCAACTATTAGGTGCTCAGCAACTTCATAATGAGCAACCGTCACGCCCTTTACACCGTTGAGGTGGGCGACACGAAATTTACAATTCTCAGCAGATATCAGAATTTAAAGCCTATTGGATCTGGTGCACAGGGAATCGTATGGTAAGCATTAAATTATTATTATTTTTTTTTTTTAACATTTCTATCTCTTCATTTAATCATTTTCTATTTAAAAACTTGACACTATTCTTTTTGAAATTTTTATTTTGTATACAAGTTGATTTAATGTTTATTTTTAGTAGCTTTATCATCAAACCAAGAGCATTTTATATTTCTTAATAACTCTGAGCACACTTTTAGCTGTTTTTTTTTTGCGAACTTACAATTTTTGCGATATTATGTTGATGTTGTGCCTAAAACTTCATTAATAAAAAATGTTAAACATTGCAACTAATTATTTGTTTTTAATGCGAAAAGATTTTTTATGTAATTTTTGATTTTTATAACCATTGAAAGGGATTTAAAAATATATTCACAATACTGAAATTTTATACTGTTATAAAGAACCATGCAGGATTCGACTATTTTTATGCCCCCGGGCTAACTTTTGAACCAGTTCGGGTTTCACTTTCGTAATACATCCAATTTAAAAGTTATTTGCTCTAGTTTCATGGACATAAGCTCTTTTTGGCGGGAAACTGCAGGGGGATGATCAGCTGCCATCTTAGAGACAATGATTCGTCGAAAAATGCATGAAAAAATCAGTGCCCCTAAGATGGCAGCTGACCATCCCCCTGCAGTTCCCCGCCAAAAAAGAGCTTATGTCCATGAAACTAGAGCAACATACCTTTCCAATGGATGTACTACGAAAGTGAAACCCGAACTAGTTCAGAAGTTAGCCCGGGGCATAAAAATCGTCGAAAAATACATGAAAAATCAGTGCCCCTAAGATGGCAGCTGACCATCCCCCTGCAGTTCCCCGCCAAAAAAGAGCTTATGTCCATGAAACTAGAGCAAAATACATTTTTAATGCTGGTACAACCAAAGTGAAACCCAAAAGTTAGTCAAGGGGCATTTTCGTGCATCGTTCTTTGGTCTATAAAGGGAAGTGAACTGATACTATAAACCCTTACCCGATATTATTTCTTTAAAAAAATTCTATTCAATACTTGGATATTGTGTGAATGAACACAATTAAATGAACAATTTGGTTTTCTCAAAGCGAAATCATGATTTCTGGATAAAAATGCAAAGAATAATGACATCGGCGGATGTATCAGTTATAGTCTGATGTCAAAAAACTCAAATTTAATTTTTTTTACAGAATTGTTAAAATTTTTGACCTCTTTGCACAGTTGGTTTTTCTTTTAGCTACACTAATTAACCACTGGTGGGGTTCTTTTACGATTTCTATTCTACTAGTTCTAATAAAACAGGACAACAGTCAATTTGATGCACTCGACATTAGAGTTTTTTTTTGCAATAGTTTAGCTCAGTCGGCTCTGCACACATGCAAGGTGATCTTTGAAGTCGTCCATAAATTTAAAATTTTAAAAACTAACAAGGCCTGGAGCCCAATGAACGCAACGCGAACGCAAAAACTGTCACTTACAAGTTTGTTCCATAGAAATCATTTGAAGTGAGCACAGTGAACGCAACTACAACGCAAAAGTTTGCAAACTTCTAACTTTGCCGCAGAATTCTGCGTTGACAGTTCATAAAGTGAGGTTGGGGAAATGTCGTTCGAGGAAAAATTGATAGCCTTAGTGTAATAACAGACAAATTACAAAGATAAAGCCCAACAAAGCAAATTAGCGCTTCAAAATTATCCATTTTTGTAATTTTTCTAACTTTATGCCACTTTATATTATGTCACTTGTACTACTTCACGAGATGCCATTGGGCTCTGCCGCTGAAATATTGCGCTACGTGACAGTTCACAGCGTTGGAGTTGCGTTCGCGTTGCGTTCATTGGGTTCCAGAGGTTATGTTGGTACTCTCGATATTCAAGTCTTTATGGGTAATCCAGGGTTGCTAATTCCGAATATGGCAGTAGTTTGGCTGGATAAATTCTAGTTTTGCAAATACATAGAGTATCCCAGAAATATGCAGGGTGTACGGTAACCAAGTGTTCCAACATACACGTGTCGATTCTATGGAGTGTTCGAATTTGCACAAGCTCTTTTTGCTTTCATTTTATTTGTTTTGTTATGCAAATACGGCAACACAACACACTTTCTATACTAAGCTCTAACATAGTTATTCCTGCTTTTCTTTTAAATGCTTAATGTTTACTTATAAAAATAACATTTGTACATATGAGCAATAATATATCTGTCAAGATTTGAAAACAATCTGTTTCTGCGTTAACACAATCTGATGAATTACTAATAAAAAAAATATTTTATGTTTTTTTCTTAAAACAAAAAACAATTGTTTAAAATGAAATTTAAGTTTTAATTTCTTTTTGTTTTTTTTTATTTTAATTATTTTTTAGCATTTGTTAAACATTACCTGGCTGTATTCCACTATATTTTTATTCTTTTTTTTGAAAGAAAAAGAAAATTTATGAAAAAAAATCGCTCAAAAATCGTGTTTCTTGACGAGCTTTTCTTGATCAAAATAAAAGCAAAAATTAGATACCAATAAAAATAAAATAGAAATTAAAATTTAAGAGAGATAAGAAAAAGAAACGGGTTTAAATTGGTGAAGCAAATTTCTTGTGTTTTTCTGGCAAAAATGAATCAACAATATCAAAGACATTTTTTTGGCGATACTGAATTTGTAGTACCGACAAGGTATGTTGAACTCAGCGCTAAAGGAGTTGGAGCGCAGGGGGCTGTTTGGTGAGTACAAATCCATAACAAAATTCAATCTCAATTAACTGAATATTTGGATAAACAAACAAAAGCATTTTTAAAATAACAATTGATATTAACAAAACGTTTTATTCTTAAAAAAAAACTTAACAATGTTTCATTGAATAAATAAAAGTGCTGATGGGAAAACGATACTTCTTTAAAAAAAAATCTAATTACAGGTGATACTTAACACATCCCCATACAAGTCAAGTAACAGACTTTTGCAGTTGCTCCTTTTATCTGACTTTAATAAATGATTAACTTTATCCTTCTATATACATTAAACAAATACATTTGATCTCTCTCTCTCTATCATCCTTTTAATTATCTAATTACTCAAAACATCAATTTTAATCCCGATTGGTTTTCTTGGAGATTGATATTTAAATGAGTAGTTTTTAATGTATGTAAACCATAAATTCAACATTTTGCAGTAGCAAAAAAAAATTCGAAAAAGCATTTTAAAATTTTCATGCTTTTGTTCGTGATATTTTAACTGCTCCTATCTTAAATTCCTTTTGTGGCTTCCGTAATATTCACATTTTAATTTATTATTTTTCTATTTCTTTACTGTTTGCAATTTATTTGTCTTGATTGTCAACAACTTTATCTGCAAATGAAGTGATCTCATTTCATCTGTGATTTTTTATATACCTAGTTTTATTTTATTTTTTTTTCTGTGTTTCCTATGTAGACCAGATTTTTTGAGTGTGCATGTTTTGGAGTACCTACCATAAAATATCCTCTACAGTGGTGATGTTTTTCAATGAATTTTAAATTGTGTTTCTGTTCTCATTTAAGCGCTGCCTATGACACTATTACCGAACAGAATGTGGCAATAAAGAAATTATCGAGGCCATTCCAAAATGTAACGCATGCTAAGCGGGCTTATAGAGAATTTAAATTGATGAAATTAGTAAATCATAAAAATGTAAGTAAAACTTATACATTATTTATCTATAATCAAGTAGAGGGAGATTTAAGACATCTTCTTTTTTAACTATCGATTATTTCGGTAGAAAAAAATATATCATTGCTATAGCTATTATTTGGTATAGTTAAATAAAAGTGTGACTAAAAAACACATTGACATTTTCCTGGATCCAGCAAACTTTACTAAAATCCATAAATTATTATTTAGGATTTACGTGTAAGAAGAATAACTTTAGTCGGTCATTGATTTTTTTTCTTTTTTGTGTTATGTTTTTCTCAAGATTTCACGTGTTTTCTGTTAAGGGTGCTTGCTGTTCGTTCAATTTATATGATTTCTTTTGTGTACACGTAAAAGTTTTTTTTTTTTTATGAATTCCTAATGTTGTTTTCATCAAACAGATAATTGGACTTTTAAACGCATTTACGCCTCAACGCACATTAGAAGAGTTTCAAGATGTTTACCTTGTTATGGAACTTATGGATGCGAATTTATGTCAGGTCATACAAATGGACTTGGATCATGACAGAATGTCATATTTATTATATCAAATGTTGTGCGGGATAAAACATTTACACTCAGCTGGTATAATACATAGGGTAAACATGATAATTGAAATGATTGAACATTGAAATAATTTATGAAAATTTTTTTTTCGATAGGATTTAAAGCCATCCAATATAGTTGTTAAAGCGGATTGCACTTTAAAAATATTGGATTTTGGGTTAGCGCGTACAGCCGGTACAACATTTATGATGACACCATATGTTGTTACTAGATATTATAGAGCACCTGAAGTTATACTTGGTATGGGTTACACAGAGAATGTGGATATATGGTCAGTTGGATGCATAATGGGTGAAATGATACGTGGTGGTGTACTATTTCCTGGCTCTGATCATATTGATCAATGGAATAAAATAATTGGTAAGACGATTCAATTTGTAAAACAAAATAATTTTAATTTATAATTTATTAACGTGATTCTATAGAACAATTAGGTACACCATCTACATCATTTATGCAACGTTTACAGCCAACAGTACGTAATTATGTTGAAAACAGGCCAAGGTATCCAGGCTATTCCTTTGAGAGACTGTTTCCGGATGTTCTATTCCCAAGTGATGCTAGTGAACAGAGTCGTCGTAAGGCATCTGAGGCCCGAGACTTATTAAGTAGAATGTTAGTTATAGATCCAGAGCACCGTATTTCTGTCGATCAAGCTCTTCTACATAGTTACATTAATGTTTGGTATGATGCTGAAGAAGTCAATGCGGTAAGTTTACGACTATTTCTTAACCACTTATCCCTAATTTATTCACTAGGAGTTAAGCCGAGTTAGTGAGTTAAGGGAGTTAGCTAACCTTATTTTCCATGTTAAAGGTGAGTTAAGAGAGTTAAGGCGATTTAACTGCGAGTGAATAAATTGGCCGTTAGTGTTTGGAAAAATCAAATAAGAGTAAACTAGATTTAGTATTCCGTTTATGACGCATCGAACCAATCTTCAGATAAAAAATTCACGTTTTGAGATGACGAAAAATTATGATATCCACCTGTCTGTCTGTTTGTTAACACGGTAACTCTCGAATGAATTTTGCTCGAGACTTAAAATTTTATACAGATGCGTTTCTCGTAAACGGGCAAAATCGGACTATTCTTTCATCCTTCCCATTCAAACAAAAAGGTTTTTTTTTTGCATTTTTCTTGAAATTTGTGCATATTTATGCTACGTTTGCACCAACGAGATTTGGCAACTTATGTACAACTTAAAATATTTATTCGCAGAATTTCTATGGTTTAAGTAGGCTAACCACAAATTAATTTTTTAAGAATAGTACGCGCAAACGGGCCTTAAAGGCATAAAATGTGTTTAAGAATATGATTTTACATAACTCTTACATACATAAATATTCACTCCTTTCTCCACTCTCTTATAAATGGAAAAGTTTCTACCGATATTCGGTCTGCTATTTCATAAACGACATTGACTTGAAGTTCCCAAATATTACACGGTTGCCTCCTGGAGATTGTGGTTTTCTTATTTTTTGAACTTATTTTCAAGATATCATCGAGTTTGTAGATTAAACACGAAAAATATTCGTATTTGTTGATATTTGCCATAAACGACATAACTTGGCATTTCATGCAGCTTGTCATAGACGAGTAGATGATGTAATATCGCTGCGCACTAAAAGGTTAACAAAATTCATAAATATTTTTTCACAGTACTGATTTTAACAGTAATACCACAATATTTCAATTAGTGACGGATCACATTTAGCATAACAACAACACATCCAATCACAATTTCCTAAATTTTTATTAAAATATTTTATTGTTTGCTTAGCCTGCCCCTGAGCCGTATGATCATAGCGTTGATGAACGGGAGCACACCGTAGAACAGTGGAAAGAGCTCATTTATCAAGAGGTTATGGAATATGAAGCGAGAGGTGGCAGTCTAGACACAGCCGATGGACGGTAGAGATATAAGATTCAAAAATTCTGTATTTTTTGTCTTTTTTGTATTTTATTTTTTGAAACAAAAAAAAAGTGAATGCGAAACAAACATTAAATTAATAAAAAAATATTTATTACATATTAATTGAAGTAGACTCGTATTATGTAAATATATAAAAATAAAATAATACAATTGAAAAAATATAAAAAAAATAATAATAATGATAAACAACTTAAAACAAAGATTGAAAAAGCAAACAAAAAACATCATCTCGATTTAAAGTAGCAAAATATATTGTCTGCATTAAAGTAACTAAGGAGAAAAAAATGCAAAACATCAATTTGAAAAAAACAGTGATTTATCAATTAAAATATTTGAGAGAAAATTTCAAAAACTAAATTAACCGGTTGATAATTTCTTCAAGAATTCATTAAAAAATTTGTTTTTATTAACATGAATGCCACACATCACGATTTATTGGCAGAAAATTGGAACAATAAAAGAATATTTTATTCGAAAAAATCGTGCAATAAAGTTTCAATGTGAGATTTAAAAATAAATTATAGCATATACTTAACAATAAATGATTTATAGAAATTTTAAGATTCAATAAACGATATCGCAATGCACTTGAGTTGAAGATATATATATTTATATATATAGGAGTATTTTGGTGCCGAAAAATCATTATGTATTTATATTTGACGGAATCCATTAAATTTTTTTTTTGAAATTATATGTAAAAGGCATAAGTTTAGTTTTAGTTATTTAAATGCATGCAAATAAAAATAATTTCGATCACAACATTTGCCTGTATTTTATTTATTTATTAACCTTTAGATTTTCGGCATTTTTTCATTAAAATCATAGGTTTTTGTTTTGAATATTTGTTATATGTTTGGAATCTACATATTGCGTAGAGTCGCCGAGATTCTGTCCACCCAGACAGACTAAAGATTAATCTTGATTTTTGTTTATTTTATTATAGGTCTCCACATAAATAAATTTTATTCCTCCATATTCTTTTTAACTATTTAGAGCTCTTTAAAATGTTTTTTTTTATTTTATAAATTCTGTATACTATATGCATTGTCGTATATTCGCACAGATTCGAATGACATTTTTACTAAACTGTTAGGTGATTTACGCTTAAAGTTAGGAATCAGTGCAGTTTTTAGCTGTAAAATCTTAGTTGTTCCGAAATAGCGGATGTCATAATTTTAAATTTATTCACACAAATCCTCGTTTCCGTCAAGACTCGTTTATTTCCTAAAAAAGTCGGTGTTTATGAAAAATGGATTCGGTTAATGACTAACGTTTTTTATATCCCCACTAGAAATTAGCAAGTTTAGAAGTTTCGTGTCTTTTTTGTAAAAAATGATAAAATGCTGACATTAAAAATATATACCTTAATGTCGAACTCCTTTTTTAATCAAATATCTTTACGACATAAGAATTTTTATCATTTTTACATCAAGAGATCTTTGAAACCTCGACTCAATAAGACATAAATCGCGATTTGTGTCATGGTCTGCCATTGAGACAGAATTTGTCAGAGCATTTTTGCCCAAGATATTAGACAGATTTTCCGAGCATTTTTGGAAAATCTTTTTTGATATCTTGGGCAAAAATGCTCGGAAAATCTGTCTGCAAGTGTCATATTAATGGCAGGCTATGGAAAAAATCGAAATTCATGTCTAATAGAGATCTAAATTAATGTACTTCTAGTTAAAATATGTATCCTCCTATGGTTACGAATGTCCTATGGTTATTATTAACTTTCCTCTAGTTACGCCTTTGGGTGAACAATAAAGACTTATTTCGTCGAAGAAGAGAAAAAGCATTAAACTGGTCGAACTTTTATGGCTTTTGTCCGTCCTGTAGACACATTTTATTAATCACTCTAATGTTTTATCTAATTTTTTTCGTAAAGCTAAAGTGTTGTAATATCTTCGGATTATAATTCAAATGATTGAGAATGTAATAATACTTCTTGTGTGTCAATCGATTAATTTGAAACAATTGCGAAATTTTAAATATCTTATGTCTAAAATCTAAGCCTTTATTAAAAGAAAATCCAAAAAACTGACGTAATTTTTTAAACTCTAAATACGAATATTTCTTACAAAAAGTGTAAAGGACATATTTTTGGAAAATTTCTTAAATGTTTAGATGTGTGAAGTTTGTAATCATTGAAACCGCTTGACTGTGATAGGATTTTAAGAAGATTGAAGAGCCTTAATAAATGTATTTAATTTAGTTTTTCCATTGCAATTTAGATGATTATTTTTTGATTTTTTTAGACACATTAAAATAAATTATATATGGCACCAAAACGTTCTACTTCAATTGTTTGCAACTACAAAAAAAAACAAAAAACGGTTTAGCTTAAATTTTTCAACCAAATGTTTTTTCTCTTTATAATGTTTTGAACACGGTTGCTTTTTTGCC
Organism: Chrysopilus asiliformis; assembly: GCA_964034945.1. Taxonomy (NCBI): domain Eukaryota; kingdom Metazoa; phylum Arthropoda; class Insecta; order Diptera; family Rhagionidae; genus Chrysopilus; species Chrysopilus asiliformis. Next base: position 9,473,161 of record OZ035960.1, read on the forward strand.
GACATTTCATAAATGATGTTTTAATCCAACACAATAACGAAAGAAAAAAAAAGGAAAAAAACGTGAGAGAATATTAAACTAAAATATTGTAAATAACATTTTTAGTACAGTCTATATGAAAAAAATGAAATAATAATGAAATCCATTTCTTAAAAAAATGGAAAAGGAGATATAAATTCAGTGAAATCGAAAATTTTATAAGGAATAAGATTTTTGAAAGATTTCGTTTTAATTACTTTCTTATATCGCAAGAAATTATCGAAAACCATGGAAAAAAATTGAAATTTTCTTATCATATTAAAATTGTGCGTTTATAGCATGTAAAATGAAATACAAGATACATCAAAATTTTAATTTTTTAATAACAATGCAGATACTGAATACAAAAACAACAGTAACGAACATAGACGGAAAGAATACTTTATGGAGCTTTGCGTTAACTTACAACGTAAGAAAACGTTTACCAATACTGGTAGATAAAATAATTTCTAAAATTTAACTGAAAAATCACGATTTTGCTATGAAGAACTACTCATTTTACTGTGAATGTTATTGTATTGAATTTTTGATAAATTTTTGCTCTTCATATTTGTTGCTGGCTAACAAAATATCACAAAAGCAGTAATGAATTAAAATCAATAATAATAACATTAGTTTTTACAATGAAACTAAACATTTTAATATGCATAGAAAATTTCAAAAATTTCAAACTCAATGAGACAAAAAAAATTGCCAAGATAAAAGATGTTAAGATAAACAAGATATGATTATATTCTCCACATATTTTATGCACGTAAATCTTTATGCTACAATATTTTAATTTGGAAGGAGTTTAATTTCAACATGTAAACAAGCACATTTGAAAAAGACAAGATGGAAAAATTCCACAAAAGTAATTAATAATAATAATATAATGCAAAGTAAACTTTTTAAAAATACAAAGAACGTCCATTATCTAAAAAATAATAATTATAGACGAAATATGCTTTATAACTCGCTGAATCAAATCAGAAAAATGAATTTAAATAAAAATATACAAGGATGGAAAAAACTTAACTACAATTATAAAAAAAATCTCAATTTGAAACATAAAAAAGTATTTAATAACAGGTAAAACAAAATAAGCACTAAATAGAAACTCCCAATCTTATAATAAAATGCATTTGTTTATGGCCAAATGTGTAATAATTTTGATCAGTTTCGATGCAGAATTGTAGATTCTATATTAAAGAAATTCTTAGATAAACATAAATGTTTGGGTTACCAAATTGTAGAAAAAATACAAGTACATAATAGAATCGATTATTTCAGTGTTTCAAAATTTTGTTTTTTTTTATTTTACGAGAAATTTTTGTATACAAAGACATCGGTTTCTGCATCATGCAACAAATAGATGGTCAAAGTTATGTAATGTACTTTGTCTGTTACAAAATAAAATATTTTTTTTTGTTTTTGCTTGAAACCATACCATTTTATAAAGCGAGCACTATTTTATCTCGCCATAGCATGTTGGCTCTATAAACCATTGAGTCCGAATATAAAAATATCTGTAGCAAATAAATAAATTTTAATATATATATTATAATGTGAAGTTTGCAGAAAAAATACAATTGTATGAAGCAAGACTTTTAAAATTTGTTTCAATATCATTTGTGGCAGTCCAAGATACTTAATCAATAAAAAAATCAATGAATTTTTACATATTTTAGAAGTATGAATCTGTACAATAATTTTATAGTACCAAAATACTTAAAATTGCAGATAAAAAAAATGCATCAAATAGAAAACGAACCTTGAAATTGAATACAAAAAAGCAAATTTAAAACACCAGAATTTTTATATAATAACAGATAATTTACTATAAAAAGCGATTTTACGATCATTGCTATTATTTTGAAATGAAAAATGGGCTTTAAATTTAACAGATATTCAAAAACGCATGTTTCTCGTTCAATTATTCCAACAAAAAAAAATTTAAAAAAAAAATCAATTTGTCTTTCTTTTGAATGGAGAATTTGAGCAAACAATAATAAATTATAGGAGAATAAACTTCTATATAGACTATTGATTAAAAAAAAAGCTATGAACAGGTAAAGGTGAAAAAAACTGAGGCAAAAGTAATAAAAACATTTTATTAACCGAAAATTAGAAAGTTTTTAGTTCTTATTGCCCAACAAAAGAAAGTAAAACCCTTGATATTGTCCTTATTAAAGCATTAAAACCAAAAAAAAAGAAATTAAGTTAGATTCTATGTGAAAATTAATAAAATAAAAGAAAAAAAAAATATTTCAAAGCATAATTTTAAGTTGAAACATAAACAAACTATATAAAGACTGTTTTTCTCTAACAACTCAGCTTTGAAAAATAATACCCCAAAGCAGCAGATATGCATGCGGTTGGCAGCGCACACGAGCAGCGGAGCATGTCGCTTGGTCGAAGAAAAACATTCAATTCATTTTCAAACTCTCCGATCAACACGAAGTTTTACCAAAATCGTAGTTTTCTATCAACTTTTGGGAAAGTACCGCTAGCTACAACGGTTACCTCCCATAAAATTTTTCTTAAATACAAATTTTTCGAACACTGCGCTTGTGAGAAAAAATGCATGTAATCAAAATTAAAGGAAATAATATTGCCTACATTTTTAATTTTAGGTGAATTTAATCTCAACTCATACTCTCGTTTACAGTTAAGTTTGATTTCTTAACTTTGCTCTATTGGATATTGTTAGGGATCTAAAAAAAAATTATCGGTATTTTTTTGTTTGGTAGAATACCGTCCGATCGGCGGAGGGGAGGGGGTCAAAGTCGGCGAAATCTCGAAATCACAAAAACTTTAAAAATTTGTAACGGCTTAACCGATTGAGATGATATTGAACATTTTGGAAAGGTAATTCCTTGTGACAAAAAAATATTTTTTGACTTCCTCTCCCTCCCCCTCACCGTCATATTGTAAAATTCAATTTAGTGACAATATAAATAAAATTTGGGGGTAAATGCGTTATTTAAAAAAAAAATCAAAAAAAAAATCGAATACAAGAAAATTGTATTATAGTTTACTGATTTTCGATTAGTTTTTATGTTTTCTGTACATAATATTAAATCAAAAGTTTTAGGAGTTTAAAATTAATTAGAAATTCATTTAAAAGAAAAATTTTTTTTCTTTGAGAAAGTTTCCGTTTGGAATAAATCTGTGAAAATTTTGAGTTTCTGGAAGTATTTTGACACTTTCAAACCTTCTTTGAAGTTGTTGCTATTTTTCTTGAGATATTTTAAATTTCGTCACTAAATTGAATTTTACAATTCAATTCGAGTTTTCGCCGACTTTGACCCCCTCCTCTCCGCCTACTGGAATTTATTCCCTGAAAAAAAATACGGGTATCTTTTTTTAGGTCCCTAACTACATCCAAATGAAAAAAGTTAAAAAAAAACAAAGGTGACTTTCAAGCTCCATTCAAGTCGAGTATGAAGTTTTTACATATCTCTAACGGTTCATGAGATAATTTGAACAACATTATTTTTCACATATTTTTTCGGAAACTTTAAATATTGCAGAAGAAAGTCATGTAATGCTTACATCTTTTTTTTGAATTGTTTAAATCATGCATTTACTTGCTTTATCAAACTACAATTCTGTGGAAATTTGATAAAACTTGAAACTTACATTCTCAAAGCAATTTAAAAATATGAACAAAATATAACAAGATAAAATTTTTAGTTTGCTGTTTTTTTTAACGTTTAAAGTTCAAAATAAATTTTGAATTAACGAACAAACTAAAAATTTTGTCTTGTCACATATTTATTGTTAGCAATCAAAATATTCAAATCGAAAACCTGCGGAAGGAAAAATACGCACAAACAAAAAAACACGCACACACAATACAAACACACAAAAAAACACCAAACACACTTGCCCCCGCTTCGTGTCGCTTCCATAAGACTTCAACGAGAATAAAACTAGGAAAGAAAACCGGTTTTAACAAAGGGCGAACTGAAGCAGCAACATGTATAGGCGATCACCACGGCTGCTCGTGGCTTCTCGTGGGCGCTGCCAACTAGCCGGCAGCTGCTACGTCACGATGGGGTATTATTTTGAATTTCGGTTTTGCACTAAGTTGAGTTGTTAGAAAAAAACAGTCTTTATATAGTTTGTTTATGGTTGAAATATCTAAATATTTGTCTTTTATTTATTTATTACATTCCTCTACTGTCCTTATTCCGCGGAAACTTCTAGCTAGTGTAAAAAATCAAACAGGAGAATTCCTCTTTTCACCTATCATGAAAAAGAGGAATTTCTCATCTAAGCCACTAAAAAGATACGAATTTGTCGTTACATTTAAACGCTGAATTTCATACCCCCATGGATCGATTGTGGGCATTAAAAAAATTAAATACACTTTATTTACTCTGTTCAATTCAGCCTTGAAATTTTATTCGACTCATTGGTAAATCAAAATTGAATTCAAATTTATTTTCATAGATATTACAAGTTATAAATTTACATTACACTAAATCGTAGATAATCGAAACTTAAAAATACTCGGCAAAAATGTATAAGTATATAAAAATTTGATAAACTTATTCGGTGGGAATAAGCTTTTTATCAAATCCATGAAAATACGGATGTTCCAATATCTTCTTAGCCGAAATTCGATATATAGGATCGTACACAAGCATAGATCCAAGTAAATCTAGCCCAGTCTCATCTAGATTTTTAACCTGATTAGCAAGTTGATTCTGATTCCAGCAAGGGAATGTTGCTTTGTAGTCCGGCATATCAGTTACCCCTGGCCAAATCTCTTCTGTGGGTGTACGTAGAATACTGCAAATGAGAAGTCCATTAATTTTAATTTCAAATTTTCAACTGTAATCTGGTTAGACGTTACCGAAACATTCTGAATAGCTGGTCGATTTCTGAATCGCCTTGGAATAGTGGCTTTCTTGTCGCCATCTCAGCAAATATGCACCCGATCGACCAAATATCGACAGGACAAGAATATCTGGGTGATCCAAGTAATACTTCTGGGGCTCGATACCAAAGTGTTACAATTTCATGGGTGTAAATACGAACTGGAATGCCGAATGCCCGCCCTAGTCCAAAATCAGCCACCTTTATTACGCCGTCTTTGTTGATCAGCAAGTTTTGGGGCTTCAAGTCGCGATGGAGTACTCGTCTCCGATGGCAGAATAAAATTGCATTTGTAATTTGATAAAGATAGCTTCTGACTAGTTCGGGATCCATCATCTTCCCTTGTGGCAGTGAGTCCATGTACTTTTTAAGATCCATCGACAGGAATTCAAAAATCAAATACAACCGGCTCTCCTCCATCAGAACGTCCTCGAGACAAACTATATTTGGGTGCTTGAGCTCCTTTAGAAGCGAAATTTCCCTGCAATTGATAATGCTTCGTTAGACTGAAGGAGCCGCATTTTCAAGTTTTCGTCACTTACCGAATAGCAGTCGATGGAATGCCTTCGTCTTCGGACTCCAGTCTTATCTTTTTCATGGCCACTATTTGTCCCGTTATTTTGTTGCGTCCTTTGTAGACCACACCGTAAGTGCCCTCGCCAATCTTTTCGATTTTCTGAAAGTCCTCCATTTGCTCAAAACAAAAAACAACCGCGCCTGAAAGAGGTTATATCGGAAGCTCAATTTTACCGCTCAACGACTACTTGTACTCGTAAATATTAATCTTTTGATAAAAAACAAAGGAGTTCTATTATTAAAAACAATTTACCTGAACTAAATTGTGCAAAATAATATAAAATAACCGAAATTATCACAAAACCAAACCAGTCGTTACACAAATCTTCGGCGGTTGATTCAATTTGGCGTGTATTGTTGTTGCTTCACCTCTCTCTTGAATTGAAGTTTGAATGATTTGCTTTGGTTTTACGGGCCAAATTCCCTTAAATTAATGGCTTTTTGACATCGCGCCAAGCAGCATTGCCAGCATGGATTTAATTGTTGTTTTTTAGTTATTCCAGCTTTTTCCCATTTGATTAAATTGGGGATGTATCCCCAACTAGATAAATTATTGAGATATTTTTTACGATTGTAAATACTTCTTCGGTTTCACACTGAAAAATAGCCGATCATTTAGAAAAACCTAAAACCAATTCTTTTATTATATATTTATTTGAAATTTTAGGATTATGATTTTATCCATCCCTCCCAAAATTATAAATTTCCGTCACTGTTATAGGTTTTTTATCAGTTTGCCCTTTTTGCTACTTTCACAGTTTTAAAAGGACCCGAATTCATACAAGAAGTTTCTAGGAAACAATATCTTGGAATTTAGATAAATTGACTAGAAAAAATCTCCAAATTTCGAATTTCAAAAGCGGAAAAAATTCATTTGGCGGGAAAAATCTAACCTCGACGATTAGTTTGCATTCACTGAAGTTCGTTTGTTTACATTTTATTTTTTAAAGTTCATGACAGAAGTTTGCTTGAAAATAAACTAAAAAAAACTAGTAATATTAACAAACAGAATTCACGCTGGATGTGAGTGACTTCTGCTAATCGCCAATCTGATCAAATCTATATCAATCTATATTTCAGTAGATTGTGAGAAAAGCTACATCGTTTAGGTACTGTAATTTTTTAAATATTTTTGGATTTTTAGGTTTTTGAGAATGTTTGGAGTACAAAGAGAAGCTGAATTGGACGAAATTCGTCTAGCGATTGAAAATTTGCATAAAAATACCAAGGATCAGTTTTCAGGTAAAAATTTCTATATTTGTTGCATTCTAGTGAAGATCAAAATGTTTTTATGTTAAGTCGTAGAGGCTTTAGTTTTTTATTTAAAAAATGCAACCACTCTAATAATAATCCCTCTACCCGAAAGTTTTTGCAATATTTCTCGAAATCTGTAAAGACAAACTGATATGATGTTACATAACTTAATGTAAAGTTATGTCTTCTTCGGTTGTACGGTCTGGATTAAAACTCCGATTATATGTAGAGGATTATGATTTTATTTCATATCTCGACGTTTCGGTTGCGGCTGCTATGCTTCTTCAAGAGTGCTTGTTGTTGGTTGGTCAGTTAATAAAAATTAAAAATAATAAGCACATAAAAGTTATTTAATACGTTGAAAATTATATACAATCAAAAAGACAATTTTATAGCCCCTAATACACTTACGGATTATACTAATCTCATAAAAATCCCTTATCTTTTCATCTTTGAAAATTGATGCATTTCTTTCCGTTTAACATTTGTTTTACTTTATTTTAGAGGTTATCAGTGACCTGACCGTTGAATATTCAAATGAGCAATCGCCTTTAATATCAGATGTGTACTACGCGATAGTAAAAGAAAATGCTGCTCGCCTCAATGAAAAAATTGATCATAAAAGAGATTTTGATTTCGATCTACTTAGTATACGAAAACTTGAGCAATCATATTTGCTGAGAATCAATGGAAGGATCGTTGAACGACCCCAGCATATGATCATGAGAGTTGCCATTGGGATTCACGGCGAGGACATTGATGCTGCCATCGAAACATACGAATTAATGTCACAAAGATATTTTATCCATTCTTCCACAACTTTGGTTTCAGCGGCAATGAAGAAGTCCCAATTTTGCTCAGCATATTCTCTACCGATTTCAGATGATTCAATATACGGAATCTATGACACTTTGAAACATTGCGCCACGATCTCCAAGTCGGGCGCTTGTATTGGCCTAAATATTAGCTGCGTCAGGCCTAAGGGAAGCGTGATTGTTGGTATTAATGGCATTTCCAATGGTCTCGTTCCGATGCTAAGGATATTTAACGACACTGCAAAGTTCGTGAATCAAGGGCGTATAAAAAGACCGGGCGCCTTGGCAGTTTATTTAGAGCCTTGGCACGCAGAAATCTTTGAATTTTTGGACTTGAAAAAGGAAACTGGAAAAAGTGAGTATCGAGCACAGGATCTATTTTATGGATTATGGATACCGGACTTGTTTATGAAGCGTGTTAAAGCGAACGGAAATTGGTCACTTATGTGCCCAAATAAATGCCCAGGACTAATTCATTCCTGGGGCGAAGAATTCGAGAAACTCTACACGAGATATGAGAAAGAAGGGAATGTTGTTCGTACAGTGAAAGCTCAGGATTTGTGGTTCGCTATAGTTGCGTCTCAAATTGATACTGGTATGCCGTATATGATGTACAAAGACACTTGTAATCGAAAGAGTAATCAAAAAAATGTGGGCACCATTCAATGTTCCAGTTTTAGTACCGAATGTATTCAATACTCCTCACAAGATGAAATGGCGTCTTGTTGCTTAGCTTCAATTGCCCTAAACAAATTTGTAACATCAGACAAGAAATATGATTTCGAAAAATTGAGAGAGGTGACACGGGTTGTAGCGAGAAATTTGAACAAAATTATCGACATCAACTACTATCCAATGCCCGAAAGTAGTCGATCGAGTCTCAAACATCGTCCGATCGGCATTGGTGTTCAAGGATTAGCTGACACATTTATTTTGATGAAATACCCGTACGAAAGTGAAGAGGCTAGACTACTTAACCAGCAGATCTTCGAAACAATCTATTATGCAGCTCTGGAAGCCAGTTGTGAATTAGCTAAGGAACAAGGAGCCTATGACTCATACAAAGGATCCCCAATAAGCCAAGGTATATTTCAGTTCGACATGTGGGGCAAAACACCAACATCCCTGTGGGACTGGGAAAATTTAAAAGCGAATATTATGGAAAATGGTATTCGCAACTCACTCTTGATCGCTCTGATGCCAGCTGAATCTACCTCCCAAATTTTGGGTAACACGAATTCATTTGAACCGCTTGCTTCGAATGTTTTTAATTTACGTTTCCCAACAAATCAACATCGACTTTTCAATCCTTATCTCATAAAAGATCTCAAGCAGCTCAATTTATGGAATGATGAAATTAAGAAATCTATTGTACAAGAAAATGGTTCTATTCAAAATATTACAATGATTCCCAAGGCTATACGCGATCTCTATAAAACGGTCTGGGAAATTTCCATCCGAACGACAATTCAAATGGCTGCGGATCGTGGTGCTTTTGTTGATCAAAGCCAATCCTTTAATATTTATCTTCCAGGAATGGATACGGCAAAACTTACTGCAATTCATTTCCACGCATGGGAAATGGGTCTTAAAACTGGCATGTATCTATGTCGTCCTGACACTCGAAACTTGCACATCTTTGAAAATAACTTAAATTCAGGAGAATCTTAAAATTATTAATTGTAAAATGAAATATTACTTTTCTTGTAAATTACAAATCACAACTTATAATTAGGTCATTGTTTAATCGTTAAGGTTTACAAAATGTTTATCACTTATTATTGAATAAAAATAAAGTTTTACTTTTTCATTTTTTTTTAATTCTAGCAAAAAAAAATATAGGGGTCCATTATGGATAACGATCGTAATCGCAACGATCGAGATTCACCTGTTGTTGTTGGTATAAAACACTAACAACAACACACAATTTCTGATCATTACGATTACGGGTACCTCCTTAAAGATCCTTGTTAGTATAATGCGGTGCCAAAGGCCGGGCAGGGCCTTTATAGAGTATAAAAAATAATCCAGAACTTTATAGAAAGAAAACAAATCGATTTAGTTTAAAATCTTTATTAATATGATCAACAATTGTATTTTAATATAAAATATTAAAATGATAAATAATAAAAATATATAATATAAAAACAAATATTTCTCGTATTTCTAAATGATTATGTGTTTGCCGCTATATTTTTAGCGTTGTATATCAGAAAAAATTGTTAAAAATTCAATATTATAGGGGGATTAGTGAAACAAGAAATATAATAAATACATTTTGTTAAAAAAAAACTTTTAATAGAAAATGAAGAACACGCAAATTTATAAAAAACTACGTAAAAAAATTACTCATTAAACTACCTTTAAACCAGTATTAAATATACTTTTAAAAAAATTTAATAGAATTACCTAAAAGTAAAAGCACTAAAAATTTTGTATAAAATTTTTTTAATCGTATAACATTAAAGAATTTTCTTTATTAATAAATATGTTTCAAAACTAATTCTATTAGTTTATTAATAAATAATTTTGGACATTTTTCAAAATAAATTTTTTTAAAGATTAAGGATATCACTAGGATGAAGATTTTTTTTTCTCAATAAAACTGTTAAATTAAACTGAACTGATAGGAAATAATATTTTCAAGTTTATTATAGTAGTATTGGAACCAATCAATCTGTGATAGAGTATATATGGGTTAAAATGTTATAAATAAAAAATTACTGTAAACTGTAATGATCTTCAATACGTTTGAAATTTTATGAATTCTTGCAGTTGCTGATAATCACAATCTTTGTGAAATCTAAGTTACAGTTTAATCAGCTATGAGATAACGGTTCAAAACAAGTTAATTTTAGCTAATGTCACCTGAGAAATTGACTATGGCTTTAAAAGTAGTTTCAGATTAAATCAATTAAACCGTTTAGAAAGTGTACTTCTGAAGACATGAGAGTTTTTACTTTTAAAAATTAAATAGTTATTTTATTAATAATTTTATCGATCACTAAAACTTAAGCTAGCTCTTTTGATTTTAGTGGATAGTTGAAAACTCTGAAATTAACCGACAAAAACCAAAAGAACCAGAAAAATAGACGTTTCTGTTTAAATAATTTCAGTTGCAGGCAGCAATTGGTGTAGCTGCCTGAATACTTTCGTTTGCTGTATCACAAGATTTCGTTTTTGAATCATCGAAAGCGGCTCCCTGTTGTTCCATGGAAGTCACGAGTTCTTTCTCATCTTTGCTGCTGCAATTATCATTTGTAGTCTCAACGGCTGGTTCGCACGTATCACTATTATTTGGTTGGGATAGTGTCGGTACTGGCTCCTCAATCATAGTAGATGAAGAATTCTGAGCGAGTTCAGAATCTAATGGTGAGTTAGCAGGCAAATTGGTGCCTGGTGGTGTAATTGGCATTTTACGTGCTCTTGCCAATCTATCCTGGACGCTTTTCTTTGCGAATTCAGGCTTATGCGATAAATCAACCGGTATAATAATCTCATTGGCACTTGTCGGTGATGGTAATTGCGCTAATATCGGTTCTGATAAGTTTGCAATGGGAGACGTTGGCGACTTCACGACAGCATTCGGTTGCGATTGCTTTATTATCGGAGTAGCCGATTGCCCTTTTTCTAACGCTGCCAATGGTGGTATATATTTCGGTGCATTCTGTTTACGTTTGTGTTTCGGTTGGATTTGATTGGCAGCCGCTGATGGAACTACAGCAGCAACGTTATTGGACACCAAATTTGGGCGATTATTTACCGTGGGAATAACAGTATTGTTATTTTTAATGTTATTCAAATGATTATTAACAACATTGATTTTATTATAAGGCATTTTAGGTGCTACATCAGAGACAACTTTGTGGTCTTTATCAACCGTTTGAATAGAAAACTGAGGCTTGCCAACTTGTCGTGGTCCTACCCGTCCTGTTCCAATCACTGGAGCGGAAGTAACTATAACATAAAATCGATTGAGAGTATTGTTCATCAATTAAATAGAAAATACTTACGTTTTACACTTTTCACCTCTCCTGATTGAGTAACAGATACCGTAATATTTCCCCTCTTTTCAATTAAACAATCTGCTGGCACAGAATTGTGCCCAGCAGAATTTTGATATTTTGGTCCATGATGCGGACTCTTTTTATACCCACCGGCATCATGTTTTGCTGAGCCATCAGCAACAGTTTCTGAATTGAATTTGTCACTATCCCATTCACGTCTCCATTTACCTTCCCCAGATTTCTGCCTATTTATCCGGGCCTCGTCGATTTTCTCCCTTTCATTGCGCCACTGGTCGTATTCGGGCTGTGAATTTTGCTTTTGATATTTTGGATTGCTAGGCTGGTTCTTGCCTCCCCGCCCGCGAAAACTATTACTGTTCGGACCACCGCGCCGTTGCTGCTGCTGTTGTTGATAATCCCTGTTGCCAATTTTGTTACCACCTTGCTTATGGTCTTTTTTATCGTTGCTTTTGCAATCATTTCTATTGGGGGCATTACCATCTCGTTCAGCATCGGCTAGAAAATTATAAGCAGGATCTGGCGGTGGTCCTTCGCCATCCGCAAATTTCTTATGATCTCGTTTAGATTTTGGCTCTTCATGCTTTTTGGCATGATTTTGCAATTCCTCAAGTTTTTCCGGTTTCACATCATATGTAAAATCAATCGTGTCATATTTATGTGCCTTTGGCCAATCTTCATCTTTCGGTGGTTTCGTCTTGACCATAGCATTCTCTTTTAATGCCATCAAGCGATCCTCTTCCGCTTCTCTATGTTTCTTTTCAATTTCCTCATTTCGTTTCCTGATCCTTTCAATTCTTTCTTCGAGATTTTCTTTTCCAGTTGTCGACATTTTATAAATAATTCACCTAAAATATTAAATAGTAAGTTGTTCTTAAAATTTTAAAACACGAATGCCAAGTTAAAACCATTCACTAAATTTTTCAGTAATAAAAAATGATGACTAAATAAATTAATTTTAATGTATGGCTTTTGGTAAACTGTAAAACAGATTGATATTTTCAGAACATTTAATCAAAGCCCCGCTTCTAACAATATCAATAAGCAAAATCTACTTCAATCCCATAAGGTATAAATAACTTTAGGTTTATTAATTTTCAGCATGCACAAATATGTACTGGAAATGAATACTTAATTTAATCAAATGAATCAGTTTAAATTGCTATGCTCTCTCAGTTGATATCAAACCCATCCATAATTTCTGAATTTTTAATTAGTTTATAAATGGTGGTGCAACGAATGTGTAGTTTTTATTAGTCTTAAATGCGAATATTCGGAGCAAAGTAATAGAGATTCACAAATCGACGTTAGGTCTAGTGTTTTAGAGAGCCCGAATCAATATTTGCTAATAGTTTTTATCATTTGAGAATTTCAAAGTTTTTTTAAATGGATATTTTCCCCAAAATTTATATTTCGCTTTCAACAAATTCTTCTTTTAGGTCAATGCCCTTTGTTCAACTTTTCTATAATTGCCTATCTGTATATTTAGAATTGTATTCAAATTTTTCTTTCAAAAAGGGTAAGTAATGGCGAAATTGGGGTCCATTTCTTTTTGTAATTTAATCATGTAATATTTTACACCGTTTTCCTACAGACAAAATAGTTTTCCTAATTTGTAACAGATTTAAAACGTAATATTCCAAAATCACTTGCAAAAGAAAATTGTTTCTCCGAATTATTTCAATTTACATAACATTGCAACTACTATAAATGTTAAAATTTCGCTAGAACATAATTTCTGGAAGATATGTAAACTTTGAGCAATGTTAATACAGATATTGTGCATAATCTGATGAACTGTTTGTTACTTAAACCTAGTTAAATCGTAATGATTAAAAATACTGTTTGAGAGTCTACTACACTTGCCAGTATTTATCATTTCTACATATTTTCTTACTTATAATTACTTTTTTTTTACAAATAACAATGATGTCAATATGAGGAAAAAAACACGCTTAGTAATTTCCGTCTATAAAAAATCCAGAGGGAGAACCCTCCAGAAGAAAAACATTTGTGTTATGAAATTTTCTTGCAACAAGGTGAATTATATCCAACTGTATTAACAAACTGCAAAAACTATGCAAATTACACTTTACTAAACGATTGCTAAAATAAAATAAAAATCTATTGTAGAAACTAGAAAAGAGGTTACCTTTCTCCAAAATTCAATTAACTTCAATTCAATGGCCCACTTTTTCGTGCCGCTCTTCTATAAAGGTTGATTGACTGCGTGTCTCTTTTTAAATTATATTTTTTGAACCTGCAAAAACTGTCATGCCGAAATACCACATTTTTTTAGAACAGCAATGACATGAAAATACCATGAAGAATACTTACAAAATTATTTAAGCACTCACTAAATTTCCCACGGAAAAATCGGATCCTCCTCAATCGCTAAGAATGCCAAACCCAATCGAATGACAGCGAAGAATTTGGCATATCAGAATACGGAATGAAGTTCAAAAGCACAGCAAAAAGTCGAATGCATAAAGCGGTTTTGCCGCATAGCATCGCATGTCATTTCATAAAATTAAACCAAGGCGCGAAGAAAAATATGTTAGATTACAAGAGTTTATGTTAAATTGCACAAAATCGCTAAAAAACGAAGAAAATCTACGCAGAATAATTTGTTTTGATATTAAAAATACCAACTAAAACAATGCTTTTAAAGAATAACAATTACTCCTTCAAGGTAGTTTGTAACACTAAGATTGGAATAAAATGTAAATGATACATAATTTTCTTTTAAAATTTCTGTGACCAAAATGTATTGATTTACTGAAGCAAACAGAACTTTTGCTGATTTATTTTCCAGTTTTGGTACAGTAGCGTAGTAGTCCCACAAACTTCTTGTATTTCTATATTTTCTATTTAAGAAAAATATTTTTTTAACAGACACTTTTCTATAATTTAATTATATTTAATTTGGAATTATATGTGTGGTAAAATTGTGTCGATTCGTAAACTAAACACATCATTTTTGTGTCTTTCAGGCACTGTTTTTGAAAAAATAGTAAAACTGTTCAATGTGCACAGATATGTGCGAAGATTTGTATACGTCACGATAATTTCGGACTTTCGTTGTACTTTTTTGCGATTTTTTATCGGAATTTAGCGCGGACGTGACACTATCGCACACTCTTCCCCTACCTAAATGTCTGACGTATTTAATGAACAACCCTAAAAATCACAGAAATATATAAACTTGTTCGAAAAAAAATTATTAGACTATAATGAAAATATTGTGCTTTTTTTGGGTTGTCCATAATATACGTCACACTTTGAGGGGGAGTAGGTGGTAGTATGACGGCAATACTAATCTCAATATAAAAAATCGAGGAAAAAAGTGACGGGTGAGAGGGCTCAAGGCCGAGAATAAGCGTGACGTATTTTGTGGGCAGCCCTTTACCTAATATTGACATGAAATAAAAATGGCGATTTAATTTTTATAAAACTTTTAATCTTACAAAATATACGATTTATATAAAAACTTTGTCAAAGCTTAACATCCTTTAAAACCCTTACATATCTAAGAAATGTGATAACTTATTATGAAAATGTTATTTTAATAAAATTGATTTTATGCGCCACACATAAGACATTCGTCTTTATTTTCGAGGGAGCAAACCATCTGAGCCATATTTTGTTGACGCTGCCTTTCAGCCAAAATTTGTTGCTCTTGACCATCACTGCTTTGGGTTTCATCGGAATCAGAAGTCTCTGGAATATTGACGTTTTCTACACCATTTCCTGATCCATTACTAACGGCACCATTCGATTTTGGTAATTTTACTGGAGACTTTCCTGGACTTTTATTAGTTTTTGCCGATTGTACCAAACGTTTTTTGTCAACAGTGAACTGAATTGCATTAGCTGCTGGTTTTGTCCGTAAATAATACATTCCAGTTTTCAAGCCGATCTTCCATCCATAAAAATGTATCGAAGTCAATTTGCCGTAAGTTGCCTCGGCGACATGAATATTGAAAGATTGACTTTGATCGATGAAGGCCCCACGATCAGCTGCCATTTGCATTGTGGTACGGACAGATATCTCCCAAACGGTTTTGTATAATTCGCGAATATCCTGAGGGATAGCATCAATTTTTTGTATGGAGCCATTATGTGCAATTATGGTATTCTTCATGTCCTCGTCCCACAGGTCCAGCTCAGTGAGATCTTTCAGCAAATGATGGTTAACAACTTGGAATTCACCTGACAGTACACGGCGATTGTAGATATTGGATGTGTACGGCTCGAACGATTCATTGTTGCCAAGGATTTGTGCTGTAGATGCAGTTGGCATTGGGGCAATTAGAAGTGAATTACGAACGCCATGTTTTTTGATTTTTTCCTTCAATTCAGCCCAGTTCCACAAATCGGTGGGAGTTTTGTTCCACATATCGTACTGCAAAATACCTTTGCTCACTGGACATCCTTCATAAGTTTCGTAAGGGCCAAACTTCTCTGCCAATTCACAGCTAGCCTCTAGTGCTCCGTAGTAAATCGTCTCGAAGATCTGCTGGTTAAGTAATTTAGCCTCTTCACTTTCATATGGGTATCTCATCAAAATGAAAGCATCAGCCAAGCCTTGAACACCGATTCCGATTGGACGATGACGAAAGTTTGATCGACGTGCTTCCGGTACTGGATAGTAATTGATGTCGATGATTTTATTCAGATTGCATGTTACAGTTTTAGTGACGTCCTTTAATTTATTGAAATCATACTTTTTGCCGGGCATAACAAACATGTTTAGAGCAAGTGAGGCCAAATTACAGACCGCGATCTCATCCTTTGAAGAGTATTCCACTATCTCTGTACACAAATTGCTGCAGCGGATTGTTCCCAGATTTTGTTGATTGCTCTTTCGATTGCAAGCGTCCTTGTATAGCATGTAAGGGGTCCCAGTTTCCACTTGAGATTCGATAATAGCAAACCATAAAGCTTGAGCTCTAACTTTTCGGATGTAACGTTCTTCCTGTTCATACTTCGTGTACAGCTCTTCGAATTTCTCGCCCCAATTATCAAATAGGCCAGGACATTTGTGTGGGCACATAAGCGACCATTCCTCATCAGCTTCTACTCTTCTCATAAACAAATCTGGGATCCATAGGGCGTAGAACAGATCTCTAGCACGACATTCCTCCTTACCAGTGTTTTTCTTCAAATCCAGAAACTCGAAAATATCCGCATGCCATGGTTCCAAATACATGGCGAAAGCTCCGGGTCGTTTATTGCCACCTTGATCTACATAGCGTGCAGTGTTGTTATAGACACGCAACATTGGCACCAAACCGTTGGATGTTCCGTTAGTTCCACTAATGTAGGCTCCCTTCGCCCGAATGCAATGGACGTTTAATCCAATTCCACCGGCAGATTTCGATATCAGTGCGCATTGTTTCAGCGTATCGTAGATTCCCTCAATAGAATCATCTGACATCGAGAGAAGGAAACAAGAAGATAGTTGTGGTCTACATGTCGCTGCAGAGAATAAAGTTGGTGAGGCATGCGTGAAATATCTCTCCGATAGTAAATTGTACGTTTCAATAGCTGCGTCAATATCTTCTCCATGAATACCAACGGCAACTCTCATGATCATATGCTGGGGACGTTCAACAATTTTTCCCTTGATTTTTAGTAAATAGGATCGTTCCAGCGTCTTGAATCCAAAGTAGTTGTAATTAAAGTCACGATCATAAATTATTGCAGAGTTCAAACGTTCTGCGTTCTCCTGAACAATTTTGTAGTGATAGTCCGATATCATTGGGGTTTTTTCGGCTGTATTATCGGAGACCATGTGGTAGAGGTCGTAAATAACATCTTTATGTAAAGACAGAGAAAGCGGTTTGATTAAAATCCACAAAAGAAATTGAGAAGGATGAATACGAGTAGTAAAATGAAAATTTATTAATTTTTTGATGGATATGTAAGCTATGTGACAAGAAAACTTAAAAGCAAATCAAATTCAACTGTAAAACAATGAAATTTTCTTTAAAAACATGGTGGTTATAAGAATTTAAGACAATATCAATGAAGTCCATGAAAAAGCATCAGATAAGTTGGTTAATTGTGCAATTTCAAGTATTTTGATCCTGATAGTAAGCGTGTAGAATGCTAAAATGGCAATTGAAGTTTTTGAAGCACGCGAAAACCAGGAATCATGCTTCAAAGATTTACAAAATAATTTAAATGTGAATTAATTTGTTAGTTGTGCAATACTCTGTGTATTAAACCAAAATCATGCAAAAATATTGACAAACCAGAAAATGCCTTTTTGGTCTCTTTATGCAAATTAGAAACTGCCAAACGCGCTGCCAAAATTGCATAGTCGGCGTGATTCGTTGTCATAGTCGCTGCTGTCTCTGCAGCCAAGTTGTCAAGTTCTTGTGTTGTAACTCCAGAATACAATCCTTTAATCACTTTTAAAGTAATTGATGCCTAAAAATGTACTGATATTAATTTCAATTTCATAAATATACTGGACAGAGGCATAACATTTGACTATTTTTTAATAAAAAAGAAGGAAATTTGAGAACATTTGATTTTGTTTAATGAAATGGGGTAATTAACTAGATCTTTGTTTGAGTTTACACCAAGGACAAACATTTTACAAAATGTACAAATGCTATTTTACAATAACCTTAGAATAAATCTTAAATATATAAATATGCACAATTATAATCAGCCGTAAGATTCTAAGTTAATCCATTGAGTATAGATAATGTAGCTTAAAAGTTCTATTAAATGAAGATCCATTGAAATGTTTTTATGAATTATTGTTGATAAAAATCTTAAATTACATGCGAAAATCGATTTGTTTAATGTGAAAAGGTCGCTGCAATCCATCTATGGAAACGTGAAAAATGCAAATTCCGGATTTAATCAATGCGATGAATCTGTTATATTTTCAAGATAACAGTCGACCCTTGCGGTACACAATATGACGAATGAATATTTCTTCAAAAAAAAAAGACATCTAGATGTTCGAGATAAGATTGTAGGCGCCGAAATCACTTCTTTTGGTGGTGAACATCTGGATTTTATTCTAAGTTTTACTTCTTTTTCTAATTCCTAATTACTGTTAATCACATTTGATAACCTTACATTTACAAAAAATGCGACTTACTGGATCAACGAAATCCATATTCAACCCATAGCATAATTTTTGAATACGAGATGTAATTTTATCGAAGTGCACCTCCTCGTTTCGTTTATCTATTAATAAAATATTTTAAATTTATTAGTTTAAAACTTGGTTGCAAAATCTCTGACGAAGGTTACCTCGTTTAATGACGAACATCTTAACAGCCTTCATGATTTCGCTGTAATCTTTATGTGCCTTGGAAAGTAGAAACACTAATTATTATTTTGGAATAACAACTAACAATGAATAGCACGAAAAAATTAAAATTTTCCACGAAATAAATGAGCAAAGACACAAGACGCAAAGTTTCCCGCCAGTTTGTCGGAGATGGCAGATCGTTTGCTAGGTAACAATTACAATGGCTTGACAGCAATAGAGAGCCTATAATCTAGAGAATGGATGTGCGGCATCAAACCGGTTCGGTCGGACCAATTTTGGAGCACGTAAATAAGACCGAACTGCTTTATTTTGGTCCACAATGGTCTAAATTTTAGCCTGAATCATAATCGACCAAATCGATTTGGTATTTGTGCATAAACAACTCTGTAACAAAACAAGGACATTTTATAACCTCAAAACATGTTAGTAGCAGTATCGGAGATTTAATTATTTATTTTAATAAATTAGAGATGAGGTTAGTTATAATTAACTACAACCTTTTTTATGAAGATCATTCTAGAGCTCCTTGATTTTACTCATGGTATAACCCTAATATTAAAATAATGTAAGATAAAAAATCTTGTTAAATGAAACCAAACCTAGAGAGCTTTTAGAAACCATAAGTATTTTGCGTCGGTGAGATCGTTTGCTTTACTTCAATTCAGTTCTCCTGCCCTTTTGCGCTTTTGCGAAAGGGAAAAAAGGAAAAGGGTTAATTTTGTGTGCTTTACTTTTGTGAACCTTTAACTCTCGAATGCAATTTGCTCAAAAGCTTTAATTCATATCGCTCATCCAACTGTGTGAGGTCAACTGAATCAGTTCCTGCAGCTGCGCGACCTGATGTCGGGATCAGTAAGCTGCAGCAGCTGATTTGCCAGTGTGACATCTCGCTAAGGGTCTAGGATATGTTGAAATAACATTTTGCAAAAATTCATCCCTTCGATTCTGCTTAGACTCAGCCAAAATGACAGAACTAAGCAGGCGCTAGGTCAGGATAAATACACCCAATGAACGCTTTAATATCTTTCTTCTCCAATTAGAATCGCCTATTAGGCCAATTAAATAGCTTTTTCACCAGATTAGAACAAAGTATTAACAATTTTTCAATTAATGGGCTCTCTCCATTGACAGGATATTTTAGTTGCGATAAAAAGTAGGGACACACTTAAGCCTAGTACGCAGTTCGAGTAAAATGAAATTTTAACGCGGTCTCCAAATTGGCACATTAAAACCGAAGTAAAAACTGTTTGTGGAGAAAAAACATTGACAGCCGAGCACACACAATTAAAAAACCACACTCGTTAAGAAAACTGGAAACAGAACCTCTATTATTTTCATCTGTCAAATTTTTACCTCGAATTTAATGTACCGAACAGTTAAAATGCTGGTAAAATCAAGTGGAGACTTTCTACGCCATCTAGTGAGGCAACATTGCAACATGAGTTTTTCACTTCATTTTACCAGCGAACTGCGTACCGCTTGGTAAAATCTCTGAGGTTAAAGCCTAGTACGCAGTTCGAGTAAAATGAAATTTTAACGCGGTCTCCAAATTGGCACATTAAAACCGAAGTAAAAACTGTTTGTGGAGAAATCAAATATTCTTCCATTTTTTTAAATTAAAAAACCACACTCGTTAAGAAAACTGGAAACAGAACCTCTATTATTTTCATCTGTCAAATTTTTACCTCGAATTTAATGTACCGAACAGTTAAAATGCTGGTAAAATCAAGTGGAGACTTTCTACGCCATCTAGTGTAGGCAACATTGCAACATGAGTTTTTCACATCATTTTACCAGCGAACTGCGTACCGCTTGGTAAAATTTCTGAGGTTAAATTTAAGCGCAGTGTTAAATTTGTATGGAAAATTCCATTTTACTCGAACTGCGTACTAGGCTTAAAATGCTGGTAAAATCAAGTGGAGACTTTCTACACCATCTAGTGAGGCAACATTGCAACATGAGTTTTTCACATCATTTTACCAGCGAACTGCGTACCGCTTGGTAAAATTTCTGAGGTTAAATTTAAGCGCAGTGTTAAATTTGTATGGAAAATTTCATTTTACTCGAACTGCGTACTAGGCTTTATATAACAAAGGCTTGGTAAGAAAGAGAGAGAACAAAAAAAAAGCGTACGTCGCCAGATGTCGCTTTTGTAGTTTATTTTATAGGAAGCGTTCGTCGCCAGGTGTCGCTTTGGTAGATGTATTTGAACTGACGTACGCTTCCTATAAAATAAACTACAAAAGTAATCAAAATATGTCTGATTTTGACAAATGCAGTTTCAAAACTTACAATACAATGAATAACAACGAATGTATTTATATTTATTACATGTTTTGGTATACAGACTATAATAATAATAATAACCATATTTACAGGTAGGAAATTTGAGATATTAGTGGACATACAGATATGTGATTAGGAGATGCAAATTGAATGTTTTGGACATGGAATAAGGTTTAAATTCCTATGCTTTTATCCTATAAAACTTTCTATAAAGACTCGTGCTCGTATTCTGTCTTTCCCATTGACAATTACAGCTATCTGTCTCTTTCTATTTGTAACACATTTTTGTCGCAACTAAAATATCCTGGCAATGGAGAAAGCCCATTATACGACTTTCCATTTTCTTATACCTCGAACATGAGTTTTTTTTTACTTATATTAATCGATTTCAATTATTTTCGCAATTATTAGTAACAATGATTCAAATTTTTTAAGTTTTTCGCGCTCGTTTTTTAACTTGGCGGACATTTTTACATGTCCCATTGTCCACTCTTTAGATTATAGGCTCTCTAGTCTAAACGGGAATTAACCGTTTGCTCAGGTCTAATGGAACACAATATATTTTTCGGAATTCAATTTAACCAAACTTTTACAGCTGTTAAAACTGTTGAAACTTGAAAGTTTTTATTTTGTGCACAAATGGTAATTTGGACAAAAAATGGATTAATTTACTATCAAGAAGTGTCCAAATTCCATAAAACAGGTAGTTGAATTACTGTTTTAATTATTCGTGTTGTTTTACGTTTTCTGTCAGTTTTTCCACTATTTTTTATTTAAAAGAAAATCGGAAATGGAGGCGTCATTCAGTACTAGCGATGTCCACGATCATGTTGTTAATTTAATAAAATATGTTATAAATAACGCACCGAGCAAACTTCCAATCAAGAGAACTAATTTGTCTTCTGCTTTGGGAATTCATGCAAAAGCCCTATCTCGAGTTCTGGACTTCGCACAAAATCGGCTGCAAGAGGTAAACATATACATTATTATACTTAAATTGACTTGAAAACTGTTTTTTAGATCTATGGATTGGAACTGGTAGAGGTCCCAAATAAAAAACCGAGCCAATACATTGTTTTGTCTAGCTTTCCGGCAACTGGAATAGAGGAATACACCCAGAAACAGAGAAGCCAAATTACACTCCTTTTTCTTATTCTGTCCCACATTTTCATGCGGGGCGGAAGCACAAGTGAACGTATGGAGTTTTCCATTTGTTTTATACAACTTTAAAATTCACGTTTTATAATTTTGCAATCACAGATGACTTATTTATGTTTCTAAGAAAGTTTGATATTGATGATACACCCCACAGTTTCTTTGGGTCAAATATAAAAAAGCTGATCACGGATACGTTTGTAAAGCAGCTGTATCTAAAACGTGAGAAAATAGTCGAGGAAGGGGGACAGGATGATAGGTAAATAAGAATTATTTATACATTTCCTATTAAAAACAATTTTCCATCAGTTTCAGTTATTCATGGGGCGAGCGAAGCGTATTAGAAGTTCCCAAAAAAGAGCTTTTGGCTCAGATTGCAGAGGTAATATTCAAAAATCATTTAAAATTGATTAAGTACATTTCGTTTATTTTAGTTACTTGGAAAACCTCAAGAATGCTTCTCGAAGCAATTTATTGAAGTAAATATGCAGCCAGCAGCCGACCGTAATGATATTGAAATGGAAGAGTCTTAGCTATTAAAAAGCGTTCAAACTATAAGACAAATAAATATGCTGTATTTTTGTACCTTGAATTATTAAAAACGAGTGGCTTCATGTAACTTATTTTCGATAGACCAACTAGTCGAAGGAAATCTTTATTTGACCAAAACTAATTAGATTGGCCGACACTCATTCTCGTGTATACGATATAAGTCTTTTCTGGGTAATTTGGGGTCACTGAATCAGAATCTGGCAGTAGTTGGGTTGCATCGGATCTACTTTTTCAGATATGAAGGAAAAAAGAATTATTGATTTCCAGATTATAAATATTCAAACCAATTTATGAATTACCCGCCATATCGGAAAAATAGAGCTGTTACAGTCAAACTACTGCCAGCGACCCAAAATTACATAGAAAAGACTTATATCGTATACACCAGAAACCATTGGAACGTCTTAAACTTGCAAGAGTTTTAAAACTTGGGGATTTTTGGTATATTATTTGTTCCTTGCGAAAACATTTCAGTGCCAGACTTCAGCGGACTTGATTCAGAGCATCCACTCTTGTTACTGATTTGAGTTTGAAATTATGCCCGAAACAACAGAAAAAAACAATTATTAAGATTGTTTAATTCCGGTTTAAATGGTTTTAGTGCAATTTAAAAAGTTTGTAGTTGTATTTTAAAATTTTTCTCTTTCAATTTACGCTAATATGCTTCTCTAGCGATTGCAAGGTTTTGAATTTAAGCGTATTTTGACCAAAAAACTAAATAAATAAAAAAAATGTTTTGATGATAAAAACAATAAAGACTGACCTCCCTGTTATTTTGACAAATCAATCCTAAAAAAATTAAATATAAGAAATTCTTTAAAAAACCTGGAAACAAAATTGATTTTTTCAACAAAATTTTCGAAAGAACACCGGAAATTTTTGAACCGTCAACGGTTTTTTGATAGTCACACTAGTTCAAATCAGAAACCACGCTATTCACAATCGGTGAAATGTTGACAGTTCTATATGTGAATATTGGTGAATATTTAATTGCGAGTTTGTTATTCGTTTTTTCTTTCTAGTGAAAAATTGGTTCTAGAGGAACTAAATTAGAAAATACTTAAATTATTTGTGATTAAATAATGAATTAGCAAAGACGATAAATATTCGATTTGCAAAATGCGTTTTTCCGTCACGGCTACTTTTCTTATAATTTTAATTCTAATTTTGGCAACTTTTGTTGCGAATTTCGCAAACATAATTAGCACTGATCAGAAATTAGCAGAGAAATTAAATAAAAATAGCAATGAACATGATTCCAGGAGCTCCCAATCTACTTTACACATTGGCGATGACGAGAAACATTTAATGTGGTTTATTCAGGTTAGTTCATTTGCACTTTTCGAAATGAATCATAAGTTCTAAGAATGATTTTGTCCAGATATCCGACATGCACATCAGTAAATTCAGTAATAAGGGGCGGGTTGAACATCTGAGGCAGTTTGTCAATACAACTCTTGATATCATCCAACCACAAGTTGTTCTTGCTTCGGGAGATTTAACTGATGCAAAAGATTTTGATCACTTGGGGTCAAGGCAACACAAGGACGAATGGGAAATTTACAAAAATATCCTGGAAGAAGGCAATGTTGCTGAAAAGACCATATGGATGGATATTCGAGGCAACCATGGTATTTATTGAATCAGGTGGTTATTTTAGAAACATTTGTTAATTTCGATTTAATTTGCAGACAATTTCAATGTTCCTGATATAAACTCTGTTTTTAATTACTTTAATAAATATTCAATGCAGGGTGATAAACATCAGAGGTCGTACTTGTATCAGGTAATTAGATTTTTATACTTGTTTTTCGCTTAAAAAATGAATTACAGCTGGGTCTATATGGTTATTTATTTGTGGGGTTTTTTATAACGAACAAATTGGTTCTTTTAGCTTTGCCTTTATCAGTCGTAAAAGTTTTTTCTGTTAACCCTGAATTAGGTCCAGTGCAACTGTGGCACTGTTTTATCATGTTTGTTTCGGGCTCAGGGGAGTGACGAAGCCCTCGTCAGATAGAGTAGTGTCAACTCCTCCTGTTCTCTATTACAGAAATTGTTTATTGGATGGATCATAGGAACTTACAAGAAGTTTATATATTCACCATCTGATTTAATTCGGCTTGTACGAATTATTTTAGAAATCTCCGGCTCGAGAATTTTTATTGTGGATTTTCCATTGACAATGCGAATGGTTTTCGACTGTGATTCAAATGAAATGAACATTTGTTTTGTTTTAGCTTTGCCTTTATCAGTCGTGAAAGTTGATAAACTGATAAAAGCCTGTGAAAACATATTTTGGGATATTTTAAGACGACTAGCATCAAAATTATGATTCTGGTTTGTGTGTTTCTAGTCAAATCGGTAATGACTGAACAGAATTTCACGAAACTTCACACTCAAGCTAACGATATAGCACTCATTTTGTTTGCATGCCTTCATAGGGGTTCGCATACAAACTGAACGGATATAAGGACAAAACGTGTCTAGAATGTAATTTACATATCTTTGCTGTACATCAAGACTCATATGTTGTTGATAGCATTTTATAGCATGTTATCATCAGATTTGTCTGATTAGAGTAAATATCTAAAAATGCCATCGTTTTTGAGAATATCGAATCACATAAAAATAGATTTTTTGGTCATTTTTGGTCAAAAAACTATGAATTACCTTTCGAAAATCCAATAGAAAAACTAGTTAGCAAAATTCACTCTATGTTCTTTTGTGTGTTTTTTTTTATAAATAAGAACTTAACTAGCATCTACGGTTTTGATATATTTTAGATATCTGTTGGAGGTGATAGATATTCCTTCATTGCCGTGGACGCTTGCCTCGAACCCGGTCCTAAGCGCCCATTCAATTTTATCGGTTTATTAGACACAAATGAGACAAGTTTGATAATTGACTTGGCAGAAGAGGCCCGACAAAGCGGAGGGAATTACACGGTTTGGTTTGGTCACTATCCGACTTCTTGTATACTGGCGCCAGGAACTGGAACTGGTGGCTTACGAGGAATCATAGGCAAATACGATGAAAGCTTTGTCTATCTTTGCGGTCATTTACACACAATGGGCGGTATTGTAAGAAAAATGTATACTTTACAGCAACATGGATTTTTGGAGCTTGAACTTGGAGACTGGAGGGATAACAGACTGTATTTGAGAAATAAAAAACTAATATCACTAAAATTGTAATCCTTTTTGTCCCTCTCAGATTCAGAGTTGCTGCATTTGATCACGGCTTGTTCTCATTTATTGACGTCAAGCACAATGATTGGCCAATTGTTTTGATAACAAATCCGAAGGATTCACTTTTCCATCTCCCGAAGGAAAATAAGATTCTTCAGTTAGAATCTACCCACATCCGTCTATTGGTGTTCACTGATTCAAAAGTAACCACTTGTAAAGTGAAAATCGACAATGAAGCGTGGCGAGATTGTAGAAGTGTTACACCAAATCTTTTTGTGGCTAATTGGATTCCGAAATTGTACAATACAGGACTACATGAAGTTTCCGCAATGATTCGTACTGAAGATGACAAAAGTAAATTGGTAATATCTAAAAAAAAAAATATCTTTTTATAGTATAAAGCATAAAATTATGATTTTCAGGTTCGTCAGCATTTTTCCTTTGATGGCAGTAGACACAGTTTTGGACTATTGGCAAGAATGGTTTTAATGGGTGACGCTAGTAAATTATTCCAAGCTCTGTTCGGAATTTCTCTCGCCTTTTGTGTTCTTCCTCTTTGTATGCTTCGCGTTTGGCACGAATTGATTCAATCTGGCAAATGTAAAAAGCCACGATTACGTATTTTATGCTGTAAAAATTTGATTCGTAAACTTTGGATTCTGTCTACAATTGATAGGATTTTTATTCCAATGATCGTGTACTGCATTTATATAACAGCTGGTCCGTGGTCTATTGGTGAAGTTATTGATGGGCACATCGGTGTGATATTTGTTTGGGGAATATTCGTTAATAACGCCTTCCTGCCAGGGTCTTTAACATATTTATACGGGTTCTTCCAACTGGCTTTCTGTCAATTTCCAATGATCATTATTTATGGCGATATTGTCGATAAGCGATTGAAGAAGCTCTCTAGCTGTAGCCTACGAAAGCGTGGCAAATTGCTAAAATATTGCAGACATATTCCTTTCTTCTTAATAATTTTGGTAGAATTACTACTTGCCTACTTCTTTTGGCTGGCCTATGGAACTTTGGCATTCTTTGTCGGTCCATTCCGAACATGGTCGATAGTTTTAAACTTTGTTCTATGGTATCTGGCAAGAAACATTCCAGAAAGATGCTTAGGGTGAGTGTTTAATCGTTTTTATAATATTAAACTTTATTTGTATCTTTTTTTTTTGGTCTCCACAGTTCCGCGGCTAATATTTGGCAGTATAATACAGCAAAATAAAATGGATCATCACAATTCACCAAAACTTTGTTTGTGGGTTTTTATATGCTCGCTTTCTAGTCTATTATCCTAAAAAAAATATTACCTTTTGTATGAGAGCAAACTGAAAAAATAGTCAAAGATTTCCGAAATGCTAATTCATATCTCAAAGTTCACAAATTTTTAAATTTATCAAATATAAAATGTATTTTTCAATTGCGTATAATATTTTTTTACTTTATATTATATTTTCCTCCATCAAATATTAATTTCAACTGTACAAAATTTTTTATGTTGCTCGAAAAATAAAACTCGCAATGATTGAAAATAAATTTAATTAAGTTTTAAGATTTAGTGTATTTTGTTTGTGATAACTAAATTTTCTAAGTACTAATTAAAAACGCTCCATCTTAACTTATGTGAATACTTGTGTTTGGGACTATTAATTATAAGCAATAAAAATGTGGAGTGAAATTGTGTATATATTTTATTAAAATCGCTTCTTTAATTGTAAGTTTTCTAGTTCACAACAGATGTTTTAGTTTTGATGATAGAATCTGTATTCAGTAAGTGTTATCTCAAATTGTAAACTTAAATAAAAGGGTAATATTTTAAAAGATCTTTTTTTTTTATTTTTTCCAAAAATTTGACATGTTTTCCAATTATTAATTTGTTTATAAAAAATTATAAAAAAGTTTAAAGTTTTCAGCTAATGAACTTGAAAGAGATCTGGTACAGATCGATCTAAGGGTGCTCGGAAAATTTGTTTAAGGAAAATCTGAGGTTGACATTTTCTTCGTATCAGAAATCAAAAAGTCTGAAAAGTGAATTGTTGAATGACTTGACAAGTTCTGGAAAAGAATGACAAGTACACAAAAGTCATATTTTTTAGTCACGCAAGTCGACTCGTCAGGCACGCGGCTATTTAACACTAACTGCCACGTCAGTCAAAAAGACCTGACACCTAACTGTACACAACGGCCACAATGAAAATTATTAACACTTGGAGCACAATGAACGCAACCAAGCCGCAACTAAGGACGCTTCGAACTGTCACGCAACGCAGTTCAGGAGCGGTTGAGCACAATAGAAGCGTCGTCTGTTGCGTTGTGAGACAAACACAGAAAAATTAAAAGTGAAAGTAGAAAAATATATAAAAAATGGATAATTTTGAAGTGGTAATTTGCTTTGTTGGTCTTTATCTTTGTTATTTGTATGTTATTGCACTAAGGCTATCAATTTTTCCTCGAACGACATTTCCCCAACCTCACTTTATGAACTGTCAACAAGTCTGCGTTGCCTTAAAAGTTCAAAGTTTGGCAACTTTTGCGTCGATGGTTGCATTTTTGTGAAAGCGTAAAGTGTTCGCTGCAACCGCAACGATTTTTTTGTAGTTGCACACATTTTATGGTAATAAAATAACATTTAGGTATAATTTTGTTTCAATTTTTTTTTCTCTTAGTGCCTTTTTGACTGACAACTAGATATGCGAAAAAGGCTTAAAACTGTCGTGCCAGTTAGAGTGTTAAATATTCAATCATATCCCAGTCATCGACTCAGGCTTAGCGATGGATGTGGTTCTTTAATAAACGTTAAAATAAAATTTGTATAATGCTACATTTACACGAATGACAAATTTGTCATTTTTTTCTTGTCATTATGTTAATTCCCGTGTAAATGGCATAATTTTTGTAATTTTTTCTGTCAGAAAATGTCAATCTCTCATAAAAGAATGAACTTGTCCATTCTTTTATGCCAGATTGTCATTCGTACAAACGCAATATTAGTTATGACAAAAGTTGAATACTAAAGTTGTCATAACTAATATTGCGTTTGCACGAATGACAATCTGGCATAAAAGAATGGACAAGTTCATTCTTTTATGAGAGATTGACATTTTCTGACAGAAAAAATTACAAAAATTATGCCATTTACACGGGAATTAACATAATGACAAGAAAAAAATGACAAATTTGTCATTCGTGTAAATGTAGCATAATAAGGGAAACAAAGGAAAACTCCGCTTAATTCCTATATAAGTGTTTATTTACTTTAATTAATCTTATTTATATTTTAAAATTTGTTTTGTAATCTTTATAAAGTGTATAAATCTAAATGTTATAATTTTTCATTCCTTTTTGTAATACATATTAATATATTTTTTTAGAACTATTTTTTTTTTGTTTTTGGATATCATTTTTAGTTTTTAGTTTAATGCAATAAAATCTATTCCCTGACAATTTATGCTTTATTTACAATTTCTTAAATCTTTTTGTTTGCTTGAAAATTCACATAAAATGTTCTTTTTTGTTTACTAATGTGAATATTACTACAAAAAGTGTTACATTTAAGCGATTTGTGAATTTTTATGATGATCGACTACTCTATAAGTGATTCTTAAAGCGATTTTTCAATTGCTTGAGAAATTAGAATTAAATTTTGCTGCCATTTCTATCCCATTATTGCTTCCTTTTTTTATTTTTTATTAGATACAAAACATTTACCGAATCAACGTGAAAGTTTTTTTTACTTTAGTGGCCAGAGTTGAGAAAAGTTTTTTTTCAAAATCTCAAAGTAGAGATTCTCAAAAGCGGCCATTGAAAAAAAAAATCATCACTAAGAAGTTTAGTTAAAGTTTGAAAATAAACAAAAAGTGATCAGTTTTGATTGGCACTTTGTTAACTACAATTTATTTTCTAATTGCTATACAGAAATGTGTAAATTTTCATTTTGTAATATTAAGGCAATTTTTCAAATAACTGCTGTACATATTCCAGAAGAGTCGATCATTTTCGCTGATAAATTTTAACGAATTAGAATATTTTTACTTATTAAAGTCAAAGCTACAAACTCTACTTTGTTGAAATGTGTGGCAATTTTGTAAACCATCTAATTTCAGAAAATGACTTTTTCGGGAAAATCTCCAGTTTTTTTAAATATTTTTACCAAACATACACTCGAATATTGATGTTAAATAAAAAAACTGAAACAAAAACACTCAAATTGTGTAAGTCTCGTAATTACCGTGTCAACAATTTTTTAAATCAAGCATTAGTTAACTTTCGATGGTTTCATGAAATTTTTGGCGACCGCTCAATTAATTTAGCGGGCGAATTTCAAGCAAGAAGAGCCTGCTAACTCGATTTAGTGGCCATTAGAAACTTGAAAACTTGAAAAGTTTCTTCATTTGTAATTTGATCTAAAATTATATTTGAATTTTGTGGCATTTTTTATTTAAGCAAAAAAGCTTTCTTTTGACAATCCTGCACCCCGATTGCGAGTGTCGTGTCGTTTTCGACAAGAGTCGTTTTACGTGTTGTTGTTGGTAGAAAAACACTAACAACACGTGAAACGACTCTTGTCGAAAACGACACGACACTCGCAATCGGGGTGCTGGTAAACTTTTTACAATCCTGGTAAACCCGAGGTCTCGACTAGACATTAATTTTGCCCTTGTTCTGTCATTAAAATAGAAAATAATAGACATTTCCGATAGACATTTCTAACGACTTTACAACAGAATCCACTTTAATTTAGATACTGTTGTTTTAAAAACTAACTCATTTCAACTGTTAGAAGCTAGAGTTTGTGATGGTTTCAAAAAAAAATACAAAAAAATCTGTTGATTTTAAAAATTTTATTTTATAAAATGAGAAGAAAAAGTCTTTAAGCATAGCAATTTTTTTTTTACTTGTAATATTGAATCAACTTTGATATTTTAATATGTTTGCCAGAACGTTACAACGATTCTATTGATAAAACTAAATTTGAGAAAAATAACAAAAATGAATCTGGAGAAATAAAAATCAAAAAAAAAAATCTGTAATATTTTAACCTATGACGACGTAAAATGTACTAATTTTTTTTTCTATACATATTTAATTACTTTAGCTTAAATTAAGTAAATCCTTAAGATTTAAATCCTAAAAATGACTTTGTTTTTATTATTTTGTAAATCTTATATGAATTATCATTTAATTAATTAAATCTTAATCAATTTTTCAGCTTAAAATTTTAAATAATTTGTTGTAAATCTCCGTTTTCATTCCTCTAAAACATGCTGTACATTTTTTTTTCCTTTTAAAATATTTCTTCTTATTCAATTATTGAATTTACATGGCTCTTTTGAACTTATTTTTAATCAAGTGTTAAATAAACGACGGTCAA
Source organism: Chrysopilus asiliformis (assembly GCA_964034945.1). Classification (NCBI taxonomy): domain Eukaryota; kingdom Metazoa; phylum Arthropoda; class Insecta; order Diptera; family Rhagionidae; genus Chrysopilus; species Chrysopilus asiliformis. Next base: position 9,504,597 of record OZ035960.1, read on the forward strand.
ACTAAATTTTATTAGATTCTGTCAAAATTCCGTAATTCACAAAAATCATTGAAATTTTATGGCATTGGCGTTGTTAACGATTTGCGGCAATGAAACCATTTGCTATCAAAACTATAATAGATGTTCAAAGAAATATCAAACTACTGTGAATGTAGTTTTTCCCAGTTAAATGAATATAAAAAATATGGTAAATATATTATCGCGTTATACAATAATCTTAAATTGTGGTATAAATAAAATTTCGAGAGAAAAGACAATAATCGAAGGCACTATAAAAACTTTTTGTTGATGTTTGCCTTCATTAGTCTGGATTTAGTCGGATTCAATTTACATTTTAATTGCTGAATTAAATCGTAGATTTTTAGTGCTGGACCAACTTTCATTCCTAGCAAATTTATGATTTCATCCTTGGACAGCTGGAGTAATCGTTTACCATCGATTTTATTCCGGCTGAATGTATCGCAATGTGCTGTACAATCGTTGATACGAAGGAATTGTGAAACATCATAAATATTCCATGTATCTGGCAGTAATTCACCGGTGGCTGACACCGATTGTGACTGGGTCGTTGCTGCAGAGCTTGTCGTTAATGATGTTGTTGTACTCGACTCAGGTGAATTATTTGCATCGGCCGTCAATCGAGGAATGTATTTACTATTCGTTACGGCTGAATTCTGAAATTAAAACCAATAGCTTTGATGTTTTTTAACACTTGGGTGGGGGAAAAATACTAGAAATTAAACATTATGCTTTTTATACTAATGCTGAGTTAAAGGTTTCGCGTCTGACAACGAAAATATGCGATTTTAATGAGAATTGTTTACGTATTAAAAATGCCATCAAATGTTACAGTATAGCCGAAGTCTGTTACTGCAATGAAGTGCATTTTTTGTTTCAGATAACCTTTTGACGGTCTATGCTTGCAGCTTTGCAATTTTGGTATATGAAACATATCTGTCACTAAATAAGATACAAAAGTGCTAGTAGGGCCGGGAAATATCCTACTACTTACATTAATATAGCTGGTAGCTTTCCGTTCAGGTGGTGGTGCAGGCGAAGTCGATGCAGATTTCTGAATACTGCTATTGCTGGTGCAAACGGTCAATTTAGATCTATCTCCAGGCTCTGGGGTTGGTGGTAGTGGGGTAGACTGATCAGATCGACTAATATCGTCCTCATATTCGTCATCATCATCCTCGTCAATATGCGGCTCTGTTTTCATTTCTGCTTTTAAGTGTATGCGATCGTCGTGCATTGCGTGTTGCTTTTCAAGGACATCGGCACCTTCTTTCTTAATGATAGCTAAACGATTGGCAGGTTTCATGGCTGAACGTTATTTAAAGTAAAAACATTATTTAACGCTAAAATAAAATACCAAAATATATATTGAAAACACCAACCATTTGTCGTTTCGGTTTTGATCTTTTTCTTCTTCTTCTTCCTGCCAACCTTTGGGGCTGGCTTCGGTGCCTGCTGCTGCTTTTGCACAATTGGGGGACCTTCCAATTTATATCCAACGAGGAAGCACCATCCAACCGGATAGTAATCTGGCGATTCACAATCCAACCACTGATCATATTCCTCAGGCCATCCGTCAAAGCGAACTTTCAGCAGACGACCAACAATTCGAGCTACGGTCGCCACACAAACCAAACGTGGATCCATCAAATCAGCACACTCCATTCTCATGCCAACTTTGAAGCCGTGGTTTGGTACATCACTATGAAACAAATGGTCAGAGGCTGGCAAGCTGTTGGTATCCTCCAAATATTTTGCCCATCGAAATGTTTCCGTTGTATAGCCATTCGGTGGTGTCAATTGAATGTTGTTGGCTGCACAAAATCCAACTGGAAAGATGCACGGTGATTTTTCATGATAGCAAAACCTACAAAAAAGAAATTTCAACATTTTAACAAAATGAGTTTTTTCTTTGTTGATTTTCGAATAAATACCAATCAGCTCCGGTTGCGTCTGGATCATAAGAATCGATTCGGATCATCATATATCCGAATTTCAAAACGGACATCACTGTTGCTACACAAATTGATGATAAATTTAGCGGATCAACCGCTTCGAGTTTCATTCCTTCGACGAAGCCATTTGTTTTCCCCTCTAAATAATATTCCTCGAAAGTGAAGTTCATTTTGAATAGTTCAATGGTGGCGTCATCTTCATGAACTTCAATCATTTGTTCTCGGCCAGCTGAAAAGTATTTTTATTAACATTTATTAAATCAATTGAATTTAACGCTGACTTCAGACTCGAATAAGTGGTAAAACGTAATTTAATTCAGAAAAAAGCGCTCGACGGTTGCCAGCGTGACGAAGCCGACAAAAGATTTAGCCAGTCTTTAGGGGCTGCCCGAAAAATATATTACACTTTTATTTCAATACGTCAAGTACGTTAAAAAATAAGTCACACATTTAATTCGATACGAAAAAGCACTTTTTCGAGAAAACGAAAAATAACGTAACGTCGGGGAGAGTCCCCGAAGTGCAATTTTCTAAAGTACGAACTTCGACGGAAATTTTGAATTCGATTCGCAAAAACCGACCAAAAAAGTATTTTTCTAATTTTCCCGACAGTAAAATCGGTAATATTTACCTAACATGCGATCTAAATATTCCTGAGGTGCTGCCAAATTGTGTCCAACAGTGGTAGCCCAACCGACCGGATGAATAATCGCCGAGTCCTCATGACACCAAAATCCATCGTCTGGGGTATCGAAATACTTGATGAATAGCCGTTTTCCAACGATTTTATGCACTGTTGCCAATTTCACTTGCGATATTCGATTTTTATCGACTATTTCTAAATTTAGACCACAACGAAACCGTGACTTGAAGCTTTCGCTGATTTTATTATAGAAATTCGAGGGTAAAGTCCGCGCACCGGATAGACGTTCCACGAGAAAATCTTTCCAATCTGTGTATTTATTTTCGATACTTCGTGGAGGTATCAATGGTTTGCCGCGTGTCGCACACCAACCAACAGAATGAACCTCCGATGAGCACAGATTCACCCAAAAGTCATGCGATGAATCATCAAATCCTGAAATTTGTACAAAAAATTCATTAAAACACTTTTTTTTCTAAATGCAATGGAGACTTTACCTTCATATCTCATTAGAGCTTTGTAGCCGCATATCTTGAGAACGGTGGCTACCCAAAACGAATGCGGTGTCTGTCCAGGTGCGATATTTGTTTGACCATCGCAATCGGTGTTTTCCACTTCGACTTTCATATCAATTCCGATATTGTCCCACATATCGTACCCCGGGGCATGTGGAAAACAGGTGACTGGCGCCGCAAAGAAGTCTGGCTTTGCTAGTTCGGGTGTCCAATCGAATGAGTTTGGAAATTGATAGTCTTTCCGCCGTACACTGCAGATTTTATCATCTTGTGGACAAGGTGATGGAAGACGCTCGGATTTTGGTATTTGTGGAACTTCATCCTGCGGCAAAACGTCGCGATACAGCAACGGTTTCTTATTGATCTCATTTCCAATTCCGTTCTCGTCGCCACCATTCAGATTATCGGTGGACATTTTGAATCGATAGTTTGAATTACTTAAATGTGACACCCGAAGTTCTAATTCAAGATTCGTTCGTGATTGTTCATTGGATAAATTACTGCTACTGTTTGTGTTATTGTGATTGTTATACGCATTCACTGCTGATGATGATCTGGACGCCGTGTTACCGACGATTCCTTGGCCGCCTCCACCAATGTCGGCGATTGCCTCACCAGCCTCAATTGCTGCTGCGGCTTTACTTTTTTCGTTGGCAATCAAATTGTAGAGTTCCCCACGGGCGCATGCCATACTACAGAAGCGTCTAGTTTTTGTATAAAATGTATGTCTTACACCAATTGCGCCGCACCTCTCGCAAACAGCTGTAAATATGAATTTTTGATATTGTCATTTAATCGATCAGTTTATATTTATATCGAATATATGCACATTTCCGCCTGTTTTTCATAAAAAGCGTTCTACGTAATTTTGAATTTGTTTTTTTTTAGGGAAGTGTGTAAAATGTGAAAATCATTGTGCCAATAGGAGAGAGTGTTTCTGTCAAAATGGGAATATAAATTTGTGTCGAAAAGGTTTTCCGTTTAGAATTCACTTCCTTCAGCACGCGAAACAAAAGCCTTAGCATCTAATAAATCATAAAATGAAAGAAAATACATTTAAAAACTTAAGGATAACAGAAAAATAATGAATTAAAAAAATCCTCATTTTTCAAGCTAAAAAGAAAATTGGTTTTGCTGGAGTTTTTACAGCACTGAAAAAAATTAGGAAAAATGCAGTTTTTTTAAAGCCGAAATTTTATTTTGATTTTGGCAAACTCTCCTGAATTTAAAGGATTCCTGACGCGTTTTGCCTACACAGCAACGACTAGGGAAAAATTTAGATTCACATCCATTCAAATATTTTCACAGTTGCTTCAAAAAAGCCGAATGTAGTATTTTCTCGAAAAGCATTTACAACTTAGTGTAGATTTTTAAAAATTAGCTAAAATATATTTAAAATAAAATAAAATATGATTTTCTGGGATTTTTTCACGTTTAAGTTTTTATAAAAGTAAAAACAAACACTTTGACTAGTTATGGACAACATCGTCATGTTTTAGGATTAATAGATATACAGTGGATCCCGCATTTACACGGACTTGTCCTACGCGGTTAAAAATTATAGAATTTTTTTTTCTTTTTTCGAACTGATTGTCTTTTGATGAAATTACAAAGGTTTGATAGCTTATTGGGGATTTTGATCTCATATGTCAGAACAGTCCTTTAGAGTAAACACGAATTTCATCAATTGGACAGTAGATTAGTTATTTTGAATAAATTGTTACACAATTTTAAGCTTTGTCCCACAAAAAAACTTAGTCAAACTAAAATGTATGCTTTTTTTGTATTAATATACTCATATAAAGGTATTTATATAAATATTTTTAAATTAAAAACAGTTTTACTCCCAGTTTTTGTCAAATGTTCGCGATTTTGGAACCGAAACTCCATTTTTACATAGTTTCCAAAGCTCGATTTACGCGATTTCGAACTACACGCTGGTTTCGTAGAACAAATACCGTATGCGTCATAAAAATCTGGAAAATTCATATTAAATTGTAAACCGTTTAATAAAACACAGAAGTTGAACGAAAAACGAACGTTTGCTCTAAACTAAATCTTACATACTAGTAAAAAAAATTATTCAAAATGTCCACCTCCAGCATTTACGAACTTCTCCAAACGGGGCCTGTACTTCTTGCAGGTCAATATTAAATAAGACTCCGACTTGTCGTTCCATGCGATGGTAATGGTGGACTTCAGGGCTTGCACATTACTGTGAGCCTTAGCTCCAGTCTTAGCCTGAACATATGCCCATATTAAAAAATCCAGGGGATCAAGATCTGGAGAGCTCGGTGACCACATGTCCTTAGACCAGCAGTTTTTTAAATTATTGGTTTTTTAAATTATCCAAATTTGGGTACTTCTGGCAGTGTGGCACGGCGCCCCGTCTTGTTGAGACACGTAAAACACATCATTACCGTAGGTTGACTCTATTGATGGTTTTACATGACTCTGCAAGATATCCTTATCGGATTTTACAAACCCTTTCAAACGTAGTACCAATTAATAAGCAACCGTTATCTCCTTGAAAATACTTGCAGTACTAGATTCCAGATTTTTATGACGCATACGGTATTTGTTTTTATTCTTAAATAAAAGTTGTAACAACTTTTTTAATTCCATTAAATGCGTAAAAATGCTTTACCAGCATACTTTTAGGGATATTCGATGGTTTCAATATAGCGATTTGTGCAAATACGTTAAATTTTACCTTGTACATAAATCCAGCAACGCACACATAGCGCGGTATTACACACGGCAATTTTCGGGCTTACTTAAGCCGATTTTTGGGAGAAACGACTGAGGAGGGAAAAGTTGCCACTCGAAATCATGGCTTATCGACAATCTGCATACATGCAAAGCGTGTGAACCGGTTTGGGAAAAGTAGTAGGCAGAAATCATTTTCGTTCTGACCGTCAGCAGGTAAAGATCTTGGGAAGTATATGAGCAGCAGCAATTTCAATGGTTTGAGTCCACACACACACATGTAAACTTGTGTAGCATATGCAAACAGGATTGGCTTATTCAAACCACAAATGTAAGCACATTGGATTTTTAAGCCCAAAAGTTGCCGGCTTAAATAAGCCAAGTGTAATACCGGACATACGGAAATCTTCCTCAAATCTTTTGTGTAAGAGGAACCAGCGTTTCGTTTAAAGTGGTGCTCCTTTTATGGGTTTTTATACTCTATATGAGAACCATATAGAAGTATATTAGATATATTATTCCGTTTGTACAGCATAGAACCAATCGTCGAGCATAAAATTAATTACAGCAGGGTGTTTAGTATAACAAAAGATTTTATTTCCGCATGGTCGTCCGTCTGTCTGTCCGTGAACACCATAACTTTCGAAAGGATTGAGCTAGAGACTTGAAAATTTGCAAAAATTCCTTTCTCGTAAAAAGGAAAGAAAGTTAAATACGATTTGAGACATTCCGCTTGACCGCGTTTACTCTATATGTATTAGTTATAATGCAAAATCGGACTATTCCTTCCCTATAGAATTATTTTTAAAAATTCGACCCATTCTGGCTTCCTGGCAATTGTAGGTTTTCTTATATTTTTTATAAACAACGTTTGAGGGTGAATTAAAATCTTAAATCGAACTTCCAATTGAAAAAAATTTGGCGCCCAGGAATTTTCTAAAAAGGTTTTACAACAAAACTATTTAAAAAAAAATGTAGATTAGAATCAAAAGTTTTTTAATAGATTATAATAAAAATCTTTTTTAAAAAAAAATCAACGCGTTAAAGAAGACCGAATAACAAAATCATCAATAAAAAATATATTCCCCGCAGTAATTATAACAAACATGGCAAACACACTCAATAGCTTTTGTATTTCAATGAAATTAAGTTTCATTATTTTAACTTAGAAAGTTACGTTGACGGTTGAAATTCCAAAAATATGTCACAAAAGATCAAAAAAAAAAAAGTTTTAGCAATAAGCACCATCGGCATAAAATGCAAACGAATTAATTCTGTTTGAATTGATTGTTAAAAAAAATTTTTTTTGAAAAAGTCAAAAAAAAATTAATAAACAAATAAATAATAGAAAAAAATAAACCTACCCATGCCATCTCTTTGGATTGGTATTACAGATGGATCAATATTTCCCTGATATGCGATTGGAGTTTTCAATATAAGGCCGGGCCTTTTGACCGGCTCAATTTTCCTTGCCTTCTTATGTGTTTGAGATGCAGTCACCGCAATCGAATTATGAGCAACATTTATGCCACTCGCGGCACCGACCGCTACCAATGAATGGGAACTATCAATTATTTGCGGCTTTTGTTCCAGCAATAAGCTACTATCATCCATTATTGATGAATCTTGATACGAATTACTATCGTTGGTGTTCATCATGACAAAATCATCGATATTTATCAATCCTTTATTATCTTCGTTTAATGCATTTGAGCTATCGTCATGGCTAGCCAATGTATCGTAGCAATTGCTATCATCAATTTGTTCGTAGGCCTGGCCAAATTGATGATTATCATCGGTATCGACGTCATCATCGTCCACCATATCGGTGTATGTTTGGTACGCTGTATTATGCTGTAGGACAGGATGCAATTGTCCCACTGTTGGCCCAATGCTATATAAATCGGCATGACCGGGCGTCGTTATAATCGTGGTCGATGGTGCCGCAGAAGTCGCCTGGCCACTATACTCCCCCCCAACAATACCCATCATTGGATTCAATTCCTTTCATTTCATTTCATTTTTTTTTTACAGAAATATTTTTTTGTTTTGTTTACGAGGTTTTTGATTTTTAAAATTTTGAATAAAAAATATGATGTTTTTTTTAAAGTGTTTTAATTCCAAAAAGAGTTTTCAATAATAGATTTAATTTGACGGGAAATTAAAATAATCGAAATGTTTAATTTTGTTTTTAAAATGGTATTGATTGTAATGGGGAGGAACACGTGGGAAAAATAAAAATTAAAAAAAAATCAATTAAAAATTATAAATTTTGTATATTATAAAAATTAATTAAAAAATTATTTCCTAAAATTTGCTAAGTTAGTAGTAAAGCGAAAAAAAATAATATTACACACAACAGATTCGTGTTAATTTGAATATCAGAAGAGTATTAAATAGATGAAGAAAGCACAAAATCTACTAAAACAGTTTACACGAAAATATGAATAACAAATGTATTACACCAACCAAGAAATTACACCAAGAAATTTGAATGCTTATGACACAAAATAGAAGTCCAAGAACTATAATATTTTTCTTCGTCCTATATGTAATTTTGGAATATTTTTTAAAATTTTGTTTCCGTAGAAACTATTTTCATTCAAGTACCACATATCTGAGGACCACAATTAATTACTGCAATACCTCGCGTAGTCTGATTTACTATAGTTCAGAGGGTGCGCCTTTCAACGTCTTAATGTGTATGCTATGCAGTACAAGTACGATTAAGTACTGGAACTTATAGATAATTAGTTTTCTGCGTGTCTCAACAATTATTCAAGCAGTCCAGAAATCGGTGGAATCGATTAATAAAAATTATGCAAATCAAAACATAAGATTATTGTTTGCATAATCTTTCTTTGTTCTTATTTTATGCGTTTGGTTGGGTAAATACAAACTGTTGAAGTTAATGGATCTTTGATGTGTTATGAAAATAAAACTAACGTACGTTTACGTTTTTGTTCTTTTTATTCTTCACAATGTAACAAAACTTGCAAAAGCCCTTCTGTTCAAGTTAATGACTTTTGCACAACAACAAAAAAATAGTTTGTCACACGCCTCGAACCTAAAATGGCCCGAGGGTTGCCATAGCGGGGGTACATTCTCCATTTCCGTCCCCCCGTTGAATTTAAATAATTGTTTTAATTAATTTCAACTTAAACTATTACAATATAATCTTGATATTCAATGGACTGTATAAACGATTAAACAACATTCTAGTTGCCTGTCTTATAGATAAGTATGCAAGTTTGATCAAATTACTGAACTTAACCAAAGCGAACATAATTTTTCTTTTAATGACTTAATTCAAATGGTAGAATACATATTTTTTTCACGCCTCTGCGGAAAACTCCATGGCTCGTTTTGACATCCACCACCCGAACAATGTCGTCGCTTCCAGGAATGATGCGAACCACACGGCCCAAGTTCCAGGAAAATGGTGGTTGATGGTCATCTACGAGTAGCACCATCGTACCGACTTGTATGTTGTTGTATCCGGATTTCCACTTCGAACGAGTTTGAAGATGATGTAGATATTCGGATTGCCACCGTTTCCAGAAATGCTGCTTCAGTTTCTGAACATGTTGCCATCTGCTGAGACGATTGTCTGGGACATCCATGTAGCTCCTTGAACCTGGCTCAAGCAATGAGGATCCAACAAGGAAGTGTGCGGGAGTAAGGACGGAAAGGTCATTGGGGTCAGAGGACATAGGCATAAGTGGTCTTGAATTAAGTATCGCTTCAATTTCAGTAAGAAGGGTGTAATATTCTTCAAAAGTGCAGACTAGGCCCTTAGTAATTACATTCAGGTGCCTTTTGACGCTCTTAACCGCCGACTCCCACAAACCGCCAAAATGGGGAGATCTGGGAGGTATGAAATGCCATGTAATACCACGCGTTGCCAGACTTGATTTGATTCCATCTTCCTGGGCTCTTAAGAACTCGTGAACCTCCCTCAACTCGCGATCAGCTCCCACGAACGTAGTAGCGTTGTCCGAATGAAGAGCAGAGCATAAACCTCTCCTTGCAACAAATCTCCTCAGAGTGGCTAAAAATGCCTCGGTGGTCAAATCGGTGACCAGCTCGAGGTGAACTGCTTTCGTAGTGAAGCACGTGAAAACGGCTATGTACACCTTTGACGTATGAACCCTTCCTCTTCTCCGACTTTCTCGCATCTGCAACGGTCCAGCATAATCGATACCGGTTGTCTCAAAAGGGCGATTTGAGACATTGACTCTGGAAGAGGGTAAGTCTCCCATAATGTGTTCAGGGACCTTTGGTTTGTATTTGAAACACGTTACACAACGCCTCGTCACCTTTCGTACCTCTCGGCCGCCTGATATAGGCCAGTATTTCTGCCGAATTGAATGCAGAAGTTGCTGAGGTCCGCAATGCTTCAATCTGGTGTGTTCGTCACGCAAGATGATGTGGGTAATATGATGCCTAGCGGGAATCACCACGGGATGTTTCTGTTCGCCCGGTAGATCAGAATTGCGAAGGCGTCCACCCACTCTGACCAGGCCGTCAGAATCGATGAATGGATTGAGTCCAACAAGTCTATTGTCCCCTTTCAAAGACTTGCGTGCATGAAGCGCGGTCACTTCTTGAGAAAAGGCTTCAGCCTGGACCCAGATAAGGATCCTTTTGCGAGCTTGCTCCAATTCGTCCGTTGTCAAAACTCCGCCAATTTGTTGTCTTCTGAGCCTGTTTCTGAAACGATAGCAATATGCGATCACTCTCTGTAGTTTGGAAAATCGTGAAAACCTATTTAAGAGATCGGATTCAATATTTCTCCGTGTGACAACGGCAACTGTCGGTTTTACATCGGCTTTCACCAACGATTCCGCAAATGGTGGGGGCCATCTGCTTGGGGTTCCAATCCACTCCGGTCCATGCCACCAAATGTCAAGGTTGATAAGCTTCTGCGCGGAAACTCCCCTTGACACATGATCAGCAGGATTAGCCTTTGAGGCGACGTGGTGCCAAATACAATCAGCTGTTAACTCCTGAATCGTAGCAACTCGGTTGGCTTCGAATGTTTTCTTTAGCGGAGAACTTCTGATCCAGCTTAATGTTATGGTAGAGTCACTATACAAATGAGCTTTGGCGTGATCGCATTTTAACGCAACTCTAATCATTTGAATCAGCCTGGCTAATAACAGCGCAGCGCTCAACTCGAGTCGTGGAAGTGTTAGTTTTTTGAGAGGCGCCACTTTGGACTTTGAGCATAAAAGATTGCAATTAGCAACCCCGCTTTCATTGACACTCCCCACGTATACACAGGCTCCATACGCCTTTTCGGAAGCGTCGCAGAAGCCGTGTAAGATGATGTTTCCACTTTGATTTTGTGGATTGACGTTACGCGGTATTTTCAAATCTTGTAGAAAATTGAGGGATTCAGCAAATTTTCTCCAAGCGATCTCTAAACTCTGCGGAACTTTCTCGTCCCACCCCGATTCAAGTCTCCACAGCTCTTGAATTATAAGTTTGGCGGTAATTATGACCGGACTAATTATACCCAGCGGGTCGTAAATTTGAGCAATAGCTGATAAAAGCTTTCTTTTCGATAATAGTTCATCCTCTGATAATTCGATTTTGTATTGGAAAGTGTCGTCGCTGCTGTTCCACAGCAAACCTAAAGTTTTTGATTCCTGTTCACTCAGAATCAAATGCTCATCGACCGTTCTGAGGTTTTCCAATTGCTCCAGAATTCTGTCATCGTTTGCTCTCCACTTTCGTAAATGGAATTTTCCTGATTCCAGCAACCGCATTAATTGCTGCCGCAACCCAATTACGTCTTTTATGGTGCGCCCGCCACTTAGGACATCGTCCATATAAAAGTCGTTTTCCACTACCATTGCCGTTTCTGGAGAGGATTCTTTTTCTTGCTGGGCTAGCTCTCTCAAACATCGGATAGCAAGAAACGGGGCACTGTTTGTTCCATATGTTACGGTTTCCAGAGCGAATACTTGTACAGGTTGTTCTGGCTCTTCTCGCCACAGAATTAGTTGTAAGGCTTTGTCATTTTCCGCTATTCTAATCTGCCGAAACATTTGAGCTACGTCAGCGGTAATGACGTATTCGTGCAGCCTGAAACGCACCAAAATATGCGTAAGGTCGTTCTGTAAATTCGGCCCTGTTAGAAGTTTGTCATTTAGCGAAGTGCCCAACGTTGTTTTTGCTGACGCATCAAATACAACGCGCAATTTTGTTGTGGTGCTTGAAGTTCTGAAAACCGGCTGATGTGGTATATAATAGTGTTCTTGGTTTTCCGGGATACTCCCCCGAAGGCGTCTCATGTGTCCGGCTTGCTCATACTCTGATAGAAAACGAACATATTCTGATTTCAACTGCGGTTCTCCACTCAATCTACGCTCAAGACTTCGAAGTCTTCTAAGTGCCTGGGAAAATGATTCGCCTAATATGATGTTTGGATCCTTCGGAAGTTCCACCACGAAACGACCTTCCGCATCCCTTGTATAGGTTTCCTTGAAATGCTTCTCGCAAAATTGTTGCTGCTCATTTTGCTCTTTGTCAGTGATGATCTCCTCGATTTTCCAGAACCGCTCCATTTGCCTGTGCAAGGCTGCAGTTGTTATCAAGTTACAAGAGCCAGGCGATTTAAGCTCTTCATTTGTTTTGTATTCACCTCCGACAATCCATCCTAACAACGTGTTTTGAAAACATGGCTGGTTTTGGTTTGAAATGTTTTCACCAGGAATCAGAAGCTTCCAAAAAAGTCCGGCTCCGATGAGCAGGTCAATTCGTCCCGGAGTCTGGAATGCCGGATCAGCCAGCTCGATCCCTCGTGGAACAGCTAGGTGATTCAAGTATAACTGCGGTATATTGTCAGTAATCGTTGGAGTTAGCAAACAGTCTTGCTCCGCCGAGAAAGAAGAAACGCGTGATTTAAGAATAACTTTTAGTGCTCTTTTCAGTTTGAGAGGTGTTTGTTGTACTCCACTTATAGGCACAGAAGTAGTACTACATTTAAGCTTTAATTTTTCAGCAAAATCTTCGGTCATTAGATTGATTTGCGATCCTGGATCCAGAAGCGATCGACACTCGTGCTGGTTTCCATATGCATCTGTTATGTATACTCGAGCTGTTGAAAGGATTATTCGAGAAGCTTGCCTTGGAATGCAGTGGGTCACAATCTGATTGTTGCTTGTTTGTTCACTCGTTGGCTGTGCATTTATACTGGATAAATCCTTGTGCAAAAGCGTGTTGTGCTTCTGTCCGCATTTTTGACATGTGGATGACTTACAGTCCTTTACAGTATGACCACGTTTCAGGCAGTTGAAACACAATTTGGATTTTCTAGCCTCCTCATTTCTGGAGTCTGTCGTTAACTTAAGGAAATTTTCACATCGGTATATCGGATGATTTTCCCTACAGTAGCCACAACCCTGAGACGATGCCTTCACTGTAGCAGCCAAAGAAACATTTTTCTCCTTTTTTGGGCCGGATGCCGCTTGAGGGGTATCGGCTTTTGTTTTTCCCCTGTCCACCATCTCGAATACCAGACATCGCTTTTCCAAGAAAGTGAGGAAGCTTTCCAATTTAGGCAAACTGTCTTCGTTACTTTTGGTGACTTCACGTTCCCACTCCTCTTTCGTCGTGTTATCAAGTTTTCCAGTAATTAGATAAATCAAAATAGTGTCCCAGTCAGTCACGAGCTGTCCCAGTGACTTTAAAGAACGAATGTGTGTTCTCACTGAATCCACTAGCATCCTGAGATTGTTTTGGTTCGCCTTTTGAATAGTTGGAAGTTCGAAAAGGCCCTTCATATGAGTGTTCACTATCAGTCTTTTGTTCGCATAACGAGCTTCGAGCAATTTCCATGCTTCCGCATAATTTTCCTCAGTAGCTTCTAGGGCAGAAATTACCCGAAACGCGTCTCCTTTGAGTAAGCCTCGCAATATCTGGTATTTTTGAACTCCAGGTATTTCAGTGTCATGTACTGCCTTCGTAAACGCATCCCTGAATGAAAGCCAATGCTCATAATTTCCTGTAAATGGCTCAATCGCCAACGGTGGTAACTTTATCTTGAAATGTTGTTGGTTTTGATATTGCAATTGGCGGTTGGTCGTGTTTGACTCTTCCTTGCTTAGTTTGCTGCGCGATAATGCCAATGCCTTGTAATAGTCTTGTTCGTAGACTTCCGTTATTTTGTAATCTTCCTCAATGTTCGCGTCCTCTGGCTCTCGCAGACACTCTATTTTCGAATTTAAGTCTTGAAAATCCTTCCAGATTAGTTCAACGCGTTCGCGCCTTTCTCTTAGTTCTGGCGAATCGTTTTCGCAACTTTCCACGAATTTAAAGAAAGACTGCAATTGTCTTTTCGTTGCACCTCTCTTTAAGTTTAATAATCTTAACTCGCTCATTTTATTCACTTATTTGAAGGGGATAAAGGGACGGATACGTGTGGTACAAGGAAAGAAATGAATTGCCTTACCTTGTGGTTCAATTGATGTTTTGTTTGCTGGGATACGGGTGACTTCTGTTGTATTATCCCCCCGCGCTGTTTGCTTTGTTGTCTGCTTAACAATGAAGTGGTGTGAGTGACCGACTCGATTAGTCGATAGCTGACTCGCTCTTGCGTAATGATCTTGCTCCGCTTTCAGGGCAAAGTCCCTTTGAGTTTTATGCAAATTCCGAATAAATTCGGCTCGATCGACCAAATGTTGAAGTTAATGGATCTTTGATGTGTTATGAAAATAAAACTAACGTACGTTTACGTTTTTGTTCTTTTTATTCTTCACAATGTAACAAAACTTGCAAAAGCCCTTCTGTTCAAGTTAATGACTTTTGCACAACAACAAAAAAATAGTTTGTCACACGCCTCGAACCTAAAATGGCCCGAGGGTTGCCATAGCGGGGGTACATTCTCCACAAACCTTTTGTAGAAAAAAATGTATGAATTTTTTCGACTGTCTTCGAAAATCGGACAATACAATGCATTCGATTTGATATAGCTCCATTACAAAACGGATGCGTGACTTTTTTTTTTGAAACCTTGAGCAGAATTTTCAAGAATAAGATACAAAAAACATATATTTTACCACCAAAACTTTTGAATTTCAATGCACAAATATTCTAAAAACTCTTTTTAATGGCAAAGATGAGTTTTCACACTCTATATGATAATCATATATTATACTAGCTTGCATACCCGTCGTTGTCGGGTTAAGTTTTTTCAGTTTTTTTGAGCTAAACTTCAGCTAAACTTCAGGCCAATCGGCTCGGTAGTTTCCCCGCGAAAGAGTAACATAGAGGGAAAACTAAGTTTCGAGATGACTGTATCCCCTCCCCTTACTCCCCCCACCGCTCGGGCTACTTTTCCGTATGCCTATGTTGGAACCAGAACTACCACAGACACTTATGCCAAATTTCAAGTCAATCGGTTCAGCCGTTTTTGGGTGAAAGAGGAACGAACAGACAGACAGACAGATAGACAGACAGACACCAACTCATTTTTATATATTAGTATGATTTTGAGTATATTATATTTAGTATACCGTTTGTAACGCATCGAACCAATCATCGGACACAAAATGAACTACAACAGTGTGTTTGGTATGACAAAAGATTTTGATTTCCACATGTCCGTCCGTCTGTCCGTAAACACCATAACTTTCGAAAGGATTGAGTAAATAACTAGGCTAAGTCCTTGAACAGGCAAAATCGAACCATTCCTTCTCTCCTCTTCCATACAAATGAAATCATTTTTTGCAATTTTCTCCAAAGTGGTAAATCAAATCGAAAAATTTATAAAGATAAATTGTATTTAGAATATGATTTTACATAACCCTTTCATACACAAAAATTCAATCTGACCATTCCTTCTCCCCTCCCAGATACAAATTAAATAGTTTTGTGCGATTTTCTCTACGATGCAAAACGGTACATCGTATCGAAAAATTTTCGAAGACAAATTGTAATGGGGTTTTTATACCCGTATGGTGAAACCAAAGGGTATATTAACTTTGCCTTACCGTTTGTAACGCCAAGATCCTGTCATTGCACAAAAAAATGAATTACACCAGTGTGTTTAGAATGATAAAAATATTTAATTTCTGCATGTCCGTCCGTCTGTCTGTCTGTCCGTCTGTCTGTGGCGCGGATTGCGGGCGCACGGATTGAGCTAGAGACTTGAAAGTTTGCACAGATCCGTTTTTCGTAAAATCCGAGGCTAAGTTCGTTAATGGACAAAAATGGACCACGAACGAAAACGTTTTTTGCGAATACCTCCAAAACGGTGCATCTTATCAAAAAAGTGCAAGAACAAAAGTTATTTAGGATATAATTCTACATAAAACTCCCATACATCAAAATCCGATTGGAATAAATTTTAAAAAATCTTATTGGAAAGTTTCACTTCAAAGTGGAATTTTGGTATAACTGTTCGAATTTTGATATGAATATCACCATACGGGTCTCCAATGATTGCCAGATTGGCAATTATAGCTTTTGTTATGTTTTTTCAATAAAAATGTTGTCTGTCCTCATATAGAGTATTTAACAATTGACCTCTGGCAATTATAGCGTTTCTTATGTTTTCAATGATAAATAAAGAATATCACAAGTCTTTGTTATAAGAAGGACATCAGCGTCACCAAACAGTGCTATTACTAACTTTCTCACTTCCTTTGACCAACGGAACAGACATGGGAACAACAAAAAATTCCCATAAAATGCGCAATAGGATAACTAAGAAGTTTGAGACCGAATGTGACCAAAACTTTATCACTTGTTTTAAATATTGACATTCCATTGCGTCATAAACTCGAGTCCCTGCAAAACTCTAGGACATCGGCACGCGACCGGAAACTCTGGCTAGAGACAAAATCGAAAACGGTTTGAAGCGCCAAAGAAGAAATATAAATGTTTGGTGTTTTATGGTTAATCTGCTATGGTATCATGTCTAAGGCGGGTCTCACATAATTTTTAGCGACCAGTAAACCGGGTTAGAGGATCAATTCAGCACAGTCACTATGTAGATTCATAAAAAACTTTACTGAGGGACTGTCCATAAAATAGGTGATATTTATTTTCATCTTTTCTGGAGCACTTTCTCAATACTTTTTCGCATGGGTAATACTCCCTAAATATGTGATGTGATTTATAAACAGCCCCCTAAGTAAAAAATGCAAATATTTAATAAACACAAACATTTAATATCAGCAAATAAAATTAAAACTTTTGGATTTTCGATTAAACGAATTAAGCATGCAAGAAATATTTAAATAATTCTACCTTTTTTATAAACACATAACAAATATCAGGCAAATAGGATAGATACGAGCAAATTATAAACACCTTAAGTAAAAATTAAAAAATTGGCAAATAGCAGTTGAAAAAAATAAATGTTTCTTACCAATGAAGTTGTTTGATGTGAAATATCATCCATAACTGATAAACCGACAGTTGGTTGACCATAAAACGAAGCAGTTTCATCTAAAATCATACGATCGGCACCATATTGACTCATCCACAACATTCTCAATTCGGCCGGATTCATTGTGAATTAATGTCAAACAAAAGACAAATATTTAAAAACCTAAAATGAAAAAAAAAACTGTACCAGAGTACGAAAAAAGTGTTTTCGTAATTGTTCAAGGCAAGTTTGTTGGACGATAAAGCACGGAATTTTTAAGGAAACCGGAAGACATTTTTCTGTTTAAAAATGGGATGTAAAAACTGCCCAATTGTATTATGGTGTGTTGGATGGTTTCCGTTTGTCTACAAAAACAAAATAATGTGTAGCCCATTTCGACTTTTGCGGTAATAAACAAGTACGGATTTGGATTTTGATTTTAATTTTTATCTGTAAGCATGTTTTACGACTTTAAAGTAAAGATCGGAAGTACTAGAGTCTGGGCACCAAAGACGACATGCTAATTAGCGCCATGTAAGTTAATTTTTCCTACAATACTTTGGAACATTGCTTGGAACTTGAAGGATATTTCCATTTCTTCTGATTGAGGGCTGTTTACAGCGACTATTCACAGAAATCTTAATTTATAATTGGCCTACTTATAATCAATCTGGAAATTCTGAAACATTGTTAATAGTTTATAACATTTTAATTAACAACTATCTGCTAAGTATTTTGAGATCTTATTCAAATGTGTATATTTTACGAAACACATCTAATGGATGATGATGAATGTTTTCCAAATTTCATCCGACGATCTTATAAAACATTAGCTGAAACGAATTTCCATTATTTGTAGCGGGTGGAATTTGTAACTTTTGGTGTGCGCGGTTATTATAACAAAAGCAATTATTGACGAATCAATCGAAAATTGCTGAATCAAAAATAATAAAAATCCTGGCTCGTACAACCTAAAATAAACACTCATATTAATGTTCATATGGAACAAAGAAGTGAAACTGATTATAGGCTCTTCACAGAGAAAATTACCGGCGGGCCAAAACGCCAATTAATTATCGCGTGGGGCCACAGATCAACAGCAGGGCGGAGCCTCGGAAAAGACCACGGCCTTCGAACAGTACCAAACTTGAGTAAACTTCAGTTTGTTTTCAATTTTCAGCAATTTCCATCCACCACGATGCAGTTTTCGGTGAAAAACTCAAACAAAAACCAGCGTCAAAAACCAAAAGCAAATGTCAATTTTTCACAATGAATGGGCAAAGGCGTGAAAATGAATAACAAATCCAACAAACTAGCGCGTTGCTTTTCCACCTACCATTCGTACTTTTGAAATTGCACAGAACAGAATCAACTACACTACAATTATGAATTTCGCATGCAAAATTTTCCTAGATTACTTCAATAAACAATTTCGGAAAACTCCTGGCTTCATCACAAAAACGAGCCTAAAAAGATTTTAGAACAACCGAGTTCACTTTTAGTACTTTCGCAAAAGAAAACCTTAAGTGGCCTCCAAACTGTACCTCTTATTTGTCACTTTTAGTTGATATCAAATATTTGATGAGCAAATAAACGGAGAAATTAAAAATTTTAAAGCCTGAAATCACCGTATTTAATTCCAAAATTTAATCAACATTTTTGGGAAAACTTTTCTACTCAAAGTATTGTAGTTTTTCTTCATTTCTGAACGTTTTCTTAAGTTGGTGAAACTTTGAATTTAGATTAGTTAGTGTGTAGTTGGGAACTAAGATATCTCGATTTACAAAACCTACAAATGTTTTCAAGAAGCAAATGGAAGAAATTTCCCGAAAACATTTGTAGAAAACTTTTCAAAAATGTACAGTGTGGTATCGGTAGAGGCCAACATCTAAAATTTTACACATTTGACTCAGTTTGCACAAGGATCTTTCAAAAAAGGATTACTAGTTCGAAACGTAAAAGAAATACCAGGGGTGTTAGTTGAAATTTGCCGGTTTTACTAATAGCTGTCGCTAGAGATATGTATACATTTCTACGATTTGGCATCTATGTCATATTTTTCTATTGACATTAATCTTCAAAACTACACAAGTTACGTTCCGTCAAAATAACAACGTCATAGCGTTAAAGCTGTTTGAAAATGTCAAGTTTTGTGCCTGAAAACGTGCATTCGCGGCACGCATTACTTTTTCTCTTTAATCAAAAGAAAAAGGCCGCTGAAAGCCATCGTTTGCTGGTAGAAACCTACGGTGATCATTCCCCAACCATAAGAACATATGAGACGTGGTTTCGACAATCCAAAAGTGGTGATTTCAACATCCAGGAAAAAAAAACGTGTCTGGTGGAACCAGATTGGTGTCGTATATTATGAACTGTCGAAACCTGGAGAAACAGTTGATACTGGTCGCTACCGACAACAAATGATCAATTTGAACCATGAATTGATCAAAAAACGTCCGCAATACGCTGAAAGACATGGTAAGGTCATTTTGCAGCATGACAACGCGCCGCCTCACACAGCAAAATCAGTCAAAAGAGTGTTCAAATCACTTGGATGCGAAGTATTACCGCACCCGCTGTACTCTCCAGACCTGGCTCCATCTGACTACTATCTTTTTGCATCGATGGGGCACGCGCTTGCAGAGCAGCACTTCGCCGATTTCGAAGAAGTGAAAAAATGGCTCGATGAGTGGTTTAGCTCGAAGGAGAAACAGTTCTTTTGGGATGGCATCCATAAATTGCCTGAAAGATGGGCAAAATGTGCAAAATCAAATGGACAATACTTTGAACCAAAATTTTTTGAGATTCCCTTGAGAATTAAGTGTTTTCTTTATCGAAAAAACCGGCAAATTTCAACTAACACCCCTGGTAGTTATAGAAACCTTTTACCAATGAAGATTTATAAGGTCTAGTCACGTCGTCTTAAAACTAACGGATTTTTATAGTAGATTTTAATATTGTTACCAATGTCCAATTTAGCTTCGAATTTAACAAACCATAAATTATTTTAGCTATGAAAAGTTGTTACTAATGAATTTATAAATGTTCATTAGAAGGGCGCATTGACTTTATTCTTTGTTTCATGTTTTTTCTTTATAAATTGCTGTCTGTGCGAATAAAAAATAATAAAATCCTGGGAAAATTTAAATTTGAATACTTTACTGAAGTTGCTTTTTTTATTTTCGTGTTTTTTCTTATATATTTGTGAGAAATTTTACTGTAAAAATTAATAAATAATCAAGAGCACTAAATTTGAAATTTTTTGCGGTTAAAATTGTATAAGTAGGATTTGCTGGTTTTAAATAAATAATTTTTTAGAAGTACGAAATAGCAGATATTGCTTTATCTTTAATGAGGCGTTTGCAAATACATGGAAACTGGATAAAATAACATCGCTAAAATCGATAAAAAAATACCTTACAAGTGCCAGACGGGACCTAAAATATCTATTGAAAATCACACTCTTTAACTAATCGATTTTTTGAAATTTAAATCAGTTACATTACGAAAGAAACCAAGATTAAAATTAAAACGACAAAATAATGAACTATAAATACAAAACCAGTTTCTGCTCAAATTTTATTTTATTCCTTTTTGTTTGAAATATTACAATGAAATAATTGAAAAATTGTACATTTCTTCATAAATACAAATTTACCAATTGAAGAAATTATCATCCTTTTTTCAATTTTAAATCATACTTTTAAATTAACTCCAACTATAATATCTATCTTGCTATTTAAAAGTTTCTGTTATAAGCAATTATTTTAGTTTGTAAGAAGGAAATATAAAATTGTTTTCTACCTAGGAACATGTTTCAACCTATATCTCACTTGAAATAATAAATAAATAAAATAAATAATAGAACAAATAACTGTAGCAAATAGCTTTCATAAATTATAAACACATTTTAATTTTATAAATATTTTGCTTTTTACTTAAATTGTATCTTTAATTTTTTTACTGATTTTTCACTCAATTAATCTTTCTTAAAAAATTTGGTAATAATTTAGTGTATTAATTTTATGCAATATTTTTAGATTACTTATTAATTATATTTTTTCCATATTCACGCTATTCTATTTTATAATCTTACGTAATATATAATTTTGTTTTGTTTATACTTTTTTTTATTTAACGGATTTCTATCTAATAAGTCTGTTTAATTATTTGCTTTTAGTTCCATTATGATCAGAATGTTTTCATTTTTTTTTTCTTTTTATATTCTGTTGGGGTTTAATTTGTCATTTATAATTTATTTTACTTTAATATTACACCCAATTAATCGAAGAAATACAAAATTCCAAAACGTTAAAGTCCCTGTGAATTAAATATCACTGCAAATAGACAGAAATTATAGAGAAGATAATGTTAATCATAAATGCATATACAGTAAAAGCTCTCTTTGCGAACACATCCCGACACATTAAAAATCGTGTCTTTCATGTTAAAAGTTATCCGATAAACGGAAACCTCACATAACCGGACAAAAACCATGGTCCCGTGAGCGTCCACTTACTTTTTGCTGATATATATATATTTTAAATTTTTTAAATGAGAATTTAAGAGTTGTTTCGCAACATTCTGATAAACACAAACCAATATTAATAATCACCACTTTATTTCTCCTCAAGTACTTGTAAACATAAGAATGTTTCAGACGATCGAATTACCATTTCTTTTTCGTTTTGGAATTTTGTTTCAAATTTTTTGAAATAGAAAATATATTTTTTTTAATATTTTCCATTATGTTAGTTTATTATACTTTATTAATATTCTTTGTTTTGAAAATCTTTATTTTAGATACTATATAATATTTTTTATTTCATTATTTTTTTTTTCTGTTACAACAATTCGTAAATAAATTCTTTTTTTTTCTTGCTTTTTTAATGCTTTTGCTTTGTAAATAAGTTATTTATTTTACGTTTTTAAATATATTATAAATTTTTGTTTAATTTTTTTAAAATTAGTGCGTATACGTTTTTTATTAAATATTTTTATACTTACTAGTATTAAAAATTATCTCATAATTTTTATTTTTCAATAAAATTTTACAAAAAGCATTCCCGCAACAAAACTTGTACTAAATCCAATTCTTTTTTTCACGTATGTTGAAACGTTTGTTTGGTTAAAATATCTTATATTTTAATTCTTGCATAATAATGAATTGTAGTTTCTAAACATATCGAAATACAAAGCACCTACTGAAAAATAGGTCTTTTTACATCGCGTATTTGACCTATGTTACAGTAAGGGGTGGGGGTAAAATGTTGATAGGTACTTGATAATGTGAGACTTCTTTTAATTTACTAATGTGATTTTATAACACAAAAACTCTTCTAGAACTTTATATTTTCGAATCAGGTTACTTTATGGGCGATGGCGAAAATGAACAGGAAGATTTTTTTTTAAATGGTTGTAAGTAAAGCCTGAATCAGTGGCATAACGGTAAATTTTCAACTTTTGCTTCTCTCCGCAATGCGAATTTTTTTTGGACCGCTTAATATTTCAACCGCTTGTAAAATTGCAATTTTTAAGAAATACAAAGCTTCAAGATTTTTTAGAATGACATGAAAAAAAAATGAATCCCGAAATCCCATTTCTTCATTGAGGAGTCTTGCGTTTTCTGCTTGCTTAAATTCTTATATAACTTTACAGCGCTAAACACCACAAATCTTTTAAAATCCATCTTTGATACTGCGGACTTCTTCAAAAGAACTTAATGGTCCAAAATCTAAAAGAAAAAAAAAACAGGCGAAGGAATGTTCCCTTTGCTAAATGAAATTTGAGTAACAAACCATGGCACTTTTTCAACATTCTCTCTTCGATCACAAAAGCATGCCCAACAAAAGAAAAATAAACAAAATTGAAAAAATTTATTTTGAAAATTTTATTTTCAAATAATTTTTACAAGAAACTGAATCAAAAAGCATGAAATAATATTATTTAAAATTTTTTATTACAAGTTTTGCATAGAATTTTTTAAAATTCTTAAATGAAAGAAATATGTTAAACATTTATCAAATGAGTATTTTTCCACGGTAACATTATTATGCAAATATTACAAATTGGAATTTTTCCATAATTGTTTTTTTTATCAAATATTTCATAATTTCATAGAAATCAAAATCGTAGTCTTTTTCTAATTCTAAAGGTAAATATATTAAATAAACTTTAATTTTAATTCTTTTAACTAATTTAGTTTTTAGTTCTAAATTAAAATTTGGCCTTTTTTGTTTTTATAAATAAATAACATGTAATTTCATTTGTAATATTGTACAGTAATAAATAGCATTACTATGAAATTATACCAAATGCAATTGCAACGATTTTTTTGTTTAAATATCATTTAAAAAAATAAAAATCCCAAATCGTTTTTATGAGTTACAGCCAAAAGGAATATTCAAAATAGTTTTTAAGTTTTCTGCTTAAACTTAAAAAGTATTTTATGAAATTTCCTTTGAGCGAAAATTGTAAATACATAGAATTGAAAAACTTTAGTAAATTATCTTTCCAAATATTGTTTAACATATTTCTTGAATTCCAAATAAAATGAAAACTGACTAAATAAAAGTATTAATTAATGACAAATAAAAAAGAAAACTAAAAATACAAATAAATTTATTTTGTACAAAACAACAAAACTGAAGACTTTTGAAATCAATCAATAGATACAGTCAATTAAATATCGTCGTCGAGAAAGGAGAAAAATACTTATTAAAAGTACAAACTTCAATAATTCTAAAATAAATTATTCAACTGAAAAATCTCAGATTGATTTTATGACGTAAATAGATTTGATGCATGTATAAAGTTAAAATATTACATTTTAATTTTTTACCTTGCTTGTATTTATTTGATTAATTTTCCCAATGATATTCAACTTTTTGCAAAATTTAATTGTTTCAGTTTTTAAAGTAAAATCTAAAGGTTTTTTTTTGAACAGTCATACTTATTTTATTTTCAACTTAATTATGTATTCGTGAGACAAAAAAGTTTCGATGAGACAACGTGTTGATAACTTAAAAAAATTATCGGTTATGATTTTTTAAAATTTTGATAATAAAATCAAACAATGGTCTTTCAGTTTTTAACATATTTTATCTTATATCTTGAATGTTGGGAAAAAATTAACGATATTTTCAACTATTTCTCTATTTAATTTACTACCTGGATGTCCCTTTTTCTCTATTTTATACTGCCTATATTTTGTAAAAGCAAACAAATATTGATAAACAAACGCGGAAATAAATACATATTTAATTTTTCATATTTAAGGATTATTTTTTCTAATTTTGTATCTTGATGTAAGATATTTAATTTTTATTTATGACCTTTTCTCATAATACTTGCAGCAATTTTTGACGCTTTTCCAAAAAAGCGAATGAAAAAAAAAACACTACCGAAACACAAAACCCTTGTCAAATTCGCTTGCTAATTTTCGTAATCAGTGAAATTTTTAAATTGGTAAACACGATAAATATCATATAAATTAAACATAAAATTTCACAAAGCCTTTTTCAAAAAAATATTTTTTTATTTTAATTCCTTTGGAATGTTTTTTAAACTATTTTATCATTCTTATTAATAAATTTATTTTAATAGAATTTGTCTAAAATTTCTTATCATATTTTTTTGTAAATTTTACTAAATTTTGACAATAATTTTATAATGTATAAATTGGCCTAAATTGTTGCAAATGTTTATATAATTGGTTTTCAATAAGTTTTTTTTGTAAGTAATTCAGTTTCATTTTTAGTTTCCAGTATTTTCAAATATATTTTATAATTTTTTCTTCAAGACATTTCAATGCATTTTACTGTATTAACAATTGTTTGTTATAAAAACAAAAATTAAATGAAGAGTATTGAATGAACCAAAAAAATTTTTAAAATTTTCTTTTAGACAGACAGCCTACGGTTAAAAAAAGCGGAACCTTTTGATTATTTCCTTCCTCGGAGGGTTGAAAACGAAAAAATGCGATAAAAGGAGACCAGTTGAACCAATTTGTTTCCAAATTTTTATTACAAGATAATTTTTGCGTCCGTTGTGGCCAAATTATGGACCCAAAAAGTTAAATTTTGTCATGAATTTCCATTTACAATCATTTCATCTCGTCTCTATACTCCATTCTTGCTGTATTTGTTGGCTGACAAAAGGCGGCTAAATTTCTAGGCAACATTTTTTTGAAAACTGTCGATTTCTGGCGAAATTTTAACTAAAATAACCAATTTCTTATAGTAGTTGGGCGTAAATTCGTGGAAATCTGGTAAAAGTGGAAATTATAACACTTTCTCGATGAAAATATAATCCGTTTTTGTTTTTATTGAGCTGAGACTTGTGTTCTTTTAAAGTTTTATCAAATAATCAAATTAACATTAGATGAAATATTATAATATTCAATAATTGAACATAAGAATTATGGAGTTGAAAAAAATATAAAACAAAAGTATTCTCTAGTAATTAGATCTGGCTGGTATTAATTGTTCAGGTTCAAATTATAGTAGCGAATTTTACTAATATGCGTTACTTGTTTTAGTCAGTAATGTATAAGAATTCTAAGACACTTGTTTCTTTACAAATTGTGCCATAAAATAGATAAAACAGCTCTGGTGAGAAAGTGAGCTTAGCCCTTGGCCTTCACAGCGTTTCAATAACGTTTGGGATTTTATGAATGCAGATTTGATCTGTGAAATTTTAGTTTTAATCCGAAAAGCATGTTTTTTCTGTTTTTGTTCAAGTTATAGAGGGACTTTCAAAAAGGACGCTAGGACCCTTTATTTCTTTTAAGAATTATTTCAATTATTTTTTGTATATGCAATGAAGTATTTTTTATACAATTTTTCAAAACTTTACATTTTTGTTATTTATATTTGGAAATAGTTACTAAAAATGAAACAAATTTATTACTTGATTACGAAAATTGCGTATTTTTAGATGAGTTTTTGTAGAACAAATTTCTCTACTTAATTTTTGATCTGAATATTTCGGTTTCAATATAAATTATCTATTTTAGTTTTCTATTTATTTACACGTTTATATTAAATTTTGACAAAAATTTATTTCATTCTGCCTAATTACATATAACAGCATTAAAAAAATTAAAAGCCAACCTTAAACAAATGGATAAATGAAGAAAACATTTCACTTTTAAGGAAATCTAAAACTTTTATCAAACCAAAATTTAAAAAAGAAAACCCGTGCATAAAAATGGGAATTTGAGTTTAAAATTAAATGCGTTCAAGACCTTGCATCGAGAATTTATAAATGTATAATCTTTCTAATGAAAAAGCTGCCCAAATACCATTTGTACTAAGATTTTTAGCATACCTACAATTACTGCACCAACCAAAATCATTTCCACTCATTAAATTCCTTACAAAATAAAATCCGAATATTTTATTGTAACAAGTGGAAATTTCTCACTTTATTTCAAAGTATAGTTAAAAATACTTTAATTGGACTTACGTTACCATAACCATAGTCATGGATCTTGTGATCAAATAGTGAAAAGCTTTGTAAAGAACTGGAGTTGTAAAAATGCTTTAAAATTGCACTTAGCCAACCGCTACCATTAAGAAATTTTAAACGTGGATCAACTCTAAACAAAAATCTAACATTTTTCAATCTGAAATTGCTCCAAAAATCAATAAAAAATTTAATTTTTTTCTATGATAAACTGAAAAGATTTAGGATTAGTTTTGGTTGAACAGACAGCGAATACCGAAATGCGGCAACAAATAAAACCCACAAAAGGAATTTTACTTAATGGAAAAATCAGCTAATTACTGTTTTGTCAAGTTACTGGTATTTTTCTTCCACAGGGAATTTATAATGAAATTTGTTTTATGGGTTTACTTTTAAAATACCAAATAACTAGTTAATTGATTCCCGATTAAATTCCACTTTCTTATTGATGGTCAGGATTTGTTTCTTCCACTAGAACTACAATTTGAAGTTTCAAAACAACATCAAAGAAATAACAGAAAAAAACACCAAACCGATAAGAAACTATCGATTTCATGTAAAATAAAAATATAAAACTAAATAAAAGAAAAAATGCGAGGTTATGGATATTAATTGCAATATTTACTGTTTTAAGTGTATTACATTTAAATAAAAATAAATCAAAATTATGAAAATAATATTATTTGGATTGACATGAAAACTAAAAAAAAGAACAGAATTTTTTGTCTTTTATGCTTGATTTTAATGCTAGAAAAACATTCGAGTCAGATTTAAATGTGATTGTTATTCAATAAGTTTTATAATTTATAAATTTTTGTCAAAATGTACGATTTACTGGGTTGATTTTTTTTAAGTTAAAATTATCTCTAATCAAAATAATTTAAACAAAACAGATGAACCTACGTGACGAATTCACAAAACTAATATAAAAAATGTCTGGATTTTTAAAATATTCCATATTCAAACTGAGTTCCATTGAAAATTTGATTTCAGTCTTCATCAAATCAACTCGGTTGAATAATTACAATTGAGTTAATCAACCCTTTCCAAATTATTCGATTTTTTAGTCAGAAAAAAAATTAACATTCATTGTTTTGTTGTCCATGTAAATTTTTGGCATGCAAAGGTTTTTATTATAATTTGAAAGGGTTAAAAGTAACTAAAGAAATGATTTTTTTTTGTTCTAAAAATCCAGATCAGTTTTTTTTTGTTCCTAGATTAAAGAGAAATTATGAGCTTCTAATCAAGTTGTACAGCGATAAATATTCAGGATGCGAATAGAATTAGGATGGAAAACTTGAGGACATAGGCACACAATCGAGACTTTTGGTGAGAAATTGCACCAGATCAAGAGTAGAAATCGATTGTAGTGATTCATAAATATCTTAACATCTTTGTATTGTTTGTTGTTGCTGAAATTTTGTTTATTTTATTGATAGATTTTTAATTTTGTAAAACATTCTTTATGACCAATTTTCATGTGGCGCTGCTGCAAGCGTTACGCCCGTCGTACACTTCAGCTAAGCTATGTGAGCGAGGCTAGCTATAGTTACATAGCTTAGCTGGGTTAGCTCACCTCGTTGCACATTTGAGCTAAGCTACGCGGCGATATTTTCGGTAAATGTATGGATTTTTCCACTTTATCTGCAGCCATTTTAAGATACAAATTTTTTCAATCGCATTATCCAGTCCAAATGCAATTGGCACTTACACATCTATGTCCACAAAATACTACACTTTTGCAAACACCGATTCTACACTGTATAACGCCGAAAGTATGTATATGTGAGTGTCAGCGATGCAAGCGAAGTCGTTCGCGTAGTTGAGGTCTGAACTACGCGAGCGAGCTTAGTCCGTGTCGCCCATGACTAGGCGACGTAGTTTCATAGTTTCGCTGAAGTGTGCGTTCACCAATGTCACGTAGTTGAGCTCGCTTAACTGAAGTGTGCAACGGGCGTTAGAATTATTTTTTTTTAAATTCGAATGTTTCTAAATTCCCCCAACAAAAAACCATTTTGCAAGTTTCTGTTTAATAACAAATCCACACGATCAAGCGTTGAATGCTTTGCTAATCAACACGTTGACGGTTGCTTGGATGCCTATGCGGCATTGGATTGCTGTAAAACACATTGAAATATTGATCGTCCACCACTGACGGTAGATAGAAGAGTTCTCATTCTAGAGTAAGACAGATTCCGTTGACGGTATTTTGGTTGACCATGTGGATTTCGAATGATGGCTTGTATTATCCAATAGTTTGTCAGAACATATTGATTACGTATCGATGCAGGTTAAGATCCTAATTCTGTTATAGTACTTGGGACATGACAAAACGTCACGTGACGTGAACAAGTCTGTTAGAATCGGTGTGTAAAAGCTCATAAGATCTCTTTAACATTTTCACATCAAATTTTATTACATTGAAGTTGAAATTTTCCTTGTCGGCATTAAATATGGAAATAGTCTCCGGTTTACATTACGAAAAAAGAAAATTGTGCTTTGAAAAATTAAAGATCAATTCATAACAGAAAAAAAGTGCTTGTTGCAAAGAGATATTCCCTTCTCATGGTCAATTTCAACTTAAATGGAAGAAAGTTTGACGATTCCAAAGATATTTATTTAATTTTAGGTAATGAATTTGTAATAAATCATAAAATATTTTCGGTCAATTTGAATCAATCAAATCAGTTTTAATAATGTTATATTTAAGCAGAAAAATAGTAATAATTATTATACTTAACCGATGAAAGAGTAATTTACATTTACATTTAATAATTATATTTGAAAATTTCATCAAAATTTATTTTTTTATTTTTTTTTGTTTTGTTTTTATCAATTTTATTCAAACGATCTCTTTAGAGATGTACAGCTATTACCTATAACTGTTGGTTTTTATTTTATATATTTTTAAATATATTATAACTATAATAATAATAATAAAGTAAATGGATCTCTGTGTTCTAAGGATATTTCCCTAATTTTATTTATAACTTACTCAATGATTTTTAAATGGTTTGTTTTAATCATAATAGTTTTATTAATAAGTTTTATAATCATTTTTTTTCCATATTTTCAATTTATTTTAATAACTATTAATAATAGTTTAATTAGTAGTAGCATTTTATGAACTACTACTTGTTGTACATTTCTTATAATTTTTTATGCTGTTGTGATTGATGATGATGCGAGTGGTTTTTATTATATTTCGACTTTGGACCTAATGAGGTCGATGCAACTGACACCTTAACTGATGCTGCTGACGATGAAGATGCTGCCAATGTATTTGATGGGAATATCGATGCAGATGCGGATGACGAAGATGTTGTACAAGAAGACGAATTCATGAATTTATTAGTGACGGTGACACTAATACTTGGATTTGATTTGCATAGGATTTTTGATTGATCAAATCAAGATATTTGCTTGGCGACAATTACACCCGGCCGACATTGTTTCAATGATGTTGTACCAATTGTTATTTGATTAGTTGATGCATTTATTAATGATGTCTGTGTTTTAATTAATGTACTGCCACAGTTACTGGTTGTATTACTGCTGTGTAAATTGCTAGCTGATAAAGTGTTGCTGCTCGTACTATTACTGTTGGTGTTATTACTATTTGTACCCATTAAACTATTGCTGCTATTACTAAGATTATTGCTATTACTACAACTAATTTGTGTGGCAATTGGAATATTCGATGACATTAAACCAGATGCCGGCGTTACCACGGTGATTGTGTTTTTGCTAATTGCGGATGTTGCAATTGGCTTCTTTAGCTGAAGGAATGGTGTCAATTCGACTGGCAATTGCTTTCGTTGCGGCTGCTGTTGTGGTTTATTTGTGAGCGCTAATGGTAGATCTTGAGCAGGTGAATGAGTTTGAGACTTATTCTGCTCGGTGGTGGTATCACTAAATAGATGATCACCTTCCAAATGCCTAATTGCCTCAACAATTGTCTCCAGATTCTGTCGCGAGGTGTTTGTCAGATACATTCGACTGTTGCTCTGCTTGTTGTTGGTGGCTTCATTTGTGATAGTATTTGGTTCTTCTTTGATTTTCGTCATTGTTGCATTTATTCTTTCAACCTCGACCTTGGGCTCGGCCTTGATGGCTGCCTCTAAAATTGGCTGTAGTCTAGACGGCACCTCAACGTATTCCGCTGAATCGTCACGAATAATGACTTCCTCTCGTAAATCGGTGACTGTGTGCATGATTTCTTCATTCATAGGATCGCAATCGTCCTCCTCCTGCATTTGTTGCATTTCCTCAAGCGATGAACAGACAACGACCTGTGTCTGTCCCACTGTTGGCAGCTGCTCGATCTCGACCACTTGTAATTTCAATGGATCGGGAATTATCGAGACGGCGATCTCTTCCTCGCGAATATTGTCGGTATGTTCGATCACCTCACGCTGGATGTATTGATTGGGATAGATCTGATGTTCCAATTGTCGAAGACGGTCTTCAACTAGAGTTCGACGCTTCCTCTCTGACTCTAGACGATTCTTTAGCTCGGCGATCTCTTTGCCACTGGTACTGATGTAAGCCGTTCCAGACGTCTTGGTGCCAGCCATTGTTCCCGTCAATAGAGTCACTGGTTCCGGTGACATTGAGCCCAAGCCTTCATCCGATGAGTCGGAAATCGTTTGGATGGTCATGACGGTGTCAGTAAGTTTGCGCTTTTTAATTGTTGTTGGATTGGTAGTTTCAGTAGTGGGACCACCACCTCCGCCGCCATTTCCTCCACCGGAGCCGATTTCATGCTGTCCAAGCAGACGCTTCAGTTGACTATTTTGGGACAGAAGGTCCGTTTTCTCGCGTTCCAATTCAATAATATACTGAGCGGTTTGTTGTAATATTGCTGCCTACAATGACAAATAAAAGCAATTGGTTAAGAAATATTCAATTTAGAGTAGTTTGTTTTATATTCAATTTAAAATAATTTTTTTCATTGTCTTCTCAAATGTATCTTTTAATATATTGGGCACTTGGTAAGAGTCAACGAAGAAAAACAGAAACGCTTTTAGTAGGTTATTATTACTTGCCCGCCTGTCCTTCAAGATCTTCGAGTTCAGAGCAGAGTTTAAAATATAAACATATCTCAACCTACTATTGGTGAGATGATACTATTCCACACAAAACCACTCGAAAGCTCGAGAACCAATTTAGGAAAAAACTTAAAATTTCACACAGATCCGACCTCGCGGACATGCGGGGGCATTGCTCTGATTTCGAGAGATTTTAACACCATTTTTATATGTAAGAAAGGTAAAAAAAAATATTCCTAATTTTAAACCACCCTTTCAACAGTTAAAAAAACTGCAATCTCTCGGATGATTTTTTGAAAGTTTGAAAACTTATGTGGGAGTTGATGAAATAAATCCATTTAGAAAATAAGCACTTATTCGCCTGAATTCAAGGTTAAAATTCATCCCACATAATTTCTTGTACTCTCTGCAGTAAATTTATTATCACGTGGCATAAAATATGCAAAACTGACAAATACGAGTAAAAAATTCTAAAAAAAAAAGACGCAGCCAGCATTATTGCTAACCATCGTGTGTCGTATCGCCTGTATTCTACATAAAAGGCAAATATTGAAAGAGTATCTTCTTCATCATCATCATCATCATATCGTTTCAAATAGCCACTTTTTTTTATTACTTCTTTTGGATTGTTGATAGACAACATTGACCCAACTGAAGGTCATCGTTGACATATATGAAAATTCCAGCGGGCAAACTTGTCTCTTCGCAAGGCATTGTACCATGACTCCACCTAAAATCGAACAACAACAAAAATACACTGAGAAGAAGGAGAAATTCCCTCATCATGAATTCAACTCCCCTTTCTAGCGCGTTTTGCCGGGCGACTTGGCGACAATACATGGACATTAGAATAGTTAATGGAGAAATGTAGTGTGTGAATTCCTCTACCATGTCCAGATGAAATTTTCTAGCTTACTTCATGGGACAAGTACAAGACAATGTTGACACAGTATCAGCCTTTAGAAAAATTCCAGACTTCTTTCAAATACAAAAAGAAAACAGAAGCGAATGGGGATCGCCTTATTGGCTTTTCTGATTGGAATTAGAAAAATAAACTAGAAATATCAGTTGTGATCAACACAAAACTTTCCTCTGCAATGTCTGGTTTCAGAAAAAATATATAAAAAAAATTATATTCTTCAAATATTTCCAGAATCGCTAAAGATATATAAATACCGTTAAATTAAAAAAATACAGGAATTTTTTTTTCTTATATGCATTTTTTCTCAATTTTCTTACATGCATTTTTTCTCAAAAGCGCATAGTTCTCGAGAAATTTTTAAGAAACATTATTTTTTTAAATATCTTGAGAACCGTTGGAGATTCGTAAAAACCGTTAACGCATTTAGACCCGAGACTATTTAAGTCAGGATTTTATGAAATTTTCGATAAAATTTAATTAAATACGTCTAAAAACCATCAGAAAAATACTAAAAACAATTTAACATATAAGGGTTGCTGAGAACCACCCGACCCATAACGCATACTCAAAAAAATGAATTCAAATGGGTTAAAGCAAAAAATCTAGAAATATTTTTATATTCATTTTTTCCAAAAGCGTATAATTCTCGAGAAATTTTCTAGTGCTGTATTTAAAAAAATGTATGGGAGGTAACCGTTATAGCTAACGTTACTTTTTCAAAAGTTGACAGAAAACTATGATTTTCGTAAAATTCATTGACAAAAGATTTCAAGTCGCTAGCTCAATGCGTTTTCGAGTTATTTAAGATACGTACAACGGACAGACAGATGCACTGACATCCTCAAAATTTTGCCTGAAACGGATTTCGTGATGGTCAGAAATTTTCTATCTGCCCCCATTCGCGAGTGGGTTTCTGTCATGAATACAATACGTTCCCTCTATAGCTGAGGAAAGTGAAAAAAGGCGGAATGAAATTATAGGTTATTGGACTTGATGGTTAAGCGATAGTAGATTGACTTGCCAGATTATGGTGAAGTAATATGCATGAAAATCCATCAGAAATAATTATTTCGAGTACTTGGCGAAAAAAGGTCATTGCTACGGTATCAGGTCGAGTGATCACCAGTGTTGCACTTTTAGTACAATCGTAATAGATTTAGTACATTTCAAGCTCTGAAAATACCTATTACTTACGTATGCCATTTTTAGCCAAATCTAGTACATTTGGGCCCAAACTCAAAATGTATGGATTCTTTCATTATAAACAAACTTTAATTTTGATTCAGCTGCGTGATTTAAAAAAAGAATCTACCTCTCTCTTTTGGAATCTAGTATCCTTTTTCGTGAATCTAGTTTATTGTACTCATCATAAAATGCCATACGTATATAGCCTATTTGCTTGTCCCATTCCTGTTGACATCTTTTACCAGTTGTTCGTTGTTCGTTTGCGCTAAAATTGCTTTTCAGAATGGCATTGTACAGGTAAATTTTGTTTGGTTATGATGTAAGTCCAAAAAACCTAAAAGACATCTCTTAACACTAGAAAGACTGAAATTTAGTATATACCTATATTGCCCAAAAGCAGTCAAAATGACTGCATTGTGAAAATATAACTAATGTGGAAAGAAATTTGTTTGAAATTAATTTTTAATATTTTTTATATTATTTACAGTTATATAACAAGTTATTAGTAAATATTAACAATAAAAAAAATTTACTTCACTTGGAAAATAAAAATACTTTTGCATTATTATTTGTACATTTTATGCAAATGAACGTGGAAATTTTTTTATGTGTACATCTTCCGCAAACATATTTTTGACATTTTTTACATATATTATTTGTTTTGTTGTTGTGGCAAAGTCGTACTTGACAAATTTTGCGTTTGTTAGAATGGGTTGCATTTGATGATGTTGCAGTTGATCTTTGTGGGTATTCATGTTCTGATGAATTTTTCTGTCTTGCAGCTCTGTATTCGGTGGAAAGCTGTTCTGCTAATTGAAACTAGAGCTATTTTTGTTGTATTTCTATTCCTGTCGATTCTTTGTAAAGGATCCAATCATTTATAGCAGCCAAATCTAAAATATTGAAAAATATTTGGAGGGGCCATCTACGAGAACTAGTTTTTACTGTATATTTTCTGGACATTTGATCCGTCATATCAACTCCAAATTTTGTGCTGTTATAAAATTGAATAGATTCCGGTAACCTTTTTTTATTACTTTTATCAATTTTTACAAATTTATGCTTAGAACTTAGAACAGCTACGAATTTGATTATTTACAATGTCCTAAGCAGTCAAAATGACTGCTTTTGGGCAATATAGGTATAACACATATGTATATACCGGAAATGAGGGAGGGGGAGGTAACTACAATTAATAATAAACGCATTTATATGTTGTACGAAAAGTCACAAAATTCTAAGAAATTGTGTCATTATATACATAATTGTTTTTCTGATTGAAATTAAAAAGCAGTCAAAATGACTTGCTTGGGCAATCTAGTGTTAAGACATTTTAAAAGGGTCAAGCCTAAGGGAAGCGATGAGCTGCCACTAGAGCCACTGCCCCCAAAGTCCCCCACGGATCAAGAAAACGAGATCCCGTGGTAAGTCAAACCCAAAATTTTTCTTAAAAGTTTGCAAGTTATGCCGCTTTTTCTTTCTTTCTTCAGTCTGACGAAAGAAAACAAAAAGTGTTACGTCCAAAAATTCCGCAAAGAATGGTTGCAACAGTTTTCTTGTGTAAAGGATAGGGCTGAATCAGCCTATTGCAAAGTGTGCTCAACAATTATTACTGGCGGATTAACAATCTATTACATTTAGTACATTTTAGACAGGCAATTTATTACTTTTCAAAAAAATGAAAGTGCAACACTGGTGATCACAGTTTGAAGAAAAAAATCAAATTCTTTCTATTCATGTCCATAAGATGTCTCAAATATCTTTCCCTATATTTAGAAGAAGCTAACCATCAACCATATGTTTGTGTATTGCGGTGTGTCAACTTCTTGTTATTAATACATACTATGATATCATTTTTTATATTCTGTCTTCAAAAAAAAAAATCATGAAGCGCGCCAATTTAGCTAAAATCTACCATCACCCCGTGTGGTTTAAAATCCATCCACGATTTTGATTATGATGATGATCATCAACGAACGTAATCGTAGTAGCGTCATCATAACAAAGCAAGCAGTGACAGCAAATTGAAGCGTTTGCCCGAGAAATGCCACAAACAACGAAATACCGAAAAAAAACCCCAGCCAGCCAATACAAGCAGAAGCATAAACAGTGGCAGGCAACAACATTTGATTTCTGTTGAAGGACACAAGTTCTTTCACCTGTGGTGAATCTCTGAGAAGGTGGAGAAGTAGAAGAAGTTGACGCTGACGCTAAGTGACGACGACGACAACGACAACTATAAACGGTGAAGAGATGGTATGCCAAGCCGAATATATTATATAGCAGCATAGCAGCCAAGCACCGGCATTTTATAAGATTTCTTTTCTAGATGGACGAATAAATCCACCTCGTTTTCTCTCTTATGGCTAGCTATACATATGTTGGGAGGACGCGCATTGCTGCTGCTGCTACCTACATAATGAAATTCAACCATCGATCCGGGGCAAGCAAACACCGAGTACCGGAGCACCAGATTCCATGGATTCGATTTGAAGGGCTTATGTTTCCATCTGGTACGAGCATAGTTCGCTGACAAAGACTGATGCTGTTTGGCGTAATGTCGGTTGAAAGGGAGGACAGCAGCAGGGCGGTATAGCGAGGTCGATACCACTGTGGGGACAGGCGCACAACACGCAAAAGTCCTCACAATCTTGTGATGCTTGGCATATTCTGTTGCTAAAATCTGAATGAACGCTTATCCACAACTCCCTTACAAACCCATTGCGGAGAGAGCGCGCGAAAAACTAATATTGGTGGCCAGATAACAGTGCAGAGCAGTTCAGCACCCATCAAATCGAATGGCATTCAACCTCCATCTAACAAGCTGAGCAAAGCTGTCATTGGTTGGTAATAAAATTAACTGACTTTTAACTTTTTATGCTCCCTTCATAAACTTTGTTGCTAAACTCATTCCACAGTACTGTGAATTCAAATAAAATTGATGCTAGCCAGTCGAACTGGTTTCCAACGAGCAAAATGCAAACCTTCACAGATATTGTCGACAAACTAAAATCCTGATAATCGTAAAGTTGTCTTTTTTATTAATAGCAGCATCCAAAGGAATTTAGAGATGACGCCATCTTGAATTTCTTAAATGCTACTTTGTTGCTCTTGTGGAAATTCAATCTAAAACGAAGCTAGATTTAATAAAATTTAATAAAATCAGAATTATTTCAGAGGAATTTCACTATGCAGACAATCATACGTGTGTGTGCAGCATTTGCGAATATTCGTGGTGGGTAAATGGAGGGAAATGCAAGAGATTCAATGCAGTGTATGCAAAATGCGTTATTCTTACGGCAAAAAAGCGTACGAGATGTGTACGTTAACGACCCATTTCGAGTGGTGTTACCATTGCACAGGTTTCAATTGGCGATTTAAAAAATATTACTAGTGTCCGTTATAACCTCATGGTTGAATCGTACGTTATAACAGTAATCCGTTATAGAAGTAACGATTTATCTGAAGAAATGCTTCTCGGGACTTTAGATTGGGTACGTGTTAATAGAGTCCGTCATAACTCAGTTACACTGTATTTTAGTAATGGAATTCAATATTTTCGTTATTCAGAAGCATTTAGTAGATCTTCACTATTAGCTGCAATTTCGAAAGTGCACTTTTCGGCACCGCTTTTTTAAAGCTTTTTGGTTATCGGAAAATTATTTGATGACATTTTCAAACCGGTGGTTTGTTCTAGAAGTAAAACTCGTTTACCAAAAATATCTCTTACTCCCTCTCTCTCTCTCTCGGCACTACAACCGGTTTCCGGTCTTGGCCTTCCGCAAAGTCTCCCGCCAGAGGTCCCGGTCACGTGCCGATGTCCTTCAGTTTTGCATCCCAATTCTCTTCGCGTCCTGATCAACGCCGTCTTGCCATCTGACCAAAAATATGCACAATATTATAATAAAATCGGAAGATATCTTTAGGGGTTTTCCATCAAATACGTCACATCAATTTTCGCAATCAAGATGGTGGAATTTAATACCGTCACATCATCGCAGACAGTTAGGCTTAGAGAGTCATTGAAATGGTTATAGGGTTTTTAAAGCTTCCTCTTCCTTCTTATCTCCTCTCCTGATATTTCTTGAACCGCTTAAGGATTTCGGATCCGGATTTTATCATTAGAGAAGTCAGCCCTCAGAAAAAAATTTTAACCAGTAATATCTACCCACTCCTATCTCTGGACACCTCCGCAACTGATATTTCCAGCAGGAATTTGGATCCGGTGTTTATCATTAGATAGATCATCTTTTCAAGGCGAAGCGATCCAGGCGCAGCTCCTAGTAATAATAATAATTACTGCTTTTTCACCTAGTAAGCACGATATTACACACGGCAACTTTCAGGCTTACTTAAGCCGATTTTTGGGAGAAACGACTGAGGAGGGAAAAGTTGCCACTCGAAATCATGGCTTATCGACAATCTGTATACATGCAAATCGTGTGAACCGGTTTGGGAAAAGTAGTAGGCAGAAATCATTTTCGTTCTGACCGTCAGCAGGTAAAGATCTTGGAAAGTATATGAGCAGCAGAAATTTCAATGGTTTGGGTCCCCACACACACCCATGTAAACTTGTGTAGCATATGCAAACAGGATTGGCTTATTTAAGCCACAAATGTAAGCACATTGGCTTATTAAGCCCAAAAGTTGCCGGCTTAAATAAGCCCGAAAGTTGCCGTGTGTAATATCGCGCTAAGAAGTTAATTTTTCTACAGAAAACGTCAATAAAACGTAAAGTGGTGAATCAACGAGATCATATTATGACATAGAAAAAAAGGTTTAGACGTACAAATGATGTGTAGAAAAGGGCGTTGTCTTTTGATAAAACTATTTTTTTGCCAAGCGGTTTATAGTAATTTTCCCTATTATGTTCCTGTATACACCGGAAAACCAAATACACATTCACAAATAAATCCAATTAGAAATTGAGTTGCGATTTTTAATACAATTCTATGCATTCCATTCCGACTGTGGATTTAAATTAAGTCAAGAATTCGAGGTAATGAATTATATTAAAAAGTGAATACAGAATTAATAATAAACATTAAATTCCTCATTACTCTCTAAAAAAAAGATACGAATAAAAATCGGGACAGACCACACCGGGTGGATGAGAAATGCCAAGTTTAACGAATACGTTATTGCTGCACTCACTAATACACTCCAATTGGGAAAGATTTTCGAGTTTTCGTTTTGCAAATACGCCAGCCTTTAACATAAGATAATGTCTTGCAGAGAGATGGTATGAGAGAAAATAATGAATTCAGACCTATTTAATCAATTGATAAGGAATTTCTTGTACGAGGTCGTGTTGCCAACTGTAACTGTAAATATAGTCGGCAACTTGCAGTGAAATTCAAAACAGAAAATAAATTACAGAATTGTTTTGCTATATTCGAACATGTAAAAATAAAATAAGACCTGTTTCATTGTATGCAGATTGTGCTGTACATCAATATTATTTAACCCTTGCTGTTTAGTGTAAAATATTGGTAGCATTTAGGGAGTGTAGAAATTGACCCTTTGAACACTTTTTTATGGCTTGCACCATAAACAATGCACACGTATTGCATATCAAATAAAGCGACGTTTTTTGTACCTTTCAAGTAGGTACTCAAATGAAACGTGCAAAAAGTATTATAGAATTAAAAACGTGCAGCGAAACATATTAAAGAAATTTAAAAATCTTCTATTCTAGATGTGAAAGAGTAATCGAGAAAACGAACGATTTCCAAACACTTACCATACTCAATAATGTTTCTCGTAAACCAAGTAAATATTGCGTAAAACGGATATTACATAAGGGGCGAACTTATTAGTGAGATGGCAGAAATTGTTAGTGCTTAACGATTTTTTTGAATTATTGATTAAATAGTATGTTTGGGTTTAATCTTAGTTTTGAAAACTACCGGAAATTCTTTTTATAACTAATATATCGTCAATAAAATATCAACTTAGTTTACATGTTCTTTTAAACACAAAAACGATATCGTAGTGATCATTTCTATTCTCTCTTTAGTTTTCACTCGAAATGAGCGTCAAAATTTTGAGGGAAATGTATTTTTTAAATTATTTGTATCTAGTAACGCACCTGCAAAACCATCAAAAACTATCAAATCAATGAAAAGTACCGAATAAATAAAAAAAAAATCTTTATAATTCCATGACTAAAGACTTTATATAATTGCAATTACAGCTAATGACTAAAAATACACATTTAAACAGATGAAAATTTAAAAACAATTTTCGAGATGTTACGTTCGCCTAATAAAACAAAACAAATTACTCATTAACTTTTTCCCACAAAGATGATTCAAAACGTAAACAAATTAGTGAAAAAAAAAACTGTTCAAAGACCAAAATTGCATAACATTTAGACTTGTTTTGTTTTGGTCCTAAACACAAAAGTAAAATTTGCGGCGCAATAAAGTGGAATTAAATGAGACGAGATTCACTCCATTGGACGAGAAAAACAAACTAAACGCCTTGAAAGAGTTCGTCGGCAGACAAATAGACAACATCAAATGTTTAGCTGTGTTTTTTTTTAAATTTTTTATTATCATGCCTAACTTTACCCAAGCCGCTGATCGAATCGCCAATAAATCACCCAAAGTATGACAGAATGAAAAAAAAAGACTTACTTGAACTCAGATCTCTTTACGACAGCCCTTAAAACACTCC
Organism: Chrysopilus asiliformis; assembly: GCA_964034945.1. NCBI lineage: Eukaryota > Metazoa > Arthropoda > Insecta > Diptera > Rhagionidae > Chrysopilus > Chrysopilus asiliformis. The sequence goes on from OZ035960.1 coordinate 9,545,127, forward strand.
AAACCAAACTAATAATCATACAGTCAATCATTGAGGTAAGGTTGACTCTCTGACTAATTTTCAAACGTAAAATTATAGGTAATTTTTTTTTAAATGACTTGAACTGGTCACAAATTGACCTTCGTGGCTTTGTTCGCGGTACAGCATAATCTTGATATTATGTCCATGAACAAACATCAACGCTGGGTGTCATGGCAGTATATTGTAATAATTTTAACAGATAATAACAAAAATAAAACAAAAGTATTGAAATCAAATTGGTTTCAATTGCAATGAATGCAGAGTGAATGAACGACCTTCAAGGAGACGTAATGGAATTGTTGTTGCATCTATTTGCCGGGCACCATCTGATTAAATTCATAAATAAATGATACCCCCCTCTGCTATGGCATCGATGGTATTTCATGTGAAACAATCTGAAATAGAGATAGCAGTGTGACATATTATGCCTTACATCCCGTCGTCGGCTATGAAATTTTCAATTCTGTATGCGCATTTGCGCTCTATTGTTGCAGTGAATATGTTGCAAACCAATCAAACACACGCCTTTCACTATTCTACACTCGTACGTTGTAGTATAAGCCTTTTCAATAGTAAAATTGCATTAAAATTTGTAAATGAAAAAAGAAAAAAAAAATATAAATAGGAATATTAGAAATGCATTCACGACTTGATCACGGCAAGGCAAAATCTATTTCAATTGGAATGTCTGAAATATTTATAGATATCTTTTTATGGATTTACAGGTTATTTCAAATACATTTACTTAACTAAAAAGGCTTCTGTCACTTACTTTCCCGTTACGGTGGATCGTTTTATTTAAGCACCGTTCGCTACAACGATTGGAAACAAATCAAATCTATACCATAGTGTGAAAAGTTTGCAGAAAAGCAGGGTTCGAGAAAAAGCATTTCAAATATTCTATGACTATTACAAAGCTCGATAAGCTTTTTCTTGATACTACGGGCTTTTCAGAAAAAAAAGCTTATTCTGCACTTACGACCTTTTACAAGCACAGCATCGCTGCACTTTTCAAGAAGTAACGAAACTGATTTGCAGTGAAGTTCTTCGTTTTTCGTCAGAACTGATGTTTTTTTTTTGTTTCATAAAATACTGATTGAGCTACATGCTGTTCATTCATTTTATGAAATTTTGTCGCTCTCGACGTTTTCACATTAAGGTATCGAAATGTCGACTGGTGGGGTAATTGAATATCCTAGATTATAAATTTGAAATGCAAAGTTGGAAATGTTTGGCGAGTATTTTTTGTAAATTTTATCTTCCAAACTGTGTCATTTGAGCTAGGTGTTATCTCATTTCAGAAATTCTTGACGACGATTTGAATATGTTTTAAAATTTCAACAGTCATGTTTCAGTCGATTTATTAGAAATGAGTTTTTATTTTTCTTGCAAGTGATTGTCCAAATTATTTGGCACCCCTAATTCACGTTTGAGCGGCTTTTTAGAAATTGAATAGTTTTTTTTTTTTCATTTATCTGGCTTAAGATTTCGGTTTAAAATATAAAATATACAAATTTTTGTGTAAACCAACACTATAAGCCCAATGAATGAAAAAAAACGTGATTTAATTTACAAAAAGTTGCCCAAACTGGCAGCCGTACCCCTACTATTGAAATTCGCCATCATTTTTGGGGCTTTATTTAGCCAGAAACAAAGCGGCGTATCAATACTCTTGCGATTAAACTCATGACTCTGGACAGGTGGGGAATGGATATTTCCCTTCTGTCGGAAAAGGGAAATTTCCCATGTGATTCGAACATCTGATGTGGCAAGTCCGAGCCAACGAAAATTTGAGTTTCGTGGCGAAATTCAAGAGCAATAGCAGCGACATCTCTTCAATCTCTACCCATTTTACCAGCTGTTGAGAAGCACATCTCACTTCCCACATCGAACAAAACCGTATCAAACCGGCAGCGAACAGCCATTGGAAAGCAGTAACGGGCAGCGGCGGCCATTAACGATCCGATTACGAGTACGCGCACTGTACGATGTCGTTTTGTGGTGACTGTACTTTTTCAGAATGCCGCGCTATGCTTCAGCAATCTGGTTGCTTCCAACATGTTTCAGATTATCTCGCAACACTTCCCGCGCTTCCTCTTCCCATGTTGAAAATATGCTGGTTACTGTTCCTCCTGCCCTACCCTCCGTTTCGGAAAAAATTCCGATAAGAACGACGAGGCAATTGGATTTCTAGTAGCAGGGACTCAACGCGTTTGTGCGACGAACGGACCCAATACTTGGAAATCGCAGCGGAATTGCGCCAGTATGGGTGCATAAACACTGTGGATGCGGCAAGTTTCAGCCGGCGTGGCTTCACACACCCTTTGCACAACGCAAGCGGAATCGTCGTCGCCATTTAATTTTCGTACCGCCAAACGTACAATATACAACACGTGGTGTGGTGTAGTAAAGTAGAAAAGCAGCGCCGAGTGCTGAAGCGGCAGAAAGCAGCTGTAGTGAACTCGCCGGCTGGGCGTTGATCGGCAGCGTCGTCGCGGGTCAGGAAGGGACGGGGGTTTGTTGCAAGAAGGTGAACAACGAAGACACCATATTTTCCGTCCGCTTTTATAAATGGAATCAGCTGCCTACTATTACGCGCCCATGTGTCATTCCATCTATTCAACCTCTATTGCGCTGTTTTTTCTTCGACCGGGCAGAGCTGTAGAAAAATTTCTGATCGCTTGTCTGAGAGTTGCCCGATCGAAAAATTTGATACACTACCTAATAGAAGTGTGGGTTGCGTTGAACTTGCCGAGCTTAGCAATTAATATTTTTGATTGAAAGGGTGTGTTCGAAAACAAAACCATATGTGAAAATTATACTTTAATTTTGAGAATTACATTGTTTAGAATTTTCAAAAATATTAAGTGTTAAATGTAGTCCTTGAAGAGGAAAAGTATTTTAAGGTGCCTCAAAACACTTGTCAACACTCCTTAAGACTTCAGTGTTGACAAACAAAACACCACCCCCAGCAAATATGTTCGCCTCCCTTCAACATTTTAACTATCATATGTTTTTTTTACAACCGCGCGACACAAGGTGTGCAGAAAATCTACATTTCTATTCGTAAAAAGGAAAGGTTGTGGAAAAACGAGGGATAGTAAAGAATATTTAGGGAAGAATTGAGACACCATATGTTATTTCGTGAGCCTTTTCTAAGATAAGAGCGTCATAATTTGTAGTACTAACTATACGCGCATACTTATGTAGTTTATATTTAAACTTCCACCCTACCTGTCCAAAGCTTTTGCACAGTAAACACCCTCAACACTTGTTTTTTTTACATTTTTGTTTCGCTCAGCATAACCTATTCACTCAAATAACTCGGTTTAAAAAGTTTTACGAGATTCCAATACTTGGCCACAGGAAACTACAATGATTTGTTGCCGGAGTGAAAACAGCATTATTGTGTCGAGAAAGGTTAGGAGCAAAGGAAAAACATGGCAAGCCGAACAAAATCTATGGAAGCTATAAACGCTGGCCCAGACATATTGAATCAAGTGAACATGTGTTTGCGAGGCGACTTGCACATGTGGCTCCAGCGATTCGAGAAAAATAAAAAATGCGACGCAGTTTCGAGACACTGTTGGAAAGGTAGTAAAGGTAACAGCTTTATGCGCTATTTTTAGAACATGGATTTTTTCTTATATAAACTGTGTACGTAGCAAAACAAAATCTTTTTTGGGATTTTTTTTGTTTACGAAATAGAGCGCAGATGCTGACAAATTGAAGAATAGTATATTTTAATGGATGGAAAATAATAAAATATTTACAATATTATATAACTTGGGATTTAGTTGCTTAGTTTTGGAAAATTGGGATGTAACAAAAGCTTGCTGCAAGCATTGACACCCTTTCATAGGACATAGGTACTGTAATTTTCAGGTGCAAAAAATTATAACTATGAGGTGGGATGGTTTTTTAAAAAAAAGATTCGGGGCTGAATTTTTCAATAGGATACGAAAATGTAATACTAAACGAGTACTGCTATTAAGCGAATTATTATATGGCTTTATTTCTTATAAAAAAAGGAGATGATGTCGCTTTGGAATACCATCAGATTGGCCTTAATTTCAAACAATATCAACAAAATGCCTTTTTTTTAATCCAGAAGCCTAAAATTGATAGATTAAAAAACCTTTAAAATCTAAATGCACTGTAAATTGAAATTAAATGTGTGAAAACGGGCATCGAACTATCTAAATTACAACCTTTGCATCATTTCTCAGGCAAGAAAAAAAACTCGTTCTTTCCGCACAATAAAAAAAAAGGTTATACTTACTTTGTATCTTATACCAAAGTTTTAAACACAGAAAATATAAGAAAGATGAAAAAAAAATTAAACTTGAAATTGGATTCTTTTTGGATCAGCTGTTGTCAGCAATTTCCTCATCTGTTCCAAACGTTATACATTTCTTTTTCCTTTCCCAATAAGTAGTGTCTCATGTTTGGCCATGGCATGCTATTTCTAAAAATAGCATTCGATCAACACAATTGCAAAGAAAAAAGAAAACGAATTCAAGAAGAAAAATAAATTCCAAACATCGCTTAAATTATGTTTGTGCCGATTTTGCCGGTTAGGTTAGTTACAAATATCTTCTTTTATTCTTTCATTTTCAAGCAAGCGAACCGTGAGAATGGAGAGCATTAGCCAAGGTAGTAGTGCAAAAATCATCCAAAAGATATGATCATTTCTATTAGCTTCAGGTAAAAAAAAACACTATCCACATGTACATACATTTATAGGTGAATGAATTCGCAAAGGAATTTTATGGCTAATCGAAATTGTACATCAAGTAGGCGGGAAATGTCTTGTTTTTCATTTGGTCTGGCAGCACTTAACAGGAAATAACGATGTCCAATAAAATTCGAAAGTTAGTTTAGTGAATTTCGTTTGTTTGAAAAAGTTCGATCTTTTTCTAAAGAAAAAAATGAACCTACTTTTAATGTAATAAATATTTAAAAATTCATTGCACCATGGCAACCCCCAAACTATTTTTTTTACAAAGAATGTATAAGGGAAATTTCTTCTATGGACTAGAATATGTAGCAAACTTGTCCGTAGAATTGACTAAGGCCAATGAATAACCGTAGAAGGAATATATTCCCTCTGGAATGTGGTTGCACTTGTTTTTATTAACCCTCTAGTACATATGCCTGCCCAATATTCAAATGCACACAAAACGCAACTCAGTAATGTTTATGGTGTAAATACTTTTAGTACATTTCAACAGTTTAATTCCCTACCTTTTTATACCCGTATGGTGAAACCAAAGGGTATATTAACTTTGCCTTACCGTTTGTAACGCCAAGATCCCGTCATCGCACAAAAAAATGAATTACACCAGTGTGTTTAGAATGATAAAAAAAATTGAATTTTGCATGTCCGTCCGTCTGTCTGTCCGTCTGTCTGTCTGTCTGTCTGTCTGTCTGTGGCGCGGATTGCGGGCGCACGGATTGAGCTAGAGACTTGAAATTTTGCGTGGATCCGTTTTTCGTAAAATGCGAGGCTAAGTTCGTTAATGGGCAAAAATTGTCCAATAGGGGGGGTACCCCTAATACGAACGAAAACGGTTTTTGTGAATATCGCAAAAACTGTACATCTTATCAAAAAAGTCTAAGAACAAAAGTTATTTAGGATATGATTCTACATAAAACTCCCATACATCAAAATCCGATTGGAATAAATTTTAAAAAATCTTATTGGAAAGTTTGACTTCAAAGTGGAATTTTGGTATAACTGTTCGAATTTTGATACGAATATCACCATACGGGTCTCCAATGATTGCCAGATTGGCAATTATAGCTTTTGTTATGTTTTTGCTTTGGTACCGGAGATTTACTTCTATTAATTTGGAAGTTGTTGGTCATTAAAAGGGAAAAAGTGGCAACATTTTTGAAAAAAATATTTTTGTGATCTTCTGTTTAATTTTTTCAACAATTTGCGGTAGTGGTAGTTCTGTGAAATTTTTCGGGTAAGTAGCTTACAGTTAGAATAATTTTTTTGAGAATGGAAAAATTCTTCGCAAACAACAGTCAAAAGTTGCTTCCCTGGAAACCTAGGCATGATACAGGAGGTTTTGAAATTTATATTTTAAGGAGAGAAGTTTGGGGTGAACTTGTACAAAAATTAGTACCAAATTCTTGTTCTACGACCCAAGTTGACTTTAAAAACTAGTTTCGTTCACAAAAAAAGCTCAATGCACTAGCGGGTTAAAAGATTTTTAGCATACAACATCATAGGTAATAACGTTCTATGCTACAGTGTGCATAAAAATTACAAATAAAGTTTAAGTTCACAACATGTTGCATTTGCCGCACATCTGGTCTTTATTTATTAAAAATTTAGTTGAAGATACTAATTTACATAGAACTCATTATAAAAATTCTTACATCAATATTGAAAAGTATTTAATCAAGATGAGGTAATATTTTTTGCATTTTAATGAGAATGTTTCTGTTTTAAAATATACCAATTATATCGAAAGGAATTTCACAGCATTACGGGGTAAAATTATTAATTACGAAGCAGATTTTTTTTATTATTACAGTGAAGCTCCCATATGCTAAGGTTGCCATAATAAATTTTATAAAACTAGGACTCATGAGCGAAAACCATGAAAATTTCATTGGCGATTTTTGTCGGAATGTGTTTGTTAAAAGGAATTTTTCGCAAAGAAAACTTTCACAATATTTTTTCCTCCGATAAGTTTCTTTTAATGCCGTTTTCGAGAAAATTTTGTGACCGCAAAAAAAAACATTTTTTGAAAGGCATCAAGGAATTTTTTTTTGTTTTGTGAAATTAAAGCAAACAAAACATCTTTCGAACCGTCGAAAATGCCATTAGATTCTATAATTCCACCGTTATTCGCAAGAGAAATTCAATACCCACACAAATTGCTCTGAATTGTATTAGGATCATACTCGGAGTTTATGAGTGCATTACACCTTCAATATCTCGAGGCTTAACCACCTTCGTCTTGTCTTTTCCGTGTATATTTTAAACCGTCTTTCGTTATTATTATCGACGTTAGGAAAATTCAAGTGAAAGAAAATCATAAAATCGATGATTTATGGTTACAGATTGGTTAATTAAATCGAGTCTGCTGCAGTGTAACGATATAGGAGATCACAGCATTGCTAAATGGCAAAACGGTCGATATGTTAAACACTTTTTAAATGCACATGCTATCTGCACTTACATATATTCGATGTAACATCGATTTATACTCATAATAAATATTAAAGTTGACTTCTTTGAGTACGAGGCCATGCGCAAATAACTAGTCTGATATTAAATTAAACGATCTGAATGAAAAAGAGATTAAAGGCATATTTATGTTATGTCTATAAAAGGAGATCAGAGAAAATATCTTTGGGTTATTAGTATTCTATTCATACATCAATTATAATCACTTCATAAATTATTTTTATAATTTGGCATTTGGAATTTTGTGGAGCTGAGCGATTTTTAGTGTGTATTTTTTAACTGCACAAAATATAGTCCATAAAATACGTCACGCTAGTTATCGCGAACCCCTCTCGTAGCGCGTTCACGTTCCGAAATGTGTTGGGAACTTTTATTTTTGGAAAAATTTTTTATGAAAAAATTTCGATGCTTTAACCAAGATCGCCTGGAAAGAAAGAGTATTTTAATAGTCATATTACCGTAAAAAAATTACGACTTAAGAAATTAAATATTATGCAAGTAAATGCATTACATTAACATCCCGTAAATGATTTGTGGAGGTTAAATTACGCTTCCTTAATGAATATTTGCGCAGGAATTTTATTATTTTTTCAGTTTTTGTCTGAATAAAATTCAACTTTCTTCCCCGACGTCACTGTAACTTGGATAGATAGATAGATGAATTTTTGTACCATGGAATAGCTCACAAGAAATCTCATTAAGGACATGCGGAGTGGAAGGCTGAATTTTTATTATGTTATATAAAAGGCGGTAAACGATCTTGGTTAAAGCATCGGTAAACGATGCTTTAACCAAGATCGCCTGGAAAGAAAGAGTATTTTAATAGTCATATTACCGTAAAAAAATTACGACTTAAGAAATTAAATATTATGCAAGTAAATGCATTACATTAACATCCCGTAAATGATTTGTGGAGGTTAAATTACGCTTCCTTAATGAATATTTGCGCAGGAATTTTATTATTTTTTCAGTTTTTGTCTGAATAAAATTCAACTTTCTTCCCCGACGTCACTGTAACTTGGATAGATAGATAGATGAATTTTTGTACCATGGAATAGCTCACAAGAAATCTCATTAAGGACATGCGGAGTGGAAGGCTGAATTTTTATTATGTTATATAAAAGGCGGTAAACGATTTTTCCAGAAAAAAAAATCTAAAATTCATCGTTGAAAATTTTTATTTCAAATTTACACAGACTGTGAAAATAACGAACTATTATAAATCAGGATAGTGATGTCAATGGGAATTTAGAAGAAATAAAATCATATTGTGTAAATACACGTTCGAAGAATCGCATACTATCATATTGATATTAAAAGATAGTGCAATGGTAGATAGGAAAAAAAACGTTGAATATCGTACTACGATAGTTGTGCAGTAGAAAAAAAAATTGTGTCAATGAACTCTCAAATGCGCGTGTCACATGTGACTGTAGTAATATGAATGACCTCTACGCAAAAAGCAGCATTACACGCACACTATCGCATTTTTCTACAATACAAATTTGAGAAATGGAAAAATTTCGAAATTTAATTTTCAACCTCCCTCCACCTTTCAACTCAATCTTTATGCAAAATGTCTTAACGCGTGGAGTCATTCGCGAAATTATTTTTCATTGGAAGTGAAAAAAATACGCTCAATTTGATTACATAATGCGAATCATCTGGTTTTTCTTATGACGGTGATGATGACATTTCCTTAATGAATCAGGTGTTGAACAAAACAGCTGAATCACAACGTTTCACAATTTTCACGTCATCAAAAATACTCGTCTTATCATATTTGTTTATTAAGGGATAAATTGAGTTAATTATATAGGTGTATCTCTGTTGGTTCAGTAGTTTTAAAGGTAATTGAACGGAAATACAGAAATCTAGTCCAAAAAAATTAAATAAAATTTCGGATCCTATAGACTTGAGCTGTTGAAAATAATTTTTGCCTCTTTGGACCACCGCGTCACGTATTTTTTGCATAGCCTATCATCGATAAAATACGCACAACATTGAGATGATTATGCAGTAGTTTGACCAGGGCTGTGGCTTTGGAGTCGGTCTTTTTCCACAAGAGAGTTTAAGAGTCGGAGAAAATTACCCCCACTGACCAATCCCTGAAGTGACCAATGAGGGTAATATAATATAAGCATTCCCCCTGGTTAATATAACCATTTTCCCTGAAGTTTAAGTCAAACCTGAATGTTTTGCAACCAAAAAAACAATAGGGCTATTCACTCTTTATCGTAGTTGATCGTAAACTCGTAGAATCGTAAATAAAATCGTAGTTTTTTGACAGTTCTCCATACAAATTTTTTTACGACGAAAACTACAATCTACCACACCCGAAGGTATGGTAAAATCGTAGTTTTTGTCGTACTTCTAATAAAGTGAGGTTAAGGCATGTTTTGTGACACGTCAACTTGGTGCCAACTCTAAAATGGACATTGGAAAAGCAAGTAAATTAAAGTATTTATATGATTTAGTATAAATTGAGAGTTAAAAAATGCTTTAAACAATTTAGGTAAAGAAAATAAATAAAAGAGTAAAAAATTTACGACAAAACCCACAACCTCTAGTAAAGCGCTGCTCACACTTCGTTGTATTTTTTAATCGTAGATGTACAGTACAATCTACGATTTTACTATCTACGATCAAGAGTGAATTGCCCTAATGTTTGATTTGGGGTTTGAGGTGATTTGATGATTTTTTAGAGTCGGAGTTAATCCTTCTAGACTTTCAGCAGTCAGAGTCGGATATTTTAAAATTTCAGGAGTCGGAATTGAAGGTTTAAAAAGGCGAAACTAAGAGACTTGCCATAACGAATACGTTCCGTTGTCACAGGTCAATAATTTTAAAGAACGATAAGTAAATTTAGACTATTTTCCTTCTACAAAAGATTCTTATTTCCGTACGGAAATTTCTTGTGCAAATATGAACCTTTTGTAAAAGGGAACAAAATCTAAATTTGCTTCTCGCTTTTTAAATATATGGACCTGTGGCAATACAACGCATTCGATATGCCATATCGCTTAGGTTTATACTGGTTTGTTGTCGTTATTTACTGAACCATAATTTCTTGTATTTACAGTTTCGCCAGCTGGAATTTCACTGTGTAAAAACCTTTAATCTATTATATGACAAAAACAAGTGTTGCCATTGTAAAATAAAATTCGTCTAGACTTCGATAAATGTAAAAATTCTCAATTGCAATAGCACTGAACTGCAATTTGCAAGGAATTCAAAAACGAATGATGCCCACGATCAATTAGAAACACAACGTGCAGATAGATGGCATTTGAAGCATTAATAGCGTTTCTCAGGGGTCATACCCATATATAGTATTGGATAATGAAGTAATTACAGTGTCGATCCGTTAAGATTCAGTTAAACTAAAATACCACAAGAGAATGCAGTTGAACAGCATTTCTCGCCAATGACTCAGATATTTTGCTGGAGTTTAAATGGTCTCTGACTTGGCCGATTTCGAATGAAGCACAACATCCAGTTGACTCGTACTTTTCACATTCATTCATGACTTGGTCATACGATTCGATGAATTTAAGGTTGTGGACGGTTTCGTTATATTATGAAACAAATTAAAAAAAAACAATACAATACAATACGCTGAATCGATGCCAAAGCGCCACGCACTCAGTATTTTAATAAAAAAATATACAATAAAATCGTGTCAATTGAAAATTCCAAAGTACTAAAAATTGAGTATTTATCGCTTGAGTACTACAGCCAAATGACTAATCTAGAGTTCCACAAAGTCATGCCATAAATCGTTCCATCTCACTCTGCCACATGTTATATCCAATAATCATAGAGATTATAATAAATGACTAACAATTTTTATGTTTTTAAAACATATGGTAATATTCGAATACAGTCGCAAATTCAAATATTCACTCTTCCATTGAAAACAGCCACCGGCCGCATTTCATCCCACTCACTCTTCAATTATTTTTGGTGCGGCTGTTTGGGTTCATTAGTTTTCCTTCTGCCATCGATGATTATCAACTGATGTTTGCTATACCCATGCGCAAATGTGCTAGTTCTCAGCTTTCAGTAAAGTCAGCTAAAAATAGATTGAGCACAGATAAAAATATATTTTTCGCGCATTGAAACCAACTTTTGCGAGTGTTTATTGTAACAAAATACGCCTCGATCAGCGATAAATGTGGATCTTTTAGAAAATGAATTTTTGCAAAACAATTTGCGTATGGAACTTTGTTACATTTAAAATGTTGTAAACAAATATGATGCGGCAGAAAAACTGAAAGAAAAAAAATATCTGAAAATTTTACAAGTGGCTAATAAATCTATAAATATTAAAAATGTCCAAAAATACATATAAGAGTTTAAATATATTCTTCAACATTTCAAAAACATCATAGTGTAGAATAATCCGGCAATTACGTGAAGTTGGCTTAAAATCTTTAACTTATTTTTAACGCCTATTTATGTGATTTGGACCTGAATATTTACAAGGGACACGTTAGCCTATTTTATATGTATGTACTCCTAAATACTCATTCTGAGAGTAAAATGGAGAAAATTACTTACGACTAAAAATCGTTTGAAACATATTTTCTGCATCATACATCATGGGGAGTAGAAAAATACCGTTCAAGTGACTAGCGGCGAATTGGATACGAAAATAAATGTCGACAATATCACGCTCAACATTAAATCAATGCACAAAATAAAAACAATATAGAAATAACAAATTTCAGTTGTGGCGCGAATTGCATGCACTGCATAAATTTCTTAAATTACGGCTGCCTTGCCGCGTACAGCGCCACCACCACCCGCTTTTGCTGACTCTTGCAAGACAGCCAATGCCATGACAGCCATAGTCTTATCTTGTGCTATTTTAGTTTAATCTCAATTTTATGCGACTGCCATGAGAACCCGTCTCGCCGCATCATCATCATTTGTTAAGAAAATGGAAGATATCATGAATACCACGCTATCGTGTCTGCAACCTACAAAAATAACTTGCACTTCACTCGATTGATGAAGTATAGTGAGATGCTGCACTGACGTAGATTGCTGAATTATCATTGTAATCGTTCTGCAGAAATGACATTTTCAGTTTCACGGGAAGGAAAACTTACACAAACGCCCCAGCTTATTGCCCGTTTTGCCATATCTAAACCAAGCAAGCGCAAGAAATACAATTTTAAATGCTATGTACGGGTAATTTTTGCATACGATCTCTTCTGTGCAGTCCATCGTCCATTTTTCGAAAAATTGTTATAAAGCTTTGAAAAAAAAGGTCCGCCAACATACTTCCGGTCCTGCACATGTTGCAAATCTAAGAGAAAATTCTCCCCGCATACCTACATACGTTGAAATATTCGTTAATGTTGCCGGTTCGGTCTACTTTCGTACCTCTCCTCGATATCCCACACTCTCTTTGGACATACTACGTTTTGCTTTGCTAATGGCCATCGAACTCATTCCTCCGGCCAGTGGGTGCCGCATACGATTTATGTTTGATATAAAACCCTCCTTTTGTCATTTCGTCTACAGCCACAGCCTCCGTGTCTCGACTGTCATCTCATTTGATGCCGGAGCGAAATCACTTTTTGCTTATTTTTCGTGCAATTATTATTGGTATGAAGCAAACTGGCCGCCTCCATACACTGACTATGTCGGAAATGAACACCTCGTCGTTTTGCGTTTGGTGTTTTTTTTTTTTTTGAAAAAGTTTTATATCAAATAGCGACGATTGCCATTTGAACTTGCGACACAATCATGGCAACGTGGGTTTTCTTGAGGGCGGAAATTCATTGCAGGGTCGACCATTGACTACACCAGATATCCTTTTACATACGCTTTGACATTTGAGATGTTGTGTAACACGGTTTCAGTTATGCTAGGCGAAAATTTATGTCAATTACAGGGGTTTAGGTGGTGGTAAGTAGGATAAACACTGGTAAAAAATCACAACATTCGTTTGTTTGGAGAAATTTCGTGTCGAATATATATTTTAAGGCTTTAAAATCATTTTTTTTAATATAAAATTTTAATCACGCCATTGATTGTGCATTTCTGCAATGAGTTCTTAAATTTACATTTGAGTTTCACTACAATACAGAAGAGAAAGTCTTCATTCTAAAAGATGTTTTCACAATATAGTAGTAACACGTTAAAAAAATTTTATGAAATTGGTATCTCTGCAATTTCTCGGTATAAAAATGGACGAAAGATTAAGTGAAATGGAACTTTAATTAAACTCTATATCAATTTTTTTTACGCATGGTATTAAAAGAATCGTAATTCTATTCATAAACCGAAGTCTTTTTTTTTTATTAAAGGGTGGTTCATAAACCAAGGTTCCATTGTTGCAACATTGTTGAAGTGTTGCCAGTTTAAAACGAAAAATTCTAATATAACAAGTTTTTCACATAAATATTGAAAATTCTTTAATATTTTCGGTTTCAAAAATATAAGTACACAATTTTATTTAATAACACAAATAAATATTCGGATTTCATATAAAATTATTCTTCAAAACACCTACAAAAATTACATTCGAAATAACAAGTGAATTTTCTGTACAACTGCCGACTATAACTATTTCTACTACATACTCGAATAGTAGAAAATTTTCCTCGTCTTTAACCCTTTTCCCCACCTATAGACATGCTAAAGTTATTCCGAACAACGACTTTACAATATATAGTGTTTTTTATACAGCACATCTACTACTATCATATAAAGAATATGAACCATATATACGTCTACGTTTTATTCCTTTCGGCTGATTCTACTTGGATGTGGCACAACAAGTCTACTGGGAATAGTATGAGAGTTGCCATGGCAACGAGGAAAATATCGATCGATAAAGTTTTCCAGAAGGTGAACAACAACAGCCACAGCAACAGCGATATTTCAGGCAATGGCTGTACAACAAACAGGAGCAAGAGCAACATTGGTAGCAGCTTCTGACAGCCAATTTGTTTTTCTCGAAACCACCCTGACCTCATACTCCTTAATGTCCGTTTCGCCATGCCCCCCCCGACCAACGAAAATACAGATGATTCTAAGTATTGGTTACCCACTATATTTCTTCCCGTCGCATGATTTAAGGATATGAGAACTGTTCCCCATTGTACTAGTAGTGGACAAGGACCTTTGAAAAGCGCCATCTGATCTTCAATGTGTTTGCTGGCAAGTATTTGTACGGGAGATTTTCATGCAAAGAGCAATATTTCAATGAGTTTGTGAGAAAAGGCGCGGCAGGCCTTTATTTTCGTACATGTGTAGAGCAGAGGGATTGAAATAGCAGGTTGAGTGTCGGATGATGGGTGATTGAGGTGGGCGTTTTTGTGACATTTTCCTTTCTATATGATGAAAAAAAAATAAAATTAAATTCACCAAATCTACTGCTGCTCCTTTCTGCCTATCTCTCGTTTCGTTTTTCTAATTTTGGATCCTTTTGCAAGTTTTCACATTTCCTGCTGTAGAGAGGAACAAAACGAAGGATATATTTGTTTTTCCTTGTATGACAATTGAAAGGTGAATAATCGTGAAAAGAATGCAAACTACTTCAACACAACTATTTATACACATATACGCTCTTAAAAAGTGCCATTGCTCGAGCGTAAAAGATTTTTTTTAGACATTTATTTCTACTTGAAATGCTGATTTCCATTCGAATTAATGATTTTTCAATGTTCGAAAGGGCAAAGGTCGCATACAGACGTCTGCGTCGTTTGTATTTTTCGATTGGTGGCTCAATTGAACAACAATTGAGTAAAATATAAAGTGAAATAATGATAAAATAATAAATTTGATTGCAAATGTTATGCAAAAATGTAATTATATATTAATTTCGCATTACAATTTTTAGCTCATCTCATAGAGAAGTGAAGATTTTTTTTCCACAAAGATTTCGATTGAAAATACTTTTTTAATTTTAGAAACGAATATACAGGAAATTTTTTGAACAACCACCACGTTTGCTTGATTTGACTTTTTTCAATTTCATCCTGTTCTTAAAACATCATTTCCTTAGATGGAGAATGTGTTGATTGCATGAAGATAAAACTAAGACTGTAAAAAAAAGTGTTTATATAAAAAAAACTTGATTTTAATAACAAATCAATTAAAAATTTGAAGAAGAATTTTTATAATCATGAGAATATTTTAAGGGAGTAATAAATCCAGTACATTTTAGCCTTAAATACTCCCTTCACAGGCTGAGAAAATGTGAATTTGTTCAGTGACAGTACGAAAGCATGTTTTAAATATCACATTACTCTCTGTTTACATGTAAACAGGCAGCTAACCCCATAATTGATGTCTATTCTTAGTTTTAGATGGCATTTAAATGTCGCTCAGTCTTCATAATGCTTTGTACATAATTTCATTAAACCATTACAATGAACACACGTAAGCATAAATAAACGTTTGCATCTTTAAATATATTTTATATAAATTTTTATACTTAGAACATCTATTAATACGATGTGAGTTTTTGTTGTTTTTACTTTAGAACCACAATTATGATATTAATAGCGTCATCATCTTAGATAAGGTGATTCAAAATAACAATTGGTATACAATAATCGCGGCACACAGTTTACCATTGTTGGTCACACGGAAATTCTCGTTGCGACTACGACAAAATGCATGATAGTCAGGCGAGCAGTCACGGTTGAGTCTATTTGGTCTATGCACAATTTAAGACTTGTGATTTACATTAGCGAAATGTGTTGCATATTAATAAAAATCCAATAAAAAAATGTTGCGATTGCTATAGAACCTCCCCGGTCTAGCAATCATTATTTTCTGTATCGCACAACAACCGATATAAGTTAATGCAGACAAGCACCCGGCCACAGCTGTTCGTCCCAAGGCAAAGACCTTCAATTAGTGTCGACTGAAAACACTCAATGGGGTGATGGTAGATAGACAAGGATGGGTTTGGGGGGTTGGTGCTGGCCATAATAGCTGCGGTGGCGTCAAGTGCCAATTCAATAAAAACCAACGATCTCATAACTTGGTTACATTGTTGCAAGCAATAAATACATGTTGTTTACGCATGGAAATATTTAAATTCTCTTGAAACAGTTGACCAGACTTGCGGGGGAGAGAGGGGTAGCTTAAGAAATGGGAGATTGTTTTAAAATAAACTAGAATTGTGGCAATTGACATCTTCGTACCCAAAATATGTTGGTTTTAGATGCGAAGTTTGTAAAAATAAAACTACTGTTGGATATTATTTGTTAAATGTTATTAAAAATATTACAGCAGTTCGATAAAAACTGCTGCATAATTTTTTTTTTTTCAAAAAACTAGTCAAACCCGTCAAGAATTAAAATGTTGGTTTAGTGGATTTAAAACTCTTGAAATTACATATCCAATAAGTCGAATTTCTCGAAAACTGAAACAGCCGTATTTTTTTAGGTTAGACTTTTCGCGATCCTACTGTATTAGGGACAAAAATATTAACAAAAAATCTTTCAATTATTTCAATTTAAATACACAAATTATAATAGTCACAAAAACTTTATGCACTCCTCACAAAAATACATAAAATCGTCTTCTGATTTACCTTGTGCTTGCGATCAAAAGAGAAAATCGTCAATACATGTCGTCCTTGCAACGTTATAATAAATGAAAAGATCGAGTTGAGACCTTCATCATCAACAATTTTTTTTAAACCAAAAAAAAATTTCTTGAACCGATTGCATTTATGTTTGCCAGAATTTCGAGTAGACGGCACCAAGGTAAAATTCTTAAAACTCATATGCAAGTTTAAGAATGCACTTACATCTTTTGACTCCCACCAAACTACCACCTTGACAAGCCACAATGCAAAATATAATCCACACGAAAAATGGTATAAAAAAAATCGAAGTTGTTAACCCAAGGTGAATCTGATGAGAAACTAACATAAAAACTTGCCAGATATCGACCCAAAAATCCGGTACAACGTACGTAGACGACCTTCAGCGTCATAAGTTTTGAGAATTACGTGGAAAAAAAATTAAGTTGTATAGTTTTCTTGTTTGGCTAGTTTGGGCTCATTGAAAGAAAAATACCGGCAGACAATCTACTCGATTCGGTTCAGTGTTTAAAAATAGTTTTAAAAAAAAGCCGGGCATTAGCAACGTTTGCGGTGTAGGCGATGGAGAACCGAATTCACCGGGAGGGTGATTGATTCAAAATAAAAACTTATTACTGTGCAGCTTAGCTTAATGACTACTACTTGTGGTAACTGCGCATAACGCGTATGTGATAAATGATAGCAGCATCAGCCAATAACATCTACACACGAACACCAATAACACCATGATATGCAGTTCTGTTTATACATATGATTATTACTCAAAATCTTTGCCGTATTTTTTTGCAGCTTCTATCAAAAAACTGTCCAGCTTCTAGAATACGTGCAGACTACCAGCAACAGCCTGTACGCCGACGCCCCTCATTTAAACAAAAACAAACACACAGCGATGAGTGTCTGGGCGACCTAGTTTCCCAATTTTTATTTTTAGTTATTTTTCCGGCAATGGCCCTAAAAGTTACATAATCATCGACTGATGGCCAGAAAGAATTCGTAGAACACTTGGTTTGCCTGTGTGCATGTGAAATTCACATCAAAATTTTAAATCAGCTGTGATCAACGCAAAACTTTCCTCTGCAATATTTAGTTTTGGAAAAAATACGTAAATTTTTTTTTAATATTTCGAGACTCGTTAAAGATACGTAAAAACCGTTAAGTGGAAAAATGCAAGATTTTTTTTTTGATTTTGGTAATATACAATACTTTCCCTGTATATCAGAGGGAAGTAAACAAGAGTTTAAAATAGAGTTGAGCCAAGATATTTTTAAGACAAAGGAATCAGAAGAAAGTGTATTTAACGTGTTTAGCACCGGAGTCATGACACCAGGACATTTTGCTATTTGTCAAAAATCAAGTCTGCTACACTGTCAAAAAGTACTGTCAAAATTTTCCAACTGATCGACTAGCGATATATTTTTGGACTAAATTTTGCTGTAATTGAACATTTTGCAAGAATTCGGTGGGTATGATGGTGCAAAATTTGAAGCTGAGGATATGGAAGTTATTTTAGTTATGCAAGCTTTGCTATTTAGGGAATCAAGTGCCGCAGAACCTAAGAACAGTGAAAAATTTGTTGGACTTTCTTCTCTTACAAGAGTTGAAAATGAATCTTTGTGTTGAGCCAATTTTTAGAACTTAAGCTGCAGTTCAGAATGGAAGAAATAACTTTTAATCAAGTCGTGTACAATTATTTTTGTTGCGATTCAAAATAACGGGAGACTGTTTCTTGGTGTCATTCGGCTCTCACTGAAAATTTGGTCCTATCACCGAGAGTCAAAAGAGCTCGACTCAAACAGCAGATGTCAGAGTCAGCTGACGGCAAAGTGACAAACTCGAACAGTTTTTGTAGACTCGAGACGTCTAGCAAAGTGCCAAAAATGAAAACGACCATATTAAGTCGCATCATATGGCAACAAAATTTGACATGTGATCACAAAAACTCGCAGTGTCGTCCTTGGGTTGATTTTTGTTTGTTTTGATTTTTTTTTTCTTTCTGATTTTCACCTTACACCGCCAATTGTCAATCATTTTCAAGCTGTCTAATGTATTGTTGGTCATTAACATAGCGTCTCCGTACAATTTCCAAATATAAGAAAAGACGCTTTGGGCTGGTATCGGTTCAAGTGACTAGTATACATAGACGTATTTGAGTGTTCTTCAAATCTAAGACAGCACGTGACTTTACCGCGTATAATCCATGAGTTGTTTTTTTTCGGAAATGGGTCAGCTATGCTAACAAAAAAATCACAACTGCTGGCCATCAGATTTTTTGTTAGAATTTTTTTTTAATTTTCATGACGAAAATGTGTCTGTAGAATGGATTATATTAAAAACTTATCGATTTTTTTTGCTGTTTACGAATATAACGAAGATGTTTCGACGAGATTAGATCTCAAGGAAATTGAAACATTTCGTAGTTTCTTTGGTGTAGAAAAATTCTTTTAGAATGATTCGCTAAGATCTTAGGGGTCGTAGAAACGTGACACTTTATTCCGGGAATTTTATTCTGACACAAATTGAAATTTTCAACAGACTCCGGTGGGCTGGTCATGTCACTCGAATGAGTGAAAGTGACCCGGCTCGGAAAGTCTTCTGCGGTAGGTTATTAACAACAAGACGACGGGGAAGACCCAACCTCAGATGGCAAGACGGCGTTAACCAGGACGCGAAGAGAATTGGGATGCATAACTGGAGGACATCGGCACGCGACCGAGAGAGACATTGCGGCAGGCCAAGACCGAAAACCGGTTATTGTTCCGAGAGAGTTAAATGTATTAGTTTTTAAACAGTCCAGGCTTGTAGCAATTAAAACCTTTTCAAGTTAACTCAAAATTAGCCATCCCACGGTTTCTGCTGTTGATGGGCTGCAAACCCACACAAATGCGGCAATCCTATTGCATTTCGCGCACATATGTTGGTACGACAACCAAGAGGAAAAACTATTTTGAGGTTTAATTTCGCCTTGTGGTATACACTGAAACCTGTCTAAATCGGATCCGCTTATAATACAGAAACCTGTGTCCCCATACAAATGTGATTTTTTAAATAAAAATTCTGTCTGTGCTCATAATAAGTATTTCACTATTGACCCTTGGAAAATGAAGCTTTTCTTATATTTTAAAATTATTGAGTTAAGTCAAACAAATAACATTATTTTAGTAGTAATGCGTATAGATTTACAAACTGACCTACGTCAAAAATCTGTCCGTATTTACTCCACTGATTATTTCTATTTTACGGCAGTAACTTTATGAATTAACTGAATGAGGAATGTAGCAATGAACCAAAGACCAATCGAATGTTTACACATATTATCTCTACATTATTATTGTGTAGTTTTCAGTTAATTTCCGGCAATACACATTCCATTGCTATGTTATGTGCTATGAAGCAGACGGATATTGGGCCCAGTATTAAACTATGAATTTTGATCTGTTTCTGTTTGAGTTTCATTGAGTTTTTCGTAGCGGGCTTGTGATGTCGACTACTTTATTGCCACAATTGCGGGTGAATTTGTTTATAAACCTATCAAGAATTGTCTGCCAAACCGAGAGCATGTCCAAGTAATTGACAAAAACCCCACTGAATCAGATGATAACACTAGAAATGAAACTTTTTGATCGCCCAAGTCAAAAATTATGGAGAAAGTTAACTGGGTGAGCGTTTAACTTCGGAAATCCGCAATAATCAAGGAAATACTACAAAATCTATACACTATCTAAAGCAATGCGACATACCACGAATGTTTAGGGAGAAGATGACGGCATATATAGTGAATGACAACGAATTGTGGTACAAAAAGCCACTCTAATGGCTTGACTGAGGGTACTCAAAAAACTGGAACGGAGGCCTTTTAGCTGCTTTAATATAATAATAATAATAAACTGCATGACCTCTTTTACCCGTGCGTGTATTCAAAATATTTATTCATGTCTGCGTCATGTTGGTATATTGTGTGTAGGAATTTTTCATTCATAAAAATTTCCGCTATTTTTATAGCAAATTAATATGCCAGCAAAACGTTTTTTTTCGATTGGAATTTATTGTATAGGTCGCAACACTGTTGACAATTAATAAGGCACTTCTTTCCAGTTTACCAGTCAATATAACCTCAATTGATGATGAAGAATATTATTACTTACCATTTTACTTTTAGTTTATTAATTCGTATATTAAATACCACAAAAATAATGATTCGAACTTACCTTGCTCAATTTTTCACCTTCATGGCGTGGTAGGAGCGATCTTAAACTTTGGAAGCCGGCATTTATGCTCTGCATACGCCGTCGTTCATTGCTATTAGCAATCTCACGTCGCATCCTTTTCTCATTCTCCATAATGTTCTTTGATGACGTTTTACCAGATGTTTGAATTAAATGGTGATTTAAATTTACTGACAAATGCTGATTATCTTGACGTTGTATTGTATTACCATTAGTTAATTGATCTCCAGATGAATGATATTTATGATGGTAGTTATCACCCCCAGAATCTTCTACAGTTAACCTAAAATTGGTAAAAAAAATCATTTAGAATTTAAAAACAATTTACGTTTTTTTTATAAAGATTATAGCTTTTGTATGTGGTGTTTTTTTCAGAAACATGCCGTGTACATGGGGGTTATTAAACCTTTTTAGAACTTAGCTCAGGTTCTGTTTAAAAGTTTGTATTTTTTGTGGAAAGTTATACGAAACAACTATTGACTTCCTTTTATTTTAAGACTAATCTTTTCATTTTCCCACGTAATATTTAAGACTAAAATACTTTTCCATATTTCATACCATTTCTTAATGAAAAATTTTTGCTAATAAAATAATATAAAAAAATCCTAACGGAGTCACATTTTTTTACTGAATACCTTAGTTCAACGTAACCAACGACAAATACCTGTTCTCGGCATAATCTTTTCAGGGAAAAAAACCTCAAATATTTGTGAAAAATAAAACAAAATATGGAATAGAGTGGAATAGAAGCCGTTTCATTCAGAAATTCATTCATTAAAAAATCTAAAGGTAAATCAAGTTCTGCTACATAGTGGGAAAAACGAACACAACAAGAAATCTGAAGCGTATACTACTATAACACATACTCAACTACACATATTTAACCATGTGTTAAAAAGCCGCATCGTATCGTACGTTGCTGCCATTGGATATATAGTGAATTTATTGATCAAAATGTGACATACGCTCTAGGCTCAGAATCCGATATTCTTTACAGAGCTGTGCAATGAACCGAACCAGCAAACCACACTAAAATTTAGAATTCCACATCAAAGTTCACGTCGCATATGTAAAATTCATGATATGAACATATTTTTTTAATGGTGCACCGATAAATGCATTTTGTATAGAAATGTGTACGTTTTTCAATATAAAATGCACCTCTGTGTCCTGAATAAAACAGAATTCTTAATGCTTGATAATTTCAAAACACCCACAAAAACAATTATGTGCTGAACATTGTATGATTAACGTTATCCATGCGATAGTAAGGTTAGAAGTTTAAAATTTACTACAGAATCGTAAATACAGTCGAACCTGGATAAGTGGGGTCCCACGGATCCCACTTATCCTAAGTTCCCACTTCTGTTTAGAAACTCTCGAACCTAACAATCCATCCCAGTTATGAAGGTTTCCCTCTTATCCATATTCGACTGTTTTTTTTTTATTTTATGGAATATCGATATTGGTAACAAGTCAATATTCCATAAGATACGTCATACTTACGGCGAAGGGGAGGGTGGCTGCAATAACATGGCAACGGCGTTGAATCCTATGCAAAAATCAAGAAAAAGCATGACGAGGTTGGTAATTTTTTTTGGGACATTAAAAGCCATTTAAAAAGTGTTTTTCGAAACTATCTGTTAATTCGGAATTTGTAAAATGCATCTTCCCACAGCCATAAAATTTTTGCTTTTGCTATTTTTTGGGAAATCTTTTAATCTATTCCATAAAATTTTCGCGGAACTATAGGTGGCGAGAGCCTTTAAGTTTAAGGCGGTTGCACACTACAGAATATAGACAAGAAAAATGCAATTGTTATTGTTCATCAAAAGATGTTCATAACCGCTATTACCGTAAACAATATAAGAAAACCCAAGGCATTTATTAATCTGTTATAGTTTGCCCTGTAAAGTCAGCCACACACGCGCTTTGGTATACCAGAGCGATTCTTCTATCTGGTATGGTACCTCTTTTTGGATTATGTGTATAATAAAACTGTCACCAGGGCTGAGGAGTTTTATTATACATATCGCTACTCCGGAGGAAGACTGTCACAACTCAAAAAATGTCGAATTTGTACTAAAGGTGCGGAAGAGTGGTAAATATGGTATACTTTGTTGTAGAAGTTGTAGAAGAGTGTCACAATTGTAACTTAAGCAAAAGCTTGTTACTGTAGGTATTTTCTAAATATCAAAAATACTAACACAAAATATCAGAATAACTTTAAAACGTCATTTCCCAAAATTTACAATTTTTGAGTTGTGACAGTCTTCCTCCGGAGTAGCGATATGTGTGAAAGTGGTGCCAGATAGAAAAACCACTCTAGTTAACCATAGCGTGAGTGACCGGTTTAGAGCTTTATGACTGCTAAAATATTGTTGTCACCTTGTCATAATGCAAATTGCCATAAACACCTTCTTCACATTGACTATGCTTGGCAGTCTATAGGGAAATAATTTAATTTTAACCATTAAGAAAACCAATAACGTCAACTATTTTTACATTATCGAGATTATATGACTAATAATAGATTTATAAATTGCACTCCTCAAAAACTATTCTTTTGAATATGCTTTTTGTACAGCTGCTGTGAATGCCGTTAAGTTTTATTGAAATAAATTTCTTAACAAACAAATTTTGTTTCATAACAAATTGGAGTTGTCAGATATGGATATTTGTAGACAATGCAAATGCTTTCCTATTTCTAAAATACTAGAAAGCTGTATCCTATGTAGAGGTCATTGGCGATAATTTGGCAATAATTTGGAATTAGAACAGCTCTGCATTCCTTTATTAACAATTAGCCGTGGTCGACTGAAATTTGTTCCGAAATGCTTGCTGAAATTTGTTCCGAAAAATCATGGTTACCTTCACTCGTGTTCCGAAATGACGAATTACGGCTGTCAAAGTTAACTTTGCTAAACTCGGCTCAAAAAGCTGAATTGCCCCATTTACTTAATTATCCTTATACAAAATTTTGTATAAGGAATTTATTTATGTTAAAGTGTTATTTTGTTAAATGCTATTCATAACACTTCACTATCTACCGTATCATAGAAGGGTTACCTGTATTGTCTACATTTTTTTACCACAACCTCTTTTGCTTCTATTATTTTGCAATATTTTATTGATACAAAACATTTTACCTTGAATTTTTGTAAACACTTTGCGATTGTTTTGTTCTTAATATAAGTTTGTTGATGATAAAATCATAGTCACACGAGGGTTAATGTGTACTCCTTTTGAGTAATTACAATTGTTTTTGTTTTTCTAAATGTAATTCTCTAATCTATCAATTGAAATAAAAACGATCAACACATAATTTATTATCTATCCACGAGCACTTGCCTCTATGTTAATTACTTGTGTGTGATATAAAAGCACATTATCCTCCCATTGGCTGGGAATCAGCTGACTTACGTTATCTTCTCACGAGACACAAAAATTGTCAACTGCTACAAGTATGTATATTGTAGCAACGGCATAAATAGCACATTCATTTATCTATGAAATTCACAACGGAAAAGCGCGTGTTTTTTATTTCACAAATAGTGAATTCCATATGCACATTGTTTAATTTTAAAACAATATCACTGTTATTAATGTTGTTAGCGATAGTGAATTTTATCGATTTCACATGAAATTTTCAAAATGCGTACTCAAGTCTGATGAAAAGTGGTGACAACTGAAAGCACTTGAGGTGAAATCTGAAGTTTACTCGGTTTTCAGCTGATGTGTTCGGATTCCTCACAAAATGTAATTTCCTTTAGCGCCACATCTATTTTCGACACTGTTTTCGTATAGATATTTTTGGATTTCAGATTGGTGGGACCTGTTCCCCTGTTCCCGCAGGTTACTCACCCCGATCAGCAGCTCTTCGACGGCTGGCGGCATTACACATAATCAATTTTGTAGATGTGGTGGACGTGGCCCCCTGATAATTTGATACTAGAACCACATTGAAGTAGTCAAGTTAATATGCTTCCCGCCAGAACTTATTTAAGTGGCTGGCAATCTGGGATTTGGGACTGTCAAATTCTGTTTTGGGGGGCCATCGTCGTAGACGCACAAGTGATTTTCTTATAACGTTTAGTACCTACTCCAATTTACTTCTTGTGTTTGCGTCTATGGGGCTTGTGTGTGTGTATGTGTATATAAAATAATATTATCAAGCTAATGCAAGGTGCGTACGTGAGACATAGCACGATATAAATGTGACACCGGGTCACGAAGCATAATAATTCACCGCTGGGAATTCATTTTAACTTACTTCCATTCTATGTTATTACTTTCACTCAAAATGCAGTTTCATGTCAAACGTAATTTCAAATAGAACCGGATCAACCATAGTAAGGATGTCAACAATCCAAGTTGTAAGAGATTTTTAGGAGGTCAACCATAGACTCCTCGGACTTATGAGATTTTAGAACATCCGACTCTGACTCCTAATAGTCTGGATGGTTTAACATCAATCCCGACTCAGTCTCCTTCGGCTAAACAAAATCATCAAATCATCTCAAACCACAAATCAAATATTGTTTTTGGTTGCAAAACACTGAGTTTAGACCTAAACTAGATGGACAACATTTTCCAGTGGCCAAAAGAGGTAAAATAACCGATTCGGTGTTGGAGTCAACGAATTTTTTCTGACTCCGACTCTTAAGCTTTCTTCCTAAACCGACTCCGACTCCTAAAGCAATAATTTTGTCCCGACTCCGATTCCACAGTCCTGATTTTTAGAGGCATTTAGGCTAAATTTTACCTAAGCCCTGTGCTTTTTGAGATCCCCGCAGCTCCTCATCACAGAAGCAGTTGTCTTTTCGAACAATGTCTACACCTTAACTTTGATCTCGAGAAATTACAACTATAAAATACGTCACACTAATTTGCAACCCCGCCTCCTCCCCTCAACCACCTTTTTTGTCATTCTTTTTGTATAGCACGAACGTATTTTATATCCATACTAGCTGACATATCCGCCGTTGCCGGGTTAAGTTTTTTCAATTTCTTGATGGATTATGTTGGAGCTAAACTTCAGGCCCATCGGCTCGGTAGTTTCCCCGCGAAAGGGTAACATAGAGGGAAAACTAAATTTCGAGATTACCCTTTTTAATGGGTCTATGTTGGGGCTGGACCCCCACGAACATCTATGCCAAATTTCAGGCCAATCGGTTCAGTAGCTTCCCCGCGAAAGAGTAACATAGCGCAAAAACTAAGTTTCGAAATCACTTTACTCCCTTCCCTTCACTCCTTCCACCCCTAGCGCTACTTTTCCGTATTCCTATGTTGGAACCAGAACTACCACAGACACTCAGGACAAATTTCAAGTCAATCGGTTCAGCCGTTTTTGCGTGAAAGAGGAACAGACAGACAGACACCAACTCATTTTTATATATTAGTATGATAAACGCAAAGGCGTTCTCACAAACCATAAATACATGTTGGGTATATGACCTATTGCATTTAAATTCAATCGGTTCAGATATTTCCGCGTTAAAGAGTTTACTGAAAACATTATGATGTGCTTATCAATTTTTAGTTTAAAAGAATTATTTTTTTAATTAAAAATCCATGTGAATCTTTTTTTTTTTAAATCAGTAATCGTGTTTTTATTAAAAGTACTGTCTTGTGTATTTTTTTATTCTATTTTATCCCTTATAAAAATGACATACTAAGCTCACTAACGTTATTGAACGCATTACGAATATATGTCTTCTAACGATTTTACTTTAATGTGGTTAAAGTATAATCAAGTGAAATCCTATAAGTGTAACAAACGAGTTTGTTGGCTGTTGGTCAATTCGCATGTACCGTGACGGCGCCCACCGCAACTATCGGAAACAATAAATGTAGAAATGTGCAAAAAAAAACCCTCTCAATGCAATTAGAATTGGCGTCTTTTGGCGCCATATCATTATTACTGTCTAGAAGTGGGATAGATTTATTTTAAGTATCAGACAGAAATGCATTCAGTGAAGATAGCATCGAGGATTGCTGATTCGAAATAATTACAATAAGTAGGTGCATACAGAAAAAAAATCCACTTTTATGTGAATGACAGGTGGTTTGAACTGATATTTTCACTGACCAGACGATGATGTGATACGATATAATAAAGTCATCTGAAGCATTTAATTATCTTTAAACAAAAAATAATAAAAAGAAAATCATTACAAATTTTTAATTAAATATTGTACTATATGAACACATGATTTCGATAGAATTGAGTAATCAACGTAACACTGAGCTGTGCTTCGGCATTAAAGGGTCTTCCCCTAAGCTGTGGCTGGAACTATAAAAAAAACACATGTGAAAAGTAATTTTTTAAACATTTCTTTTCACTATGGAAATGGGAGGGTAAGATCACCCCTTTAGATGATCACCTAGCAGTTAAAAAGCCTTACCAATTTTATTATTTTCTTATATTTTATTTGGAAGTTGCAGAAGCAGAGAAATGTGTTACCAAATTCCAATTAAAAGAGGTTAGGGCCCGATTTCGGCTCTCAAACTACTAAAAGATGATTTATCTTTGATCTAAAATTTCATCTAAAACAAATATAAAACAATTGTTAACTCTCTTTTACAGTTTAGTGTGGAAACACCTAAACCGATTGGACTGAAACTTAAGATATACAGTTCCGTCATATATAAAGCAAACTTGGGCCTGAATTTTTCCTGCACATCTATCAAAAGATCCATTTGTACCAATTTTTTCGTTCAAACCCCATTTTTTCAACGTATTCTATTCCTTGCATATTTAAATTTCAATTTACATCTAATTTTGCTTATAAGAATAGTTCTAATAACTTATAAACATTTGAAAATTTTGTCTGGAGTAAACTCTGAATTTCCGTGAACGCATTTCTCAGTCATTGTTATACAATGTTGACGGAAAAAAAACAAGGCCGCGACAGCATTACGGCGCCTGGATATTTGCCAGGTCGAAAATAAAAACAAATAGCCGTATAGAAATGAAAGCATCTAAAGAAACGCATTTCAGATCGACATTTCGCATATGCGAAACACAGTTTTCAAAATAAGACGTTCTCATCATCATAAGCTTACAACAGCATCGCATCCATGAATAGCCAGGAAAATATGCTAAAAAACTAAATAACTTTGAAATTCTAAGAATACTATGCTGCTTAGTTCAATGGTCGTAATATAATAGACGTAATTATTGCCTCTGAAAATTATTAAAATTATATCACTTCGTCATGAGTATGCGATGGCGAAACGATTCAACTTATTTTTGTCAAATGTAAATAAAAATTACATCAAATGACGGTGACTAAGAAATGATCTGACTAACCGATTGACCAACGAGATTTTGTGTTTTTCTTGTCGTTGGCAAAACTAAAAATAGTCCCCGGCAAGTGATCATACGAAAACCATGTGGAAATTGCAACCTTTTTCTATTTTTATAAGCAACTGTCAAAAACATTTGCGAATGTAGAGCAAAATAACTTTTACGATAAAATAAAATGTTTTTATTTCTCTTGTGATGTCTCTCAGAAGTGTCATTTATTTGTCGGAAATATCAACGTTTTTGTTTTTGGACAAATGAAATTTGGTAGTTTTTTTTAAGAAATATTTTGAAAACTTAGGCGATTTTTAAGTTGATTAAAATTCTTTCAACAACATGAACAAAATTTACTCATAATTTCTAAAGAGTTAATCAACATTTTTGACATAGATTACAAATAAACTTACTTCAGAGTTGTCTTTTTTACGTTTAGGATTCTTCTCTCTTCTTATTCTAACTAAAAAAAGAAATCAAGGTAATTTCTACATATTTACAATTTCCGAGTAATTACGAAACTAATAAACAAAATTCATGGAATTCAACGGTGTTGATTACTTAAAATACCGGCAAATCAACAGAGCCCCGCCACATCCCTCTGCCCATTCAAATTGGAAATTGCTATGTTTATGATTCCATTCGACCTAGCCACCATTTGGCCAGAATATCTGATATTTAAATAAAACGCAAATTCAAATAGTAAACATAAGAAAATCTACAATTGCCAGGGGCCAATCGTCAAATACTCTATATGAGGACAGATAGAACTTTTATTTCAAAAATTTATTTGTATGGGAGAGTGGGGAAGAAGCGACCCAATTGGATTTTGATGTATGAAATAGTTCATGAATTTTTCGATACGATGCATCGTTTTCGAGAAAATCGCAAAAAACTTTTTCATTTGTATGGGGTGGGGGGAATGAGGGGCCCGATTTTGTCCGGTCAAAAACTTAGCCTTGCTATTTACGAGAAACATGCACCTGTACAAAATTTCAAGCTTCTAACTCAATCCTTTCGAAAGTTATGGTGTTTACGGACAGACAGACAGACGGACGAACATGCGGAAATTATCCCAAACACCCTGGTGTAGTTCATTTTTGTGTCCGACAATTGGTTCGATGCGTTACAAGCGGTATATTAAATGTAATATACTTCTATATGATTCTCATATAGAGTAGTAAAAAAGACATGAAGTAAAAAAAAAATCAACTTGTTGCCTTGCTTGCTTGTTATCTTATATGGCGCGTTAGGTTCGATACTTATGTTGGTTGTGTTTTCTTGCTGAAAAGAAAAACAGCTGATCGAAATTGTTACACAACAAACAAAAAAATACCAACAAAGTTGGGCATAGTTGATGTGGTGTTATTCAAATCACTCACCATGGCCGGTTCCCCGCCACATTTTCCCATAAACCTGCAAAATTGCTGGCGTTCCATAGCAGAGTTTACTTGATAGTGAAGTAAATGGCCTGACCTATGCTTATTTCGTTTTATATTGTTTAGAATAACAGATATGGAGGGCCGGCATTGTACATTAACTTGTGTGAATTTCCGTAAATTTAATCAATTGGATTTTCGGAAATTGCCATGTTTTCGAACTGTTAGAATATAATATAAATAAGTTAATTCATGTAAATATGAAAAAAAAACTTGCGTCTGTAGCACAATTCCAATACATTGGCTAGTGTTCATAGTAGTTTCAAAACACTGGTTTTTGGGGACTTTGAATACGCGCCCTTGTGTTCAAGATGAGCTCAAAATAGTTAAACCGTGCTGCTTCCAACGTCTATCTAGGAAATTACGACCACTTCTGAAAAAATCAACTTCAGCGTTATAAAAAGAAATCTACAAGTGTTTCGCTAAATATTTCATTCTTGTTCCTCTGTTATTTCTCAATTCAGCTGTTAACATCTTCAATATTAAAAGCTACAATTGCCAAGGGGGCCAATCGTTAAATACTCTGTATGATGACATACAAAATGTTTATTTAACCCTTTCGAACCGCATGGACCACCTACAGTTCAAACAAACGAATTGCGATTTGAAAGGGTTAAAGTTGCCTGATTGGATTTTGATGTATGGAACGGTTATGTAAAATCGTATTCTAAACATATTTTACCTTTATAAATTTCTCAATACGACTTACCGTTTTCGAGAAAATTGCAAAAAAACTGTTTCGTTTGCATGGTAATGGTCCAATTTTGCTCGTTCAAGAACTTAGCCTAGCCATTTCCGAGAAACGTAACTATACAAAATTTCAAGGCTCAATCCTTTCGAAAGTTATGGTCTTCACGGACGGACATGCGGAAATCAAAATCTTTTGTCATGCCTACAGGTCGGAATTAGGAACACAGTGTACATAATTATCGACCAAAATTAAATATAGTTTTTCATTGTAGATTTTCAAATTTTTGGGAAAATATTCAAACCAATTCATTCACCATTTAAAAGTTTCTTCCATAATCAATTAAAACTAAAAAACTTAAAGCTATTGCCAATAAAAAAAACTTCCTTACATCAACAGTATTTCTAAGAATAAAATTCCAATCTCTGAACTCTTGCCAAATGCAAAATAATGAACTTTATTAATATTCAAATCATGCGATTGAAATGGACACAAAGCCAAAAAGAAACGCATCGAATGCAGTCTTACAGTGTCACATGCATGCATAATATTCAACCTAAAAATAGCCCTAGGCAAGTTCAACAAATACCGAAGGACATTAAATTGTGACAGGTATTAAAAAATGCGAATGTTTAATTAACAATGGCACTGCGTGGTGTATAAAATTGACGTAATTTTGGTGACAAAGGTGCACGTAATGGAAATTTAGATTGATGAAATTTTGATGAATGGTTTTCAAAGTCATTATATTTTGCATAATTATTTGTGTGATTTGTTAATTTATGAGACAATTGAAAAAGCTGTTTTAAAGAGTAGACGAATTATTTGTTGTGAAGAACGTAGGATAATTTCAAAAATTTCGTATATGGAGATTAAAGTCGAACAGATTAAGATGTAATGTTCAAAAATTATTTTGTTCTAAGGAAAATTTTGTTATATGGAGAAGTTCGATCGTGTTTCTCTTCGTAATGATCGTTTGCGCCACAGGAATTTATCAATTTAAATTATTTAAATCCCAGAATCTCTATGGTTTAGGCTAAATTATTGGCGCAAACAAGTCCAAGTGAGAGTGGCGAAGAGTCAGAGAAAACTATCTATTAGACAGCATAGACAGGGCATGATCAAAAAATTTTATTTACATCCAAAAAAGTATAATTTTTTTGCGTAGTAGTTAGAATGAATATCACTATTACCACATTTTTAATAGTTTCTGTTTCTTTGTCATTTTTGACTAAATTCTATTTATGCTATCTACCTTGACGCTTCACCACTGCTAAGTCAAAGTTCTGACCAAAATTCTAGAGATTTCGATAAATGAAGGTTCCACTGTATTTTAAAAATTACATGAGAAACCGATTGGGAAAGACCCAGAATTTTGCCGCTTTACTCGACAAAAATAGCCCACAGATCCAGCGGATACCTGAAAATGTCGTTATGAGCGGTTTTACTGTTGCTTGTTAGTGGCCGGGATGCAATTTTTCCACCAAAACTTTTTGGGCGATAAAAAATATGTTTCAAGTCTAAACTACACCAGCCGTCTTAAAAATAGATTAACATGAATGATTTCTAATTGCATTACAGAATATTTACGAAAAATCCGACGTATTTGGTCATGAAACGGAGTGATTTTCCCCGAGAAAGGCGTCAACGACCCAAATTTCAAAGCACAGGCGAGAGGTAGTGGAAAAATCGGTTGCCGTAAACAAACATCTCGGAATCTATCAATGACGTCATAGTAAAATTACATGGAATTCTGTTACTTCGTCTTTCAGCCGAAAATGCAAAAAAAAAACAACAGCTGGTTCCGATGGTGGCCAAAAAATGATTAAAATTGTTCCCATCCGTTTCATGTGTCGGTCGTTTGGGAAATTTTCATGCATCGATAATTTCCCTCGCCGAAAATGGAACAGCACACACCTGGCAATACTGGAAACCGTGGTGGGGAAATTCTGGTTGGAAGAAAGCGTTTTTCTTCTCGTTTTTTACGTTGGATTGCATTTTTTTGGGAGGCTTTACATGTGTATTAGCATCACTGTTTTGCTGAAGCGGCTAGGCGGTGCGCATGTGTTGGAGTTTTATAGGTGATCGCCTGACAACCGGACCAATTTTACGGGTGAAATTCTGAAATAGGCAACGATTCCTTTCCCGAGAAGTGTTCTAGTTCGTAGCCAACTTCACTTCAAAAAAACGAAAGCAATTAAAAAAACTTTTTTCACAATTTCCTCTCAATTGATGCTGTTTTATGCTTGCTGCGGCAGCAAGCAGCAACCATGTGACTGATTCCAGAGGACGCGCGTCGGAAAAATCCCTTTCACCGATCCCTTTCCTACTTTTACGGTTTTCAGGACGTACGAGGCTTCGCCCATTTCAGCGCAACACGTTTTGTCGTAAAATTTTCCAACTAGAATTGCTCGGCTTCTCGTTGCTCAAATAATGACGTGGATCGTCGGAATAATGGAGTCTATTTATATTCTAGATTTAAATTGTTATTTTAACTCACCGCACATCGTCGGTTTCGTCACTGTTGTAATCGTGTGTATCGATGATGATTTCCTCAGTTTTGCACAAAACTGACATAATTCACTCACTTTGGTTTCAGGATAAGGACCTTTCGGACAAACACAAATATTTTGTCTACGTTTTTCCACTTAATCGAACTGATTGGCCGCGCACAAACACTGGACCAACACCCGAAACGGGACTCGAAAGAAAATAGCAACAATTCCAAGTGAATGAAGCTCTACTTGATTGCGGCCAAATGTTGTTGGTTATTTTTGGACTTGCGATAATTCGAGCAGAATAATTTCCCTCGGTTTTTTATCAGCTGACTTTTGATAACACTCCGTCACTTTCGCCCGTTTTGTGATTCTGAATGACGGACTACGGCGTAATTCTTCTCACGCAACACACCTCACAAGCTGTTCTATTTCGGTTTGCTCGTAGTTCAGCCACTTTCGCGAAGTAGTTTTCCTCAAGATTTTCCTGGCGATTCACTGGAACTTCGCCGCCAAATTATTCACTTTTCCTTCACTGTATCTCCACACACCAGGCAAGTCGATAAAAAAGTTGAAAATGCCGCAAAACACCACAGAAAATTTGTTTAACGAGGAGCTAGTAAAAACCGCACAAACTCTGGTGAACAGAAACTGGGAACTGGTGGCGGGAAACAGCTGAGAATTCGGGTGACGCCGCCGACCTGGGTATTCCTGCGCTTTTGGGCGGCAACGCTCTTTCCTTGCAATTGCGGTTTTCGTTCGGAAGTCCGCCAGAGGTTTTGTTAAGCCTTTCGCCAAATAGCCGGAAATTAAAAAATTGAGCTGGGATATGTGGATTATCCGCTACTTTTCGAAAATACTGCGGCACTATTTGTGTCTCGCGTATGAATACAGTGCGCTACGGTAAAAAAGACGCTTACCAAGTTGGAATTCTCTCGCGGATTTCACGCTCTTCGGTTGAAGAGAGTTCGTTCCAGTCTTTTCACTTCCAACAATGGAAGTACTTTTGGAAAACTGGAAAAACGATTTCACACTGCCTAGATGTTTGTTGTTCTTCGAAATCGCTGTTTTTTTTTAAATTTTGAGCAACAGAATTTTTGAATGAAATAACCAGTCTGAGCGAAAATACAGCGGTACATTTTCATCAATTGCAAGAGCAATTTCGTAGAAAAATTCTAAAACAGAAATACAATTCACAGTTACTAAGAAGAACACTAATTAAACTTTCAATGTTATATAACCTAGATAAAAGGAATTGTGCCTTCTATTGAATTAATGAAATTAAAAATGCCAAATCTCGAAATTTTTCGAATTAATATAATTTTGAGAACCACAATATGTGAGGGGAAATAAAAACTCAACTATGGTGGATTGGGGTGAATTCAACGCGGGAGTACTTTTTGAAATTTGTCATTTTTGTAAATTAGAGGATGAGAAAATAGTATACCACTCACTCTTCTTAAAATTTCATCCATTGTTTATTTGCTCTTTGTGGCGTAATAAATACAATAAGGGTATTCATTTCACTTCGCAAAACCGTCGCAAACTGATTTTTTCGCAAACCTTTGCGACGTTTCATAAATTTCTCCATACATTTTTCATTTGCATTTTCAATTGGATTAATTGTTGGATTTTTATGTAATTTTTTTTGATTTTAATCTGCATTTATGCAGAAAAGGAAACGTAATATACAAAATCATAGCCAGTAAATCACATTTTTTTGCTAGTTTTCGGCACTTCACGGAGCGAGTTTTACAATAATTTATTGAATTTGCAGATTGTAGTTCTTTAAGTCGTCTGGTGGCCTATTATGGAATACGATCGTAATCGTAACGATTGGCATTTGCCTGTTGTTATTAGTAGAAAACACTAACAACAACAGGCAAATCCCAATCGTTACGATTACGCTCGTATTCCATAATAGACCCCCTGGCAATTGAAAGCTAACGAAAATAATTGTGAATTATTTTGCGAAAAATCTTACTTAGGATATTTACATCAACACACTTTGTGAACATCCGACGTCCGCAATGTGCTGAATGCCCCTAATACAATCAAAAATTTAGATTCTAAGGAAAATTGTCTTAAATTTTGCTTCCCTTATTCTTTACTTTTGGAATATTTACAAATATGTAGTAATAAAAATTGGAATATCACAGTAAAACTCGTAGTTACAACTATGAAGAATTCTTTATTTCACAACGAAAGATAAATTGATTTTGTATAAAACTAACAATAACTGAAGAGGATTGATCAATAATACTAAAATTTTGTACAAAGCAATTAACTTTACAAAATGATTTTGGCTGATTTGTCACAACGAGACAACTTTCATTCTCAGAATCATCCGCTAAATATATTCGATAAAAGTACACGATTCCATTAATCTTATTTTCATTTTCCGGTCGTTTTAAATTTACTATTACGTCTTTTTCGTGTAAATCGTCATCAAAATGCAACGATGATATTTTGAAAATATCCGAAAAATCTTTTGAATCGATGTTTTCAAATTCGTAGTGATGTTTTGTTGAGTAACGGTTTAGCAACTTAGATATACCAAAATTAATTAACTCAGTACAATGATCTTGCACCCGTGTTACACGATCGAGCCATGCCGAATGAATTAATTTCCCGCATAAATCTACTTGATATGGAAATATTACACCATCTGGAGTTAAATTATTATCCTTAAATTGTTGATGGAACACCATTTGCTCGTAATTTATCGTACCATGACAAGTTATGGGCTGCATTATGATTAAGTTGAACTTTAACTCGCTAGCCGCCAAGTCATCCAAATCGTCAATAAACACAATATCCGATATACAATTCCAATCCGCGACTTTCGCAATGAGATCTTTTTCTATTGATGTGCAATAGAGTTTTGAGATTTTTTGTTCTTTCAATAATTTTATGCCAATGTGCGGAAATGGCAAAAAATCTGCTACAACATGCTTGCAATCAGTTTTCTGTTTAAACAGCCGATCAACATGAAGTTCTAATTTTGAAATGTAATCATCATCCATTAAAAACGAATATACTTCAGAACTGACTGTGATAGAATTCTCTTCAATTATTGTGTTATGTTCATGCTGTAAGGTGAGTACCCCGTTTTTACAAGATAGTTTTGCATTGAGTATTTCATCTTTTTGAATAGTTCTGGGAGCTGACAATGGAATAAGGATTGGATCCCAACAATTTGTTGTCCGTTTTTCTACATTTTCCAGTTCAAAATTACTTATTACTGTTTCACTATCCAAAAACAAATCAAAGTATATGAGAAAACCCTCTAAAATACTGTCTTCAATCATCTTTAATTCAACAGCGGTATCTAAATTTCCATCCTGAGCCGCCTTCAAACTCTCCAAATTGTTAAAATTAACGGTTATTCCCAGAACTGGGTCTGTGACGAATTTTAATTGAGTATTTATTTGACTAACGGGTTCATAGGGATCATCACCAGCGTCTAGTATCAGGAATTTACCCTTAAGATATTCACATTTTTGCATAATCGTTTGAATCTGTGCATATTTTTGTACGATACCCGCGTCACTAACACCCGCTACGTAAATTTTTATACTATGAGGTAGTATTTGTCCATTGGTACCAAGCAATTTATCTTTGGCGTGTATTAATGTAGACAGAACACCTTCACCAAATGCACCGCAATCAAATATTTCAGTTATAATTAAATCTACACCGAATAAAAGTCCAAAATCTAATTTATGCAAGCATGTTGAGTGTTTGGGAATTAATTCAATACTTTCCGCTTTGTTTAAAACAAATACTTTCTGGGCAATATCAAGCATGGCTTCATTCGTTTCACATGCAAAAACTTTCTTTGCTCCAGCTTCGTGTGCATAGAGAGCCAATAGTCCTGTACCAGTTCCGATATCGAGTACATTTTTCCGTTGATTTTCACCTTTCAATTGCTTCGAAATGGCTTCCTTAAATTTTGCATTTCGATTTAAGTCATTTAACATCGCAAAATGCCATCGGGATATCCATTGGTTGACGACATTTTCTCGATTATGGAGGATTTTCAATTTCCTCGGTGCCAAAAATAACGCCTGGTCAAAGTAATTAAGAGCCTCGATTGGTTTCTCAAGCCTGAAATCAAGAAAATAAAATGATAATTATTTATAATTCTAGTCAGGAAGCTAGCAAGGCTGACTGTGAAGATCAACTATAAAAAGACTTCTGCCCAGCTTTTAAGGCGCCGCGCCGTTTACATTTGACACCTGATTCCGCGAATTTTATTCTGCGACACTAAATTCACGTTTCATAACCGTTTACATTACGATACAAAATCCTGAAACTTATTCCAAAAAGAATCTGCAGGAACCGGATTTTTTTCATACAAATTTTAAGAAATTTTGCTAAGTGAATTTATTTTTCGATAAAATTCGCGGCGAAAAAATCGCAAATGTAAACGGGGCCTCAGAGTACACATGCCTAAACTAAAAGTTTCAACGCATACTAAAATTTGTACGTAAATAAAATAAGAAAACTGTATGTTCACGAAAAGACCATTGATCTTGAACTGTTTTTTTATTGTTTATTAAGTTAAAAAGGGTACATTGTTTTCTCAAAGGCATTACAGTATAATTGAAGTTTTGAAAGAACATTTTCAAAAATATCCTTAACGAGACTAAAGGTTCAGCAGAAACCGGTTATAACGATCTTCTTCGGATAATAGAAACACTTCATAAACATAGTCCATGTATCGGTCTAAACGCTTTCCACTGCATTATGTTAAAAGATTTCAAAAATTGCATCTTGTAAAAAGAGTTTACAAATTGACAGTGAATTCATTCCGTGAGATTATAGTCTCAACGTGACAATTTTTGAATTTGCTAAGATTGTCTTTCCAAGCCTTTAGAGTTTGTTGCACTTCCGGCTTAGAAGATAGACTTTTTGGACAAGAGAAGGATGTGATGACTTCCGATCCGTGAAAGACTTTGTGAACCATTAGGTCGATTCCAGATAAGCAATGGGCATCGCCACTGGAAGGACTGTACCAATAAACAATTGGATACCCTGCTAGAAGTCCAATCAATGTCGGAATGCAGTATTCAGATTCGGGCAACTCCAGCATTTTGCCGTTCTCTGCAAGCCGGACTTGTGATTTCAGATCTTCTATCATTGAAGTGACTGCACTTTCCGTAGCTGGGATAATTTTCGGCTGATCTAGATACTTTGAAACATCGATAAAAACAGGATCGACCTTTTGAGAAAGGAAGGTGCTTTTGTGAATCAGGCAGATTTCTTGGGCGATTCCCACCGTCAACATTTCGTTGCTAATAAGCTTGGCGGCTTTCAGTTCGTCCATCATTTCCTTGGTTTGCCCGATGTTCACCGGTTTCCCGATGTCCCAAATAAAACCCACTTTTAGGCCGCTATTGACTGCACTTATCTGGGTGGATATTTCGAAGCAAGATTTATGTGAAATATTGAATAGTTTCAGCAGAGTGTCTTTGATCTCCTCTATGTTCTCCATGAGATTGATTTGTGGCTCAATTAAGGTATGAAATGATTTTCTTAGTGCCTAAAATATTTCCAACTAAACCACTACGGCAAACAACAGGATTTTGTTATTACTAACCTGTTGAGTTGAATGGCCAAAACTTCAAAAATGTCTGGATCTGCAGGGAAAAGCGCTAGCGCTTCGCCGAAGCAAGTGAAGGTCTTTTCGTACTGCTGTTCGTTGACTAGTTCTGCAAAATGGTTGTTTAGGGCCTGAATGTAAATTTTCTTCAGATTCTCCTTGTTTTCCTGATTTTTTTCACAATTTTTCTTTATCCAGTTGTAAATTATTTGCGTTGAATCTTCCATGAGCAGATCTTTCTACAGCTAAACACATGTGTGGCAACACTTGTTTTCAAGTAGGTAAACCAACCCAATAAACATCTCCCACGGACGACGGTGCCCAACAAACATGTCACACGGAAATCCGTTCCCTTCGAGTTTGAAAGTGCACTCACCGATCGGACAAAAATCTTGTATAACGGTCAAAGAAGAGTGACCCACTTTGTTGCACACTGCTCACACTTATTACACAATGTATAGTGTGCATGCATGCTTTTTGCTTTCGATATTTCTGCGATAGCCATATTGAAAGAATTTTCTATTTTGTTTTTTCTATTCTATTGTGTTAAGATTAAAATAAATATAAATAAATTAAATTAGCCTCAGAAGATATTGCCAAGTGTGTAAATTTTGAAAATGAAATTTTTAACTCCAACTTTGAGCTGGCCTAGCTAACAATTTCTTAATTATATTGAATTGAATAATATTAATTTTTATACCCGTATGGTGAAACCAAAGGGTATATTAACTTTGCCTTACCGTTTGTAACGCCAAGATCTCGTCATCGCACACAAAAATGAATAACACCAGTGTGTTTAGAATGATGAAAAAAGTTGAATTTAGCATGTCCGTCCGTCTGTCCGTCTGTCCGTCCGTCCGTCCGTCCGTCCGTCCGTCCGTCCGTCCGTCCGTCCGTCCGTCTGTCTGTCTGTCTGTCTGTGGCGCGGATTGCGGGCGCACGGATTGAGCTAAAGACTTGAAATTTTGCACATATCCGTTTTTCGTAAAATGCGAGGCTAAGTTCGTTAATGGGCAAAAATGGACCATTAGGGGGGGTAGCCGTCATATGAACGAAAACGTTTTTTGTGAATATCTCAAAAACGGTGCATCTTATCAAAAAAGTCCAAGAACAAAAGTTATTTAGGATATTATTCTACATAAAACTCCCATACATCAAAATCCGATTGGAACAAATTTTAAAAAATCTTATTGGAAAGTTTGACTTCAATGTGGAATTTTGGTATAACTGTTCGAATTTTGATACGAATATCACCATACGGGTCTCCAATGATTGCAAGATTGGCAATTATAGCTTTTGTTATGTTTTAAGTTGTGAATGCGAGAAAAGGTGTTTAGAAAGGAAGAACAAAAGCTATTTATAAAAGAATGAAAATAAAGTTTATTTTACAGTAAATTTTTCTCATTTGCTTCGCCAGGGTCAGAAAAACGAATTTTTAAGACATTTAAAGTTTGACATTTTAGCTTTCTTAGATTTATAAAGAATATAAAAGATTTATAAAGAATATTTGTTTCGTTAGTTTCATGGGAATGATTTCTCAAACATAATATCAAAGTGGGTGATATTAGTGAGAAATATAGCATCTGAGAAAGTAAACACGATTGTTTGTGAAGAATCGTTTTTCAGTGAATTTTCTAAAAGGATTTCAGTAATATTTTGCGAATAATGGATTGCGAGAGTATGGTGATTAGCGAGGAGCCCAATCTAATTGTAAGTAGTGATTTTTATCAATGACAGACTTGTAGCCAGTTGGGCATATGCAAAATTGTTATTCATTGGCAAAAAGTCGCGCGGCCATTTTACAAAAAGCGTGGTTTCCAATAAGTTGATATCATCCGTTTCTGGATGGAAAGGACGTTTAAAAATATGCCACAATTCTCGGGCGTGTTGTGAAATTCATGAGTCCAATGATGGTATGGGAGTGTACAATCATCCCATGGGAACGAGGGATGGGACTTTGTTTATTTGCGACTTTTTA
The DNA here is from genome assembly GCA_964034945.1 of Chrysopilus asiliformis. Lineage (NCBI taxonomy): Eukaryota > Metazoa > Arthropoda > Insecta > Diptera > Rhagionidae > Chrysopilus > Chrysopilus asiliformis. The sequence continues at coordinate 9,585,675 of OZ035960.1, forward strand.
GAGTACAAGGTCACGTGATTTCTTTGTTTTGACCCGTTCGACACTGAACTAAAGTTCGTGTGGATGGAGCTTTCAGCAGCGCCAAATGGAAATTTACGAAAAAATGCTTTGAAATTGGGCGTTACAATAATTTACAAAGCAAATGGATATTGAACTCAATATCCATTTGATTTGTAAATCTTTAATAGAAAGAATTTGAAACCTTTATAACATAATTGACGCATAGTTTTTTTTTAGACATCATGATGTTTGGAGAATGCTAAAATTACTAAAGATATTCCCGAAGCACTTGGAATCAAAACCTTAACTTTAGGTGCGTTTTTTGAAGGTTTTTGAGCTGATAGAACGTTTTTCATACAAACTGCAGCAGCCGGTTTAATAGTTTGTATGGAAAACGTTGGGTTGCATAGCTTCTGAACATTGAAAAAACCTAATTCACACAGTGATCCGAAATAGGGTAAACACTATGGCCGTCAACGGAATCGGTGTATGGTCTGTGTTTAATGGATTTTTATTTTTTTGGTAATCTAATACCGTATGGATTCCCGGGAAACTCTCAACTCGATTGTTGACGCACAACGCTTTTTTAATTTCAAAGGCACATCTGCAGCGGTATTGTGATTGCCAAGTGAGAAAAATTTTTGCGTGAGAAAACTGAATAAGTGAGTTTTCTCATTATTTGGTATTGTGATCACAAATAAGGGAGAATTTCACCATGAAATTTCTCATCTCGAAATGTCAAAAAATCCGCCACCCATTTCGGACGTGGAAACGAAAAGTGAGTTTATGTGGGCGAAATAAATGAAAGCAAAAGCGGTTACTTTTAATGGTATTTCTTTTATTCGAAACTAATTAAAATTGCACTCCGCACATATATTGCTAGAAGAAAGTACCTGCCAGACAGAGAGAAGCTGTTATAAATTTTATGTGTGAAATTTCCTATGTAATCAAAAGTGCAAAAAAAATGTTGAAATACCGCACAAATGATGTTTCAAATGTTGAAACAACATCTAGAGAATCATTTATATTGTTTATAATACAAAAAACTGTAACACTTTTCTTGAATTTAGTTAAAATTTGCAAAATAGCCACCAAAAACAACTTTGAAATATAAATTTATCATATTCTGTAACAGATTTGTATTAAGTATGTACTAGGTTTCATTTGGAAAATCATAATACCGAATTCTTCAAAGGTGAAGTGGAAATGAATAGGCGAGAAATCTCACGTGTGAGTTTTTCTACCTTTTTTACAGATTCAAATCACAATACCGCTGCTGTTTATTTTTATAATAAATCACTAGTTTTAACCCTATTCCTGTCAGGCTGTGACTGTGAGTCACTATTCAATTTCGAACCAATATAGATGATTTAATACATGTTTTAACGCAAAATCAATTTAATGTATTTTATTATTGGTCACTACGCTACTGTTATATAGAATAAATTTTATGTTTTTTTGTTAAATTGATTTTGCGTTAAAACATGTATTAAATCATCTATATTGGTTCGAAATTCACAGCCTGACAGGAATAGGGTTAAAAGCAATTATGTAAGAATTTAGTTTACGATACTTTTAAAGTATTACCTAAAATATTCCACAGCAATGTTACAAATTATAACAAAAGCTATAATTGCTAATCTGGCGTATGGTGATTTAATTGAACGGCGTATCAAAATTTCATTTGAATTCAAATTTTCCAATAAGATTTTTTTAAAACTTTGGTTTCACCATACGGGTATAAAAACAAAAATATGACGAATAAAAAAATTGTTTCTAATTTGAGGTCTCGATTAGATATAAGTTGCGATTTTTTTCACTAGTGAGTGAAGACAGAATTCATATTGTTGTTTAAGTTCCGGTATTTCCACACTAGCAAAAAACAAGAAAAATTTTCCTATCAGAACTCACTAGTGAAATTTCTGACCTTTTTTGGAATAATCGCTATCCAGGGGTCCTATTACCGAATACGATACGAGTGGTTCGAATCGTACATTGTTGTTAGTGTTTTGTACCAACAACAATATTAAACTTACAAGTCGAACCACTCCTATCGTATTCGGCGATAGGACTCCAGATGTTCATCAAAAAATTGATTACTTACATGATTCACAATATTTTGTTATATTCAAAGTTTATTCTGTAGAAATTCTAAAGTATATTTAAAAATCAATATTTTCAAAATTTGAAATGAGATTTCGGCACATATTAGAGATAGGTTGGTTAAAACCGTAATTAGTACGATGTATATTTATGACTTTTGGGTAGACGAGGAGTGACTATAGCAGCTGTATTTCTTGAATGAGGTTGGACGACTCCGTAGCCTTTATCATGATAAAATACGCAAGTGCTATCGTGACCGCGTGGTCACTAATAAAATCAGGCTAAATAGGTTACGGTGGACAGGACACTTAGCTCGGAGGAAGACTTGGCCCGGAATGTGTATGGGAGCAGAACTTTTGAAAGCAGACACCCGGGCAGGCCGTATCTCAGGTGGAGCGATGAAGTAAGCCAGGACGCAAGAGATTTGTTAGGTCCGGGTTGCCTGGAAATCCTTGTTAGGCAGACCTAGATTAGACTTCCGGTTATTGCACCGTATTTCTTTTTTTTTGAGAAATCATCATCACGACTGTTCAACCATCGTCAACTGTTCAACTTTGATTTTATTGAGGAAACCCTTTTTTTACAGTGTAAAATTGATTTTGATGTTACTTAACAGTTAACAATAGAAAATCGAATATGGTTATGAAATGAAAAGCCCACAGAATTTTGACTTTACAAACCTATTTGTTTTTTTTAAATGCTGTTAAAACTAGTATAAATTTACAAATTCAAATCGCTATATTGACATTAATTAAGATTTCAATTGCAACATTTCATATCTTGGCTGCTGTGAATAGACGCATTTAACAGATATATCAAATTCGTGTATTTAAAGAAAAATCTAATGCGTATTTATGCGATAATATAAAATAATAATAATAGCTGATTTATTTTGGCATAAAACGCAATTTACGATTTGACGCTATTTAAAGGCGAACCGAGTGTGATCAAAGAGAGACACAGAAAAAAAACCTTAAATTTCTATGAGGCATTAGATGAACGTTATTTGTGTTGAGATACTGTTGCTATATGGATTTATGTTGTATGTTGGATATTGTGCGATTTGACACAGTTAGGGAAACCCCAATATGTAGGAACTTCGTTTTATCGAAAAAAAAAATATGTTGAAGGTAGATTTCATGAGTGTGGTGTAATTTAACATTTTAATACGAGGAGAGTGGCAAACGGGGGTGAAAGATTTCTCTATGACCTCCACCACACTATTTCTCCTCCCACAAGTATTGAATATAAGCAACGTAAATGTTTTTTTAAGTGTTTGCCTCTGTGTATTGTCTGTGCTTCTGTCTGTTTATGTTGTAAGCGCGTTCAACTGCTAAGTTTTTATGTTTTCATGTGGTTAGCACTGAACACACTTTGCAGCGTTTCGACAAACCAATTTATGCTATGCTATTGTAGGGCATTTTTATTTGGAGCATTTTGTGCCAAGTTGTATAGCTCTTCTATCTCCTAGCTGCGTCGCATGGGGTTTCATATTCTAATACAAAACTAATAACTGAAAAAGCTATCACAACAGACATCTGAGCTTTTGATTTTCGTTTCGGTTGAGTTTTCGCGCAATGGTTTTCTATCTTACGTCGTTCATTCGTTCGTTGTTCTCGCTTTCTCATTATGTTTTGTATGTTTTTGTTGTACGTCCGTCAATTTCCAATGGCCCGATGTAGGCTGCAATGCTGCTGCCAAGACCGTTCGTTTGGGGAGCAGTTGTTAGTAGCATTGCGTACCTCCAAAACGTAGCACCGGATCGGCAGCATTGTTGGTCGCTTATTCGTTAGCTGGCCTGGCTATATCTAAAGAGAAATCTCGTGTGTTTGATGATGGTGTGCGCGTAAAAGCTTCTCAAATTTTTTTAATTTTTTGATTATTTTATGTTTCGAAATAATAAAATCTTTCTGTTAGTTCTTACGACTATTTCTAAACAAGAACATAACATAATCATTCCATAAATGTTTATATTTTCATAAACGAAACAGTATCTTCATTTTTCAACAACCAAGCAATTCTTCTGTTACATCTGCGTATTATTGCGTATATAACCAACATAGTTGCTTCCAGTCTGTTAAAAAATAAAATCATAAGTAAAAACGAAGCAAATAAACAGAAACAATAAAATTACTTTGCTTCAAGTATTTCATTATTCGTGGTATCTTCAGTTTTTTTCTCCGTTTTCATCCACTGTTCGGTTACTGTTGCAGTCTATGTGACTGTTACTAACTAGCTTACCAGCAGCCCACAACAACCCCGATAGACATTTTACCGGCCGGAAAGATTTGCATACTGCGTATTATTTATTTATAAATCATTATTTAGCCACCATCATTGAAGTAAGTAAACAATTGCAATTTATTATTGTAATTATATTAAATGCATTTTATATTAATTCAATTGCTCTCTAATATAAGTGTTTGAAACAAAAAAAAATAACTGTTGTATGTAAAAATGAAATTCAAAACGAAAAAAGGTAAAAACTACGCAGTTTGTGGCAAATTCAAAATTCTATTACGCACATTCTTGCCGGCATTCAATGAATGTATGAATCAAACCAGATGAATGTTATTTTAAGTTCTGTTGCGATGTTATTTTTATACTTTTCCGATATAACGTTACGATAGGGAGAATGAAAAATGCTTTTATTACCATTAATTTATCACGCGACGATAGCGATGATGCAGTTTTTTTTTAAATGCATAGTTGGTGTAATCTATGCGGCAGTTTGAAATTTTCAAGATCAAATTTATAGGGTTATACAAATTATTTTTTGTTAAAATAACATCAAAATTTTATTTTCATTTCTAGATTTTAAAAGAAACTTCCTTATTAAAAGTTTTTTGCATTTACGCGCTACGATGTTATGAAGATTTTGTGATAATTTTAACAACTCTGCTATGCACACCTGCATATGAGCATTGAATGTATTTCAGCTTAAATGATTTTTAAGTATTGCGCAGTTAGTAGTGCTTAATTTTCTTATAATATCTTACAATTCGCTTTGTGAATAATAGATATGGTCGTACATGTCGTCAAGTGAACCTTTTAAATTGAAGCTTAACGTGTTTTTATATAGATACCCAAAAGAAATTTACGTGTCGTTGCCAATCAAACAAATGTTCTAAACATCAACATGTGGTTTGGTTTATTTTGGCTGTTCCTTTTTCTCTTTATTTGTTTTGCGAACTTTTTGTAACATTTGAGAATGGTTTCACATTTGAAAATTGTTACTGCAGTTCAAGTGCGTTTCACCGGGGGGTGCGTTCGTGTATGATAGAGTTAAGGTTGGGTTAGATTTGTTAAATTTAGAGCAGCGGATTACCAAAGTTAAAAACAGTAGATTGCGGCATTTCGGAATGCGATTTGGTTAACTCTGACAGTTGCCAACTGAAACATTTGAATGCGAAATATTTCCAAAATTATTTTCTTCATTAAACAAATCCCTTTCATTAGTTTTCATCTTAAATATTTATATAGTCAGTGTTTTTCATAAAATACTTACACATAAGTTTAAGATATAAATAAAAAAAAGTATCCAATTGACAGCGCAATTAACTTTACTCCCGTTCCGAAATGGCGTAATAAAGTTGTCTTGGTGCAATGCTGCTTTTGGGCCAAGTTAACTTTGACGGCTGAAATCCGTCATTTCGGAGGTCGAGTAAAATTAAGCAAGATAAACCATTTCGGAACGACTTTCAGTCCACCACGGCTAGCCATAGTTATCCACAGTTAATAAAGGAACGCAGTCCCGAGTATGTCGTTATTTCTTTAAATGTTACGAATTTTAAGAATGCGTAATTTTACGTGAATGTGCGAAATGAATTGTTAAAAATGACATTCATAACATAAATCACACATTTAGGAAAGAGGGGGTTCAAAAAGCGAAAATTTGCGTTACGTATTTTATGGACAACCTTTTAGACAATTTTCACCACATTTTAGTACGAAAATTGCGAATATTTTTTTTATAAAAACGTTTGCATCCAAAAATTAAAAAAAAATATCAGTTGTGGTCAACACAAAACTTTCTTCTACAAAATCTACGACCCTGCGCAATTTACGCTAGAGCCCTGTCGCGTTGTCAACCTAAGACGACCTCCCAATAAATTCTTGGTTTATTCAAAAATATCAAAAACGTACAAAATTTGAGATAACTTGAGAACTGTAAAAGATATCAATTTACGGTAAATGTCAAAAATGTAGAAAATGTTAACATCTTTAATTATTCTTTTAACTGATTTGTCGAAAAACTGTTAGTTTGCAAATTAATCGCAAACATATAATTTTTTACATTAATGACAATATCTCAATAACGATAAAAGAAAACGGATAACGGTAAGAAACAAAATTGTGCAGAATGCCATTCTCATTAATTCACTTCATACATTCAGTCAGCAAAAACCCGTTAGTTTTCGAGATAATCGCAAAAAACTGTTTTTTTTTTTTTTTTTGGAAATAACGGTTAATCTCGATAACAGGTTGAGATATCGAGTTATAGCTAAAGACAATACTTAAGGCCACTAAAAAACGCGTAGTTTGGGAGTAAATCGAGAAAAACGAAATTGCGATTTTTGAAAAACCGCCATTTTGGATACTTCCGGTTAACGGATTTCCACCAAAAGTTGATAGGATCGTCCCATTTCAGGACCCAACATGCCTATAAAATTTCATGGCGCTAGCTCTATTAGTTTTTGAGAAATCTTGTACACAGACTGACAGACTGACAGACAGAAAGTCATTTTTTAAATATGACTCCAATCGACTCAGGAGTGATCGGGAAATGTTTTTTAGGCAAAATTAAGAGGTCGAAATTCTTCATGAATACAATAATTTATTATACTCCGTAGAAGAAAGTAAAAAACTGAGGGAGGAAATTTTTTAAACGCAAATGCTTGGCTGCGAAATCCTTTATATATAACATATTAGCGCATCCCCACCAATACAAAATTTCAGAGAAAATCCAAAATAAAAAAAATCCCCCACAATTTATTATATGCATAGATTAAAATATTCAAAACAATTCTTAATATTCTAGGAACGGAAAGAGGGCGGCAAACGTGGACGTAAACCAGGTAGAAAAGCATCAGCGGAAAAGATTGACATGAAAGCAAAATTGGGTAGGTTTTTTTCAGTGTAAAAAAATGATTTTTTTAAATAAAATATTTTAAATAAATGCAACTTACAGAACGAAGTCGGCAAAGTGCTAGAGAATGCCGTGCTAGGAAAAAGCTCCGTTATCAATATTTAGAGGAGTTAGTCGCAGACCGTGAAAAGGCTGTCTTAGCATTACGGATGGAACTTGAAAGAGTAATGAAATTTTTTTTTGAGAAACCTGGACTTAACATTCAATTGTTTTTAGTATCGTCAATGGAGTGCTGAATTGGACAATGGCCGTTTCCCAGAAGGTTTTCAGTCGATGTTGGAAGAACTTGGAGTTTTAAAACAAGAATAATTCTGATGTGATATATTCTAAATGCGAAATTTGAAATGAAGTCATAAAATAACAATTCAATGTAGTTAGGTTACCAAACAGTTTACATACATATATTTATTTTTTTAATTTGTTTTGTTGAATTCGTTTCATAAGTTAAGTAATTATGTAGAAACTTACGGCAACAACTCGATCAATGCTTGAAATATTTTTCCGTTTCCTTCTTCATTATTAACACGGTTTTATGTTTTTGTTTCTATACGTTTGAGAAGCGGGTCAATTAAGTTACCTCTTACATAATATACATTGTTTTCTTTTAAATTTTTTAATTAATAAAATTTGTTTTTTTCTTCGTTTTTTGTATCAATGTTGTGCGTGTGTCTTACAAAAAAAAAATATTCCAGTACAAATAAAGGTTTTTTTGAAAAGCAAAAAAAAAAAACATTCGTTTCTCTATTAGTGATTTTTTTTATCAAAAAAATTGTAACTTATTTTAGGAGCTGTACATAAAATTATTCTAATGTTTGTCTGTCAACTCGCTCCTTCCCCTCGTTATTATCTTTGTCCTTCCCTAAAAGCTTAAGGCGGTGTCCACAAAATACGGCTTTGATTCTGATAGACTTGCGCGTACCGGATTCGACTGAAATTACGTTTGCTTTTTTTACCTTTTTACATAAAGAAAATTCCTATTAAAAAGAATTGATGTCAATTGCGACAGTATTCGCAAATTGTGGATAACGATCGTAATCGCAACGATCGAGATTCACCTGTTGTTGTTGTCGTTATCCACAATGGACCCCTGTAATTTTTAAAGAGGATTCATTGCGTTTGAACTGACAAGTATATCAGAATTGCGGTGTACGTGACTAGGTTTTTCGGATTCCCTAAAATTTTTTTCGTGATTTTTTGTTGTGTAACATATTTTGCAGACACGAGCAAATTTAAAATCTCGAAAGTGTAATTAGAAATTTAATTTATTTACAGAATCCATGCAAGATGGACTTTACACAATACAATAGTGTCAATACAACAATATCACAATACTAAATCATATAAATTAACAATTACAACTTAATAGTAGCGAAAAAAAAGTAATTAGACAGCACTGGCCATCTGAAACCCACTGGGCTGCATTGGTTCGAAAGATTGAAATTGTATCCATTGAAGGGGAACCTGGAACGGCTGCTGCTGCACTAGGGCTTCCGGTTGTAAATTGCTGTCCGGTGCGTTTGCTACATTGTCTGGTGCTGTAACCATAATTGGCTGCGGATTGCTTTCGGAAACATCGGGGGTAGGGGATTTGTGGAATTGCGCAGGTTGCTGAATTCGACCACCAAAATAATCGGAGTGGTATTTTTGATACAATTGCGCTCTAAGATTTAATAATTGATTCTGGTCCTGATTCTGGTTTGTAGAAGAAGCCACAGTTTGAACCTGCGACGTAGTTGACGATTGGTCATTGGCGGGAGTTTTTGAAACCTTTACATTGTGGATTTTACTATCCTCACTTTTGTAGTCGTCGAAGGAATGTGATGACTCCTCGGATTCTTTCTCGTGCTTGTAGGACTCCGAATGTGGATAATGAGAGTAGACTTTCACTGGATACGGAACTGGTTTATGGACGATTACTGGAACTTTGACTGGAACTTTTATAGCAAATGGCTTTGGAACGATTTTCTCTACGATCTTCTCTACAGGCACATGAACGATTTTCTCCACCGGGACGTGAACGACTTTTTCAACGGGTATTCGGACGATTTTCTCAACAGGAACTTTAACGATTTTCTCGACAGGATAGGGTCTGTGAACAACTTTATGCACAACTTTCTCCACGGGAACATGTACCACTTTCTCCACAACTTTCTCCACGGGAATATGTACCACTTTCTCCACAATTTTCTCTACCGGATAGGGCTTAGGGATATGCACTACTTTCTCGATGATCTTTTCAACCGGAAACGGTTTCGGTACATGTACTATTTTCTCGACAGGTACGTGGACAACCTTTTCAACTGGATAGGGTTCGGGAACTTTTTTAATAACAGTTTTTACGTGATTGTGATGATGATGGTGATGATGATGTTTTATTTTGACTTTTTCCTTTATTTCTTCAACGTAATGTTGGCTCTCGTAAGCGACTGGCTCATGGGATTCATGGTCGTCTGAAGCTGATACCTTTTCTGCTAGTTCATAGCTTTTATCAATGTTTTGCTTTTCAAACTCGTAGGGCAGTTCGATATTCTCATGAACTTCAGAGTAGGAATGATGGACATCACCAGTTTCTTTGTATTTTTGATGCTGTTGCTTGTGACCATGTTCAGGATTTTCTTGACTCTTTTTATTTTGTTGCTTGATTGGAATCACGTGAATTTTTCTCACTTTGCGTTTTGGTTTTTTAATTATTTGAAGACGATATGGGACTGCTTCTGTTGATGAGTGATTGATTGAACCTCGTTTGTAGCGGACAGTGTTTGAATTGTTTTTAGTATCGGCTCTTTGCAATTGACTACTGGAAGTTTTCGTATTGTTCTCCGCAGGTTTTGAACTCGCCGCTGTACAAAGTACTGAAATTACCAGCAAGCTGCTATATAATATCTAAAATAAAATATTTGTTTATAAAAAAAATTATGTAAGTATTTTTTAAAATAATAAAATTGATTTTTATATGGAAAATTTAAGCAACATTCGATTTTATTCAGTGTTAAGAGACTAACTTTTGTGCCATCACGAAAAGATAATGTTGCATTTAACACTTTTATCCACCACTAAATCGCACAAAACGCTAATTTTTTAGCAAAAGAGAATATATAAAGTGTGTAATAGCACTTTAAACCTTCAAAACAGTAGACAAATCGATTTTCGCAAAAAAAAAATGTTACTTGACAGAAAAGTTTCATAAAAATCGGTTCAATATTATTGTATCAAAAAAAAAAGGATCGAGAACAAAATACGGCATTTTTATTTTTATATTAGGATCTACTTGAAATCAACATGTCAAAATCTATATGAAATATGTACGTGAATATGTGATAAAATATGATGAATTCAAAAAACTTTAGATTTAATGCATTATTGTCAAAATTTCGGAGAATTGGGAATGTGATACATTCAAAAACAGATTAAACAAAATAATGGATATGGGATAAAAAAGATAGTCACAATCGAAAACAATACGGTTTGAAGACTAAGCACGCATGTAAGAGATAGGTCCAAAGCCGAACCTGTCAACAGAAGTTCAAAACCCTCATTAAAAGCGTATAAGACAAAACCATTCCCAAGAGAAAATATTTCACAAGTTTGTCTTTTCGAGAATTTCAGTCCATATCACAATATTTATCTACTCGTAAATGACAGCACTATAGTTGATTTCTTTATATTTCAAGATCTTCAAATGTATAATTTCAGGATACTCAGGAATATTTTCTTAATCCTTATTCGAGTTTGTCACATTCACAATGTCCTTTCAATAGTTCAGAATAATCGTTAGATTGAATTTATTCCTTATACATTTTTGATGATTTCACAGCAAAAAAAAAATCTTCAAAATTTATGAACTCACCAATAACTTCATTTTTGAATCTTAATTAGAATGAGTGTTATTAATCCGACGTTTGTTTTGTTTATGATTGAGCTGATCAGGTGAAGATTCTATTTATAATAAGTTAGTTAATTTCAACCTTCCTTTTGATTAACAATACTTATCAGAGTATCCAGCAGAAGGGGTTAAATTCGCTTTGTTGAAGGAAAACATATGCGCCCATAATGTTAGATTCCGCTATTACTCCATAGTATCGCACGTAATTAATTGAAAATTTTTCACTTTCACCGATCCGACAGTGCATTTGCTTTAAGTTCATTGGCATTTTAGGTAGGAATTATACATATTTTATGTGTTAGACACCGCATGTTTTATGGGATTTTAATGCTTATACTATAACAAAAAAATATTTTCAAGTGCAAGGTACTTGTTGGCATGTTCTATGCTTTGATTGTTGGATACTACAAAATTTATGGTCTATGCACAACATGCTATTAAATTGTATTGTTTATACATACATTACGAAAAATTCATTAATATTTATGTTCTGGTACTAATTTGAACCGAAAGGCTTCCGGAATTTCCTATTTTCATGGGAAATTAATAATGAAAACAAATATTACGAGTATTTAATGATTGTTTTGAGAGTCTATTAAGTTTTACTATATGAAATATAAATATTGATTTTTTTTAAATCTATAGGGAAGTAAAATATCGAGTAGGTATCTTGAAAAAAAGCTTTTTTTTGCTTTCAGAAAATGCAAATTAGAATTTTTTTTAACTTCAAATTGAATTTTTATTAAATTAATCAGTTTTAGTTTTTGTTGGGTAGAAAACAGACTTTAAAAGGCTAATTTCTTTCATTCTATTCGAAAATCTTCACTTAATTTTTTTAGAATGGTTGAAAAAAAAAACGAACATAAAAAAGTTATTCAGATTTTTGTTTATTTTTGGTATAATTGTTTTATGTTATACATGTGATTTAAATAATTTTTTATTCTCATAAATAATTCTATTGGTAGAGAAAACCGTATAGAATTAATTCCGCGGTATAAATAAATGTATTTTAAAGTGGAATTGAATAATAAAAAGTGTTTAATGTTAGCTGTTTATTAATTTTGGTGTAAAATAAGTAAATGAAAGTATAGATTCAAGTAATATAATTTTTCAAATAAAATAATATAAATTAATTAAATGTTTAAAAGATTAATAAATTATAATAGTGTTAATAATGACTAGTTAGGTTTTTTTTTCAAATTTCTTTTTATATAATTAAAATACATATTTAGCCAGTACGTAGTCCATTTAAATGATTCCATTCATAGGTTTTTCTAATTATAAAATGACTTATATCACAACATATTTTTTAAATATTAATTCTTTACTACTTTCTATTGACAAGACATATTATTATTATCATTTCAATCATATTTTTTTGAATAAGAAATCAACCACTATTTTATTTTCTTGAATAAATGCTAAAAAAATCTTAAACGCTATATAATTTATAATAATGAATATAGTAGCAATAATAATATTGGTATATAATCTATGAATTTCTTTAATGTTTTTAAAAAAAAGGTATTTTTTTCGAAGATGTATAAAATTTATAGCTTTATTTTGACGATGGATAGTAGTAGAGAACTGTATTTCCTGGCAATTGCCATCTGGATGCTTGTAATTCAATTAATTGAAGCAAAGTTCTTCGAATTGCTGGTGCCGAAGCACTAGAATTAAGAAATGCATCTCGTACGGAAGACAATAAAGCTTCCAACTGCTGCGGTAAATGAGACTCCAAGTCACGTCCAATACAGGTCAAGACGAAGAATAAACATTCGATCTAAAATTGTGAAAATGGTTTTTAGAAACAACATAAATTTTTTGTTCTACATAAATTTTTTGCCAGTCAGTAAAAAAAACAACGTCCTTCGATTTACGACGTTTTTGGGCGAGCTAAATCCGTCATTTCGTGACGTATATCAAAACGGAATATATCAAAGCGTGTTAAAACAAGGAACCCCTGTTACTACAATTTATAATCCGCGTAAGTATAAGATTCCGTCTGACGAGAACTACTTATGCTTTCAAGTTTTTTCATTTCTTACCTCCGATAAGGATCGAACTGGCGGTTTTACGCAATCTTCGCAGCATTTTGATAATAAAGTCAACAGCACTAACGGTGGTGGAGCTCCATCACTAAGTGTTCTAAGTTGCAGTTGTCGTCGTTTCAGTTGACAAAACATTTCCGTTAGAAATGCCATAAACGACGTAAATTTAGCCCTTGACGGTGATTTCATCCCTTGAATGGAGTAAAGTATCTACAAGAAAAATTGGGTAAAAAAAATTTCATAAGATAAATTCAAATATCTTATATAGATAAAGTAACCAAAGCGCGGTCCCTTATTTAGATTTGCTCTCACGGAGTCTTGGGAATGCCGAATTTTTGCCTCGGGTAATTCATTTATTCAACACAAAAAAGGTATTTTCAAAACTAATTCGGCTGCGAGCTGCTGTCATATACACTTCTTTCGCCTGCGGCATATTTTGTAACTTTATTCTTGTTAATGACGCGTTTCACGCGCGCATATACCACAAAAGTTTTCGCCTGTGGCGCATTTAGATTTCTTTTTACACAATTTCAATTATATTTGTTTATAGAACATGAAAAAGCTCAAAAAATGGAGTCACTCTTGGCCAGGAAGTGTCTGGTTTATGATTTAAATAATTTCATCAAATTTTGGTTTAAAAACTTTAGTTTTTCGCGCATTAAAAAGTTCGATGAATTGTTATTTCTGTTCGTCTTGCCGATAATCGACACAAAATGTAGAAAAGTACTTTGAGAATTTTGATTTAGACAAAAACCGCCGAACACCAGGAAAAATAAAACAACCCTAGACATGAGAACGAAGCACAATAAAAGCATTTAGAACTGAAGCGTAGTTTTTTTGCAAGGTTTTAAATATTTGCATACTGTTTGGTCTCGATGTTAACCGTTTTCTTAATTTTGCCGATGGTGTTGTTGTTTTCGTTTCAAATAAACATTGGAAGTCTACCTTTATATCAGTTGTGCTCTCGCGACTGCCTGTTTGAAATTTTTTTCCTGAGACATATTTTTTTTACAGAGCAGGGTTTGGTCACGTTATAAATAATTGATTTTACCTTTTCTCGTTCCTGATACCACTGCCGACATGTGTTGAGTAGCGCTTCCAAAAACGTTTCATTTCTCTCCTTCGCTATAATTCCGATGCAAAGTCTAGAAATTGGTAAAGCATAACGTCTTCCTTCAACGGCTCTGTTCATCACGTGACTGGCCAATTCCATTAAACTGCGGGCATTTAATTGGTTTGGATCTTCTAACGCTTTCTCAATCAGAACCTGGATTTCTGGCGGGAAACTGCCAATATCAGTCGCCTCATTTCCAAGTGCAAATCCTAGACCGGCAATGCCTTTTGTTAAAGTATCAGCGGAGGATAGAGATTTCGACCGTTGCAACGGATTTATACCAAATTTCATTCCGTTACTCAATACCTGGGCGTGAATATAATTGTTGTTGTTATTGTTGTGGTTTTGCATTTTGGTCATTTGGGGCTCTGGAGCGAATTTGACGACACGATGCGGAGCGGATTGCTATTTAGGAAAAATAAGTCTTTATTAACTGATGACTTTTTTAGATTTTGCATAAATTCAACATACATGCAATATATTTCCGCTCGATGGTGAATTAACAAGGGGTAATTGCGATGATTGCAAGGCGACTCCAATTTGGCCAATTTGCAATGGATGTGACACCAGAATGGTTCCACGATGGTTACCCATATTGCCTAGAGGTATTCCATGTCGACCAGCCAAATGCATATGTTGCATGCTTGTGTTCGATTTTGAGTGTTGCAATGCTGCCGATGGAAATATCAATGATGAACTGGAAGTATGTTGTAAGTTGTAGTTTAGTTCTGCAAAAAGTAAATTATGATAAATTTTACCGATGATTATGAAGATCTCCCGGTCTCATGGTGAATTCCTGTGCGTGCACATTTAAGGAATTACCATCGATTCGAACGTCTAATTCATATAACCGAATGCCATTGGGAGGTAAATGAGTACAATTTGATAATAGCATGTGGAGATATATATGTACACAAAGAAAAATAAATTTCTTTTTGTCAAAAGATGTAATCTTTCTATAGGAATGTCGATAAGCTACTTACTTGGTGGCCTATAAATTTCCAATGCCGGCTTGCCGCGCATCTGTTGCTGATGTTGTTGTTGCTGTTGCTGATGCTGTGTTTGGCCAAAGGCGACACTGCGTCTTTTGTTAATATTGTGCTGTTAGTTAGTTAATTCAATTAGTTTTTCTCAAATAACATTTGAATTATAATTTCAGTTACCTGTTGAAGATTTGAAGTTCGCACAAAACTCCGTTCTCTGGTTATCCCTGCAATACTGGCGGCATTCTTTTTCATATCATTCTGCGCGATTTGACTAACAGATTCCGCCATTTTGATTTTTTAAATTTTTTTTTTCAAATTTTTGTTATTTTTCTTAATTGTATTGAGATTTTAAATAATAATATTTACAATGTAAATAACAAAAACGAGTATTCTTTTGGTGTAAGCTTAAAAATTATGACACATACATATATTAGACTAGTATAATTATTTCTCTTTTTAATAAATAAAAAATATTTGTTATTATATATCACAATCACTGTAATTTTATTCGCATTTTGAAGACATATTTATCGATATTTCGTTCCACATAGATCCTGTAATAAGCATAAAATTTCGTATTAATAATCATGGCAAAAACTAACTATCGAATATAAACACACCGTTTAAACTTAAATTATTAAATTTAAACACACCGCACAAAATGTGATCACCTTACATTTATTTTGTTTTGTGTCAATCCGGATAAGATGGACAGAAGAAGGTGGGATGAAGGACAGCTGAAGAGGAATAACAAATTTTAAGTGCCAAAAATTGTATGTATTCGTAATAGAACTGAAATTATTTTCATTATATACCGACCAGAGACTATCATTAAATATGTGCGCAAGAGAAAAGTAAAAAAAAGCGCGGGGAGAGGGGATTGAAGTGTTGGAAACTCCAGAAGAAAATTTATCCCCTAAGAAAGGTTTTTTTTCATGTTTACTTCCTACATACGGTCAAGGCCCAATTAACCATAGGGCTAATTGGGCTACAGCCCAGGGGCGCCATCGATCCGAGGCGATGAAATTTTGATTGCTTTTTTTTAATTTTCTTTATATTTAGCATATTATATTTAGAATTAAAGAATATTTTAAAAAATAAAATTGAATTTTTACAATAAAACTATGTAAGGGTGCAAAATTTTATTTAGCCCAGGGCGCTCAAACTTGTTAATACGGCTCTGCATACGGTTACTAATAACTAAAGAAGTTGTCAAGTGGTCGCAGCGACTATAATTACAAGGAATAATTGACTAATGGATTCACGAAATCCGAAAAAATTAAGAACAACCCCAAAATTACCTAATACTGTTTTCATGGTAAAAAAAACTGCACTAAATTTACTCAAAGACTAAAATTAATATATAATTTCACTACTAATACAAATTTTCCCATAAATAATTAAAATATTATAACTTATTTCGCAGTTCCCAGAAATATCCTGCGATATAAAATTTTCAAGGTCAACATTTTCATAATTGCGATGCGAGTTCGCTCTGCAATTGAAAATTTATAAAATTAAATCTATTCTGGCCACATTTACAAAATCTAAAGCCGGAAATATTATTTTTATATTCGTTTTGCTTCGATATGGTAAGTAGAGACTCTCGTCATTGAAAATTTTAATCACGCCTTCACAAATGGCCCGAACG
The DNA here is from genome assembly GCA_964034945.1 of Chrysopilus asiliformis. Taxonomy (NCBI): domain Eukaryota; kingdom Metazoa; phylum Arthropoda; class Insecta; order Diptera; family Rhagionidae; genus Chrysopilus; species Chrysopilus asiliformis. The sequence goes on from OZ035960.1 coordinate 9,602,612, forward strand.
ATCAAACTAAGATTATTCAGTATTGATTCATTGAATTCAAATATGAATAATATAAAAGTAAATTAATACAGTGGTAAGAAATATTCTATCTTTGTGACCAAAATCAATCCAATATCGATTCATTGTCAAACTCAACAAGAATCTAGTTTTTTTGCCGACAACTGCTCAACTAAAAGCTTGCTTGCGAACAAAAGTAAACAATTTGATGACCTCTAAAAAAAATTACATGAATTTAGCAATTTGATTAAGCGATATTGTGTAAGCAGATAAAAAAAAACAAGATGAGAAATTCGGAATTTTGTACAAACTTAAATGACAATACTCTCTCGTTAAATTTACTTGACAACTTGTTAAATGTACCTAAAAGTTGTAGCTGAATTTAGTGTACGTATATGTGGTTGATTTGATCAAAACATTCAAATAATTTGCCGGACTTAAGTATTACTTAAGTATCTAAGAGAGAGCGTCAAGACAACAGTCACTAAAAACATTTGTGAAAATGTTTTCCACTTCTTAATGAATCATTCAACTCTATGAATTAATGCCGTAAAATGATGCGTCGCACGTTTATTTTTAGTGAGTTGAATTTTGTTTATATTAAATTTGACTATCTGGAATAATCAGATTTATTTATTAAATGAAATTCAAAAAATTAATATCAAAAATTTGAACGAATTCCCTTCTTTTACTGTCCCAATGTCAAAGTTTTGGGTTTTTAAAAAGTACGTAGTGGCGCAAATTTGTTGAGTATGTTTTAATTAAAAAAACATTCTGTGTTAATGTACACTTCATACCGTTATGTATATAAGGTAACGAATTTTTTTGCTAAACATTTTATATAATTTAAGAAACATTTGTAGGACCGTAGTTGCAATATCCCCTACTAGCATTATTAGGGTATGAAACATATCTGCCACTAAATTAGTGAGGGTGTGCACTGCGACGGTAAGCATGTTGTGGAGTGATGCTAAAGTGGAAATTTCATTTTTTTAAATACGTGAAAACTATTTTAAAACACATGAAAACGGATCTAAGTCCTCTTATATTTACTGCTAATATTTATTTCTGTTTTAAAAACTCAAATTGACACTTTATCACATTTCCACATGCTAAACATCACAGTGCGCGCCTCGGCTTTTTTGAAATATTAGCAAATCTTTTTAAAATCCAAACAAAATTTTGGAGACAAAAATTGCAGTTTTTCAGTTATGACATAATAGATTTAATAATTCTAATTATTCTGTTTTATAAATAGTATTCAATAATCGAAATGAATTTTACGAGGCGGAATTAAAAAACTCCCTTTTATAATTTAAAAAAAAGTTCGCGAAAATTTTCAGTAATTAAAAAAAAAACTAATAATTAAGTCACTACATTAACAAAATCGGAAATTTGTTACAATTTGTAATTTTTTGGAAAACAAATCGAACCGCTCCATTGTAATGTGGTGTGGTTCGGAAAACATATTTATTCGTTTCTTCATTTTAAAATTTTCTAGACTGTCATATAGTTTGCTTTTGATTCGCTAGTTTTTCTTCGATTTTATTTTCATCATACATTTCCTTTTTCTATTTGCAGTTGGAAAACTTATATTTAGATTCAATATGTCGATGTCTACGTTTAATCTTAAATAATCTTTCACCAGAATGAGTTTACTGTATTCAATGCGCAAAATATTCAAATTTGAAAAGTTGCCAGAGTGAAGCGAAAAATTGTTTTCTGTTTGTAAATTTTAATTTTTTAAAATATGTGAAATTTTTGTAGTATTTTAGCAGAAATAAACAAGAGTTCGATCATATTTGGCTTGCAAAAAACTCCCTTTAAATGGCGATGTTTGATTTTGAAAAAATAATAAGTCGAATCATAAAAGGGGTCTTAGTTCGTAAAAAAAACACCACAGAGCCTTTTCACATCTTGGAGATGTTGATTTAGCCCTTTGAATTTTAAAATTTATGCATCTAATGTTTAGTTGATTGTTTGCAATCAAGAATTTGTTCAATTTCGGGATTACGTGAACTCGCATCAATTAGAATTGCGTAAATGGAAGCACCATGGCCGTGTCGAGATGCAAAATTGGTGGGAGAGGGCGGTAGATGAATAGGTCGACGGACTTGGGTGCAGCCTGTAAGAGCCGCTAAAATCACCATTACGCTAAAATTGATTTTTATCAATTCAAGGCGTCAAAGGGACAAAACATAGAGTTATTATTTTCTGGTAACTGCGAGGCTTTCAACTCGGCGGTATATTTGACCTTGACGCCCAAAAATTGTCCCCTACGGCGCAATTTTTAATTTTTTGGGCTGCAGTGGACTGTAAAAACAAAGCGTCTACTTTCTAAATAATTTGCCTGCGGAGTAATTATTATTGCAATATCCACAAACAAAACGTTGAAATATTCCTTTATCCTTTTAAATTTTTTTGATACAACAATTAACAGATATAGGTTTTGCCCCGGTTACCGCTTTGCCTGCCCACATCCCTAGGAAGCACTGTTTATTATTAATGGTTTTGTAAAAATACAATAGATTTTATTAAAATAAGAGAATTTGTTCATTGTTTAGAAGACATTCATCAGTCAATGCCCCCAGTCAGCTCACAAAATTTAATTACATAAACGTATCTTATATAGATTTAACTTCTCGAAAAGGGAAAAACTCCTTTATTAAAAATAAAATATTATTTAAAATAAAATGTACGTATCTGGTAACACAATTCTCATTGGACGCTAACAATAGAAATTTTTGCAGCGCTATTCACCGAATGCCCATTATATTAATTTTGTTAATTTCATTGCTAAAACGTTTAGCTGAACAAGAATTCATATCATAATTTCATCAATAAATCATTCAATATTGATATTTCACTGTTGCATTATTGGATACACACAATCGCACTAATTTCCATTTTGCATAAAAAATATTTATTTTCCACTTCCTTTTTTTACTACATATTTACCATTTTAATTAGGTGTTATGAAGTAATTTTTACCTGAGAGATTATTTTTATTATGACCTAATACATCCACTAAACTGCTGCAATATTGCCGGAAGCGAACAAATTTTTTCAGTACTTTTCAAAAATTTCACGAATTAATTAGTAGTAATATTAATCGGTATTATTATTATTATTACAGTAGTAGTATTTTTTGCTCTCTTTATATATATTAAAGAATTATTCAATATTTTCTTCTTTTTTGTTTCATAAAGGGTAACTTATAGATATTACTTCGTTTATTAGAGTGATCTCATCGTTTCGTTCAGAGACTTTTTTTTTAATTATTTTACGGTAAATATTATTCTCTTTAATGTCGTTTTGTAGTTTAAAATCCACGCCCGTAATTTTTTTTGTTTTGTAAATTAAAACTTTTTGCAAAATGTGATAATAAATAAAATGATATATGAAATTCTATTTAATTTTTTTTTCTCAAGATCTTCACAATAGTTTCGTGTCGTCGGAGTATTTCGTAGTACTAAATAGTATCGAGAAGTGAACAAAACTGAAATTGTTTGAGTTCAATGATGATGAGAAGTTTGGCTTAGTCAATTGATTCGATTTTGCTCTACGCACATCGACCACTAGCCATAGTATTCAGTTTATAGAACCAACGTATGTAGATCGTTGTGGCTTTTTCGACACCAACCAATATGCAAAAGTGGATATTCGTCGAAGATATGTGCGCAGGCGTAAGATACTAATTGAGTATCTAGTCTGTGTCTTTTGATTCATTCTGTAAATATCAGATGTGGGCAACCTTTTCAGCAATAGTTCGATCTGCTAAATTGGTCAAACATAAGATATTTGGATGGTTCAACTTGACGAATCTAATTTGACGCTTTAGCCATAATTTTGCAATAAGTTTATTTGTATTTGTTTTGATTCCCCTTAATTTTCGCCCCCTGTCGTGTTCTACTATAGTAGTAACCGATTTTCCCGTGTTTCAAAAATTCGTGCTAAAGAACACCACCCTATATGCTTACCACAGCACTAAGCGACCTTTTAAGTGCAGATAAAAGTTTGTAGGAATCCTTTTTGGTTAATATTTTCCAGTTTGTTGTTCCTTGTTTTGTCAAAAATCGCCTCGAGATGTCGAAAAACATTTCCAAACTATTTTTCTTTTCGAAAAAAATTTAAAAAAAAACTAAAAGAAAAGTCGGTTTCATTTTGCCAAAACTAAATCTTGAATCGAAATTAATACTTCAATTCTGATAGACTTGTCGCTTGAAACGGCACGCAATTGGAATCATTTTTTAATGCCAAAAAAATTAAAAAGTTGTGCATTCGTAAAATTACTATCCAAAATATTCATAACAGAGTCATAACAGAGTGACAAAAAGCAAACGTAATTCCAATCAATACGAATCGCGTCAAAAGGCGTTTTTGCGCTTTTTTTGTCTCGAAATTTGTCTTATAATAAATATGAATTGAATGGAAATTATTTGGAAAACTTAATTTTCATGTTAGAAATAGGTCCATGAGTTAAAGGTTGCTGGCACCTCATCAGTACACCATAATTCGATGTGATCGAGGCATAGAATAGGTCGACACAAAATGGTGTGTGCTGGAGAAGTATTTACACTTTTTTTTTAAATATTATCACCTATATTCACGACGAATGAATGAAATGAGTAATAATAAAAAAAAACAAATACATACTGTGGCTTCTAATCATCCATGTCGAATATTATTGAAGCCACAAGAAGTTTTCTTTTCTCAAAATGCATGTGGCCAAAACTTGAAGTCTCTCGATTTATCTCTTTTGAGTGTTTTGTGATATTTTTTTTCAATATTTTGTTATTTGATTTGTTCACGTATTTATCCACATTGTCCTCGTAGTTTAATAATATCTTCTTGATATTTTTTGTACGTGTGTTATATCGAACAGCGATGACTAAACGTATGAGAGATGATCTTTGATGCAATGTGCGGTTTACTATTGATTTCTGTGGCCAATTCTTGTATATGATCGATGAAATATTTTGTATAAGAGGTTGGGCGTATTTTGAATTTAGAAATAAATTTGTCCGTGGGTTATAAACACGTTGATTAACATTTTGAACTAACTCTTTTTAATTGACTCACAATCGTAATTTATTTCAAGTGTGCAGGTTGACATATTTAGAAATTGTTTGATTTCTGGTTGAGTTTTTCTTTTTATTATTTTATGTTAAATTGATCGTTTGAAATGCACAAATGAGAGCACAATAGCACACCGAATGCGCTACCTTGCCGCATTGCGCGATTTTCAAAATTAGTTGAAGAAATTTTGACGCTTTGCATTCAACAAAAAAGTTTTATTTGCAAAACTCAATAACTAAACAAATACAATAAAAAAAATTTAGGCAAATAAGAACATTTGTAGAAGGAAAACCGATTAAATTTATTTGACTGTCTTTAAAAATTGCAGATTTTCGGCAGCTTCAAAACTTCGAACGGGGGGCTGAGTTCACCCGTCCTTCCTCAATTAACCAACTGAAATACCCTAAAAATAGTAAATAAAACAAATGAATTGAAAAAGAAACTTTAATGCAAGTCATGTAATTTCAAATACATTTTTTTTTCATTTTCACAAACTTAGATTAATAGGAAAAAAATCACTAGGCTAAATCAAATGTGGATATTTTCCATATATCATAAATAGTATTTTTTTTTTTGGAAATGTTGCTAAAGACTAGAAAAAACATAAATAATTTTCATATGGTGGGTGAATGACTGTTAACTTGTCCGAAAAAATAATACACAGAACATGTCATAAAAGGAATTATTTTTTACTTAAAATAAAAATAAAATGCTTCATAGATAAAAACAAACTTAAAAATAACACGTCTTTTGTTAAAACAAAACTACCACTAATTGTTTAAAAAACTATTGGCTTTGCTTTGGTAACTGTAGGAAATTTATGGTATTTAAAAATGGCTTTTATAATTAAACTTATAAAGTCTATGGTAACTTTTCATCCGTACAAAAGAATTTCAAAGTACGAAGATTTTTTTTTATTTGTTTGCTATAAATAATTTTTTTTATTATTTTAAATTTAAATATATCATTTTCCAAGTCTTCAAGAGTTTTTCAAATAGTTTGAGAAATACAATATGCGATACAGGAAATACTTGTAACTAAAAATTTATACTATTGAAGTTAGTTGCCATTGAAATGGCGCTGTACAAAATATTTTTTTTATTAATTTGCAGGATTTAAATGAGAAAATCAAAAACAATTTCGTTTAGTTAAAGTGTGGGTGAAATATTTAAGTCTAATCTACACGATCAACCAAAGAAGCGTTGATCTTCAACGTTCGGAATTGCTTGGGATTAAATTGCCGAAAAACAAGCACATTGAAACTTTAGCTGACAACCGTTGACACAACATGTTCTATAAATGATAGAATAGATTTCGTTGTCGATTAACGTGTTTTCACTGACAGTGTGGATTAGACTGTAAAAATATGTTCATGTTTCACCTACAAAATAGTTTCGATTTTAAACATTTAAATACCGCATATAAAAGTCATTACAAAATTTCCTTGTCGGGTGTTTTTAAAATTATGTTCTTAAACACATCATCATACTCTTTTATTTACATTACTGTAAATATTCAGTCTTAAAACTATGCTCTACTATTTATAATTCGCAATTTCAAAGAATTACACCGAATTTTAGATTAGCTATGGGATATTTTTTTTTGCGAATTTTATCCGTTTTGCTTTGGTATATAAAATTTTAAACTACAGTACGGATTTTTTTTAGATATTTAATCACATTGTAAATCAATTAAATTATTAGTACCAATTTTACTAATTCTATGACAAAAAGTGTTTCTATATTTGATTGGAAATCAAAAGAAGGCAATTTACAAGGAACAAAATAATCGTATGAGGGTTTACAAAATACGTCACAATAATGTCTGACTCTTCAGGCCACCTGCTTTCCTTTAATCTCTCTTCAAACTTCGTCGAAATTTTTCGAAACTTTTTTCTATGAAATTTTAGTTAACCCGCTCCCCTTCCGCCCCTCAGAGGGTGACATATTTAATGGGGAAACCCCTAAAGGGCTGTCCCTAAAATACGTCACACTTTTAGGGGGGAAGGGAAAGTTCGAAATGACGAAAATTGGCGGTGACGTATTTTATGCACAAACAAACCCCCCCGAGACAAAAATAACATACATTTTTACAATGGCTTTGAATTAAGGTAATTACAATTTTTTAAATTCATCCGTCAAATGCTTACATTTTAATAATATAACTAGTTATGCTTTGGAAAAAACTATTTTTTTTCTTGGAGAAAAATGATTAAAATCTGAACTCTTAGGCTTTGTTAGGCAAAACATAGAATTCAATTTAATTTATTTATCTAATGGAATTTAAGACTGCTGCGCGGAGATTAATAACAGAACAGATTGTTAAAAGAGTCGCAGTAAATCTAGTGACATTAGAGGTGAATTTATGTCGCGTCGAGCAATTTACGAACTCATGTGTTACTTGAGATATGAAGCTGCGAGTGTTTTTGTAATGACTCCAAAAAAATCGTTTAAAAATCGAGGTCCTCTCAGTGAATCTCACAAAAGTCCGCTGTTTTATATCCCAATTAACACATGAATTCGTAAAGTGGTCGTCGCACCTCAAATTCGCTTCATTTCATTGTGGTTGCGATGTCCACTCATCAACTTTTTGTGTTACTAGGGATATTACAATTTTTTTTTAGAAATCTGTCTAATCACTTTCTACCATGCGTTTAAGACTTTTTAAATTTTTTAACACAAGATCCATTTGCGATTAATCCATACAAAAAGCTAAGCTCAACTTAGTTCAATCACACAACCTTGAATTTTAATAAAATATTTCCGAATGACGAAACGACACCTTAATGTTTCAACTAAAAGAATTTTGCACGCATCTTTTATCTATAAATTTTGTATAACTAATTACAAACTGAATTTCAAAAAATAGTTTTTCATTCTGTGAAATGAGAAACGGGAGTTCTGTTATACGAACATACAACACAAAAAATATCTAATATTGGAAGCTGTTGAAATACTAATTTTTAGTTGAGTTGGAATTCATTATTAATTTAGTAATACTACTATTATTATTACTAGGATTATACGCTATCTTATCTGGTAATACATCCGGACTGAAAACAATTCCATATGGTCTCAAATGGTATATTAAATAGTCTAAGACGTACATTTGATTTGGTGTCACATAATGAAATGATACTGCATGATCCGAACAACAATCAATGCCCTGTAAAAATTAGAAAAAAAAATCACTGCTGACGAAATATTAAAAGCTAATCCACACGGTCAGCCAAAGTAATGAACACACGTTGACCGTCAACGAAATCTATCATTCTTTCATTGATAAAATCTGTTCTATCCACCGTCAACGAACGTTTCAATGTGTTTTTTATTGTTGTTCGGTCGTGTGGATATCCGAGCAACGGTCAACGTGTTAATGGTTGACGGTCTACGCCGTTTTTGGTTGATCGTGTGGATTCGCCACAATGAAATATCTCATTACCTCTTTTGATTCGTAAAAAATATATCTCCAATACCAGAAAGTCTTATTAGTATGTCCTGGTATTAAATGATGTTCTGGAACGAATGGGAAAAATCTTCCACGGCCATTTGGATCACGTGAATCTCCAGCGATTACTCCAACGTTTTCCATACATTTTCCCATTTCCACATCTTCGGCGCCGGCACTATCAGATCGACACAGCTTTTTGTCTGGAATTGCTTTTTCTACAAAACGTCGTACACCTTCTCGGCTTAACACGTATCCTGCACCACCTGACATGTAGCCCTACAATTATTTGAGTGATTTCAAATTCAAATACCATTTCTTAAAAAGTGGCTAAAATAACAACTAAAAATTGTTGTAAAAAAATTAATACAGTCGAACCGCGATAATTCGAAGTTGACGGGCCAGAGAAAAATTTGAGTTATCGATGATTTTTAGATATCGATAATGATTACTGGCGCCTGAAGAGATCATTGAAATTGATCGCCCCTACACTTATACTGGTAAAAAAAAACTAAGACATTTTTGGTCATTTTCACAGCTCTTTTCTGTGATAGATCTAAATAAATTTGCCGCAATATTTGATGTACAGGAAACTTGTTTGAGTTCAGTTCTTTCTAATTGTGAAAATTTGATTAAAATCCCTCGAAAGATCAGGAGATAGCATGAAAAGGCATTGAAGGGGAGATGAAGAACGATTTTTTTAATGACAGAACATTGATCGAGATATTTTCGATGAAATTCAGAAAACCGCATCACAATCGCTTGAGTGATTCAAAAATTCTCTGGTGAACGAATTCGGAAGAGAGGGGCAAAAGTACCATATAGGCGAATTTCGAAAAAAAACCTAGCCCTTGTCATGACCTAATGGTAAAGTTTTTTTTAGGGATTTTATCACAAAACAATACAGAGAGGCAAGCAAAAAGTTTTTTGAGTGTGGTTCGGTTTTGGATCAAGGGTGAATTAGATTTCTGGTTTCGGTGATGGTTCCTAAAATTTCAAAATTCGGTCTTAAATTTCAAAAATGTGGTTCTGGTTCTGATGCATAAAATTTCAACAAATTGGTTTTGGTTCTGGTTTGAGTTCACTGAATTTTTATTGGTTTAGTAATTTTGGTGCTTACATAAGCCCTCAGTACAAGATTACCATAAAAAACTGCTAGACTCTAAATCTAGTCGAAAATAGAAAATAATAATCTATCGATCTCAAAAATTCAAATTTGTACTGAACCACTAAACAAATTTCTGGTTTTTGGTTTGGTTACAGCAATTGTTTTAAAAATTGGTTTGTTTTTGGTTCAGTTCGGCCAATTTTTTTTAAAATTTGATTGTGTTTCGGAACGTTTTGGCAATTTTTTTCAAAATGGTTTGGTTTTGGTTTGGTTCAAACATTTTTTTTCAAATCATGTTTTCTTTTATATTTACCTGCGTCACATAAGGTTTGAATTTACATCCAAAATATATTGGCATATCCGATGAGTAGGAATATAGCATATATCTTAAATTTTCAACTATCACATATCTGCAAATATAGGCCAAACAAATGTGAGTAATATTTAAAAACACTTTTGTACATTATTTCAAAACTCACGTGTCATCATCCGCTTTTAAAAACCAATCAGCATCATCCAAATGGTTTTTATAAATGTATTTGAATGCCTCCTTAGTCTTTCCCCATAAATTATTCCTCCCTTCACTGACTGGCAATGCAATCGACCCAAGATCCGGATCTTCCTCGGAGCTCATAAACAGCAACTTATTACAACGCTGACCCCAGGTACGTTTCACATGTCTGGCTTTCTTTTTATGATTCCGAGGATTCGTCATTATCCAGCATAGCACCCTAACTTCTTTGAACAATTGATTGGCGATAGTTGAGTTCTCGTTCTGATGCGAATGGCCACCGACTTCGGCGTCTGGGCCAGATGCGTCCAACATATCGTGGCTATGATGCGGATCATTGAATTCTCCATGGTGATAATGATGGTGATCGTAGCTCGGTAGCCATGAATTCCTATTTGATGATGAGAACAGAAATAATTCAGCCATTGAGAATCCAACAACGAGGCCAACTATGAGAGCTATTAGAGAGTTACGATTTCCATTTCCATTCCCATTTGCCCGAGATCCTGTCAAAAAATCACAAATTTTTGTCACATCACAATCAGTTATTATTATTTAAAAGTCTATGAAGCTTACCATCGTTTATACCATTTCGTCCAAGCAATCGAATTGTATCACTTCCCGATGACATTCTTAAGATATTTAAACAGTCTAAACGTTTGATTAGTATTTATAGTAGAATTGGTAAAATCTTTGGTATTTTTATATCTGTAAAGTGCAAAATAAAATCAATTAATGAAGTAGAAATTACAAGGTGTACTGTACTAACTAAGAACATGAAATTAACAACAATAATTATAATCGTGAATTCATTATACACATTTTTTTTACAAGTTCAAAGTTCATGACATCACAGATTTATCTCTCATGAAAATCACAGCTTCACAATTTTCGAAGCTTTTTCACGATTATTATGAATTTTTGCTAGACGTTTTCAAATCAATAAAATATATTTATAATATTTATATAATTTCAATTAGATTTTACACTTCTATTTTATTATTTTTCTGTGGTGCTAAGAATAGAGTGCTTTTAGACAGCATTAAAACAACCATTTCAGTTATCACCCCGCTTATGTTATCATCACAAATAAAGTTAGATTATCGGTTTTGCCAGTAAAATCCTACATTGATTATGCATTAAATATGTTCACCATTTACATCAGTTGAGCATACAATTGTGTTTATTGCTTTCAAAGACAATCTTGCCCACCGACAAAATCACGACAAAATCTTCACTTCATAATAGCGCTATTAACTTGTTTTTTTTTTTAATATATTTTTGTATTAAAATAGAAGAAATCAATAGAAATGGAACAAATCTTAAACATATTGATGGATAATTGTGATCTGGTTAAGAAATTTAAGAGAAGTATTCCGAATCTATCTTTTTACGAAATTAAATATTTATAATTTAGGTTTTTTTAGTTTTATAAAGAAGTACTGACAGAGCTGTTGTGTTCATAACTTATTTTATGAAATTTTGTCGCTTGCGTTGTTTTTACATTTAAATCACGGTTGTCATAATTGCGATATATCACAGTTGTCGTAAATCATTATGACAATCACGGTTGTCATAAGTCGTACTCAAAACCAATAGACACAATTCGCCGTAACTATTGTAATTTACTAAACACAAATTGTGATTATCGCTTATACTATTATTTGTATAAATCAAAAATAAAATTTTCCGCAAAAAAAAATCGAAAAAAAGTATTTTTTGTGAGTTTGTTTTAGCGTTGCATTCATGTTTATTGTTGATGTAAAACACATTTGATTTTTTTTAACCCTTTTGATCATCAACTCATGATCACTTAAAAAACAACACTAAATACCTCTTTAAACCGAGACGGAAATCCTATTTCTATGGCAAAAAAAAATATTTCGTATTTTGACTCTGCTTGTTTACTATCAGAGGTAATCAACGAAACTGGGGCCGGACTTCCTAACTGTCGAAAAATTTCGATAGCTGCGAAAAGCTTTTTTCTTCGTACAAAGTTTGAAAATGTTCGTAGCGTCGGTGGAAACCAAATACATCAGACATCAGAGTGTTTTTGTTATCACAATATTGTAATTGCGAGGAGTCTGCAACAAACATACAAGCAACAAATTTTGATTTTTGCCAAAATAAAACCATGGAATGTTTTTTTCATTTCAATTCGAGCCATACATTAAAAAAAAATCTGTTGCTTTGCAGGTGGCCTGAAATTTGTAGCATTTCTGATTCTTAAAATCAATCGATTTTTTGTGGTAGTTCCAGCTACAAATTTATATGTTAACAGTAATTTGAAATTGCTCTGCTAAAAAATGATAAAAAGTGGGTAGTTATGAAATTTTTACAAATCAACACAACATTTTTCTTAACAGTACGACAGATAAGTATGTACGCATGTGTGATGTTATTCAGTTACTCTTACTGAAATTGGGACTCTTTCGCAGTCGTAGCGATATAGATTGCACTTTAACAGATTATATTTACAAAAAAATCTGAGATGCAATTTTATTTCCTTATAATTGAGATAGGTCTAGTGTAGTTGTTGCAAACGACACGAAATAACGAAAACTTGGGAGAACTGAATTTAAACAATACGAGGCTGTTTAGATTAGCCGATCCAGGCGCCAGGCCATGAACGAAACTGTCAAAATTACAGGCAAGACGAGGAAGTGGGGGGTTCCCCACTTGACAGACTGCCAGAGTGACAGACTGACAGAATCTAAACAGCCTCTACAAGACTCAAAAGACTGTCTTTAAAATATGACAAGACGTGTTGTGACAATAAAAACAGATTTTTCAACACAAAATTAACACATTTTAATCATCGACTGTTGATGACTTATTTTAAAAAAATACTCAAAAGGAAATGGAAATCTTATTTCATAATTAGAAATACTTCGGCCCTATTTGATCGTTTTTACGAATCCTCCCCTCTTTTTCTTGTACGGCATCTTATACCACTATCACAAACCTTGTTGGAGGTTTCCCTAAATATAAAAAATGTGTGTCGATTTCGGATAGAGGCAAGAAAGTGGTTAAGGATCTAAATAGATTAAAAGCTGTAGCCTTAAGAAAACCGCAAATTTTACAAGTTGTCTTAAAAAATATTGACCGTCAGTGCAGGAATAGTGTTTTGATGTTTAAGACCGATTTTGCTCATTAAATTAAAATTAAAATCAGCGAATTAACCTCAATTTTCTTTTAGGAAACGTTTTTATGTCAAATTTAAAGTTCTAAGTTCACACACGGCTCGGAAAGTCTTCTGCGGTAGGTTATTAACAACAAGGCAACGAGGAAGACCCAACCTCAGATGGCAAGACGGTGTTGATCAGGACCCGAAGAGAATTGGGATGCAAAACTCGAGGGCATCGGAGCGTGACCGGGACCTCTGGCGAGAGACTTTGCGGCAGGCCAAGACCGGAAACTGGTTGTAGTGCCGAGAGAGAGAGAGAGAGAGCTCACACACTGCGCCCAGATTTGTGTATGTTTAAAAGCGTGATATCAGGGAACAACTATTATATAGAATGGAAAGCTCTAACAAAATTTTTTGTGTTGGGAGCGTACATCCGAGGATTTCTATAGCTGTTACATGACAGTGTACATGAACACTGAGCGATTTGGTGGTGTGTGGCAATATGGATTCCCATCTGTCACTTGAAATGAAAACAAATCAAAACAAAATCGGATAATGGAAATGTTTTATGGAGAATTGATATTTCCATTAAATTACTAATGTTCTTATGTGTTGAAAGGTGTTAAATTTAATTTAGTTTTAGTTTTTAATTGTTTTAAGGCCCGTTCATGTGCAATTCTGTCGATCTTTCGTTATACTTTACCTTTCTGTTGTTGATGGGACTCGCAAAAACTTTCTGTTTGGGTTTTTAATGGAATTAGCGGAACATTCCTTCACTAAATAGTGGTGAATTTGTGATTTATTCATTTTCATGTGAAATTATGCAATGTTAACACGCCAAAATGTGATTATCCATCAAAATCAATCGTTGCAATGAAATGAATCAATGTTGCAATGAAATGTCATGCAAAATGTAAACAAAAGTGCCAGCACTTTTCTGTATGTATTGTAAAAGGGAATTCTATTTGATTTTTTTTGGTCGAGTGTATGACAGCAGAAAGGGGAAGTGAGATAAAAAACCCGATTTCTATAGTGTAGAGCTTACTCTAGTGGAAGTTAATGAGGAAAGGCCTTACTTTCCATTCTATAATAGTAATTGTTCGGTGGTGATATCTAATATATAAAACAGAGATGCCATACTCTAATGAAGATCAAGCCATTAGATTCTCGGGATCGAAAACTGATGTTTTCTATAAAATTTTTTTTTCCAATTTCTCATTTTTTAAATTGATAGTAAATTTCTTTGTATTCTTCTAATGTGACCATGAAACTTCTGGTGCTTGGATAGAAATGGTTTCGATAGAAACAAAAATACGATAGTTAGAGTGCCTATAGTCAAGATAGTGGACAACCTGACGTGTGAAAATGGCCACCAAGCTGAAAAGTGAGCGCAAAAAACTTTAAAAATTTGATTCATTGCTACAAACAATTAACGAAATGTTTTAAATCGGTTCATATAAGTAAAAGAATGAGCTCAATTGATTTTTATTTTGGTTCTGTTCTGTATTTTGATTTAAAAAACATGGTCATCGTGCCTATAGACCGAAATTAATCAAAATAAAATATAAAAAATCCTAGACGTCGAGAAAATTAAATAATTAACGATGTAAATATATATAAACAATTTAATCAACGGTTGTTTTGGGTTCAGATGGTCAAGAAACAAGTTTATATGCAGACATTTCTTGGAAAGTGTAGATTTTTTTTTCAAAATCTACCTAAAACCCAAAAGTCAAAATCTTAGTAGAAGCTCGGCCTGTGAATTACTATTGGACCCAAAAATGTCTCGGTTCGTGAATAATATTTCGGTAAGTGAGAAAATTTCAGTCCGCGCAAAGGCGTTTCTGTTCCTGAAACTCGGTTTGTGAACGACCTTGAAAAACTAATTATGTTCACGAATGGAGGCTCCACTGTAAAAAAGGAATTCAATTTTGATTAATTATTAGAAAATAACTCGAATGTAATTTAAAATACTTTTTCAGTTCCGTATTGTTGCCAAAAAATAAATTTTTTGCCGTCAAAAAAAATTTCAAGTTATGTGCGTTGTCACAATTACCCAATATTACATGTACAACATATCGGCGTAGACTTAAAACTTTAAAAAGCATTTTCAAACAAAACACTTGTTCTTATCACAATTCTACCACAATTTATTTATCGTTTGATTAATTTATCATGTTCGACACCCTAAAACGGCAAATACGCAATATCAATTAATTAATACTCATATGTATTTAAGTTCATGCCTTTATGATTTAATTATTAACTTACTGACAAACCGGTTAGTCAAATAATTGAATAAATTATACTATTAGCATAATAGATATAATATGAAAACCATAATATAACTCAGTTGAAATGGAAAACAATAACTAAAGGCTCTTTTACTGTTTTAATGTTTTGATGTTGATATTCTTCGTCAAGTTCAGTTATCACAAGCACCAAAGTCATTTTGTGGTCTCGCTAAACTACACCATGGCAAAAGTGTAATTCTATATAATACCATATTCGCGTCTTCTTATCTAAACCATTTTTTTTCTTCAACTGAATTTTGTGTTGACGGAAAGATATAACTATTTATTGAGGTTGTCGATATCAGTAACAATTATTTATGATTGCCGGTCATAATTTTTGACGAAAAATATTTTACACTTAAATTGAATTGTTCTGCGCAAATATTTCATTTTGTGCTGATTAAAATATGCACCAATTATGATAACAGAAAACGAACTTTGATTAAAAATACACGAGTTTTTAGTGTAATTACATTTGAGTTAATTTTTTCACCCGATAATTGTTTTAGTATTTGTTCACTTGCGCAAAACCACATTTTTTTCAATTTAATAAAACTGACGAAAAATCGAAATGTTCAAATATCATCAAAAACACATTTGGAATAATTTCAAAATGTGTATAAAAACGATCTTCATTTAACACCACCTGGCCACTCACTAATGACCAACCGGTGGATCTCAAATTTCTTATCGCAAGCCTACACTGCAAAAATATAACATCCATTGCAAATATTTTATTTATTGAAATTAAAACTACATACAAATATTCATACCGTCGTGTGATGCAAAAAGTTACACATTTCCACAAAAAAAACGACAAAAATTAAAAAAAAAAAAATGATGCAGTAATTGAAACAGGCACCAGTTCTTAGACAAATTGATAACAAACCGAACGCTCGCGCAAGCGTAATTTTTTTGACGATGTCACACTTCTAGCAAACTATTCGAACAACTGAGCAATCAGTTTCGATGTCGATTGTCTAAACGTCCAACACAAATTGGTGTGAAATTGAAAATGAAACATGAAGGAAAAACCTTAAATATAAATAACATACCTAATTCATTTCTGATAATATCCATAGCTGCCATCAATTTAATTATGACATATGCAGTAATTGAATGTAAATAATTACGATAGAATAGCAGCTATCTTTGGTATCAAAATTGTTCATGTTGTTATCTTTGGTATGTTGCTCTGAAAATAGAGGAATATTAGAAAGTGCTGTAATAAAAAAAAGGTAATAAATGTCAAAGATAAGAAATTGAGAGATATATTTCTTAGGTTTTGTCCAATAAAATTGAAAATAGAATGTTTAAAAAAACTTAATTTTGAACAGTCTTTCTTTTCACTAACTTTCCTCCACCTCTCCCCTTTTATTAGGAACCCCTTGTCAGATAACTTTTGAACTGTTTCACCGATTGATATGCGGTTTAATGAGTTGGTTCAATTATTTTTTACTCAAATGTCTGTAATTTACAACTCACCCCATGTTCCCCCTGTAAACTCCTTTTTAGATAGTCGAAAAAACCGTTGAAGGAACTTTGATTAATTTTTCAAAATTACTGAATTAGAACATTCCTTCGTTCTTCCCTTCAACAAAACAGTGCATGTTATCAGAAAATTGCTAAAATACAAAAAGATGGCCATAAACGCTGTTCTTTACCAGAGTGGTTTGTCTATCTGGTGTCCCTTTTAGAGTAAAGCGCACATGTGTGCAAAAAATCTCTTCAGACCTGACGTCAGTTCAATTACCCACATGTTCAGGTAGAAAAATTACTCTGGTAAACCACAGCGTGTATGGCCAACTTAAGACCAGAGATGCATACAAAAAATTTCTGAATGGGTTCGGTTTTGGTGGAAGGGTAATTTGGATTTTTGTCTTTTGGTTTCTAAAATTTCAAAAATTTGGTTCTGGTTTTTGTTCCTAAAGTGTCGATGGTTACTGGTTCGGTTCAAAAAATCAGTTAGCATCTGTGTTTAAGACTTAACAGGCATAAAAGGCATACGATTTTACATAATTTTCCACCACATCAAATTCCAAATAAAACATTGTTACAAACTTGCCAAACGTGATTCTCTCCACACCCCCTGATTAACACAATAGCTACAAAAATCGCTACCGCAATGTCGATTAATCAAAATACTATTTGAGTTTTTAAAAAAATGTAAAATGTCATTTACAGCTCTGGCCCGCAGTTTGGTTAAAAAAAATTAACCAGACAAGAATTATCTGGAATCAAATGTTTTGCTTTTCAGACTGGAATTATAAAAAACGATAATGGGAAAACGTGTCAAATTGATCTAATTATCGTATGATTACCAATCAAAATCGTACTAACGATAAGCGAAAAACACCGCAACATTAGTAGAAAGGCGAAAAAATAAGATTTTTATTCACTGATCCAGGGCGGGCAATTTTATCGACATTTTAACGAATTAGCGAATAAGAACTTCCGGTTAAATGTTGTAAAAAAAATTAAATGATAGTTTTCCCAAAAACCTATGAAAAAGAGTAAAAATTAGAAAATGTATTACCGACTACGGTTTTTGTCTTATTGGCGTCAACAGAATATAAAAAAACCCAAACGAAAATTGTTCAAAAGCTAATAGTTGAGAAATAGTAAAAAAAAAACACACTAGAGGGCAATTATTCGATGTCTGTTCAGTTGGTTTCATGATTTTTTTTTTTAAATTGAGTTATGCAACAACAGATGGCATTTTTTTTAGATATCGAATATATTGATATCTGATAACAGACAGTTCTAATTAATTTTTAAAGTTGTTTACATTAATATGTACCGATGTCACTTAATCGACGCAGCATAAAAAAAAAACTATTAACAGAAAAACATCAATTAGTCATTGAATGGTTCGGATCGTAAATTTAATGTTGTTGTTTGTAAAAAACACTAACAACGATATTAAATTTACGACTTGAACCATTCATATCGTATTCGGCGATAGCGTCCCAGGGTTCGTTAAAGTCTTGGGCCACCAACTCCCTCGACGAATTCTTTATTTCTAATGGGCCCCTCCTCCACCTCTTGTGCAATTTTTCACTGTTGGTTTCCCTTAGTTTATTTTTTTGTGACCCCCTCCTTTCGTTAGGAACCCCTCATCTTATAATTTTTAAAGAACCCTTTAGCCGAAAAAAATGCGGTTTTCATAGATTTATAAAGAATCTCTCAGATAATCTTTTGTAATTGAAAATTTATCTTGTCCGCTCCATTTTAACACCCTTCCCTGCTACTCGGTGAAGAGATTTTTTAATCAAGTTTTTGCTATTAAATGGGTCGTCTCTAAAGGAATTAAATTCTATTCTACTCCCCCTGTTTTTTGCGCCCCTTTCTAGCTGACGTTTGAATCCTTCGGAGGGTTTAAAATCCACCGAATATAGTGTAAAAATAAAAGAAGTGAGTACCGCAATTTATTGTATTTAAAATAATTTAAAACTGGTGAACCCTTTTATAGTTTTTAGAGGTTTTCCATAAAATGCATCACACACTTTTTATGGAAACGGTAGTTGACGCTACTAAAGTTCATTAAAAAATCAGCAAAAAGTTCGCCTGGAGGGGGGCAGAGTGGTCCGAATAGCCTAAAATTAGACTATTATCGTTTTATCAGGTAGGGTATAAAAACTATTATTAATGAGCCGGAAATTCAGTTATTTACATCAAAAATGTGTTATTGATCAAAACATATCACACTTTTTCCCCACGAAAAACTCTGCTTTGAAAACAAACGTAAATGTATAGCAATGTTTGTTTTCGTAAAATGAATAAATAAATATATGCTATGTATATTTTTTTTAGAAAAGATATACCACAAAACTATATGAATGAAAATTAAAATTAGATAAGATTTTTAAATGTATTTTTCCATTGATTTTTCATAATGTAAACATTTAACGAAAGTACCTGTCGTGATTAATTTTTAATACCGGAATAAAAGTTCAATAATTTAAACTCAATAATTGATTTATTTGTATTCTCGCACATTTAGATAAAAGCGCATCAAACTGGCGGAAAATTACAATTAAAAGAACTTTTCTTAAAAAAGTACCTGAGAGTATTGTTGGTTATTTAATTATACAGAAACTTCAGTTATTTATTTCATGGTGATTTCGTATTGAATAATTCTATTTTACGAAACAGAAAAACCCGACAGAAGTTCTACTTCAATTCTCCATCTGTCAAAGTTATTTTTTGCCTTTTTTTCTTTACAGAATGACTTGAATCATAGAGTTCAGCAACACCAGCGGCAGTAAAATGTTGCTAGTATTTTTGGTCGTATGTAGCTGCTAACTAGAATATTTTACGGTTAAAAATTTTGATTAATCAAAATGTATTTTTTGTAATCAAAGTAATTTTGATTAAAAATAGAAAGGAAATCAATTCTTTTCTGGTGGACAATAATTAATTAGTGGCTGTGAATGAAATACGTAACGTGTTTAGGAAGTTGGAAAAAGTTTGCTATAGTTTTTACGCCGGTATAAAATCTCATGTAAAAAATACGAAAAAAAACATACTGAGGAGGTGGAAGAGGGTTCTTAAAAGTGAAATTTAACGTAACGTATTTTATGGACTGTCCTTTATTGGATTTCAAATGAAATTAGAAGAAATTATCGACATAGAAGCTTTCAATGCGCATTCACAGTATTCAAGCATTCAATTCAATTCACTCCACAAAACTGTCGCAAACTATTTTTTTCAACCAATTTGCTATGGTTTTGCGAGGGTAAAGGTAGAACCTGAATCGCACGTCGATGCGTCCGTCATGCGTGGGTCCGGTTGACAGTTCGAGTAGAATCAACAGGCTGCTATGAGTACTCCCCTGATAATACGTTTTCCGATGCGGCAGCCGCATAGAGTAGGTCGAATTTCTACTTTTACATGCGGCAACGCACGGAAATGTCATTTCGCAAAAAAGTTTGTTTACGATTTAAGCAATTTAAGTATGGAACAAATTGAAAGTAATTGTTTCGACGATAAACTAATAGAAGAAGTGCAAAACAATCAATTAACTCCAGACTCGTTGCCGTACCCAACTGTCACCGCATAAAACTGTCAACCGGACGGACGCATCGACGTACGATTCAGGTTCTACCTTTAAGCATTCAATTCACTCCACAAAACTGTCGCAAACTATTTTTTTCAACCAATTTGCTATGGTTTTGCGAGGGTGAAGTGACAAATGTGAATATCCTTCTGAAAACATTCGAGGATTTTAAGTCTGGGGTTATAGGATCTTTTGTAATCGACTGTAAAAAACTTAGGTGACCCCAACACATTGGACGCACCTTGTAATGGCGGCTATCTTGTCCAACGCAAAATAAATTTTGAGTTCGCGAATTGAATTCGTGTAACATTCAGTCTAAAATTAGTGTGAAAATTCAGGGGCGTCGGAAAAAATCGAAAACAAAACGGATAGTGATAAAAAAATACAGCCGACACCTTCGATTCGCACACAAACGGGAAAGAAAACCTGTGAAAAGTGAAAAAGTGGAAAATTTTCGTGGAGAAAAAAACTATCTAGGAGACGAAAGAATTTCGGGAAAAATATCGCTAACGACACAGTAATTTCGTTAGTGTGGAAATTTTTAGTGTGGAAATTTCTTTCCTTATAATTCAGTTTTCCACTCGTTTCGGGTGTTCTGCAAAAAGTCCAATTCGTGGAGAAAATCGATTTTTTTCTATTTATTTCAATTCGCCTTCTTGCTGTATTCAACTGGACAAAGTGCTGTAATATATAAAAGGAAATTACATAAAAAAAAATCTGAAACGGAAATTCAAATCAGAATTGAAATTTCAATATTTAAATGCTAGAAATTGTTCGCTACAATTGACGGTGTTGTCTGTGCTGCTGTCTTGGAAGACATGTTTTTTAAGCGAAAAGTGATTAAATTAAATTGAAATTGTCTTTTGCTTGAAGGTAAAAAAAATAGAATAAAAGTTCTCAGTAGTTAATTTTTTTTTTGAATAGTGAATACAGCCAATAGGGGCAAAGCGGGTGGTTTCGAATGAATATGAATATAAATTAATTTTTCGTTTGAAAAGAAATGTGGATACGGCTTAAGTTTTAAGTGTGCGCCTTTATATTTTAGTGGATTTACGATATTATCGGTAGCTGGCTCGATTTTCTGTGTTACTGGACCAAATTACGTGC
This sequence comes from Chrysopilus asiliformis, assembly GCA_964034945.1. Lineage (NCBI taxonomy): Eukaryota > Metazoa > Arthropoda > Insecta > Diptera > Rhagionidae > Chrysopilus > Chrysopilus asiliformis. The sequence goes on from OZ035960.1 coordinate 9,624,341, forward strand.
AGCAGAGACGCAGGACGAAAGGAGACGACGGTTTTTATAGTTCTGTGGCAACGACCAAACCAACAGCAAAAGCCAATTCAGCTACAGATACCAACGACGACGAAAAGTTTGTTGGCAAAAATCAAGTGAATTCGCTTATTTCCATTACTAGACTTGCATTTACAGTTTTATATTTTACACATATTCGTAAGCTCTCTCAGTGACCATGTTGATTACATAACGATCGATATTGCAAATAAAAAAAAAATCAGTGAATAGTAGTCCAAATCGGTGTAAAATTGTTTTCGGTATTTATGTTGTGTTTTCTTTAAAAAAAAAGACTTACTAACCCAATAATAGAAAAAAGTCACAGGTGACAAGGGAAACCACTGTAATTTACAGTTACAACAACAAAACAACAACAATAACAACAAGAAGCAGCTACAGATCCCTCTGGCCATCACAAGCAACACCAGTCGCCCGCAGCAAAATCCAATAAAATTTAACCTAGTTTCGTTTTCTACTAACATAATACAAAAGTTACGAAAAAAGCGATAACACGCTGGACTCTCAAACGGAAACGTCAAGTAAACAACAACATCTCGCGCGACACAATCAATCGCCGCCCCAGCAAAATATTCTCCTGCTAGCGTCGCCATCGGCAGGCACTGCTTCATCCTCGAAAGGAGTAGCAGCATCAGCATCAACGGGTTCCACGTCGTCCTCGTTAACTTCTGGAGCAGCGGCAGCATCAGCGGCGGCAGCAACAGAAACCGAGAAAGCGGTAAAACAACCATTCAAGATGGGCAACAATGCGGCAACTGCTAACAAGAAGGTCGATGCAGCCGAAACTGTTAAGGAATTCCTGGAGCAGGCTAAGGAGGAGTTCGAGGACAAATGGAAACGCAATCCGACCAATACAGCGGCTCTTGAGGACTTTGAACGGATAAAGACTTTAGGGACAGGATCTTTTGGTCGTGTTATGATCGTTCAGCATAAGCCCACCAAGGACTATTACGCGATGAAAATACTTGATAAGCAGAAAGTTGTGAAACTAAAGCAAGTCGAGCATACGTTAAACGAGAAACGGATCTTACAAGCAATCTCGTTTCCATTTCTTGTCAGTTTACGATATCACTTTAAGGATAATTCAAATTTATATATGGTTCTTGAATATGTACCCGGTGGTGAAATGTTCTCACATTTACGGAAAGTCGGCCGGTTCTCTGAACCACATTCACGCTTTTATGCTGCACAGATAGTGTTGGCATTTGAATATCTACATTATTTGGATTTAATCTATCGCGATTTAAAACCAGAAAATTTACTTATAGATTCGCAAGGTTATCTTAAAGTAACCGATTTCGGTTTCGCAAAACGTGTAAAGGGCCGTACATGGACCCTATGCGGCACACCAGAATATTTAGCACCGGAAATTATTCTCAGTAAAGGATATAATAAGGCTGTCGATTGGTGGGCATTAGGTGTACTCGTCTATGAAATGGCAGCTGGCTATCCGCCATTCTTTGCCGATCAACCAATTCAAATATATGAGAAAATTGTATCCGGTAAAGTTAGATTTCCATCACATTTCGGTTCGGATCTTAAGGATTTGCTACGTAATTTACTGCAAGTTGACTTAACCAAACGTTATGGTAATTTGAAGGCTGGCGTTAATGATATTAAAGGTCATAAATGGTTCGCATCAACTGATTGGATTGCCGTCTTTCAAAAGAAAATCGAGGCGCCGTTCATACCAAGATGTAAGGGTCCCGGTGACACAAGCAATTTCGATGATTACGAAGAGGAGGCTCTCAGAATTTCAAGTACAGAGAAATGCGCCAAGGAATTTGCTGAATTTTAAATTAAGTCAACAAAATAAAAAAAAAAATAAAAAAAAATAGAAATAATAAAAGAAATTATGTTAAATTAAATTAATATACATAAAACCAACATGTATTTACAATATATTTCTATCCTCTGTGCATCTTGAACCAAATCAAATTTAAACAATCATCAAAACTACTTTATTTTATATTCGATGTATTTGTGTGGTGTCTGTGCATAGAATGAAAAAAAATATAAATAAATAAAAAGCACAATGACAGAAGTATTCGTACAGCACGCACACACACACACATACACACAGTTCATAGTCAGTTTTGTCACAATCATTATTTTTTGTTTTATTATTAATAATAATCATAATATGATATGCATTTTTATAGAGATCGAGATTTTGCAAAAGAATAAATCTTGATAAATACACCCTGAATGATACAAAAAATCATACATTTTTTTTCTTCTTCTATTATTTAAAATCATTTTGGCAAAAAAAAGTGGGTATGTTACCGTAAACATCGATTAGTTAATCATGCTGTCAAATGAGGTATCTATCTAAATTAGTTGAAAGAAATCGATGAAAATATCTATGTAGATTGTCAGCTGTCAATCGGTCATATGAAAATGTTTCAAATATTACTATTCTATTTCCAATGTTGACGGAAATTTATTTACAAATACCAACTTAGACTCAATTTTGCAATATCAACAGCTGATTTATCAGTAGCAGAATCAGCAGATTGCTAAATATTTGCGGAAAACAGTAACCACAGATAATAAAAAAAGTAAAATTATACATATAAACAAAATAAATAGTAATATTAACAAATAATAAATTACAAAATAAAAGTGAAAAGTAAAAATTAAATACAAAATAAAACATCAATGAGGTAGAAGTAAAAAGTAAAAAAAAAATATTTCAAATGATTTATTTTATAAAAAAAGGCAGTTATAAAAAAAATATGAAAGTCTTATTTTTACTAAGAGCATATATTTTTATTTTTTATTACTTTATATTAGAAAAAATGTGGAATGAGAAGTAAGAAAAAATATATAACAAAAATTTATGATTATAAACTTATTATATCTCGTTTTTAATTGTTGTTATTTATTATTACTAATATCATTATTTCCTTGAATTAAGTCATCATTCAAACAAAAAAAAAAGATAAAATAAAGCTAAATATAAAAAGTAATTTAGTTTAAAAAAGAAATAATTGAAATCAGGAAATTTAAAATGGATTTTTGTTAAAATGCTAAAAAGAGAAAAATATATAAAAAAAATTCAATTGTTAGTCATTTTATTTTGCATAAAGAAAAAAAAATTATTTACAATAATGAAAAAAAAAAAATTGGAAACTACAATCAGTCATAAAAATAATTAAAACGATTATTTTAAATTTAAGTGATAATATAAAAATAAAACTAAATAAAATTGAGAGAAAAACTTAGTGTTTTAAATTCTTAAAAAAAATGAGAAAAAAGAGTAAGTCTTGTACAGTAATATTTTTATTTGATTAACTTATTAATGATGTGTAGGAAAATAAACATAGTACAGGATAAAAAAAAATATTCACCAGAATTTCTATAGCGCAGCATTCTTATTTAAAAAAATGTAGACCTTGCTTTATCTCCACAATCTATATATCTATATATATATATATATATATAAAAAATACATTCATAATAAAATATTATAGATCTTTGTAAATCGATAAAAAGCGTAAACATAGCCGAATAATGTAGGAAAAATCAAAATATTTTAGATTTATTTTATTATTGGTAAACAAAAAAAATAATCTTTTTAATGCAAAATTGGTACTCAATATTTTTTGCCCCTCTGCACGTAAAGGATAATAAAAAGAAAATATAAAAAAAAACCTATTAATTTACCCGTTGGAGTTCAATGTGGGGTTTTAAAATATTAATTATATTAATGATAAAGTTTGTTGTATATTTTTTTTATTTGGCATTTTTTTTTGTAACAAGTTTAGGAAATAACTAGCATTTTTTTCAATCTAAGCCTTCAGTTAAGTTCGTTAAATCCGAACTTACATCACGCCAAAGATGAAATTGATGTCAAAAAAAGATACTTATCGTTTAATTTCTTATCATAACATACATGGTATGTAATTTTTGTGTAATAAATGAACATTTAAATTTAATTTAAAAGGCATTCAAATCTTATTGTGGTGATTTAATAAATATTTAACACTTTGCAACAGTAAATCTAGATGAGGATGTACAGCTGACATATGAGTGGCTACACGTGTCGGATTTACGCATGTTGGATTGGAAACTAAACTTTTGTCTTGGGCTATTAAATTTAGTGCAGAAATTTATCAAACGCTGGAAAACCGATCACTAAATATACAAAGCATAACCTACTAATTTCGCTTGCGGCGCATTTTCTCAACAAATTACCATTTAGGTCTCATGCGTCTCAAAGGCTTCCGCTGGCATTGCGTTTACATTTATTGGTGTTTTTACGATTTTCACAGTTGTATTTATTTATCGAACGCGAAGAACACGAAAAGTCGAGTTCTTTTTTGCTTTGGACTTCGAATTTTAAATCATTACTCGATATTTTGTTTATATCACCTGCGGCGTATTTGTTGTTTTCTCTGAATTTAATTTCTTTGTTATCGCTCAAGTTATGTTTATATATAAAATGTATTGTTTCGCTACCTCCTGCACCCCACTTGTCCGGGATTGACCCAAAATAAATAAATATCCAAGTAGGATTAAATTTTCTAAAGCTAGGAAGATGTTCTAATTTTTTTTTTAATTTTTCAAAATGTAATATTTACGCATAAAATATATTACGCATAATAATTCATATTGTAAATGATTAGCTTAATCCTTTTTTCTTAAAACTTTAATGAATTGTTATCATGTTTTATTGTGAAAATTAGTAGCAGCCGGACAGAAGACTAAAAATCATTGTTAAAGGTTTTTTTTGGTAACACCTTTTTACATTGGTTTTTGTTAGAGGTGCATTTAAATAAAAACCATTATTATTATTAATATTTTCGCAATCTGATCTATCCATAACCAATTTTCAATTAAAAACAAAAGCTTACAAACTAGTATCAGCTGACCATACATGTTTGATAATACTATCACTTTTTTATATTTTTGATTACTAAATTACACCAATTTTCATGCTCAAACAGAGATGAGCAGAAAATTACATCAGCTCACACACTACTTCAAAAGTCCACAACGCCAAAGCAGAACAAACGTCTCTCGCATTTTGTCAACGATATAGAGCTTCGTTTTTACATCGATTTAGATGAGTAATGATCATAACAAAAACTTTTTTTTTGATTTTTTCGAAACCTGTGCGTCGTATGGACAAAATTAAAGAGACAAAAAGTGTTAAGAATAGAATTTTACATGACATTTCCATACATCAAAACTCAACCAGATCACTTCTTCCCACCTCCCCTATACAATTGGAATATTTTTTGAATTTTATTCAAAAACGGTGCGTCCTTTAGAAAAAGGAGTTAAATTTTGCGCAACTTTTTCATACATCGTATTCCAATCGGAGTGACTGTTGACGAGTTACAGTTTAAAAGCAATTTTTTTTTTTCTAGAAAACGAGGTCGGGTTGGCTTAAAATCTACCCATCAACTATAAGTCCAAGAGTTATTTTTTTATAAATTCCTTTCAAGCAAATCACAAATGCCAATATAAAATATATTGATCTTTATAATCGAATTGTAAGTAGTGGTTTTCTAATGCGAACTCAGCACATTTATGGCAAAATTTGGTATGCATGAACAATTTCATTAGGGGCTGTTTAAAAAATACGTCACACTTTGTTAGGTGAGGGGAATTTGCAGTAGTGTGTGACGGTAGTACTAAACCACATACAAAAAATCTTGAAACATTCCAACGAGGAGAGAGAGGTCCCTAAAGCCTTATCCAAGCTCAAGTCTGCCTCCTAAAAATTGGGTGTTCTAAAAATGCCAATAAATTGTGAATCTGCTACATGCTAGAGTTGAATTCTTAGGAGTTTTCTTTTCTAATTCGTAAGTTTTCTTTAAACTTAAGTGCTTATAAAATTTCGTATTCTGTCTATGCGGACTTTTCCATATCTTTCAGATTCCCCGAAAAGCATTTCACATCCAGATGTGTGTTTGTAAAAAATTACTTACGCCTCAGAGAAATGATTTGTAGCAGGTGCTTTTTATAGTGTTCCATTTTGGCAATCAAAGAAGTTTTCGTAAAACTTCCGCAATTACATAAGAAAAAAAAACACTTTTATGTATGAAAATTTCGGTTAATGAAAGAGAATATGTTAGAACAACCTTGGCTGACTTTGACCTTTTTCCTTAGAATAGTGATTCTGCCACGTGTTTTGCTACAAGATCAAATTGAATTTTGAACGATAATTATGAATGGAAAAAATGAAGGGCAATTTTTGATTTGTTTTCATTTTAGTTGTGTAAATCTTTAGAAAAGTAGATACCGAGAACTTGCATTAAATTATGCTGTGAGAGACCAACTTATTCCAAGCAAAATGTCTATGGGCGCATTTAGACCAGTGCTAAGTTTGCAGTTTTTTGAATGTAGCACCTGTATAAATGCGTTTTACTTCAGCAATCCTACTAGCTTAGCAGCGGCATTTCGGGACTGCTCTTTGTTGGCGATGATATATAGTTGCAAAATTAACTTTTTTGTAAGTTAAATTTTGACTTTAAACTTATCTTTTGCCTCTGTGGATTTCATTTCTGCTTTTTCTTATCCTTTATGCCCTTTTCGTGCTTCAGATTGAACAAAAATGCAAAATATTGACACTCCACGCAATATACACTTCTAGTTTAGCACCACCAGATTGGCAATGCCAAGTTAGCTCGGTCTAAACGCGCCCTATGTGCCCAAAAATTTGGTACAATTGATATAAACACATTTTTTTATTCATATTTCCCAACATTCATATATAAGATCTATTTTATCGAAGCAATTTTTCAATTTTGTTTTAGTTTATGCCAAGTCAAACTACAAATATAATTTGGACTTGATTCAGTTTAAGCCAAATAAGTACACTTCAAAAATAATTGCGAGGTAAATACGTAGTGTTTGTGCGGAATAATGAAAGTGGCCCGGGAGCAGGGCTGAACCCATTTACGGGGTAAGCGATCGAGAGTGGTTGGTACACTCAAGCTAAGGCAAATCACAACATAAAAAGGCTCTCAGACTGGCATGTATTCGCGTGCATTTGACGAGAGTGTAGTCTCGACATAAACCTTAAACTTGAACCTTAACCCAGGTATGCTCAAAATGCGCTAAATATGCATAATATGCCCAAATTTTGACTGATCCTGTTCAATATTTTTTGAGTCAAAAGCTTTTCGCTGCCTGTGGATATTTAGTAAGTTTTGTGGTCAAAAATTAGCGAAATTATAATTTTTTTTTCAAAAAGCACCATTTTTTAATTAAACGTAATTTTATTTAAAAAAAAATGCTCAATACTAATAACCGCCCAATTGGTATGGACATATCTGAGTTATATCTGTGCACCTTGTTTTGTTTGTGAAAATAAAAAATCTTTCAGCCAATTATAGCGTTTGCGTTATAAAAAACGAATTCAATTCGCTTTGAAAGGTTTTGTTTGCTCGAACTATTTTCATAATCATAAGCTCAATTATGTGTATCATCAACGAAAAGAAACAAATTGAATTCCACATACATTAACTTAGAATCCAGATATTTATGGATTAAATCGCTTAAGAAGAATACAAATTTTAATGTAGGCGCGAATAACAAGTAAAATTACTCATTGTTTCCTGTATGAAAAAACGCTGTAACTCATTAAAATTATCACCAAATTAATTTATGTTTGTAAACAAGCCAGAAAATGTATGAAAAACAGTTTAAAGGGAAAAAAACTTCATAGTTTTGTTTAAAAATGGGCAATCAGACTTTATCCCTCCATTTGAAAATTTAACCTACCAGATTTATTCGCAATTGGGACAAAAATATATAAAAAATCAATTAAAACAATTTAAGATTTAAATTGAAAGATCCGAAATTTTTTAATTTATTTGTCTCAATTAAAAGTTACCCACAATTCTCTTTATTAAAATTTTGTTCATTCATTTTTTTTATCTGACGTACAATAGAGATTGTTTGTGATATTAGATAGTAGCGTGTTGTTCAAAATTAAATCCGAAATCCTAAAGTAATTGATTACAAGCCTACGAACATCACCAGATTGCATATTTCATGCTATCAACATGATAAGTAAATTCGCTTTATTTCTTCCATAATCTTTATAACTAAGTATATATAAGTGTATGATGTGAGCTTGTAGATCTATGTTTCTTTGCGAGTCAGAGTTAAATTGAGACGGGTGGTAAACTATAAATATGTATACTCATATGTGATATTATGTAGGTATATGAAAAAAAAATACTTCTGACTGGTGTTTATTGCTGAAGTGAAGTCTGGCTGCCAGATCTAGTTTTGGTTCACCAGACGTTAAATGTCACTTAATTTTTATGCAATTAAAACTCAATTGAGCCACTTCCTTTCCAAGCTCATATTCAGAACGTTTTTTTTCTCTAAATTTAAAAATCTCGAAAAAACGAATGAGCCAAATCATGGTCAAGTATAAACTTATGAATTCATATATGTTTGCGTTTGGGGGTTTCTACTTCTAACTAGTACTCTTAGGAGGATTTTGAGCTATTTTTATCACAAGATATGGCCTACATTTTCATTGATTAGATTGAAGCAAGTTTTAACTAACATAGTGTTGATTCTTCTTCAGTAATATTCATAAAAATATGTTACATAAAATGTCGAGTTCATGAAATTATTTTCAGCAAATACTTAGAGATTGTTGATCTATTAGAAAGTCACTATTTAAATTGTTTGTGGCCCAAAATCTATTAGGCAGATAACATATTTTACCATAAAGATGACTATTTTTGTTGTAATGGTCGATTGCAACCATTAAATAAAGGTATTTTTCAATTAAAGACTAAATCACAGTGCATGTATGGTTTCGCGACACGTTGCGTCGCTCTACGTCCTAAATGCCACTCTAACGTAGCTAAGGCTCAATGATAGCGATGCGGGGGCGGATCATAATATGGACAAACGGATTTCCCGCTAGCTGATGTCTCGAAGTAAAGCTAACTCTTCACTCCCAGTGTAAAAAAAATATAAAAAAAATAAAATTTGGAGCCTAGTTTTTGGTATTTCACCTCTAATATCTCAAAATTTTGGCATTTTTTAAATAACTTTTGTCTATAGAGTATTTACAACGTTTTTGGTCCGACCAAATTGAGTCGTATATCAAGATCTTAGGTTTTTTTGTAATTTTTTTATGTCGAATAATGGCACAATTTGAACAAGTAGATTAAAAGTTTAAATATTTGAAAATATCGATTTTTTTTTGAGAAATTAGGCAGCGTCGCTTTGATATACAGTGGAAAATATTAGACTGTTTGTTTAATAAATATATGTAGTAATCTTATTCAACGAATTACAAATAATGATTTATAATACTAAATTCAACTTTCCGAATACAATATAAAGTGAAAGCTCCCATAAGCGGACACTCATAGGACCAAAATTTTAGTCCAGGTGTGGGAGGTGTCCGTTTATCGGATCACTTTTAACATGAAAATCACGAATTTCGTTCTAAGACAAGTGTCCGGTTATCAGAGGGTGTCCGCAAAGACAGCTTTCACTGCACTTCTACTTAAGAGGAAGGAGCATAGTCTCAGATAGTGTTAATCCTATCAATTTAAAACAATTAAAATTACATTACTTTGTCTGAAAACACCAAAAATATACGTTAAAAACGCACAAATTTTTAAAAATTTCAAGGAAAAAACATAAGAAACCTATAATTGCTAGGGACCAATCGTCCAATATTCCAATATAAGGAATGATCCGATTTTGCCCGTTCAAGAACTTAGCCTGGCTATTTACGAGAAACGTAATTATACAAAATTTCAAGTCTCTAGCTCAATCCTTTCGAAAGTTATACAGACGGACGGACAGATAGACAGACGGACGGACATGCGGAAATCAAAATTTTTAGGTCATACCAAACGCCCTTGTGTGGTTAGTTTTTCTGTCCGATGAATGGTTCGATGCGCTACAAACATACTAGCACAAACAAGTATATACAAATAACCAATGCCCATAGTAGCAGCTGTACCCATTTTTAGCTCGTAGCCGACAGTCGTAGCTGACAAAACGCAATAAGAAAATACCGAAACCAACCGGCTGCGATGACTACGATCGTGAAACATTCTATTTGATCGCCGAAAGGCAGAAAGGGAAGAGGATATCTAGCAAACGATCGCAGTCGGTTGGTTTCGGCATTTTCTCATTTCGTTTTGTCAGCTACGACTGTCGGCTACGAGCTAAAAATGGGTACAGCTGCTACTATGGGCATTGGTTATCTGAATATACTTGTTTGTGATACTAGTTATAATATACTCCTATATGATGTGTAAAACAACTACAACTCAACTTGGAGTAATTAGCGGTATCTAAAAGTCATCTAACCGGCACATAATTTAATTTATTATTTTAAATGAATCTCCAAAAAGAACAAAACTTATCTGAATTTCGAAAACAAGCAAAAAATTCGTTAGCAATATATCACTAAAACGACACGACTTCCTTATCAAACAATTCATTATCCTGAAATCCGAAGAACGTGTAGGTAATTTCAATGTTTGGCAATTAGATTTTCGTAAGACAGTAGTGATTATACCTACATATATATTCCCGTCTTATTTAGCTAAGAAAAGTTTTGATGAACTAAAACATTAGAGAGGCATTAAGTGAGATTTGTTTGAGGTTTGTTTGTTTACAACTGAACTGTAACCAAATGAAATTGGTTTGTAGTAGAAAAAGGTAAGAAATCTTTTTATTTTTCAAGGAGGAAAATTATTTGGAAAATTGGTTTAAATATAAACTTTATTATTTAAGATGAAGGACGAAAATATTACCTAACAAATATGTATATATATATATCTATTCTTTAAATTTTTATACTCTGATGGAGACTTGGAACTATTTTTTTACAAGTGTTTCATATTATATTGCGATTTCAGAGTTATGTTGAGAATAATGTAATCCAGAGGTTCTGACCTCTTTATCAAAAGGAATAGAAAATTTAAGTGTTCTATTGAAAAAAGGACTGAAACGGGATAGCAATAAGGAACTAACGCAAATCAAGGATGTGGAGCGCAATCATATAGCTAGCTATTATATCGTTAAACCATCCGAGCGGAAGGATAAACCCCAAGCAACATATTCAGTTATACGAACGAGGCGAGGGTTTGATTTGGAAATGGCAACTAAAAGATACAGAGAGCAATTAATTTGACAAAAAAGCTATTGAAATTGATTAGATTTAAGGTGGATCTAACAATCTTACTGTAAAATTTACTACATTTTACGGTATTTTTATTTTTCTTGATGTTTGCTTAAAATGGTCCCGAAAATTTGTTCTTGGCTTAATATCTTTATTTACCTAATCTTTGAAGTTTTTGAGAAAAATGGCTATGGTTTTGTTTTACGGCTTTTGTTTAGACGGTTTAAGTTATGTGCTGTTTTGTTCGAGACTACCGATTTGGTACTATAATATGGCTTAAATTTTAAATATGGTAAAAATTATTTTATCAATTTTTAGTGCAATTTTTTTAAATATCGCTTCAAAAGTAAGTTCTCCAGTTTTCTATTTGGGTATTACAATTGCATAAGAAAACCATCACACTCGTAACTCTCCTGAGATGCCTGTCAGTAAAGGATATTTTTAAAGCTATACAAACCAAAAGCTTTAGTTTCGGTTTTGTTCCTGAATGTACTTCTGTTTGTATCGAATCTAAGCATACTTATGTATTCTATTTATGTATACGTACAATTGTGTGTAGCAAAAGATATTCTCTTTTTCTGTAAATTTGCAACTGATGATAAAGGTGGAATTCGTACAAGAGGGGCCATAATAGCGCTATTTGGCGAAAGTTTTTCTGTTGGGAAAGTAAAATGACGTCAAGAAAACATGTTCTTATTTTGTTTTTCGTTTTTTGTATGCTTTTCCTCTGGTTGCTTTATTCCTTTTTCGTTCCTTCGGATTCGATTTAAGTAGCTTTCTGTACAGTTTTTTTTAGCTGCTGGTATTCGACGTTTTCCTTTGCTAATATTGACTTTTCTCATTACCGTCGTGGAGGGTAAAGGATGTGTGGAGTGCAGTACGATTTATTATTGTTCTTGTGATGTTTTAGCTAATACTGTAATTGAATTACTCGAAATTTTTAGGTTTGGCAATATTTTTTTGTTGAATTATTTTGTTTAAAGATGGATTTATAAAGTTATTACACAAGTTGAATTCGACTTTACTTTTTTATTCAGTTCACGTTTAGCATATTTATATGTTTTTGAATTACAACAGACTATGCTCCCTCTCCTATTTTTTCTGCAAGGTATTTTTTCTGTTTTTTTAGGATCGCAGTGTTGCAAGTAAAGAGCTTACTAACAAGATTTATTACAGAAGGAAAAGTTTTTTTTATACTACTTAAGATATAGATAACTGTAGGTTAAAGCTCGCTGTCCTTGCCATTTTTATTCAATATGCTGTAGATTTCACCGGTCAACATTTTTTTAAGGAAACAGGATAAGTCCTATATCTTAAGTTTAAAAACTCGAATTCAATTCGTTCTCAAGTTATTGAGTCCATAGACAGATGGATGGATGGATGTTTTAAGTTAAACCTTTCATCATTCTAAACCACGCTTATCCAACGTACGGGCGTGTCGCGACTAGCAAAAGAATTTTTAGGAAGACCGCGATGTGGGCTAGAAAAAATGGAATCAAAAAGAAATACGGTTAAAGCATTCTAAAAAATCTATTTACAATTTGTCAAAAAAAAGTGGAAGAAGCTTAGGAGTTTTGTTAAGAAGATACCTAAGTTCAATCATTGTTCAACAACATTAAAGTTATATTTCACTTTGAACGTTGATAATTTTCATCCGCGGCGCATTTTTCTTAAATTTTTTTTGTAATAATTTAAAATAATAAGTCCTACAGCCAAAGTTGGAGCGCCGAGTCACTGATCTTTCCATAAATCTAAATTTTAAAACGGAAACCACGAGAGAAAATAGTTTGGGAACTCCTGGCCTAGGGATCTCGATGTGTGCTTAAAATTTATTTTATAAAATTAATTTTTTCATGAAATTATAAAACTTACCGTTTTACTGAAAAACGTATGAAGAAATTTAAGGCTATTTAAAAAAGAAACCTCGACTTTCACGACTTTTCAATAAAGTTAAAGTCCCTTTTTTGCTTAAATCGTCAAAAAATTTCGCGTGTAGCGCGTTTTTCTTAAGAAGTTTTCCAACAACCTAATAATATAGCGACTTTAGTCGGAGAAGGGGGTAAAAAATCTGTTGTAATCCAAAATTTCAAAAAATTGGACCATAAAAGAAAAAAAAAACTTGCGAACTAGTGATTTCAAAATATTTGATATTTTTTATGATTGAATCTACAGTTCTACAATATGGTTTTACAAAAAAATAGTATATAATTTAGTCCATTAAAGCCAGGAGTTTGGAAATTTGAATTGTTGGAAGAAAATTCATTTTGAGGTTCATACTAGGCGTAGAAACAAAAATCTGCAAAAAAATGCTCTATTTCATACGCAGGGCTAGTATTAACACGCTGCTTGCAGCTCAATCAAAAATAGTAGGTTTTGATGAAAAAATAAGAAACCCGTTGCCCTGCTATTTTTAAAATTAATAGTTTTTGAATTATCGTAAAACTATCACGAGCCTCATATTTTAAAAGGAACATCCCAGTTGAAAAATTAATGACCAAAAAAAGAGCACCACTGCTAATAAACTAGCGGCTAGTTATATTTCTACTGATATCTTCCTTTTAAAAAATGAAGCTCATCATAACAAGTCAGCTTCAGATTTTGTTAAATATATTATGTATCTGCCCTGCGTATGGAATAGACGTAAAAAAATCAGTTTTGGAAAGACATACTGTTACATATATGTATGACAGCAGTCACAAATGGGTTAACAGCTAATCCCTATGTGAATGTTATTTAATAAATTATTACTTAATACATGATTAGGATTTCGTAATACTTTTTAAATACCGATAAGTACAATAAAGTACCTATTATTAATTAGCCAAAAAGTTTTAGTCTAACTATTTTCCGGAGAATTTCCCAAAATGGTTGGTTGATACTTTCCAAGCTTTTCGTGTAATATTTGTTATTGCGGTTAATTACAATTGGAAAATTTGATGTTGACTTTAATTATGTGGAAATAACCGCAGAGAATTATAGGTATAAAAGGCAGGGAATTTTTGAGATTTACATCAGTTCAGTTTTGAGCAATCAGTACCAATTTTGAAAATGAAATTCGCACTCTTTCTTATCGCTACAGTTCTCGTCTATGAGGCTTCTGCATTCAGTCTGGTAAGAATTATATAATATGATAAATTGAAATTTTCAGTAAATATTGCCATTTCAGCGCAAAAAGCGTCAAACCGATGAAGAGCTGGAACAGGCCTTAGGTGAACTTATCGAACTTTGCAGTCAATTGGGAGACGAAGAACCACAAACTTTGGAAGATATGTTCGTGCAAGCATTCTGTGAAGCAATTCTGGAAGATCAGGGCCAACTCAAGGAGAAACGCCATTTGTAAATGAAAAGCTTGTTAATGTTTCATTCAAAAAATACATAAAAAATATTTGTCCATCTTTTATAAATGCAGTCAATAAATTATAGTTTTTGAGCAATAAATTTACTGTTTTTTTATTTGGTTAAATTTTTTGAAAATTTCAATAAAATCGATTTTTTGTTACCCATATAAATTCAGTGATTTTTTCCCATTAATTTGGACATTCAAGACTCTTGTGATATCACATATTTGTTTTCGGTTATACTATTGCCAGTCTTTTGTTTTATTGATTTATTTTCAAAATGGAGCTTGACTTCATATTTTCTGTTTGACTAGCTTTAATCAGGTTCGTAATGATGATTGGAATGCTCATCGAAATCCATCCAAATTGTTTAATCTGAAACCAAAAATTTTTAGCACCAAAATTACAATTAAATTGGTATGATCAAAATTTTTTAAATAACTTTTTTAAAAATAAATAATGCAAATTATTAATATGATATAATAAGGATACAATAAGGATATAATAGATATAAGGCTCAATTGTCAGTGACCGATGACTAGTTACAATATGGACACAACATTTTCGTGTTTGCCTGCTCCTGTATCTCTCTGAATTAAGATTAGAAAAACTTCCCATTTCATTTATCACGGAAAAAATCACTAAAAAATATCATCTTTTGTGCTATACATATTGTGATTTGTGACTGGTCACAACGCCAGAATAAGGGGAAAAATAACAAGAACGGCCCGTAATTTATAAAACTGGTCCTTAAGATTCTGTTTGTAGCTTTTAACACGGAAATGCACATTCAATTGGTCAAATTTTTTCCCAAACTTTTTCTCAAAATACAATCAGTTTCTCAACAATCAAAAAAGATGTTGGAACCAGAAATTTGTCTATAGAGTAAAAAATATATTTTCCTGATAGGACACTTTCATGATTTTTCAGAAGATAAATTTAATTATCTATCAGTTGTATCGGAATTACATTTAGATATTTTACAAAAGAATCAAAAAGATTGCAGTCCATCATGAAACTTTCTTTGCGATTTTTCTCAAAATTCTGAAAATTTGGTAAATTTACTTTAAGAAGCTAATCGATTAGACATTGAGGCTGGGTTCTAGTCTAAGGGCACCAACCTAAGGCGTAATTTTTTGAGGTGGCGCTTTAGAGGCGACATTTGGAAGTTAACTGCGTCAACTTTGGACCTCACGAAGCCCAAAACTTGGCGATACTCATCCCTGACAACATCCCTGGCAAATTTTCGCCAGCGGCTCCATTTTTCAAAAAAAAAATTCTGTCTGCGGTGCAATTTTGATTGCATACCATAAAACTAAGATTGCTTTTTTATCTAGATAATGACAAACAAAAATTGCAAAAATGCTTTTTCTCAATGATTGGTTTTTCAAAATTTCCTCAAAAATGCGTTTTCATGAATGTTTTTAAGAAACGGGGGGGGGGGGGGGGGGCATTGAGTACAGAAACGGAGGGGCATTGAGTACAAGTTGTCGTCATTTAAACATTTTCATGCCCGATGTTGCTTATAAGCAACATTTTTTCATACAAAAATGAAAATTGGAATTTTTGCTGGTACTCATCTAGGACTAAAGAACAATAACTATTTTTTTCTAACTTCAGGGAAAAAGTCGGTCATGAAAGAGTTTAATAGACCTAAAAAATAGTACGGCCAATATACTTGTATTAAGGGACAGACAAAATTTTTTTTTGTCGAGGTTAAGCTTATCGAGATTAGCTTATTGAGCTTCGACTGGATTTGTTTGTACTGACGTAAATAAATATTCCCTATACATTATTTAGGATTTCATACAAAAATAAAAAATATGATGCCTAACTTTTTCCCAGTACAGTGTTTAATCCGCAGTATCAACATATTTGATTGGTACTTCTCAGAATTTCCATTTACTCGTTTTATTTGCGGTCAACTACAATTGGAAAACTCTGTGTTTATTTTAATTGTGACCAATTAACCACAGAGATTAATTCTAGGTTAAAGGTATAAAAGGCGATAAATTTTTGAGTTTCACATCATTCCAGTTTTGAGCAATCAATCAGTACCAATTTTGAAAATGAAATTCGCACTCTTTCTTATCGCTACAGTTCTCGTCTATGAGGCTTCTGCATTCAGTCTGGTAAGAATTATATTAACCAAGTATGTTAAGTTAAAATTTTTAGTAAATATTGGCATTTTAGCGCAAAAAGCGTCAAACCGACGAAGAGCTGGAGGAGGCCTTAGGCGAACTTCTTCAACTTTGCAGTGAATTGGGAGATGAAGAACCAACCACTTTGGACGAGGCAATCGCCCGGGCATTCTGTGGAGCACTTTTGGCGGACGAGGGAGAGAATTGGCGCAAGAAGAAACGCAATTTGTAGTTTTTGCATTTTCCAATGAAAATCAAGAATATTTTTCGTCAATTTTTTTATAACTACAATCAATAAAATTTAATTTTTGAACAAATTCCTTTTTATTGAAAACGTTCGTCAAAAACATTTTATAAACCATTTCCGAGTTTTTTTTTATACATACAAAGGGAAGGTTTTGTAAAATTTCATCCATGGGTCACAATTTTTCGTTTTATACTTTCTTATATCAAAACTTTGGATGTTAAGGAGCCGCTCCATTACCATGACTTTTTACCATGACAAAAAAAATGAGACACATTTATGTGAAGATGCCTTGGCGAGAAAGGGAGATAAGAATCAACTGCAAAAATTTGTCGGCAAATGCAAAAATAATTTCCCCTCTTTTGTTATGGCGATTTTATGGCGATTTCTACTACAACCACACTTGTCCCTGTAAATGAATAGTAAGCACGGGCACATTCAAACTGTTATTATAGCGTGATGTCATTTTTCTCCTTCGCATGCATAGTCAAAAGCTTTGTTACCATGCCAATTTGAACATTATATTCATAGCATAAGGTTTGATATGATTGCTATAAAATTGTAAAACTGGAAGGGATAGCGTTTAACTTGTATTCAGTCATTCCTTTTTAGATCTACATAAGTCTATCTTGCTCTAGTTTTCTGCATTTTTTTGTCATGGTAAAAAGTCATGGTAATGGAGCGAGCCCTTTAACGGTTGATAGTTATAACCGGTAGAAAAATACCTATAGCAGGGGGCCTATTATGGAATATGATCGTAATCGTAATGATCGGGATTTGCCTGTTATTGTTAGTAGAAAACAATAACAACAACATACAAGTTCCGATTATTTTTCTAAAATTTTAAAATTATGTCAGAGATTTTTTGATATATTGTTAGCACGGTAATGTTAGTACAGTAATTTATGAAAAATTAAATAAGAAATATCACTCTCGACGAGCCACATGCATATTAAAATTTTATGTAAGAATTTTTTTTTACTGATTTTCATATTCCCAAATTACCGAAATCTACTCGTTCTTATAATACAATTTATTTAATATATCTTGTTTATTTTCTTCTGTCTAGTGGGCTGTTTTGTTAATCTATATGTATTTTTCACTAATTTTTTTTGTCTTGGTAAAAGAATTCTCATCTCATATTAAATAATATACAAAAAACACAAACTTTTAAAATACATAGAATTTTTTTTTGTTGAATCTAAAATTATATCAAAAGTTGCCAATTTTTGGCAGTATAAAATGTCGCTGTGGGTAGCAAAAATTTTACTTGAATTTTCAATTTAATACTTTTGTCTAGTTGCCATTTTGTTTTAAGACTAGCTTTGCCAAAAGGATCTAGACTGACTTGTTTTTATTGTTCAATTCGATTGTAATTTTAGTTTTCGAAAAATATAGAAAGAGAATATCATGAAAAACTGTTAGATTTTTTGAGATTTCTTAAATATCTTATTTTACGTTTGTTATTTCTCATGTAACGGTTTATATGCAGTTCCAATGCCCAAAATGATGATTTAAAAAATCCAACGGGCGATTAATCACACGATTTGAAAACCTCAATACAACTAATTAACCACTGATTACCTTTCTAATATTAACAAAAAAATTATATAGTGCTACACAACCATAATATTTACAACAGAAAGGTCAAAATTTTTGTATTTTCTAAAAATAGTTGCTCCGAGAAATTATTTTTGACTTTAAATTTTTTAGGTGTGAATGTATGTAAATATTTTAATATGCTCTACTGATATGCTGAAAGAAAAACTCACATTCGTTTCTTACGATGGAAACTTTTTATTTTTGGACCGAAATCACCCGAAGAGCTATTCTTAAATTTTATTCACTTGACACCTGCCGTCGTATTTCATATACTGGACCTAAGGGTGACGTCGACGAAATCACTTATAATTCGTTTGTTTAAATCTGTATACGTGTATTTTAGATTTATAATGTTATCTATTTTTGAAATTAAGAGTGTTTCAAGATAAAAGCTTGTCTTGAGTCTTTCATAACAATAATTTTGTGTATATGCAAAGTCTTAAGCATATTATTTTAATAACTTTGGCCACGCTTACATATGTTATCCTATATTTAGATACATTCTTAAATGATAAAAAAAATTTAAATAGGTACAACATATCATTGGCAAAACTAAATAAAAAAAAACACTAGCAGAAATGTTATAATAATGATATGTATGACTTTGTTATGGTGAAAACTTTGCCGTATGACTGTTAATCAGGTGGTTTGAAGTTAAATATTTACAAATGTGTTCTAAGCTTACATTCAAATATCTGCCACCTAAATGGTTTTTGTTGTCACATCTTTCGTTGACTTTATTTTAAATAATTTATGAGAATTCAATTTAATGTTTTTGGAATTAGATTCGATATCAAAATTTTTGGGTAATAAATCTTTTCTGGATGAGGACCCATCGTTATCAGGTCAAAGTATTTTTTAGACCGTTTTAGAAATTCGAGAAAAAAAATTCTTTTTTAACATAATTTTGACATCAGATTCGTGATCACCAACATCAAAACCATCTTAACCAAAGGTTTCCCTAGAAAAATATTGAAAAAAATAATATTCGTGTTATTCTTACGATTTTTTTTTAAAAAGGGACCTTGTTTTTTCTTGAGTGACTATATACAGGGTGGGCCAGAATAGACGCAGGGGTTTGAAGTCTTTATAACTTTTTTTTTATTTTTATTTTTTTAATTTTGTTTCAGCATTTTGTTAAGAAGACTTGGGCAATTTAAAATGGACCTGTACACAATAGAACAACGAACCGGTGGGCGGTGGGCTCATTGGCTCTTTTACGGGACATGTTTGGCGGACGCAATATTTCGAAAAGAAGCGATTTCAATTAGCCTCCGCGTTCACCTGATCTAACGACTCCAGATTGTTTTCTTTGGGGATATTTGAAAGAAAAGGTGTACGTCAGCAAGCCAACAACCATCAGCCAATTGAAAACCAACATTCGCAGTGAAATCGAGGCCATAACACGAAAGGTTATGGAAAATGTCTTGGAAAGAGCACGGATTTGCGAAGCAGAAAATGGCCACCACTTGCGGGATATAATTTTCCATGTTTAGACCAAAAATATTCCCCATCAATCAACTACATGTATTTGAAAAAAAAATTATAGGTTTCGCTAAAATAAAAAATTTATAAAGAATTCAAACCCCCGCGTCTATTCTGGCCCACCCTGTATTACTAGAGTATGGTCATCGTGAAACCCATGCTCGTTGAAATTTTCGAATTATCCGATGAAATCGGTTAATTTCAGTACAATTTTTATGGATCTTGAAAAAAATTTAAATAGAATAAATTTGCTAAAAAAATTGAAAACAAAGTTGATTTTTTCTACAAAATTTCTGAAATAAGACGGTTCGAAACTTTTGGTTTTGTCAAGGTGGAAAATGTTTTTCGGGCATAAATCTTTTTTTTTTATAGAAATTTAATTTTTTTACCTTTAGTATTATAGCTCGTCACCTATAGGGATTTTATAGAGGCCAAATACCTTTATAGGGGTCATGTAAATATTGTCGTTTTCCAAATTGATAAAAATGCAAAAAACAATGTTAAAACTCTTAACATATTAGGAAGAAAAATCCTTATTTTAAATTCCAGAAATATGATTACAAGAAAACCTTCTCCAAAGTATCGAAAAATGTTTAGAAGTTCAGTATTCTGTCTGTATTTAAAATCAATTCTTGTGAGTCAGGTGAGTAAATCGGTTTTATGTAAAACAATGTCGACGTCATTAGGCAGAGATGAATTGATACTAAAAAAAATTTTATCCGCACGTTTCCATAAGCTTATGCATAAAGCTATTCCTGTTAACATGTTTATAGGTACGATACAAGGAGATTGTTCGAAAAGTTTCTGCATTCCTGTTATCGATCGATTTTTTGTACCACTATACTATCGCTGAATGCAGACGAATTATCAGTCTTAAGCATCAGTCGTAACTCAATAATTGAAAATACGCTGAAATTTCGGTTGCTGCCTAAGTTTTTCATCTCCAAATCTACTAAAATTACACAAAAACTTGATATTTTCGAGTGTCTTCGCTCAGTCATCTCACACTATATTAACTTATGGATAAAGAAATACAAACAACTGAACATGCATCTTGATAACGATGTTTCTTGAACACTTATAATCGTCTTTGAATTTCGCCATTACTTCAGATGAATTGCTGAAACTTTTTTACCATACCTCGAATAAATCTTGCAAAGGCTGTAAGGATCGAGCATTTAAGCTCTATTTCATTCATTGTGCTGCTGCTGTTGATGAAAGGGAGAAAAATCGCGGTGGTTATTTGTGTTACAGCAGGGAGAAGACTCCTCTAGATATTCAAAAAGAGTTCGTTTCCACTCCCCTTTTTTTTAACGTCATCCCAAATGGAATTGGCTATCGAACCGTAAATAATTCATAAGCGAAGCTTTTTTCCAGTTGAATTGACCCCCAATGTTTAAAGTCGAAACAAGGTACTACTTCAGGATGTCAGCTGTATTGTAACAAGCCGACATAACTCACACAAGCCTATAACTGATGGCATCCTCCTTTTGGTTGGTTGGTTTGCTGGCTTGGCCTCCATTACTCTACCTACTCTCATTCATATTTTACTTGTGAGGTTCATGATGTTATCACTGGAAAAGGATTAACGCGCATTAAGTTTAAGCGATGACACACCAGTTTTGAGCTATTTTTAACAAATTATAGCCAAAAAGTGTAGTAAGTAAAATAGATTTTCCCCGTTATTTTTCTTTCATTTTGCACAGCATAGAAAAGTCTACATCTTTAAAAGAACATTGAAAAATACTGAACAGAGTTTACTATTTGAAGTTATTATGTGGATATTTGCATTTGCGTTGTAGGTAAGACTATTGTCTTTTTAAAAACGGACTCGCTTTCAATTTCCTGTACGAATATACTAAATTATTTTACAAATTTGTGCATTTTATACTAAAAAAAACAACCCTGTAAATCAAATTAACCCACCCCTTTCCTCACCGAATTTTTATTTAAAAAAAAATAAAAAAAAGTACTAGAATATATAATCATTTTTATTTTACAACGGAATTGTTAAATTCGTCGTAACAATAGTTGATTTTTAAGTATTTCAGAAACTGGTAAGAAAAAGGGTAAATCTTGGGTTGATCTAACCCTTTCAGTACATATTTTTTTCTATGGGGGTTAAAAATACTCTCTATACAAATTAATGATGTTTAAGCTATTAGTATTCATTTAAAACAAAAAAAAAATCAAAAATTTTAATTTTTCTTAAATTACGTCCACTGTAGTTTTACTCAAAAAATCAAAATTGGGTCACAAATGCATTTAACACTTTCAGTCATCACTTTCAGTGTACGGTACACTATAGTGTACACACTTTCTTTCTACCAAGTCAAGTTATGAGTTATGGCTTCTGAAAAGTGTGTACACTATAGTGTACGTGGTGACTGAAAGGGCTAAGCTCTAAAATCCGCCTATTGACGCTAGCAAGCTCTCTTGAAAGTTTCACTGAAAGCGGTTTAGTGGTTCTCGAGTTTTAAGTGAACAGACAGGCACACAAGCCTATTATATAATATTACAAAAAATCTAAAAAATTCTGTCTACTGTGAAATTACCACTTAAAAACTGCATCAACCACTAAAACTCAAAACCGGAAATCATTAAAAAAATCGATAAACTAAATTAAGTCTGTGGATTTTAACACCGATTTTATTAAAAAATTATAAACCAAAATTTATCTGAAATGCAAATCTACATACAAATTCGATTACGAGGGAAAATGCAAATTTTTTTGATTATTTGGATATAAAAGGTTTTGATTAATTTCGATTGCAAACAGTACGAGTTAATCAAATAAATAAGGTACAACAATGAAACTGATTTTAGTAATCTTTGCAGTCGTTTTCGTGTTACAAGCTTCCGCTTCTGAAGAGGTTTTTATCAACATTTTTAAAGTCTTAAATTGGTATGATTAAAATATTTATATATTTTTTTAGCGTCAGGCTGACGAGAACCTGGGCGAGCTGTTAGAATTTTATGAACAATTGGAGGAAGAATGCCAACAAATCGTGGATCAAGAACCCGAAAATCTGGAAGAAACTTTTGTTCAAGCTTTCTGTGAAACTTTTCTCAGACAAGAAAACGAGGTGCGCAGGAAACGATTTGCCGGACTTTGATTTTGCTGTTTAGTTTTCACATGATTCAATCAAAATAAAAAGGAAAAATTATTTACTTCAATCTTTTAATCATATTAAAAAGTAGAAAAATCCACTCGCACTCAATATCTTATTTTTTTCTCTGCGTATAGTTGCTAATTTTTTTTAGTGCAAATGGCTATAAAAGAAATAGGTGTGCTTCCAAAATTTTTTATACCCGTATGGTGAAACCAAAGGGTATATTAACTTTGCCTTACCGTTTGTAACGCCAAGATCCCGTCATTGCACAAAAAAATGAATTACACCAGTGTGTTTAGAATGATAAAAATATTTAATTTTTGCATGTCCGTCCGTCTGTCCGTCTGTCTGTCTGTCCGTCTGTCCGTCTGTCTGTCTGTCTGTCTGTCTGTCTGTCCGTCCGTCTGTCCGTCTGTCTGTCTGTGGCGCGGATTGCGGGCGCATGGATTGAGCTAGAGACTTGATAGTTTGCACGGATCCGTTTTTCGTAAAATGCGAGGCTAAGTTCGTTAATGGGAAAAAGCGCACCATTAGGGGGGGTACCCCCCATACGAACGAAATCGTTTTTTGTGAATATCTCAAAAACGGTGCATCTCATCAAAAAAGTCCAAGAACAAAAGTTGTTTAGGATATGATTCTACATAAAACTCCCATACATCAAAATTCGATTGGAATAAATTTTAAAAAATCTTATTGGAAAGTTTGACTTCAAAGTGGAATTTTGGTATAAATGTTCGAATTTTGATACGAATATCACCATACGGGTCTCCAATGATTGCCAGATTGGCAATTATAGCTTTTGTTATGTTTATTTTATAAGATTTAAAAAATATTAGTTGTTTTAGGTTTTATTTAAATGATTTTGTACTAAAGACTGTAACAATCTAAACATTTTTTTTAGTAAATTACATTACTTACTAAAAAATGTTTCTGAAATTTTAAAATTTACATTTTCATTATTTGGTTTAATCATTTTTCGATTCTATAAGTCTTTAAAAACTTTCGTTAAAAGCGTGTTTTAAGATGTCAATGCGGAGCACCGTTAATACAAACTTTCAAAATATGCAAGAAAAAAGAAAATAAAAATAAATAGCATTACTTAATGAATCTAGTGGTGATATGATACCTTTCTTACAACATATGATGAAAAATTAGGTATTATGTTGAAATTTCTTGTGTAAAAATATTTGAAAACTCGAGAACCAATTAAGGTAGAAAGTTGAAATTTGGGACAGAACAGACTTTTATAAAAAGTTATATCTCTTCCGAAAATGGCAAAAATTGAACCACTTTTTTCCCAAAATAGTTCATTTTTTAAAAAAAACTTACTTAAATAAAGAGTGTTTAGAATATGAATTTACATAACTTTCCCATACATCAACATCCACTTAGAAACCATTCTTACATATCGAATTGGAAACCAATTTTATAAACCCAAATGTATTTTTTAGAATCCAATTCTAACAGGTAACCCCGGATGCGAAAAAGTTAAAATTTGGTTCGAAAAATTGTCAAAATTTTCTCTTCAAATCAAGATCTAGATTGAGCAATATTCGAGCAAAAAGAGCAAGCCATTCTAATACGCCATTGATAAGCGTGTTGTTTTTAATGTTCTTGAGATATATAGTACAACCACAGATATCCTACTACTAGATCAAGCCATTTGCTATCTCAAATGGGCCACTGAAACATCAAAAATCTATGATGAAAAAAGGGACAAAGATAGTAATTCTGGGAAATTAAAATTCTGGAAAAAATGCTTTTGCAGGTCCCCGACGGAATATTATTCAATCCCTATACCGATTATTCATGTTAATATTCAGAGCTGCCACATACATTAATATGCAATTCCCTAAACCGTGTATAAGTCTTATGAGTTCGACGTAAAACATATAATTCAAGTGTTATTGAGTTTGTTCATTCGCACGTCTGACTTCACTAAAATTCGAAGACAAAATGAGACAACCATAGTCACGCTGTCCCATTTTTTTGCTATGGAATTGTTCGAGTGCCGCGATCTAGTAGTACGATATCTTTGAGTACAACGTTTTCCTTACTGGCTGCTGCGGTTTTCTTAGAAAACATTGCTCTATATACGCCAAGAACATTAAAAACACACCCATAATATAACTCGCGCCTTTTCAGTTGATATTTGTTTATCTTATTTAAGGAACATAAATGGGTTTCGCGACCTAAATTGCAATCGATTCATAGACTTTATGGTCGCGACAACAACTCCACAACCTCTTGTGATACTATTGTAAAATGTTTCAATTTTCGTCTAATGAAACTTTCTGAAAAATCGAAAATAAATTCTCAATTATTTTTAATAATAAATTTTTACTAAACAAATCTACATTGATTAAGAATTCTAATTTTTGGTGCACGTATTTCTGTTTCGTTGTGGATCCTATCTAGCATTTTTTGGTGTATGGTACGTATCTGCCAATATGATAGATACACGTCTAGTGGCAAATATGTCCCATACACAAAAAATAATAGAAGGGGATTGCGTTTTACTTAAAAAGACCTTTTAATTTCATCACGTCCGGTCAACGTTTCTCTCCGGAATCATTTTCACCTTCAAGTTCTTTCATCATCTCTTCACAAAATTTTTGAAAAAAGTAATCATCAACGGTTTCTGGTTTTGCTTCACCAACATCATAGCATAAATCACTTAGTTTTTGAATGAATTCATTTACCGCGCCTTCTTCCTGCCTCTAGGCGATAAAAATTGATTGCAATTTAAATATGGAGAAAAAAAAACAACAAAATTTTAAATACCTTAACGGGTTTTGCAGATATTTGTAAAACTAGAAAAGACGCCAGAATTAAAAGTACAAGCTTCATTTTTTTGTATTTTGTAAACTATTATATTTAAATCTTGAAACCAGCGAAAAGAGCAACCGCTCTGACTCTCACATTAATCGAGACTGATTTTTGTCATTAATGAGGAAAAAACTCTAAAACAAACATTTACTACTAATTAACCACATCCAATCGTTTCGTACTTTGATTATGTGTATCAAATGTGTGTACACTATCGAGATAAAATTATATGTTTAACTGATTTTTGGAAAACGTGTGAGTTGCAAAAAAAAATTTTTTTTTTATTTAATATAAATAATTTTTTTTTCATAAATGACGCAAACACTTTGATCTGTAATAACAAAATTTCCTATAAGGTTAAAGTGATTATCCTTATAAAAATATCATCTAAGGGTTTTCTGGGCCGGAAAATGCGATTTTGACGTTAAATACTCTGCAATGACAACGGAGGGTTCTTTAAGGATAACGTCATTATCTTTTTTCTCGAGATTTCTGGAACAAAACCTTTTTTTTTTGGGGTTGTTGTGGTCGCTGAATCCGATTTTGACATTAAGAAGTCTGGAAGGATAACGGAAGGTGAATATCCTTTTCCTCAAATTTTCTGGGAAAAATCTTTTTTGGAGGTTTTTTTGGAGTTGCTGAATCCGATTCTGGAGTCTGAAAGTGCGTAAGGATATCTCAAATACTAAACAATATTTTAACGAGATTAATTTATCAGTATTGAAAAATGAAAAATTAATTGTTCATCAATCGTAATTGTGTGCCAATCGTAGCCAGCTGAATTACATTAAATTGCTGACAAGGACAACGAATTTGGTATTTTCAGTCTGGAAACTACAAGTTTATAAATAAATCAAGTTTTTTCTCTCTATCATATGTAATGTCCTTTTAATAGCAACTAATTCAGATTTTGCTTATAGTTAGGGTGTTCATACGTTTCGGATTTAAGCACTTTATCCCGGTGTCGTGGAAACTAGTCCACGATCGGATTATTGTCTCGGATTATTAAATTTTGTGTTATTTTTTATTAAACTCTAAAAAACCATCACTGAACATGCAAAAAATACTCAAATTCGAATGGATGATGCTGGAAATCATATTTTTTTCCCTGCGGCACATTTTCTTAAGTGTATTTTCACAATTTCAGTTGAATTTTTTTTATAGATCATGAAAAGCATAAGACATGGAATTTGCCTTTGGTTTTGATTAAAATAATTGCGTTGCATTCTGTTGAAAAAGGTTTACATCAGGCTTGTCCAAGTACCTCCAGTATAACATTTTTAGCAAGTTAAAACTTTCCCATTTTAAAATTATAACTTTGTGGGCATTTAAATGTCAGTGAAATGATAACTTGGAAGGAATTTCATTTTTGTAAATTTTTATATACTTGGACATAATATGTTTCTATTCTATAATTTTGCATTTGTTTGAAGAACCCGAACTTATTTTCGCGTTTTTCGTCCTTTTTATATTCTGGGACCTCTTCCATATTTTTTATTACTTAAAAGCATGACGTGTGCCTCTCTGGTGTATTTATTTTGAAAACGGCTCGACCAATTTTGATGAAATTTATAATCTTTAGGTTTTAAGAGATACGGAAGCGATTGGGCTAGGTTTCAAGAGTCCCAGAATTATTTTAAATAGATATCCTTTTAGAATTTTGAAACACTTGAAAACTTAACTCAATCGCTTTCGCGTCTCTGAAAACATAAAAATCGGTCGAGGCGTTTTCAAAATAAAGGGAGTGCGTCTAAGAGGCACACGTCGTGCTTTTAAGTGGTAAAAAAAACCTCGTGCCTATTAGGGTTTTCCACAGAATTTTCTAATAAAAAAATTTTTACAATTAGGGTAAATAGTATCTCATTACGAAAAATCGCCTTATTAAAGTCACTTAACCAAGATTTTTTGATAACCAAAACCATATGTTTAAATTTTCATTCATAGAATCGTTTTTTTATTATAGGAAAATTACATGATTTTCTTATACTCTATTAAATTTCTTGTTTCCGGTTCAACTACATATTTGGGTGATTGCGTTCTCTTCAATAATTACTAATAAGTTGGCCAACGTTTCTCAATAGAAACTTCTCCTCCTCCAAGTTCTTCCAAAAGACCTTCACAGAATGCTTGAACAAACATGTCATCCAACGTCTCTGGCTCTTCGGCTTGAACAGTTGAGCACAAGACTAGAAGACCCTGAAGAAATTCATCCAAATCCTCGGCTGACTCTTGCCTCTAACATATTATAATGTGAAGAAACCAATTTTAATATATGGGAAAATTAGGAAAACAAAACTTTTAGATACCTTGACGGGTTTTGCAGATACTTGCAAAACTAGTACCGATGCAACAAGTAAAAGTATGAACTTCATCTTTGTTTTGTGAAATGAGTTTTTAACTGTTTGATGTGAACTGATGAAAATCAAAGATTTCCAATGTATTTATATTGAGAAAAATCTATTGGATTTAAGTACTCGTAATTAACCACATCCGATTGTTTACTTAAGTAAGAAAGAAAACCTCTTGTTTAATGGTTGTTGAAAATTTAAATTTCATTGAAGTGATTTTTGTAACAATATTTTTAACTTAAATTAAAAAAAAATAGTTTGAAAAATTAAATGTTTTTTATTTTAAAACTGATCGTTTGTCCAATTCCGATTTTTCACCAATTAGACCATCACAAAAAGATAGAATAAATAATTCTTCCAGTGTTTCGGGCTCATCCTCTGAAATTGACGAGCAAAATAGGCTTAATCCACCAAGAAATTCATCCACTTCAACATCGTTTTGCCTCGCTTTTCTCTACAGAAAAGGATTTTAAAAAAATTAAAAGAATTTTGTCAAGATAATACAATTTACTGTACTTACACCAGTGTTAAATGCAATTACATTAAAAATCAATGATGATGCAATGAAGAAAATAACGAATTTCATTTTTGTAGAATTTTATACTTTTACTGAGCAAAAATTTTAATTTCTTTCTCAATTTATACCTAGTTTCCAAAATATTTTTTCACAAAAAAAAATGCAACTGGGGTAAATAGTAATCTCATAAAAAAAATAGGTCGCTTAACCAAGATTTTTTGATATCCAAAACCATATGTTTATATTTTCATTCTTAGAATAATTTTTTTACTATGAAAAAATTACATGATTTTCTTAGACTGATTAAATTTCTTGTTTCCGGTTCAACTATTTGGGTGATTGCGTTCTTTTCAATAATAGAAAGTCGGCCAACGTTTCTCCCTAGGATCTTCTCCTCCTTCAGGTTCTTCCAATAGACCTTCACAGAAAGCTTGAACAAACATGTCATCCAACGTCTCTGGCTCTTCGGCTTCAACAGTTGAGCATATGACAAGAAGATTTTCTAAATCCTGTTCATAGTCCTGCTTCTACACATTAAATAAAATAATTTCATTGTAATGTCCGAAGATATTTAGATAAATTAAAAGTACCGTAACAGGTTTTGCAGATATTTGCAAGACAAGTACCGAAACCACAAATAAAAGTACGAACTTCATTTTTTTCTTTAATTTTAGTTTTTCACCTTTTGGTTTGAAATGGTGAAAATAGCAAAATTTTCATTCTATTTATATTAAAGATTCCATTGGATTAAAGTATTCTTAATTAACCACATCCCGTTATTTTGCAAAAAACCAAATGAATGTTTTTTATAATAGTTGATTAGCAATCTAAAAATTTTAAATTATTAAAATGGGGTCCAAAAAAAGATAAACTACACGCAGAGAAAAAATAGTAAATCGAACTATTTTTTTAGTTAATTTCAACTACAAAGTAGTTAATTTCAATTACAAAATTAGCCAATTTAATCACAAAATAGTAAATCCTCTACTGTAAATTTCCCCGAGAAATTGCTTATACATCTTGTTCGTATTGTTAAAAAGCTGATGAAACTCGCGATTCAAGCTGGTGGGGGGTTACAGTGGAAGGAGAGGCTAGATTTAAGTAAGAAAGTGAAAACTTTGTTTCAGGTACAACGTATCTAACAGTGAAACCCCGATCAAAATCAATTCAACGTCTTAAGATTAATGCTACATTTACACTAATGACAAATTTGTCATTTTTTTCTTGTCATTATGTTAATTCCCGTGTAACACCGCGTCTTGATTTGGGATTTTTCATCGCAGAGATTTTTGATTGACCAATCAGAGCTCGAGTTGACGGCGATAAAAAATCCCAGAGAGAAATTTCTTGAAATCTTGCAATAGCAAAATTTCTTTGAATTTCACAATTCAAGATGGCGGAATCCAAATTCTCCCGACAAGTAATTGCGAAAATAACTAATTTTTACAAAATACGATACAAAAAGCTTTGGAAGAGAATATATAATATTAAGAGGTTTTTCTTTTCGTCTGTTCTTCTGTTTCAGCCTTTTCAATTTCACGTATTGCATTAATTGCGGGAGCGGCGACTATGTGTTTTCTTTTCATCGGCATTTTGAGTACTAAATTTCAAGAGATTTTCGGCCCAGCTGTCAAAAAAATCTCATTGCGGTGAGATATTTCTTGGGATGAAAAATTGTTAATCAAGACGCGGTGTAAATGGCATAATTTTTGTAATTTTTTCTGTCAGAAAATGTCAATCTCTCATAAAAGAATGAACTTGTCCATTCTTTTATGCCAGATTGTCATTCGTGCAAACGCAATATTAGTTATGACAAAAGTTGAATACTAAAGTTGTCATAACTAATATTGCGTTTGCACGAATGACAATCTGGCATAAAAGAATGGACAAGTTCATTCTTTTATGAGAGATTGACATTTTCTGACAGAAAAAATTACAAAAATTATGCCATTTACACGGGAATTAACATAATGACAAGAAAAAAATGACAAATTTGTCATTCGTGTAAATGTAGCATAAGTAAAGGAACGGACGCTCGTGTTTTTAATGGCAAATATTTATCTGGTAGATCTTTTATCTTATACAGAAAACTGCATCTCAATCGATTGAACGGTTCAAAAGTATCGAAGGGAGAAGGTATCGAAGGAGAGTGGGGGTGGTAAAAGTAAAGTATTCTATTCTTTATTCATCAAGTAACTCTAACCGTGTGCAATCTTTCATCAAATTTGGTAATTTTTCAGCCTGTAGATCAAAACTTCTGAAAATAAAATCAAAAATTTAAATATTTTTATACATTTCTTCGAAGGTTGTTTCACAAAAAATTCGTTATGTGTAACCATATTTGATAAAATCTGCATTTTCAGGAAATACCTTCGATTAAAATTAAATGCCGATATTTTGGGTTTCAGAATGTGTAGCACTTAAATGTGGTGCTTTTAATTATCAATTTCCGGCTTCTGAAATTTTTTAACATTATTAGGTGGGCTTCTTACCAAAACCGCAAAGTAAAAATGTATAAAACTGTAAAAATATATTAGTGACCACTAGTTTTGACTTGAAACTTGAATAAACTTGAAATCATGAAATTCGTTTTAGTACTTATTGCAACAATCTTCATTTATGAGGCAACCGCTTTTAATGTGGTAAGTAAATAGGTTTTTACTTAATTTTGGTTAATTTTATTAACATTTTAGAAAAGGAAACGGCAAGAGGAGAGCGGGGAAAGCCTTGAAGAATTTATCAACGAATTGATTCAACTTTGCAATAGTTCTGGCGATGATGAACCAGAAACTGTAGAGGATCTTTTCATCCAGGCATTCTGTGAAGGGTTCCTCGGGGAATTAGAAAATGAAAATGATTATGACGTAGAGGAAACCGGAGACGATGCAGGAGAAGCAGCTGGTCAAAGAAAACGAGCTTTTATGTAAAAATGTGCATCGAAATACAATAAATTACAGTATCTAAAGTATTTGAATAAAATTATAAAATGTGTAAAAATTTTTTCTTCTTAAAAAGTGGGGTGAGTTGTTATACAGTTTTGTGTGTTTCTGTGTAGGCTTGATATTAAGGGAACCCAAGAGATTATTTATTTTAAAACGGCTGTAAAATTGATTCACAATGATATATTCAGTAAAAGCTTAATTCGCTTTACAGGATTCTTAAATGTTCGAGGCGAAAAGTTGAGAAACACTAAATATAAGCTTCAACGAAGTTTTTATTTTGGACACTTACCAGGAAAGCTTTTTATGTGGTTCTCAACATTTGTTTCGTTTTCCGTTTTCGTTAACACTCTAACTGCCACGTCAGTCAAAAAGACCTGACACCTAACTGTTGTGTACAGTGAAGCAATGAAAATTATTAAAGTGTTCGCTGCAACCGCAACGATTTTTTGCAGTTGCACACATTTTATGGTAATAAAATAACATTTAGGTATAATTTTGTCTCAATTTCTTTTTCTCTTAGTGCATCCTTTTTGACTGACAACTAAATATTCGAAAAAGGCTTAAAACTGTCGTGGCAGTTAGAGTGTTAAACGAAATATAATGAAATTCGTTAACCGGACTCGCACGGGACCAGGAAATTTGTCCGACTTATTGTTGGACAGGTTTCCGGCTTACACAGGTTGAACTAAGAAGCATTTATATTTTATTTTATCAACCTATTTTGTAATTTTTTAGTCAAAACAAACTGCTGTAATTCATTTTTTGATCCGGTGTTAGAAACCGTATACTAATGGTGTAACTCGAATGGCGTGCTCTTTTGGATCGAAAATTAGTAAATCTATTTTTAGAAACAAATTTTTTCTAACAAAAATAAAGTAGGCTCTCTTAGACTCCAGAATAGAACATGCTCCAACGCCCTGTTTACACTTGTATTTTTTCTTAAATTTGTGCGCGAATTATATTCAGGATTTTTTCGGTGAATTTTATTTATCTATTGCAGAATAAATTCACTTAGAAAAAGCTGTCAAAATTTTAATTCATTCTGTCGGTTTAATATGAATAAACTAAGGTTTCGGTGTCTTTCAGGAAAAAATTTCTGAATTTTGTGTCTTAGTGTAAACGGCTATGCAATATCCATTTAGTGTCGAAGAATAAAATTCGTGGAATAAAGTGTCAGGTGTAAACGGTCCCTAAATCTGTGATTCGAAGTCGGCGTAACTCTAAGTGCAGGCAAGCACCAAAGTCCAGGCTTAGACAGGTTTCGCTGTATTAAGTTTGTCCGATAAAATTTTCGTAAGTTTTTTTATTTGTTTCGATAAAAAAATCTCGTCTCGCAGATTTCACGAAATTTTAGCGACTGCTAAATCGAGTTAGCTGGCGAATTTCAAACAAAATGTTTGGTGAAATCCACCATTGATGTTTTTTTAATTTCAGAGTGATTAAAACAAATTTGCATTGGTTTGAATATAAATTATTTGCTTGAAGACCAGAACTTTCTCAGAGACTTTGTATATGATCAAAATTTTGTTTCTATATTATTTTTTTTTAATAAAAAGAATTGGTAGGGTGATTTTTTTTTGTGAAAAGAGCCTCAGAGGTGTAATTATGGGTGTGCAAGACGTTTTTAATATCTTTAATTATTTCTCTAACTGTTTTTTTCGTGCAACTATTTTTACCTTTTTTACCTTTTAATGAAAATATTTCAATAACGGTAAACGATAGAGAATAACTGTAGAAGACAAAATTGCGGGAAATGTTATTTTCTTTAATTCGCCCCACCGAAAACTCGTTGAGTGTCGAGATAGTTGTAAAAAACCGATTTTTTTTAACCCTTTACTGCATGAATTTTTCTATTTGGCTGGAAATTTGGATTCCAAAGGAAAATCACATTCTCATTTTGGAAAAAACACTTAAAAAAATCGGGCATCAAAATTATATAGGATTTAATGCGATTTTCCGATTTTATCATCCATTCTAAATTACCGAATAACGGTAGTTTTCGTGTGGTAAATATAAAACTTACGGTTTATTTATCTTTTTTTTTGTCACTACAAAATATCCAAAAGTAAAAATTTCACTAGTTTACTTTTATTATAGTAAAAACAAGCAAAAAGCAAAAATCATTAAAAATTTAAAACTAACTCCAAATGGAGTATCTCTGAATTTTTTTCCTTAAAAGCTCTTGATTTTATTGAAGATAAATTCTTCGGATTTTTTTTTTTGTGAATTCACAGATTTACTCTTTATTTAGATCATTCCGTGTATAAATGGTTTTTACAGCCACCCAATTTTTCTAAAACGATTATTTAAATAAGCATATCATATATGATATACTATGCAGTAAAGGGTTAAAATAACGGTATATTTTATACTTTGTATAAGAAAGTAAAAATTATAATGTTTTAGAATAAAACAACAAAAGAAAAATTGATGCTTTTTATTTAACACCTCTTAAAGCTAAATTTGGACCGATTAGCCTGTCGAACACACCACACTCAGAAAAATTGAGGCTATCTCGACGACCTACATATGGCGTAATTGGCCTCGGGCAGGCGTGCGTTCGCCTGCATGAGGGAAAGTAAAACTTGTGTTGACCTGTGACCGGAGAAATTCTGAAATTAAGCCGCCAGCAGGTGAAGTAGGGCCTTGGGAGCTGCACGAGTTGACCTTAGATAGGCATTTCGAGGATGTAATGTCATGTAATGGAAACCTCTGTCAGCCAGTTAGCGGTCAGAGTTAACCTGACAAAAAGTTGAGCTGGACATTTTTCTGAGTGCATAAATACATAAATACGGTCGATTTACACAAAAAAAATCATAAAAAATGTAAGCTGTTTGAATGCGAGGAAAGGTGAAAAATTTTGGTCCTGCCGGCGCTTCTAGGTGCTATCTATAAAATACGTCATGTTAATTCCATGCTTTTTGGGCCCCGTCCGCACTCGTCACACTTTTTCGGGAATTTTTGAATGGAGTTTGCTATAAACATTATCGTAAACCCGGAGTGTGTCTTCTACGGTTATGGTAGGCGGAGAGCTTCAAAATGCCGAAAATTAGCGTGACGTGTTTTATGGACCGGCCATTTGCTCTTTCGAGAAAATGAAAATGAAAGTGGAAAATCTTAAACAAATACTCTTCTTTTTTGTGAAACCGCATAAAAAATGAAAACGTTTTTTAAAGCTCTAATTCGAAAAGCAATCGAACGATTTAGTCTATTTTTCTTATATTTTGACTTGTGATTTTCATCAAAAACCTTTTTATCGTTAGTAAGGAAGTGTGCGATAAGAATAAATAAATTGAATTGCCACACTTTTAATTATAAAGATAAGAAAGTTATAAAAATCGTTGTATGCGCAATGCAACTACATAGTAAAAATTTTCCGGTTTTTCTCTCATAGTGACTTTAAATTATGACAAAAAAAGAACCACACAAACTCCCCCATTTGTTAAAAAAAAGTACTATACCATATTTTTAAATCTTAAGTAATAATGTATAAGCATTTTCAAGATTTTTTTGGTCTGTAATGATCAAAAACAAGAAATTAAAAATATATATATATATAAGTTATTACAACATTCTATATCTATCACGTGTGGAAATTGCAAATTTTTCATTAATATGTTGGCTTGGAAGCATTTTAATAAAAATTCTTTTAGTAATAAAAAAACAAAAGGATTTTTGCCACATGTTTGATTGCTTTCTCCAAAACTAAAACTTTATTAGCGGTTAAATTGTTAAGCTCCGCCTTTTTTGTTTTCCCCAGCAGAAAATATTTTTACAAGGAAAAATATATACTGAGATAGCTTTTATTCTAAAAAGCTTTTGGCAAAAAACTGTGCTTATACTATGTGAAAACGGATTTTCTTCAGTTTCTCCAGTTGATGTCCTAAAGTGATGTAGTAACCATCTTTTGTTTTTGCTATGAATTAATTTTTTATTCTCTACTTTTCTAGAGACGTTACGCACAATTCTTGAACTGGAAATCCTTTAAAAAATACGATATAATTTCAATGTGTATTGTTTTACCATTCTTTCTTTTTTCAGAAAAAAAATTCTCAGACAAGGAAGTATTTCTTAATTCTTTTTCGTTTATTCGTAATGTTAACTTAAAGAAGGTAAATTTATGCCATGTGGAGAGGAGTAAAGGGGTTGTTGGAATTATATAATTTAACTGGGGTGGTATTGAATTATCACAAACCACCTAAAAAAGTAGCTCTAAACGTAAACCCGAAATTTCAAAAATGACAAAAATTTCAATTAAATGCCGGTAACTGGAAAATAACAGTTGAAATTTTTGTGCACCGTATGTCACATATGTATAACAAGATTTGTTTACATTTTTTCCCAAATAAAGCTTACGACGTATGTATTTTTTTTATATATCCTCATTTTGAAAGAATAATGTCTTATTGAATTTTTAATTTAACATAAAAATATTGAATTTGACAAACTTTTCCCCACCTTCTTCCCCAACTGAAACAAGCAGAAACAGTTTTTGCAAATTTCCCGAAAACGGTTCGTTATATTAAAAACATTTGTTCCATACATCACAATTTAATCGGGATATCCTTTTTCCAATTCCTAATTAAAGTGAAAATCCTTTCTTCGAATTTCTCGAAAACGGTCACTATATAAAAAATATGTATGTTTTTTATAAACAGATATATTGTACAATATTCCCTTTTCAGCAATTGTTGTTTTTTTTTGTTTATAGTTTCAATTTATAGGTACTCTACTAAAACAAACCCCTTTTGAAGAATGACACTATCTTCAATTTCCATATCCACTTTATAAAGTCTTATCTTTGATCTCAGGGAGTGAATTTATTTCGCTTAACTTTCATGCATATTTGATTTCGATTTAGGGGTAAAGGACAATTTTGAAGATCCCTAAATATCGATAAAAGGGTGCATGGCTTGGAGAGCAAAATTAAATTATAGTATAGATTTATTGCGTTCACACAATCACAACACACCTCTGAAAATCTATTAAAATGTGAATCACGTAGAAAATCTTTTGTTTGCGAAAAAATACAAGTATAAATCCTTTTTAAGACCTTATTTAGGATAATTGGTCTTTGGATTTAATACGGACTGCTGATTTCTTATATAGGTTCTCCATTTTGTTCAATCAACTCGAAAGACAATGTCAAAATATATCCTAAATAATTTATTTGCTTGTACAAATGATGTTCTGGGTGAAAATTTATACACACTTTGTTTTGAAAATGTATTTTTCTTTTGAAGATCATCACTTCATCTATTACTGTTTTTTAAATGTTTTTTTTTTAAATTTCTTAATTCAGTTAATTGCTGAATCACGTTAATTGTTATAGTAAGACAAGAATCAATCAATATCTTACCTGCTACTAATTGGTATTACTCGTTTGTTGGACTTTTCGTAAAATTGGATAATTAAAAAGGACTAAATTTGCAGGTGTCGTAAAAGTTAATATTTAATCATCAAAGCCATGGAAATAGTCGTTCGGTAGACATCAGCTGTTTAGAAATATATTACACTTTATCCAGCATACCTATATTCTAACAAGTATACTTGATGCTTTAATTGTTTCATCATTATTTCAACGTAAACAAGCTGTGTTACACAAACTCGAGACAAAAAATTGATTTCGTGAAATCAATTTAAATGTTAAAGCTTCAACGTACAAATTTTAGTCGGCATACACCCAGAGAAAAATCTCATTCAATCTGACGAAAATGCTACGTATAATTAACAAATATAGCGTCAATATACGTCCAACACAACTTTGTGTTTTCCTAACAAAATTGAGTTTGTTAATTTTACGTTGTCACGTTTTTCAGATGGTTACTGAAAAATCTATGTTATCTTAACAAAAACAATACGTAAACTCAACACAACTTCTGTTATATTGCTCTTAACAAAATTTTGTGTTGTATTAACAAAAATTCTTACGTCAATTTTACCTTGCAACTTTTCTGTAATGTTTGTTGTTTCAACACAAAAGTAGGTTTGTTGTACAGAATTTTGTGTTATGTGAACAAGATTTTCAGTAACATTGAAGAAAACACTGTGTTCAACGTACACAACCCAGACGTGTAATGAACAAATTTTTGGTTCACATTACATATAATCACTACGTTAATACTACGTCAAATTTTGTTGCTTTTACATTTATACCGTGTGGAAACTAGCATAAAATCTGTGTTAGTTTTACACATAAAATATGTCTTTCATACACGGAAAAAACATATAGGAACCGTTCCACCAAAATCGCATGCTCCAGTGGGAAAAAAGGGAAAAAAGGGAAAAAAGGCATAAAAGGGCATATGGGAAAAAAGGGCATAAAAGGGCATATGGGAAAAAAGGGCATAGTGGCCAAATATAGCAGTCATTCATATAAAAAAGTTGTAACGGCTCCCAAATTTTAGGCAGGTTCAAGCTATATAAACTCCGAGTTTGCAAACCACGTGTGAATTATAATAGAAGAAAAAAAATCGACTTGAATTATTACGTGAAGTTTTGTTAGCTTTACTCGGAATTGTGTTATAGATACATAGATAATATGTAACAGAGAGCTTCTTCATGTTTTTGATTATTTGTATCAACAACAAACGATATTTGTAATTTTCACAACCTTATGTGTTGTTACTACACAACTTATTTTCGATATACGATTTCTTTGGGTAAAAATTTAACACAAGCACTTTTGTTGGTTGCACATGTATGTACGTAAATCCTACATATTCTATGTTATTAGAATAACACAATTTTTCGTTCGGAGAACAGAACTTCTGTTATCTATACGCTTTTTTTGTGTTAAAGTTCAACACAAAATCTTTTGTAGATCTTACTAAGATTTTTCTCTGGGTGTAGGTATCAACAACAAACGATATTTGTAATTTTCACAACCTTTTGTGTTGTTACTACACAACTTATTTTCGATATACGATTTCTTTGGGTAAAAATTTAACACAAGCACTTTTGTTGGCTGCACATGTATGTACGTAAATCCTACATATTCTATGTTATTAGAATAACACAATTTTTCGTTCGGAGAACAGAACTTCTGTTATCTATACATTTTTTCTTGTGTTAAAGTTCAACACAAAGTCTTTTGTTAATTTTACTAAGATTTTACTAAGATTTTTCTCTGGGTGTACAAAAAATCTTTTTGTTTTTGGAGTCGGATTCCGAAAGTGTGAGTTTTGAAATATGCACGAAACTTCCAAAGGAATTTTTATTCACATTTGGTACACCTCGCAATTTAGTTTCTTCATTGAAGAATTTGCTTAGGGGATGTTCATGAAATAAGTCACACTTTTTGGGGGAAGGGGTGGTCTGTGGTAGTGGGACGGCGATATTAAAATCCGTACAAGAAATGATGAAAAATTAATGGAGAATCGAAGAATAACGTGACGTATTTTATGGACAACCCTTTAGGTTTGACTGCGATAGAAATTTTGTGAACGGGTAGAGCTATTTGCAGAATAAAACATAACAAAAGCTATAATTGCCACTCTGCCAATTATTGGAGCCCCGTATGGTGATATTCGTATCAAAATTCCACTTTGAAGTCAAACTTTCCAATAAGATTTTTTAAAATTTCTTCCAATCGGATTTTGGTGTATGGGAGATTTATGTAGAGTCATATCCTAAATAACTTTTGTCCTTGGACTTTTTTGATAAAATTAACCATTTTTGAGATATTCAGAAAAAAAGTTTTCGTTCGTATAGGGGATACCACCCCCCCCCCCCCCCCCCCTAATGGTCCATTTTTGTCCATGAACGAACTTAGCCTCGCATTTTACGAAAAACGGATCCACGCAAAATTTCAAGTCTCTAGCTCAATCCATGCGCTCGCAATCCGCGCCACAGACGGACGGACAGACAGACGGACGGACATACAAAATTCAATTTTAAACACACTGGTGTAATTCATTTTTGTGTGTGATGACGGGATCTTGGCGTTACAAACGGTAAGGCAAAGTTAATATACCCTTTGGTTTCACCATACGGGTATAAACACAGGATATTTCTATAGACTTCCCTTTCATCACCAGCTTTGCCGAAATCCTCTACATGCTAACTTTCAAACTGTATAACCGATTGGGATGTGGTATTCTGAATTGGATGAAAAAACTTTTTGAAAAATTTTCTGCCCATATAAAAATTAAGGCCATTCCTTCCTCTTCAACCTCTTGTCTGTCATTTGAATCTCTGGTGGCATTTCGATTGGCTTTTAACCATCATTGGGAAGTTATGCGTTAAACGATTTTTTTCCCACTGAAGTTCAGTGGCACCGACCCTGATAACCGCTTCCCTGTTCCCCCTGCTATCTCCAGAATCTCTGGAAGGATGTTGATTCGATTTTTTCAAGAAATATATTCTTTTTTTTGTAAAACAGGTTTAAAATATAATTTTTACTTGAAATTTAATGTAAACATTGTCACATTTTATGTGAAAATTTAAATATTCTTTTTATTTAAATTCCAAGTATTGAATTAGCAAGTGATGTGAAAAAAATCAATGGTTTTCCATAGTCAACAAAAATTCAAATGAATAAATCTCACTCATTAATGAAATGACATAAGCAAAATTAGCAAACAAACAATGTTGTCTTTTAGCTCTAATAGAATGTACAAGTATATAAAACTCATATTCGTATATTTGTACACGTATGTAATTCTGAACAATTTGGGTTGGTTTTAGAAATTAAATTGCTGTGATGATTAAATTCATAAGATTCATGTGTGAAAAGTAATTTGTTTTATTAATATTGTACTAATTTATTTCATTATCATTTGTTATATAGCATGGAAGACATTTTAAATTCAAGTGAAGGGTGCAACTTGTTAATTTCTTGTTAAACTGAATTATTTAATAATCCTTAATTACCTCTACGGGATCGAAAAACCTCAAAGTTGTCATTCTAGAAATTGGGCAACATATCAGGGGAGCAAAGGAATATTTCTTAGTTGTATTTTACGAAGAAATTTCCCATTAAATGAACTCACAGGCATTAGTTTAGAAAAGTTTATTTAAAATAAATTCGTGTAGGAATTTCACTCTCCCGATATCAAATTTAAGTTCTTAAGGATCTTTCAAGACCGCCTAAGTTTTCACAAATACTGAAAAGTTTTGGTCTCCTTGTTATTTTCACAGCATGAGATGAAAAAAATACAAATGTTTATTCGGTGTGTAGGTACCTATTTGGAATTCTGTTTGTCATTCTAATATTGCAATATAACTTGGAACGATAACCACATATCCGAAACTGTGAAATTCTGAAACTTAAAAATGGCCATAGACAACCTTTTTAACAAAAACACATTAGTCACATTTCTGCCAAGTAACCATATTACATTGGTAAATGTTATCATGTATTTAAACACCCACAATGACAATATATTTGCATTAATTTTCAATAATTCTTATAGAGATTTTTATGGTAGACTTTGAGGGCTGTAACAAACATGCCCATAAAATTGCTAATAATTCAAAATAAGTCTTACATTGTTTTTGATACGAAGAAATGGTAATATTTCAAAGACTTTAGGAGCTTTAAATTGATCGCTTAAATCAATGGCTCCATCAAATATCAATATTATAATAAATTTAAATTCCATTGAAAATTCCAAACACCAGAATTGACCCAAGTTCAATTAAATTTGACGATGGCGGATAGGTGATTGTTACACAAGCTTTTCAGAATTGATATTATATAAGGTGTAATACCAGAGTCCTTGGATATAAAACAAAAAAAAAACTTTGCTTCCCCATTCAATTTGCAGGCCCAAAGTTTGCCCATATTTTTCGCTTTAGCGGATTTGTGCTCCGTTTACGACTCTTTTCCCTGCCTTTCTTATTCTAGTCGATTTTTCTTCTTATTTTCTGGTGGCTTCCGTGCAGAGAGTTTTGTATTGAACGTGCGAGGATCTTTGGAGTGTATAAAATATGCCTGCAATGTTTTAAGCGTTTGTCGTTAACCTTAAATGTAGCTAAACGCCCGTTTGAGGAAAATTTGATTTTCTTCTGTGATAGCCTGTTACTTGTTATGTTTACTTTTCGTGATTCTTTAGCTGACAATTTATTTATTTTCTTACAGCTATTGTTCTAAAGGTTTTGTCCAAAAACAGATTAAATGCATGCGATAAAAATTGTTTAATCGTATTACTAATCTGTGTGTATTTTATTCGACTATAATTTTGAAATATCAGACACCATTTTGTATAGTTATATTGGCAAGGTTAATTTCGCGGTGAATTTAAATTTTTTCTTATCATTTCTAACCATTTTTAATACGAAAAATAAGGTGAAAAATTCCAATCTCGGCAAGCAAACCACTTGATTTGTGAAACAGTTTCATATTTTTTCTCTTCCAAAAAAACGCCTTCAAACTTTCGATCTCCTCAATATTAAGCATCTATATTTGGTTTTTTCCTCCAAACAACATGAACTAAA
This sequence comes from Chrysopilus asiliformis, assembly GCA_964034945.1. NCBI lineage: Eukaryota > Metazoa > Arthropoda > Insecta > Diptera > Rhagionidae > Chrysopilus > Chrysopilus asiliformis. Next base: position 9,666,519 of record OZ035960.1, read on the forward strand.
ATTTCATTTCAATCGGTCGAGTGGGGTTTTCGAGTTACACTTCCACAGAGAAGAAAATAAAGCCTTGATGGTTCAGGGTTGATTTTTGGATAAGATTTTCCACCTTGTTTTTGTTTTTTTAAAAAACGGCTTTAAATGACGAAAAACAGCATAAATATTTTTTTAAATTAAATTCTGTCTATTTTAATCCATTTCCGTTACTTTTGAAAAGTTTATTGTTTTGAGGAAACCAAAAAAAACATTCAAAAATTCTTACATATTTTTGAAACCTTCGGTTAGAAAACCATACACTAATTTAGCTGAAATTGTATCTCATAGAAAGAGCAAAAGAGAGAGAAAAATAAAAAAAGATAGAGAAAAATAGAGAAAAATAGAGAATAATAGAGAATAATAGAGAAAAATAGAGAAAAATAGAGAAAAATAGAGAAAAATAGAGAAACATAGAGAAATAGGGACACAGTTAAACAAAGATAGGAACAGAAAGAGAGAGTGAAAGAAAGATAGAGAAGGAGAGACAGAGAAAGAACGAGATAGAAATAGTGAGGGATAGAAACAAAGAGAGATAGAAATATAGAGAGCTATATGAAGAGAGGGAAAGAACTACAAAGTCCGAAATCATATTGCAGATTTTTATATCTTGGATTTTCAGGACGAAATTCTCGTAGTTTAAAATTTTTAATGCTAGTGTCACAATCTCGTCAAGTGCACGACTCGCGTTGAAATAGATTTCCCGAATCGCTAGATAACGTTTGACTCACTTGCATTCGAGGAGTGTGTGAATTACAGTGATTTTTATGGACCGATTTTTATAGCATTTTAAAGTTTCTTACCTGATTAAAGCATCACAAATAACTTACAAAATCTCTTAAACTAAAAAAAAACATAAATTTTAATTTTTCTCATTAAATGTATTTATGAATGAAGGTTTTCTTGTTGTCCTAAAATATTTTAACGTGAACATAAATATCCGTTTTTTGCTCTCAAAAACCGCTTTCCCTTTGTAATTCTGTCTGTTTAGGTTACCGCAAAAAAAATCTAGAAGCCACATTCCTTGCATACTTAACGAAAATGCGTACCGAAACTCTATACGGATAATTTTTGTATACACCATCTAAATTTCTAGTCATAAGTTATTCACACTTTTTCTATTATATAGGCTTAGACATATTTTTTGCCTTTGACTCGGAGAAGAGTGACATTTTGTTAAGATATGGTATTTGGCTTGCTGTTGCCTACGATCCATTTACTTGACTTTTCAAAGAAAAACATAACCCCAAGTTGATTCGAAAGCCAGCATAGAGAAAAACTTAAATTTTCGCTTAGTCTTGAAAAAGCAGTGTATACGTTATACGGCCTTGACGCTATTTCGTGGCTTCGGCAGGGAGTTGTGATGTTTTAGGGTGGCTGCCATTCAGTGTTCGCTTCTTTAGCACAAATCTAAGGTTGCCGCGTTAGCAAGAAGAAAAATAGTCCATCTTATTTTTCCTTTCCTAGCTCATTTCCCTTCCTTTACACGTATTAAAAGTACAACACGTCGGTATCGCTTTTCCTTGCTCCGCAATGTAATATCCTTTTATTCGATTGCTGCTGCCAAACAAAAAGTTGGTGAGAAGAAAAAAAAAACACATCGGTTTATGTTTGTTGGATAAAAAGTTTTCCCCTCAAACAGATTTACGACCAATAACCCACATGTTTCTTAAGATTGCCAAACATAAAAACGACGTGCCAATCCATTGCCTATTGATTGTAACCGGTATTTTCCTATCTGACACTGAAATAGGGATTTTTTTCGATATTGGATCGACTCGATGAGAGTTATAACAAGCGTAAATATATGTTTTTCAATAACCATTTATGCAAAAATGACAGAGAATCTATTTCTTGATACACATTATCACTTGATATACGCACGGTGTGGTCGTATGAATTTTCTTATGGGGTTAGAAATTAGCATTCCTATAGATAAATTGCTCAAAAGGATCAACTATGGATTTTAATATGTGTGTGGAAATTCTACAATCCATTCACTCCAGGTACAATCCTCTATTTGGTAAGAAAACTGATCAATGATGTTTGCAGTTTATAATAAAGTTGTACCTACTGTAATTTGAAAATACGTTTAGAAAGTAACTGAAATTTTACACTGGGAGGGCTGTCCATAAAATATATTATTTTTGGTGGGGGGAGGCAAACTGTAGAATATATTTTATGGACAGTCCTTCCAGTGTAAAAATTCAGTTACAGTAGTGCGACGGCAGTATAAAAATCGCAAAAGACAGAACGAACAGGGAGGAGGGTTCGAAAGGGGGAAAAAAATAGCGTAACGCGTTTAAGGCTCATTTCTTGATTTTAATTTTGCCGGACGGCGAAACCTTTTCAAAGTTTCCATGTCAAATTTTAAAAATCAGGACTTGTGAGCGAAAAACCCCAGACATTGTGGTTACAATCTCGGATACACTTAAAATATTTCAATAATGGTTTAGTATCACACGTAAAAAAGAAAGTAAGAACATTTTTTTTATGATTAACCTTTTCCTCTGTATCAAATAAATTTTTGTGCAACGAATTTGGGGAAGAGTTAACGCAATCAATTCCTTAAGAACATCGGTTTTTATTCCTCTCTTCCTTGCTTTTTGGGTTCACTATGAAATGCTGGAGTGGTATTCCGTAAGCGTTTGTTTCGAGTTAGAAGAAAAAGTAATATTCGCTGTCTTTGTTCCGATCAAGATAAATGACAGGGCGAAACACACTCAGAAAAATGGAGGCTAACTCGACGACCTACATACGGCGTAAATGGCCTCGGGCAGGCGGCCGTTCGCCTGCATGTGGGCAAGTAAAACTGAGTTGACCTGTGGTCGGAGAAATTCTGAAATTAAGCCACCAGCAGGTGAAGTAGGGCATTGGGAGCTGCACGAGTTGACCTTAGATAGGTTAACTCTGACCGCTAGCTGGCTTACAGACACCTCTGTAAGGTCAGAGTTAACCTGACAAAAAGTTGACCTGGACATTTTTCTGAGTGCAGAGATCGCGAATACTACTTGTTCTTCTAACTCGAAACAAACGCTTGAAACAAGTTACGGAATACCACTCCTGATTTACAGAAACTTATATTGTAAAAAATTGAAAATGGCATTTTTTTTTATAAACGTCCTAGATCAGGGTCGATTTTGGACAGTTGAAAGCCTCAACGTATACAAGGAAGGACTAATTTCATGTTTAGCCTTTCTTGGCATCTTGGACATACCCAGCGAACTTCTAAAGTGGAAATTTCTCAACATCATTAAAAAAATCTTTCTATATCTCCGAATGGCCTTAAAAGGAAAACAGTTCCCGGAGTAAAAAGGATGCATAGAGACCTTAGGTAGAGTTTAAAATTAGTATTTTTAAAATTTCGTAAAGATATAAAAATTTGGTATTCTTTCAATTTTTGTTTAACACTCAAGACGATTTTTCAAATTAAAACTTCTTGAAATATTTCAAAGATTTTCGAAATAACAAATTCATTTTAACCTTTCAAACTCAAAAAAAAAATCAATACTACAAACATTTACGCATTTGTAGGCAATTTACCCTCAGCACCACAAAAAAAAAGTTAAATGCGACAATTGGGAAAGTTCCATTGAAACAAATTCAGGTAAAAGATTTATTATGATCAATTTGTTAAGTTGAAATCAATACCATTTGTCAGCTTGATTTCGGTAGATTAAACTGTAAAGCATTTCTTATCAAATTGAACATTCGAAACAACACACACAGAAATGATATGTGGGCCAATTACGATTTGATTTCAACGATAAAAAAATCAAGCGCTACCGAAAATGTATTTTCATTCATCCATTCCAGAAATGCTGCTATTTTGGCTAATAAATGTATAAAAAAAAATCCATTTGGTAGCTGCAAATTTATAGTGGCGCCTTCATACTAAATTGACTAATGGCAAGTCCTCCCGAAATGGTAAAATAAAACTAAAGTGATATAATCTCTTAATATTCTGATCAATTAACGATTTATAATTGGGTTTGGCGGCATTGATCGCCATATGCACGCATTTTAGTGAGTTATTTGAAAACATAATGGTATGTTTTCTTTCCGATAGATGAGCTCTAATGCAATTCCTTTTGATATTTGAACGGAAGTGCCGATACAACGGATGGACAATACGGTAAACGATATGGAATATCAATTTTTAGTATGAATCAGTCGTGTATGCAAATTAAAATGCATTTCTGATTAAACACATATGAATTGTGCTCATAATGCATCAACTTTTGATTGTTCAACAAAAAACATGAATAATATATACCTGTATAAGATAATAAAAAGGACGACTCGTATGGTAGGTTTAATAAATGAAAATCATCTCCATTCATTTAGTATAAACGAGTAGCTATAAGATTTAAGTACACGTATTGCGAATAAAGTATTATTCCTGTTCATCAAACTGTTAATAGGTCCCGATTTGCATAACACCAACAGAGGATCAAGCAGTCAACTGAATCGATTTATCATCTAAATTGTTCCATTGCGAGCTTTATGCTGAAAGCATTTTAAAATTGATTTTGATTGAAATAGAAATTTACCTGTCACCAGGTTAAATGATACTTTTAGTTCATTAAAAATATTCCAAATTGAAAATGCATACCGATATTTTTTCGCGTAATTGTTATTATAATTGGGGGTAGTGTCAAAAATAGTAACAAAAATCGTTTTGTAGAAGTAAGGCGTTGTTGGAAACGTTCCGCAATTCTTGAATAGTTAAAGTTTTATTTCACTTTGAACAATGAACATTTTTTTCCAAAAAACATTTTTTTAAAGAATTTTTTCTTGCTACGTATTTTTTTTGTTAAAAATTCGCCTGCGCCGCATTTTCCTTAACAGTTTTATCTTGCCTTATCGTCTTACGACCAAAGTTGGGGTAGCCGATCGTTAAGAGTCGCGAGAGAAAAAAAATGTTGAAAATTTCAATCGTAGAGGATTTATGCATCCCAAAATATCAGTCCCCTAAAACAAGATCTTTAAATTTTCGATCTCTTAATTTTTGATCGTCGAAATTTACATCAGTCTGTGTGCGGGAATAATTGTGTGTAACGAATATTTGTGAAGTCGCGTTTTAGGGACTTTCTATATAAACTCACAAATACCAGAGATCCAAACCAAAAGTTTTTTGAGTGTATTTCGGTTTTAGTTGAGGGATGAGCTAGATTTCTAGTTTTGCCTTTAGTTCCGAGAATTTTCAAATTAGGTTCCAAAATTTGGTTTTGGTTTCTTTTTACAGAAGTTTTAATGCTTCAGTGATTTTTGGTTTCTACACAAGGTTTTAACATTTTCAGATCATATTAGCTATATTTTTTGAGTTACTTTTGAGTAAGAATGTTTTTTTTGGTACCACACGCAAAAAAAAAAATTTCTTTCCGTGTAGATTAACATAAAAAAGTGTTAGACTGTAAATCTGATTGAGAATAGAAAATAATAAGAATTGTTTAATGCTAAAAATTCAAATATGAACCCGACTACTAAAAAAGTTTCGGTGTTTGGTTTGGTTACAGGGTTTGTTTTAAAAACTGGTTTCGTTTTGGATCTGATCGACCATATTTTTAGTGGTTTGGTTAATTATTTGGTTTTGGTTTACTTAAACTTCAATTGTCCAGTGGTTTTCGATCCGGTTCGGTTAAAAACTACGGATTTGGATCTTTGCCTCCATATTTTTTCTCGATTTTTTAAGAAGTTTAGTACCACCTTTACACTACTGCAGATCCTCTCCCCAGCCTAAAAATGTGACGTGAACAATTCCTTATGAGGAATTCTTGAACGATTTTTATTGGGATTTGTTTTTTTTAAATTTGAAAGCTAAAGTCATACTCGCTTAGAACTCTATTTTCAAAAGTCTAATGTTTTGGCGTTAAAACATTGCGGCAGGTTAATACAGGAAACCCGATGTTCCCATTTTGCCATTCTGTGGTTAAGTCTCTCTCGTTGGTTTGTTCTCACTCATTTGAGCAATCTACACTCAGAAAAATGGAGGCTAACTCGACGACCTATGTACATACGGCGTAATTGGCCTCGGGCAGGCGCGCGTTCGCCTGCATGTGGGCAAGTAAAACTGAGTTGACCTGTGGTCGGAGAAATTCTGAAATTAAGCCACCAGCAGGTAAAGTAGGGCATTGGGAGCTGCACGAGTTGACCTTAGATAGGTTAACTCTGACCGTTAGCTGGCTTACAGACACCTCTGTAAGGTCAGAGTTAACCTGACAAAAAGTTGACCTGGACATTTTTCTGAGTGTAATTGGATTTTGATGTATGGGAAAGTTATTTAAAAATATATTCTAAACACTTCTGCATTTTATTTGAAAAAATTTACCATTTTGAGAAAATCGGGAAACGTTTTTCTATTTGTTTGGTTAAGATCAGAAGAAGTGGTTCGATCTTACACTATTTGACTTTTTATAAAGGACGATCCTGTGTTAAATTTCAAGTTTCTGCCTGAATTCGAGTTTCTATCTCGACGTTTTTAGTAGTTTTATTTAGCCTAATTCATTAAAATGTATTTTTTGGTCATATTCGCTTTTCTTATGGAAGACTTGTACGGTTTTTTTTAATTTCTGAACTTTAGTTCGAAGCGATTTTTCTCGAAGTGACGGGTTTTTCATGATTCTATTTAAGTTTACCACATTTAGGCAACACACGTGCAGATCAACATAATAGCAGCCAATTTCAATTGTCGAACATTTCCATTTCGCAATAAATAACTACATTTAATGATTTATAACGGAATTTTTATACTACATGAAAGAATATTGCAATTAAATCCATCCTTTTATTAGTTATTATAATATCAGAATATATTGTTAAGGATCTTTTTTATTTGATGAAGGAAAAACTTTAGGAAAATGAAAGTCTCCACAATATAACACGCGCAGACTCCTCCTCTTCCACCTACGCGTGAATTGCCGTGACGTCAGAGAAGTTTTCCCCTATTTGTAATAGAAAGCCGTATCGCATTCATCCGTTCGTACCAAGTTTCCGTTGATTTCGGGACTTATCATCAGGCATCTGTTGGTCGAACTTTCGTGGGGTATATAAGTCCCATGCAGGATCCACATTCAGTTTCACTATCGCTAGTGATTTCAGCGCATCGCAAACGAAACGCCGCTAAATCAAAGGCTCCCATTTGTACTATTGAGCATCAAAGTAAAAATTTTCCAGATAGTAAAATAAAAATCGTGCAAGTGAAAAGCAACAAAGAGAAAAGTAATATAAAAAATTCCTGTCCTGTCCCCTGAGTTAATTGTTTGATCAATTCGCGTATAAATCCGTGCTAGAATTCCCGTGTGATAACAGTTCAATTTTTGAATAACGAATAACGAGTAAAATTGCCACTTGATTAGCAGTGCTTATTCAATTTATAAATAAAATACGTTAAGAAAGGAATACATACGAATATTGTTGTGTACAGTTGACTGTTTTGAATTCCATCCTCATATCCTAAGGCGAAAAAGGCATATTTGAGGTATGTTATACATATTATTGGAGTGTATTAACTTGAAACAACAATTAATTAAGTGAAGGAATCTTGAAGGGTAGGAAATATACTGTTAACTTTTGCATTAGTACATACAGAATCAGGTATACGTACTCAGCTTTTTTTTATCACTTGATTTAATGAGGATCAGTGGGGGGTTAGAATAGGGTCAAATTGAGATGGGACCAAAGTATTTTACATGAAAAAGAACTCTCGTTATGTTTATGGTTGGAAAATTGAGCTATATAAAAGTTTGACAAAGTTTTCATTTTATGTTTGTTTAGGAAAATGCCGACCGAAAAGAGTTTTTCGGTCATATAACATTCATTAAAAATTATTCAAGCGATCCACACAAGCAATTGAATTGTTTCAATTTAACTTTGAGAATTTGTCTGCGAATAAATAAATTTATTTAACTTCTAGATTTTCTATCCTGTTTGTTGTTATTTAATTTTATTTCTATGCGGATAATATTCATATTCCATATGTATGAATATTTTCAATTTTTTTTCATATTAAGAACATTTTATTTAGTCCTTGTTTAGAACTTTAATCCTAAACACACTAATTGGAGAAAAAAAGTAGTTGAGAATTCAAATGAGATCAAAGAAATGATCTTGATGTGTGATCAGTGATCTGAGCTGTGCTTCGGCATTAAAGGGTCTTCCATAAGCTGTGGCTGAAACTATAGAAAAAAATTGAGCACAGATGAATATTTTTGTAATTTTCTCTTAAAATACATACAGTCGAATCTCGATAGCCTCGAATTCCCCGATAACTCGAAGTTTTCTGTCCCCTTCAGGTTAAAGTTATCGAGGCTCGACTGTTGAACACTTATGTAAAATACAAACTTGGAATTCAGGCTATTATTAGATAAGGTATTACTAATCGAATTTTTCTTACTTACTCGCTTTTTAAACCAATGCATTTGTACTTTCCTCTGCTATAGAGGGAAAGCATTGTCTTCATGACGGGCAGCGACTCAAGAACGGGGGCAGATAGAAACTTTCTGATCAGTACGAAATCCGCACCGGGTATAATTATGAGGATGTCCAATATCTGTCGGTCTGTCGGTGTGTCCGTTTTACGTATCTTAAATAACTCGAGAACGCGTTGAGCTAGCGACTGAAAATTTTTTGTAAAAAAGTTTTACGAAAATCGTAGTTTTCTATCACTTTTATGAAAAGTGACGGTAGCTATAATGGGTAGGTACCTCCCATACATTTGCTTAAAATACAGTTTTTTGAAAATTTTTCGAAACTGCACTTTTATAAAAAAAAATACATATAACCAAATTTAAAAATTGATCGCTTTAACGGTCTTACGCATCTTATTTTTCACATTTTTGTCCGAAACTAAATATTGCAGAAGAAGGTTTTGTGTTGAGCGTAACTGATAATAATATTTTAACCCTCTCGATCAGGTGGATCACAATTTCCCAACCTCTCCAGCACATATAACAAGTAAGGATGTTCATATATCCTTAATTAAAGAGTTCTGTCGAACCAATTTGAATAATAATTTTTTTAATCGATAGATACCACTTGGTGGATTTGCACAAAAATCCCACAATTTCCACATCTGTCTTTATTTGCTGTCAAATAATTCAATATTGAAACAGCAATGAACGACACATGAAAAAATTATAGTTATTATTGTAGTAAAGAATGAGTATAACCTACTGAATCAATGGAAGTAGAGATCCCGTATCCCAAAGAGCCCAATTAGTCATTTAACACTCTCACTGCCAGGTCAGTCAAAAAGACCTAACACCTAATTGTACGCAACGGCCACAATGAAAATTATTAAAGTGTTCGCTGCAACCGCAACGATTTTTTGTAGTTGCACACATTTTATGGTAATAAAATAACATTTAGGTATAATTTTGTTTCAATTTTTTTTCTCTTAGTACCTTTTGACTGACAACTAAATATTCGAAAAAGGCTTAAAACTGTCGTGGCAGTTAGAGTGTTAAAAACGACCCCGAAAATTCTCTAAATTTCTAAAAAAGGATCTCAATTTTCCAAAAGTTGTTTAGAAATAGATGTATGGTTTTTTATGGTATTTCTAAAACGAATGCAATATTCTTTAGCCCAGCAACGACGAGTCCACTTACTAGTCATTTTATATTATTATATAATTTCAAGAACCCGCTAAAAAGAAAAAAAATATTAGTTAAAATACTTTTGTTAACTTTTATAAATGTACGAAAAAATGTCTTTAGTTCTAAAAAAACAGTCAAAATTGGAGTTTCGATAACAATAAATCAAGTATGAACATTTTTTAACACTAAATACACATAATTTAACAATTTACACAGTATTAATATCATTTTTTTGCTTAGCCCAATACACATGTCTTCCAATAGGAATAAATAGATTTCTTTTAAACAAAATTTGAAAATTCATATAATTTTCCAATAATAACACGCTTCAAAGTGGAAAATAAAAATCGTAATCCTTTAGTGCACAAAACCCAAAACATTTGTAAATACAAACTTTTTTTGATTGCCACTTCGAGAATTTGGGTCGAAGTAAAATAAAAAGCATTTTGGATACAAAATTCGTATACAATTTGCCGTAAAATGCGGATGAATAAACATAAAATGCTGATATTTTTGCGTTGTTTAACTCTTTCGTATGCTTCATATGCGCATAAATATAAATTTTTATTGTTCTGAAAAAGCGGAAAAGCATATATTAAATGGTATACATTTATTTTTGTGCAATAACTAAAAGCTTCAATTGAGAACGATCAAATTTTCATAAATTTTGACAGTCGATTGGAATTTCTTTCATTTCAAATTTTTTTAAAATAAAAAAAAATGCTTTATTGCTGTATCAGTTTATTTATTCAATGAATTTTTTTTTAACTAAATGAATTGATTGACCGGAGATATGAATTTATTAAACGTAAAGGGAAAACCCTCAAAAATGAAATAAAAATTCTATTAGTATTTGTAGAGTGTGTTAGAATACGTTTAGGACATGACAAAGCTAGGGGTTCAAAAGCTTACAATGAATACGAAGAGGCCCGCGAATTTTGGAGTCCCTGAAAATCAGCTCCTCATAAAACGTTTTTAAACTTCCTATCTCCTAAACAGGGCATGATCTAGTTCTTCCACCGCTCTGGAAAAAAAACTATATTTGACTATTTCTTTGATTTGCCAGTTTTAAAAGTATTGCCCCAAAATTCGTGATGCAATTTATATGGCACTATATTCGAAAGTAGGACCCAGCAAGGTCGAATTGTTACGAAACTTGAGGCCTCCTCGATTTACGTTTCGTAACAATTTTTCGGCCTTGCTGGGCACCTACAGTTTTACCTGGATTGCGAACCGTTGATAAATTTCAACACTTGTAATATTTTCCGTTCTTGTCATATCATAAAACTCGAATCGAGGTAGGAAGATTTTGATAATATTTGTAAGGTTTTTCGATCAACAGCAGAGGTCGTGATAGCAATCTTAACTAATGGTGTCGTTAGCACCAAGCAGTAGCTGTCACACAACCGCAAACCCTCCACCCCCACTCCAGCCAGTAAAAATGTGACGTGTTTTATAGATAGTGCCTAAAAAATACTCCTTCAATTTCGGTCGTTGGTTAGAGCAGTTCAATCTTGGAAATTCAAACTAATGAATGAGAAAAGATATAAAAATGGGGTATAAAAATGGGGCAACGTATTATAACAATTTGCCTAAGCTAATTTAGGCTTAATTTGTACGAAATAGATTATACAACGGAAAAAAATTTCCGTTATTTAAAGAAAAACGTATTAGACACTAAAATACAGATACGAAAAAGAGAAAATACTCGACAGAAAATACTTTGTGATTTTTCCAAGAAGGGGGTCAGCTATAAACCAAAGCCTTACTTTGGTTTACTCTGGTTGAATTTAACCCACTTGTTATATTTTACTTTTCCTTAATAAATTCCGTCTGCAAAAAAAAACCATTTACTTTAAAACAATGTTGTAGTTGCACTCCAGGAGGATTTTAATGTTTTATAAATCGATTGACGGTCCAGATATCTCGTGTTCTACACACAATCCCACCGAGTAATCCAGTCTGGACGTAAGGGCAAAACTGGATATTAACAGGGTTGTTGCGCCTATTCCTATGAATGAGTCCATATACATCATTCTGACATATTCGTTGCTAAAACCTCCCCGCCGGTCGCTTCATCCTGTTCATCAACACATCGTTCGGCGGCAAAAGACCACTTTTGGCCATTAGACTGATTATCCATTCATAATTCATGCTGTGTGGTGAAATTTATCCAACCATGTCTGTGAAGATGTCAATTTGATATCTGATTTACGAATTAATTTTATTCCATTGTGGCCATTGATTTCCAGCGCATTAAACCATAAAACCGCTTCATGTTTATCCTAAAATTTGAAATTTATCCTGTTTTGGAGATACTTTTTGGTGTAAACGATATAAACATCAGGGCTAATTTTAGTCATATCGGATAGGTAGAATTTCCACATTATAATATAATTTAATAGTAAATACATGACCGAATTAACCTTTTTGATAGTTTAAACATGATTTATTGTATTTAAGTTTGAAATTACGAATTACAGATTAAACCGTAATAAATGTTTAATGTCTAACCGAGAACTTTCAAAACCGTGACTTATTTACAAACGGTGTTTAGCATATATTCATCCATAAAATATAGAAGTTGTGAAAATATATAAGTTATGTATTCACGTTTAACTTTTGATTTAACTTCGTTTTGTAATTGGTTATTGGAACCTTTTACAACAGATTTAAACCTTTTACAGCAAAATTTTGTAGCATCGATAAATACACGTAAAATCCAGTGTTTACTAAGAATTTATGTTTGGGTCTTTTCGTGCTTGTCTAGGTCAACCCCTGTTCGGTCAACCCCTTTTCTAAATAAAACAAATAAGTCGGCAAATCAATTGGATTGACAAAGATTTGTGAGGAACAGAAAAGGTTTTATAATGTTTTTTTTTTGTTCTTCGTATCGACATTTCGATATTTCAACATTTCGTCATTTCAATGAAGCACTCACGTATAATACTTAAGTAGCTTACATGTTATTCTTAAATTTTTAAGCAATCTCATGTTCTAACAGAAATTTGATTTCTTCCTTTTTTCTTTTCATACAACACCCAAAGGACTTTAAATCTTCTGATTCGTGAAATTTTTTGATTTCCGGATTTTCACTCAAGAAAATGGTCTGTAGTCTGAAAAAGTGGAGAGTCACGATAATTGTTTTTTGTCTGTTAACTGTAAATGTACTTTCTTTCCGTTAGATAGGGTAAAAAAACAAAAAGGCTATACTAATGTGTTTTTTGTTGTTTTTATGTCCGGCTCGAGAACGTGGGCAGATCCGATCAATAAAGGCCGCCCTCCATTACCATGACTTCGGCAATTGCAAAAAAATAGAGACACATGAAGATACGTTGACGAGAAAGGGAGATAGGAATCAACTGCAAAAATTTGTCGGCAGCTGCAAAAATAATTTCCCGTTTTATTATGGCGATTTTATGGCGATTTCTACTACAATCACACATTGTCCCTGTAAGTGAATAGTAAGCACGGACACATTCAAACTGTTATTATAGCGTGATGTCATTTTTCTCCTTCGCATGCATAGTCAAAAGCTTTGTTACCATGCCAATTTGAACATTATATTCATAGCATAAGGTTTGATATGATTGCTATAAAATTGTAAAACTGGAAGGGATAGCGTTTAACTTGTATTCAGTCATTCCTTTTTAGATCTACATAAGTCTATCTTGCTCTAGTTTTCTGCATTTGTTTGCAGTTACAGAAGAAATGGTAATGGAGGAAAGCCTTAAAAGATCCGTTTCGGAAAAAAATATGAGGATGTCCGTCATATATCTGCCTGTGTTTGTCCGATGAACGTATCTTAAATAACTCGAAAGCGCTTTGAGCTAGCGACTTAAAATTTTTTTTTGGATGAGTTGTACCATAATCGTAGTTTTCTATCAACTTTTGGAAAAGTAACGTTAACTATAACGGATACCTTCTATACGATTTCTATTAAAAAATACATTTTTTTGAAAATTTCTCGAAAACTGTGCGATTTTAAGAAAAAATGTTTATAAACAAGTAAATAAAATTTACATTTTTTGCTTGAAGGGTTTTTACTTATCTCTAACGGTTCTTGAGATATTTGAAAAAATATTTTTTTCACATTTTTTTTCTCGAAACTTTAAATACTGCAGAGGGAAGTCATGTGGTGTTCACATGAGTTATTTTGTTTAAAATAATGAGCTACGGTTTGTGGATTTTATGCAAAATCTTGATCAAATTTGTACTTCAATTGACAAATAAAATTTTATATGCGAGATTAATAAAAAAGATATTAAAATATCAGTTGTGATCAACACAAAACCTTCTTCTGCAATATTTAAAATACAGTAGAATCCCGATAATTCGTACCCCGATAATTCGTATATCCCGCTAATTCGTATGAATTTGCTGGTTCCTTGAAAAAATCCCGATAATTCGTACCCCGATAATTCGTATATCCCGCTAATTCGTATGAATTTGCTGGTCCCTTGAAATACGAATTATCGGGATTCTACTGTATATGTAAGAAATATTAGTTTTTCAAATATCTCGAGAACTGTTAAAGATACGTAAAAACCGTTAAAGGAAGGAAATGCAGGCGAATTTTATTTTCTTTGATGGTATTTTTTTTCAAAAAGTGCATAATTTCCGGGAGATTTTCAAAAACCTTCAAATATATTGAGAGCCGTTAGAAATACCAAAAACCGTTAAAGCAAAAAAGGCAGAAAATTCTATTTCCTTTCAGTTTTGTTAAATGGATTTGTTTATAAAAGGGCCTAGTTTTCGAGAAATTTCCAAAAAAATGTATTTAAAAAAATGTATGGGAGGTACCCGTTATAGCTAACGTTACTTTTCGAAAAGTTGATAGAAAACTATGAGTCGAAATGTTAAGGTTTATCTAATTTCCTTTCTAAAACACCAGTCCAGACAATTGATATGTTCTTTCTGGCAATTGATGGTAACCACCTTAATAGTTCAGATTGTTCTTTAATATATTGCAAGTTTTACAAGATTGTTCTTTAATAGATTGCAAAATACTTGAGATTTTTCTTTAATAATTCGCAACTTTATTTTGTTCATAATAACAAAATAAACATATTTCCTTTATTTAAACGATAATCACGTTTCACTTCTTTATAAGTGAATAAAATATGATTTCTCACTTCGTTCGCCGCTTTTTAAAGTTTCTTTGCAATAATTTAATAATCTTCTTTGATACACCTTTTAAACAAAACTTCTACAAATGGACTAACATAATTTGCCCTTGGATGTTTTTTCTCTTGTTATTTTAATACCTAGTTATTGTTAGTGCAAAATTTTAATTAAAAAGATGTCATCCGAAATTATCGAATGACATCTTTTTAAAACAAAAGTTGATGTTATGTAAATAAGTGATGTAAAGAAAATGAAAATGAAAATGAAGGAAGACAATAAGACAAATTTCAAACTTAATGTGAACTTTTTTTTCCATACCTAAGAGTTTTTTTTTAACAATTCCAAAAGTAGGTCCATTTCTTAGTCAGTATATTATCAGCAGGATGAATTTTAATTGTAATGTTTTACAATTAGATACCTACCTGTTTCAATGTTAATTATTCTGTGTCCTGACAAATTTGAACAACATAATTAGGTCATTGAATTAATTACAGTTGAATGAATTCAGTTGATACAAGAAAACGGATGTTTATTTATGAAAAAAGGGTCAATCAAAGTCGTATACGAGGTGAAGGCTTCAAATCGAAGTGAATATTAGTATAATATAGGTTGTATTTAATGATTTTAAAGCGGATACAATGCGGGTATCGCAGTACCTAATATTGTATATTAATAGGGTTTTCATTATATGAATTTTAGGGTGGCGTTTCCTGTCTTGAAGGTCAATGTCATAAGCACGACCGACGTAATTGCGTCATAATCTGTGCTAAATATGATGGGAGCGCCCGGATTTTTGACACTGCGTAAACAAAAACAAATCTAAACTAAGGATCAAATTACATGAGAGAAAGTATCACCGTAAACAAAAGTTGAATAAAAAATTTATTCGAGTAAATAAATATTGTCTTACAATCCTGTAAGATGCTTTTTTTTTTAAAAAATATCGTCCCGAAAAACAAAAATTGATTAATTTCTAATGTTGCAATGATGAAATCTTTATTACAACAAGTGGGCGTCGGTGTGAATTCCATGATGTGACAAACTGTGGTGATTAAAAATGGTTCATCATTAGTGACAGTTAAAGAAATTATTGTTTTATGAATTTTATGCTATTAATCTTGACTATAGCCTAATGTCATAATTTTATAAATTGTATTTTAATTACACAACAATATGGTGTTATTTTGGATATTTAGTATGGGTTGAATCGTTAATAAACGAACACAACAGTAAACCATTGGCTGAATGGAATTAGTTTGAAGTCCATTAATAGCAAATTATGCTAAAAGGAATTTTGGGCTTTCTTCGACAATAATGTAACATATTGTTGCGAACTTTTGGGTCACAAACATTCTATTCTATTTCAATGGAACAACACTTCAATTAAGCTTTAAAACTTATCAAAATACCAGATGATAGCAACAACAATAACACATAATGATAAAAATTTTGTCCTGACACGTCACAATAATTATAAATTCAAAGGACACAAAAAACAGATATTTCTTTTATTTTATAAATATGAATTTTACTAAATGTCTATGTTTTAAGCATAATTAAAGCAATGGCGCATATTATTCAAAGTTCATTTCGACTAGTTGACTTTTTTATAAAGTAGGGATATGGCAGATATACTTTTTCACATTTTTTCTTGGAAGAACGGGTTGTAGGGAGTTTTGGGGTCGCTGATCACGAATCTGGTGTTAGAATTTCAAAACTCGAAACGGGAGGTCCTGAATATATAAAAAAAACTTTTTTTTTCCAAAGTTTTTAAGTTGTTTCTTTGTTTTTCGGTGCAAAAACTTATGCAACAAACTTTAACCCGGCAACCCGGCTTTTTAGCGCTTTGAAGCTGCCTGCGCACTCTCGCCGAATTCAGGCAACTCACAGTTAAGGCTGCCAGGTTAAAAACTGAATTACGTTTTTTGCAATTATCTTGCTTAAAGTTCCGTTTTTTGATATTGTAAATATTTCATATTTTATATATGTATATTGCATATTTTATAAGAAACTGGAATTTTAAGGCGGATAGATAGATTCAATTGACAAAACACAACAAAAGCTATAATTGCCAATCTGGCAATTATTGAAAACCCGTATGGTGATATTCGTATCAAAATTCGAACAGTTGTACCAAAATTCCACTTTGAAGTCAAACTTTCCAAACAGATTTTTTAAAATTTATTCCAATCGGATTTTGATGTATGTGAGTTTTATGTAGAATCATATCCTAAATAACTTTTGTTCTTAGACTTTTTTGATAAGATGCACCGTTTTCGAGATATTCACAAAAATCGTTTTCGTATGGGGGGTACCCCCCTAATGGTGCGCTTTTGCCCATTAACGAACTTAGCCTCGCATTTTACGAAAAACGGATCTGCGCAAAATTTCAAGTCTCTAGCTCAATCCGTGCGCCCGCAATCCGCGCCACAGACAGACAGACGGACGGACAGACAGACGGACGGACAGACAGACGGACACACGGACGGACATGCTAAATTCAACTTTTTTTTATCATTCTAAACACACTGGTGTAATTCATTTTTTTGTGTGATGACGGGATCTTGGCGTTACAAACGGTAAGGCAAAGTTAATATACCCTTTGGTTTCACGATACGGGTATAAAAAGCGCCTAATCTGGTAGCCCAGACTGTTATCGCCCTCAGTCGAAGCTAGGGTACAAATTTACTACTTGTATGCGTAGGTATCTGAAAAGCGGGTTGAGGGTTTCCAATAAACAGATACCTATTAATCACTTTCACGTACCTGCAACAAACCAAACAAAAAGTTATCTGAAATGTTAAACGTGGTATAAATTAAATCAAAATTTTAATTATAAAAAGGGAGCATTAGGACACTGTACGATTGCTCCGGAAATCGGATCCCTTTTTATTCGTTTTAATTAACATAATTGTGATATCAATCGTTTCAGACAAAAGGTTGAAAGCTCAAATCCGATTAACCAAATTTTTTATACGAGTATTAACGATTATACTTGAATTTTACCTCTTATTGGTAATTGTAACGTAAGCTGTTTTAAGGGAATATATTCCTACCTGAAAACTTTAGAGAAATCATTTTTTTTGCACATAGCAATCGATTTTTATATCACAAAATATTAATTTGATCGGATGAAAATTGCCGAAGTTTAAAGTCACGTGTGTAGTGGGATTTAGAGCATATACGAAATAACTTAAAACTTTAATCGCGATTTTCTCAAAATAACGCTTCCAAAATCAGTGACAACGATTACTCAATAACCACTCAACAGATTTCTTTGAAATTTTGCAGTAATATTACGATTTAGTTGATCTATTGCTGGACGGAGGCTGCATTTTGTTTTTTTTTGCTTGCAGTCAAAAATCTGGCAAATTTTTACCATAAAATCGATACTTTACTTCAAAACGGACGCCATTTTGTTCGCAATTAAAGTTTTAAAATTCCGGCCTGACCAGGACAGCATTCTGTAATACTGAATAAAAAACAACTCATTTAATTGGTGTTAGATCAATAGCGACAGCTGTTACGGCAAATGACCTCCAGAAAAAAATCCTTTCTTACGCTTACAAAAATAGGGACCATTAGTCTATTTTTTTTACAATTTTTGCTAAGTAAATTTATTCTACAATAGATAAGTAAAATTCGCGGAATAAATTCTGAATGAAATTCGCGGTGAAATTCAAGAAAAAATCGCAAGTGTAAACGGGGTCTTAGGCCCCTCTATAAACTTTCAATATAATTTTGTATGTCTGTCGCCTGCTTTTATGATAATAAAAATGTTTTAATTTCCTTTAATCCGTTTGACTATAAGTCATTTTTATGGCAACCTTATAAGTATGGTAAAATTTGAAACATATTTAGAAATTTCAGAAGAAAATTTTTTTAAAAAAAAAATCAAACGTCACATTTGAAATTTTTGTTATTGTGTATCAAGACCAGGAACAAAACTTGAGGTGTCGCATATGTTACGAAGCTTGTTTCCTCTTATTCGTCAAGAAAGGGGGGAGCAAACAGGCTTGTGATCCGGTCTGGACGGCACGTCTTGCCTCTAGCTCAGACAGCACGAAAGGGTTGTGGGGGTTGTCCAGTCCAAATCACGAACAATAGATCGACGTGCCTAATATGCCCGTTAAGGGCGAAGCGGAACCAAAATCAGGAAAAATGGGGGTTTAAAGTCACATTACGTATGATCAGGGACTTCCACTACAGCCGACAAAAAAAAACGTTTTAGCAAATCATTATGTTGTTTACTCTTATTTAAATGAAATGATGAAGACACTAAGTTTCATGTCGCGACACTTTAATTAAATATATAATCTTGAAAAATTTGCATGCGATCTTAGGAGTAACACAAAAGCATAAATAGAGATAAAAAAAATATCTAATATAAATATAAACCTACAAAGCGAACTTAATACAACTTTTAAATATTATTTGAATAGATCTCAAATTCTCAAAAAAAGCACATAATTGTGATATCTAATCTTTTACCAAAATCCTTTTTTTGAATTTCACCTTTCTTCCTTTTTTTTTTGAAAATTAAACAAAATTAACTTACTGCGATTTGAGTTGATGAGATAGCTCGAGCGTCCAGTGCACTGTCCCTCGATGAATTAATCTTGCTTTCCTCTAAACTCTCTTTTTCTTTTCGCGATCAATGAAAGGTGAAATTTTCACAAAATACAAAACAAGCTTAAATTTATGAACATGCAAATGAAAGGAAAAATTATAAATTGAACTATCCGTGCACTACTAAAATTAGGGTCGATTCGTTCCCGGTTGATAAATGGTCCTGTCCTAACGGCCTCAAAAGAATGTATCCTCAGCCACGTGGTTAAAAAAATTTGATTGGTAAACCTATGCTCCAAGATCAGACTTTTATGCCAAGGTGTCAATACAGCAACCTTTCTGACTTAACCAGTCAAAGCCCTTTTGCTACGGAGCTGTATAAATTTTCTTCTGCGAGTTTCAGGAATTTTCGCAAGTCGTAGATCCAAGGAGTGACTCTCCCGATCAGTAGAGAATATTCTTTTTCTTTAATTTGTTGAATATTAAAATACACGTGGCCCCTCAAAAAGAATTATAAGCGGGACCTATTTAAGGATAATTTAAATCAATAATTAAGTTCCCATTATGACTCGGTTTTTCTTACCACGTGTTAAGCTGAGTAAAACGTTCACAAATTGTGTTGCAGTTTCCTTATTCGTTTTATCCTTTTTTATAATACCCGGTTAATTTTATTACGTGCTTTTAATTTATTTACTTTATTAATTCCAGCAAAACTTCTCGGGTTTATTTTCTTATTTTAATACGAACTTCCAAAATTTGGTTTCGTTTAGTTTTCGGCACTTTGAAAATCTGCCGAGTTTTCTTCTCTAAATCGAAACTGCAACTGGACTTATTAAAAAATCTGGATCATTTGCTATCAAATGACTAGCGGGTTTTTATTTTAAATACCAGAATGTTCTATTTAAACCTGATTATCAGTTGTGGCAATTTCTAAGCGGCTAATTGAATACTGTACTTGCTCATCTTCCTATTGTATTAATAGGTAGATTGATGCAGTGATTGACCAATGTCCAGTACGAACTTTCAGCCACCCAATGAATTTTACTTTTGTACAAGTGATTTTTACGGATTGACCGAATCGAACGTAACACATATTAAAACCTTTTATATTGAGGCGTTCTAAATCGAGGGGCACATTTATTCAACGGAATACGCCCTGAACAATGAAAGCGGCGCACTTTCTTCATTATATTTTACACATTCTGTAAATAAAGGGTGTTTTTTTTGCTTAGAGCTTACGAAAGGGTTAACTGTCAAACGAGCTGTTATACTGCGCTCACTTTTTGACATTTTTGATCAGTATACTCTGTCAAATCATCATGAATAGACTTACGTGTGAACAACGTTTACTAATCGTGGAAACTTCTTTCCAAAATCAGTGCTCAGTTAGGAATTGTTATAGAGCTCTTCGTCCACATTTTGGTCGTCATAAACCATCACCAAATTTCGAACTAATTTTACACTATTAGACATTCAGCCATCAACCAGAGTGCGTACAGCACTTTTTTGGTGCGGTTTATGGGCAGGCGGCATCATCGGACCTTATTTCTTCAAAAATGAGGCCGGAGCTCGCGTTACGGTCAATGGAGATCGTTACCGCACCATGATCAATGATTTTTTGTTTGAAAATATGGATGACATTGATCCGGACGAGATGTGGTTTCAACAGGATGGCGCTACGTGTCATACAGCTAACGATACAATCGCTTTATTGAGGGAAACGTTCGATGAAAACATCATCTCAAGAAATGGTCCTGTTAATTGGCCTCCCAGGTCGTGCTCTCGATTATTTCCTGTGGGGCTACGTTAAGTCACTGGTTTATGCTGATAAACCAGCAACAATTGACGCCTTAGAGCCCAACATTGTTCGTGTTATTCGTGACATACGGCCAGCAGTGTTCGAAAAAGTGGCCCAAAATTGGACGGTGGCCATATGCCCGAAATCATTTTCAAATGTTAAAATTAAATGATTAAAATTTAATTTTTTGTGTTACTTTTTAAAATTTTAAGTTCTATCGGGCTTAAAAAAAACACCCTTTAGTAGTTTTCGCCCCTTGGGACCGCGAAAAAATATCTTGATTAATAATTACTAATAATCCCAGTATTAATAAAGTAAAATGTGGGAACACATTATATTTTGACACCACATTAAATTGGGTTAATCAAATTAATGATCCTGCTGTTACATAATAAATCCCCAAACAATGTGCTAACATCGTAATAGAAATTTCCGGGATTTTTAAGAGCTCATAAAAATGAAATCACGGGGGATTTGATTCAACCATAGTTTAATAATGATTAAGCTGAAAAGTCTTATAAATGGAGGATCTAATGTGTAGTTGAGAAGAACAATCTAAAATAAATTGAGTAGGTTTTAAAATTTTTTTTAAAAAAATGGAATTAACTTGGGAATCAAAACCCTAATAATCTTCTCAGAGTTGAAATATGATTAGTTACTGTTGCCCCAATATATTCGAGAAATCGGGTATTCTTTTTTGTTGGGGCATTCCAGCGTAATAAGTCGTCTCCACACTGGGGAACAATATAATACTTGTGGCTAAATTTTCGTTTTTTTTTCTTATTCCCAAATCCCGAAAATCATTCACTTTTGATTTACTTTCAAAAGGCAAAGTTCTTACATCTTTTCTTATATTGGATATGTCACATCAAGACGCTTTTGAAAATTTTTCGTCTCAATCGGTTTTTTCTTTCCTCTCGACGGGAAAAAACAAGCCACTCGAATAATGAAAATGTGGAATTTTCAAAGAAGATAAACTGAAGGAATTTAAGATCACTTGGTATAATGTATATAATACGAATGAAAGCTTAATTTAAAAACGAATTTATTTTTCCTTATTCCCATAAGGGATTGCCGATGCTGCATCTAACGGAACGCGTGGCGACCATCCATTCCTTTATCACAATCTATAGAGGGAAACGTCTTACCATTTCATCACAATGTATCGAATAAAAACGTAATGGCGTATAATATAAAACAAAGCAACCGCGATCTACCGCGGCGTCCTGCGATTTTATATGTCATCCCGAAGGATATGCCAACTGAAGTGTGTAAACAGTCAATTGCCAAAAAATGAACCGGGGATGAAAATGATCTTTGAACAAAAAAAGGAAATAATAGAAAGAAAAAAACGGTGGAAAACTCTATTAAGCTTCAAACCGTGGATAATTTTATGTTGTAGCTTTGTTTTACCTCCGCGCAACATTTTTCTGTTGCGATTACCCCGGAAATTTTTTTTGTTTTCAATCCCCACGGGGCCATTTGGGGAAAAATTTAAATCGAAAAAAAAGAAGAAATTATACAAAGTCTTTTTTTGACCTTCTCGCTGAGAAAATTTGTATTTTTCTATACCGTCACTATAGGTACCTACGTAGAACGTCGTTGCTCTCGATTCCATAATGAAACTGTGGCTCGCGAACTTTTAAGGACCTTGGATACGTGATGATTTCATTTTCATTTTCTTAACCACTGTAACAACTCTCCCTTCGAAAAAAAAGGAACAAACTCATTACACATTTCATTACCTTGTTACACAATTTTCCTTACTCTAATTAAGTCATTTAAGTAATTAACCGCAACAGCATCTAAAAAAAACGGGAAAACTTCAACAGCAAACTGGCGTAGAGAAAAAAATTATAAATTGGTTCGAAGAAGTTTTATTTTTGGGTAGAGAAATCGCCCTTTCTTTTGATGTTATTGTGGTTTGAATGAGTTGAATATTTACTTTCCAGTCGAAACTTACAGATTTTAATTTATGTTAGGTCTAATAATTTCTAATTTGGCATCCCGACGGACGTTCGTTGTGCAATTTTCAAAACCGAAAATAGGGTATCCCCACCCAACCCCATCCACATTACCTGGCCGAAAAATTTCCTCAACTTTTATTATTAATACTTGATGAGATGAAATACGAAAAATTAGCAAAACCTGTATTTGAGAGCTGTCAAGTGAACCTTTTAGGGTGGCTAACTTAACTTTTGAAAATGTTTTCTATAGAATAATCATTAATAGAACTTTATACAAATATACGCAATATTATATTTGGTAGGTGTAGAAATTGGACTTTTAAATAGCTTCCTTTCACCAAAATCCCATATTTCAACAAAAGCACTTTATACTCGTACACCACCTGAACGTTTTATGAGAACTTTTTATTATTATTAAAAAAGAGGTTTCTAGAATTATGAAAGTTCTGTACAAATGTTTTTACAAGGTGGCAAACTTCAAAAACTTCATAAATTTAAAAATAAATTTTTTGAATAACTTTTTGTATTTAGCTTTAATGTAGTTGGCATACTGTCACAAAAACCGCACACGAGACCGTCATACAATTTTCTTATAACAAAATGTGATTGGAGATTGATTTGTATGTCATTGGGTTAACGCTAAAATTAGCATACAATCGAGATTGTAACAATTTGGTTGAATGGGAAAACATTTAAAACAGCCCGATTTTAGCATAAAGGGCGAAAAAGTTTTCTGGGCATAATCCTTTTACATTTTTTTTTCGATAACCGGAAATTTACGAAACTTTTTTCAGGAAGCGATTTTCGGCAATCCTCAAGACCTTGAATAATCGCCCATTGCGGAATCCTACTTTCGGGGACTGGCCACAAAATTTTTAAAAAGTTTAAAACTTTTTTAAAAAGTTTTAAGGTCAGATTTAAATGTTCGGTACTCCCAGCATAATTTCAGTATTATTTCATTTTCTCCTTTCTTTAAACAATCTAAAAACATAATTATAAATATCAATAAGCCGAAACATACATCAAATGTCTAGTAAATTCACAGCTCTAAGGAAATATTTCCCTATTTTTTTTCTTGTGCCTTGTGCAACATACTCGAATTCTATATGTAAAACAGGTTACTTATAGAATTCGATTATGATGCACAGGGCACAAGAAAAAAACCCTAGAAAAGTATTTGCCGCCAGGCGCGTGAAAGAAGATTTTTCCGGCGGCGATTTGGCAAGCTTTTCCATGATTTCGTACAATTTTTATTATCCAGAATAATATCAAGAAACTACAATATCTACTTTTAATACTTACCCTACCCAGTATAAATTTCTTTGATTTTATGTTTTTAACAAAATAAATACAAAATCTCGGGCCAGCAATATTAACACTCTAACTGCCACGACAGTTTTAAGCCTTTTTCGAATATTTAGTTGTCAGTCAAAAAGGCACTAAGAGAAAAAAAATGAAACATTATTATACCTAAATTTTATTTTATTACCATAAAATGTGTGCAACTACAAAAAATAGTTGCGGTTGCAGCGAACACTTTAACAATTAGGTGTCAGGTCTTTTTGACTGACATGGCAGTTAGAGTGTTAAAGTAAAAATCGCAGGCCATTAGATCCACTTTTCTAATGTAAGAAAAAATTGAAGTCCTGTTTATTGTAGTATAACAAGCACTTATCGTTTTAATTTTCAATTTAAAAACTACCTCCCATAATATACGAGTATAACAACTCATTTCTCGCTTATCGCATCCTGTCGCACCTTTTAGCCATTTGGACTGGATAAAAATAGTAATAGTGATTTTTCTAGAAAATTGCATGCCACAGATTCTTCCACCACATTTTTATTGTGCACGGGATAATTCACAGCCCACTGAAATCCCATTTATTCTGGAGAATGGAGTCATGACTGCAGGACAAGATAAACAACGTAAGGGATAAGCTGTCATTCAACGACCGAGCTGGAAGATTTCCCTAAGGATAACGTAACGAAAGTTACAAGTCGTCGTTGAATAAATGTAGTAAATGCTAAATACTAAGACTGTGTTCATCAAATCAAGCCACTATAATTAACTCCAGCAGGCAATTATCAATAGGATATTGTGTTAATTTAGCAATTCGCCATTAGTTCAGTTTTGAATGTTTTGCAAACTTTTGTAGGTAGAAAGGTTTTGATTTTATCACGAAAAAATTTGTAAATTTCTGGAAAAATATCTTATGTGAACCAAACATGACTTTCTTATACAAAATCTACGTCCCTGCGATATTTATACTAGAATCCGACGAATTAAATATTAGTTTAGATAAAAACATAAATTTTTACAAAATCTGAAATATCTTGATAGCAGTACAAGATATCGATTTACGATAAAATTCAAAAATGTAGAGAATTTTAATATCTTTAATTCTTCTTTTTTCTTCGAAAACCATTAGTTTGCTAATATTGTTAGAAAGAATAAAGCCTAAACCACAAGTACACGTGCGTGCGTGCGGCACCCACGCGATGAAAGTAAAAACTACGCATTTATATGAGTGAATGTATAATTGCGCGTTGCTCAGACGCGTTGCCGCGTCCGTGCCGCGTAGAGTAGGCTCAGTCTCTACTTTTAGACGCGGTGACAACTACTAGATGCCAGAACAAAATGATGCCGCACGCACGCACGTGTAATTGTGGTTTAGGCTTAAAGATAGCGTAAAGAACAAAATTGTGGGTAACGCTATTCTTTAGGACGAATTTCTTGGCACCATGCGAAACCGGCTTCACTGTAATATTAATTTGCATGAAAACTGTGTATTGTATCAATTTTTACATAGCATTTATAATTTCACATAACCTGTCTATACATCGAAGTTCGATTGAATTATTCTCTCTCCCTCTCCATCATAATGAAACAATACTTCGCCATTTTCTAGCACATTGTTCAACACATCACAAAATATCTGAAAATGATGAAAATATGATATTTTATAACTTTTCCATACATCAAAACTTAATCGGACTACTTTTTCCCCTTCTGAACAAAAAATATTTCCTTGAACACAGCTCATCATACCGAAAAAAATGTTTCATGTCATGACATTCCAATTAGTGTAATGACATAAAATAAGTCACAGTGTTCGGGGTAGGGGCCAGTTGCAACATAAAAAAGTACATAAAAAAAATTGCGAGAAAACATCATGGAGGGCAGTCCGAAAAGCCGAAAATTTCCGTGACGTATTTAACGGAGAGCCCTTGACCTTGAAAAAATCAATTAAATTCCAAGGCGCCATTTGGAATTTCCATCAAAATTCGGTTTGAAGTTTTCATATATAGGATGTAATTTACGATTGCCCCCTAGCTATTGTAGCTGTTTATTTATCTTTTGTTTTCAATTAAATTAAGTACAGTAGAATCCCGATAATTCGTACCCCGATAATTCGTATATTCCCCTAATTCGTATGAATTTGCTGGTCCCTTGAAATACGAATTATCGGGATTCTACTGTATTTCACCAAATTGGTGCTGGAAATCCTAATTCGATGTCTTAACATAATGCTCTTACAAACAGAAGCTTTCAGTTAGTTGTTACGAAAAATACCTTTTATCAAGGTTCGTCAGCTAAAGCGATCATCCAAATAACATTATTCGTTGTATGAAATCAGATTTCTTGCTCATACTCACACATGCTTTAAATACAGTACAAAATCTAATAAAAAAAATAATACGCTAATGTTTAACCCCGAGAATTTTTTAAAATTGACACAAGATCCGATGTGTGTGTTTGGAATTAAGTATGGGAAGATTTATTCGACCAAAATTGTATATTTACTTTTTACATAACGTACATGATGGTAGATCAAAAACAACTATACAGGAGCTTAGTTTGAGTGTGTATATGAAAAAAATTTACTGTGACTCTGCAATGGCTAAAAAAATATTATAGAGAAATTTAAATTTTTCTCAAACATTTGTCTGAAACGTGTTCAGGTGTTCATTCAATTCTGATTTCAATTCTTCACCCGCGTATATGGGTGCAAAATACTAATACTATGTAGTAGAGGTAGATATGAAAAATCTCCTTTATTTCAAAGGAAGTACATCTATAGAAGGTGTAGATGGTGGAAGGTAGTTGTAAAGATCCCTTAAAGCTTTTCGTTTGTTCTGGCACTCTTGTCATCCGCACGGGAATTTCGGTGAATTCTATATCTAAAATTGATGCTAAGGAATTGTTCTTCGATATAAAACTTGATATGTTTATACATATTCATTCCGCCCTTTGAGTCCCTACAAGATTTCTTTTTTTTTGTGTTTTTGCATCGATTTCACTTACATATATCATGAGATAAATATTTTAGCTTTAGGCTCAGTTTCAACCAACGGAGGGTTTTTCTCACGAAATTGACAAGAGACGACAACGTAATGTAAGAAAGATTTGTGATGTTTTACAGAATCAACACTTATGTGAATTTGTTATTAGATTCCCTCGATTTTGTTTTGAGATTGTTCGTTTTAACGGTTGGATGCCTCAATGATTGGGTTTTAATTTGAAATGGAGAATCGTATATAGCGTGTAAGTACTTGTAAATATTATCATAGATTTTATTGGCCTGTCTATTTGCCTCTTTTGTACTACTATACGAAAAATCAATAGATAAATATTGGTTTTTGATATTTTACATGTTTCAAAAGACAACGCACTTTGATAAATATACAATTTGCCTGCCATGTACATTTTAGCCTGACGTATTAGTTATGGTACATATATTTTCTGCAAATCCCATTTTCCCCTTTTCGTTAGAATATTTTTTGTTGGAACATTTCATTTTGAAAATGGAAAAAAACGTTATTGAATTTGACGTAAGAAACTACCTAAAAAATGCGTCACACTTTTAATTTTTTTTAAATTTCACACTTTTAATTTTTAATTTTATTTGGCTTGACTTTGTACCTGTCTGTCTGACAGGGGCAAATCGTGTACTCCAATTATGGCCCACTGCCACTCATCAGATCAAATTGAAAGTTTACACTTAAAGGAAGATCTCCATTACCATGACTTCGGCAACTGCAAAAAAATAGAGACACATTTATGTGAAGATACGTTGACGAGAAAGGGAGATAAGAATCAACTGCAAAAATTTGTCGGCAACTGCAAGAATAATTTCCCCTGTTTTTTATGGCGATTTCTACTACAATCACAAATTGTCCCTGTAAGTGCAGTAAGCACGGACACATTCAAACTGTTATTATAGCGTGATGTCATTTTAAAAGCTTTTTCTCCTTCGCATGCATAGTCAAAAGCTTTGTTACCATGCCAATTTGAACATTATATTCATAGCATAAGGTTTGATATGATTGCTATAAAATTGTAAAACTGGAAGGGATGGCGTTTAACTTGTATTCAGTCATTCCTCTTTAGATCTACATAAGTCTATCTTGCTCTAGTTTTCTGTATTTTTTGCAGTTACAGAAGTTATGGTAATGGAGATCCTCCTTAAATTGAAATTCCGATGACAATACAATATTTTTTATCCTTGTAAGGATTGTCCTGTAAAGATAACGTGATTTTCTTAAAATTTTCCGTAAAAAAAATCTAATCTGGGGGTTTTGGGGTGGATGAATCCGATTCGGGCTTTAAGAAAGCTGTAAGGATAATGGAAGGTCTTGCACAGATAAAACGTGATTATCCTTTTCCTAAAATTTTCCGACAAAAAATCTCCTCTTGGATTTTTTGGGGTCCCGGATTTCGATTCTGGTATTAGAAAGTCTGTAAGGATAACGGAATGCCATGTAAAGATAACGTGATTATCCTTTTCCTCAAATTTTCCGGAAAAAATATCATCTGGGGGGTTTTTTTCCCAAGCTCCACAAATTTTCTGGAAAAAATCTTATCTGGAGGGACATCTGTAGGGATAACAAGAAGTCTGTAAGGATAACAAAAGGTCCTGTAAGAATAATGTCATTATCCTTTTCCTCAAATTTTCCGGAAAAAATCTCATCTGGGAGTTTTTGGGATCGCTGCATTCGATTCTGGAGTCAAAAGGTCCGTAAGAATAACTCAAAAGCAAGGATATGCATTCGAAGACTAAAAAGTATGAACAAGCGTGGTGAAAGACAGTCGTCATTTTAGATTTTTAGTCATACTAATCAAATACAAATGACTAATAAGGATAAAATAAATAACAAATTTAAAAAAAAAGGATAAAAAAATGAATTTAGCGTTCGCTAAAACTAAAATGTATTTAGACGAGTAAAATTCAATAAGTTTGATAAAAAACTGTAATAGTATTTGGCGGATTAAAAGTGGCAATGAACAGACAAAGTAACAATATTATTAAAGTCAACGCCATTTGATGGTATTGAATGTTGCATAAGATGATACTAAAGGAAATTCATAAACGTAAACTTGTTATTTACGACACAACATTAAAATTTATGACTAAGGAGTCAAGAAGCCGTTTACCGGATAACAACTTCTTTCTAGTTAAATTTGAAATATATCCTTTAGGTTTTTTACACTGATAAATATTTTTCATTTCGTAACCAATGAGTGTTTAATCTTATATTCAAATTTCAAAATACTGGAAGAAATGTATATTCTCCTTAAAATGTTGATTCGTTTTATTGCTTGTTAATACTATAATATAGAACATTTTTATTTTACCAGCCAGGAAATGGGAAAAAGCCACTTCAATTACGCGTAATTTTAAGTCATTATCAATCAAAGAAGCCCTCAATTTCGCTATATAAGGAAGCCGTGGTAGTTTTATCCACGTTGAAAGTCACCCAGTAAAATCGCTTTAGGTTCCGTCGGACGTAGATAGAAATAACCTCAAAAAGAAAAGTTCAAGAATGCAATTTACCACCTGCCAGGATAATCAGTGGTTGGCGGCCTTAATCACCAATTTGCCTTTAATCCTTGTCAGATAATAATCTTAGTTTGCGAATGGGGGAAGGCACGTTTAAGGATTCCCGGATTGGATATTGATGTGTCTCAGGATAGGGAGAGCTAATATTAAATGCACATAAATGTATCTCATCGACAATTGTACAGATATATATATACATATATTTATGGGATATAAAAAGCAAAATAAAATGGGGATGCTGGAGATTTTCGAGGAAGAAGTCCTTCATCTTTTATGAAATCCATCGTAGTTCTGCATAGGATTGAAAGGCCTTTACGCACATAAATTTTTTAGGGTCACGTAAACCACATAAATGATTTCAATCCTTGTTCTCTCATATTATATTTACGACTATAGAGGACATAGCTACAAGCATGCTAATGTGAATTAAATGTATAAATATGTTAGTAAATACAAGTACAAACACATATGTAACATAAGCCGGCTAATATGCTACGCT
Organism: Chrysopilus asiliformis; assembly: GCA_964034945.1. Lineage (NCBI taxonomy): Eukaryota > Metazoa > Arthropoda > Insecta > Diptera > Rhagionidae > Chrysopilus > Chrysopilus asiliformis. Next base: position 9,696,944 of record OZ035960.1, read on the forward strand.
TCCATAGCAATACGAATTTACCTTCCACTATCAAATTCCCCCCACATAGAGTGGAGTCGGGAGAATATTTATCACATATAAATGGTGTTAAATATCCTAGTATTTACGAACACGTAATATCTGTTGCGGAAAACCAAGAAATTTTCTGTTTGCATTTACTTATGCTATCAAATATGTCGCATGGTTATGAATTTACTGATGATTTTGTACAACGTACATAGCAGTAGTGGTTTGAATATCCTAAGACAATGCTTGCTTTTCAAACTTTATTATTTCTATGTTATTATTATTTTTGCTATAACCAAGCTCTATAGGTCGTATATATTTCTTGTTAATTACAATTATTATTGTTATAAATAGGTGTAAGACTACTTACGATTTCAAATTAATTTTGGAGAATATTTTGATGAATCAATAAAGACTTTTAAAATGTTTGTAAAAAACACAACTCTGTATCAAAATTTCAAAAAAATTGTTAGAGATCGTTTATATCTGACACTTTATTCTGCGCACAACCGTTTACAGTATACAAAATTCAGAAATTTTTTCCTCAAAGACCTTAAATTTTTTCGTATAAGTCCGCCCGAATAAAATCAAATTTTCACAATTTTCGCTAAGTTATTTTATTCTGCGATCCGATAGATGAACAAAATCCGCGGAGAAGTTCAAGAAAAAATCGCAAGTGTAAACGGGGCTTTAGATTAAAATCCTTAAGTTAGAAATACACTACGAGAGACTTCGGTCTCTTAGACCAAAAATTTCGCCTCTGCATACAAAGAGACCTGTGTATACACTTCGGAGGCCGGAGATTTGTCTCCAAGTATCAAGTCTCTAGGGTCTCTGGGAGACTTAAGTTTCTAGCCGTGTAGCTACTAATGAGAGTCTCTTTAATGCATCTCCGTTTATCAAAACGTTTTGATATCTATCTCTTGGTCTCCGGAGACGACTTTTGACATTTCAGGAAATTGTTTTGTGGGAACGAGAATTTGTTTCGTTGTTTTGAGATTAAAGGTCAGTTTTTATCAAGAAAAAAAGTGTTTTTACTTATTTTATATTTTAGATTAGTGATATTGTTGTTATGCTTGAAGACGAGATACCTGTGTCGTGTATGCACTCCAGAGACTTTGCTTTTAAAGACTTTTTAGTAAATGTCTCCGGAGATCTATTTTTTGATCTCCAGACTTAAATGTCTATGATCGTGTATACACTTTGGAGATTTTTGCCTTTTGTACCCTGGAGATCAGAGACCAAAGTATCTCGTCGTGTAGTTCTACCTTTAGGTTTTTTTTATTAATTTTTGTTTATCGGACAATTGCCAAAGTTCGTGCCCGAATTTAATAAAAAATTCTCTTTCATTAAAATGTAAAAGTTCGACGCCAGCTGATGTTAAAATGACTTATGACGCTACCTCCTCCTTTACATATAAAAAATTTTTAAATTTTCGGTAACTGTTGGTTAGCGCCCTCTAAATGTGAAAATCGTTTAACTGGCCATAAGGCCTTGTTTACACTTACGATTTTTTCGCAAATTTCTTCCCAAAACAAATAGGACTCTATTTTAATTTAGTCATTAAATATATTTTTTAGTGATTTTTAGTAATAAAATATATTTTTTTATTTCCAGAATGATCTCAACAAAAACTTGTCATACAATAGTGGCTGTAGTTGCACTATGCATTATTATGATTACAGTGACAGAATCTGCGCCGATGCCAAGGTAGTTGTATTTATTTCATCTTTTTAAAACTCAAATATATTTTTTATGTGGAAAATTTCGAAACATAAAATCTTAAGAAACGTTTATATCTACCTGTTGCTCAAAACTAAGTTAAATTAAAAGAAGACATTTTTTTTTTCGCCGTCTAAAGAATTTAATCAATACCATGCTTATAACAAACAACCTTTCTTTGTTTGCTGTGTCAAGCAAACTTTACTTGTTCGAAACCTATCACAACTTTATGATGATAAAAAAAATAAAAAAAAATGCAATATGTTTATCGCGAAATAACACTTTATTAAGAAATATACATATCATTCTTGGAGGGTAAACTTTCTTGATATAAAAGAGAACACAAAAAACATACATAATATATTGTTTGAAAATTAAGTCAACTGTTCTCCACACATTCCTGAACATCTAAAAGTTTTTGGTTTGATTGACTTAAACGTTTCTCTATAACTTATGGTTTTCCTTTTAAACTTCACTTAAAAGCTTAAATAAAACTTTTCCAAACACTTCATTTCGAACTGAGCTAATAGTGATATTTTTTTTTTTAAAAAAACTTTGGAATAAAGAGATTAAAGCATGTGGGGTAAAAAAGATTAAAAGTACGTCTTAATTTTATCGACGTCTTTGGATAAAGTTTAAAACGCATTTTCTGTTGATTTTGATAAGATTTGTTTCAAGAAGGTTTAATTCAATTTTCGTTATTTATTTAAACTGTTTTTGTTAAGTCTTTTGATTTAACAGTCTATGAAATATTGGAGTTTTCGTTGGAGTTCTTTTTCAAAAATGGGAAAAATTGAACCACCCTTTTCCTCTTCTCCCATGCAAACGGAAAATGTTTTTGCGATTTTCTCGAAAACGTACGAACAAAACTCGGAAGCTTATTGAGGTAAAAAGTTGAAATTTGACATAGAACAGGCTTTTAAAAAAAAACTCCCATCCGAAAGTTACAAAAATTGATCCACTTCTTCCCGTTTAGAAATGGATTTTATTTCCATTTCTCTCGAATACGGTGCATTTTTTCAAAAAAAAATGTTTAGATAAGAAGTGTTAAATTTTTGATGCTACATAACTCTACCATACTTCAAAATTCAATTGGACCACTCCTTTTCCCCCTCTCGTAAAAAAATAATAGACGGAATTGAAAACCACTACTTTTTAGATTTTTGTGCAAACCTATATAATGGTAGCTTTCAATTAAAACATAACAAAAGCTATAATTGCCAATCTGGCAATTATTGAAAACCCGTATGGTGATATTCGTATCAAAATTCGAACAGTTGTACCAAAATTCCACTTTGAAGTCAAACTTTCCAATAAGTTTTTTAAAATTTATTCCAATCGGATTTTGATGTATGGTAGTTTTATGTAGAATCATATCCTAAATAACTTTTGTTCTTGGACTTTTTTGATAAGATGCACCGTTTTTGAGATATTCACAAAAATCGTTTTCGTTCGTATGGGGGGTCCCCTCCCTAATGGTCCATTTTTGCCCATTAACGAACTCAGCCTCGCATTTTACGAAAAACGGACCTGTGCAAAATTTCAAGTCTCTAGCTCAATCCGTGCGCCCGCAATCCGCGCCACAGACAGACAGACAGACAGACAGACAGACGGACGGACATGCTAAATTCAACTTTTTTCATCATTCTAAACACACTGGTGTAATTCATTTTTATGTGTGATGACGGGATCTTGGCGTTACAAACGGTAAGGCAAAGTTAATATACCCTTTGGTTTCACCATACGGGTATAAAAAGAATCACTTAAATCGTTTCAACATTACTCCATAATTAAGGATGTATGAAATTTTTTTTTTATATATTAAGATTACCTCAACTTATCAATTCAAAACAGGAACGATTAAATTGCACATTATCAAAAATAAATGAGTTTAAACTATCAGACTATCACTAAAATAAAAGCAAATGCTTTCTTATCTACAACAAAAGATGCATTTTGTGCATTTAAGCACATTGTTTACTTTTAATTAGTGTGAAACTGGGCATAAATGGTTTTGCCTATGGTTATTTCACCACACAACACATTGAGTTCAGTATGATATCAACCGAAAAAGCACCCTTTACTTCAATAAGCTAATGTAACGAGAACGGAATGATTTACCGGGTTCGGAAGTATAGCTTTGTCAACATTTTAAATTAAATGGTTACGACAGCATTTTGTATTTCCCAAACCAAAAGTTAAAGACTAATGTTCCAAAATATTTTTCTCATCAAATATCTGCTCTTTTTTATTATTTTTTTTTCTTTTGCACTTCCTTTATTTCAAGCGCCATATTCTATCTATTTACACCAGTTTGAAAAAAGACCTTAAAAAAAATATCTGCGTTTATATAATATTAGGTACTGCTTAATTTATTTTTGTGATTTCTACATTATTAATGTGCTTTAAAATACCTTTAAAGTATTTATACAAATATTAGCATTCAGAATTTAAATCTTGGTTCCAATTTTATTCTTTGTACTTATGTATAAAAATTCAATCGCACCCAACGATAAAATTTTAAGTAGGTATTCTACTTAGGTGACAGTAAATCGTAAAAAATACACCTTAAATTAAGAGACCGTAAATGATTTCATTAGCATAGCAAATTATGCTTCTTAATTTGAAAAGATGAAACAATTTTTAATACTTCTGGAGGAACAGAGAGAGATAGAAAGCGGATAGAGAATATCTTTCTTCCGTTTATTTAATTTTTTGTAAAAGTATTTATTTTTTACTGTAAATAGGGTGGAGTTTCCGTTTTGAGATTCATATTTAGCCGCAAATATAGAAAGTTAATATAAGCATGTGTTTCCGATTACGCCAGGCTCCATTCACACCACTTACCCCAATTGACTGTAATGCAATTGAAAATGTTTCTAATAGTTAAACCTCAGATTTGTTTTTGAATCTCAACCAATACGGAATAGATGGCACGGCACGGAAGCAGAGAAAGAAATTTTCACAAAATCTTGAGTTGGGCTTTTGTGCTTAAGAAGACTAGTATTTTTGGTGTATGACACGTATCTAATATAAGTTATGAGCGGATTACTAAGTGTGTCTAATATGGTGGCAAATGCGTACCATACACCAAAAATGCTACTAAAAATACACATATATGGCACATATCTAATATGAGTGATGTGGAGATTACTAAGTGTGTCTAATATGGTGGCAGATGCGTACCATACACCAAAAATGTTACTAAAAATGCTAATTGAATAAACTTTGTGACATTTTTTTTTAGATTTTATAGGCGTCTAAATCCATCAGAATAAAATTCATTTTCATCGGCACTACAATCAGTTTCCGGTCTTGCCCTTCCGATGTTCTCCAGTTTTGCATCTCAATTCAATCTCAAGGTCAACGCAGAATATAAAATATGTCACTGTCATTTCATGCAGCCGCCATACTATTGCCAGAAAAAGACTAAAGTATCTTTCTATCTACAAATCTTTTTCAAAATTAGTAATCAAAACTACTGGGACATTTTTTTCCACGTACCTAGCTTAGGATCTTCGAACAGAAAAGTTTAGAAAAGTTTTGCAAACTCTATTATTTTGTGCCCTATGGTTTACGAGGCTTACTTATTTTCGTTATTTATCTAATTTGAACTTTCTTTCCCAGAAGCATTGTATACGTGCGCATTTATGTCCACTGTTCTGTCGTGTAACGAAAACATTCTCTAACTTTGTGAATACTCTCGTATATAGAAAGCATATGAAAATATCTAAAAGAAATATAAAAAAATATTGACTTTTTAATGAATGAAATTAATTTTATACTTCGTTTTTTTTTTTATATATATATAGCCATCAGAACGCATACTACAACGATTTGGAAGATGCCCCAGAAGATGTTCTAATGGAACTAATAGCACGATTCGGTCAAACGATAATGAGAGCACGTGATGATCTTGAAAAGTGAGTAAATATGTAAATTTATTTACCGGCAAACTCGTTAAATTTTAAGTAATTTATAAATAAAATTGAAATCGTGTCTGTGCGTTTTCATTCTACGACAGCGCTTCCAGTAATTTATCAGGAAAAACCGCAAAAAAAATCATTTCTTAAATTTATGAAACGAAATATTCAGGTATTTTTTCATGCGTCCATCTGTTTCCCAGCAGATTAGGTACTCTCAATTATTTATAATGTCGGTTTTGTGATGACAACACAGTTGTAGCTTATGGTGTAAGATCCATTTTAAGGAAAGAAATGGTGCTAGAGTGACAAAACCAAAGCAGAATGTGTAATTAGTAATTTCTCAGGTTAAAGCTTACCAAGATTATAGTCGACTACTAGTTACCTTATGAAGAGCTTTGGTCTTCTAAGGCTTCGGTATTGTCCTCCTCTCCTCATATCTAGACCTTTTCATCAGTCTGGGTCTTATTCCATTCACGAGTGGTAACATTACCTTTCAAGGATCCCACAACATTGGATTATCTTCGAGTATGCGAAGACGTTTATGTAATTTTTATAACCTTCCGTAATTTGCGAGTTAAAGTTTAATAATTATTAAAGGCCAACTTGTTTGTATAGCCTTACGACATTATTAATGAAATTTTGAGGGAATAAGAAACCACTTGAATTGAAATTTAATTCGAGGATCTAGTCTGATGTTTTGTTTTTATTTTTGATAAAACAGATAGATTACATAAATAATCAATTACGATAAACCTAATTTTAAGACAAATAAAAAAATAAAATAAATATTCCAATATGATCTATAGCCCGAAATGATTCAAACCGAAAATACTAAATTCACTCATTTGAAAAGAGATTTCAACTTCATCAAACTTATATCGACGGTTTCGTGCAAACTATGGTAACTCGACCTACACCATTTTTGAGTTCTGGATTCTTTTGAGTTCTGAGTTCGCTAACTCAATTTTGCGGTCGCTAAAAATTTCGTGAAACTCGCCATAAGTGAATTAGGTACAAACATTGAATATGTATGTACAAATATAGAAGAATAATGATTAGTTTTCACCTTGGGCCGATGGTGGCGATAGTGAGGCTAATAATCGTTCTTTCTCTCTCATTTTTATGTAATATTGTAGCTTTTAGTTTAGATTCAAATTGAGAATTTCCCCACAAATATCCCAGACCAAAAAGCACGCACACATTTAAGAAGCAAAGCGGTGTTGCGTTGATTCTTATCGTGTCATACGAGGAATGAACTGAACACGTACAGCACACAATGATAAACCGCGATCATTGCGATTACAAATTTCCCATTGTGCTTAAAGTTTTAGGGTATTTTAGTTAATACACATACCTAAGCTTTAAGTTTGAAGGATTTTTATTTAATACTTGAACCGCAGACACTATCGCCACCATCGCCTCAAGGTGAAAACTAATCATTATTCTTCTATATTTGTACATATTCAATGGTACAAACCAATTAAAACGAGCAGAGAACCTACCCGAAAAAGTTATTGTACTATGTCCCATCCTGTTGAAAATTCTTTAAAGTTCTAAAAGGATAACCTGGATATCATCTTTTCAATTTTTTTTTCCTGAAAAATCATAATTTGCGTATATGAATCTAAAGACAAAATTTCGAAAAAATTTTTCATGGTGATTTCTGGAACGTTTATCCGTGGGTACGGGTTTTTATCCGCAGGCCTTTTAGTTCGGAAAAATTCTCAACTGAGATTTTCGTTTTCACTGAGATTTTCGTATCCATGTTAGATTTAAACCATGGTCTCAACACGGGTTTGACTTGCTAGTTTGTACATTTATCTGTAATTTGGTGTATTTAAGAAATTTTTATACCTTCAACCCTTCCCCCTGCATAGAATTAGAAAAAAAATCTGTGTTTACCCTTTCCGCACATAAGTCCACTTTCTCCTCATAAAAGTCCATTTTTTCTGAATAAAAGTAATTTTTTCCGCCCCAAATTCATCCAATATGTTCCCCCTGGACTATAACCTGCAGAAATTCAAGGAGAACGATCTCTCCTTTCGTTCTTGCGACCATCCTGAGCTAAGCTCTTGCTAAAACTATGAAAAAAATACCTTTTAACAAAAGTTCTATTCGGTTTTTATTTAAAAAAAAGTATAACATTGATTTTTATGGGACACTTTTTCGTCCAGAAAAAGGACCAAAAAAAACTTTTTTGTTTTAATGACAAAAAATTTGTATATGAAATTCTTAGGGTTTATTTATCTTTTGTTTCTCTCGAAAACATTTCAATTCAAGTATCGGATTTGCTCACGTTGAACGGTTGAATACAATGAAATTAATTTTGAATTGAAACAATGGGGAATTGCTAAAATTTTATAGGAAAAATCAAGTTTCGATTCCGAGAATTCATTGTTTTACCATTATCAGACTAACACTCGCGACGTATGCGGACAGCGAGGAGTGTTCAAAATGTTCTATTCATAATAACTTTTAATTTATCGGTTACATTCACCTCGACATACTTTAAGATTCGTGAAAATTACAAATTACATCATTGTAATGTAATTAGTAATATTTTGTGTAAAATTTCATTGATTTCATACTCTCGCCAAATCTACATAGTTAACCTATGCCACATCAACTATGTTACACTAATATTACAACAAAGAAACAAAACTGAGTAAAAAGCTCTATTTAATATCTACCAATATGGTTATTAAATGGTTTAACATTTAATTAACACCAAATGAAACTTGTTATCGCTAATCAATTTATGCTTAGTGATGGCAATTGCCTTTAGATCGATATTACCTAAAATAAACGTTCATTCATTCGTTAAAGGGGAACAATATGTTGATATACCGAACATACATATCGTACATATACCAGGATGTATTCCAATATCACAACATTAAACCCTTTGCAATACCAAAGTTTGCTATAGGAAAATGATATGCATTAGATATGATAAGAGTTTCCCAAGCTGTCTGCAATTAATTTTAGTCGATTAAAGTTTGTTAAGGATTATATCTATGATGATGACAGCAATTCAGGAAATTTAAACAATTGACACGTCTGTAGATAAGATTTTAGGATATGTTCTTTATATTGTAGTCATATCTGATTAAAATTATTAATAATATTTTGTTTAAACTGATATTGAAAGTAAAAGTTCAACTTTCTTAAAAGTTTTTATTTAGCTTGCCTTCGTGTATGTTTGTCTGTCAGATTCAAATCTGGCAATCCAATTTTGGCCCACTTCATTGACCGATTGACTTGAAATTTTCCACACATACGTAAGTTTTATAAGAAAAGTGCGTTATGATAATATATACCGTCGAGTTGAAAATCTGATACTTGCCAAGAAGGGTAACTTCATGTGTTGCTCCTTTCACCGTTTCATTTGATAAAACTCACACTCGCCTTTGGGGTGATTTTACGGCTCCTTTTAAAATGCAAAAAATTCTATCAAAAAAATCTATCAATATTTAGCCCAATTATTAAGTTTATAATTTCTCGTGCATTTACCATGAACGATTGACGATTGATAAGAATTACTTTCTATGTTGTTGGGTTACTAGGTCAGATACATATCAGAAATTTCTCTTGAAATTTTAATAAGATTGCGGTTTTGATAAGAATAAATTGTTTATATATCTCAGTGCTTTTTAATTGAAACAATAAAGTTACTCTGAGTTATTGCGTTAAAGTACTTCTACTAAATTAGTCATGAAATTCGCTTGGTATATTATTTTATGTCCACTTATTTTTGCAAGTGTTCTTGGAAATACTGACACCTTGCAAAAGGCAAAAGAACTTAAACAAATTTTCGTAAGTGAAATCAATTTTGCATATACGTTACAAAAGTTTATAAATTGCGTTTTCAACTTTTAGCAAGAATTTCCGTATGGCGGAACTAACGTGAATTTCCACACAAACTTCAATAACAACACAATTGGCTTTCATGGAAATGCAGTTAATGTGCAGTTGAATAAAACCAGTCCAATATAAGTTCAATATTTATTTTCAATAAAATTGCTTTTCTCCTTATCCTTGTATTATTTATTAGAATTTCGTATTTTTATGATTATTTTATATATTCTACAATACCCGTTAAAAAGTTATTAGTTTTCAATAAAATTTAGAACTGGCAAAATGAAGTTGAAAATCTTTGCCCAAAAAACTAACTGAAAAAATACCCGCCCGATTGAGTTGAAATGTTTTCTAGGAATAGTGCTAGAGAGTATATGCACCATTTACCACAAATCATGTGTGTTAGTAACTTGATACGAATCTTTTCACTCTATTATCGTAATATCCTAAGCAGAAAAATTTGTAGAATTCGATCTCGGATTTTCTGAAACAAAACCTAAACACTTTAATTTGATTTCTTCCTTTTGCAACGGAATTTTCTCAAAAATGATACCGAGAGATAATATCAACGGACAATTTTCAGCTAACATAAATTTTTTGTTGTTTCGACATGAAATTCTGTAAATTTGTCATTAAAAATGTTGATAAGTCATTAAATCATGTAAAAATTACAAAAAAATTATTTCAAACTCATATTCAATAATTTAAAGTTCGGAATTTACAGGTTACAATCATACGATAAATAATTTTGGCTTGGTATAATATTTTATGTCCACTTATGTAAAATTTATGTTAGGTAAAAGTATGTTAAATTTACGTTTTTCGGTGTAGAGCTACAATTTTGAACTCAATCAGCCTTGAGTGTAAATAATTAAAAAAAAACCCTTATGTTATAATATTTAATTTATTTAATTGTTCAATACATCTATTTTTACATTAAACTGGTCTCAAAAGGTGTTGTAAATCGTATTTCCATGAAGGCCAATTGTAGTGTTAAAAAAGTCTACATGAATATCCACATGTTTATCGCGGAGATTTTTCTGAAATAATTGATCATAAATATAATTCAATTAATTTATAAATGCGTACTCACCAAAAGATCTATGATTTCTTTGAATTTCTTCATTTTAGAAGCCATTATATCAGAATCTTCATGAGAACAATCAACAAGATAAAAAATTAAAAATACAAAGCAAATCCAGCTGAATCGCATTTTGATGTGAGACTAAAAAATTTGAGAAAACTTTTCAAGTGCTACTGATTTCAATTATTTATGTGGTATAAATTTAATTGCGGTTCATTAACACATACATACTAAATAGTTAAATCAGGTTCCTTTGCAAAATTTATGCACAAAACAAGTGTTTGAAATTGCGAAAAGAAATTTTAATACCTCAGATAAGTTTTTTTTATCAAGAAGTCTACCACGAAGGTGATTTTCAGCTGAAATTAAGTTGATACAAAATATTGGTGGTATTGATAAAAGTTTGTCCGAACTTGACGATATTTTTATTTCCCTAATTTACAAACCCTGCCTCCCGCCTTTTCAAAATTTTTCGCAATTATTGGTATTGAATTTAGAAGCGCATATCCTCCTCTAAAGGTGCCGCTCCACATGAGAGTAAATACGCGAGTAACTCTCAAAAACTCTCGAGAGGTACTCGGCTTTTACACGCGACTGTAAAGTCTGTCAGTAGCACAGACTTCAAATGTCAAATTACTGACAACGAATTAAAAGACATTTAGCGAACTGGCAGTCAGTGCATTTACACGAGACTGTGTCAGCGACTGTGTCAGCTCTACAGACGCGTCTAAGGGCCGGGTTACTCGCATGAGGTTGTCCATTTGAGAGTTAATTTCGGCGATTTCTATCGCTACTAGCGAAATCGAGCTTCTAGCTTCTAGCATTCTCGAGAGCTACTAGCGAAATTCAAACGCTGTTCGTATCTGGCGAGCTACTCTCCGAGAGTTCAGTGGAGGCCTGTCGACTAGAGAGTAGAATCACTTTTGACAGCTCGCAGAAACTAGCTCGCGAGTTTTTGCGAGTTTCTGCGAGCGACTCTCAGAGACGTGTCCATTTGCGAGTAGCTGGTATCGAGAGGTTCTTGCCGGCATTTACTCTCATGTGGGGCCACAAAGTGGTTGCCGCAAGATTCAAGAGATTGTTGCGAATTTTAGCCGCGATGCCGACAATGCCACTTCTTGGATTACTTGGGGTGAGCTAAAATTTCAGTTGAATCGGTTAAGTGGTTTTTCGGGTTTTATTCAATTGACTATAGTTTCTGTTAATAAACTATCACCTATTAATCTGCGATTTGATATAATTCTAAATGGTTTATAGACAAGACAATAAAGTCGAACCCCAAAACGTCGACTACTCGGCGACAAGAAATTCGAAGTTCGTTTCGTATAGAAATACACTTAAAGGAGGTTGAAAAAACTGTGAGCCACAAAATAATTAGAGGCTATCAAGGTTCGACACGGTGCGACGTTAATTAATTCCAATAAAAAACAATCAGTTATGAATAAAAAATAATTTTAATATAAAAAAATTTATTTCTCCTCCAGTTTTACAAAAAGCTTTGAATATTTATACTTAAAAACTTAAAAAGAATTTGATCTAAGGCGGAACATAGCCGGGAACATGACGCTTTCCAAAATTCCGAGTACGAATTGGACGATTTTCCTGAAATATTCAGAGATTAAAGAAATTTTAAAGAAATTTTGTAGAATAAAGTTTTTACTTACTATCGGTATTCCTTGTAAATTAGCTTTACTAAATGTCACTCCGTAAATGAATACAGCGAAATATAAAATCCAAATAAAGTTCATGATTAAAAAAGAAACGTCTGTATTAGTCTTTAAGTTTTTACTAATGATTCTAAATGAACGATAACATCGTCAATTTATATCATTTTTATTGAATACGATAATAAATATGATTCAAATTTTGGATGAAAAGTTGGGTAGTTGTGGTCTGAGAATTTTCCTTTTAAAACCTAAATCATTCACAGAAGTGGTTTTTAGTCAGAATTGGTTTTAATTGCGTCACTGCTTTAGACGCAGAAATGATTTTGATTGCGTCACTTTTGCATAATTTTTTCTGTGGCGTGAGAAATGTGTGATTACATTTACATATTTGTTTAATGCCACAAAATCAAAAAAACTGACTGATTTTTGTTAAGTATTAAAATCTTCTTAACACTAAACATACCATAAGCGGTATTTTGACCTTAAACTAGTTGGAATCTTGATTTTTACAACAGCTAGCAATTATCCTAATATCAACTGGGCATAAAATAATTAGTGAACTCAATTTTTTTAAATAATATTTATTTAAATATTAACTACATAACATTAGTTTAATTCGGCAAAAAAAAAAAATATTTTTACACTAAACTACTATCACTCTTAGTTATATTTATTACATTTCCATGAAAACCAATTCTGTTATTATTAAAGTTTGTGTGGAAATTCACATTTGTTCCACGATAGGGAAACTCTTTCTGAAATTGAAAACAAAAAATAATAGAAATTCGGGCCACTGAATTCGAGACCGTTTACATTTGTGATTTTCCCAGAAATTCTCTTTTAAAAATTACCACACACCTTAGCAAAAGCTCTCAGAATTCGAATTTATTCTGGCAATTTTGTATGAAAAAAATAAAGCAGTGTCAAAGAATCAAATTCGCCGAATAAAGTATCAGATGTAAACGGCCCCTAAGAGATACTTACAAAAAGTTCCTTGATTACTTTAATTTTTGCGATTTGCGAAGCCATGAGATCAGGATCCTCATAACTATTGCCAGGAAAATATAAAAATAAAAATACAAAACAAATCCAAGTTGATCTCATTTTGATTTGAACTGGATTAACTGAATGAAATTCAGCCGATGTGAATTAAAATAGCATTATTTGATGTGGTGTAAAATTAATTGCGGTTCATTAGCATAAATAGCATACCAATTATTGCGAGTAACTGATTTTCTGTACGCAATTTGTTACATAATTACAAAAAAAAAAACGTGGGAAAGTTCTTTACCGCAAACGAGGTCAAATTAAATTTTTTTTTGATTTTTTGAAGTTTGAAGATCAAATTTAAAAAAAATGTGATTTTTTCTTACAGCTCGAAACGAACTGTCGACTTTGGTCTAGCGAGAGGTTTCTCTGGAATACAGGAAGCCAAACATAGAATGGGTCTGGCAGCAGCAAACTTTGCTGGTGGTCCTGGACGCCGGCGACGATCAGAAACAGAGGCCTGAATTTATTGAAATAATGTCAAACAAGATCAGAAAGTAACGATTTTCCCAACAAAAACCTCATATTTATGCTATTGCATTTTCCACCTAATACCAGTAAAGTCCCAACATGTGTCAAAAATCCGTATTAAATTCCTTGAAACCTGCTATTAATTGTCAAAACTATTTAACATGTTGTAGTTATAAAGTATTTTTCTAAAATGACATCATATACCTATCATACACCTACAAAAAAAAGAAAATGATATATTTAAAAAAAAATCTTAAATTTCAATGAAATTAGTTTAGAAATGATGTTTAGTTAAAATTTTCGATTTCTTCAATGATTTCTTTATGTTGGTCACTTTATATAAATATTTGGTATTTGTCGATGAAGGTGGTACTATATTTAAATTATTATAAATATATTAATTATTTTCTTTTCATTTACATAGAAAAAAGGTAACTATTCCATCGATGTGAAAGACAAAATTTGTAACATGTACTAATAAGTCTATTTTTAAAAACAAGAAAAAAATATAATTAAAAAAAATGATATAAAAAATTATGATTGATTAATGGTGTTTCTAATAATTGTACTATATTAAAATCTGATGAAATTGCAACAAATCCAAAAAAAAAAATGTTTAATTGTTTTTTTAGACTAAATACCAGAAAAATGTTTATTGGAAATAAACCTCATAATATTGCACTTCACTAAAATTGTTAGTTATTTAAGTATTTCAACAAATGAATCAACACAAGAGCATAAAAACCAGCAAATAAAATGGAAGACAAAGGAATATAATTAAAGTATACCTAATAAATAAAAAATAAATTAATAAATAAAACAAAACTATGTAAAAATTATATAATATAAATTAATGCAAATAAAATTTAATTTGTTAATCGAGCAAGTTTATCATTAAATTAATTTTTCAAATGCTTTAATGGGGGAGAGTAGATGGATTGTGGTAGAGTGACGGCGACACTAAACTCCATACAAAACCAAATAATTGCTAAAGCGCAATCGTCAAATCATACTAATCATCATACTAATACAGTAATCCCTCGAACTGCGTGGTAGATACGTTCCACAAAAAGAGCGCGCACTGCGAAACCGCGAACTGTGAACCCTACTTTGTATGAAATATTGGGGTTAGGTCACAGATATTAGAAAAATTCCAAAAAAAAAAATAGAAAAAAGTTTTTATTTAACGACATATTTAAAGTAATACAAATATATGATATGTATTACTAATCTTTTTGAAAAATTAGTGATTGATTACCCGATTTTTGTTTTTCATTATGCATTTCTACGTATGGGGCTAAAGCGGCTGTCAAATTTCACTGAAATTTTAAGGCACGCTCCATATCAGTGTCCATTTGAAGAGCTTCTTGTTAAAGTTGACTACCAAGCATTAAAAAATTTGCCAGTTTTTCGTGCGTAAGGATTTTCTTTCTTATAATCTCTATGACTATGTTTACACACAGATTGGGCATGAACATGGGACTGAACGAAACTGTCAAATTACAGGCAAGACGAGGAAGTCGGCAAACATAACATAGTCTATAACTTCACTTTCATCATTTTCGTCGCTATAATTATCGCCGAAGTGTGTCAAAATATTGTCAGCAGTCATATTTTCTTCATAGCTTGCATGGACGGGGATTGACCAAAATATATGTTAAGATCATGTTTTTTAAACGGAAATTATAAAAAAAACCGCGCAGCTGCGAAATTTTTACCGTGCAGTTTGAAATTTTGGTATTAAAAACTTAACCGCGCAGTTGCGAAACCACGCAGTCCGAAACCGCGCAGTTCGAGGGATTACTGTATATAAAAATGAGTTGGTGTCTGTCTGTCTGTCTGTTCCTCTTTCACGCAAAAACGGCTGAACCGATTGACTTGAAATTTGGCATGAGTGGTAGTTCTGGTTCCAACATAGGCATGCGGAAAAGAAGCGCGACGGGTGGGGGGAGTAAGGGGAGGGGGTAAAGTGATTTCGAAAATTAGTTTTTGCGCTATGTTACCCTTTCGCGGAGAAACTACTGAACCGATTGGCCTGAAATTTGGCATAGATGTTCGTCGGGGGTCCAGCCCCAACATAGACCCGTTAAAAGGTAGCCCGAGAGGTGGGGGAGTAAGGGGAGGGGTAAAGTGATCTCGAAACTTAGCGCTTCCTCTATGTTACCCTTTCGCGGGGAAACTACCGAGACGATTGGCCTGAAGTTTAGCTCCAACATAGACCATAAAAAAAAATTTGAAAAAACTTAACCCTTTGTCCTTATAAATGTTATAATTCAACAAACCATATAATTATGTTTATAGAAATTTAGGGCAACAAACATAATTATATTGGTGGTGAACGAATTTTCTTTGGGGCAAACAAAATTTTGGTTGTAGCAAGAACATTATATTTATTTTAAACAAAACTCGGTTACAGTAATTATATGACGGTTGCATCAAAAATTATTTCTTTCCGTGCAGCCTTTTATCACGTTTTATTCAATCTATCCGTTAGCAAAAAAGATTCGACTTTCAAAAACTATCGAGAGAAGCAAAAACACGTATTAAAAACCGCATATATACAATATTTTCAGTCGAATTTATTTGATATTAGTCTTGAAAACAAAATCGAGTTAGAATTCAAATAGCTATCAACAGTTTTGTTATGATATCAAATGACAACAAATCAAAGAACAATTTAAAATTCCACACCCAGTGGTATGAAATTTTGGCAATTTTGAATTTGCACTTGAAATTGTTTGCAATCGTAATGTGAGGATCTGTGTCAACAAAGATTATGGGTAGCAAGTGTATTATAGGTTTTAGTATCTAATTGAGAATAATGGGTGAATAAAACGAGTTTGATGGCGTCAAATGGATATTGGAAAATAATACACGAATGGAAACAACACTATCCCCTAGTCAGCAGAAATTAAAGAATCGCTACGGTGGCAGGCGGTACATTCAAAAGCACATTCATGTGCGCACATGAATATAAAATCTATATAACTGAGTCTCTACTATTCCATAGTTGCACCATATGGTCTGGGATTTTAGAGGATTTCAGAATTAAATTTCATTGAAGAGAACATACCTAGATATCAGCGTACAAAGGTACATAACTTTGGTTTGCCGCTTCACCATAAGTTACTTACATGATGATGACAACGGGACTTCAATCTATTTTATCGGAAATTACAAAACGGAATACTCACATTCTAAATGGTAAAGAAGGGATCGCTAGAGAGATTTTGATTAATTTTTGTGGGATTTAGGGGCAACACTAAAATAATCTTGCCTAAAAGCTTCTGAACTTCAGTTTTTCGTCAAAATTATTACGTAATTTTCGTTCTATCTGATTTTTTGAAAGAATGGTGCCATACATGATGGAAATTTTCTTTATGCCCATGGCAATACATTCAATTATATAAGAACCATATAGGTGCATATTATCTATCTATATTTATACATATCATAAAACTGTAAAGGTGTTACTTTTTTTAATTATGGATTTTCTTAGGAATCGATGTTTGATATCGCTCTGAAAAAACATTATTGAAAATTTGGTCTGGACGTTTGTTCCAGCATCTTGTGAAAACGGTGCTACCGATTTCGATTAAACCTCGGGTAGAGTTACTTGCAGAGTAAACGACAGCATACTTAATATTGATTCTTCTCCGCTCTCTCTCAATAATGGGTGAACTGTCAACCGATTGGGACCAATTTTTCAAAATTAGATCAATCATTTATAGAGAAAATTTTTCGCTCAATAATATTTACGCCCCCCACCCCCTCTGCTACTATCTCCTGATATTCTGAAGGAATTTGTATTCGGTTTTTACCATTAGGAAAACCAGCCCTAAAAAAATTTTTCCCAACAATAATATCTTCCCCTTTGCCTCTCTGTATATCCCCTCTCCTGCTATCTCCTGCAATTCTGAAGGTGGCGCAGCTTATAGTATTTGGTGTATCGTTTGTAATGCATCGGACCAATGTTTGTACAATAGAAAACTGTTTAAAAATATGAGTTCGATAGAAACAAAAATATTCCAGTATGACCTATACACCCGAAAATTATCAGCACGCAGAGAAAAAAATAGTAAATTTGTAATAGGAAATCGGGACTATCAGTAAAATACTTAATTTCCATTCCAAAATAATTAAATTTCAATTGGAAAAATAGTCAACTGGAAGACAAAATACAGTACAATCCCGATAATTCGTATTTCAAGGGACCGACGTAAAAATACGAAGTATCGGGATATTCGAATTAGCGGGATTACGAATTATCGGGATTTTTTCAAGGGACCAGCAAATTCATACGAATTAGAGGGATATACGAATTATCAGGGTATGAATTATCGGGATTCTACTGTAGTAGATTTCACTACTAACAATTTGAACTTCTTATAAAAATTGTCTATTCTGACTATTTTTGTAATTGAAATAACCTATTTTAGTAATATATGCGATTCCCCATTATAAAATAGTTAAGTTTACTATCTTTTCTCTGCATGAAAATAAAAACACGAAAAATTTACCTACACCAGGGTTTTTAAAATGGCAAAAATACCGCCACCTTCGTAAAAATGAAATAGTTTTTTGCAATTTTCTCGAAAAAGGTTCATGACTTCGAAAAATTTATAAAAGTGAAAAGTGTTTAGAATATGATTTTACTTATATCTTCCATACATGAAAATTCAGACCAACCATTCCTTGATTTATATTAGAAATGGAATATCTTTTCTCACAATTCGGTCTGTCTTCATGTAGAATATTTGATTGATGATTGCCCCTGGCAATTTTAGGATTTCTTACGTTTTTTTCGTTAAACTTAAAATTCAAAAATTCACAACTTTGTAAGGAAATTTAACGCGGGCAGGCATTACAACATTTCGAATCGATTAAGAAGTCACACAAATAAGTAAAGTGCATATCCACAAAATAGGGTAAAAACAAAAAGAAAATCTTCTACTATTGTTCAACAGATATTTAGCATATCCGCCATGCGGCAAAACATGATATGAAAGAATGATGGATTTTTCTGAGTCAACTTTAAAGTCAAAGTACAGAACCCTTTTATGATGATAAATTGCTATCCCGGCTCATCCTTGAACTTGTGATAAAGCATTTTTACTTGATGTTAATGCTGGCTAAAAATATAAACATATAAAGAAAAGGCTTTTAAGTTTGTTCAGACAAGTGTTACAACTGCTAGCGACTAGAAAAAATTAAAAGTATCGCTGTCAATCATTTAATAAAAACCTACACACAAACACAAAATAAAATGTAGGTCATTTTTCATATAAATTTTTTGTTTTGTTAAAAAGATGTTTTACTAGATGTTTTGGTAATAAGGGTAGCATTAGCGAAAAACATAAGAACTTGTAAATATATTTTGTATAGCATGGACTTTGGTAGTAATGTCTGCGGAAGAGTACCTACACCCAGCATGAATTCAAATTTTAAACTCCTTTCGTTAGTAGGAGTTTTGAGATGGGTTGGCGAATGATGAATTAAGTTGATCCAAATTTAGGTTAGACAAATTTGAAAAACGTGCAATTAATACTTCATAATTTGTTGAATATTTACTTAATAATTTCTCTAATTTAAAAATTATGGAGCGAATCGTTAAATACTCGACACGAGAACAGACTAGTCTGATAAATTTTCCAATTTTATGGGGAAGGGAAAGGTAGTCAGGCACAAAGTAAGATTCTTATTCGATCTAACGCACTTTTGAGATAGAAATTGAGACGAAGCTTCTACTCAAGGCAACGAAGGACGTTCAATGCCACGAAAATTCTTGGTTTAAAAGTTCTCAATTCGATCCAATTTTTATGCGGAATTTAGGCGAATAACAGTCTCGGCTACGAGGTACAAAAGGCACTGCCTTAAAATCTACTGCATTCGATACATGAAATTCTAGTTATATGGACAGATCCCAGACATTAAATTAGATAATTTGCAAAAACTTGGCAAAAACTATGATTAATAAATTTATATTATTATTGTCTGCATCTTTTATATATATTTATATAAAAATTCGCGCAAATAAATGATTCCTTTAATCTTGCTAAAACTCATTTATCTCATTTCACTGAAATTTCAAAGATATCAGAAACACAATTGAATTCGGAATTGCATTTCAAACAGAGAAAAAATAGATTTTCATATTGTTGATCTATAAAAACATGTATTTATTGTATCATATGAAACTTCTTTTGCTGGCTCTGGCATCATAAAGATAAAAATTTCTATATTGATTAAAACTATACATTCGGTCTCATGTTTTATAAAAGTTTTAATCTATTCTTGCATACGCTTTTGTTCCCGGAGAAAGTACTTGTCCAACAATGCAAACTGAACGTAGTTTTCAAATTTCAAAGAATAAAATAGATTTCTGTAGAATTGGATTTTATATACCATCCAATATAGCTAAATTCGATGTTGAAAGTTGATATGTATGCAAACGACGACGACAATAATTGTCTAAAAATTGTTTTTTCGTTCTAATCATTTAGGAATTAATATTTTTAAAATTCTCATATTAGTCTGGTATAACAATTTACACATATGCAAATTGAGATCCTTATCCAGCATACCCATTCAAACAGCTAAAAAAACATAAAACGAAAAACTTTTTATTATTTTTTTTTGGTACCGTCGATGCATAAATTTAGAAGACATAAACGTGTGCCATGCTCCGTACCAAAAATTCTATTTAACTTTAGAGTGCATAAATTAAAAAAAAAAAATCAGAATTGCCAATTCAATTGAATTGGTTTTTAAATATTTAAGTTTTTAACACTTTATGATATTTTACAATACATACATGTAAAACCTATGCTGCACACCTACACGATATAATTGAATTGTTTAATGTGTATTCAACCTATAAAACCGATACGTTTGGTTCTAATTCTCAAGCGGAAAAATAAATTTCTGACCAAATAATACCAGATGAATAAATTAGGGGAGAAAATCCGATACGAATTTTGCTGTGCTGCTCGCATACAACGATTAATGCATTATCCCGAAAACCATAATAAACATAAGTTAGGTTAGGTAGGTACCTTCAGGGACAATAACTTTTCCGCAACTTGCTATCGAATGGTCTGTTTACTTATTCTGATAAATAAATTATTTTCGCTAAGCTATCTATAAAATTATATATTGTGTCTCGTGGGTGAAATCTGTGTCGAATCGATTAATGCATATATAAAGTAGAAAACTCCCATTTCAGTCACATTGTGTACATATTCTTGATTAACTGATATGATAGAATTAGAATTGCTCAGCAATTAAATTAAAATGTGGTTTGATTATTTAATCATTAGCTACTGCCACCAAAAGGGTACTTAAAGTTGAAAAGGCAAATAGTACATTAATTTTTGTCGAAATTGTGGGCAGATAATGTGCGAACTTAAGTGTGTTTTCCGGACAAACAATACCTACCTTTTAGTGGAATATTTTTTGGTATAAAACAAGATGTATGAAAAAATACAAATGATTTTTAGTCCAGAAAATGCTTTAATAGAAATTGTGAACAGAAAATACGGGCGAAAATTTTCACGGATCAATGAAAAATTTCTTGAGTAATTTCATTGTTTCTTTAGGAGGGGTTTGTCTCCTTGAGCCACCCTTCCTTGCCTGGGAGCGTCACTACCTGTATCCATAGAATAAGGAATATATAGAAAAAACTCTGCCGAACAAATTTTTGACAAATTTCCCCTTCGAAGGGGGGAAAAATGTCCCTATCATTCACTAGCTACGGCCTAAAAGCACAGAACAATTACTATTATAGAATGGAAAGCTCTAACAAAATTTTTTGTGTTGGGAGCGTACATCCGAGGATTTCTATAGCTGTTACATGACAGTGTACATGAACACTGAGCGATTTGGTGGTGTGTAGCAATATGGATTCCCATGTGTCACTTGAAATGAAAACGAATCAAAACAAAATCGGATAATGGAAATGTTTTATGGAGAATTTGATATTTCCATTAAATTAGTAATGTTCTTATGTGTTGAAAGGTTTAAATTTAATTTAGTTTTAGTTTTTAATTGTTTTAAGGGCCGTTCATGTGCAATTCTGTCGATCTTTCGTTATACTTTACCTTTCTGTTGTTGATGGGACTCGGAAAAACTTTCTATTTGGGTTTTTAATTGAATTGGCGGAACATTCCTTCACTAAACAGTGGTGATTTTGTGCTTTATTCATTTTGATGTGAAATTATGCAATGTTGTTAACACGCCAAAATGTGATTATCTATCAAAATCAATCGTTGCAATGAAATGAATCAATGTTGCAATGAAATGTCATGCAAAATGTAAACAAAAGTGCCAGCACTTTTCTGTATGTATTGTAAAAGGGAATTCTATTTGATTTTTTTTGGTCGAGTGTATGACAGCAGAAAGGGGAAGTGAGATAAAAAACCCGATTTCTATAGTGTAGTGCTTACTCTAGTGGAAGTTAATGAGGAAAGGAAAGTAACATTCTATATAATAGTTGTTCCGTGCTAAAAGTTAATTACTTTTAGACTAGGGAGCACGAAGCAGAGAGAACGTTTTCTAATCATTTTCGTCGTATCTATTCAATGAGATGGAGGAATCGAATGGATAATTTTTTCCGTGTTACATCGGATCCTCTTGCTTCATCTCACAGTGGAAAAATTTTCTCTAAAAATTTGTTCTAAGAGTTTATTCTCTAGATCAGTGGTTTCCAAACTTCATTTTACCACGGCTCCCTTAAAAATATTTGAACCGTTATGTTTGCTACGGGGTAAGGGTAGCATCAGCAGCATAGTAGTTAATATGTACCTATATGTTATGTATTGTATTAGCTGCACGTGCACTTTTTTTTGTCAATACTGGCTAATATTCGTGCCTCCCCTTAGACTAGTCCACGCCTCCCTAGGGAGGCGCGCCTCCCAGTTTGGAAAACGCTGCTCTAGATTATTTGTTCTCTGCTATATCTATGTTCACATATAATTAGAGCACCACTGAACCGATTTAGATCAAATTTTAGCCAGACCTTTTTATACCCGTATGGTGAAACCAAAGGGTATATTAACTTTGCCTTACCGTTTGTAACGCCAAGATCCCGTAATCGCACAAAAAAATGAATTACACCAGTGTGTTTAGAATGATAAAAATAATTAATTTCTGCATGTCCGTCCGTCTGTCCGTCTGTCTGTCTGTCCGTCTGTCTGTCCGTCTGTCTGTCCGTCTGTCTGTCTGTCTGTGGCGCGGATTGTGGGCGCACGGATTGAGCTAGAGACTTGAAATTTTGCGCGGATCCGTTTTTCGTAAAATGCGAGGCTAAGTTCGTTAATGGGCAAAAATGGACCATTAGGGGGGGTACCCCCCATACGAACGAAAACGGTTTTTGTGAATATCTCAAAAACGGTGCATCTTATCAAAAAAGTCCAAGAACAAAAGTTATTTAGGATATGATTCTACATAAAACTCCCATACATCAAAATCCGATTGGAATAAATTTTAAAAATTCTTATTGGAAAGTTTGACTTCAAAGTGGAATTTTGGTACAACTGTTCGAATTTTGATACGAATATCACCATACGGGTCTCCAATGATTGCCAGATTGGCAATTATAGCTTTTGTTATGTTTTAAGGTTTTTTTTGCCAATAGTTTAGTTAACGTTTCCATCATATGGCAATTGAGAAATTTGCAAGTCAAAACGGGCAATCGCGAGTAATCGGCTGTTGGAAAAAAGATTTTTTTTCACGTAAGAGTAAGTATTTAGTATCCTGTAACTTCAAATGTGTGTAGGTCAAGTGCGATGATTATTATTAATCAAATTTGTCATTATACCTGCGATGTTTTCTTCAATTTTTCCACGAATTTTATTCAGAATTTATTTCGCGAATTTTATTTATTCAGCAAAAGTGCACAAAGTTTGAATTTATTCAAAAGTGCACAAAGTTTGAATTTATTCAAAAGTGCACAAAATTTGAATCTATGAAAAAATTCAAGTTGCACTTTAATAAATTTCACGAAATTGGGGAAAAAAATCTGATATTTCAGAATAAAATTGCGGAATAAATTCCTCAAGTTGTCAAAATTCGTATTATATTAATCGCTTTTTGTTTAAGGATTACGGAAAAAATTCAAAAAGTAGACAAAGATTTCACTTTTGAATTTATTCAATTTAGATTTTTTCGTGGCTGTTAAAACTGTGGACGAGCTTGAATTTCATAAAAAAAACCGCGTTGAATTTTATTCTTGAAATTAATTCCAAAAATTCGATTTCTTATGTAAACGCATGTGAATTTTATTGTGGTGATTTATTCTCGAGAATTGTTTCAGGAACAAACTTCTAGAACTTTGTGTCGTAATGTAAATGTTTGTAAGACTTGAATTTAGTGTCACAGAATAACATAGAGTGCGGAATAAAGTGTCACATGTGAATGGGGCCTTAAATTTACACATCTTTCAAAAAAAGAAAATACGGTAAGTACAGAGGAGATAATTTAAAGATAATTTAAATAAAAAATCGTGAAAACATTTTTTTATTAATCAATAGATAGCTTTTTAAAACATAGACATAAAACCAATGAATGTCTGCACGAATGTTATGATTCATGAATTGAATATATGAGTACTTATTTTGCATGTGAATTAAAGATATTCTATAGACACACTCTCAACTACTTAACCTTAATGATCTCTAATAAACAAGTTCTTCAACATGCGGTTTTACCGTCGACAAAATAAAATCGAAATCATATTTCATTTATTTTAGATACAAATAAGAAACACCTCCATATTTTTAATTAATGCATCAAGATTGTCTTAAAAAGTATACTGAATTGAAATGGAACTCTAACAAATGAAATTATTGGGGCGGCAATGACACCTCCAGGGTAAAATTCACTTACTTAGATTTACCTTTGGCCCTTTTTCTGGCATAAAACTTGGTAAAATTTACAACATTACGGGCTACAAAATGTAATTCCCTTTAGAGCGATTACAATGCGATATTCTAGAGAAATGTTCGTCCGGTTGAATATAAGGTCCACATACCTCTACGTAACATGTAACGTACACCTGAAGCCACAAAAGTTTGTAAAGCGCTTTGTTCTGCTGTGCTTTCTGGATATCTCAACTGGGATTTGTGATAAGGGAATTCTGGAAAAAAAGGCAAAATGCTCCACTTTGTTAGTATCGAAAATACTAATTTTTTGAGAAAACTTTTAAGTCTCGAACAAGAAGCAGGAGTTTCATTTTTTTTATCGCTGCCGCTGAGGGCATTCATATATCTCCCAACTTAATTCTTGTTTGGGCAGGGAAAAAAAACAAACTTCAAGGATAGAAGAAAGTCAACTGGGAAGAGGAATACTGAACTGAATCCCATCTTCCGTTTTTCGTAGTTCGACTATCTCTACCGCATACTAGGACAATACGGGTTGAGATTCTATTCTTTGTGTGTTTTTGCATAAAACTTAATTAAAACATCAAAATCAAAAGCGCTCTTTTCAGGTTTTTCTTTTCGTGCGAAGCCTTTAATAGCGCTGCCCGATTATGTTGTTGGCAACCCCGATATTCCAGTGAAAAATCTTTTAAAGCGACACAAACAATAAAGATTGAAATAATTTTCCTGGATGACGCAACAACAAAACTATGAAAATTTCTTGTCAAGAAGTTTGTCACCCAACTTTATATTCATATCAGATTAAATTCTATGCCGGCACATATTTTCACTTAACCTATACTGGAATTCTGGCGGCTATTGTTATTATATTTTAATTGTATTAAATTCTATAATTCACCCATTTGTCGATTAAACATTTTTTTAGTTTATTTACCAATAAGCTCTAATATTCTTATATAAAATAATCGGAAACATTATAATATAACGATTCATGAATTCGCGAAAATGCCTAGTAAACCGCGTAAACTGTGTAAGTTTACCACCTCGTAAGTTTACGCGACAAATGACCCTGTAAACATACGAAAATGTCAAATATGTCAAATACAGAGGTTTTGTGAAATTTGGGTGCAACAATAAGGATTTCTTTTGTGCCATTATTTAATTAATTTCAATTTTGTGGCTGCTGAGAGAAGGCTGCCGAACAGGTGATTGATTAACACAACTTATTTGAAGCGTTCTTTTTTCAGGGGCCCTATTATGGAATACGATCGTAATCGTAAAGATTGCGACTTGGATGTTGTTGTTAGAGTCTTCCATATACCCCGTTCCGTTCCGAGAGACACCGGCGTAAAAAAATCGGCGTAAAATGAACCGGCGCAAAACGACGTTTACCTGTATTCCATAATTTCATGAATACCTTGAATTTTTCCTTTACAGAAATCACCTCAGACTGCGCGGAATGTAGTAGGATTTAAACACCCACAATGATGGTCAGACCACCCCTTTTTTTAAATTTTAAACACCCGAAATCAATTAATTAAAATTTACTTTTATTTGCTGCTATTTTAAAAGTTACACTTTTATAGGCTATAAAAAATAAATTAAACCTTTTTTAAACACTGGAAAAAGTTCACTTCCATGAGTTTACGCACTTGTACCGTTACTCTTAAATCACATCTTTAAGAACCAAACATCGACATGATTTAATTATGGCAAAGTAAAAAACAAACTCTTACATTCACCCCCGACGTTGTTGGTAGACAATACTGCTTAAGTGCAGTCTAAAAAAGTTCAAATAAGGATGTATTAACTAATTTTAAATTACCGGTACATAAATTGATCTTCTCGAATTCATAAATCTTTTTACGACGCAAAAACAACTTAGTCTTGTGTTTATGCTTTCGATCCCTGTTCATTCAAAACATCATCCTGACAGGATACCATCATCGTTTTCTTCCCTTTATCTACCACTTTACTTACACCTGCCAGCGAAAGATAAGACAAAAAACATTTCTTCCCCCTTCGAAACGAGAATGTTTCTAAAGTTCTTTTATTTTCCAGCCATAACACAATAAAAACAAAACATCGTTTTTTTTATTCGCCGTGTCCTTGTATTCTTCGAATGTCAGCTTCATAATAGCATCAAGGTTCATTATAAACATCACGCGTGGCAGATGAATTTTTTGTATTAAATTCTTGTATAACATATTTCACACATTGTTTGATATATCAACAAATAAAGTTCGGAAATCCTGATAAAAATTTCTGCCAATATAAAATTCTTTGCTGTTAGAAACCAGCCTTTTTTATTTTGCGAAGTTTGGTGAGTAAAACACGTGAGTTATGACTAATTCTTTCTGCTCCTTCAGAAGACATGAACCAAAATTTCAGCTGAATCGGTCGCGTAGTTTCCGAATCATAACTTTTGAAAGAGCTTCATTTCTGACTTTTTCTTCTATGTTTTCAAAGATTTTGAAAAATTATGTGGCCCTTTAAGAAAATTATTAGCGTTCAAGAGAATCAATAAAAATTAAAATGAAGTGTCAAACCTCGAAATGGTGCCTATAATATTATTAACTTTACAAACTAATACTTTAACACCACCAAATCGATTTTGTTAAAATTTCAGTTGAAACAGGAAGAATGTGTCAACAATCAAGGGTTTTCTTAATAAAGTAATTTAAAAAGTGTTATTTAGCGGTGATATTAATTTAAAAATCCTCATCACTTAAAATAACCAACATTTATAACATGCACTTGACAAGTCGTTTTTTCAAGATGCATCTATAAAAAAAAACCTAGTATATACTCGTATTGCAGGACATCCACTTATCCCAGTTCACAGCATAATAAAATCCATCATAACGGGACACTGTCGGAGAACAATTGTCATAACGATACATACTTGTAGTTCACAAAAGCATTTAAGAGCGAAAAATGGGAGTAAAATTAATAAATAAATTTAAATCTGGGCCATGGCACCGCAAATTTAATTGAAAGACAAAAAGGGGCCAGTATTTAATTAAAAACATCATAATCATCCACAAAGGATTGAGAAAACTCCTTGCATTTGAACCGGTGATGTTGTTGGTATTTATGTCACCCACGATGCGATGCGCTACTACTAGTAGTAATATTTGAGATATCCTTTTTTTGAAAAAAACAAATGTATGCCCCTGTGAATAGGGAGTATGGCGGAAATTTAATCTGTCTCGATTTTTTGGTAGATGTTAAAGCTTTCAATGTTCTTGTCCCGATTTCAAAATGCGGGTGTGAAAAGTTGCAGGAATTTAATTTTGTTATTTCCATACTAACTGACGTTGATTGTTTTAAATCGTCTCCGTGCTGCGGAAAGTTTTTTGGGGTGGATTTGGTTGGATTCCAGGATACCAGTAGGGGAAATATTGTTTAAAAAGTGTCAAAACAAAATAATAATCCAGATGTGGATATAGTAGATGTCCTAGAGTCGATTTTAAGCGTAAACCGGTGTTAAAACACGATTTTTTTCGTGAAATTTTTATTTTTTATCTGATAGTTTTAACTATATTTATTCAAAAGATAATTTATGCTCATGTTTAAAAATAATTAAGTGAATAATAAAATAATATTGCTAGTTATGCCTTTAATATTTCTTTCTTGCTTTCTTTCTAATACGAAGCAATAATTTCTTTCTAAAAGCGTAAGCTGTCTCTCGAGTTTTTGTCAAAAAAAAAAATCTCGAGTGTTCTCGGATCGTTGGTACAATTGGATTCAGATGTAAAGAAAAGTTATGTAAAATTTTTGTCTTAACAATTTTTCTGTTTAGAATTTTTGCAAAAAAGGATCACCAATCAATTGAGTTTTTCGGCAGCGAATAATTAAAAATAAATTACTGTCAATCGTCTTTTTTATAAGGAATTTAATTCTGCCCATTTATACTATCGTCAACCCATCCCTGTGAAAACGACATGACGTATTTTTTGTACAGCTTCAAAAAAATATAATTGAATTCTAACATTTTTATTGTGAAACATCTGAAACATGTCCTTTCTTCAAACATGTCCTTTTTTAATAAAGTAATAATGTCAACACTAAAATTAATTAACTAATAATTTCTACTATATTCGTGCCTACTTCGTGCCTATCATAAAAGCAATGAATTAGCTGCATTAGATCAATGTTTCAAAGAAATTTAATAAATTTCATGCACGGAATAAGTAATTTTATGTTTGCCGCTTCCATGCAATCGTTGAAGATTTTCCACTAATCAATCCTGTTATTGCAATCTTCTAAATCTCAAGAACATAAGCAAATTTTGCCGACACGATTTCGCTCTAGTTAAAACAATCAGGATATGCATAAACTTGATCTAAATATGAACTCAAATATCCAACGGAAATTTGCCCTAAAAATTACTTTGATGAATTTAATGGATATTCCGTGTCATTATCGCAAGTGATTTTATGTTTACTTCATTTTTAATGCAAAAAAAAGGCAATTCATTTATAAAGGATGTTCATACACCGAAACGAAAAATGTTTTAATCGATTTATTTAAGTACTGTTTTTATGGATGAAGGGGTTAAAAAATTTAGATAGAAGCAATTATTTAAATAAAAAACTGAAAACAAAGTGAATTTGTTCAACAAATATTTCGAAATGAGGTGGTTCGGAACTTTCCCAAACTTTTTGAAAATTTTCGAACCTTTAACAGTTTTCCGATGTCCACACTCTAGCTTTAAAGGCCCAAGCAAAGTCCTTCCGATCCTTTATACAGTCACTCTATTTACGATTAGAGAACTTGCATCATTTATTAGTAGAGAGCTTGTATAACAAAGAGGTCGATCGGTCATTTAGAAACGGTCGTGAAAATTGCTTAAATTCTTAGAATTTATTTCCAAAATGTTTTCAAGGACGACCAAATTTCATAAGGTTCCTTAATTTCTCGGGGAAGTTATTATAATCATGATTACGAATCTGATGTTAGAATTTCAGAATTCGAAATGGTAGGTCCTGTAAGGATGATGCGAATATACCGATTTCTTTTTTTTTCTCGGGAAAATTATGGTTAGAATGGTTTTGAGCTCGCTAACTACGAATCTGTTGTCTAAATTCTGAACTTTTTCCCCGAAAGGCCTATACAGATCCAGGAAGGATTTTGTTAACCTCCAATTCTCCTTAAAAGATTCAGTTAAAACTAGAAATTATTAAAAACTTTGATCAAAATCTATGCAAATAAAAAAATGGGGTACACCCAACTCTTTTTTCACGCGGTAGATAGTTTCCTCGAAAATCGGGGAAAACTGACAACGTAAAAAAGAGTTGGGTATAGTATTAAATATAATATGAAATATAATACGACAAAAATAAAAATACAGTTTTTTTTAATTTTTCGAATCATTTATTAATCGATAGGAAATTGCATCCTAAATGATGGTATATATTTATTCTACTATTGAAAGTCAAAATGGAACTTCCAAGAAGAAAAATGCTCTCAAAACTTATTAACTATGTATATACATATATTGGCACTTAATGGTGGTAAATAATCTATATATACATTACAGTTGACAATGTGTTTTTTTATTTATTAATGTAAATACTTAAGCGTAATATAAAAAAAGAAACTTTTCTTCGATTAAAATCTACATAAAATAATTTTTCCGATTTTTTAAATAATAAATTATTTACAGTCTCATATTCAGTGGTACTTATTCAATATTATCTTGTTTTTAGTATTACTATTATTACTTGAATTTCATGTTGTGTTTTTTGATTTTAAATATTAACAGGTGTTGGTGCATTTTTTATAAGTTCCATGTACTGGAATGGAACATGATAGCTTTGTCCATTGTGTTCAACGATTAGATGGCCTCGACGATGCGATGCACCGACCACGGTTACTGTTTCGCCTTTCTTTAGCTGTTCATTGGGTGAATTTGTAGTCGAATCCTCAGGGAAATTCATTTTCATGACTCGGGTTTGAGGGTAGCCGAGCTTCGAATTACCTGTTACCGTATAAGGACGTGAGGGTGGCACTGGGGGTGGTCGTTCCTGAAAAACAAACGTAATCTTGTAAAAAGTTTCCAATTTTTCGTCCATTATCACTACAAGAACAATGCTTCTGAACTGCACCGAGATTATATTAATGTTAATGTCAATTTCTCTAACAACTTACCAAATCTAATCCAAATAATGTACAAGTTTGTTGAATTATTTTTGAATCGCATTTCTCATTGGGGTCAGGAGGCGGCGTACCAGCAATGGGTTGTGGGCGAGGTCGTGTTGCTGTTCCTGTGTTCGCTGTTGATTTCGTTGAGACACGGGGTGCTATTACGAAGGGATTGGGAGGGTTAGATAAATGTATGATTTTTTTTTCAAAAGAATCTAGAATAAATACCAGCACTTGGAGTGCCCTTGATGACCTTTGCTGAATTTACGAGAATCTCCCTTGGCCGCTTCACCGTTCCAATCCGTCGACGAAGCTGTCCTCCACGCCAGATTGCCTGTATCAAAGTTGCACTTCTTGTCCGTATGTCGGTCCTTAACTTTTCCAAATGCTGTCGTATGCCTTCGGAAAGGAACACATGCCGTTTGCCCGGCGCCCAAGACAATGTGACAGATCCATCAATTTCTGGAGGATTCTCCAAAGCATATTGCAGTATGAGATTACAATCTTCCAGCGCCTTCTCTTCACATCTCCGCAGCAATCGGAATGGAGCAAGCATTCGATATCTTGCTGTGAACTGCTTGAAGCGCATCCTGTGTGGAAATCCTGATGCCATCAAATTCACTGTTTCAAGGACTTGCAGGGCACGGATTTGCTTTACAACCGCAGATCTTTCGAAACAGCCGGGGCTCTCTGCTGCATTACTGCGGATGCATCTAACGAAATGCGGTCTTGCATGAACCAGGGTTCGCAAAAGATTATCCAAGCGCGTGTGAAAGTCCTGCGTCAACGTCGACACTGGCTCGTCACCATTCAATAAATCCGTGTGCGAGGTTGGCGCTATTCGAAAACTCAATCCTCGAGGTACGTTTTCCAAAGCGTACAAAGCCTTCAGTTCTGATCCAAACAAATGAGTGGCAAATCCAAAGTTGCAGGTGTGCTTATAGAAAACCGCCACCAAATCATCAGGAACAACGTCCCGATTAGTGTCCAAAAAATCCGTAGCATCGTACTCAACACGACCAGCAAAATGCCGAATGGTGAACAATCGTGGACCGCGAAGTTCCATCTGCTTCGTCTCCAATCGAGTCGAATTACGGTGCTGAATCTTAATTTTCGCGACATAACTCTCAGCTGTTCCCCGGACAGAACACTCTGCGTCCAACATACTAAGCAGACCCGTTCGTAATGAGGATACCAGGTCGATGCATGGGACATTATCGACGTAGTCCACTTCGGTATCGCACATTATTCCCTCATCCCGACAGGACTCAACCGAGGACTTAAAAATGTGTGTATTGTAGAAGTGCTGCATGGTCTCGGCACAGAGGTTAATGCAAAGATGTTCCAGCTGCGCTGGCTTCGGCTCCTCAAATCCGAACATGTCCAGAATACCAATGAATCCGTCTGTCGCGTGACGAACCGCGTTGTTCAGAGCTGCCATCGATTTTGATCCCGAATTCCCGCCAATTGTCGACGCGTGTTGGCTTTCCGCTTGATTGTGAACGGATTCATTGGAGTCTGAGCTTAAAGTGCCCAGAGTGGAGCCCAGACGTTTCAAGCTGTTGGCACGTCTTACGATTGTCGCCACGGTTCGACAGTAAAGTGCCTTCGCGAGGCAATCTCTCGTCATATTCGACATATTGGCGTCACATACGGACTTCACTAGTTGTCCGCGTGCGTTATGGGTGCGGGTTGTTAGCCCGCGGAAGAGGGCGGCTGGGGCGACTCCCAGAAGACTTGAGACTGCATTTAGTTCGGGTTCGCCTTGAACGTCCACTACGTCTAAACCCTGAAAAAATAGAAAATTTCAAGTTTTTAGCTCAATCCTGTCGAAAGTTATGGTGTTCACGGATGACATGTGGAATTCAAAATGTTGGCGAAAAAATCATTATGACGAGAGGAAGAGGGTTGAAAAGGGCGAAAAATAAATTTATAGGCCACTCTTACGGATATTTCATTACTAGATTGCTGTTAATTAACAAAAAAATTTCCTCTAAAAGATGAAAAATCAAAACCGGATGCAATGTAGCGGTTGATAAAAAAGCGCCTTAACTTTGATTTTGTGGTGCAAAACTCCGTTCAGTTTGAATTAATTTATCGTCACAATTTTAATCAGACGTAAATTACCCAATTATAACATCACAACGGAAACCACGTATCAATTCAAGTTAAGAAATAAAAATTGCTAATATAATTACCGGATGTGAACCCTCGGCTATGAGTTTGAAGACGCGCGGAGGAAACTACTAGGCTATCGAAACAACGCCGACTAATCTGTCTGAAAGCAATAGAATTCCAAGGTATTTTGGTGGTTTGTGTAGTGGAAAAATGCTTTTCTTGTGAATTCCTCTTTTAGTTTTCATATTTCATCGATTTTTTTCATAAAATATCTTAAGACGCTCCATAACTTATGATATTTTTTTTAAATTGCTAAAAAGCATTTATTTTATTGAAATATTATATTTTTTGTATTTTAATTTAGAAAAACCCCACAACAGTTTTTCATAACAAAAGCTCGCACACAAATTTTAGCGAATTTTCGAACCCAAAAGCGTAGTTTAAGTTCTATTTATCCGGTTTGAATCCACGCTGCCTTCTTGTGATTGCAAAACACCAAATAAATATTATATTTTTCCTTGAAATCTTGTATTTTTTTCTAATTTTATTAAGTATGTACATTGTGGAAATAATAGACGTGCAAACTTCGGAATAGATTCAAAGTTCCAAGTTTTGAAATTTAAAAAAAAATGTCCATAACTTATCAAAACAATTCGGTGTGTATAATATTAAGGGAAAGCTTTGAATTTCAAACAATTAAAACCTTGTAATGATGCCCCTCCAGGAAAATATTTTAAATTGTGCTCAAATCGAACATAAATAAATTAACATAAAAAACATAACACACCTGTCCATCGACAAATTGCACATTTCCTAAAAGCAGGACAGCAGCAAGAACTCGAACAACATCCAAAAAGGGTATTCCTAAAATGCCCAAACATGCTTTCCACGCCTGAAATCGTGTTGAATCTTCCGGTTCGTCCTGGCTAATGTCACCACTTTGTAGATATCTTAAATTGGCCGGTGAATATCCATCCAGATTTAATTTCACCCTCTCTTCTCTGCTTAAACCAGCCAACATCTGATAGAAAATGTGATAGTTTTTCTCATTCGGCAGCGGGCGAATAACACGCGTTTGATCGAGGAAGTAACAATGAATCTTTGTACGATATAAGGCGCCGTCAGTCACTTGCACTTCGATAAATTGTCCCTGTAGGTTTTTTTTCAGTTAGTATTAATTAATATTTAAAATTTAAGTATAAAGACTGAATGAATAAAATCTGGAAATGCGTTTAATAGCAATTTTAAACATTTTAGTGCAAAATTTTATTCACTCGGACCCAAAAATTACTCACAATACGACTTGATTCCGAATTCGTTGTAGTTTTCGCTGATCCTAGCGATCTTAGCACCGTAAACGCAGCCGCCAAATGTTTAAAAGCGTCAGTTTCAGGACCTCCGCCTGCCACTGCAAACAACTGTCGGAGTAGCAACATAGAGCAATGTGTTTTTCCCGCACCCGATGGTCCCGACAGGATAATGGCTTGAGGGTATCCAGTTTCGGCTTGTTGTCGTACCGCTTCCTGGACAACTTTACGCAGTTGATTGGCCAAAGGTAGTGATCGTGTCGAAGATAGCGTAAGTGAATTGCCAACATCGTGATATGGATTTATGGAAAGTAAAATTGGTCCAACGTTTGTCTGAAATTAAACAAGGGGCAATTATTAGAAATCAAGAGTATAGAATAGCACTTTTAAATATTTGATTTTATAAATATTTATTTGAATTTGCTCCGAATTTTGGCGAGTAATATTAATTGTTTTTGTGTGTTTTTTTGTGTGCATTCTGAATAATGATACCCTTTTTTTAAATATCAAAATAAATAAAAAAAAGAATGGACTTTGTACACTAGTTCGTATTTTAAGCATTTAAAGTTAAAAGGAAGACAAAAAAGATTAGATCAGTCAGAGAAAAATGTTCGGAAAGTATTCCGGGCCTAAATCAACATTCCAGGTAAGCATAAAACCAATGGAATTGTGAAAACCTAAAAAAATATCAGTTGTGATCAACAAAAACTTTGCAATATTTAGTCTCGGAAAAAATATGTAACAAATATGTAAAAAATATTTTTTCAAATATCTCGAGAACCGCTAAAGGTACGTAAAAACCGATAAGGCAAAACACGTAGAAAATTTTTTGTTTAGTCCATTTATTTTTTTCAAAAAACTGATTTTTTCAAATATCTTGAGAACCGTTAGAGATTTATACAAACTGTTAAAGAAAAAAATGTGGAAAATTTTGTACCTTTTAAATTTGGTTATATTCATTTTTTCCCAAAATCGCATAAGTTTTGTGAAATTTTCACAGTATTTTTTCGAAAAAATTGTATGGGAAGTACCCGTTATAGGTACCGTTACTTTTCCAAAAGTTGATAGGAAACTACGATTTCTGTAAAACTTATTTACAAAAAATTTCAAGTCGGTAGGTCAACGCGTTCTCGAGTTATTGAAGATACCTACAACGGACAGACCGACAGACAGATGCACGGACATCCTCATAATTGAAATTAAAACGGAGTTCGTAATGGTCAGGAATTTTCTATCTTCTCCCGTTCTAGAGTCGGTCTCCGTCATGAATAAAATACTTACCCTCTATAGGAGAGGAAAGTAAAAATGGACAAAAAAGGATCCTAACATCTAAGGAATAGATTGAATGAACCGAAAAGTGAAGGATAACACATTTTGACTTTGATCGAACTCTCCAAAATTGTCCAATTTAGTTTTCAGACCGCAGTAGCACCAAAAATTTTGAGAAAAATACTGAATGAAGGGAATTTGCATGGAAAATGCTTTAGCAAGAAACTTTTCATTTCAAGAATAGTAAACAGGGGTGGGCTTTTGCTAGGGAGTTAATTTTTAACACGTTGGCTACCATGTGAGTCACCGGTGATCACAGCGTGTCACCCACAGGGACAATGTGAGTCACCGGTGTACACACACTATTGTCATTACCGTCAGTTTCTCAAGTTCCATGGTTGAGTGCAGTCGCTCATACGGTACAAAGGGGGGTTTTTTTTTGTGGAGCATATTTCATGTGAAAAATTGTTGTTCGTTTTTGTCTGTATTGATCTTGTGTTCACTGGTGACTCACATTGTACAGAAATGATTTTTGCGTTTTTTCCCAGTGTATACTAGCGGAGAAAGCGTTTTTTTGGCTGGTAGCCAACGTGTTAAGCCATCTGACTTTTGGACCTGCAAAATTTCATAACTAGCTATATAGGAAAAAAGTCTTAGAATTGAAAGCCCAGAAACTCTTGATTTGTTTCACGATTTTTTTATACTTGTTGAGATTCTTGCAACAAAATAGCAAAAACCAAATAGATAGTTATTATTAAACATTAAAATGGTTCTTAATTAAGGACTATGTGTGGAGAAGGCATAAACAATATTTTTTAAACCAAAAAACGACGACAGTTCTTATCGGATATGGATAGAATTACATACAGGATGCTGTTCTTATATAAAATTCTAGCTCCCAAAATTTCAAAAGGTTGCGTTATGTAGAACCTGAGAATCCATATTAGGAAGTTGTCCACATTGCGGCACCATATCTTAATTTTAAATTTATTGAAAAATCATTGAATTAAATACCTTACGCGTCAGTTCATTTTTAGTAGATTCGTTGCAATTTCATAAAAAAAAAAAAAACAAAATAGAAAAATTTCATGGTGTATAAGAAAAAATTCGTGGTGCGACGTTCCGAAAAATGTTTGGCGATCCCAACCGGTTGGAAAACAGTGATTGATACAGAGAATAATTGTGATTTTATTTCATTTTCTTGAGTTTGTGATCTTCTTTTCTACACACGCGGTTTTTCATCTTTTTTTCAATCAGTTCCTCTTGACTGATCTGATTGGAATAGTTAACGCCATTTTATTGGATCTATTGAACACTACATCGAGCACAACGAGCAAATCTATCCATCTATGAAGCAAATAATTACACATTTCATATGGCCTACTTGAAATTCTTGATCACTTTATCTCTTGCATAAACGATATTATTATTTTTCATCTATAAGTAGTGTGACCATATTTATTTTGTGTCAACCTGAGACAATAGGAGTGATGGAAGCGTTGGTGGGCTGAGCACGGATTGCTGAAGTGAAATAACGATTTCAAATCATGAAATCAAATTCCGAAAAAACCAAAAAAATATGCGCCGCAGTAAAAATTTTTTAAATACAACGCAATGATTTTAATCAAAACCTAAATGATTAACACAGTTTTTCATTTTTTTCACGTCCCACTGTCGTTTAAGAGTAACAAAATATGATTTTAGATGCAACTCTATCTCAAAAATTAATTTTCTACAGCCATTCATAAAATGAATTCTCATTTTATCCAACATTTTATCATTGTACACCCGTTAGTACGAAACCGTTAAATTTAATTTTCTTCAAAAATTAATAAATCCATTACTTACAAAATATTTGTTATCATTAAATCTAGCTTGGAGTGTTCTCATTACAGCATCCTCTGTCAAAGGTCCGGATAAATGAATTAAGTCCTCCATTTCGGTTGGTGATTTTTGTTTAGCATTTTCATTATTTATTAAATTAACGGTACCAACTGCTGATACTCCTTGCCCGATAAATCCACGTTTCGTCGACGCATCAATAATACTTGGTGAACGATTCGATAGTACATCTCCGGAATGTGGTAAGTCTATAAGTGAAAATATTAAAGAAATTTCAAAATTTTGTGGTTCTATATGTTGGAATAATTTTTAAAATAAAAAAAAATCCCAAATATTTTCAATCGAACTTGGAACATTTTGCTACCAAGACGTATTAGATTGTTTCTATGATTTACTAACAAATTTCTAAAAAAATAACTATCACAAACCTGGAACCGTATTCGTAACGTGATAGGGTAGTGGATGGGGTATGGAGGTATTTCTCGGTGATACAACAGGTCCTAGACTTCCTCCTGCCTGTGATATGCAATTGTTAATTGGATGTGCCTGAAATTTAACCAAAAGTTGGTAATTTTCGCATAACTAAAATTACTTTTGAGAAAGTGCTTACCTTATGACTATTACCGATCGATTTAATTGTGCTTAAATTTTGGTTTCCATGTGATCCGGGTGTGCTTATCCCAACTGATGTCAGTCCACCCCCCGGCGCTGATGGAGGTGTTGTTGAAGAATTCGTCACACCAGCGCCCCCAGCAGCTGCAGGACCTCCGGAAGCCCCAACTGCTTGTCGGTCCAATCTATTTCTTAAAGTCACCAATTCTGTGCTAAGACTTTTCAGACGTTGTTGCAAATGGACCGCCTCGTTGGAAGATGAAGCGTCTGAAATTTGAAAAAAATATTTTATCAGATTCTATCAAATGAAATGATTTAAGGTAATGCTACACTGAACAAAAATCGATTTCACATGATTTTCCCTACAATTTTCAGCCAACAATAATTCTGTGGAAATTTGCCAAAACTTGGTAACTACACTTTTCAAATTTTCAACGAAGCAATTTAAAAATTTCAAAAAAATATGACATGATCAAATGACTTTACTATTCGACGAAGTTTGTTTATGTCAGTATCCCGGAAAATATCGACAAACCGGGAAAGTTCCGGTAAATTTTTGCTGCTGTTTTTGGTGGTTCTTTACGCACTTGATGATTATTTTATAAGAAATCTAGCATCCCGGTTATTTTGCAAATGTGGATTTCCGAAAACTTTTGATCGTGTAAGGCCTATGTTACACACGGCAACTTTAAGCGGCGACTTTTCTTAAGTATATGCGAGAGAAGTGAGGGGCCACCGCTTCCCACACTTCTCTCGCCTATACTTAAGAAAAGTCGTTGCTTAAAGTTGCCGTGTGTAACATGGGCCTAAGAGTAAAACCGTGTTGTAGGAGGCCGTGTTATAGAAGATTTTTCCAGTAGGAGGCCGTGTTATACATGATTTTTCCGGTAGGAGGCCGTGTTATACAACTTATCTAACGGCCAATTTATTCACTAGGAGTTAAATCGCCTTAACTCCCTTAACTCACCTTTTACATGGAAAATAACACTAGCTAACTCCCTTAACTCACTAACTCGGCTTAACTCCTAGTGAATAAATTAGGGGTAAGGGTGTTAGAGCGATACAGTGCTACAGGAGGGTTACCTATATTCCGAAATTTTTGAATATTTTCTCTACAGTCCACAAATATGGTGTGCCCTTAGGAGAGTTCATAAAAAGCAAAACGAAGAACCGCGAACATGTTTTGTCTGAAAAGTGAGAAGCATTTCTAAACAGCTCTTAACTGGAATTTGGTATATATAAAATAGGTTACGTACAATCATATTCGTATTAAAAATTTGTTAATAAAATCCCCTCAAAAAAATCGCAAAAATCATGTCTGTGTTACATCAAATAAGTCAAATAGTGGTTCAAAAAAACATCATCGCATCTAACGATTATGTGGAATGAAATTCTAAACAATTTTATATGCACCGATTTTTTTGCAGTATCTCCAGCCGTTATCGAGAAAAACAAAAACGAACTGGGAACCCTGTTTAAAAATAAATCTCCACCCTCACCCTACAGCTCTGACTAGTAAATCACTCGCCCAACTGAAATGAAATTTTTCTTTAAGTCAACATTTCGCATAGGTACAAATCTTATGTGATTTGCAGCGATTGAAGTATAAGTATCTTAGCGCGATATTACACACGGCAACTTTCGGGCTTATTTAAGCCGGCAACTTTTGGGCTTAATAAGCCAATGTGCTTACATTTGTGGCTTAAATAAGCCAATCCTGTTTGCATATGCTACACAAGTTTACATGGGTGTGTGTGAACTCAAACCATTGAAATTGCTGCTACTCATATACTTCCCAAGATCTTTACCGAAAATGATTTCTGGCTACTACTTTTCACAAACCGGTTCACACGGTTTGCATGTATGCAGATTGTCGATAAGCCATGATTTCGAGTGGCAACTTTTCCCTCCTCAGTTGTTTCTCCCAAAAATCGGCTTAAGTAAGCACGAAAGTTGCCGTGTGTAATATCGCGCTTAGACCACCCACAAAAGCTGGCTTCCAATTTTTAAACACCCTCCTGGAAGGAATTCCAAAGAAAAAATTACGGACATTTTACTAAGAATATTTTGAATGTGAAAACATCCATAAAAATAATATTGCTATATTTTTATGGCAAGGGGGAGCTTAAAAAGAGAAATGAAAAAAATCCATGAACTTCTTTTGCCGGGGCCGAAACTTTTCAACTGTCACAATTTTTAAAGGATAATTAGGGCCAAGTAGGACAGTTTAATGCAATTGGAGAGAGATGAAAGTTCCTCGTTTATGGAACTGCCTCACACACACCTTGAAAGTGTAACAAAAGATAATTCGATAAAATTAAATTAAAAACAGTCGAGATTTCTTATTTAAACCTCCAAGATAGCACCGCAACTTTTCTTTGGGGTCAGCCGTCACTACTTGCGTTAATTTTTCAATAAATTAAAGCGTATATAAATATTGTAAAATTATAAAATCAAACATTCAAGATAACATTATAATCCGCTATTACGAAAAAAAAGCCAAAATTTCAGATGGCCCTTTTGCTATAACTAGTCGTAAATCGCAAAAACTGGCTGTTTTATCACAGAATGCGTGCTTAAAAAATTGTGATAAATATAATTTGCATTCAAATGAATATTAACCTGCTTTTTAATTGTAATTATGAAAACAAATACGACCTTAAAAGGTTAAAGAAATGCCATCTTAAAATATTCGTAGATTTTTTTTCACTCAAGTATCTCATCAAGAAAAAAAGAGAAAGAAACGAGATACTCGCGTATAAATGAATTCATAAGGAGATCAAAGCATAGTTCGGGGCTATGATTTGAAAAACGGTTTTTTGAAATAACACGCAGCATCATCGGCCAGACCTTAATCTACTTTCATAAATAAATACAGAAGAAGGGTATCCGCACCGAAACCGACCATCATCAGAGCATCAGTTAATATTATTTTGATCATCATATGCGTGATTCTACCTATGCTACGCTATCCGATGCCCTGCCATGCTAAAGGCTCATTCGTATATAATATTCTGTGGTGAATTTGACAAACAAACTAAAAAAAAACCGAATCATCGGCCGTATAAAGGTATAAAAAATTATAGGCTTATGTCGAATCGAACCCGAGATTTTAGTTCTTCTCAGTTATTTCAGAGGAGCTAAAATGCCGTCATCATCCAAACACCAAAGCCGACGTAGGTAATAATTTAACAAGAAAAAAATCAGTAGAACTAAGGAAAAAGCCAGTTACAGGTTACAGGTTTATGAATATAAATTCCTGTTGCCGTCGTTGTAATTTTTGTTTTTATTAGTGGTTGGTTTTTTTTTCTGTAGTGCTGGCCTTTTTTTATGTATTGCATAAAATATTTTTAACTTTTTTTTTGTCTGTGTTCTTTCATTAGGTTTCGGTTTTTTTTTATTAATAATCATGGCCTGCGAGTTTCTTCTGCCTAATCTAAAATTTTTCGAAGCTTTCTGTTGACAGAATCTGGTGGCTCTTTCATTAATTTTTTTCAAAGTCACTGAACTCGCATCTCTGAACATGATTATAAGATTCCAACATTGAAAAAGAAAATTTTAACCTAAACTTTGTTTTTTTCTTCTTAAAAAACATGTTTTCCCGAAAAATATCAGCTATATATGCGATTATGGATACCATCATACCTCTTTGTAAAAAAAAATCTGGCAAGAAAGAAAAGTGTGACGTGAAAAATAAATCTTAATAATTTTTAGTAAATCTGCTAGTGTGAATAACAGGAAAAATTGTACAAAAGAGGTTGTAATTTATCAAATTTACAGTTAAGAACACGCAATTTTATTAGTTTTTGCCAGTTGGTTCCAAATCTACTCTGCCCTGGAAATTAACTTTTAAAAGCACACCAGATGAGGCAAAAAAAAAACCAAAATCCCGGTTTTAAGCACAATAAAGGACTTTCGTCACATCAAAAGAATACTGCATTCACTTCGGGAGGCCCGCCAAACAAACCTTTAAGGACCTCTTGAGGTTCACGGTGTGCACTAGCGAAAAACAATTTATTTTGTTAATAGAATTGAAGCCAGCGGTGGCCAACCCGTTTGAAAATGCGGCCCGCCAAATGATTTGAAATTTACAAAAAAAAAATATGTAACTAATAAAATATAAAATACTAAAACTGCTCATAAAGTTTATATGCAATTTTACAATTTAATTTTTATACCCGTATGGTGAAACCAAAGCGTATATTAACTTTGCCTTACCGTTTGTAACGCCAAGATCCCGTCATCACACACAAAAATGAATTACACCAGTGTGTTTAGAATGATAAAAAAACATAACAAAAGCTATAATTGCCAATCTGACAATTATTGAAAACCCGTATGGTGATTTAATTGAACGGCGTATCAAAATTTCATTTGAATGCAAATTTTCCAATAAGATTTTTTTAAAACTTGTTCCAATCGGATTTTGATGTATGGGAGTTTTATGTAGAATCATATTCTAAATAACTTTTGTTCTTGCACTTTTTTGATAGGATGCACAGTTTTTGAGATATTCGCAAAAAACGTTTTCGTTCGTATGGGGGGTACCCCCCCTAATGGTCCGTTTTTACCCATTAACGAACTTAGCCTTGCATTTTACGAAAAACGGATCTGTGCAAATTTTCAAGGCTCTAGCTTAATCCGTGCGCCCGCAATCCGCGCCACAGACAGACGGACAGACGGACGGACGGACGGACGGACAGACGGACGGACGGACATGCAAAAATCATTTTTTTTATCATTCTAAACACACTGGTGTAATTCATTTTTGTGTGTGATGACGGGATCTTGGCGTTACAAACGGTAAGGCAAAGTTAATATACCCTTTGGTTTCACCATACGGGTATAAAAATTGAATTTTCCATGTCCGTCCGTCTGTCTGTCCGTCCGTCCGTCCGTCCGTCTGTCTGTCTGTCTGTGGCGCGGATTGCGGGCGCATGGATTGAGCTAGAGACTTGAAATTTTGCGCAGATCCGTTTTTCGTAAAATGCGAGGCTAAGTTCGTTAATGGGCAAAAATGGACCATTAGGGGGGTATCCCCCATAGGAACGAAAATGTTTTTCGCGAATATCTCAAAAACTGTGCATCCTATCAAAAAAGTGCAAGAACAAAAGTTATTTAGAATATGATTCTACATAAAACTCCCATACATCAAAATCCGATTGAAACAAGTTTTAAAAAAATCTTATTGGAAAATTTGAATTCAAATGAAATTTTGATACGCCGTTCAATTAAATCACCATACGGGTTTTCAATAATTGTCAGATTGGCAATTACAGCTTTTGTTATGTTTTATTCCAAAATTTATATTCGATGTAGGGGAACGCCGAACTTTTTATTAGACCGAATTTCTAAAAAGGAGGTGCCAAGGGAAAAAAAAGTTCTTGGAACTGCTGGTCGAGATTGATGATATGATATCCTAGAAGCATTACAGTTTAATAGTTAAGAACACAGATTTTCGTTGACAAAACTGACTTTTTGGAAAACTAATAGCTTTTTGGCAAATGTAAATGAAACAACCTTACAGGACTGACCTGAAATTTTGGCTCATATCTTCTAAGCCTTTTTTTATGAATTTAGAATATATCGTCTAAGATTTGTTTATGAATTTAGAAAAAAAAACGGATCTGTAGAAAAACTTATGAAGCGCAGGTTATTTAAGGAAGAAAATTAAACGTCAAGGAATTTTCAGCAAAAATAAGGCTATATTTCAGATTGAACGATGAAAATTTTCGCTTGTGGCGTCTTTCTCCAAAAGAAATTTACTATTCGTGGAAAATTTCGCCTGCGGTTGATTTTTTACGAGGAGTTTTGTAATAACTATATCATTTATTAACCGCATATGGAAAAGAAGTACGTCGATTATTTCATAACTTTTATTTTCGAAAAACAAGTCCCGAGAGAAAAAAGACTCAGGCAACTGGTACTCGTATAAGTGAAGTGGCCAAGAGGGAAGAATCCTGAAAACTTTTCATCTAGCTTTGTAATTAAACCATTA
This sequence comes from Chrysopilus asiliformis, assembly GCA_964034945.1. Classification (NCBI taxonomy): domain Eukaryota; kingdom Metazoa; phylum Arthropoda; class Insecta; order Diptera; family Rhagionidae; genus Chrysopilus; species Chrysopilus asiliformis. The sequence continues at coordinate 9,740,898 of OZ035960.1, forward strand.
CCAGTTTGGCAGTTAAAGTGCATTATATTGGCGCTCGTGAATTTCTCATTTTAATGTGGAAATGTGGTGAAAAAAATATTCACATTTATATTTGAGTGAATACTCAAAAGATCCAATCGCAGACTGCGTTTTTTGATATGCGTTAGACCCAAACTGCGTTAGACGAAAACTGCGTTATACGAGATTATCTTGTTTAATAGAAAAAAAAATTGAATTTTTAATCTAACATACATTAATTTTTATGCAAATTTTCATTTGATGACGGTGTTGTTGCTTCTGGCTCAGTTATATCGTGAATCTCATATGCATAAATGGCAACCATAGATGCCCTGACATTCAAAGTAGGAATTAATCAAAAAGGTACCTAAATATCTTTTCAAATGATTAAATAGCCCAAAGCACACAGAAAACACTCGCTAAAAAAACAGTCTACATATTTTTGTAATAGAGGGGCGACGACATAAAAATTCCTTTGTATTGCAAAGATCATGACGATGATAAATGTGACTAAGGAGAGGAAAAGACCACACCGCATTTTCATAACCGAAAATGTTGGACTTTTATTAGGATCTGAAAAATCCAATATCCCCAATACAATATATATAGATATGTAGGTATTATTGGTATTTGCGGGGAAAGTAAGAAAAACCATCTACCGACAGATTCTTTTATAACAATTTTATTTTATTGCAAGTGAATACCAAAGACCTGCTGTTGTAAAGCATACTGTGCCGTGTTGTGTTGTGCTGTGCTAAAAATGCCCAATAAAAAATTAGAAAAATATAAAATATTTAAAGAAAGAATGAAGAAAGACCATCTACATCAGTCGGTACAGAATGCACAACAACAACAACACCCCTCACCGTCACAATTAAAAGAATGTTTTTTTCTTATTATCATTATTTTCAAATCCAAAAATAGGTAGAGGAGATCTACCTTAGAGGAATTTTACATTAGGTCCAACTCAACTGATTTTACAGGAAAGACGGTAGTTTGCGGGCGAGACGGAAAATACAGCTTGTTTTTTGAGCAGTCGGTCGGTTGAACGGATCAAACCGCACACAAACATGTACATGTGTGGACAACCGAAAGTGGGGTACAGAAATCGACGAGGAAAACATAACACCATCAGCCAAAGCCATTTGAATTTCTTTAAGAAAAGGAATAAGACTGGCCCCACGTAGTCTTAACCGGTTGGAGCAGTTGCCGCATTCATTTTATTTCGGCGGCATTTATGTATGTATCTTTTGGTCCAGCAGCGCAGCATCATACAAATCTACCCAATATATTGCAGTAATACCGAAAAGCCACGATATATAATAATAATGCTGGCTGGTGGATACTGATATAGATATATTCACTCTATTTGTCATATATAGTAAGTAAGACGCTCCAATGTATGTGGTTCACAACGAATTATTATTAGTAGGTATTGAAATTTTACAGGACTGACTAACTGGTTTTTGAATGAAAATTATTCATTCCATTTTCCTCTCTTATTTTGATTTTTACCACTTTTATTTGTTTTATGAGCTCCTGCGGTTAACATGTTTATGGATTTGTTATTGCTTGTGCCAAAGTTTTGCGCGGATAAAATAACACAAAAAAAAACGAAACAAAAATTTTGAGAGAGGAAAAAACAAAAAAAAAAAAGTTTATGAAAATAAGCCGTTTGAGATAAATGCAGGTATTGCAGCAGGATTGATTGATTCACCGCGATGGATTTCAAAAAAGTACAAGAGCTTTTGGCAAAATATAGACATTTAAATGAAAAGTACGGTATCTAATTTCTACTCCTAACAGTGATAGAATTTTTCTGATCCTCTGTGAACTTGCATTTCTTTTCACCCGTCGTCTCGTGGAAATCACGTCCATCAGCACTGGTGCGACTGGTGCAGCTGGAATTTTTTAGGTTAACTGGCTTTTCTATTAGAATAAAAACTCCATAGTAAGGACTATGTGAGCGTTGCAAAGTAAGGACTATGCGAAGGTAAGTGTTGTCCGGGACAAATCCTGTATCTAATTCCCCATTTCTTAAAAAAATGATAAAAAGGTGAGTGTGTATAATTCGGATCGCTGTTTTGAAGCTAAGAGATTAAAATGAAACTGTCAAATAATCATAAAAATTTTCAAACATTCTTACATTGTGTCATTAAACTGAGGTGCTCATTTATTGAAAACATTCATTTTTTCGAGAAATGTCTGCGTGAAATTCCTACAATTTCAACAAAAAGGGAGAATTACTAATGGTTATAATCCAGATTGTCGGCCGATTATAATAGTATTAACTTTTTGAATTGTTTTTCCTCACAGACAATTTAATTATTTCTTTAATCCTCGGATATAAATAACATCAAAAAATAATGTCTTATCACTATTATAAAGCTTAAATGAGTATCCAACTTTCTTTAGTTTTTTCGTTAGATTTTAGAAGATTTGACCAACGAATCGTTAACTTACTGCACTTGATTAACTGTTGACGGTAAAAAATAACAATAAATTACGAATGTAAATACGTAAAAGTTCCGGAAAGTAGTGGAGAATGCATGAATATTTTTTTTTATTCTTTGATATGGTGATTAGTTGTCTTGTTTAACAATTTGGAACAACGAACTAAATTATGTACACTTACCTTACAACAAATTCTGTGTGTCTGGAAATTTTTAAAGAAGGAATATTTCAATTTTTGTTTGCGATTATTCACGGAGAGAAATCCAAATTGGAATATACGACGCAGTGGATTCTTCTAGAATGATTCCTTGAAAATAGGAAAGTATTCCTATAATTTTTGGAAAATTTCCCATTTTCTTGGCATGAATTCCCCTTTTGTTTGAGGGTCATTACCAAGAAATTTCACTGTCTCGTATATTCCTTTTTTTATAGGAATCTGTCCTATTATTTTTCTCCGTGTTGTAACAAAAATGGGCCGCAGGCAAGCAGGGAAAAACTTTTATGATAAAAATGCGCTGCAGGCAAAAAATTCTCCCAAAACATTGTAAATCGAAAATTGGGTATTACTACAGAAAAAATATCAGTTGTGGTCAACACAAAACTTTCTTCTACAAAATCTACGATCCTGCGCAATTTACGCTAGAGCCCTGTCGCGTTGTCAACCTAAAACGACCTCCCAATAAATTTTTGGTTTATTCAAAAATATCAAAAACGTACAAAATTTGAGATAACTTGAGAACGGTAAAAGATATCAATTTACGGTAAATGGCAAAAATGTAGAAAATGTTAACATCTTTAATTATTCTTTTAACTGATTTGTCGAAAAACCGTTAGTTTGCAAATTATTCGCAAAAATATGATTTTTTACATATTAATGAAAATATCTCAATAACGGTAAAAGATAACGGATAACGGTCAAAGACAAAATTATGCAGAATGCCATTCTCATTAATTCACTTTATACATTCAGTCAGCAAAAGCCCGTTAGTTTTCGAGATAATCGCAAAAAACTGTTTTTTTGGAAATAACGGTTTATCTCGATAACAGGTGGAGATATCGAGTTACAGCTAAAGACAAAAGCGTGGGAAATTTTATTTTCTCCAAGTTTTGTCATACTTAAGGCCACTAAAAAACGCGTAGTTTGGGAGTAAATCGAGAAAAACGAAATTGCGATTTTTGAAAAACCGCCATTTTGGATACTTCCGGTTAACGGATTTCCACCAAAAGTTGATAGGATCGTCCCATTTCAGGACCCAACATGCCTATAAAATTTCATGGCGCTAGCTCTATTAGTTTTTGAGAAATCTTGTACACAGACTGACAGACTGACAGACAGACTGACAGACTGACAGACTGACAGACTGACAGACAGAAAGACATTTTTTAAATATGACTCCAATCGACTCAGGAGTAATCGGGAAATGTTTTTTAGGCAAAATTAAGAGGTCGAAATTTTTCATGAATACAATACTTTATTATACTCCGTAGAAGAAAGTAAAATGCGCTACAGGCAAAAAATTCCGCCCAAAAACATTGTAGATCGAGGTTTTCCTGTATTTTTTTTAAAAGTAATACAATAAAAAAGGAGAAAAGACTCTTCGTATCCTGGATATTTTAGAAAACGAATTACAGTGAACTTCAAACTTATTTATCCCGTAAGCAGAACAAGAAGAAATCGTGAAGAGTGTTTGTTCATTGAAAAAAATCAAAGAACCGAGAAAAGTCTATGAGTAACCAACTATTGGGCCTCACGTAAGTAACCCAAAAAAAGAAGTAAAAAAAAAACTTCACGTCTATACATGCTCAACGAAACTGGTTAGGAGTTTTCTTACCTTTTTTGGAATGAAAAGATGTTTGGAGCAAACATTTTCAATTTAATTCGTTTTCTACACGGCCACGAACCGCCATGCCAGTCAGAATGGTGTTTAAAGGAACAAACTATACATAACTGCTGGTGCTATGTTGCTATGTTTGTACTCTACTCTATGCATAAGAAAAGATGATGATGATGCTATAGGAAGACCATAATAAAATAACATAAAATCTCAAGATGTACGTACAATTCGGAACTGACTTCGGTAACGAAAAATGCCAAAAGATGAAAGGCGAAAAATATCAAAGTTATGCTGAGACAACACTAACATACAGACAACATTTATGTATACGCCGCCATCAATTCCTAGAGTGAGTTTTCTTCTTCTTCTGAGGATTATAAAATCTTCGCCAATTGGAATTATTTCATTGCGCTTTGAATTCGAATTGAAAAATACGAAAAAATAATTTACACGGAATGCTATTGTCTGTGGGAAGAATGTTCGAATTAGAAAAGTGTGATAGTTAACAAAGAGATAGGTAGCTGGAAAATGGGAAAACAATTTTTTTTTGTTGGAAAAATTACAAACAAATCTATTCAGATGATTATTGAAAAACATAGCTTATACCACATAGCGGTGGGATGATACCTTTCTTAGATAATGAAATCGAATATGATGAAAAATTGGGTATTACTACAAAAACATTGCAAAACTCGAGAACTAATTGAGGTAAAGAATTGAAATTTGGTACAAAATCGGCATTTATAAAAAGTTAAATCCCTTTCGAAAATCGGAAAAGTTCACACAAATTCACACCAAAAAAGCATTTTTGAAACGTCTGTAAAATCATTGGGAAATTGAGCAATGTTTGGATAAAGGATTCTCCGTGGAATATGTTTGGATAAGGGACACAGGTTGGGGGAGTAGTGTAGCACGAAATATTAGACAACTACCCCCTTGAAGGTTTAGAACAGGCCAAAATAACCGTCAGCCTCCCCGACGAATTTCTGGCTTATTCCGAGTCAAGCTTAGATCATTTTCACGGTATAATAATTTAGTTATTATTTCATGTGATAAAAAATTGAATCAATTCAATTCCCTTTGATCGATCTTTCAAATTTTTCAGGCATACCAAAATTTATATGCATAAAAAAAATTAAAGACAGGGAAAACTAGATACAGATTTTCCCAATGCCTTGCCTTTGCACAGGATGGATAAGTGGTAGTGAAAGAGATGTAAGTATCGCTTCTATATTCACGATTGCGTTTTAAATGGAATGGAAATTACTTGGTTTCGTTTTTCATGAAATAAACTTAAGTATTTTGCAAGTCAATCGATTTTAATATGAAGAACTTTTTCTTTGAAATTCTTTCACTATTGAACATAAAGTAAACCCTATTTATTGTTTAAATGAATCAAAATTGAGCTCTATTCAGCCACGTCCATGAAAAATCCAATGCTTAATAGTTTCATTCGGAAGATATTCTTGTTTAACCTCTGATGCTATTCAAGTAGTTGTGTGATAGTGTCCTACTTTTCATATCTTATAATATATGTCGATATTGTACTTCTACTATGTACCACTGTTTAACAATGTTAGCTAAAACACGTCGGGCATCCAAATTTTATTATTTTTTTGCACTATTCAGTCATGTAAAAATTCGTTTCATTCGACCTGGCGCAATTTGATATCCCTCCCTACTTTTGGGCAACCAAAATGAGCAACGCATCTTATGATAATGTACATTCTTGGAAACGTTGTTGGCAAGGGAAAGCAAGAATCAGCTTTTTCTCTACACTAGATCAATAGATACTTTTTTAAAACCATGAAAAAATTACACGAAAAAGCATCGGATATTATTTAGTCATTGATTTTAAGCATTAATTGAAGATAGATATATACAATACGAATAACATTATATATGTTTATTGTTTGTGGTTAGTTTCTTTCGCCTATTTTTTGTACTTTTTTATTAATTTATCAGTACATGAAATTTAACCTATTGTTGGCTATTTAGTATATCTAATATAGCTATTTAATATTTGAAGGGGAAAATTTGCCTAAAGCCATTATGAGTTCTGATAAAATCTAGTTTGTATTCGATTGGGTCCATGGAAAAAAAAACTTTTTTCTTCCAAGTGTTGCTGGCAAACTCTTTTTTTTTTCAAAGCAATTATTTAGACAAGTTTTCATAAAAACTCCAATTGTTAATAAGAGATAAAAGTTCTTTTAATTGATTGAAAATTCATTTGTAAATTTCTTCAATAGTCTTTACAAATTTATAGCCAAATTGGGGTCCGGTATAAGTACCCCAAGCGCAGCATTTAAATCAACCGTACCGTTAGCGGTTGACATACCTATGCCGCGACGAAAATACATCAACGGCCAACCTCTCAGTTTACATAAATGCTGCTTGGGTTGTCGATTAAAGTATCACTCAAGCAAAATATCATACTCTTCATATTTTCCAGTAACATAATTTTTGATTTTCTTTGTATTTTTATCCAATTTCAAACAACCACAACAGGAAATTATTAGCTTATTATTAATTAACCCTGGAACAACAAATACTATAATTGTTAGATTTCTTATCGAACCTTTTTGAAAATTGTTTTTAATAATCAGCCTTATTCATCTAATACAGAGTTCAGCATTTTTTTTTTTGCTGATTTGGTTTCATTTAGTTTTTTTTTAATTTCTGGGCAAAATTCCAAATTTTGCGGTCAAAAAACCAATTGCGCAGAGATTTAAAAAAAATTCGATCAAGCGATTTGTTTTCTTTTATTGAGAATCTTGAATTTTCTATTAATAACAAGATTTATTTTTTGTGTAATTAGTATTTTATTTTATTTAATAATCCCGTTTTTCGTTGGTTTGGAAGTGGCGACCAACAGATCCAGAGTCCCGCTTCTCGTTGGTCTGGAAATGACGACCAACAGATCCAGAGTCCCGTTTTTTGTTGGTCTGGAAATGACGGCCAACGGATCCAGAGTCCCGTTTTTTATTGGTCTGGAAATGGCGCCCAACAGATCCAGAGTCTCGTTTTTTGTTGGTCTGGAAGTGACGACCAACAGATCCAGAGTCCCGTTTTTCGTTGGTCTGGAAATGGCGGCCAATAGATCCAGAGTCCCGTTTTTCGTTGGTCTGGAAATGACGACCAACAGATCCAGAGTCACGTTTTTCGTTGGTCTGGAAGTGACGACCAACAGATCCAGAGTCCCGTTTTTCGTTGGTCTGGAAATGGCGGCCAACGGATCCAGAGTCCCGTTTTTCGTTGGTCTGGAAATGGCGCCCAACAGATCCAGAGTCCCGTTTTTCATTGGTCTGGAAATGACGCCCAACAGATCCAGAGTCCCGTTTTTCGTTGGTCTGGAAATGGCGGCCAACAGATCCAGAGTCCCGCTTCTCATTTGTCTGGAAGTGACGCCCAACAGATCCAGAGTCCCGTTTTTCATTGGTCTGGAAATGACGCCCAACAGATCCAGAGTCCCGTTTTTCGTTGGTCTGGAAATGGCGGCCAACAGATCCAGAGTCCCGCTTCTCATTTGTCTGGAAGTGACGCCCAACAGATCCAGAGTCCCGTTTTTCGTTGGTCTGGAAATGGCGACCAACGGATCCAGAATCCCGCTTCTCATTTGTTTGGAAATGCCTTCCAATTGTGCCTACATCTAATTCAGTATCGCGCTGTAAATTTTAAAAATTCGCAATTTGAAAACACACTCAAACGTGTTCGTTTATTAGACAATACCTTATTAGATATGAAATGCCTTCCAAGAAACTCTTGACCTAAAGTAACCTGAATAACTGTCAGTACCAATATTCCAATATAGAACTTCATCTTGATGTGAACGCCGTGATAAAAACTGAACGATTTAAAAAAATTTACGCAGATTTTGCCTTTTATACTTAATCAAAACAACACAAAACCACAACGGGAAATTATTATTCTTAAATGGGGTATTAGGTGTTTCAATATCGCTTCGAGTGATTACATCAATTATTCCGAATCGTATGGCCTTAACCTTGCACAAATTTGATAATGTGTTCAATTAAACGAAATTGGTTTTTCTTAAAATCACAATTTCTATTTTCTTAAAATCAAAGTTTTAATCGGAAAATGCGATTATGATGTAAAAAAAAACAAAATAAAAATTTCCGTTAAGATATGAGATTTTGATAAAAAAAAAATTTACTGCATAAGAATAAATCCAGGCCTAGCGAGTGAAATTGAAAATTTAGAACAATAATTTCCTCTTGCCTCTAAGTAATTTCGAATAGAAAATATTGATTTCAGTACAATCGACCGAGCGGTTTCTGAGTTGCCGTTTTTGAAACCCTGCACGGTCAGGCTTTATTTTTGGTTAGGGATATTGTAGAGAGTTTGAGTATTTACGAGTTATGCTACATTTACACGAATGACAAATTTGTCATTTTTTTCTTGTCATTATGTTAATTCCCGTGTAAATGGCATAATTTTTGTAATTTTTTCTGTCAGAAAATGTCAATCTCTCATAAAAGAATGAACTTGTCCATTCTTTTAGGCCAGATTGTCATTCGTGCAAACGCAATATTAGTTATGACAAAAATTGAATACTAAAGTTGTCATAACTAATATTGCGTTTGCACGAATGACAATCTGGCATAAAAGAATGGACAAGTTCATTCTTTTATGAGAGATTGACATTTTCTGACAGAAAAAATTACAAAAATTATGCCATGTACACGGGAATTAACATAATGACAAGAAAAAAATGACAAATTTGTCATTCGTGTAAATGTAGCATTAGACGCATGAAAATAAAATGACGAAGATTTCGCACACCATAGGTTTACAGAAATGAGCAAAATAATTAAAATAGAGAGATTTAACTTAAAACAATTGAGCGTTTATTTTGTCAATTTTATTCGTGTTTGAGCAAATTGAGAGAACAACAACAACAAAGGGGAAATGCTAACAGCCAAAGATTAGGCTTTCTCACTTTGAAACGCTTTATCTCAAAAACCACTTGACCGATTGATCTTAAATTTTGGCCCTTGCCACAAATCGTGTGTTATTCATGCCCGGACCTTTTACCCTCGTAGATTTTTAGAATCAAATTACAAATACCGTTACTAGAGCTGTCCATTAATCAATTTTGGGGGGTACTAAACTTGATATAAAAAATCACGAAAAAGTGTGTGAGAGCAAAAAGAGAGAGAGAGACTGGTCCAAAAAGCCTAAATTTATTCATTTTGCTGATTCCAAATATGACATTAGTTTGGCTGGGTCAGCTTTAGTGTTTAATATATACTTTTGTGGGTATTTTTTTTATTTAAAATATCTCAAAAACTAAAGCTGGTCCTACCAAACCAATGTCGTATTCGGAGTGGTGCCGGAGTGGAAATTAGCAAACAAAAGAATATAATTTGGTCATAACAACATCATTTCTAGCGACAAATCGGGTGTCTTTAAAAAACAGCACAAGTTGATGTTGGGAGGGTTCTGCGGCAGTATGACGGCGGTATTTTAATAAAAAATAAAATTAGCATGACGCATTTTATTGACAGCCCCAAAAAAACATTTTTAGGTTCTCACGATAAATTAGGAGCAGGCAAAACAATCAACCCTTTCAATATTGTTATAGCTGCTGTCCACTGTATTTCTTTATCAGCTCGTATTAGGAATTAGAAATAAAAAAATTTCTTCTTACCCTGCAACTTTTTTTCCGTTTCCCAAAATTTTTGTAACTCCGTGAAGTACTTGTCCAGTATGAACACTTTCGAAAGGCCCAATGTGGCCATGACTTTACTATATCCAAATTGAATTCAAATAATCAGGCAACACCGTAATCGGAACTTCGATTAAACTGATTTAATCGCCAACAACTAAAAGGATTTTGTTTTCTTTTTTTCGCTCAACACCAACGATATTCACAATTCTACATACATCCATCAGAGTATTAACACCTGTACACGTATTTATATCAATTATCTTGTAACATAATGGGAAACTTCTCGTGCATTCAAAAATTGTGCAACAGCCCATTCAATGGTATGCAACTTATACGAGTATTATTATTACACTTTGAACCCAACACACAACTTTTAAAAATTTTTGTCATAATTTCACAGTTTTTCCAGACGCTATCCAGAAAAAAATCCCTAAAGTACTGGTTTATGATCCCGTTTGGTTACGTATCGCGCAGAAAAACGCGGCGCTATATCGTTTCTGAGGCTTCGAATTAAAGCACCATATTGTGTGAACATAATTAAAAATTTTTAATTTTTCACCACTCAACTTGTTTACCGGATGAAATTTTAGAACTCTTATTAAAGAGTACTAAATTTAAACCAGTTTTTTTTCTGTGAGATAAAATTACGTCTATCCGTTCTTCACATAACAACGGTCCTCTTCAAACTAAGGTAACCAAGGAAAAATCAAGAAATAATTGTGGGACCCCAAAGATCATTCGGTCAGTTATCTTTTTCCTAAGCACTCAGCGAATATTCAAGATCGACCATAATACCATCTCCCTCTATAAGATTTATATCGACGGTAAGATCAAAATTCACCGCCATCTATACATAATACCATTTACCTGCAAATCTAATGGCTGTTCTACTCGCAACGCAACATCACCGTTCCTATAAAAAAATATTTCTATTTTACCTAAATCGATGCCTTAAGTGTGCTAATCAAACTCACATCGTAGAAACGTTAACCTTTCAAATTTTAAATAACGCAGAGGAGGAAAGGTAACCATTTAAAAACCTCTTTAAATTGAAAAACTGAAGCTCAAACAAAGATGGCTAAATGGACAGGTAAAAAACCAGTGTTCTCTTTCATTTATCGTCTGTCTAAGTTTTCTACACACAGGTAATACACAGGTAAATAAATTGGTAAGATATTTCATAGTGTGGTAATATATATCTTCAGATATACAAGTTAACTGTCTGGTGTTTTTCGCCTGAAGTCCAAAGATTTTGAAGATTCTTAACCTAAGTAAAATTCTTCTTCACGCTCAATTTTTTAAGAACGCTTTAACCTCTTGCGGTCTGATTGTCTTCCGATTTTTTAGAATTGAAACTCTTTCTATTTTCAACTAAAAAACTAACACAAAACTTAATAAAATTTGCAAAATATGTCGTTTTTGAAGGTTTAAAAATATTAATTGATAATTTAAATCATATAACATTAAAAAGCTAGAGGCAATAGCAGTTCGTGTCAAGAGGCACTGCAAAAGAATCGTCAATTCGATTTAAGTTTTCTAACTGAAATTTTTCGAAATTTGTTCAAATCGGAGTTTGATGTATGGAAAAATTATATGAAAACGTGTTCTAAACATCTTCCATAGCCATAATTTTTTTTGATACTACACACATGTAGGAAGAAAAAGTGCAGTAAAAGGACCTGTTAATTTTTTTGTATGAAAAAGTTGCGAAATTTCATTGTTAGCACTTTTGGGGCCTATCCGGTCTTTGGGAAAATGAACCGGTTTCGGAATAATCGAAAAAACCTTCTAACCTTTCAGCAACTTGTTATTTTTACGAGAAACATCTCTGTGCAAACTTTCAAGTCTTTAGCTTAAAACATCGCAAGTTATGCGGACATTAGGTCTGTTGAAAAGAACCGGAAATCTGGTTTCGAAAATTTTCAGGAACTGGTTCTGTAGTTTTCCTTTTACAAAAGATATATATTGGTATAACTAAACAAATGAAATAAGAATAAATAATAAGGACCTTTTCTAGAAAGTCTTAATTTCTTTGGTTGTTTTTAAAGATTTATCTGGAAATGCAAAGACAGATTACTTTGGCTTCGCCTGAAAATCGACTTATGGTTTTTCGCTTTTTTGCCACAGATTTTATCCAGTTAATTTCGCATAAACAAATTCCAGTTAATTTCGCATATTTTGTTATACGTTGTTTGAAAGATTTGCCGGAATAACGAAAAATTATGTGCAAAAGCTCGCACCAACAAATTTTAGTCATTTTAGGTACTAAAGCACGTCGCCGAAAATGTGTCCATGCTAAATTATTGTGGACACAAACAACTGGGAAACAGACACGACGCGGGAAATTTAAAATTACAGAAATCAAAAATTATAGCTGAGATAAATGGCTAGTTTCTTTTTATTTCGTATGTTTTTTTAGTTACTAGATTTTGTATTTTGTGGTTGTTTATAAATGGCATGAGCCCAGAAACAAAATAGCGTAGACATTTGATCCAAAATGACTTAAAATGTATTTATCGGCTTTTGCATTTGATAGACACAATTGTAGTTTTTCTTGTGTATATTTATTTTTTATTTTTTTTCGTAATCTTACAATCACCTACCTGTAGATGAAGCTATACTGCCATGACATTTCGCCCGTAATGGTAAAGTATAAATGGCCGTTGCCTTTTTGAATCTCTTCATTTTTGAAGATCCATTTTTCGATTTCGGAAATACAGCCATCGTCATCGGTTTAGTTTCCGTTATGTTATGTTGTGATGACAAGGATGAGCTATGGCAAACGAAGTTTTTATTATTATTTTTTTAATTATCTATTTTTGTTCATTAGTGCTTTTCTTAAACTAGAATAACATACCTAACTGCCTTATAGTATTTACAGAAAAAATCGGATCGTATTCGATAGCGACATAAGAAAAGTTCACACTCCCTTAATAGGGCTGCATCGCTGCTAACGTCCGTCTCGCTACGGTCGTGCAAAATATTCAGAAGCGGTGGTAACTCATCACCGATAAAATCTGGAATGTTGTTGAAGAAATCTGACGTTTTTTCATAACTCTCTGGCGAAGCGCTACGATCGCTGTTTTTACTATTTTTGAAATTCACTTTCAAGGCATCATCAGAATTCGTCTTTTGCACCCTGCCTATCTTATTGTGGTGTAGTTGTCCGTCTGATTTTAATTTCCTTTGATTTAAAGATCGTCGAGATTTATACGAAGATAATCTTTGTTTTGGACTGGTCGCCTGTTTTTCGTCGTATGTTTGGTCGGGAAACAACATGTCACCATGGCTGCTTTAATGTATCTGAAATAGTTATTGAAAAAAATGGGGTAATTTTGTGGAGGATTCTTGATCTTCTAATTTGTGACAATTAAGAAATAAACAATTAAACCAAGAGCTTTCCTAATTTTTCAAAAATTTTGTATACAAAAAAATCAAGCTATCAAATTATTGTCACATAAAATAATCACGTATATCGCGTGTTTCACTTCATTGCATCGCAGATTGCGTTGAATTCCCAATATATGTGTGAATCAAATTGCGTAATATTTATAAAGAATAACCAAAAGGAAATCAACACTATTGGAGATCAATGCGTGTGTGTGGTCTTTGCCAAGTATGGTTAATACCGTCTAAAATTGTTAATAAAAAGAACTTAGTAATTGCTGCCATTAAAGCGAGGTATTTGTCACATTCAAACATTATTTATAATTTATCGACAATTACAATAATGTTGAAGGGATATCTAGCAAATAACTTAGATCGGATAAAAAGGTAGATGGTGCGACGACGAGAACATGTTTCCCTAACCGACTATAGTAAAATTATCGTCTTTATTAGCAGCAATAATCATATACCATTCACTTGCACTTTAAACGATGTTGTTAAGCCACTAACATTAAATCATTATTGTATTTACAAATTTACGATAAAACGGACAGTTTATTTTTTAGAAAAGTACAAAACACAACCGTTTGCACAGGGCAGGGGGATCTACAGCTATTTAATAGTTAAATATAATGCGTTGTCGCATAACGCGATTCTTAAGTCAATTTAAGGGTGAATTTTAACATAATATTCAAAAATTTTCATCTGCGGCGCAATTTTTTTTTATAATTTCTCCTTATAATGAATACTTTGTAATAAAGATTTTGCCTTGGGCGCAATTCTGTTAAACTTTAGCCTGCGGCGCAATTTTTGTTGTATACCAAAATAGAACTACACGGAGAGAAATATTAGGACAGATTACCACAAAAATAGAAATATATGAGACAGTGAAATTGTTTGGTAATGACTCCCAAAAAAAAGGGGAATTCATGCTAAAAAAAGCAAATTTTTCCAAAATTATAGGAATAATTCCTTATTTTTAGGCAATCATTGCTGAATAGTCCACTGTCTCTTTTTGGGGCACTCTATTTGGTTTTTTTTTTTGTAATTTCGCATCACTGATTATAAATATCATTCGTTTAGCTGGGCCGGCTCGATTTTTGTAGATATACAGGGTGGTTCATAAAGAACAATTAGAGAATTTGCCGTTTTCTTTGGTTAAGTTTTGTACGAGTGTGTTTTTCACCTTGATACTACACCAGTTGGAAAACTCTTAAGGCGCCCCACACGTTCAATGTTACTTGACACTTTTACTTGAATGACTCATGATTCAAGTAACATTGATCGTATGGATGCTCTTCAATGTCACGTTTGCAGGCAATTTCCATCATTATTACTTGACGAAAAATTTCAACAATAATACTTGTCAAGTAACATTGAACGTGTGGAGGCCCCTTTAGAGGTGGGATTCCAACGAAAGTCCCTTAAAATTTACACATGAATTTTGGTATGCATTTCAAACGCACGTTTGCGAATCCCAATCAAGTGCCTATTGCGTCGTTTACCATTTGTGGCTTGTCGGCGTTGCCAGTTTTTTTTTTTTGCGAACGCATTTAGACTGCCCCCCATTTAGCCGCCTCTACCTAGAGGTCCTAATAAAATAAGATTGCAGAATTTTCTTTAAATATAAAGAGAACATCCACTATTTTTGTGGTTTGCACTAAGTCGAGCGTGGGAGATCTTTAAAAAATTCGTCTAATTAACGTAGCATCATCCAATATTGCAAAAAATCCGAGTAAAATGGTATAATGTACCTTAGAACGTTGGTAGTTACATATTTGAGAAGCAATGAAACAGATTTTTGGACCGTGTAAAAACTGAATTGTGAGTAAATTCTTTCATCGGATTTATAACTTTGTACTCATTAGATCGACGGGTAAAAAAATAAAAATGAAAATTTCAAATTGTAAAAATTGAATACATGTTGCTGTCAATAACTTGAAGTAATACGACTATGCGGTAAAGGTTGTTTAAGCGAGAACAAAGTAGTCACGATTTCCGAAAAAAAAAAATTTTTTTTTTTGTTCAACCCATCAAGTTAATTAATAGGCACTGATGTCCAATTACTACGGGTTTACGGATCATCATGAGGCACATGTTGTGGCCAACAACAAAAATATACATTAGAAATTAATAACTATCCGTTATATCCGGATTTTTTTTGCCCTGTCGAATTTTACTTAAACTTAGCTGTCTTAGGTGTATATGCGATCCATCATCCAGATTAGAATAATTACTTCTGATATTTTATTTTTTTATGTTCTTACACGCGGGAATCCCCTTTTTCAGACATTCTGGCTGGGCAGGCATAAATATGTAACTTCCCACTGGCGCTAATTGACGGCTACCGCACTTTTTTATGCGATCTCATCTACATATAAAAAGGATTTAA
Source organism: Chrysopilus asiliformis (assembly GCA_964034945.1). NCBI lineage: Eukaryota > Metazoa > Arthropoda > Insecta > Diptera > Rhagionidae > Chrysopilus > Chrysopilus asiliformis. The sequence continues at coordinate 9,756,655 of OZ035960.1, forward strand.
TTGATTTCATTCATATCTATTACGCATGCATTTTATGTTATATTCAGTACTTGACCATATTTTGCCGCTTTTTAATAATATCAACTTAATACCCGACCCCCTGGTAAGAAAATCACCTCCGCTAAAACGAGCTCCGCTTCGCATATCCACTTAATAAGACGGTCAATCCGTCATAAATCATCACTGGAAAGAACAGAATATTTCTTTTCTCCGGTTCATCATAGCATCATGGTTTGAAGACACTTGAGAAAATAGGTTTCCCATGTTAGCTTCTTGAAGGGGTCTTGAGCATTCGATCTCTAACACAATGTTTTCTTGAAATACAAAAGAGTAAAAAACGAATCAAGCATTTTTATCGCAGATACTATGACAGGGCTAAAACATATAACCAAGGTCCAGAACTAAAGTTTTATAAAACGTACGTACAAGAAAGACATTTTAGAATTTACCTCAGTCAGCTCGGTCTACTATACGGCAATCAAATAAATCTTAAGCCCGTTCCTCTTTACGATTTCGCAACGGAAACAAATATTAGTGGAAAGGAAAAAGATTTTTCCAAACAGTTTTTTTCTTTCTTTAGGAATACAAATTTTTACAATAAAAATAACATTTAAGACATCGCGAATACAAAGGTTTAGATTTCCATTAAAAAAAATTTTAAAATAAAATATTCACGTTTAATTTGTATGCATAATTCTTATACAATAATGTGAAATTTATCATTTTAATGTGTATCTAAATTTTATCTAAACTCGGGCAATATTTTATATGAAATGCGAGTAATAAAAGCAGCACATGAAATCAAATTTTACTAAAAATGACATTGTTTCTTTTTTCTACACTAAAAAAACTTCTCAACAACAAAATTTACAACACTTTTATTAATCTGATAAAAATTTTCTCCAATCGAAAGACTTTTTATCACAATAACCGAATTTTTATTAATTTGGGACTCAAAAATCCAGATTTTATCAAATTGATAATTTTTTTGAGTGCAGTAGAAACTCAATTGGGTTTATGATCCGACCGGGTTTTTAAACACTAGGATGCATAGCCGCAGTGGCTTATAACAGTCTTTAAGAAAGGATAAAGTTTATAAACCGATTCTTCTTTTGTTAAATGCAGTACGGGTCTGCATTTAACCCTCGCTCATTCACCTTTCCCAATTTTTTGTGGGGGATTTAAAATTGCCATCGCACTATAGAAGACCCCCTGCCATCTAAATGTATGACGTACAGCCCTTATAATATTTTGTTCTGGGAGTGCTTCGGTTTGTGAACAGTCTTTGAAAAGGAATTAAAAGGAAATTTGTGAGTCGTCCTTAAGGAACAAATCAAGCACATAAACTAAGTTCCTATTTTTGTTAATACCACACTCAGAAAAATGGAGGCTAACTCGACGACCTACATACGGCGTAATTGGCCTCGGGCAGGCGCGCGTTCGCCTGCATGTGGGCAAGTAAAACTGAGTTGACCTGTGGTCGAAGAAATTCTGAAATTAAGCCACCAGCAGGTGAAGTAGGGCATTGGGAGCTGCACGAGTTGACCTTAGATAGGTTAACTCTGACCGCTAGCTGGCTTACAGACACCTCTGTAAGGTCAGAGTTAACCTGACAAAAAGTTGACCTGGACATTTTTCTGAGTGCACTGCAGTGAAAATTCGACTTATAAACGATTTCTTCTATGAACACTTCCATTTCCAATACTTGGGCTTAGAATGACTTCAGTTAATAAACAGCATTTAGATACGAATTTATGGAAGTAATACGTTTATTATATTTCTTTCAATATAGTGAAAATTCGGTTGGTTCAGATTATGATCGCTTTGGTTTATGATCAATCGATAAAAAGTGCTTTAGTTTAAGAACCGAGGTCCCACTGTATTTTAAAATACACGAAGATAACAACAGCAAATTTCAATTTTGCATTTACTAAACAAATTACCATCCAAACTAATTCGCCAAGAATGCAATCGAAATGTTAAACTTTTTGCTTCCTATCCTCTTATTGATGCGTTTCGTGCACAATTTCTAGCAAAGAGATTGATATATGAAATTAAAATTGACATCCACCAGACAGACTATTGCAAACTTCGAAAAAAAAAACTAAATATTATAATACAATCCTATATGTTTAAATAAATCCATGAGCAGTCGGTGTTTTAAAGATGCTATACGAAACGATCAACGTAAAGTAAGAAATAACCATTGTCAAAGCTACCGAGACTTATTGTATTCAAATTACAAATTTTAATGCGTCCATCGAGTTGGATATGTGAACGTCAGCTGGAGATTTTCTGGTTGATCTCTTCAACAAATCATGACAAAAATTACTACTCTTCAGGATTGACTTCTGATTTTTGAAGATTCAAATATAGTAGATAAAATCTTTTACTTGGTGACTTTCAAACTGATTTTTTTTATAATTCTAGCCAGAGCTTAGGTAAAGATCCTTTAATGCCGAAGCACAGCTCAGGATGGCCGGAAGGACAAAAGGAGATGTCAGTTATGTTCTCCTTGAACTTCTGCGGGTTATAGTCCGGGGGGAACACATCGGAATCTAAATTTAAAGATCTAAATTTAAAATGTTGGTGAATTGAAACTAATTTTCAACTAAAATTAGCAATTGTGGGAGTGCAAAAATTGCAGCGTGAATGTCCGCGTATATTTTGGTACTCCATTGAATTGTAAGGATTTTTTGTGTTCACAAAATTGGTAAAAAATGCGAACTTTTCTATAAATGTTTCTCTCAAGCTGTTTTTAAGAGAATCAAGAAAAACTGAACCGATGTGAAGAATCTTAAGAATCTTAAATTTTGGGCCGATTTGGATACAAAATAGGATATTGAATTATGTGTAAAATTCATCATCACTGGATTCAATTTTACTTACATGACGAAAGCATTCATCAAATGAGAAAAAAGCGGTTAAAATCTACCCCCTTTGTGCATTATTCTAATGATCTTCAATTTTTCAATTTTAATTACAATTATGCAAGTCAAATCAACCTCATTTGTATCTAAATTCTAAGAAAAAAAAACTAATGCCTTCCCTCAAGATACAAAATAATATGACGGTAGGATTTTGTTAATCGTATACTATTAGTTCTGGAAAATAATTTTAAAAAAAATCAGTAATGGGCTCACATCTTCATTTAGAAATTAATTTGCATTGTTTTTGTTAAAAAAATTTACGTCAATACTTTAAGAATTTAAATAAAATAAAGTCCTTTTTTTGCAGAATATTCCCTTCAGTCTTTTTTCGACGCTATTTCATTCGTTTGTGGTGTTTGGTCTAATATATCATCGAAAATCAATTATTTCGTTGCATATAATACTTTTTTCTATCTCGCAAAAATCGTAGAATTTATTATTGAAATCTCACTTATAAAAACTAGAACTTAAAAACACCTCGTCCGTTTAAGTCAAAATTTTGGCCAACATCTTCTGAGAATAAAGGCGGCCTGAAGGATTTCGTACAACCTATACGAGTATATCGTATTTTCACCAACCTCATATCTTAGTTCTTGTATTTAGAAATACTTTTGCATGGACTCAATAGTCGCTATTATTTACCTCATAAAGTGCATTTACGTGCCACATTGTTTGCATCGAAATTGCGCCCATTATTGATTGTCCGTGCACGGAGATTTCTTGAAAATCAGTCGATTATTATAATAGCCTTATGGGAGTTTTTTCTTCTTCTTCAGACAGAAATGTGCCGTGGGCTTTAGTAATTTTTGTTATTAGATGAGAGTCTAAGTACCACCCTTGAGTATCTTCAACATTGTTAAAGAATAAAACTATTGACTTAAAATTTGATCAAATAAACTCGGAAATTTTTTCTAAGATTTTACGTTTTGTTTAAGAAATTGGCCTTGCGTGACGATGCGATTAATTACACCGAAAGCATGGTAGCATCGCAGAAAGACGAAACATTTGGTAAATGTCAATTAAAGGAAGGACCTGTGCAATTGATACACAAAATGATTAAATCAGAAAAAAAGGTGAAATGGTTTTTTTTCGTTGTATTTTTCAAAGACTTTGAGTATAAACAAAATGTCAACAGTCCAATAGAAGTCTTCCGTGTGTCGCAGTAATGGATTGGATTGGAGAGGTTGTGTTGGACCTGCGGTATAAACGATACAAGTAGTCATAAGAAAATAACAAAACGGAAAGATCCACAGACAAGAAACAAACATGTTCCGAACAGCACGTATAATCATCCTTAAGTAAAATTGTCTTAACTATTTTATTCTGCGAGGTATTTTTATAGGTACACATAGTAGAAATACGAAAAAAATGTACTCTAATCAATTGAGGGAGAATGGGAACGACCCTATATCGCATACGATCACAATATAGTCGTACCGACCATTCTATATAGTCAAACAAGATACAAATTTTCCACCCCGCAACAGATCCATTGGGGCATGGAACTGTTTTGATTTCAAACTACGTGTACATACAGCGGATCCATCCAAAGTGGATGCATTTCCAAGTGCATCCAAAACTCCAATTCACTATGCGATCATCCTGTGGTAAAACAGCGCGGATAAAAATCGTGCTGCTGCAATTATTTTGTTCTTCGGTAGGTTTCCTCCGGCGACTGTTGTACTATGTGCGATATGTCTGTCCATTTCATCTTCTTTTATGCATCAAATCCATGCACATATCCTTACACTATATTTTCATCTTCTGTCGGTCTCTGCCTACACTACCGCTTCTACCTATAATCAGAATTCATTGCACTAACTATATACGAGTATGTTTTGTTGGGATTGCAGATTCGAGGGCTATATGGGAATCTTCTACAAGTGAATCATGTTGCCTCTTCATTTGGAGCTATTAATCAAAACTTATCTTGCCGGCCAAAGATTCTTCATCGTTCTGTTTTCACGCTTACCTAATGAATATATTCAAAGATAATTTAATTTAAAGATGGATGTTGTTTTTCCTACACTCGAGAGTGTATCAATAAAGTTCGATTTTTAAAATTCAAATTTGTTCTATCGCTTTTTGTAAAAGACCTGCTTCACAAAAACGTCAATTTTCATCCTAAAACCAATTCCTTATTTTACTCGATTGATTCATTCCAACAAATTGTGGGTTAAAAAAGGATCAAGTATTTGTAAAAGAAGCGCTGTAATTCGAAAACGTTCTAAAAATTCCTTTAACTTTTGGCCATATATCTAAACATAACAAAAGCTATAATTGCCAATCTGGCAATTATTGAAAACCCGTATGGGGATATTCGTATCATAATTCGAGCAATTGTACCAAAATTCCACTTTGAAGTCAAACTTTCCAAAAAGATTTTTTTAAAATTTATTCCAATCGGATTTTGATGTGTGGGAATTTTATGTAGAATCGTACCCTAAATAACTTTTGTTCTAGCACTTTTTTGATATGATGCACCATTTTTGAGATATTTGCAAAAAACGTTTTCATTCGTATGGGGGGTACCCCCCTAATGGTCCATTTTTGCCCATTATCGAACTTAGTCTCGCATTTGACGAAAAACCGATCTGCGCAAAATTTCAAGTCTGTAGCTCAATCCGTGCGCCCGCAAAAAATGACAAAGAAAAATATTTACAAGGCCTCGGGGGGTATACGAAGTTTTGATATACAACTCTAAATGATACAATTTTACCCGCCCAAAAACGTCGTAAATCAAGTAATGCATGTAACGCGATACGCAGTTTCACATTACGTGGAGCGTATTCACATGGTATGTGTCTATCTATATTTATAATCAACTGAACTTTTCATAACGTGATTTTTAAAGCGCGAATTTTTCTGGGTCCTAACCTCTGGGTCCTATATGAAGCTGTATTAAGAAAAATATGGCAGCGTGAGTGAGTGGTAAAGGACATAGCTTATGAATTAAATATACTGAATCAATAGCGTAACTTCCAGCATTCGCACCTCCCCCACGTCTCTCAAAAAATATTGTGGCTCTCAGAAAATATAAACATTTTTCGAAGGCCAAAGATATTCCAACTTTTTTTTAGGAAACCCGTGAATTACTTTAGGGGCTGTCTAAACTTTTCGCTTTTTGAACAAGAGGAGGGCGTTAATGTTTTTTTTAGCAATTTTTGTATGGGATTTAGTGTGGCTATTCTTAATTTTTATTTATCGACTCCTACATACAATCTGATCAAGTTTTTTTTTAATTAATCTGGCGCAAACTGTGAGATAACAACGGAATTTGTTAAATAAAACTGTCCACATCGAAATCATTAAAGGAAAAAAATAAAAGAATAAAATATTTTGTTTTGATCGTGAATATTTATAAAATGGTGATGACAAAAATATTTTTATGCTCATTTAGTTTGATCTTCTGGAAGTCAAAGACCACACAGATTTTAATTAGTTATAATTTCTATGCTAATTTGATTGAATTTAATTAATAAGCTTGAATAACGATTCGATAAGTATAGGTTAACAATAATATTCAAATTTTTTTTTTCATGTCAGAAATCATATCTTGTAGAAATTTAATGCAACGATAAACTTTTTAATGTTCAGAAGATTCTCTTTTGCAGACAAGTAGTGGACATTCTATGTTAGTGTGCAGAGATAACTGCAAGTGGAATTCAAATTCCCAGTCGAGAACCAAAGTTCAATGAGAATTCTGGTTATTTATTAAGAAATATATCGTATTTAATAAGACGCATTAATAGATGTCTTGTATTAAATTTAGATAAGATTAATTACAGAGTTGTCTTTGTTCGTTTTTCTGAGTTTGCAAAGCATGAGATACTATAGACAAAATAGCACGACATCATAAAAGATACTGCAGATAAATTTTATGCAAAAATAAATACATTGACAATACGAATAATCAACTTTGCCCAATTAAACCTGAGTTATCAGAAATATTTCAAGTCAACGAAGGTTTTTGTTCTAAACACAATATATGCGGGTTTGTATCTATGAACTGATAATAATAAAAGATTACAAGTACTTATGGTAGGTGGATAGGTTCTGGTATTTCAACGATAGATTAACAAAAGTGATATATCTCCATTTAAAATAGTTACAGTTTACAAGACCATAAAGCTATCTATTATTTTTGTAGTACAGTGGAACCTTGGTGAGTTAAATTAATCCATTCCCGAACCAACCAAAACGCCTATCCAAGAACTGAAATTGAGTTCGCACACCCGAAATATTGTTTACGAGGCATATTTTGGGCTCAGAAGTGGTTCACATATCGAGGTTGCACTGTATATAAACTGTTTGATCGAAAAGTGCTTGGAAAAATTTGTTCTTGATAGAAACCGGTAAGTAAAAACAAATTGATAATACTGTTTTTTAATAAAATTTCATCAATTCAAAATTTTACTTAACGTATTTTTTAAATTTAAAAAAACCCTCATAAAAGCTTTATTCTTCTTATTATTATACTAAGATTTCGTGAAAAAATCTTTTATTATTAAACTGAGGTACTAAACTAAGATTTCGTGAAAAAAAATTTTAGGTCGGTGGTGGGAAGAAGCGGCAGAGGTCCGAAAAACCTGAAATTTGCGTGACGTATTTTATGGAGAGCTCCTTATCTACTGCTACAAATCAATTCCAAACTTCTATATAGATGCAAGGAAATAGCAAGTGAAGGATTAAAGAGGGTGAGTCAAGGAAGATGTTAGTGGAAAATTCTTTCTCTAGGCTTTCCATCTAATGGTGAAAACCTGGTCAAAATCTCTTCAGAAGTTCAAGAAATATCAGAGGAGGGGACACATTGACCGGGTGGAGTAGATTTTAAGGGGGAAGAAAAAAAATTCGTCGCCCTTATTGTGTCATTTTGCATCGTATATGAAGGACCTTTTATTTTTCTTCGTGATCTTTTTTGTATGTCACCATTTTTGGTTTATGGCACGTATCTGACACTAGAAGTTTATCGTATTTAGTGGTGCCACGTATCAAAAATGCTAGATAATTTTTGATTTTTCAGTCCCAACTGTCACGCGTATGAGACAAACATTTTTGCAGAAGAAAGTACAGGCGTACCTCGATTTACGATGTCTCAATAAACGACATTTTGATTTTTTCTTACACATATAAAAAAAAACCATCTGGAGCCCAATTGACCAAATTGGATGGAAAACCAATTCGATTTCCAATCATCTTGTACCAAGTACCAATTTTTACAAGTTATGGAGTTTTGACTGGAAATCCAAGATTTTTTCCTGTGAAAATGGTCCTTTGGTACCACATGGTACATAATTCCAAATGTTCCCACAAATATTCTTAAACTTTATAAAGGAAAATTGCGTGGTACATTTGGACACGGTACAAAAATTCCAACATTGGTCATTTGGGAGTGCATTGGAATTCGATGTTCCACCGAGGTTCCACCGTATCTTAGTTTATTGAACTGGATATTGTTTAATATTCGAAATTTTAAATCATGTCCAATTCAATGATTGGGAGCGACGAAATTTATATGTTTTAAAATCCTTTCTTCACGCTTTTAACAAATATTTTATTTCATCATTTGTTAACGTTTTTGAAAGTTGATGTACTTTAAAGCGTTTTTCTTTTGTTTTCTATTGAAGTTAGTAAACAATAAAAATTTGAAATTTCAAAATTTTCTATGGTTTGGATTTAATTGTGGGTATTTTTATTGTTTACTAAATATTTTGTAGCGATTTAAAAAGCACCCCCTATAGTATAGATTGTTAAAAAAAATCGCGTATTTAAATTATTGTGTAGCCGTTGGGAAAGGATTTCTAACTGATATTAAAAAAAAGACACAAAAAAGGTGGCTATGAAGATTATTCGATTTTTCTATTTTGTATCTGCTGGTGGCTAAATTTTGCTCATATTATGCTAAACGCGCTATATGTCCTTTTGTACCACCTTATTTTACTATCTTCCTGCCTGAAAAACTTACTTTTAAAAAAATAAATAATCCACTTAAGACTGAAGAATATGAGCACTTTTTTGAACACTTTATTTCACTTTCTCTTTGCCATGCGAATTAATCGCCTTCGTTATTTTGATCAATACTTGATTGGGTTTGGACACAGTTTAAAACAAACTTGATTCATTTTATCACAAATCACTTTTATAACAAAAAAAAATGCCAATAGTGTGATGTAGACGACTTTTCCAATTAAATTTGATCAAATGCAATTAATGCACTTGCGATAAAAATGAAAATATCGTAACCACTCAAAATACGGCTATTATAACTAACAGCACAAACGTACAATGTCTTACCGATTCCAAGTCTAAATTCAATCTGACGTTTCATTTCATTTCGTCGGATCACCTGGATTTCTTTAGCTGTTCTGGCTTTCCACATGCTGAAAAAGCCGGTCGGTTTGGTGAAACACCAATAAAGGAAAAGCTAAAGATGATTCGATTTTCGATTCCTCCATTGTACAAAATAAAATGCTTTCAGTTTTGACCTAAGTGGTATCTTTTTGCAATGGAAATACGTGAAGGTGATCTTCTTCATACTAAATTAGCACATGACGGTTTTACAATTGATTTGCAGCTAATTGTTTCATACTAGATCGATGTTATAAGGGGACAAAGTAGTGTGAGATAAACGGCAATTTATAGATACTAAAATCATGATGAATGTTTGGTGTGGCATTTTACTTATTTTTTTAAACAAATCACATCTATTAATTTGAAATCGTGGTTTCGAAAATTTTTCAGAAAACGCGGTTTAAAATTGCGCCAATATTCACATAACGCTATCATCAGGCGCGGATTATGCCTACATGGTAAATTTGAATTTAGCGACCCCTGATACAGCTTTAAATTTAAAAACGTATTTTTTAAGATAATTTATTTTAAGGAAAACCTTCAACGGTGAATCTGATTATGGAAAATAGTTTGCCAGTACCAGCTCTACTTTTTTATGAAGGAAAAGAGAATTGTTGATTCCCAGATCATAAATATTTAATTCAATTTATGATTTACCGACCATATCGGAAAAGTAGAGCTGGTACAGCCAAAGTACTGCCAGATTCGGATTCAGCGACCCCAAATTACACTTATATCGTGTGCACCAGAGTGAGGATTTAATCAGTTTATCCTATTTAATCAGTTTTGAGTGTTTAACCTATTCAATCAATTTTGACCGACTAAACTATAGATTTCCTTCGACTAGTTAGTCGATCGAAAATAAGTTACATGAAGCCACCCCTACTCCGTTTGTATTGGGGAGGTCGGAAGGGTTGGTCCGATTTTGTCCGTTAATGAACTTTATCTCCCATTTTACGAAAAAATGGCTGTGACAAATTTTAAGCCTCTAGCCTAATTCGTTCTCAAGTTATTGTGTTAATGGTCAAATAGACCGGCAGACAAAGAGACGGACTGCAAGAATCAAGTCGATTCATAATTCTGAACACACCCGTGAAATTCGTTTTTTTCCGACGATTAGTTCCATACATTATCAAATGTTAGAGCAAACCTATTATGCGCTTTGATGGTTTCACCATATAGGGTATAAAACTGCGTCACATGTGAACATTTTCATATATTTAACACTCTAACTGCCACATCAGTCAAAAAGACCTGACACCTAACTGTACACAACGGCCACAATGAAAATTATTAAAGTGTTCGCTGCAACCGCAACGATTTTTTATAGTTGCACACATTTTATGGTAATAAAATAACATTTAGGCATAATTTTGTTTCAATTTTTTTTTCTCTTAGTGCCTTTTTGGCTGACAACTAAATATTCGAAAAAGGCTTAAAACTGTCGTAGCAGTTAGAGTGTTAAGGCCGAATATAACTTACTATTATTGGTGTTCGAATAAGGAGGTTCCAAACTTTTATTTCGATTTTTCACAAGTGTTAATTTTACAAAAAATTGTTTGGGCCCCTCATGTTGGCGAGAGTCCGCAGCACATTTGTCCGTATATTGCTAGTACCAAACATTGGCACTTTTACTGCGCAGTACGAACAAAAACTGTACTGCAACACAGACGTTCCACAGGTTTTGTTCGTGCTGCACTGCCACGTCTGATGCTAGCAGATGATAATCCGAAATTGGTTATCATATAAACATTTTACATTTGTAGATTTTTTTCTCTAACCGAATGTACTTCACATAACGCTAACTTCACTTTTTCCACTACATAACGGAATTTTTTAAAAAGTATCGATGCTAACTGAAAACTAAAAATTAAATAAACACCTCCGACACACTTACAAAAAGTGTGACATATTTTATGGATGGCTCCTAAAAACCACAGATAGAATTTCAATAAAGGCAAAGGAATGTAATTTTTAAAAGTAAAATATGTAAAAGTAGAACAATATTTTATTCAAGTACTTCAGGAAGAAAACTTTTATTGCAGTTTATATATTTTTATACACATATTTTCTTGTTTCAAAAATCGTAAATTCTAAGTCAACTAAAATAAAATCTAAATAAAAAATATATTGATTTTATAAAAAACTTTTACAATTGATCTCTCTTGACATATTTCACTTTTATCTAGAAATATTGGAATCTTTGTCGAAATATCGGTTTATTTTTATTATCTTTGTAAATATATAAACTAACTGATCTATAATAAAATCAAAGAAAATTAATTAAAGAGTTTTTTTTTTGTTAAAACATTTCAATATTTATTCATTATTGTTTGGTATTACAAATATTTTCTAGTCATTATCTCCATTAAAGTTGACAAATTTTATTGGCTTTCTCTTTTAATCAATAGAAATATTTTTAGAAAAAACAAATTAATATACGAGGTACGTTTAAGTAAACGCACATTTTGTAGTTTTTTTTTCTTGTTCCAAAATATTATTGTGCTGATATGATTGGCAGTGGAAAAAATAGTTTTATTTCTTTTTTAATATATTTCAGTTTTGCACCAGCTACATTTGTTTTGCAACTATTCTTTTGTTTGGTAAATTTTACAATTATTGTAAATGAACTTTTTTGGCCATTCTTAAATTATAGAAATCGTACAAAAAACGAAAATTTCCTTGTAAAACTCATACTTAAGTTTTATAAATATTATGTTTCCCTTAGTGTGGTATTTCCCAAAAGCCCATATCAGTAATGTTTTAATCTCGTTATTTATCAACTTTTATCAAAAATCTGTTTGCCCGAAATTAATTTGAATGTGTGACAAAATCGATCGTTGAAAATTGCAACAAAAATTTTCGCGCAGATACTGCTTTGAAATGAGATTGAAAAAATATGTCGAATTGAATTTCGTGGTAAAATTATTTGGATCTAGCCTCATTAACATTTTAATTAGTAAATTTGTAAAGAATTTTATCAATTTTTCCATTGCAATATGTTTTACAGCATTTTCCCTTAAAAATTGGTAAATTCGAACATTCTAAAAACTAACCGCTGTGAAATCTTAACAAAACTACTAATATATTCTAGCTTTGGTGATAATTTGCAAAAGTAGAATGAATTTATAAGAGATATTCCGCCTTACTAGCATTTTTAGGAGCGTATCTTATTTAGTGGGAGATACGGGTCATATACCAAAAATTCTAGCAGGGTCAACACAACGGACAGTAAAAGCAATGCAGTACATCTAAAGAATTAAAAACTTTAATCATTTCCACTAAAATATTTCATATGAATACTAAATAGTATCGATATACAAGTGACGTCACAGTGTACAAAATTTACAACCAACTTTTACTAAATTTACACTATTTGTGCTGTTTTGTGAGAGGCGTAATTACCGCACTCAAAAACACATCAACTTTAAATAATCGAAATCGGTGTGTAAGTTTTTTTTTCATAATTGCCATTTGCTATAATTACGATGTGTTCATTTGGCACTAGCACTCTGTATTTCAATATGTAAAAAAAATTGACCTAGAATTACAGTTAATTCCGAAATACTCGAACGAACGTCTGTTTTCGAAGCCACAAACATGTAGCAACCAAGAGAACGGTTTCCGTCTTTTCCATTTAATGAGTAATTCAAATGTAGGCCGTTATTCTGATAGACTTATGCTACACAATTGTCACGCGAACCGACTCGACTGTAATTACGTCCACTTTTTTTACTTTTCTTAAAAGTATTTGGACATTTATATGTCAAATACAAAACATTTTTAATCAAGCGAATTCGTACGATAAAAAAATTGACGCGAATTGCGTCAGAATACAAAGGAGTTGTGTCGAGTCTATCAGAATCAGCGTGGTCAAGTATACTACTGTGTTAGTAATGCAGTGTTAGTTTTGTATGCATCTCGAATTATCAAAAAATTGAATAAATTATAAAATGCTATGAATGAAGACAGCGACGGGTTTAGAAGATTTCAAATAAACTTCGAAAGCCTGGCGTAAATAGGCCCTATTCCAGGATCCGGTACGAATGATTCGGATCGTAAACTCAATGTTGTTGTTGGTATAAAACACTAACAACAACATTGAGTTTACGATCCGAATCATTCGTATCGGATCCTGGAATAGGGCCTTTTCATTTCTTGAGAACTATTTCGTTACAAGACCATGAAAAAATCTATGCTTTTTATAAAAAAAAACTTATTGGTCTTAATGGTCAGCAACAACGAAACAAACCCTCCAGTTCGTCACTAGATATCTTGAAGCAGAAAAGGAATAAATCAATTAAAAATTCGGCCAACCCGGCTATGTTCATTTAAACTAGAAGTTACTCCCAAACTCTTGGTATGCAAACCACTTTTAGGCCATGCAATATGAAATATTGAAAAAAATCCATGTATACCCACCACAGTTCAATTCGGAAAAACGCAAAAAACCGAAAAATAAAACCCTATCTATATGCCTTGGGATCAATATTACTCCAAGTCCCTTTTAAATTGCTCGTAGATTTTATGAATGCACATAAAAAAGACGTAAGGTAAAAAAACCAATACGAAAAAAGTTCGAGATTTTAAGCGCCACCAATTATCTTTTCAAGATGTTTTAAATTTTCAATCGTCAAACAAAATTTGAATTTTATTGGGCACTTTTTCGGGGCGGGTAGAGTTACAACACAGGTTGCAAATGAAAACCAAAACAAGTTGTCAGACGTTTCCTCTTATACCAACAAACCTTTGGTTTCCAAAAATAGTTAACGAATCAACAACACCATCACATGTAGAAAACAAAACACGTCGCAAAAAACTATTTTCTATTCCTTTCCAGCAATTCATCAAAACTTCTTCCCGTTCTCCAGACTTTCTAAATACCCGCAAATCCATGATTGTGAAATAACGACCACAAAAGAAAAGGAAGAAAACAAATCAAATGAATGTCAATGGTAAAATGGACAGGATGAATAACCGAAATTTCAAAAAAAAAAAATTAAATAAACAAAAACGCATATTTGTACATATTTTTTTCATTTTTTCATTATACACAGTTTTCATTTTTTTTTTTGTTTCCATCTTTCAATCTTATAAATAAAACACAAATCATATTGTCAAGGAAATTATTTCTCGTATTCTCAAAAGAATCTATTGTTAATAAAAAAAAATTATTATAAGTAATGCAAGTATTAGGATTTTTGAGCACCCCCATTTAATAAAATAAATTATAGCAAAAAACATCGAAGACTAAAATAAATTTCTTTTTTTAATAGTCACACATTTAAAGATAGCGTTTTTAGTTTCTTTTTTAACAATTATCCTTGGGGTCCTATTTTTCATATTTCTTTTGTTTTTCGATTAATGTTAGGAATGTTTCTTTCGACTATACATTCAAGAGGGAAAAAATTCACAAAAAGAAGAAAATAAAAAAATTAAACAATTCCATTTTCGTTCTAGTGCAAATGCAAAATTATTACGAAAATAACAAAACTAATAAAGAAAAAAAAAAGTTAAATGATGGTTAGTTAAGTAAATGCCGTGTAAATTAATCAAATTTGTTTTTTTTTTGTTACAAAAATCCTATGGGCAGTAAAAAATACTATTTTTTTTAAAATATGGGTGAACTTTTGCTGAATATCACCAAAAAGTCCAACTACAACCTAAAGTCTGCTCATTTGAACGATTTTTGTTTCTATTTTTTTTAATAGTGTTTTTGCGCTTTTATAATTCTTTTTTTCAATCTGTTTTTCAACCCCGTATTTGTGAAAATGTTAGAAAAAATCATTTGTTTGTAGTCTTTAATAATTTACATGTATTTTAGAAGTGAATATTTGTCTCAAAAAAATATATAAACGAGCTTACTATTTAATTGGATGTATAATTATAAAAATTGATTTTCTTTCGTTTTTCATACTAAAAAAAAAGTTAATTATTTTCGCAGCAATTATTCCTTAATATTATAAATTAAAAAAAATACTAAAAAAAAGAACCTAATCTGGAGAAAGAGGTGGTAGTGATATTATTTAAAAAGTAGGGGGGAGATACATAAGGGTAATTTTTTTCATTTCTTTTTGTTTGTTTTTATCATTTGTTTGTTACTTTAAAGGAAGGATATTCTTTCTCGTTTTTACATATATATAATAAGAAAATCATATATAATAAAAACTTTATGCGGCAACTTCAGTTTCAGCGCCATTGGATTCGATTTCTTTTGAGTCATCCAATTTAGCCTTTTTCTCTGGTGAAGCAGCATCTTCTGTTTTTGCTTCATCGGCTACTTTCCTCTTAACTGCCTCAGCGGGAGCATCTGTGTAAACAAAAAATCGAGTTGCGATTATTTAGCATTCTTTTTTTACCAAAAACGGATACAAATAAATCGAAAATATTAAGCCAATCGTACACGCTGTAGTTTACGCACAAGTTTTTCTATTTGGTAACCCTTTTTTTGCACGTGTTTGTCATAAAACTGTTGTACCAGAGAAAAGGGGTACCAGATCTCTCTGCTATTCGGCAGTGTGTATGACCGACTTTATGCGAAAATATCTGAATAGTGACCGCATTTCATTTACCTGTGGAATCGCCATTGGCTTCGTCTTTTTTCTCTCCATCAGATGTTTCCTCATCGTCAGCGGCGGCATCGTCCGCTGGCTTTTCGGCGTCACCATTTTCTTTGGCAACAACAACCTCATCTGTTGTGCCATTTTCAGATGGTTTTTCAGTTTCTTCAACTACTTTCGGGACCTCTTCCTCGACTTCCTTCTCAATGACTGGTGCTTCCCTAAAACATTAATAAAAAGTGGGGGATTTAAAAATACGTTCGATTTTTTTTTCTTTTCGGCAAAAAAAACCATCCATATTTTGAAAAGAACTTCCAAAATATGGTGGTTTTTCTTAAGCAATTTTAAGAAACATTTTTCATCAAAAGTAAAATTGTCTAAAAATAAAAACTAAATTGTTTGCACAAATGTTTCGGATATGATAATTAGGTTAAAGAGTGTGGTAAGAAGCGCCCAAAATTTTGCAACTTAGAGTAAGTTCGGGTATTGTGGTACACCTTCTTTTGTTTTCATAATAAATCACTCGTTTTAAAATCAATCATGTTAGAATTTCGCATACGACACCTCCAGAGGCTTGCCTACAAAATTCCACAGCAATGTTACCAATCATAAACATAAAAGCAAAATTATGATCAAAAAAGTACACTAACTGAAAAAAAAGTGCTTCAAAAAATTGGCGGGTAATGTGGTATACTGTTTCTTCCATACAAATATTTAAGGCGGGTAATGTGGAATACTGTTTCATCCATTCAAATATTAAATATTTGTATGGGAAAAATAGTATGCCACATTAGCCGTTCTCACCATGACAAGCCAAAAAAATGATTTCTTAGTCTAATTCGCTTGAATCCAAAAATTTTCTTTTCCAAAATTAATGTGTTGTCTAAATAATCGTTCACTGATTCACAGTTAAAAAAAACAACTTAAAATTGGCTTTCGAGATTCATTTGAATGTGGAGACAATAAAATGTTGATTGTGCTCAAAAACGTTTTTCAGAAAATTCCGATATAACCTGATAAACCATGAACTTGTCAACACCAACAATGGTTGAAGAATTTCACAAAAAACAGTTTTGTATGTTTGATCTTGCGATGCGGCATCTCATATCCGAGAAATGATGGGGTACCACATTACCCGCCTATACCACAATACCCGAACTTACTCTATATTAAAATTCGTATTCTCTGCGAAAATTCCGCATTTTGAATTCATTTTAGCTTTACCCACGCCATTATTCTGCGCTACAGCAACGACGTGTTTGTGATTTATCAAATTAATAAATATTTTGAGACGCTCGCATTATAATTGATTGCACGTGAAAAATTGTGCGTAAATTGTTTCGCCACTCTAGCCTATCATATTACGGACAAAATTCAAGCCGCGAAAAGCTGTCGAATGAAATCCTACTGATTAAATCGTAAAGCAGCAACATATAAACTATGCTATCGATTCCACGTAATACTATCTAATATAAAAGTTTACAAACAGACAAAAAAAAAACGGAAATAACGAGATAACCACCATAAACTTTATTTTACCTCTAAACCAAATCATACTCAAGCGATGCTTGCAAGTGGGTAAAAAAAACATAACACCGGGCCAAACGCAGACTCGTCGTGAATGAGAAAAACACGAGGCATCAAAAACTGAACGAAATTCAAGAAAAGCTGGGAAAGCACAAGAAAAAAAAACGAATTATGTGTTAAATATCATGACGGGATTATTTCTTCGTCCCTTTTACCTTGCCTGCTGCTGTATTTTTTTTCTTCTTTGATCAAGTAGTGGTAACCAAGCATGAACATCTGTACATAATATACAATAAACAATAAAAGGATCGTTACACTCAACTCAGTTAAACTGTCGGGGTATTATGTAGAAAGAAAGAAGGGCAAAGATATAATAAACCCATTTTTGTACATAAGCAGACTATTTTCACTGCGACCGCGCTGGAAACAAAATTATTTCTTCACACATGTCGCACTCACACAATCTAAAAAAATAATATACGCTTGAGGGGCAGAAAACCCAATCTAGTGCTGCCAAATTCCCGCTCATCTTCATTCTGGGTGATAAATGTTTTTTTTTTGACTGGTGTGTAATGGCAAAAACTACGGGAAATGTTTTACCATTGACTGGGAATTTTAGCCCATTAAAGCATTTTGAAACAATTGCAGTTTTCAATTTAAGACTTCGATATACGACAGAAAGTCACGAAATTTCGCGGAATCAAAAACGTCGCAAATCGAGACACGCTTGTACTATAAAAAATTATCATCTTTAATATATTTATCCCGGAAAATCCTACCAGAAGCCGCTTGTATCAATAACTCTTAGTGCTCACATAAATTTCGCCTATTCTCACGTTCTGCCTAAAAAAAATGTCCTGTGAGGACAGCATTTCTAAGAACGTTTCTGATGCCTTGGACAGAAATGTTCGGAAATTGTCTGTATAATTTTAAAGGAAGGTCATGAAGATGCGCTTTGCGTTTAATCAAGTCCTGGAATTAGCAATTTTAATCCAACTTAGATTTTTTTCAGGTCCAAAATTTATAGATATTTAAAAGTTAGTCTACTCAACATATTTTTTACGAAATCCACGCGCAAAGGCGCCCTTATTAGGAACTCTTTTAGTTGACTATTCTTTGTATCAAGTGAGTAAAATGTAGTAAATAATTTTACTACCGTTTTTGCATTTTTGAGAACGACGAAATATTGCAATCACAACAAATGGCGAATTATATCACCTGTAATTCTTGATGTTGTTAAAATATGTCTACAGTCGAACCGCAATGAGTCGAAGTTTACGGGGACAAACAATTATTAGAGATACCGAAGGTACTATTGGGAAACTTCGAGTTATCAAGGAGGATGATGCGTATTTTGAGGAAAATCTAATATTTTTCGCGGTAAAAGCACTAGCTTTTTTTTAATTAAACGATGACCTTGCTTTAAAGTCCTCTACTGGCAAAATCGCGACTTATTAGGGCAAATCCTTGCCCCAATTGATTTCAAAAGTGTGAACTCTAGAACAACTCGACCGATGAAACAAAAATCCTGATTCATTCTGACTGGGAGAGATGAAGGAAAGCAGAAATTCAAGAAAAATCGTATACCAGGTGATTCCCAAAATTGTTCACCTTTTCAGAAGATTGTGTAATTAAAGGGAAGTGCAAAATTCACTCCTCAAAGCATCGGGCTTTGACGGCAACTGATTTTCGGGTCTTAGCATGGGTGCGTTCTTTTATTAACCGTGGTTAACCGCGGTAAACAGAAATGCGTTCTTAAATGCCTACGGTTAACGCTAAGTAAACTTTACTGCCGTTCCTAAATGCCAAAGTTAAGCTGTCAAAGTTACTTTTCTCAACTCTGCTCGAGAGCTGAGTTGGAGAAAGTTAACTTTAATTGTAATTAAAGAACGCGATAAAGTTAACCGAGACGGTTACAACTGTCAATTCGTCTCGTAGTTTCGAATGAGTTTTGTTCAGAATAGTGGAGGATTTTATTGTGGTCCTTGTAAATGAGAAATACGACATCAAGGAGAATTCTATTTTTTTTTAATGTATTGTTGTGCACATCACTGCTGTCAAAGTTAACCAAATCGCGTTCTTTTAATCAGAGTTAACGTCGGTAAAATTTCAACTTTGGCAATCAGCTGTTCGAACTTTGACAAACCCAACCTTTACTTTACTCGGGAATAAAGGAACGCACCCCATGTTGCAATGTTCTGGCCATGCGTCAATTTTCTTCAGTTTTGCCCCAAAGATCAGTCTCCGGAAAAAACATCCTTGAATATTCCATTTTGAAAGAAAGTTTCATGTTTTAAGTTCTTGAAGACCTACAATAATTCTTCCAGACCCATAAGTGTCCATTTTTAAAAGCTTTTATATGGTATTTGCGAATTTTTATCCAACAACAATTTCTTTTAGCACATTCTTCTGTATGCTTCTGAATTATCAGTTTCATATCTATTATTAATTTCGTATATCACAAACGAAAAAAAAAACAGTTGTAGAAATTTTAATCAAACACATGACTAACTATTTATTTCTGCATTCTGAACGATACAAATTTTTAGCTAATTGAAACTGGTTTTTGTGTGATTCATTTCGTAGGAAATTTCAATAGTGATTTTGACGTATGTGCAACAATGTGACATTTTATGAAAAATTTAGTAGGGTGGAGGTGATACTAGTTTGACGGTGATAAAAAAAAACTTTATGTAAGGAAAGCGCGACATAAAACTCGATGAGATCGAAAATGGGGGCCCAAAAATCACCAAAATTAACACACGATGCAAATTGTTTACCAAACATCTGTGGCGCTGTTGGCCAAACATTTGACATGTTTGCCAAACTTTGAATTTTTGACATTTAGAACGAACAAGTGGCAACGGCTGTGGGTCTATGACGTATTTTATGGCTAGTCCAATTGTGTTATGCCGTACGCTTTTTGCTTGCACCGGAGTAACCAGAAATGCTGGAACGCAGATTTGTGGCGGGAAAGATACGAAATCCACCTCTGAAAAGTGGTGCAACGCCGCTTTGTGGAACGACGCACGCACACATACCAAATCTTACCGTATGTAGTTTAGGAAAACAGGAAGCGTTTGTGGCATTGCACAATGAAATTTCGCCGACTGAATACTCACCAGTATTGCGATTATCGTGTCGTTTTCGACAAGACTCGTTTACGTGTTTTTGTAAAAGCAACAACACTTAAAACTACTCTTGTCGAAAACGACACGATAATCACAATACGAGATTGTTTAGCCGCATGCACAAAATTCTCACACACACACACGGCAAAATACAATCATGTTGACATTACTATTTTTATAACGATTTGTAAAGTTCTCGAGAAGAACAAAAATCAAGTATCTCGTCCAAATCTGACATAATTCAGTTTTATGAATCAGAATTCCATTTTGACCTGAAGTGACTCACAGGCCAAGGCATAACCAGAATTTGGCATCACTGATCATTGTTAAATTTTATGATGCTTTCTACACGTTTCTTCTGTTCCAATGATTTAACATTGGTGTCGCAGATTGGCAACACGTTTTTTTGCCCTAAAGCAATAACGTTTAGATTCTCATTCACAAGATTTCGCTATTCTCCGCTTTCTTAACATCTTTCTTGACTTCTTCTGCTCGGCGTTTACATTAGTACATAGCAAAGTACATAAGCGAATTGAAAACGGCTTGAAAAGTCTGTATCTAAACGGTTTTATAGGTGCTGTAATTGAAAGAGGCGAAATATCTGCCATGGAATGGAATTTCGACCTGTATCCAAGAATATGTTGTATATGTTTGAAGGAATGTGCAATAGACTAATTTTTTCAGATCAACAGTGTTCATCAACCTTTGGTTGTTTTATAGTTTTCCTTGAGATGGGGGCTCCTATTTATACTGCGATTGGCACTTGCTTCATTATGCATGTTTGACAGAAGCCAAGGCTAGTGGTTGCCAATTTTTTGGTAATGAAATTAAATTCGTGTCTTTGACCACCTACACAAAAAGTATGCTGAAAAGCGAAAAATACACCGTGAAAACTCAAATTTCCCTCCCGTGTCCAGAAAATCTAGCTAGCCAGGTGCCATCAACCAGAATTACGTTAAGTAGGAGCAAGATGTGCAACATCTGCGTTTCAACGGGAAAAACCGCCAACGCAGTTCATAGCAACTTATCTTTAGCACACAGAAACTGGGAACCAAGTGGATTTCTTCACAAAAGCAACAAAAAAAAACTTAACGGTTAATAACCTACACACAACGAACTCTAACGACTCGAAATTCGTCCAATTGTAACCAAAAGCGAGGAAAAACGACCAGCACAAGTCGTTCACGTTCGCTGGCTCTTCGAACTTGGCATTTTTCGAGCTTTTCACGTCAAGATAATGGCAGAGAACCTTTTCTCGGGCAGGCAAGCATTAATTCCTGAAAACGTAGTTTCCCAAACGAAACTTGCCGCGCAGCAAACACTAGCAACAGGCCAGTGTTACCAAAGCGCCAACGAAATCAGCAGCAACAGAAAAACGATCAACCAGAGAAGAAAATAACACCGGAGAAACAGCAACAAAGTGTAAATGGCCATCCCCGCACCCAGTTGCACGGCACGCCGACGATTTACCAAAGTCGTCGTCGCTTCCTTGGATTCTCCCGGTTTGCCGCTGTTCCTCTTGATCCAAAAGAACCAGAACACACACAAACACACATTTTAGCTCCCCATTTTCCAAGCAAACGAAAAGAATTATTGTCGGAGAGGTCGCGGGGAACCACGATTCTTCAGGAACAAAGCGAAAAGCAAGCCTCCTCCGCTCTTTCGCCGACCCTCGCCTATCAACACTCACACGAAATCACATTTTACCATTCGCACCGAAAAACGTTGAAAAGCTACCAACGATGGACACAGCGGGGTAGCTTCTATCGGAGACGTGGATCGCAAGCATCCCTAATCGGCGTCCCGAACCCCTGAAACACGCATAAATGAAATGCCCCTTTCCCTTCTCCACACTTCAAGGATGATTCCATGGTGGTTTTTCAGCGCGAACCAAGGCAACACACTTTTAGCATCTTGCTGCTTCCTCCTGGCACCTCACTTCGCCGGTGACTTCTTCTTCCACTACCTTTCCCGCCGAACCTCCTTCGCTTGATCACACAATCCAGCAACTACCAAAGGCAAAAAAAAAACTTCCACTTTTCTTCTTCCACACACCACAATCACGCTATCCCGTTCACTCGCTAGCAATACCCAATCGCACCGTTTCACTCAAACAAGCGTCGATTTTGAATTTTAACCGCATTTTTTCCATCTCATTGCGAATTTCCTTGTATTCTCTTATTAATTGCACAATTCCATCGCATTTCGCTTTTAGCACAAACTTTTCAACGCTTTCGTCGTGTTTAAAATTAAAACAAAGGCCAGAACTTGTGCATTTTCCTCGAATTTCCAAGAAAAAAATATTTTTGTAACCGAACTGGTGAAAAACGCAAAAGACGCCATATTGCCGCCAAAACTTTTCCACAAGACAAGCCGTTTTTCACATTCGAATTTCGCAATTACCCGAAATATTCAGGAATTTCCATTAATACTTGATGATTTCTCATCGTTTTTGGGGTTTTTTTTATAGCTAAAGGATATTTACTCACTTGTTTTCAACTGCAACATCGGCCATTTTGTGTATTTGAATTTTTTTTCTGTATTTAAAAAAAACGAGAAACTTTTCGATTTAACGAGATTTACGCTTGATTTGTAATTGGGCTTTGTCCCGAACTGCGAATCTTTGCTTAGAATTTGTGAATTTATAACTTTTTTCTGTTTAGCGAAACAAGAGTACTCCGTTATCCCAAAACACGTCTGGACCTTCTGAATAACTGACGCCGAATGAGAACGAGTTCAGCGGTTTCAAAGCGATCTCTCCCACCACCAACGACGATGATACAAATTTTCGCCTTTCTTTTCTCTCCGCCAACGGCATTCGTATTCGCTCTCTCTCTCCTGCTCACGTGTCGAATGTACCTACAAACAAATTTATATATTCCGCTTTTCTGTGTTTTTTGCGCGTTTTGTTGCTTTCATTTGGCCGCTGTTTTGTTGCTGGAATCGGTGCCGTTTTTCGTTTGAGCGCGATCGAGACAGGCTGATTTCCACCGGCTGCGATGGAGCGGGATGCACGATGTTGTAATTTTTATTTATTTGAATTCAAGGGGAAACACCGGGCCGGAGGGGAAATGCTTTTCTGAGGAAAAAAAGTCTACGAACCGGTATTCGGGCGGCTTCGTGAGTGTTGGTCTGTTGAGAACATTTTCCGAATTGAGAAAGCGTCTAGCCTGCCGTTACCCCTCCAGCCCCGCTTCGAATGAATAATACGGGATTTTGGTGAAAAAAACGTAATTTTTGTGAAAGAAAACTATTTTTTGTAGCAAAAACGTACGTTTTTTCTACAAGAGAGATTATTTGGCAATAAAAATAATCGAAAAACATATCAAATCATTGTATACCCTTTTTGATAAAGCCATTTGTGCGAAAAAGGATTTTTTACAATCCACAGCAACACCCGACTATTTACAAATTGCTTAATATCAATATCCACTCTATTTAAAAGAATTTTGAACACTTTTTGCGACATTTCACGGAAATATTGGTTTTCTAATTCCCTTGCTTCATATTCAGCGTTATTTCTGTGGGATTTAGTACTTTCCTTCCTCCCACGACAATTTTTAGGGAAATTAAACGGGAGTACAGCACAAATGTAATAAAATTGTTTGTATTGAATAGTTTTTTAAAACTTATCACATAGGGTACTAAAGTGTTCTTCCCCGACTCCTCCACCGTTCAATTTCTATCTAAAATAAAGTACCAATTCCCTTCAGACGTCCAGCAATTAACAGGAGAGGTGTTTAAAGGGAAGAAATGGGAAGAATTTAGTGGGCGAAAAATTCCCTTGACGGATATCTTATTCAATGAGGAAAACCGGATCAAATCCCTTTAGCAGTTCAAGAAATGTCAGAAGAGGGGTAAGAAAAAAGGAGAATTTCGTTATGTTTTGAAAAAATATGTCCGAAAAAGGGAGATTTCATTTATAATTTATACGATTTTAGACAATTGCCGGCTTGCTGACATTTACGACAAAGGGGTTTAGAAAATACGAGACGCTAATTTTCGCCTTTTTGAACCCTCCTTCCTCCACCCCCTCTTTCAGCTTTCTAACGAATTTTTGTACGTGATTAGATATTCCTTCATACCTAAATGTGTGACGTATTTTATGAACATCCGCCACAAAATATAGAAACAACCAAGTATACAGTGAAACCATGGTTTATGAACCTATTTTGCGCTGTATCGATTTATAAACAGGTATGTGACAAAAAAAACGTCAAATGGAGGTCCTGTAAAGTGACCGTTTCCGAGTTTCTTGGAATTTCAGTTGATTTAAAAATTGAATGTTGCACTAGCGCTGATGGTAGTGAAATTTTCGAGTCGTATAAAACGAAATCCATGTTTTTTCGCTTTCCACTTGAAAACACGATTCTGGAAATACTGGAACCGGAACGGCTGCATCGTTCGGTTTCAATTTGAAGTCCTGTAAGGAGTAAAAGAGACACGAATATCGCTTGTCTTTTCAAAACTCACATCTACGATGGCGGGAAATTATTTTCTGTTTGAAATGAAATGATTTTTTCTATATTTTATTAACAATAAACATTAGTCATTAATTATTTTTTTTTTGCATGATTTAATCTTTTTTATCATTCACAAAGAATTTTGCGAGCCAAATTACGAAAATGTGCCTTTTATCGTTTGTTTTCGAATGTGGTTCTTCGCTTTCAAAATACATCTGTTGATTGCACAACAAAAAGTTATAATTAAGCCTTCGAAACCACCAATTGGGGTAATTATAAGCAATAATTGACAAAATACAATTAATAAATCGAATTAATAAATTAAAATCTAAATAAAATTGCACGATTTCTCGACTATTCTATTTATTGTAGTGTGAGTTTCATCGTTTCTCTTTTCCGCTCAGTGCGTTTATATATACAGATTTTGAGCAATGTATATTTATAGAAAACACATAGTCATGCGTGCCAGAGCAGCAATTTAGTTATTCCCCCTTGCTATTCATCTAACGGTTAATTTCCTTTTACGCTACACTTGACGAAAGTTTCTTAACCTATCGAAAATGTCCCAAAATTAAACTTTTGATTCATGCAAGCATGTTTCTCTTCCCATGCTCCGCACAGAAAACGAACATTTCAACCGCTGCAAATGTACTATCAAGTTGGTGTATTGACCTTCGATCAAAAAAACAACCAACAGTTTTTAAATTTCAACCGTCAACAAATAATTCTAGATGCATTTCCATGAATTTTAAATATTTTGCATTCCTCTTCAAATCATATAATCGCAGGGAAATATTTTTGCCATTGCAGCAAAAAACCTAACAAGCGCCAAAAACTAATCCCGAGTTGGCAGTTTTTTCCAAGAATCATTTTGAAATTGATAACTCAGCACAATAAATAATCTTGAATGTTTCTAATCAGCGCGCTCCAAAAACAAGTTACAAAAAAATCTAATGATTTAACCGATATTTTTGAATTTTGTGCAGACAAAAGGTTGCTTTAAGAAAAGCTAGCAAAATGTGCAGGTGTTCGCAACAACACACATTTCCGCAAAACAAGCATATTGAAGTACATACACGATTAAGAATTTGGAAGAAACAGCATAGAAATGTGTATAATTTTTTATGCTCGAGGTGAAGTGAGGTTTATGAACGATGAGAATTCTGTATGAAGGGATGTTGCATAATTAGAACGAAAATTAGGGAGAAAGAGAGAAATGCTGATGGTTGGCTCAGAGTTCAGCATTGCCAGATTCTGACCGATTTGTAGTACCATAAAATTAGTAGTTATATTTAGCATTATTGGGAAATTTCCGAATGACGTCATCCTGACTCACTCATCGTTATTCATCGGCAAACTTCGCTTAGTAAATTTTCCACGAAACAGTTGTTATATACCCATTAAAAATTTGGAAGAAACAGCATAGAAATGTGAATTTGAAGGTCGCGTGTATTTTCAATCTATATGAGAAGATAAAACAATTGCTTTTAAAAATGAAATACAGAAACTATTTGAAGAGATTTTAATTATTATTTAATCTACCCAAGCAACAAATCAGACATAAATGGAAAATAAAATGGATTTATGTACACAGGAAATTCAGCGACCAGTGTTGCGAACACAAAAAGTGTTGTAACCAGCGTTGCGCAATTTTACCAGTGTTGTCACCTTCCTATAAGAATCACATGCATTTGTTGATGATCACTGCCATAATTTGTGGGTAGGATAGTAAAATTATTGATAGTATCCAGTAGAATATTTGCAATAAGTTTTTGCTGCGGTTTTTGTGGTTCTTCACGATTTTTTTTAGTAAGAAATCTAGCATCCCGCTCACTTTTCCAGTATTGAAGTCCATATACGTAAGTGGAAACCCTACATTACGTTTGTTCGTACATTACGTTACTATCACAGAATTAGATGCCTGAAAAAAATGAATTCTGCTGTCGGTAAAATGCATTCTTTTCTGAATTATTTAGTACTATTCGAATAGACTAATATATTTTTGTTTTCCGTGGTATTTGAATTCAATTTTTCAATAGCTGCGACCCATTGGGCTGATTTTTTTACTCCGGAGTAAATTTTCAATGGGTCGAATTTTTTATGCCAAGAACAATTTCTAACCTCAAAATTGAGCTGTCATATTTGTGTAGCAGTGCTGTGAATCGAACCATTGTCTCCAGTTAAATATTTATTTTAAAATATGAATCAGTCACGAAAATGGTCTTTCAATGAGGGGAAAGCACTTATTTCCTGTTACAAAAACAGAAAAGAGGAATATTTTCGAACCAGAAGCAAAAATCGGTTCTGGGAAAATATGTTGCAAGATCTGGAGGCTGAAGATGTACTGGTTAGTAATTTATTTAATTAATAAAGAAAAACAATTAAACATTTTATATATTCACAGCTTTCACTGGCGACGCCGAAAAATCTGGAGGTGAAGTGGAAAAGTCTTTACCGCGCTTATAAGAACGCGAAAGACCGAGGGACTGGATCTAGTGCTTCAAAATTTCCATCACTTTCATCCTCGTATAATAAATTTAATATCTAAACCAAGATTTTCATTATGTATTGATTATAAAGAGAGAGTATACACCATTTTTACCTGATTATGCTCCATAATTAATTTTTTAATACAGATTTTGTGGACGCTAAACAACAATTCGTTGGCCGTCAGAGAATCCCAATCGTCTCAGGTTTAATTAATATTTATGTCCGTTGCTTTACATATCAATATATATGTTTTGTTGATTAATGTCAATAAAATATTTACCAAAACTTATGATTTTTTAGTTATTTTTAGTCTTTTTGCGTTCAACCAAATATAATCACACTAAAAATATTGAAATGACAATTTAAACTTTGCTTTCACAAGTTTTTATCATTTTAGCCATAATGTAATTTCCATAAGAGCTACAATTGAATACACTCCGCCGATCTGAGAGAAAAATTTCCCATTCAAACGTTTGTGACTACGATATGGCAATACATGTTCTTGAAAATTGTTCGTGAATTGGAGGTGGTGCAGTTTTGCTTTGTTCGGGAACACTCCGGAGTAAAAAATCAGCCCAATGGGTCGCAGCTAATGATATAAAGAAATTTAATCATACAACTGACTAAATTATCACCATTTTGGCCTGGTTTCAAGTTGCACGTTTTACAATTTACATACTAATAACTAGGGCTGCCAAAAATATGCATTTGCATATTTCTTCTCGTTATGATTTCGGCTCCGGGAGTTTTTTATTCATCCGAATCAATAAGTTTAGAAGCGAATGAAGGTCACTTGTTTTTGCATATTTCGCATATTTGACACGTTAGTGCATATTTGCATATAAATGCATATAAATGCATATAATGCATATTTAATTGCATATTTTACAACTTTCATGAACAACCAAATTTTTTTTGTACAATTCAAATTATAATTCGACTGTTTCAGCTAGAATAAATATTAAAAACAAAGAAATATGTGTTTTTACTTTCTTCTACGAAGTATAATACAGTATTGTATTCATGAAAAATTTCAACCTTCTAATTTAACCTAAAAAAACATTTCCTGATCACTCCTTAGTCGATTGGAGTCATATTACAAAAATGTCTTTCTGTATGTCAGTCTGTCAGTCTGTGTACAAGATTTCTCAAAAACTAATAGAGCTAGAGCCATGAGATTTTATAGGCATATTTGGTCCTGGAATGGGACGATCCTATCAACTTTTGGTGGAAATCCGTTAACCGGAAGTATTCAAAATGGCGGTTTTTCAAAAATCGCAATTTCGTTTTTCTCGATTTACTCCCAAACTACACGTTTTTTAGTGGCCTTAAGTATGACAAAACTTGGAGAAAATAAAATTTCCCACACTTTTGTCTTTGGCTATAACTCGATATCTCAACCTGTTATCGAGATAAACCGTTATTTCCAAAAAATTAATTTTTTTTCCATTATCTCGAAAAAATGGTTTTTTGCTTACTGTATATATGAGATGAATTAATGAGAATGGCATTCTGCACAATTTTGTCTTTTACCGTTATCCGTTATCTTTTACCGTTATTGAGATATTTTCATTAATATGTAAAAAATCATATTTTTGCGAATTACTTGCAAACTAACAGTTTTTCGAAAAAACTTTTGAAAAACGAATTAAAGGCAATGAAATTTTCTACATTTTTACCTTTTACCGTAAATTGATATCTTTAACCGTTCTCAAGTTATTTCAAATTTTGTACATTTTGAGGTCGTCTCTGGTTGACAAAACGATAGGGATAGCGTAAATTGCGCAGGGTCGTAGATTTTGTGGAAGAAAGTTTTGTGTTGGCCACAACTGAGATTTTTCTACAAGTTTTAACCCCGATTATACCATAGACCGCATTCACACGATAAGTTTTTTGATTCATGAATCACGGCAATTCTCTTTTAAACATTCACGAATCATTCACGGTCATTTACACGGTAAATGTTTTGACGTGCGTCTTTTTGACGTTTATGAAAGGTTTTGTCGTAAATTAACATGAGCGAATACGAATGAGAGCAAAAGGGAATAGAGAAAACGGACTTGCAATAACTTTTGGTGAATCAAAAATTGGTGATTGACCAACTTTTCGCCCTTCCTACATCTCGCCCGTCTTGCCATCGTTTGGCCGAGACGTGAATCAAAAAACTTATCGTGTGAATCCGGACTTAGACAATATGAAGTATTGAACATGATTTCGAAATATCTTAAAATTTAACAGTTGCAATTTAGAAACAACTAAAAAATTTTTTTGTCAGTCAAAATGTCAATCTTTATTACAGACTATTATTTTTTCAATTTTTTTTTTTTTCACATAAGTCGAATTAACCACATTTTAACAAGTTCCGTTCACTATTTTGGGTGAAATATACTTTCGCATTTTTAATGTTTTTAAAGTGCATATTTAAGTGCATATTTTGCCGTTTTTAGTGCATATTATATGCGCATATTTCGCCTTTTTTAGTGCATATTTTTGGCAGCCCTACTAATAACTAATCCACAGGGAGAAACAAAAAATTGATGATTAAATCCTATTTATGACTTCATATAACGAATAAAAAATTTTTTTTTAACTGATCAAAAAATTTACCATTGGTGTTGTATAGTAAAATCTTTTCCAACTGCTTTGCTTTATGGGTAATTCGAAAGCTTTTGGTAGAAAATTTGAGAGTTTAATCAAAACAGAGTAGTGAAAATTACCGAATTAATAAAATTTACGAAGAAATTAATATTTATAAAATTACAGTAATTATAATAACATTAAATAGGTGTATGGAATAATTATAAAAATGGAATTATAAACTAGTTAACCGAAATGTTTGCCTTTGAGGTTTTTAGATCTCGGACTTTGCACTTTCTCTTAACCTAAATTTGCACAAAATTTGCCAAAAAACTTGTTTTCTTTTCATTTTTTTTGGTTAGCCGGGTTTTCTAATAAATATGAAAAAAATTACAAACTTTTAGAAAATGTTATTTGCGTGGACATAATGAAAATACAACATGTTAAAAACTGTTATTTTAAATTTGTTTTGATAAAAAAATTAAATATAGTTTTGGATTTTTTTTTGTATGACTAGGTTTATTGCACTATGAAAGCTTATCTATACAATAAGCCATCGGCTCGTTTATCTTTTTAAATTGCTATAAAACAGCCCTTATATTTAACACTAATTTCACCGAAAAGCACAAGAAAAGCTATAATTACAATAGTTTAAAAAATCCCGTATCTAAATTTCAACCGAAATTTTCGACAGAAAGTCCTATTAAAATCATACAAACAATGTTAAGCATCTTGAATTTTAATTTATGGACAAATGGTGTAAAATCGTATTTTAAACACTATTTTAGCGATTTTTTTTTGAAAAATTGACCGTTTTCGAGAAAATTACCAACAGTATTTAGCGATACTAAATTGCACGACAGTTTTTTAATCTTTTTGTTAAAAAATATTTCCCCATCGGAGTCGGGTACGAAAGCTAGGGTAGGGTGAGATTGTTTCATACAAATCAAATTTATCGCGAAAGATATTTGCAGGGAAAAAATACCTGTAGGAAAAACTTCCCTGAGAGAACATGTAAGCTTTCAAGATCTAGATTTGTGTCCCCGGTTTGTATTTGTAGATAGATTTAAGCTGTAGGAAACCGGCCCTTACCTATATTTTCAAAACATGATGTAAAAAGATATTCCGTAATTTTAAGTTATATTGTTATGAAAATTTCTCTTTAATTCAAAACTAGGCCGGTTATAGAAACCGCAATTTAAATACATTCTAATCGAAATAATTTCAGGAAAATGCGGCATTTGGTACAAGCTTTGATTAAATTTTCAAAACATGGAACATTCAGATCGATGTCCAGCCTCTCGACATTAGAAGTGAATGATAAAAGTGGTGTAGGAATTTTAACATTAAATCGGCCTCCTGTGAATGGCCTCAATTTGGAGTTGCTAACAGAGATGAGAGATGCTCTGGATAATTTGGAAAGCAACCGCTCGCGAGGATTAATAATAACATCGGTATTTCTTATGCTACATTTACACGAATGACAAATTTGTCATTTTTTTCTTGTCATTATGTTAATTCCCGTGTAAATGGCATAATTTTTGTAATTTTTTCTGTCAGAAAATGTCAATCTCTCATAAAAGAATGAACTTGTCCATTCTTTTATGCCAGATTGTCATTCATGCAAACGCAATATTAGTTATGACAACTTTAGTATTCAACTTTTGTCATAACTAATATTGCGTTTGCACGAATGACAATCTGGCATAAAAGAATGGACAAGTTCATTTTTTTATGAGAGATTGACATTTTCTGACAGAAAAAATTACAAAAATTATGCCATTTACACGGGAATTAACATAATGACAAGAAAAAAATGATAAATTTGTCATTCGTGTAAATGTAGCATTACACTAAGTTAAAAATTTAAGTTTTAAAAATGACAATGACTTCTTGATGATAGTCTTCGAAAACTGTGTTCTCTGGAGGTTTGGATATTTTGGAAATGTACAAACCCAACCAGGATCGCTTAAAGAAATTCTGGTCAACATTGCAGGACGTTTGGCTAAAGCTGTATGGATCAAGTTTTCCAACCGCAGCAGCAATTAATGTAAAATTTTAAAGAAATAAATGGAAATTGCAAATAATTACAAATCTTTTTAGGGCCATTCGCCAGCAGGAGGATGTTTACTGTCGATTTCCTGTGAATATCGTGTGATGTGCCAAAATTACACAATCGGACTGAACGAAACGCAATTGGGTATAGTGGCCCCAAAATGGTTTCAGGCGTCCTTTAGGAATGTTCTGCCGGCACGACAGGCAGAACTCGCTTTAACACTTGGAAGGATGTTTACGACAGACGAAGCTCTAAAAGTCGGATTGATTGATGAAATCGCGACCGATAAAGCCGACGCGATTGCAAAATGTGAAGCGTTCATGGCGAAATTCCGAAAGATCTCTCCCGAAGCGAGGGCAATGTCTAAACAGTTGTTCCGATCGAAAGATTTAACGGACATGGAAAATGGACGAGATCAAGATTTGCAGATGTTCCTATTCGCCATTAATCAGCCGAAAGTACAAAAGGGACTCGAAATTTATTTAGAAAGCTTAAAAAAGAAATAATATATACTATTGTTGCACACAAGTGACCTTTATCAAGCACAATTTTTGTCTACCGCTAACGTTACGGGCGACATGGATGCTGTTTGGGTTATCAAATGCATTTAATATTATTAAAATAAAGTGAGCTGCACATTGCGCAACTGTAATATAGAGGTTTCGTGTTTGATTTGAAGAGAAAAATACATTTCGATTTTTTTTTTTAATATTTGTATATACCAATATATATTTCATTAAATAACACTAGAAATTAACAAAAAAAAATTTAAACAATATATCATTATTTTCCTTGAAAAAAAATGTAAATTTAAGGTTAGAAATTCTAAGTTTTACTTTAGTTTGCGTTTTTTCATAATTGCTTTCTGCTTTTTCTCTTCAGCTTCTATTCGCATGTCTTCTAAATCTTCCATTAAACCTGCATGATAAAAAAAATTATTAAAAGTTCAGTGAAATTCTATAAACGTTTTATCATTTACCTATTTTTTTGCTGAAATATTCTTCCTTTGAAATCTGAGCAAAATTTGACTCCATAGCGTCGTCATCATCGTCATCATAGTCTCTGTATCTGTAAGGATTTTTAGCGATAAGTTTTTTGTATTTATATATTATAAGCTAGCATTTTAAGCAAAACGCACTCAAACCTGCTTTTGTGCGGTAAATAGGAATCGTATAGAAGAAGCGCACAAAAACTGGTTTGAGGGTATGTGAAACTAGGGGCTGTCCATAAAATACGTCACGCTTTTACGAGTAGGGGATGCTGTTGTAATGCTGTTGGATGCTGTTCTAAATATTTTTAGTCTAAAACCATGATGATATAAAATTCAGATCAAATAGTTTTTTTTCCACATCAAATGGAATTTTTACAAAAAATTTATAATTTCACAAAATCAATTCAGTATTTTACAGATCAAATTTGCTATTTTGCAAATCAAGTTTTTTTTGTGATGAATTGGGTTTTTGTTAAGATTTACCGAGTTCAAAAATACAAATATATCCTAAATTAAGAATATTCGGAGAGTCTTCACAAAAAATCCAAATTTGTGAAAGTGAAATTTTTTTTTAGACGAATTTGTTTTGCAAAATTGTCAAATTTGATCTGGAAAAGGCTGATTTCGACTTGTAAAATGATCAATTTGACGTGTAAAAAGACAATTTGATCTGCAAAATAGTAGTGAATTTTAAGTGTAAAATGATGAATTTTGTCTAAAAATTTGTAAAACAAACAATACGGTGAACTATGATAAAGCGAAATTACATAGGGCAAAGAAATTTTGCTTATACAGAATCGTGGTTTATCAGACGTCCAGATTATTTCACTGTATAAAATGGAACACAAAACAAAAGACAAGCTACAATTGCCAGGGGCTAATCGTCAAATCATACTAATATATAAAAATGAGTTGGTGTCTGTCTGTCTGTCTGTTCCTCTTTCACGCAAAAACGGCTGAACCGATTGACTTGAAATTTGGCATGAGTGTCTGCGGTAGTTCTGGTTCCAACATAGGCATACGGAAAAGTAACACGAGGGTGGGGGAGTAAGTGTAGGGGGTAAAGTAATCTCGAAACTTAGTTTTACCTCTATGTTACTCTTTCGCGAGGAAACTACTGAACCGATTGGCCTGAAATTTGGCATAGATGTTCGTCGGGGATCCAGCCCCAACATAGACCCATTTAAAAGTAGCCCGAGAGGTGGGGGAGTAAGTGGAGGGGGTAAAGAAAATCCGAATCTTTTAAAGAAAAGCACGGACAACTTATTCTATCTAATTTATTGCCAATTGAACTTTGTTTTCTTAGATTTTGTTCTACTCACGCTTTTAGCCGGGCGAAGCCGGGTCCAAATTCTAGTAAGATATAAAGACAGAAATTTTTTTTATAAAACAATCAATTTGTATGAAAGAGGGGAGAGGGAGTGGTCCGATTGAATTCTGATGTATGGAATATTTCTGTAGATTTATAGTCTAATTACATTTCATCTTTAAAAATTGTTCATCTTAAAAAATCATAAAAAACTTGTTCAAATCTATAGGGAACGTAAGGAATGACTCGAGAAAAATAACAAAAAATTACTGTGTCGTATTTTATGGGCCATCGCTAAACAAATTTTTGCGCAGAAAGCAAATTATCCAAAAATTTGTGATAAAAGAAATCCAAATTTCGAAGCAGTATTACTAAAATTTCTAAAAAAAAATACTGAAAAAAGAGAAATTCGGTAAAATTTCTCTCACATTTTTGTAATAGAAACGCCATGGTTCAGTTTTATCACATGTTTTTGTTCAAATATTCACCGAGTTTTGTAGTTGATGGCAAAAATCCAAAGAAATAAAGAAAAATCATTAAATATAAAAAATATATCTAGACCGTTGTATATTCTGACTCTGATAGACTTCACTTGAACCGACACGACTCTCTTTCGAATTGCCAATTGCTCCTCCGACGTATTCTGTCGCAATTGTCATTTTAACACAAATTTTCTTTAGTAAAAATTTAAATATTTGTAATATTTTTGTTCAAATACTGTTAAATAAAGTATTTCCAAGCGAGTCGGTTCACGGGAAATTTGTTATTTCGAAAGTCTGTCAGAATCAGGGCTTTAATATAGAGTGGCACAGAAATTATGTCAGAATAGTTTGCTTTACTACTGTCACAGTTATGGCGTATCAAAAGCGTGATTTTGAAAGTCAGCCAAACAAATTTAAACAGTTTTCCGTTCACAAAAGGTTTGTATTTGCAAAATATGTATTACAAAAGGTTTGTATTCGGACCAAATTAGTCAAATAAAGTTTGGTGCGAATACAAATCTTTTGTAGAACGAAAAACGTCTAAATTCGTTTGACTGTAATTAGAAATCGCACAATATGGCAATGCAACGCATTGCTCTTACTCGTTTGTGAGTGATAGCTGCCTAAGTCTTAATAAAAATTAGAAAAGCAAACCATTCGTCCACAACATAATGGTATAACACAGGCCGACCAAAACAGACGTTTTTTTGGCCACACGATGTTAGTATTTTTTTTTTTTTTTTTGCAATTTGGAGTCGCTGGTTCTAACTCTGCAAGTAGTTCAGCTCGATTCTTTGAAACAAACAAGCTTTGAAAATTATTAAATTTCAAAATTTTAATGTTTATGACCACCCTTTATATTACTCAAAAATTACGGTAATATCAAGTGGACCAAAAAAAAGTGTCGGCCTGTGTAATGAAAAACGACAAATTAAACATTCCTACCTGGATTTATCATATCCAAAAATCTCTTTAATATACGATGAGTAATTCTGACCCTCCTCTGGACCATCATCGATAAAATCATCCATTTCCGAGTCATATTCACTATCATCATCGAGAATTCGACGTTTCTGGGGTTTCTTCATCGGCTTCGACCTGCGAACGTCACCCGGAGGAAATTGTCTTGGTCTATCTTCAGGTGGAAATTGTCTCGTCTTCTGCTGCACATCCTTTTGCAATTGGGGACGTCGATTATCCTTGCATTGTGAGAATCCATTGCTAGTTGGCTTGGCAGCAGTTGCGGAACCGCTAAGCGATGGTTTCTGTTGCGGTCTTGCATTCGGTAAGGCACTTCCAGCTGCTCGTTTATCATGACTCGAGTCGCTGGATCCACCCATAGGTGTCTTTTTGCTACCACTACCACTAACACCCATCGATAAACTACCGCTAGACGAGGGATGTGACGGTTTCGCAATTGGCTTGGCGATTGCAGAATTGGCATCTTTGGATCGCTGTGGAATTTGTTGTGCAGTAGAATGTGGCAGTTTCGATGGAACGCTTCTCACATCCGAGCTCGGTGGTTTTGAAATAGTTGAGGAGCTTGGAGTGTTGACGGGCAGCCGTCTATTATTATCTTTAGATCCTGCAGCGCTTTGGATACTCTTTGGATCCTTCGCCTGAACTGGCTTCCTTATTTCGCCTTGTGAATTTGATGGATTATTGACTTCACTCGGCTTGGTGACTTTGCCAGTAAGGGATTCCCTTTTCCGTTTCTCTCTGTCCTCTAAATACGCCCTTCGTTCCTGTTCCTCCCGCTTCTCTTTCTTAGTCAATAATCTCTCTGGCTCCTTTTTTTGATCGACGACAACTTGTACCGGTTCATATTGTTTTTTCTCTGCCAGCTTTAGAAGCTGCTGGAAATCCATTGGAGGTGGAGCAGGCTTCTTCACTTTGGCCTTTTGCTGTTGCTCTTCCGAACGTCGCTTTTCCTCGGCCTCACGCTCGGCTTGCGGATCGTAGAGGTCTTTTCTGCGATGGGGTACTGCTGGCTCTTTGAAAACAGCCGAACTACTGGTTGATGTGCTCGTCTTTGATGACTTTGTGCGACTAGAGCTACCTTGTTCTTCCTGCTCCTTCATAATTGCGGCCCGGACCCTGTCCTTGGTGCCACTGAGATCGAAACGAGACTGCGGCCGACTAGGAGCGAATTTATTCTCCTCGGGCAGCTTTTTCACTTTGTCCATGTACTTTTGATAGAACGACGCTGCTTCATTGGACACATATCCTGTAATAAATCCAATTAGCGCATGACTCACCTAATTAATCACATTTTCTTACCGTAATCGTCCTCGTCTGGCTGGTCAGGGCCATGAATTGTGACAGCAGTATTTTCCGTATCCACAGCGTCTTCGAGTACGGATTTGTTAGCTGATTTAGTCATTTTCAGCATCTTTTTGATCTTGTTTTTGGCTTTCTCATCTCGCATCGCAAGTAAAGCGTCCCGTTTCTCCTTCTCGGCACGGAGTTTTTCGCGTTCTTCATGGTCACGCTTTTCCAGAAACCTTTTGATGTTGTCCGAGAGTTTCTTCTCCTTGGACTCCTTTTTTGGAGCGCTGAATTTCGTACTGTAATATTTCCCCTAAAATACAGAGGAATCACAGTGTTATCAATGAATGTAATCAAAACTTGTTTCAGACAATCGAAATGGTGAAGTCACTATTTTACCTCTGCTGATTTTGTATTTTCGCTGTTCTTCTTTGCGACGTGAAGCAAAGCTCCGAAATCCATTTTAAGACTTTTCTCTGGACCTTCACGAACTACAATAAACTTTCAGAGACTTCCAGATTTTAGAAAAAATCGTTCCCATTAAAAATTTAATGTATGTCAAAAGGAAATTTTTTTGTGCGATCTTTATCGTGCCCAAATATTGCAGGAAACACAAAAAAAACTCCTTCAATTAACTGCACCGCGTTTGTTTAGCGTTTAAATTAGAATTCTCCAGCATTGAGACTATTTCTTTAGTAATTGAACGTGGAAAATTTATCAGACGAAAAACAATTTACCTTTTATAACCCTGCGGGCCAAAAAGTACTTTGAAAGTTCCACTGAATCTGCTGTTATTAATAACATGTCTTGTATCCGTCTTCAATGAAAGAGACGGACCGTATGAGTAAGCAAGGAGGAAAAAAAAATTCAAAAGCTGTCAAGGTAATTGAGAGAGCAAATATTCCGTCCTAACTTGAAATCTTCTGCATGTTAAAAGTAGTTTTTGTAATTTACTTTGGATATCATGAGAAAAAGTGCTTTTTTCAAAGCAGTTAAAAGGTACACTGAAAAAACGGGTTAGTGTACATTCCAAATTAGTTTTAAAGTGATTTTGCTTAATGTACTTTAAAATAGCCGCGTGGGAATATTGAAGACACCACAGTGAGTCAGGTGGTAATTTTGAGTCCGAAACCTTAAATAGGATATACTAGAGGGCATGGAAACTAGGGAGTGGAGAGGCTCTAATTGGATATTCAAAAAGGCATGGAAACTGAAAAAGAATCAAGAAACCATTTACAAATTTAATTCTTGATTACAAAATTTTATCAAAATAATTGTTTAAATGATTAGCCGTTTTTTAATGGACGCATGTACTAATTGGCAAGTAAGAAACTGCTTTACCGACTTACCCTACATCATATTCCCAGATGTGACTACATTTCCGCACCTTGCGGAAAAAAGTGCCTGTTTGCCGCAGCGAATTTTTAATCGCGCGACTAATTGACCAAAAATTGATCATGTAAACAGACACTAAAATAATGTCCAAATATGAATATCTTTATATCTATAACTGGTTATGTTTGGGGATTCCCCAATTACACTTTATATTGCAACCGGCAGGTTAATGTAAACAGGTTAATTTAATTTCTTTGGTTAAACGACCGTTGGTATGGAAAAACCAATTCGACTAATTAAATAATTAAACCTGTACATATATTAACAATGTAATAAATTAATTGAAACACAAATGTTTTATGAGATTTTCTTTACAGGTAGTATTTATTAAAGATACTACCTGTAAAGAAAATCTTCCGAATTATATCCAAATCTCTCGATTTTTCAAATTCTTTCGTTGGTTTCAAATTTTTATTTCTTTGGTTTGAGAACACTAGCTCTAGGCAAGAGTAACACTCAAGATTTTAACTGTTACGATTTAGACAATATGGAGTCTAGAAGCCCCCATATTCCTTGAAGGATGTCTCCTGTAGCAGGAAAAATTCCTTTGAAACTGCAGTAGATAATTCTTATACATTGTATAAGAAAGGAGATGCATTATTTTTCGTGAGCAGAAATTTTTATTCAGAGATTACCTCCCTCTCTCTCATGGTTAAAACCAGATAAAAATTGCTTTGGCGGTTGTAGAGATATCGGATGAAGGGCAGGAGGGAATTGGAATTTTGGTTATTCTATCACCCTCTTCGTGGCGCTATAGAGCGGATGATTAATATCCGTTACAAATCGTTTTACTTCTTCTTCGGTGGTACAGTTGGCTTTTGGCGGTGCCCTGCCACAAAATCTCTTGTTCACAGATCGTGTGCCAATATCCGGTATAGTAATTTTTAAAAAAAGCCAGTCACAAAAAATACTTTGTTATATGTTACATATAATAACAGTTAAATAAATATGATATGATAAAACATTTCTCAAGTATATTAATTCATTCTCAAAAAAGCGCTTTCTGCGAATAGGCATCAATCGTCATAGGGAAAACAAATTCTTAGGCAAACATTTTAGGTTAAAAGAATATGTTATTAACACATTCTGCGTATTTAAAAGGAATACTTTGACTTTGTTTATGACGAATAACCGCGAATGGTTGCAAGATAATACCAATCGCGTGCAAAAACATTTACTACCGATTTCAGCAACTGATTTCACTGTTTTAATGCTGGGAAGTGATTTCTCTCCTGCATAGTTTCAGAGGATCTACCTACGTTCTTCGGCAATGCGCATGTTACAACTTGGACTTGACCACTATAGAAGTATGTATGTAGAAGGATTCCAGCAGAGTGGACTGGACTTTTCACCGGCGATTGAGGAAAAGACCCGGCACATTGAATCCAATGAGTCAGTCATGAGATTTATACCGGATTTGTCGGACCGTATTTCCACAGTGGCTCCTTGTGAATTGTTAGCATAATTTTCGTTTCATATAAGTAAGCATGTAATTGTTTACGGATCAGAGATTGCAATGTTCTTTCGACGTGTGTTTTCTCGTAAGGAGAACCCGGCGCCACAATCGTCGGCTAGGAGCAGTCGTCAGGGAACGGCGACGTCAGCAACGCGGTCGCCTAGAAAGCTGCAAAGGAGACTTTCGACGGACGATAAGCGTGCAGGTTCAGTATTGCAATTAACCCCACTCTGGGAGCACATCATTCGAACGCGGACGCTGCCGGACGATTTAGACCAAGCGGAAATGTTCGAGGAGTTTCTTGAGCGATTGCGGGATCCAGAATGGCAGGTTCGACAGCACGCATTAAGGGTACTTGTTGATGTACTGGTTGTTATCGGACAAAAGGCGGACAGTTATTTCACTCCGATAGTACCGCAATTGGTGGAAAATCTGGGACATCAAGCACCGACTGTGAGGAAGGGAGCACTGGATGCTCTGCGGGTGTACATCTCGGAAACGGCTATGCCTGAAACGGTGCTGCTGCAAATTCTCGATATCGGCCTGAATCAACGGATCACAAATGAACCCTTTGGAGGACGCCTTACATGTGGTGTAATGCTCTCGCTTCCATCTCTGATTCAGGCCACTTTGCACACTCCGAAGCGAAACTATATCTTGCGATCAACGATTGACATGCTTGTTAACAAAATGGGCCAAGTCACACATCAGGAGGTAACATTAAAGGTACTTCTACGGATACGTGATTTAATTGGGATGCGGGAATTCGCCGAATATATGAGTCAAAGTGCATACCGGGAATTTGAACTATTGTGCAGCATATACGGGCTAACGGAACAGAAGCCCGTTGCAGCAAATCGAAGCTCCTGGCAATTTATGAATTCCTTCGAAACGGAGGAGACTTCGTCTGTTAATATGTTAGATTCGTTTTGGCGTACAACGGACGAAATTGAGTTGTTGGAAAGCTCCCTGATGCAAAATATGAACGAAGGTGAGAAAGTAATCATGGAGACGGAGATCAAAATAAATGATGACACTTTGACAATGAGAATCCTAGAATCTAAAGATGGTCTTGGTGAAAATGTCGGCGATAAGCCGATACCGGTGAATCACGAAAGTGTCGCATTCGAAAATGGCAACATAGTAACGGGTCCTTTGGAGAACTCTGGTATAATACAGGTATTAACGGATAGTGAGCTGGAGGAGATTAACGGTGCCGATGTCGATTACGGCCGACGAACACCGAGACGTGTGACTTTCGGTGGTGAAATTGTTAAAATGCGGACTCCAGACAGTGATAACGTGGCCCAAAGTGATGGCGATGAGTCGGCGTCCGTGCGGATAGCTAGTGATAGTAATTTAAATTTTTTGACTATAGATATCCCAAATGATAACACAAAACCCGTAAAATCTGTGACACCTCCTTCGAGACCAAAATCCGCCCAGCCTCCAAAGAGTCCTGCGAAAGTTTCTTCCGTTGCCACCCTCTCTAGTACCAATCCCGAAACCAGCTATTCTCCAATGTCGCCAAGGATCCGGGACTCAACGAATCGCCTGAAATCCGCTTCCCCGAAACACCGCTTTAAGCGCATCAACATAAGTCCTGTGGACGACATCGTTAGCCCGAAATCGAGTCATAAACCGGTCGAAGTCCTACATAATCTTCAACGGAGTCCGGCTATCTCACCGACCAGAATGACGCGGCATGTGATAAATTCGCACGATGATGATGGTGGAAATTCAGAACAGGATAACAATAAGGAAAACGCCGCCGATAGAAAGAAAAGGGAGGCGGTTGTACAATCAGCGGAAGAGGAATCGGGCTCGCCCGCTAAAACATGGGAAGACCTAAATCTCGTCGATTCGAGCACACTACAATATCTGAAATCTGGGGTAAGTTAATTATGTCGCCCCACTAAGAAAACTGTATGTACGAGTATTCATAATTCATAAAAAAATAATTAGAATTACAGTGCGATTTAATAAGGAG
Organism: Chrysopilus asiliformis; assembly: GCA_964034945.1. Lineage (NCBI taxonomy): Eukaryota > Metazoa > Arthropoda > Insecta > Diptera > Rhagionidae > Chrysopilus > Chrysopilus asiliformis. Next base: position 9,798,631 of record OZ035960.1, read on the forward strand.
GAAACGGTAGTCGGGCATAGAATTTGTTGCTCGTTTTTTTATTTGTGGTTAGCCTAGTTTTTTGCATATATTTGTATGTATATTTAAGCACCTAACAGAAATGGGGATTCTTTTGAATTTTAGTTTGTTGTATAATAAATACACATTTTTTAATAAATATATACACACAATAATAAAAAAAGTCGCGACTGCTTGAAGTTGACCTGAATCCCTTATCATCGGCATCGCCAACTTAACTTTCCCTAGCCTGCTCTCGCTTGGGTTCACCGTTATTGTCGCCCGTGTCTTTAATTACAAAAACCAAGTAAACCAGAGCCCTTTATTAGTTTATGCACGCGATCTCCGTTAACATAAAGAATTTCATTTCGATTGCTCTGTCAATTCTTCAAAGTTCTTCGATTGCTCTTTTTCGCCACCCGAACGTCTTGCCCAATTTTATTTATATATGAGGTGATTCTTAACCTATCAAAACATATTAATAAGCGTTCAACACTTTTTGCCATCGCCATCATCTATAATTTAAATGGCACCTGTTGATTACTACTTAAAGTGTTGATTAGTAATGGTTAACCTTCGATCTTGGTGACCTTAAACCGAATATTGGGCAGAAAATTCAATTAGGAAATTAGAATTACGCGGAATTTCGCAATAGGTTATTTGGGAAATTCCACCGTGAATTGCGAAATTTTCCACAACTGGTTGTTATTTTCTACATTGGTTTTCTTGAAACGTTTGCATGACTAAATATAAAAAGATTTGGCATTTTTATCTTATAACTGCGTGTCTAGGAAGCACAAGACACCGAAACGGAGGTGTGGCGGTGAGGGATAGAAGTTTAGGACCCCTAAAGAGGCATTGCATTTATTTTTGTTCACTAAGAACCATTATTAAATTTTTGGTTCCCAAAAAAAAAGTCTTTAAAATTTCTGGCTCCAAAAAAACGGCAACTTTTGGGCAAAAAGCTTTTATGTACATGAATAGTATATAAGTTTTTACCATGAAATTAGTCTATATTGACCGGTTTAATAATCGACATGTTTTTTGAGATGTGGGGCAGATGTTTTAATGTTTTAATGTTAAATATTGTTTGTTTTTAATTTGAAGGAAATTTATTGCAAAATTTCGAAAGTTTGACTCGAAGGTTCTCTAAAGCATGCTACAGACAGAGCTACATGTCCGTAGACATGTCCGCGAAAACTGAATTTTAAGCGTCTGTAGGCTGGTAGACAGACGGTTGAGCTACATGTCGACAAAATCAAAATATTTTGAATTTCTGGGGACGTGGCTTCAAGTTTGGCTACATGTCTTAACGTCTGTACGTCGGTATGCTAACTTGATTGCTAACATCATTATGAAAACGGAGCCGCAGTGTTCACATCTAAATAAATTGAGAGTCGTTGAAGGAAAACAATTGTTTTATGATGGCTTCTATAGCGAATAATGAATTTTGGCGAGATTTTTTCGAACTCTATCGAAGTCTACCGGTGTTGTGGCAAATAAAACCTGAAAATTTTAAAAACAAAAGTTTAAAAAATAAGGCTTGGGATGATTTATTAACAAAGTTTAAGCAAGTGGAACCCAATTGCAGCATAGAAACACATCAACAGAGTGACAAAGTCCTCTGTTGTTCATCAACAGAGGACTTTGTCGCACTGGTGATTTTTCTAAAACGATGTCTATACTACATGTCTATCGACATGTAGACAGTCTGTTCGTTTTAGCTTTAAGACATGTCGATAGACATGTATCCAGTCTGTAGGGGCTTTAACACAGGGGCTACATAGACCAGCGGGTGTCCAACCTTTTAGCTTTCCTGGGTTACATTGGGAGAAGACTAGTTATATTGGGCCACAAATAATATATATTAACCCTAAAGACAGCTGATTAGTAAAAAACGTAGAATATATACCTCCTACATACTTAGTTAACAATTTTAAGTAATTTAAACTTCATTAATTCATAAAGTTTGTAAATACATATATCAGTTTTTGTTGGGAAACATTCAAACACGTCCTGAGCAGCATGCGGCCCGCGGGTTGGACAAGCCTGACATAGACTTTTATATCAGGTGAACTAACTGGTAAGCTTTTTAGTTGCAACCTGTCAAATTTATTTGGTGGGCAAATTCTGGTAAAACAGTTCAGTAGACGAAATGTTAGTGGAAACAACAAATTATGATTGCCAAAATATCGGCTTCAAAACGACTAGAAACGAAGGAATCTACCCTCTGCACTCTCAAATCTACTCTTCTGTAATATTTATAGAATGTCCATTCCATTCAAGATTTCTTTTCTCATAAAATATTAATAAGCCGTTATATAACATTTCTCGAAAATTTAGTTTCCACCATTTTAATTTTTTTGCCTGTCAAAATCTGGTATACTAGCGCTCTCTATGAAAATGGTATACCAGCACTGTCTTACCAGTAAAACTGGTAAAACAGATTGGTTCACACTGGCTTTTTAGCAAACAGTTTTCCTGGCACACCAGAAATAGAAGCCAATGTAGTCCCTGTGGAAGGATAACGCGATTTCTGAAAAAATGTTAAGAAAATAATTTCTGCAATTTTTTTTCGTATTTCTAAAATGTATACCAAAATATGTTATCCCGGTAACCACGGGTCCACAATAACTAAGAAAATAATTGTCGCATGTGACTCTCCTTTTTTATTTGGTAAATTGTAGCCAAAGTTTCGCTAATTATTGTTTTCAATGAAACGATAGATTTTTTTTCAAATACATATGAAAACTTTCTTTTATTATAAACTTCAATGTCACGGAATATCGTTTCTAAGAATTTAGCTTTTAAAATATGCGAAATATCTTAAAATGCTTACCTTGAACTTTTTAGCACATGTGCTTGATAGGAAATAAATCTTTCGTTGACGTTGCACCAAAATATGTAGGCACATTAAAAAAAAACTTATGCAAATAGGTTTTAAATGATAATTTAAGAAAACATTTGGAAAACATTTTTGTCTTTCATGCTCGCCAAGAATTTAAGGAAATTAAAAAAAAAGTCCACTCTTAATTTTTTTAAAGATTCTTGACGCTAAGCGCGATATTACACAAGGCAACTTTCGGGCTTACTTAAGCCGATTTTTGGGAGAAACGACTGAGGAGGGAAAAGTTGCCACTCGAAATCATTGCTTATCGACAATCTGCATACATGCAAAGCGTGTGAACCGGTTTGGGAAAAGTAGTAGGCAGAAATCATTTTCGTTCTGACCGTCAGCAGGTAAAGATCTTGGGAAGTATATGAGTAGCAGCAATTTCAATGGTTTGAGTCCACACACACCCATGTATACTTGTGTAGCATATGCAAACAGGATTGGCTTATTTAAGCCACAAATGTAAGCACATTGGCTTATTAAGCCCAAAAGTTGCCGGCTTAAATAAGCCCGAAAGTTGCCGTGTGTAATATCGCGCTAAGGCATTCGAGCAAGTTTTTCAAATCAAGAGGAGGGAAAAACTAGAGTGACTATATAATACTGAAGTGTGGCCTCGTGAAAGTGATGTCCGTTGAAATTTTTCAAATTGTCGGTTGAAAACTTCAAATTTTGTCATTATCACATTATTAAACGAAAAATGTTTTAATCGGTTAGTTAAGTACTGTTTTTATGGATGAAGAGCTTAAAAAATTTAAATAGAAGAAATTGTTATAAAAAAAAATAAAACAAAATTGATTTTTTCAATAAAATTTTCGAAATAAGACGGTTCGAAACTATTCGAAGACTCAACGAACCGTCAACGATTTTCCGATGGCCACACTCTAATTTAAATATAGTCACTCTAGGGAAAACAACTGTGAACTTTTTTTCCTATTTTCTGTAAAAAAAATTTAACTGGCTTTTATCTAATCTAAATATTTTATGGGCCATAAAGTGTTAAAACTCACATTAAATGTGTTTCCCAAATCGATAAAAATTATATGTAAAACTAATGTGACCCAGTTAAAACAGGCGAAATAGCCTTAGACGTAATTTACAGTCAGCTTTATTTCAAAAGCAACTATTTTTTTATATTGATAACAAAAGTCGGTTAAATTATTTCTCTTTAGAAATAAAATTTTGGGCAATAAATTACCGTCTTGGTGATGAGTCTAAGAATTATGAATGCGTCCTACAAAATTTAAAAGAGGACTTTCCTAATGAGTTCATACTAAAAAAAAGTAACACAAACAAATTTATTCAATGGCTTGATTTCATTGCATAAATGTTTTATGTCTTCATGAAAATAATATTTTAATTACTGCCACATTTTGGCATGAAAAAGAGGAAAATTTTTATGTATGGGTGAAAAAAAAAACTGTAATTGGTTTATTATGTTTGTTATTCAAAACAATTCTTTATTTCTACTTCATGAAAATGGATCTACTTAACACCGCGATAAATCCGTTTTAATTAAATTCAACCAAAACCCACCCATAAATGGTATTAATCCGTAAATTAGTCGAGCTTTTATCCATATTTGTCGTCAACCCGAATACCAAGATGGAAATAAAAAGTGTCCACCTAACCCATTGAGTATATTATATTGTGGTCAACAGAATCATTGACCGTAATCAACATGCATGACCCAAAAATACATACAGACCAATTACATATTTCGTGAAAAAAAAATGAGAAAAAATAACGCAAACCCAACACCGAAACTGAAACCAAAACCGAAACTCATGTTTATGCGGGAAACTTTACCCTATTCCACCCTTAGTATTTCACACGAAACAGAAATGCTGATAGAATGTTTTCGGACTGGTTTCACCCAATTCATCACGGTAATGAGTTTTATCAACGAAAAATCACCCCATCTTTAATGGCGCTTTTTTTGTAAATATATTGCACACATACTAATGAAGTAAAAAGTTATTTGAATTCAAAAAATGACCCTACTGGAAAATTCCGATACTTACTTTTCAAGGACCTTGCATGGAGCAATACACCTGGATTTCTTTCTACATAACCAAATAATACTGATATTATTTTCTGAAAAAGACTGCAAACGAAGTTTTGATTGATGCATGAAATTTAAGGGCTGCATGCAACTTGCATATTATTGAATCAGATAATAATGATCGTGCATAAGAATTTATAATTTAGAGAAAAATAACAATAGACTGAAAAGACCGACCATCAATCAGACTTCTTGAGCATTTTCTTAAGAAGAACATGAAGAGTTACATTGAGAAGTAATATCGTGTAATTAAAAAATATGGGCGGGTTTGTCAACTTAACTTAATAGTAGAGAACTGTACTAATAAATCGAAGTCTTGGGTATGAGTTCCGTCTGTGACTCATTCTGGTGTTAAAAACAGACTATTGACGAAAATCCACCCAAATCTACTCCTGTGAATTTTTAGTGAAAGATTAAGACATTGAATTAGCAAAGAAAACGTATTGGCCGATAATTTTACAACAACAACAATCGTCCCCTGGTACTGGACACTTAAGTTTTTCTTAAAAATTTTAAAATTACATGAATTTTATACTGTTATATTTCCATAAAAAGTAATTTTAGAATGTTAACAATAAATTCGGCACAGAAATATAAATTAATTCATATATTTTTACCAATTTCACTTTTAAAACCCTGGTCTAATATTTAAACCGACAAAAAACCTCATAGTACCGGACACTTTATGGAAAGGCAGTCTGAGCGGCTTTGAAATACCTGAATTATGTTGGAAATACAGTAGAAACCCGATAATTCGTATATCCCGCTAATTCGTATGAATTTGCTGGTCCCTTGGAATACGAATTATCGGGATTCTACTGTATATTTTTCTGAACATTAAGGTTTATGTTCCAGAGATCTAGCAAGTTTCCGGCTTTAGGAACCAGTTTGGCGCCAGGAGACTTCCCCCTAAATACTCCCATTTAGCCTATTAACCAAGCCTTTTGTGAAAGAAGAACGCTGCCAAATTTTAAGTCTCTAAACGTTAAAAATTGAATATTAGTGCTTTTTTTTAAGCGTACGAAAGGACATTAATGGGGGGAGGTGCGGGGGGGTGGATTTGTGGTGACAGCTGGTTATTCATCTGAGATCAATCAAATGAGTTTTTTTTAAAAGCTTCGTCCCAGGTACTCTTAAAATTGCAAATAAATCGGTTGAGTGATTATTGAGAAATAACTGTCACCGATTTTGAAAGCATAGTTCTGAGAAAATGGCGAATTAAGTTTCAAGCTCGAAATTTGGCTTGCAACATGGCTTTATAATCGCAAACCTTCGGCAATTTTCGTCCGATCATATTAACATTTTGAGAGATAATAGTTGAAGTGTTGGACTTTAAGAATATGCAAAGAAGTGTCGATTTCTCCAAAGATTGATGGTGTCCTAAATTAGATATTTTCTTATGCTCAATAAATAAAAGGTTTCATCTGAAATTGCAGAACTGGAACCTCAAATTGACCTGCAAGCAAATTGTAAAACTTGAATTCACCAACACCTGGGAAAAAAGTTTGTTTATTAAAAAGATAATACAATGATGTTTCAAAGGGAAAATGCTATACTTAAACATAAGCTTGAATGAAAGTTCTTATAGTTATTAGAATCATAAGCTAATAATGTGTTAAGTTCGTTATTTTAGCGAATCTTGAAGGAATTCATTAAATCAGCAATATTCATATTAAATCAAACGATAATACAATTTACATCAATAAATAACCTCATCAATTAAAGTGCCTGGCATGGCAATGAGTTTTGCTTTTCTTTCGAGCTAACTTTTTGCACTTTGAGCAATTTTCGCCAAACAACAATTATTGTTAAATAATTTCATTTCTAGGTAACACGTTTTGTTACTTCGTTCGGATAAAATCGCAATTGATTTTTAATATTTCATATTCAATGGTATGGGCAAATTTAGAAACACTTAATATTACGTCCAACGACTTTCTTATGAGCAAACAGTACAAAATAGCATAGCATATAACTTCATTCTATACTAGAATAGCGTAAAAAAAGTAGGGAAACATTGAATTCGTTGAGCAGCATTTAACCTTGGACGGATGGATTTACATGAGGTTCCAACAATAATCGATATGGCCGAGAATGATTAACGAACAACCACCTTAAGTTCAGTTCAACCCGATAAATCCATTTTGACTTTCTTTAAGACATAACCATCAACGGAATTGGAATAGCAGTAACACACTTTCCTTTAGACCTTAACAAGTCATAAGAAAGGTCAGAGAGTTTTTTAGGTGACTGAAATTAAATGGAAATTACTAGTAGATGTACAACATGATTTCCCTCCGGAATCTATATTATCGCCGCTGTCCCATTAACTTACATACACATGGTGAGAGTTAATTCCTTGAAAATAGAAAAAAAATTAGTGTAAATTAATTGACCAGAAAACTGCGTCGAAAAGTTTTCAAGTTAATTGATTACCGTTGAATAAATAAGTTTTTGTTTACCTGATAATCTATCGATTAAGATAAATTTGTATTAAAAAACCATAAATAATGGTAAGTGTTTTGGTAAATTTACAATCTGTTATAAAACTAGGATTTGTTCCAAAGAAATGCTCACGTTTTAATTAAAAACAATTCTAAGTTAATTTGTTTTTTAAAAAAAAGTCTTGACATGTGTCTAATTTTATTTAAAAAGTATCAGTTGTGATCAACACAAAACTTTCCTTTGCAATATTTAGTTTCGGAAAAATATGTAAAAAATGATATTTTTTTCAAATATCTGGAGAACCGTTAAAGATACGTAAAAACAGTTAAAGGAAAAAATGCAGGAAATTTTATTTTCTTTGAATTTAGTTAAAAACATAACAAAAGCTATAATTGCCAATCTGGCAATCATTGGAGACCCGTATGGTGATATTCGTATCAAAATTCGAACAGTTGTACCAAAATTCCACTTTGAAGTCAAACTTTCCAATAAGATTTTTTAAAATTTATTCCAATCGGATTTTGATGTATAGGAGTTTTATGTAGAATCATATCCTAAATAACTTTTGTTCTTGGACTTTTTTGATAAGATGCACCGTTTTTGAGATATTCACAAAAAACGATTTCGTTCGTATGGGGGGTACCCCCCTAATGGTCCATTTTTGCCCATTAACGAACTTAGCCTCGAATTTTACGAAAAACGGATCTGCGCAAAATTTCAAGTCTCTAGCTCAATCCGTGCGCCCGCAATCCGTGCCACAGACAGACAGACAGACGGACGGACAGACAGACGGACGGACAGACAGACAGACGGACAGACAGACGGACGGACATGCAAAAATTAAATATTTTTATCATTCTAAACACACTGGTGTAATTCATTTTTTTGTGCGATGACGGGATCTTGGCGTTACAAACGGTAAGGCAAAGTTAATATACCCTTTGGTTTCACCATACGGGTATAAACATTATTCCATAATACACTCAGAAAAATGTCCAGGTCAACTTTTTGTCAGGTTAACTCTGACCGGGCGCTGGCTGACAGAGGTTTCCATTACATGACATTACATCCTCGAAATACCTATCTAAGGTCAACTCGTGCAGCTCCCAATGCCCTACTTCACCTGCTGGTGGCTTAATTTCAGAATTTCTCCGGCCACAGGTCAACACAAGTTTTACATTCCCTCATGCAGGCGAACGCGCGCCTCGCATAGGCTAAATTTTCCTGCCCGAGGCCAATTACGCCGTTAGGTCGTCGAGTTAGCCTCCATTTTTCTGAGTGTAGCGCATAGTTTCCGAGAAATTTTCAAAAACACTTAATTTTTTTTCAAGTATTTTGAGAACCGTCCGAGATACGTAAAAAACCGTTAAAACAAAAAATATAAAAAATTTTATTTACTTTAAATGAGCTTTTGATCATACCGTTTCCGAGAAATTTTCAAAATTCTGTATTTTTTCAAAAAAAATTGTATGGAAGGTACCCGTTACAGCTAACGTTACTTTTTCAAAAGTTGATAAAAAACTGCGATTTTCGTAAAATTTATTTACAAAAAATTTGAAGTCGTTAGGTCAATGCGTTCTCGAGTTATTTAAGATACGGAAAACGGACAGACCGACAGACCGGCAAACCGACAGACAGGTTCACTGACATCCTCATAATATTACCTGAAACGGATTTCGTACTGATCAGAAATTTCTATCTGGCCCCGTTCTCGAGTCGGCCTCCGTCATGAATACAATACTTTCCCACTATAGCAGAGAAAAGTAAAAATTCCGTTTTCCCTAATGTTGTTATTCAATTTTCTTTAATGCGGTTTTTCTATTTTATGAGTTCTATAGATCCAAGGAACGTTTTCTATAAATCGTATTTTAGTTCAAAAGGAGTGTCTTGGAAACTTCCTTGAAATTTTTCTACGTTCCTTGATGAAAGTAAACAGAATGTTGTTATTTAATTGACTCAAAGTTCAAAACATACATTAATGGTATTAAGTGGATGGCAAGAAACTAAAAATAAGATACACTATAGTTTAAGTACGGAAACTAAAATTTAAGTACTATACCTAAGTTTGATGAAATTTCATCGATCTAGATTTCCGGTAACAAACATCCAAACCTAAATTTGGAATTTGATAGTAAAATTAAATTTGAAGTTAAAAACTAAATGAAAACGGGTCGGGAAATATGACATAGGTATGCAGAAAAAGTATACTTTTCCGTTTTTAGGGAATTTTTACTATAAAATTTCACTATACGGTTGGGGGCAATAGATTTTAGAGGGGAAAAATTCTCTGTGGGACGACCTATTCAATGGGCAAAACATGATGAAAACTGGGGTAGATTTTGGTGCGTAGAAAAACTGTATAAACGACGATCTACCGAATGGTGAATATCGGATCTAAGTACTCTTACAAGTTTACGAGATTGTGGGCGAGTGGGTCAACAGGGAATAGCGGATTTTTGTCAAATAGTTTATTTTAAGGTTTAAAATTTCAAAGAATGTTCGCAGTGAATTTTTAGTCATATCGAACCAGTAAAAAGAGAAGGCCGCGACTAGAAGTCACCCATAATAAAATCAATCACTTTTCGTGTTATTTTACTGTGACCATCACGTAAGGCTGCCAGACGCCAACGTCCAAAGAAACACCCCCGAAAAAAAATTCCAAAGAACATTTAGAACTCTTTCTCATAATATACCTAGCCAAAGCCATATAACCGTGGATATTGCTGGTTATTCATTATTTACTTTTATGATCAAGCTATATATGCACCTAGAATGACTAATATTTCCTATAACTTTCCATTGGTAATTTATGCGAACGAATTACGGTGTCCGTGTCATTATTCCAAATAAAACAAATCGTAATCTCCCTAATCTAGGAGTTCAGCGAACCCTTCCGATAATGACACTCATTAAAAGCGTAATGTTCTTAACAAAATATTATCGAAGCCAGCATACAATCCGATCCTAGTGTATTTAGTCAATCAAGAAGGATTCATGCTTCCAATAAAAATTGTATGGATTACAAATAATACCGATATGTAGGTATTTTTAATACAGAAGACCATGTATAAATCGGACCCTGTATAAACCGGAAACTTGCCTAAGCCAAACACCTTTAAAGGTCCCGGGATTTTGAAGACGTTTTTCAGACAAAATGAAACTGGATAAGCAGGAGTGATATTCCGTAACTTGTTTCAAGCGTTTGTTTCGAGTTAGAAGAAAAAGCGGTATTTGCTATCTCAGTTTCTCTCTGTCATTTATTTCGGTCAAAACAGAGACAGCAAATACTTCTTGTTCTTCTAACTCAAAACAAACGCTTGAAACAAGTTACGGAATATCACTCCTGGAACCTGCTTAACGAGAATACGTGATATCATTTTATCTGCATAAGCCGGGCTCTTTTTCTATCAGATTTTTTATACCCTATATTAGAATAGAATCTTATTCGACTTAGTATACAATTTCTAATACATCGAACCAATCGCCCGGGTGTTTAGGATGACAGAAGAAGCTGATTTACGTTTGTCCTTCCATCTGAGAACACGAAAACTTTTGAATTGATTGAGCTAGAGGCCTGAAATTTTGCACAAATTTAATTCACGCGAGGCTAAGTTCTCGAAAAGTTAAAATCGAACTACTATTTCTCCTCTCCCCCATACAAATACAACGGTTTTGGAATTTTTTAAAAACACTGCTCTGTATTAAAAAGGTTCTAAAGACCAAAAAGATCCATACTGTGGATTGCAATTGGAAATTGGATTCGGAAAATTGATTTTCCAATTTTTTATGGTAAAAATTATAAACTCAAAAAGATAATAAATTCTAATGGAAACTTGTCCAAGAACTGTTTTTTTTTAATAAACCGAACCATTGCTCACGAACTGAGGCATTTTTTGGGGTCAAAATAAGTTTAAAACCCGAGGTTTCACCGTACATTCTTGTAAACAGCTACAGCATCGAAAAACAAAATAAAATATAAGTGTTTTATACAATAGTTCAACCTGTGTAAGCCGGAAACCTGTCTAAGCCGGGCGAATTTCATGGTCCCGTGCGAGTCCGGCGGATACAGGTTTAACTGTAGTATATAAGCTTGTTATGAAGTTTACGTTTAACTCTTGAACCCTGGTGGGAAAAAAAGTATCCTTACTAGTCACGACATCCTATAACAACATGATACGTTTTTCAATTATCCACAAATCATTTGAATCCTGAGAACTTGTGTTTCAAAACAGGTTTTTCGGTCAATAACATCATCTTTGGGGCAAGAACGAACTTTAAAGGTTACTCATTAAAATGTCCTCAAGACTTTTGAACTTTTTATAGCGAACGCTTTCGAACTGTTAATCAAGATAAGTCCTTAATACACGAGATTAGCGCGAAACCCCAAAAAGATATTTTATGTTACTTCTAAAGAAATAATCATATTAGGCGCACCTTGAATTATATTCCCGGAAGTATAAAATAATTTCATTGATTTTTGTGAATTTTTTTTAGGACTGGCGACTTCGTTCGCGTGCTATTTGCGCGATTGAAATTGCCCTGCGCTCATCCGATAATTTAGCATTAGTCCAACCGTGTTTAGATTCGTTGCTAAGGACTCTTCTCTCTGCCGAAAAAAATGCGGATGTCTCGGAGGATAAGCGACGTGTTCTGATGAATCTAATATCAAGGCTACCACTTGATAACCTTGAAGATCGTACAACGCAAATAATTACGGGGCTTTGCCGACAGGGAGGAGCGGGCAGTAATCGAGTCTCCAAAGCGCTAATGCAAAGACTTCCGCCAGCTGTGATTGTACTCAAACTCTTGTCCGAAGAATTTTTGCACGCAAGGAGTTCTAGAGTAATTTCTATTTAATTCTTACTTTCGATTATATGACCACAAAGCAAAATCCCAATTTCATTTCAGTTTCGTGAAAACGCCCTTCAGATGGTCATGTACGCCTTAATGACATTCCCTAGCACTTATTTCGATACTGCAACGTGTGTATCGAGAGCTACCTATGCTGCATTGGATAGGAAGAAACGGGTCAGGCAGGCGGCGTTAGACGTTTTAGCAGTTCTTGGACAAATTACGTCTCCTCGCACCGTTATAGAAGTTGTCGAAGGGATCGCCCGGCAGCGAGACGAAGGAAGTGAATTATTCAGTGCAGTGAAGGCACGCTTAGCCAGGAAACAGCTTCCAATGGTTAGCACGGATGGAGCCATCCAATATTCTCTCCGGATACCTTCACCACAGGCCAATGCTGGATTGCCAAAAGGAAGACTGGGTGCAGATATCGAATGGATATCGGCTGGTGTTGGATCGGTTTCGCCCACGTCTCTAAAACGCCGTAATCTTCATCATTTCAACACGAATGGTAACGCACTCCAACACGTAGCAAACCAGTAAGTGATAAAACTATGAATAAAAGATCATTTCCATGGTCAGTTTTCAATAAACTCGCACTGATGCATTGCACGCGGAAAATCGATTTTCCGTTTCGAAATAAATTTGAATAAACGGAAAATAATAATCGAATTAAACCTGTGTCCTCCTTGAAGGCATCGTCCTTCAAGGAGGTTGACTTCAAATCGATTTTCTTATTTAATTTTGTCGTGTGCGAGTCCTATAACTATGAGCACTTATCTTGACCTTTTTTTTAACTTTTACTTTGTTTTCCTAACCATTTCCAAACATAGTCGAACAGCTTTCATATATACCTATTATCATCCAGTTAACGTTTTGTGTTTGTTTTTAGGACAAATTTGGATGGGGTCAGAAGAATAAAAGCACCACACGAAATCGTTGCTTTTGGAGTTGGAAATGGTAATGGTGGCGGCAGTGGTGGTAATGGTGGAGCTAAGACCGGCGTAGAATTTGTGAATGGAAATCAACGCGCCCATGGGAATTCCGGTGACGAGGTGAGTGTTGACACTACATACGCTTTAATATTTTGTTTGTTTTGTTCCAGATTTTTCCGCAATCTGTATTTACGTAATTAAATTTCCAAGCATCATCCGCAATCAATCACTTTGGATTAATTCAGAGCTGAGATAAAATCCAGTCATATTTTGTTGCTCTTCTCTTGAGAATTTAGTTATTTAGGGGATTCGTTATATACAGTAGACAATAAGGCTCACAATTTTTTTTATTGAGCAAAGCAAAAAAAAAACTAGAGCTGCTACCTTTTTAAAAAGATTTCGAAAAGATTAATGAATTTGATTTCTATCTTTTGAAAACTTGAACAAAATGGGAATGCTCAATTACACTGCCCAACAACAATTTTTTTTGTCGAATATCTTGCAAAGTAGTTTAATTTTTTTTATATTTTCATTTATTCATTCATTCGTTGTTCAAAAAATTTAAATATCAATTCAAAAAAAAATCCGTAAGGCGGAATGTCTTATCAGGGTTAGAAATTGAATTAAGTAACAGTTCTTACAAATTATATGTACTAGCAAAACAATCCAAAAAGTCGCTTTATTTATGGAGAGACAAATAAAGATTTCTAGACGAAAGAAAAGAATAATTTTTTTTTCTAGATCTTCAGAACATAAAACTCTTGGCAGACCATTCCGAATCAGCGACGTTAAATTATTTTTAGGTTGTAATATGTTTAGTATTTTTTTCCATACAAATAGATCTTTTTTTATAAAAATGTCTGCCCTAACATAAAGTATTTGACGATTGCCCTCTGGCAGTTGTAGCTTTTTTTTATGTTTGAGATACTCATATACTATCCAAATCTTGAAGGTATTCCACATCGCGTGGCCATAATTTCGGCGTTCATAATACGACTTCACATCTTTTTTTACGAAAAAATGTGTACCAGTCATATTTAATGAGATGCGCCGCAGGCGAAATTTTTATCCAAACGAAATTACTGGTAATCATTGTTGGAATTCGGTTCAAATTCCATACATCAGTTGAGTTCTGCAAGAAAAAAAGAAACTAAATCAGAATTTTGATTTTGTTGCTAATCGTCTCAGAATGACACAAAATACATTGAAACCTCGATACTGTATACCGATATCAAACCGGGGTAGTATACAGTATCGAGGGGTATTATAAGAGAAGAAAATATTGTCATGGTTTTAATTATAAAAAACAGAGAATACATTTTTTAATGTTTTACTCATTTATACATTTAATTTACAAAGTTATTTAGCAAAGTAAGAAGTTATTGTTTGTTGCTTAAGAAGTTTCTGCTGTTTCGCCCCCATTGCCTTCTCCTGACACTTTCTCTGGGGGGTATACACTATTGAGGGGTATACAGTACTGAGGGTATACGGTATCGAGGTTTCAATGTACTTTAAAAAAACATTAAAAGAATCCATTTGTATAAGAGAGGGGGAAAGGAGTGGTTCGATTGGATTTTTATGTATGGATGAGTTATGTAAAATCATACTCTAAACACATTTTACCTTTATAAATTTTTCAATATGACTCACCGTTTTCGAGAAAATTGCAAAAAACTGTTTCGTTTGTATGGGGAAGGGTAGAAGGAATGGTCCAATTTTGCTTGTTCAAGAACTTAGCCTAGCCATTTACGAGAAACGTGATTATACAGAATTTCAAGTCTTTAGCTCAATCCATTTGAAACTTATGGTGTTCACGGACGGACATGCAGAAATCAAGATTTTTTTTCATTCCAAACACCCTGGTGTAGTTCATAAACGATATACTAAATCTAATATACTCCCATATGATATATCATATACTTGTAGAGTATAAAACGTTTTTGTACGAAAAAACCGGCTCACGTTACTATTTTATTTATATAGATGCAGTGTGCGGCTAAGATAGTAATCTTTTGAGTTTGTTATGTTTGATATCGTTTTCTTTGCATCTAGATTTAGTTTTACTTGATTTTATGTTAAAAAATAGGCTTCTTCCTTCAAAATTTTTTTTGATCGAATCAAAAACTTTTGTATGAACAAAAAAAAATTTCAAATGTTTTCTTTTCGTACAATATTATTAAAAAAATTGTTGTTTTTTCTCTTTTGAAAATAAAAACCGAATGCAAAAAAAATTATCATTCAAATATAAGTATGTAAGGAACAATAATTATCTATATGCAAGTTTCCTTTGTTCATGTTTGTTTACATGCTGAACTTTTAGACAAAATCCCCCTAATAATTTCTTATACCCTAACTTACGCCACGCAAAAACAAAGTATTTGCATCAAATATGATTTCAAAACTAGGCCAAAGCAATATTATGTTAAGTTTTCAAATTTAATAACAAGAAAGCTCCGACAAAATGAGAGCTTTAAACCATTATTGATCATATTTTCCTATTTCCGATTACCTTTTTTATTGTTCTCAATTTATTGATGGTTGTCATGACTTTTAAAAGGCCCAGCTAAATACTTTACAGTAGTGTTTAACCAGCCGATATGTAAGCATGTGTCGAAATCCTCCTAACAAATTCTTATCCAATCTACTTTTTTGAATAGTTTAAGAGATATGGTTGAGTTAATTATACCTTGTCGAGTTATTGGGGTTTTCCCCGTTAAGCTAACTTGGGTAAGATCATTATTTAAACAGTAATTTCGTCCTTCAGAAGTATTGAAAAAAAACGATGTTCCGTTTCTTAAGGAAATGAGATTAAAAATTTAATAGTTTTTCTATCAAAGAACCAATATTTACACAAAAATTTGTTTATTGAATTTGCAGGATGGTAGCAAAAATGGAATGCAACTCGCCATGGCAACTGGTTTGTCAACACAAACGGCAGGAAAGTCAGCAAACGAAAATCCCTTTTCCATCAACAAACGTTACGAATATCTAACAAATAATGTAAATAAGAAGCAAAACGCTTTCTTGGTTGCACATTCAACAAGTGAGATATTTGGCGCTAGGATATCATCGTTTTCGGATTCATCACAAGATAGTCGAAGTTCCGATGAAAATGGTGGCCAGAGATACTCCAGACATAATGTTACTTCAAGGTAAAATTCAATTTTTTTATCTAAAAAACTGTAGATAACTTAACCGATTTTTATAATCAACCCCAAAATGTTTTATGAAGTAATTTTTATAAATTGTTCAAAAAAGTCAATTTTGCAGTTTGAAAGTACATAAACCTTCAATTTATCGATTTTGTAAAAGAAACCTTCAATTTTTCTCCAAAACCGTTTAAAAATATTATTTTTTTTTTAGATTTCCAGCAGTGGATCGCTTAGAAGTGACAGGAGTCTGTTTGGACCGGCATAATTTATACGATCAACATTTGGTGCAGCAACGATTAATATCAACATATCCAAAATCAAATCCGAATGTAAACAGTAAGAAAGTTCACGAAAGAAATTATTCTCGAGGTATACTTTTTGTGAAAAATACGTATGAAAATATAATTATAAAAAATCATTTTTAGATGCCTTCAATGAAAGCAGCTTCGACGATGAGCCTCCCGGTCGGCTTAGTTACTCTGGTCCATTTCCAAGGAATTCTAAAAGATTTATGAATATTGATAAATTTATGCAAACGTAAGTATAAAATTCGTAAATATTTCGAATGCCTCATTTTTTAAAACTTAAAACTAAATGCCGCGTATTAATAGTCATTTTTTAAAATAAGTGTTGTTAAACATTTTCTTTGATAGTTTCCTATGATATTTTGGTAGTTTACACTCAGGTTTAACGAAATCTATGTTTAAAAACGATTTTGAATACGCACTAATTTATAAAAAAAGGTCAGATCCTTTTAGTTCACTGATATTAAAAAATACCAATCACTTTTCTATATAAATAAGAGAGTAATGTTGATTTAAAAGATGATTTAAAAGCGGCAATTTTGATTTTTTTCATGTTTTGAGATATTTTAAGGCGATTGGTATCAAAATTCTAAGGTTTGTTTGTTACCAGGAAATTCAGGAATGGCTGGACGAGATAAAACTTTGCAGTTAAGTTAATGATATAGCCGGTTCAAATATAAGCTACACGTCAGCTTTGTCTGCACGTCAGCATCCCCATTCAAACTGAAATGTTTTTTTTTTCAATTTTCTTGGAAACTGTGTGTAATAAAAAAAAATTTAAGGACCACATGTCATCAGGTGATTTTATCCTGCTTAGGAAACGCATGCCTGCGTAGGAAATAATAGACCTACGCATGAAACGTTTCTTGCAATGAGTTTCTTATTTTTTCATTAAATCATACTGTTTTTGATTGAACTGCGAGCAGCATGGCAAAACTGGGCCTGCATATGAAATAGGCACTCCTAAATGGGCTGGATAAGATGAAACATTAAAATAATTAAATCTGAAATGAAACATTAAAAAAATCAAATCTTTAAGAAAGCCGTAGAAAAATGGATTTCCAAAATAACGAAAAATTTTACAATGCGATTAATATATCAAATTTATGTGAAACATGTCTAAGCCAAAAAGTTGTCTATAAGCCGAGTATCTTTATACCCGTATGGTGAAACCAAAGGGTATATTTAACGATGCCATCTATACTGTTTTTCGCAGTATTATACTGTATTTCAGACTCCAAAACTGCATACTGCATTTTTTCCTCAAAATACTGCATTTAAATACTCAGAAAAAATATTAAACTTTAATTCTTTAACGAATTAAATTGCTACAAAGCACAAATTCAAAACAACAGTCAAAGAAGGCGATGTGGAAAGCGAAGACGATGCTTCAGATGATGGAAATTAATCGCCCGGTCTTTAATTGGCTTTTTTCATGAATTCTCATGGAATAAAATGTATACTGCGAAAAATACTGTTTTTTTTTCAAATCGATATATATACTGCTTTTTTACATTTTTAGGTGAAATATACTGTATTTTGTCCGAAAAAAGATGGCATCGTTAGATATATTAGATTTGCCTTACCGGCAAACGAATTTCGTTCAAAATTAGGAAAATATAATATAGATGGTACTCCAGGTATTTAAGTTTTTATACCCGTATGGTGAAACCAAAGGGTATATTAGATTTGCCTTACCGTTTGTAACGCCAAGATCCCGTCATCACACAAAAAAATGAATTACACCATTGTGTTTAGAATGATAAAAAAAGTTGAATTTAGCATGTCCGTCCGTCCGTCTGTCCTTCCGTCCGTCCGTCTGTCCGTCCGTCTGTCTGTGGCGCAGATTACGGGCGCACGGATTGAGCTAGAGACTTGAAATTTTGCACAGATCCGTTTTTCGTAAAATGTGAGGCTAAGTTCGTTAATGGGCAAAAATGGACCATTAGGGGGGGTACCCCCCATACGAACGAAAAAGTTTTTTGCGAATATCCAAAAACGGTGCATCTTATTACAAAAGTGCAAGAACAAAAGTTATTTAGGATATGATTCTACATAAAACTCCCATAAATCAAAATCCGATTGGAATAAATTTTAAAAAATCTTATTGGAAAATTTGACTTCAAAGTGGAATTTTGATACAACTGTTCGTTGTTCACTTAAATCACCAAACGGGTAATTAAAAATATTTATAATTGAAAATAAATAACGCATTTTTTTGTATTGTTTTGATTTTACACATTTTTCTCCCATCTAATTGTATAAATTCTTGCTTGTTAGCGAATCCCGGGATTTTGAATATTTTTGTCCCGGAATCCCGGGATTTCAATTTCTACGGGAAATGAGAAGCCCTAGTGCAAACGGCACTTAATCGGATCATTAAAAACAGTTCAAGAAAAATATTAAAATCCTAGACGTTGAGATAATTAAAGTAAGTTCAAAGTTTTCCTAGTTTCCAATACGAAATTTAAAGCATGACATTTCTCTTCCTGCTTGATCTAACTTTACCTGATATCCAAGTAGTAAAAACAAAAAAGTTTTTATAAAATTTCGGCATGAGTTAAAGATTTTTTTAAACTAGGAATTTAGAACAACCACTTCCAAATTTTTGAAAATACTTTCGATATTGATTTCTTTTTCTCTATATTCTTGATAAGTCAAAAATATTCGTGAAAACTAAATTGCATGCATATTTATATTTACGGCCTGGGACTTTTTTCAATTATTGATTTTCTTTTACCGTGTAACGAGAACATAACGTTAAACGTAACGAAATGACATTTTTTATCGTCACAAAACTAAATAACGTAACGAAACAAAATTTGAATTTCGTAACATAACGTTACGATTCTTTTTTGCGATTGTCATCCCTGATTTAACCAGCGATATAATTATGGAGGTTCGCGATATCTCGGTATATTGTCCCTTCCCCCAAAAATCAGTTTCCTAAAAAACGTCTTCAAATTTCGAATTTTTCCCCCAAGGATTTCATATAAAAACTTTTATGGTTGTGATTCTATGAGACACCTCAAACTCTAATACAGTTAGTGCTAGAAGATAGTATATTTTTTCCTTAAACGACAACAAGTTTGATTAATTTCGTTAGACATCCTGCCAGATCCTGACAAATCCACAAATTAATTTTTTAAAAATTAAACATAACAAAAGCTATAATTGCCAATCTGGCAATCATTGGAGACCCGTATGGTGATATTCGTATCAAAATTCGAACAGTTATACCAAAATTCCACTTGAAGTCAAACTTTCCAATAAGATTTTTTAAAATTTATTCCAATCGGATTTTGATGTATGGGAGTTTTATGTAGAATCATATCCTAAATAACTTTTGTTCTTGGACTTTTTTGATAAGATGCTCCGTTTTTGAGATATTCGTAAAAAACGTTTTCGTTCGTATGGGGGGTACCCCCCCTAATGGTCCATTTTTGCCCATTAACGAACTTAGCCTCGCATTTTACGAAAAACGGATCCACGCAAAATTTCAAGTCTCTAGCCCAATCCGTGCGCCCGCAATCCGCGCCACAGACAGACAGACGGACAGACGGACGGACATGCAAAATTCAATTTTTT
This sequence comes from Chrysopilus asiliformis, assembly GCA_964034945.1. Classification (NCBI taxonomy): domain Eukaryota; kingdom Metazoa; phylum Arthropoda; class Insecta; order Diptera; family Rhagionidae; genus Chrysopilus; species Chrysopilus asiliformis. The sequence continues at coordinate 9,818,856 of OZ035960.1, forward strand.
TTATCATTCTAAACACACTGGTGTAATATATTTTTTTGTGCGATGACGGGATCTTGGCGTTACAAACGGTAAGGCAAAGTTAATATACCTTTTGGTTTCACCATACGGGTATAAAAACAATAGTTTTAAGTACGTGTTTTTAAGAAAATATAAAATTTTTTTAAATTATTCAAATAAACACGACGTCGCGTTTGTTATCTAAAATTATGCGTAATAATTATTTTCTTTCTGGTTTGAATTACAAAATATTTTCTATTTGACTGCTATTACAAATAGAAGAAAATCAATAATGGATGGTAAACTGTTAGAAAAACCATTTATCAAAACATGAATTTGTGAATAATTTCCATTAAGTATTAGTGATGCGGTGACCTTCAGTTGAACAATCAATTTTTACACGTACCAAAAATTTAACCTCCGTCCATGTTTAGTGAGATGGTAAATTGGTTTAAGTGTTTCTTTAATTTCCTTCGAGATACAAGGTAAGATACTCTGTTTAATCGCCTACGAAAATCAATGCAAATCTCGAGGTCTTTCTTGAAAAAATACGAAAAAGCGGTGTTTTGGCCTAATTTTCGTTGGCCAAAAGAATATTAATGAATTTTTGTTCTTTCGACAAGGGGTGCTTATGAATTTACTTAACTGTGACTGGCATTTCATCAGGGATGGATTCAATTATAGCACAGATTTAGGTTTTTTTTTTTTGATTTAACAAACAAAAAGTGTAGTTTAGAAAACTAGTTTTAATTCAAAGTCTAAGGCCCGCCGCCGTACACTTCAGCTAAGTTAGCTAAGCTATGTGCCTGTTTAGAACTTAACGTGACGTGTCTCGTCACGTATCAAAGTGAGGATAATATGAACCCCTAAGCGTCCACATCTAAACAGGAACATAGCTGAGCTAACTTAGCTCAAGTGTACGGCGGGCCTTAGTCTTCAGTTTTAAATAGAAAACTTGTCTAAAATTTTTTTTTCACAACTTTCCGTAAAAAATTGGGTTTAGGGTAGGATGCGTCAGTTTCATACACGGGGTACTTTCAAAACGCTTAAATTTCTCGGCTTAGAATGTTTTGAGAAGAGTATTTTGGTTTTAGGAATTTATTCTCCGGGATTCTAGTTGATAAGAAATTTAAGATGTATGAATTGTCCCGTGTATGAAACTATCTTTTTATGCCTTGTAACTGGAAAATCATTCGATCGACTGAACTAAAATTTTGGTTCCTGACTTCGGTGGAAAAGAAGCTTAGATAGGGCAGACGACCATCTTTTTGTTATGTGAATTTCGAGCAGATATGTAGTGGGGAAGGATAAAATTTAAATCCATAGAAATTAGTCGAAAAATGCTTAAAAAGGCAAAGCGGCAGCCGCGGCCAAAAAACTATATCCTGCGTCCCCTTTTTGTAACTTTTATAAGGAATTTTTTTTAGAATGCAGCCAACATTGAGTGCGATCAAAATTTTTGCGAGGAAATATCTAGTAATCAAAAATTTTATGATTAAATGGGGTGTTTTTTTTTTGTTTAAGAAAAACACGTTGAAAAACTTCAACAATAAATCCTATAATTCGGAACAAAAATTTAATTTTCGGTCTGCCCGCGACATATGTCTAAATCAGACACTGTCGCAGTTAATCAGGAGCGTATGGTCACCCCAAACTCAAAAGAAAGATGATTTTTTTAAATGATTCCAGAAATTATCAATCGGCGTACGTTCTTTCATAAAAAAGTAGGTCCTGTGTCGCAGGATAAATACATGGAGACGGAATAAATAGAATAAACTTTCTTTCAGTCTCCTAAAAATATTTAACAAACGGCTTTTTTTTCAATCCCCAATAAATGTCGTTGTTAGGCTGCGGGGGTGTGAAATTTACAATTATACTAAAAAAAAGGACTCATTAACATTTGTAAGGTTTTTTTTTACCAGTAAAATGTTTACATGGTTAAAAACATTATGATTTCATGTCATATATTTGTGAAAATTGGAAACCTTTAAAATTTACTTACATAATTCCATTATAAATTTGAAAATTTTAAATATGTCTGTAGAAAACTCCTAAATGCGAGCCTGTATTATATTTAAGTACCTGTGAACAGCCATCCGCTGGAACGGGATTAAAACAAAGAAAAAAAAAATCTCACCACCATCGAGAGGTCAAGATATTAACGCACCGAACCACTATTTTTAAGAAACTTGAATATATTTCCTTTATTGTCCCCAAACTGCTGTAGGGTGAACCATCGAAATTGCGTGACAGGCTAAACTGCGTCTGGGCCCACTCGACTATATTTCCCATTATTTTTGGGGTTAGGGATTAACGACTAGGGCTAAGCTAAAGCTTCCAATTGTGTACGATTTTAGTTTCACCTGAATTAACTTTCCTTCGGGGGATTTCATTTGAGTATACATACATGCCGCGTGACCCGCTTTGGGTAGTATGGGGGCTAAATTTTATTACCCCCCATTACGAAATGTCCGTTCGTGCGAGTGTCGTGAATCGACCATCACCAACCGACTGACCACTCGGAAAGGACATGAAGTGGACGTCGCCTAGCTAAGCTTAGGGACCTATAAGGGCAGTCTGTGATGTTAGCTCGGGCCAACTACTCGATTACCTGGATAACTACTAACGTTTGGCCTTACCTAGTTTTTAGTGTCGTTTAAGAATGAAATAATATTTCTATAAAGAACATATTTTTTGTATGAGATCATGGGAAAACGTTTATATTTCGAGAGTAATGTTTTTAAAAAGTGTGGATTTGCTGTTGGTATTTCAAGAAAATAATTTAAAAAAATAAAAATAACTGAATATGGTTGATTCGAATGAACAAACTCGGTTCAATAATGGTTGCTGGCCCACATTTAGCTGCAACAAAGTACAAAACGTTCAGAGTTCAATTAATGATGGAACGATTTTTACATTCGAAAGGTGTCCACAATTATTCCAACTTTATTGCTGTTTTTGCTGTTATCGTAAACAGAAATCGATTGGTGTTGTACAGGAGAACAATCCGATAAGTAATGGAACTCCAATAATTCCCATAACTATTGCGCCAGAAGCGTAAGTTTGAGTAGATTTCATTTCTTTTTTCATGCTCGTTCGATTCTGTGAAACGTTTTTTTTCTCATTGTTTCTGTTATAATTTTTCCCTCAATTTTTATGTATACTGTCCGTTAAGTTTCATTTGAATTGCGTTTGATGTTAATAACAAATTTTTGATATATCTATAACTCATAGCGTCGTAATCCAATCGATTGAATAAATTCACATGCGATGATGTTATTTTACTATCGATGGATACAAATACATATGTAGTACACTTGCCTTACCTTCACCCTTCACTGTTTGCATAAATATTTGAACATTAATTAAAATTACTTACTTGGACTTACGGCCAAATCGTTTTTCCATAATTAATCATAATTCGTTATCATTTCCATTCTCAGTGACTCATTAAAGTAGAACATTTTTGTAAATAAAGAAACTTTTCATATCTCATATGCAAATCAGTATTTTCTAAGAATATCTCAAAATATCACAAGTACTCGTACTACATATAAATATGTATAAAAATCCACACAGCATGTGAAATTCCGTTCCTATTTTGAAACCTTTCGTGGCAACACGAAACAAATTCATCACATAGAATTTCAACTGAAAAATAAAATTTTAATGATTCACGTGTGTTGGAAAATATTTCGCTAAAAAAAAGAATAAAGTTATTTCCCTGAAAACATGGACATAAAAATTTGATTTAGGTAATGAGAAAACTGACAAACTGACAGTTATCGTAAAAAGTCGTAAACATTTTTAATTACGTGCTAAAAAAAATAAAGTTGTAAAAAATAAATTGGAATTTTTTAAGATCTTAAAAGTGAAATTCTGTGGCCATTAGAGTTCAACCGAAGGTCAGTTTTTGGCCGAAGCCGAACTTCATTTTTCTCAACCTTCGGCCAAAGCATAAAAGCTTATATTAATTTTTACAGTAATGGAAAAGCGATTGCGGTTCTATTAAAATAATTTTCTTTGTCGTTAAAAATAATAGAAACATTTGAAAATTCACAAAAAATTCCCATTAATAATAAAGGAAAATTTTATTAACATTTTGATATCTTAAAAATTATCATAACTGGAGACGGAAAACTTGTAGTCTAAAGGTAGAACCAGAAACATATGTCCGTGCGTGCGGCATTATTTTGTTCTGGCATCTAGTAGTTGTCACCGCGTCTAAAAGTAGAGACTGAGCCTACTCTACGCGGCAGGGACGTGGCAACGCGTGTGAGCAACGCGCAATTATACATTTACTCATATAAATGCGTAGTTTTTACCTTCACCGCGTGGGTGCCGCACGCACGAACGCGTAAAGCTAGAACCTGAATCGTACGTCGATGCGTCCGTCATGCGTGCGTCCGTCTGACAGTTCGATGCGGTGACAGTTGGGTACGGCAACGAATCTGGAGTTAATTCATTGTTTTGCACTTCTTCTATTAGTTTATCGTCGAAACAATTACTTTCAATTTGTTCCATACTTAAATTGCTTAAATCGTAAACAAACTTTTTTGCGAAATGACATTTCCGTGCGTTGCCGCATGTAAAAGTAGAAATTCGACCTACTCTATGCGGCTGCCGCATCGGAAAACGTATTATTAGGGGAGTACTCATAGCAGCCCGTTGATTCTACTCCACAGATATCGGAATTAGAATAGATATCGTGTTTTGTAATCTCAAATAGGCCACTGAAATGTCAAAATATTATTATGGGGAAAGGAGATAAATATATCATGCTTCGTTTTGGAATATAGAATGTTTGTAGTTCACTTAAAAGCTAAAATTCATTTTTAATTTGAAACTTGATAAAAGCAAAGTTGGCAATTCTGGATTCATTTCACTATGGTATGCAAATAAATTTTAGGCTTATGAAAATAGAGAAAGCATTAGTGCTTTTGGCCCATTTCTTTATACGGGCTTTTCAAGTAAGGCGCATTCTATGGGATATATTTCTGTGTTCTACTCGAACTGTCAACGTGACGGACGCATGACGGACGCATCGACGTACGATTCAGGTTCTACCTTAATTGTGGTTGAGGCTTAATGGTTTCCCTACAATGCGCTTTTACAAAATTTTGAAACGGACTGTTTTGGAAAATTAAGAAATTCAATGGCATTACAACTTTTACGATCTAACAAAAAAATTGATGTGTAAAACTCATTAGGAAGTAGATTTCCTCTAATTTTCTGCAATTTTTCTTTCATAATTTTCGCCAATTTTCATAGGACTTATAAATTCCGCCTATTTTCATGTCCTGTCAAAAAATGTCTCATGGAGACAGCATTTTCCAAGACATTTATAATTTATTGGGCAAAAATAGACACTTTCTGTAGTGTCATTTTAATCGAGACGATATCTTACAGTAAAAATTTTTTTGCCCATATATTTTGAATTCACGAGGAATAGACGTGTATCTTTTTCTGAAAATTTTGTAATATCTTTTGAATAACACTTGAACCGGATAAATATTCTGCAGGCTAATATTCTCCACCTTCGCGGCATATCGTCCCAAATATTTGGAGATAATCATGAAGGACGTGTACGTCACACCCTTTATCATGTTTTGTGGACATTTTTTTGTAAAAAAAAAGGCATTTTGCTTAAGAAATCACGTCAGAAGTGATAGCGCGGTATTACACACGGCAATTTTCGAGCTTACTTAAGCCGATTTTTAGGAGAAACGACTGAGGAGGGAAAAGTTGCCACTCGAAATCATGGCTTATCAACAATCTGCATACATGCAAAGCGTGTGAACGGGTTTGGGAAAAGTAGTAGGCAGAAATCATTTTCGTTCTGACCGTCAGCAGGTAAAGATCTTGGGAAGTATATGAGTAGCAGCAATTTCAATGGTTTGAGTCCACACACACACATGTAAACTTGTGTAGCATATGCAAACATGATTGGCTTATTTAAGACAAAAAGTTGCCGGCTTAAATAAGCCAAGTGTAATACCGGACTTACTAGACGAGACATAGGGATTTTTTGCCAAAATAAGTGTGAGTTAAACCACCGAACCACTATTTTTAAGAAACTTGAATATATTCTTTTTATGATGGTACATATCGCTCATTTGCGACAATAGTGTCATAACTCAAAAATGAGCAGATTTTAGTTAATGACGCAGAATGACTCGCTTTGAATAATTGTTATTTTATATGACAAAACGTCTTAGCTCTACAAGAATTATTTGCTGGCATTTGCAACATGTTTCTACTCACAGAATTTAGTACAAAATCAAGCAATCCAAAACCTTAAAAAGTGTCTCCTGAAAAATTGCGTTTTTTGAAGTATGACACTGTTGTCGAAAATGAGCGAAATGATTTCTAAAAATGTTTAGCTCGCTATTTTTGTTTATATTTTACCATATTTTTCGCGTTTTTACCGGATTTTCCTCCTTTAATCTGTCGTCCGTTTATACTCAAAACAATCCGACTGGTCCCTATTTTAATGATTTTCGTCATTACAGACATATATTTTTTCGATTGCATTGCTGATAGTGTAATTTTTTCTATTATTCAAGCATGAAATATGTAACTCACACCCATTTCTGCCAGTTGGTGGATTAAAATATCCTAATGATGGTGTGATCGGTACATTTACCTTTCACTTATCTATAATATCTGGTGGAAAACATTTCATTGGGAAAACATAGCGCAACAATGCAATACCCTCTCAATACAGTCCAGACACACATGAAAACAGTAAAGGATAATAACCCTACGGCAACAAATAGTTTTAAGGTTTTGAATTACAATTTTGTACTATTTATATTTTTTTAAATAGACCTTGTTGTTTTGTATATTAACTAACCGGTATGCGGTGTACAAAGTAAACTTTGTAAACTTTCAACCTTGATTCTCCTTGAGGTTTGGTTGGGAAAATACCTTAGAGTAAATTATTATGATTGGATTGCGTATAGCTGTAGGTTTCGTTTTGTTACATATTTTCCCTATGGTCGGTGCTATTAGTGAATCGATAAAATTAGAATTTCAAATGAGTTCTTATCATCATTACTACAAATGTTTTATTCCTTCGAATGAATTCTATGTGTAGAAAATAAAATAATGAAAGCGTTTTTTTGTAATTTCAATGGGAAGAAGAAATCTTTGATTTCAAAAATGATTCTAAAAACTGAAATTTTTTTTTACTTTTTAGCAACAAACTCGACCAAACCCACATCTTTGACGGTCATAACGTGTCTCTTAATGAAGAATCGATAAATCGAAATACGGCGAGCAATCGAGCCACCCCCGAAGCGAGGGAAATTCAAAGAAGCAATGTTGACCTACGGACACCAGTACAGCGACCCCCTTCTAAAATGGGCCACATACAAACTGAAATGGTAAGCAGTAGCTGCGCAGAAAGTAGCGAAATTTCATCGGAGGAAAGATGCAGCTCTGGACATTCAACACCGACACGGCCAATGGGTGATGTTGTGACACCATTAAGTGTACAGCATCCCAGCGAACCGTTATTTTCGTCAACTCCGCGGTCTATTCGTAGTTTCGCTGAGGAGAAGCCGTCAATTTCGAGACCTCAATCTACACTCAGTAATAAAAGCAATCAATTTCGAGTCTCTCGGCCACAGTCTGCGTACTCGAGACATTCTATTAAGGATGGTGAGGAGAGATCCGTTACCAAGATTAGCGGTGCCTTCGAAGAGCTCAAGGATGATGATGAAGACGACGACAATGAATCCATCCATGAATCACCAATCAAAGAAGGTTCAATTAAGGAAACTCCAACGAAAGATGGATTGCAAATTCCGAGTCCTGGCCGATTTGTATCCGACATGTCACAAGATTTAGGTCGTAGTCCAGTCAGGGAGAATACCGTTGTTGAAGATATTCGCAATATCTCACCATTACCGAATCAAGTGTTTTCAGAAACACCTGAACTACAGAACTCACCTGAAAAAGTAATCAATATTGTATCAACAGCGCAAATCGAGCAACCACTGGAATTGGAAAATCAAGTGGAACCGGAAAATGATTTGCAAGCCAAGGAAAATATGATAGAAGCGATACAGGATGTTATTTTGGAAACGACATTAAAAAGTGCTGAATCCTCGCCAATCGTGGCACCTAAATCGTTAATAGAGGCTTCACCAACAATCGGTAAAAGCTTGGATTCAATATTTGACTCTCCGTTGAAGCATGATTTGGACGCAAAAAGCATTGCCAGCACCGAAACAAGCTCAGACTATCAAGCAAGCCATGCAGCAAGCTTAGACGACAAGGATCGGATAGTTAGTGACTTTGTCGATGTTAAGGCACCACGCACACCTCTGAGAAAAGCAAAAACCACCCTATTCGGAAGAAGTCGAAAAGTTTCACCCGCTAAGCATCACGTGAAGAGCTCTAAGCCGGATTTGTTCCCGCAAAACATGGGAGGATTTGATAAGCCGAAGGAAGCGATCAATCAATCCATTGCACAGTTGGAATCGCCGAATTGGGAGGCCATCATGACTGGCTTAAAATCACTGGTTCGGCTTATGCGAAATCATCCGGAGATAATTGATCTGCACATACACATGATTTGCATGCAATTATCGAAAGCCGTTAAAAATCTTCGATCGCAAGTCGCTAGAGCCGCATGTCAAGCTGCGAAGGAGTTTTTCACGATGCATAGCAAAAGTTTGGAACAAGAATGTGACGATCTCGTGGGAAGTTTGCTACATCGTACCGCCGACACAAATCGCTTCTTGCGAGCGGATGCCTTACGAGCTTTGGAATCTATGTGTGATCATTTGACACCGCAAAAGGTCCTTGGGTTACTGACCACACGTGGAGTCAACCATCAGAATGCCGTAGTGCGTGGGACATCGGCGAAATTATTAACGCGTCTCGCCGATCGCATTGGACCAGATCGGATATACAATATGAGTCGGGAGAACCGCGATAAGTTTATAACAGCTGGAGCGAATTTGCTGATGGAAGGCAGCTTGGAGACGAGATGCTATGCAAAGTCACTATTCCGGCTTCTGTCCGATAATCCGATGTATAGCAGAATTTTGCTAGAAGTAATTCCACCTCGTACGTATAGAAATATTGAGAAAACACTTAAGAGTATTAGATAAATCATTTGCTCTAATAAATTTTCTATAGAATTTAAATATTGGTTATGTTTAAGTATTTTGAAATATAAAAAAAAACCATATGAAAATTAAATACATATATTTAAATATGTTATCCAATGGGGTTTTTATTTTCTTTTTGTTTTAAATTTTTGGTTAATTAGCGCGGTATTACACACGGCAACTTTCGGGCTTATTTAAGCCGATTTTCGGGAGAAACGACTGCGGAGGGAAAAGTTGCCACTCGAAATCATGGCTTATCGACCAGTTGCATACATGCAAAGCGTGTTAACCGGTTTGGAAAAAGTAGTAGGCAGAAATCATTTTCGTTCTGACCGTCAGCAGGTAAAGATCTTGGAATGTATATGAGCAGCAGAAATTTCAATGGTTTGACTCCACACACACACATGTAAACTTGTGTAGCATATGCAAACAGGATTGGCTTATTTAAGCCACAAATGTAAGCACATTGGCTTATTAAGCCCAAAAGTTGCCGGCTTAAATAAGCCAAGTGTAATACCGGACTTAGAGTGCAATTTAAACCGGAAAACAGTTGTAGTTGTAAATGAGATAAAGGTAGGTATAGGTTTTTTAGAATTAAACCCTCTGCAGATCAAATTAACCATTTTACAAATTAATTTCACTTTTTTTACAAAATCTGTAATATCTCGACAAGGATAAAAGATATCGATTTATAGTAAAAGTCAGAAACGTCGAGAATTTTAGTGAGTTTTTGTTGTTGACGGCCGTTTTTCCAAAATTACCGTAAGTGACGAACCAGATTTGGTATATTCTATTATAAAACCTACAATTTCCTAACCCCTAATTTATTCACTAGGAGTTAAGCCGAGTTAGTGAGTTAAGGGAGTTAGCTAACCTTATTTTCCATGTTAAAGGTGAGTTAAGGGAGTTAAGGCGATTTAACTCCTAGTGAATAAATTGGCCGTTAGTGTACATCTCCAGAAGATGGTAAAATAAAGTACCGAATCGTCGAGCCACATGAAAGTTAGAAACCAGCTTTTTAATTTAATCATTAAATTCGACCGCGAAGCCGACTTCACAATCACAGTATAGAAATTTTATGTTTTTAATTCTACCTTTAAGCAAAGATTAGGTAACTAAAGATAAGCAACATAAATTCTCATCGAATTTTTAAAATGTATGGGAAATACTGTAGATACAAAATCTCAATCTTGTAAGGCATGCAGTTTCAACATTTTTATTGAATTGCAAGGCATACTAGCGCTTCCATTTCCGCTGGCGAATTTTTGTGGGCGCCAAAAATTTATTCTAGGTTTTTTTAACTTTATTAACATCTTTGCTTTAACTGTTTCTTTTTGAAACACAATGAAATACCGAAAAACCAATACTTTTCGAGATAATCGCAAAAAATTGAATTTTCTGAAATACCGGTATATCTCGATAACGATTTGAGATATCACGTTTTAGTAAAAAACAAAATTGTAAGAAATTCTTCTGTTTTCAACTTTGGTCTACATAAGCCTACTGAAAAACGCATAATTTTGGAGTAAATCGCAAAAGAAAATTGTGATTTTAAAAAAGCCGCCATGTTGAAATCTCCGGTTAACGAATTTTCACCAAAAGTTGACAGAATCGTCTCAAAAGTTGACAGGATCGTAATAATGCTTCAATCGACTCGACAGTTCCCGGAAAATGTTTTTAGGCAAAATTTAGAGCAGGTATCATCAGCTAGTGGCTCGGCTGGCTCATCACACAGATTGGCTTTAACAGCGTAGCTCTATAATCGACCTTTTATTGTGTGCTGTAATGCTTGTGTGTTGCGGTTTCAACCGTGCTTTGGAGTTGGAATCGGTGCTGTATTTTAATGTGTACCCAGCAAGATTTTAGTAACGTGTTCAACTACAAATGCAACACTTCGCATCTGTAGAAGGATGTAAATGTGCGTGTAGTGGTGAAGTATTCTTATTTACTCTCGCATAGCCATTGGACGAAGAGAGACAAACTAATGTCATTCCATCCAACCATTCTGTTCTTGCATCAACTTTTGTTATTCCCAGTGACATATCTGCGAAAGCAACATCGAATGATTTGGGAATTCCTTAATTTGAACTCGGATCTTCAAATTGTGGAATTTCCACTCGATGTTGCTTCCGCAGACATTTCATTGGGAATAGCAAACGCTCCTGCTTCACCAAATGAGGATCCGGAAAACACAAGAAATGAGGATTCGGAAAACATTTTAATGAAAATAAAATTATCGGAGTATTTTGTTACCAGTAACGCTAAAAGTAACACATGTTACTTTTAGCGTTACTGGTAACAAAATATTCACATATTTCGTCTCATTTCATTTCACACCTAATAAGCATAAAGTTGTCTCGTTTCTACATTGCTAGAGCAAGACATACTTATATACGTTTGGTGTTGGAGTAAGTGCGATAGACATTCACACAGATTGTCAATTGCACGTGAGTTTTTTCCCAACGCTCTAAGAAGATTCTCGCATAGGGTAACAGTGAATTATCACGTTACTCCACTAGTTACGTAACTAGTTACGAATCTTGCTGGGTAGTGGTTACAAATTTTGATTGTAAAGGGAGCGACAGTTACTTTGATGACCCCTGATTTAGAGGTTGATATTTTCCATGATCACAATACTTCGTATAAGAAAGTAAAGATATGGTAAATCGCTTTTTGTTTTAAATCATGTGAATGTTTCATGTGAATCCTTTTGGCCAGAATGCGACCTAATTTAAAATTGCGAACCAATTCTGAGTCCGCGTGAATCTGGTTCGAGCCATGTTACATGCCTTTTGTTTGCGTTGCGAAGTTGTCCTATTTAAAGTGTTGTTCATTTACTGAAGTTTTTGCAGAAACAAAATATAAGGGGTTCGAAACCCTTAAAATGAACGTAACGTATTTTATGAACAGAGTCGTATTACCTACCTTACATTATGCTATTGCGCAAATCCTTGTATTCCTCGAAATTTCAATATCGCTCGGCAAAATTTGAAAGGGAGTATGAATAAAATTTCAGTGAATTGAACATAAAAAACAAAAAAAAGTTTCCTCAACCTCTGATATTTTCATCACACACCGAGTATTCTCATCTCAAAAGTGAGTTTTAATTTTTAAAAAATCCGAATATATTTCCCTCAATTATTTACAATTCTATTATAATGTTTGGTATGAGATATGGTTTGATTTAATCATAACTCAACATAAATTTTTTGTTTTTTGTATTCCCATTTGATAATAAATTTTCAAATTATATATAGAAATAATAATAATCATATTGCTAGGACTTTCGAATACGAAAATAATTTTTTTTACGAAAAAAAAGTTTAGTTTTTGTTATGTTGAAACAAAATTGTTAATAGAAATTTGCATATGAAACCAAATCTTTATCTTTATAGTATTATAAAAGAAAAAAAAAATACTTTTAAACTCGTACAAACGAAAACAAAGTCATTTTAGACTTTACTCTCGGTACGTGTCTTATTAGAAGTTTTTTTTGTACTTTTTATGTGAACAGTACGAAACTGGACAACTATCTTCGATTTCTGTTATTGTAACTGCCCTTCGTCCTTCTATCGAAATCAATGTCCCGATCCCGGTGATCCCGTTCGTTATTCTTCCTGTTTTTCGGGTCATTTCTTCCGTACGGCCAGTCATTTGAATGAGATCGATTGCTTTGGTTGCGGCGGGAGTCTGAATTCGAGGCTCCTTGTAAATTTTGCGACAATAACAGTAAATTCGCGCCTAACTGCGAATAAATATTCAAATGCATTGGATTCATCATATTCTTTGCTATGGAATTCACGCGCTCGGTAGGCAGCATAGACAAATCGAGACGACTATGGACTGATGAGGAACCTCCTCTTGTCAGTGCGCTATTATCGAAGGCAAAGGGATTTTTCCGGGGTGTAGGGAGGTCTTCACTTTGACGTGGGTTTGCAGGTTGGTTTCGCGCCACTTCTTTGATTTCTTTAGCGCGAATATTCAACTCGCGATTAAAGAGTTTCACTCGATCAAATAATTGTAGCGCGTATGGCACGGAAATCTTGTGTGCATAGCATACAAAACCAAACTGTCTCTGCTTACCGTCGTTGTCTTTAGGAATTCGCACAGACTCAATGGGGCCCGCCTAAAATGCAATCCAAGTAGTCTGTATTAGAAGTTTAGCAATTTTATGTGTGGGGCAACAAACCTGAAGGAATAATTCATAGAATACTTCTTCGCTGACTCGCTCGCTCAAATTCCCACAAAAAATTGTTCGAAAATCCTCATCGTCAGAATCGATTTCATCCTCGCTTTCCTCATTGTTCCTGTTATTTTGATACTTCGATCGCGAATCCATATTTTTCACTGATAGGGAAATTCACAAAATAATGCAGTTTGAATGGTTAAATTAATAGGAATTTGTTAATTAATTAATTTTGGCTTCTGGTCATTTGCAAAACGTCAAACATTACTTTGTTTTCTCTTACTAGTCGCTCCTCTTGCAATCATTTGTTTGTTATTGGAAACTTCAGCAAGCGAATTTAGACTGCGAATCGGATGTGTAGTGTTCATAATCGTATAAATCAGTTTGAAACAAATGGAAGATATATTTTTCAGATGATAGAGAAAAGACATGTCTAAACTTTACAAACTGGAGAGTTTCGCTTGTCTTATTTGCAAACCAAAATTTTACAAAATGTGAAACAAAACACTGGTTTCACAGAGTACTGTAAAAATTTAACTTTTTTAAAAATTAAATTGAATTTTATTGATAATAGTTTTTTTTTATTGATCCAATTAAGAAAGCTATATATGAGTTTATTGTGGTTTTCAATTGGTTTTTTGGTTATGTATATTATTTTTTGTAAAATTACAGTAGAGTGACGACGGTATTTTTTCAAACACGGACTTTTTTAAAAATTTTTTCTCACAATTTTTTTCTTTACAATAGCAATAGTTAGTGACGTAAAAACTTTAGGGTAGGCGCAAGTTTCGGACTAAATGTGACACTGTTTGGCCAAGCTGTAGAAGAAACACTTAAATTTGTTTGACTGGCTTTAAAAATTACGCAATGAAATTGGGGTACTCTATAAAATACGTCACACTATCAGGGAAGGGTAGTATTAGACGTTATAGAAAACAAAAACAAAAAACCACAATTGCCGACGTATAACGCACTTCATGGACATATAAATAATTAACTAAAGTTAACTTTTCTGAATAACTTTTTATTTTTATATTAAAAATTGTTTATAGCTCTTCGCTTTGCACATGTACAGAAAAAATAGGAAGAAAAAAACAAATTGTAATCAAATATAAGTTTTTTGTTGTTGTTGTGTGACTTAATTTTACAATGAGAATATATAAATATATCTAAAGAAGATTTCTATAAAATAATGAAGAAATGCAAAAATTATATTTAGAAAAAACGAACAAAGCCTTTAATATGTAAATCGGGGGCTGGCGGCATGGTGAATTGAGTTTCCGAAGCACAAAACACATCATACGCTGGCGTTTGGAAAGGAGTTGCGGGGAACATGCGGAAGGCAAACATTGGATAGAATTGTAAAAAAATACTACGAAATCGCCACCAGCCGAGATTAAGCAATTAAAGGAGTTTCTTTTCTTAAAAAAAACGGATACAAAGGCAGAAACATGGATTCGATTTGTTATAAAAATGGGAATAAAGTTTACGCTTTTAATAATTAACTTTCGTAAAAACAATTTCCACAGTTATACTCGTTATGGTTCTCCTCTTCGTCCTCCCCCTCGCCTACGACGACGACGTTTACACCTTCACCATCACCCTTCTCCCCTTCCAACGCAAAAAGGGCTGCGTTTCAGTTACTATCCGTCTTAACATTTCGCCGAAGGATAGCCGCTGCCAAGTCCTGCTTCATGGCGGCCTGCTGCCTCTGATCAGAGAGCGTCTGAATACTGCGTAGCCCATTTACAATATCCTTCGTCTTGCCGAAGTAGATTTCATTCAGAGTGTTCCTAATTTTATTCTCCATATCCTCCACCATTCGTCCGATGTTGGCAATGTGAGGGGACGACTCACTCACGTTGGCGTCCTGTTCCACCTGCCGGGTCAGGCTGCCGCCCAGGTTCATCGTTCCCGACCCCTGTTTGTTCGTCTGCAGCCACAGCATCGCCGTCGACGTCAGCTTATAGTGGGCTGTTCGCCCGGTGCTCTTCTCCTGCACCTCAACGACATGAATTGAGTCCCAGCAGCCCCGAATCTTCTTACTACCATCTCCGGCCTTCTTGATCAGAATCACCCCTGCGAATCCATGATCTAGATCCCATAGATACGCGGACGACACACCACCCTCGTAGTACATCTCCCGGTACTGATCGAAGGCGTAGTTCGCCTCGATTTCCAGCTTCCTGAGCCTCTCCGATGGCATCGAACCGTCTTCCAGTGGTGGATCGTAGACATTTGACCATGGCGACCGATACGAATCTCCATCCCGATTGTAGTCGCACAGCAGATAATCCTTGCCCGTCTCCTTGTCCTTGGCTATCTTGAGAGGTTGATCTACCGACGACAATAGATCCTCGCAAAGGCCAGGTGCCAAGTCAATCAAATCGATTAAATTCTTCTCGATCTGCTGGGGCGGTAGTCTCCGCATCAGATCTAAAGCACAATCCATCTGAAGTTCCGTCTGAAATAAAGTTCAACAGCGATTTGGTTAGCCTATTTGTTGAGCAGAAAGAGCCATAAAACAAAGCAAGATAAGATAAAATGTTGGAAACTCTTCAAATGGCCACTGGGTGTGACATTTCTACCGTATTTTCCATGAAATCTGAACACTCCACTCACCATTTTGGTTATCACAGATAAAATTTAGCTTTTTGAGCAATTGTATGCGATCTTGATGATGATTTTAACGATTTCCTTACAAGATTTTCACGTAAAATAAAATATTCCTCTCGAAACTTGAGTCACTGACACAGATATGTCACACAACTTCAAGTTTTCCTCTATTGGGATTTTCAACACATTCAAAGGACAGGAGGCCACATGGTAAGGGTAGAACTCTCAAAAATTACCCTTAACTCTGCATCAAAAATTTGATTTTGTAAAAAATCTTTAAAAAAATCTTATTTCTTTCAAAAATATTGTGAATTTAATCAAAATTCGTATCAGAGAACGTTCTTAGCTCTACTCATAGCTAAATTTATATATATTTTTTGAGATCTCAGCAAAAACCCAATAAAAACGGGCTGAGTTCAATTCTTGGGGTGCCAACTAAACTACGCAAGTAGTCTAAAAGCACAGCATAATTTTTTACGCACAAACGACGTGTCTTAATCAGTGCTAATTGTTCCACCTTCTTTGTACATAGAACAGTATTGCAACTTTTATTGTTAAACCACGAACAAGACTACTTGTATCATAGGTTCACTCGAAAAATTATATACATAAAAAGTAATTTTAATTATCTCTTTAATACATAAAATATCAATTCAACCACTCTATCACACCTTCCCCATACAAACTTGTACTTTTTAGTGAGTTTGTTAAAAAATGGTGCATTTTATTACCAAATTTGTCTAATCAGAGTAAATCTTTGAGCAATCATCGTGTTTGAGAATACTGAATTACATGTAAATAGATTTTATTGCTTTTTTTTGCCAAAAAACTATAAATTTCCAATCGAAGATAAAACGCGTAAAAATACCCCAATATTAAAGTTCCACAAAAAATTTCAACTGTGACAACCCCAACTTCCACAATATTTGACATTTGTTGCCCAAATCGAACACTTTTCCGTGGCTCCTGCTTTCTATGCGTGTGTGTTGTGAAAAGTTGCGATTTTCTCAGCGAGTTTCGGGGATTTTCATGAAAATTTTTCTGAAAACAAAACGAAAAACGCTTATTTGGTTAGTTTTACACGTGTAAAATTAATATCGAATTCGATTAGCGATGATTTCGTGATTGTAAAGCAAAACAACTCGAAAGATTCCGCACCTTTCGAAATATAACTGAGGTTGGTTGGTAGTGAAACTTTCCATTTTTTCTTCGTTTGCCTGCTCAAATTTTCGGTGTTTTCGGTGGTTGGAATTCTTTGCTATTGTAAACTGTATGATTCTCCAATGTGTTTTTCAATTCGCTAGATTTTAAGGATAAATTGGATTAAGGTGGAAGAAGTTTTGTGTGACAGAAGTTTTGCCACGACTTCGGTTGGCGGAAGGAGTGAACAAAAGAAAACGGAGATCCCAAGAGTTTTTTTTATACGTTTTTGGCAAATATTGGACTTTGTGATCGTCGCTAGCAAGCTGGACAAGTGGTAAGAAGCAAGTGGACTTTATTCTAATTAATCTCTTTTTGTAAAACGCTAAAAACTAATACCTCCCTTCACACACCGCATATTTTACAACATTTCAAGTGGCCACACATTAACTCTTCTTCTAAAAAAATATCTTCGCCAATTAACAGCGAATTACTAGCGCGTGAAGCCCCTGACGGTTGAAATTGTGTTTCGTGGATGCGGCGGAATTTGCGAAAATGCTCCAAATGACTATCATCCGATGAAGAAATGTGCGCCCACCCGGATTTTTTTAACATTTTTTTTTGTTACTTTCTTCATCGGAGTTTTTGTATGAACCGGAATTCATTCGAGTTATGCACAATTTTTTCGCCACTTTAATCGAGTTGTAAAAATGTGATTGGCTCACCTTACTATAATTTATATTACCGCTCTTTAAAGTTTGAATCATAAACATTTGGAATCATATCAACTAATGGAATTTTAATTGGTCTAGTGTTGTTAGGGTGTCGCTATTGCTGTTAATTACTTTTGTGTTATTTTTGTTTTAAATTCGATAATTAAAGTATATTGTAATTTAATTCGGTAAGTACTCGTATTAGAAAGTGTTTTTCAAAGTTATTCTGCAATAACAAGCATCTATATTGATTATCTTCTTATACGAGGGTAGAAGGAAAAGTTCCAGGCAAGACCAGTTTTTTTTGGCAAAGATATTCTTAAAAAAATCAGATAGCCTACTTAAACCGTAGAAATTCTGGGACTCTAATGGCAAAAATATCGTAAAATACCGGCAAAGATATCGTAAAATACAGCACAAGTGGTGTACAGCAAGGTTCACAAAATTGTCTTTCTGTCTGTCAGTCTATGTACAAGATTTCTCAAAAACTACTTGAACTAGAATTTTTACACATCGCGATTATCTCGTAATAAACGGGTTTCTGGTGGTTCAATATATGAGAAGAATTGGTGAGAATAATGTTTGCCACAATTTTGTCTTTTACTGTTATCCGCTATCTTTTACCGTTATTGAGATATTTTTATTAAAAAGTACAAAATTCGATTTTTGCAAATTGTTTGCGAACTAACCGATTTCCGAAAGAACAGTTAAATGAAGAATTAAAGATTTAAAAATTCTTGAAATTTCTGTTTTTTTTTTACCGTAAATCGATATCTTTTTGGGGTACTCGTCAAATACTCTAATGAGGACGCATCGAATTTCGATTTAAAACAAAAACCATTCGTGAGAGGGGGCGGGGGGAGGTAGAACTAGTCCGATGGGATTTTGGTGCATTGAAGAGTTATATAAAATCATATTTTCAATTTTTTTTTGTCTATATAGTTTTTTCGATACGACTAGCCGTTTTCGAGAACACCGCAATTTGTATGGGAGAGGGGGAAGGAATTATGCGATTTTGCCTGTTCAAGAACTTATACTTCCTATTTACCAGAAACTAGAAAGTATAGGCGAAAATTAAAATCTTTTGTCATATCAAACACGCTGGTGTAAATTATTTTTGTATACGACGATTGGTTCGATGCGTTATAAACGGTATACTAAATCTAATATACTACTATATAATTCCCATATATAGTATAAAAATATTAATTCAATTTTAATCGATCTCTCATTGTTACAGGGCATGATTTTTTAGTTAATCAAAAGAGATGGCTTCTGGTGATTTGTCTTTGACGAGCAACAGCAGTCAAGATGGTAAATTTTTCCCTGATACTTAAATTTTATTCCATCAAGTTTTATTGATCGAAATTTAATTGTAGAAAGTCCTGATTATGTAGGATTTACAGCCGAACGGAATATTCGACCATCGTCGAATAGCAGCGGCAGCACAACGGCCAACATAAGCAATAATAATCCATCCAAGAAGTACGAAATCGTGAAACAGCAATATGATCAGGCGGTGATTGAATTAAGCAACCTTCGACGGCAGCACGGCGATACGATGCGACGGTGCGAGGATATGGCCTCGCAGTTGGGGTTCTATCAGGAGCAATACATGAATCAATTGGAGACATCCACGAAGGAGCGAACGAAATACGAAGGAGTGACCAGCGAGAATGCCCGCCTGACGCAACAGAATGTCCACTTGGAGAGGAAGTTACGACGATGCATTGAGACGATGAAGCAACAGGAGAAGGAGAATGGGAACAGTGCGGGGGGATTTTCATTCTTCGAACATTATCCGGAGTTGGCGAATAAGAAATGCGAGGGCGGATGTTTGGAAACGGAAAAACTACACGAGGAAATTCAGTTGTGCAAGAAATTGTATTCGGATTTGTCCAAAGAACGAAACGCTCTATCAGTTGAGAAGGATAAATTACGGTTGCAATTGTCGGCTGCGTTTTCTGAGCTGGAGAACGTGAAGCGAGAGAAGAATATCTTTCGGGATGCTCGCGATCAGTTGATTTTGCAACAGGACAAGGAAATGGAAGAGATGAAGGCGCTGATGGCAGCTAGGGCTAATGAGCTACTAATGACAAAAATCGATCGAAATCGCGTCGAAGAAGAATTGAATCAGATTCTATCGGAGAAGGACAACGTGCTGCAAGAGACGCAGAAAGTCAGCGATGATCTGTCGGCCGTGAGGAAGGAGTTGGACGCGAGGAAGAAGGATGAAATGAAGTTGAAGAATGAAATTAAAAATTTGCAGCAGACAAATCATGATTTATTGCAGAAATTGGATATAGTGAACTCCAAATTGGAAAAACGGGAATTACTAAAGTCTAGGGAGAGCAATTGGAGTAAGGAGTTTTCGGAGAGCAAAGATGACTTTAAGGAAATCGAGAAATTGAGAAAGTCCTTGGAGAGGGCACGAGGGGAAGTCGATAAGGCGGTACAGGATACGGAAATCGCGAAAAGTCGCCGGGATTGGGCGATATCCGAACGTGAAAAAATCGTCCAGGAACGTGATTCCGTGAAGACTTTGTGTGATGAACTGCGCAAGGAGCGTGACAAGGCGATTTCCGATTGGTTATCAGCGATTCGTGATAGCGAGAAAATCAAAAAGCAGAAAGACGAAGCTTACAAGGAAATCGAAGCGTTGAAAGAGCACGTCGAAGCGCAAGCGACTAGCAATTCACGTCGCAGCTTCCGATGGAGTTATTCGCCCTACGATTTCGATGATGTATTCGAAGTGGAGTTGATGAACTTCTCACAGGATCAGGATGTCGGAATTATCTTAGACGACTCCAACAATAGGCAGCTGGTGTGTGGCGTAACGAATATGTCGCCGGCGTTTGGTAAATTGAAGATCAACGACGTTATTGTGAAGGTGAACGATCACGATTGCCAGTCGATTTCCAAGCGAATGGTCCTTGAAGCCATCCGGACGAGTGCCCCACGCTGTTCCCTGTTGATTTGTCGCACGAAACAGAGTAAGCGACATCTTTACACTGTGCATCTGAACCTTCAGGAATCTCACAATCATGGATTGTTCTTGGAAACCGGAGTTTTCATATCGAAAATCCAGCAAAATTCATTGGCAAGCTTTGAGCCGGAATTGGACGTTGGTGATAGGATTCTGAGCATTAATAATAAATCGATGGAGGGCGTACAATCGATTAAGGATGCTATGAAAATTCTCGATGATCACCGGAACGATTCGATAACGATTTTCGCGTTGAAGAACATTCAGGATGTGAGCTACGGCGACGTAAAGCGACGCATGACAAACACTTCCGCTCAAACTGACTCCAGTGATTCCGTACATAAAGTGAACTCCACGAAACAGACATCGAAAATCTCAGAAATGATAAACAAATTCCGAGAGAAGATTCACATCACGAAATCTGGCACGGATCCGGACAATTTAAGTCAAGAAAATGAAGCCCTGTCAGCGTTAGATTCAGTGTTGAGCGAGAATTCCGATAAAAGTCGTGAAAATCTGTTCAAGCGATCGAAGCGAAGCAAAAAGGAGAGTAAGGAGGCAAACAAAAGTATGGGAACGTGGCCACGGACAGCAATGCTAAACACATCACAGGAGAATCCAACGGGAACGATTGTTCAGCACAGGAAGAAGGAAAGACCCGCTCTGTCACTTTTTACGGGCGCGATTTCCGTCGATAAGGATGAAGAGCGCGAGAATTACTTCCGACCGTTGACAAATCCAGGTCAGAGTCAACCGAAAAACATGATGCCATCATCGAAATCGAATCCGAATCGAAATTCCAATCCAATCCCGGTGAATCTGTTCCAGAGCAATCCATCGAGTGGGTATTTGCATCGACATTCGGTTTACGCAACGCCCATGGACATTGAACCGGTATTGCTCGAACACTCAAAGCCAGTGTCTTCCAGTAGTGGAAAGACATCGAATGCGAATCTACGGCTTAAAATACCACCAGATGCGGGCTACAAATATGTGACGAATCATCGACACAATCACAATCACTACCAGAATCGATTCAGCTTGAATTTGACTCCATCTGACAATAGTTTGTTGTTCAAAAGTGGCGGAGCTTTACAACAGCAAAGCCCACAACAGAATTCTCTGGATTTTATGCCGAAAAAACAGCTAATCGATTCGCTTTTGAGTCCGAAAAATCCTTTCGTCTCGACGAATATGGATTTGAAAGGCCACCAAACCCCGCAAAACTCTCTTGATGTAATTTCACTGAAATCACAGAACTCAATCGATTCTTTTTTATCGCAAAAGAGCCCTCCGATCCACGACTATCCGATCTCCTATACAAAACGCACTGGCCATAAGAATGTGGCAAAATATCCCAGTGACAGTGAAAGTATTGGAATGGAAAATCTCGTCTCGTCGGGGGGTGGTGGCGGGGGGCACGGCCAGAGTTCGCATTTGACGACATTGCCGCCTACATCGCTGCTATTCGCTCCGAATGTCACATCACCGTCCAGTCATCGTCATACCTCGATATTCCCATCGTTCGGGACTCACATCCATCCGCATCAGCATCGCATTCGACATTCGAGTCCGTTGACGCTGCCCAGTTCAGCACACTCGATGGAGCATCCTGGAAGTAGTAGCTCTGCGGCGGCGATGAGTTCTTCGGACAAGCTTGAAATGGACTTCCCAGTGAGTAGTCATCATGCCTACAATGTTTCCGTCGACTATCCGTACAATAGAAGTCGCGCACATCCGACACGCGATCACGAAGACGCATCGCACCATTTTTTTAACGTCTACGAAGGCGGGACGTTTCCCCGGAAGAAAGAACACCAGCGATTTCGGATCCCGTCGAATCCGAGTGTCACGAGCAAAGGAAGCGGAGTGAAAAATAGCACCGGTTCAATTGAACATCACGGAAGTGAGCGAGGATCGCCAATGCCGCCAGTGCACGTTGAAATTTTAAGTCACGGAGCAAACAAACGAAACTCAAACGTGCCGGATTTTCTCTGTCCCGGCGATCTACGCCGGGTAACAATCGATAAAAGTGATAAACCTCTGGGAATAACAATTCAATGTAACAAGAATGGTGGCGGAATCTTTGTATCAACGGTAGCGGAGAAGAGTATTGCCAGTCGTGCTGGTCTACAGATCGGCGATCAATTGCTGGAAGTGTGCGGGATTAACATGCGATCGGCTACGAATGACATTGCCGCAAATGTGCTGAGACAGTGTGGAAATTCTATAACCATGTTGGTTCAATATAATCCGGAAAGTGAGTCGCTTTGTTTGTTTTCATTTCTAAAACAATTCTAATCAATCTAATTTCAGAATACGACGGACATAGCGCAGAACAAGAAACAGTCAGCCATTCGGGTTCACCAACACCACGAAATTCGCCGCGTGTGGCTCGAACTAGCATGATTCCATCGCCTCCACCTCAATCTCACTTAACCGTTGTTAAACCAATGCCACAGCCCTCGATGATTTCTTCGCAGAAGAAAAAGCAAAAGTTCTCCGATAGCTTGGAAAATCAATCCGATTCGAGTGCGCATGGATCCGAGGAGAGTATTTTCGATGAGAAGCAGCGACTCATCACGCTAATCACGGATAAGACGAAGAATTTGGGAATAAAGCTCTTCGGTGGGAATAAAGTAGGCATCTTTGTCCATGACGTTCAGCCTGATTCGCCTGCGGATTTGTCTGGCATACGAAAAGGCGATCAAATATTGGAATATAACGGCGTTGATTTGCGCCGTGTGACCGCCGAACAGGCAGCCAACGAAATATCAAAATTGTCCGACACTGTAACGTTGCTTGTCCAGAATAATTTACAAAGTATGATTATATTTCGTTGAAACAGTATTATTTTGCCGCATGTGTATGAGAATTTTTATACTGTGAACCCTGTCTAAGCCAGAATCGCACGAGACCGGAAAATTTGTTTTGCTTAGACTGGTTTCAAGGTATTAGAGTCTGTCCATAAAATACGTAACGACAATTTTTGCCTTTTATGACAACTCTCGCCCTCTCTTCCCTCTAACCTTCTATCTTCCCTTCCCTCGTTACATTTTTTTTCACAATTTTTTTTGTATGGGATCCACTTTTTCCCAAAAAATGTGACGTATTTATGGACAGCCCTCTTAAATAGTTTTCTGCTTTTAATTTGATCAACAAATAATAATTTTTTGTTGTATATTTTCAGAATTAAATCAAATTCAGGACAAGGCGGGTGATTCTCTGTACATTCGTGTCGGATTTGATCGCACCGGCGATTTGGGTGAGGGTGAATTGCGGTTTGTCAAGGATGAGGTGCTGTATGTCGATAACACGATATTCCGTGGGGTTTTCGGACAATGGAGAGCTTGGAAATTGGACGCCTATGGACATCGGAAGGAGTGTGGAATTATTCCAAGTCAATCGAAGTAAATTTTGTTTTGGAAATTCTTGTATTAGATGTTAGACTTTCAGTTTCTCCGCAATAAAAGGGCACCGAAATTGTAACCAACCATTCTAGCGTCGTTCATAATTTTTTTTTTGTTAAAGAACGAATTTGCTTACATTTGGTCAAATATTTTTCTCACTGAATCTGGTTGTATTACCCCTCAAAAACATACTTGTTAAATCGCAAGTCGGACTTTGCAAAACTGTCCAATTTACAAGACATACAAAAACATATTTCACTTTTCTAGATTTTTGTTAAATATTTCACCCTATTTTACTGACAAAAAAAAATCTTTCATATCAGAGTTGAAGAAGAACTGCGACTCCTGGGCGATACAACCGACTGTGAAGGCGGAACAACACGACGTGGCAGCACATCAGCTCGACGCTCATTTTTTAGACGAAAAAAGCATCAGCGCAGCTCATCGAGAGATTCAAAAGAGTTGGCAAGCTTTAGTAACACACAACTAAGCTATTTTTCTGATTCAGGAATGCTCAACGACGAAGGGATGATTTTGAGTTATCAAAGAGTTGAAAGATTAGATTGTAAGGGAGTTGACAAAATTTTGGACACGCTTTTTTATGAAACTTCTTTAATTTTAGATCCAGTGTGTCGACCAGTATTGGTTTTGGGTCCATTAGCCGAATGCGTCACTGATCGATTAACGATTGACTTTCCTCAATTATTTCAACACTGCAGAATGACACAAATGAATTGCTCGCAGGAGGCAATGGACGAAGGTCTGCAGAAGAACATTTTCATCGATTACAGGCGAAAAGGGAGCATATTTGAATGCACAACGGTACAATCGATTAGGAATATTTGTGAACATGTATGCGTATTTAGAATCAACTGAAATGAATGGAAAAATTAATTTGATATAATTTCAGGATCGTCACTGTATTCTAGATATTTGCATATCAGCCGTTGAACGGCTCCAGCGCCTGCAAATCTATCCCATTGTCTTGCTTTTGAGATTTAAGTCTGCTAAACAAATCAAAGAAATCAAAGACTCGCGTTATTCGACTGATAAGATTTCAGCAAAAGCTGCCAAGGAAATGTACGAAAGGGCTTTGAAGCTAGAATCCGATTATAAACAGTTTATATCAGGTTTGAAAATTTCGAAAGTTCTCTAACAAAATTTCATATTAATTTTGGTTTTTTAAATAAAAATTCTAGCAGTCATCCCGGCTGGGGTGAATATAACACACATGAGTACCCAAATTAAGGCCTATGTTGTTGAAGAGCAGTCACGTGTGCTGTGGGTACCGGCCGCGAATTGCTGATTAGTGTAGACATTCTAGAAATTCAATTTCTAGAATTAAAAATTTTTTTTTTATGAAATGAAAATCAAAATTCAATGATAATAACGAAGTCATAGACATTATTTGTAATTTACGGACTCAAAACGATGTTTCGTGTGTTTGCAAAACGTATTTTTCTCTAAGCAATAATCTTTTTTTATTATTTATATTAAAAACTAAAAACTAATTCAATAAGGAAGCTTTAAAAATTGTAGACAACATTTTTTTTAGATAAGGTATTAAGGCGTATAAAGTTTTTTCCAAATTACTTGAAATGAAAATATGGAGGAGTTGCATGGATATGAAAAACAAATTATCCAATAATCATGTTTCAATTTGTAGGAATTTTCATGTGAAAGATTTTTAAAATTCAATATCAGACCTATTTCGCAGAAGTTTTCGCTCTGTAAAAAATAGCAGCGAGTCATTTTGAAAGGAAAAACAATTAAAATACGTAGAATTGATGTTTTTTTTCTTATAAGAAATATTGAGGGAAATTTTTTCGTGTTTTCACTTAAAAATCACTCGCCGGGAACAAAACTTATGCGATTTTTTCTGTAATTTTTGTTTTTTCGCAAGCATTTTTGCTCAATTTTTCTAAAATTTGATTTAAAAATCACTCCGGAAGTCTACTAGGGCTCGGTTTTTAGTTTGAAACCTGGTTGACTTTCGTCAGAGTCAGCTTTCCTTACTTTCGCACTGGCTAACAGGATTTTCGTGGAAATTCGACTGGTGGCCTATTATGGAATACGATCGTAATCGTAACGATTGGCATTTGCCTATTGTTGTTAGTAGAAAACACTAACAACAACAGGCAAATCCCAATCGTTACGATTACGCTCGTATTCCATAATATGGGTGCTGAATTTTTAGACGTCCCTAAAATACCGGCCGGCGTTTCTTAACCTTCCCCGTCCGCCCTCATCTTGCAAATTTTCGCATTTCCGGATCCTCTCTTCCCTCTCCTCGTCATTTTTGTCCTCGAGAGGCTTGAAGTTTTGGAGGTTGTTCTTTTAAAAACTGGTCTTCTAATTATTGGCCTGCTAAAGAAGAGACCAACAAATATTTTTCGCAAGTACGGGGGAAAAAGTAAAATTTGTAGCTACGCTACTGGTTGTATTTAGACCTTATGAAAAAAACTTATTATCTCCAGTATTAAAGTAAAATAATTAAAGTAAAGAAAAAAAACTTCTTTTGACAATATTATATACGAAGTGACGACAATACACAGATTTTAATTAAGAGAATTATTATCTGCATCAATGGATACTAATTTTCGCCCTAGAAATTAAAAAACTTTTATAATAATGATACGAATGTTCGCTGTAGGAATACGTAATCACGTAGTTGCTGTTAAAAATGTTGAAAATATGCCTAGTATGTATTAACACGTTGGCTGCCATGTGCGACACCCAAATGTTACCCTGAGGCCGCGTCGCACATTTTCGTGCGACGTGGTCCCACAGGATGTTTTATGTTCTCCCAGGCCATGTCGCTCGAAAACGTGCGACACAAAAAAACCGTTATAACTGCAAAATTAGGACCATTAATAAAGTCGCGAGTAGTCAAAAATGATTTTTAGGCACAAAGAAACAAAAAATAACAAAAAAAAGTTGGCCTCAGGTGACCAAAATCGTGAAAAGACGTTGGCACTGCACGATTAAAATCCTGAAAAGGCTTTGGCAGCCAAAGTGTTAAAAAGATGGAAAAATATATAAAAAAAACTCCAAAAATAATTACTGTTAAAAACACGTAGTTGTTCATTTTTTGATTGTGTTTTTATATAGTGCCTTAATTACATTTTGTATACATCTTATTAATTGTGGTCAATTTTGATAAATTTTTTTATCTGTGAATTTAAAAAAAAAATTTAAAAACGAAATTCAACCTCAATATATTTTTCGGTTTCGACTTCCTACATTTTTTTTATATAAAGATCCATACTAGCATTTTTGGTGGCACGTAACTGCCACTATATTGGATACATTTCTAGTGGCAGATACGTGCCACACACCGAAAATGATATTACGAATAAAACTAAACAAATTTTCACGTAAATGTTATTTATTAAAATAAATAAAAATAAAATACAATAAATTATAATAATGAAGTATACAACCAATTATTAAATATACAACTATGTATTATGATTATTAGTGAAGTAATTATAATTATTGCTATTACAACAGTTTTATCACTAGCCTTTTTTTTATTAACAACATTTTAAGCGAATACAATAATAACTTTTTTTTAAATATATAATCATGTATTATTATTATAATTAAAAAAAAATTTATATAAACTATTTATAACTAAGTAGATTTATATATAATAAAACAAAAAAACTTTTTTATTGATTATACATGCGTTTTGAATTAAATTTTTAAAATATCTAAATTTAAGCCAGATTTTTAAAATACGTACAACGATTTTTTTCCTCCTAGTTTGGAAATAGCAAACAGAATCGAAGTTTTCTTAAGTTACAAAAAAATGCCATCATAAAAAGTTATGCTAAAATGTCTTTTTTACCTCAAGCTGCCTCAATAACTACTCGATTGACATAGATAGGGGGTTTCCCACGCAAAGCTTGAACCTCTGGTTGAATAAATTACACAGACCAACACTCAATTGGATGCACTCGATATAAAAAGTTTTAAAAAAAAATAATTTAGGGTAGTTGAATTTGGTAGTGGTTTTTTACATTTCCATCGTTCAAAGTGAAATATAACTTAAATATTGTTGAAAGATTTTTGAAGTAGAGGTGCTTTACTTAAGGTAAAGTTCAAACGATATGATCAGTGTTCAGTTTTATGCACATATAAATATGATAATTTTTAGTCTCATATGCTCATATGGTCATACGACAAATGAAAGGTGTTCAGACGGTATGAATATTTGTCCCAAAGCTTCAAATTTTTAGGTGTGTTCAAATTGTGCTCATATTTTTTCTGCGCGTATGAACACTGTTCAGACGATATGAACGTTTTGTTCAAATTACAGATATGAACAATTTTTAAGAATATTTGAGCACACAACACAACAAATCAAAACAAAACTGTCAAAAACTTTTTTTTTAAAATTATATGCCAGGAGCTTGGAGGCAAAGACCAAACTGGTCCGTGTTTTAAAAGTTCATGAGCAGAAAAGTTCTAGATTCGAATCGAATTATTTTACCCTGAGTGGGATTTGAACCACTGCTTATTGGATTACGAGGTAAGCACTAAGCTGGCTGAGCCATCCACGCCACAAATCTAAAACCTATCAATTTACGTACAAATTTGACTCAAAATTTTACATTTGAACATGTTGAAAACTTAGGCCATGTTCAAATGTTACAGTGTGTTCAAATCTGTGATCATGCGTCCGAATTTTACAAACTGGGCTCATACGGTCCCAAAATAGTGTTCACACGGTATGATCAGGCCGTGTTCATACGTTTGCTCACGGCATGTTCAAATGTGTTCATAGGCCTTCTGTTCATACGTATGAACACAAAAATATGGTGTTCAGACTATGAACACGTTTGGGATGATTTTTTGCTTAAAAATATGAACAGTGATCATATCGTGTGCACTTAACTTTAGATCACCAACGCGTCATTTGTTTTTTAGTAGATTCGTTATTTTTTTTTACCTAATAACCGTTTTCAACGAATTTTAGGTAAAAAAGTGTACAGTGGAACCTCCATTTAAAAACGCCTGGGCCTATAAACGATTAGGTTCTAAATTTTTTCGGTGCCCAAAAACTGCTTCAGTTTATGAAGAGTGATCTGGTTTTTGAACAATAAAAAGTGACACACAGCCAGGCTAATATTTAAAAATTTTGGGCCCTTTACGAAATATATATGTGGGATAGAAATTA
Source organism: Chrysopilus asiliformis (assembly GCA_964034945.1). Lineage (NCBI taxonomy): Eukaryota > Metazoa > Arthropoda > Insecta > Diptera > Rhagionidae > Chrysopilus > Chrysopilus asiliformis. The sequence continues at coordinate 9,848,214 of OZ035960.1, forward strand.
AAATATTTGTTTAGTCCGAGAAAATATCTTTTTTTTAGGTTTAGTTCGAGAAAATATCGTTTTTTAGGAGACCGAGTGCATTACTAAATATTCATACCGTTAAGTGCAACAATTTGTTGTGAGTTCCTTAACCCTTTCAATCTTTTTGTTACCATACGGTAACATTTACCAGATTAGCTTAAAAAACCTCAAAGTATCAAATTAATATCTACAAAATGATTTTAATTTCAAGAATTATGAGAAGTTTTGTGGAATTTGTTTATTTAAGTCATAACAAACATTAGTGGAAATTAGGTGTTACCATATGGCAACAAATCCTAGAAATATCCTGAATAACCAAAGGACCATTTTTTTACAGAAAATATTTTTTAGTCCTATAAATATTAAAATAAACACCAAGATTGATTTTTTATATAGCTATTTCGAAAATCGTACTGAATGGGTTAATAATTAAAATTTTTGTTAAAATTTCTTTTGGCGATTAAAGTTTTAAAAAGCATTCTTTAGAAAAATTTGAAAACTTTTTGATCGAACCGATCATTTAAAACGGCCATTCAAGATTAAAAACTTTTTATATTCGGATTGTTTGCTAAGTTTACCAAAGTTGTTATTTTTATTCATTACTTTTTATCTTTATAGAATTATAAAAGAATTAATGTGTACATAAAATACAAAAAACATTTAATTTAATTCTATTTTTTTTTGGTGTCGCTGTACAACGAAATTTCGAAAAAATGAATAATTATGTACAATTTCATTTCATTTGATTGTTAGCCACAAACCTAACAAAGATAAATACATCTAACACTATGAATTTTAAGGATTTTTAAAAAATTAAATCCATGTTGATTTTGGATAAGATTAGTGGGAAAAGCTGTTTATTAATCCCAAGCAACATTTTTTTAACTACTAGTGGTTGACACATGTTGTTCCGTCATATGTGAACCGCTGTCGTAACGGTTGACATAAATGTTGCTTGGGACAGTAACTTCAATATTACAATATTTCAAAACAAAAAAAAATCCATTTGAAACTAAATTGGAATGTTTTAAAGAACGAATGCGATTGTGATGAAAGTTAATTTTTATGGCAAGAAAACTGTCTTCATGAAAGATTCAAATGGGAAAGACTAATCCATGGACATTTTAAATCTAAACATTTTTTTTTCGGTTAATTAACAAACAAAAAAATAACAGATACGTAACTACTAAACTTACAACACTTCGACTAGTTAAATTTATCTTAAACGACAAACAATAAATTTTTTGTCAAATCAAAATTTAATCTAACGAATCAAATTCATTATGCGGTCGGTACCAATCTTCAGTTGCGTGTTCGTAGATAGCCTGTTTTACGAAATCCTCGGCTACATCGATTGGATTCTTTGTGTCCAATTTATTGTCTTCGTTATCGTTAAGGGATGTGCGAGGACTTCGTGAAGTCACCCTGAAATCGAATGGTATATCATAGCATTTGCAAATGCAGCAGGATGGGAACCGGAACCAATCGGAGAATATTCCACGACATTCGTTGTGTGGATCGTATGCTAGTAGCCGATGAAGGCGATATTGTTGCTCGCAACGACATCCTTCCCGGCAGTACATTTGTTTGTGTTCGTGGGTGCATTTTTCCCAGTGCACATACTGCTCAAAAGGATATAGATTGAGCAGCGCTAGGACTTCACCTCGGGTATTGTTGGCCCAAAATGGGGCGACGACTTCTTCCTTGACGGGGCAAGCGTTACTGAAATCAAATGTTTTTGTTTTTATCGTTATTGAGAAATAAATCAAACTCTTTGAATGAAGGAAGTTTTCAGTCAAAATTTCAGCTCAATCCATTGCATGGTTTCCGAGTTAAAAAGTTTTCCATAAAATACGTCACAGATTTCGGGGAAGGGGGAGTTCGTGTAATGACGGTTGTATGTCGTATACAAAAATCGCGAATAAGCGTTAAGAGGAAAAACCTAAATAAGCTAAAACCTAAATACCCAAGCTGGGAAAACTCTAAATAAGCTAAAACCAAAACCCACATAACACAAGAGGTCGTAAACAGGACGTCGCATCCCCAAAGTTACAGAATTGTTGAGATTTTAAGGTGCGACGACCACTTTACGACTCCTTCTATGACTTGGGAAATACAGCTTGATTTGATTTAATTTTAAAATCTCTAAATTGATAACTTCTTGACTGAGCTTAAATTGAGCTGAAATTTTAGTGCGGTACATCTTTAATTAAAACCAAAAGAATAATCAATTTCATACGTACACTCCCCTCGCGTTAAGCGGTGGTGTTTCCTTCTGTATGGTATCCTGAAACAATTGACCTTCCATCGTGCTGGGTCGACTGATCTTCTTTTTCTCAAAGAAACCTTCCTTTATTTTGTTGAATTCCTGTACGACAGGCTTGGGATCATCCTCTTTATATACTTTGATCGTTCCACGTATATCGTCTTGACCACCGGCAACATTATAATCCATTCGATCGTTGGCTTGTTGGATTATTTCCGCTTCCGGATCTTGCTGTCTGGTCGAGGTGGTTTCCGCCTCTATTTCAGACTTGATGATTTGTTGCACCACTCGCAGAGTAGTTGAAATTGTGGCCGATTCCGTTTTATTTTGGCTCAAATTCGGTGGATGAACCAATTTTATACTTCCGAGGTTCGGTTCGGTGGTACTTGCGTCCGCAATGCTATTAGACTCCAAATTATGATCAGGATTTTCGCCCGCAAACGCTTCTGCAACGCTTCCTTCATTATCTAGGGAAATTTCCTTCTGCGGTTTGGTGGTGGTGGTCCCAATTGTTGGATTTGCAGTGGTCGGAGTTGAAGTTGTTGTACTTGTGGTTGTTGTTGTTGGTTTTTCTGTTGTTGTTGTTATCTCAGCACTCGTGGTCGTTGTTGGCTTGAACTGTGGATCAGGTAAGACATCATTACTCTTGATGTTCTCCATTTCCGAGTGCAGGTATTTCTCTTTTCGATATCCGTCTCCTGAATATCGAGCGGCTGCCACTTCAATGTCGTCCACTTCGATGTCGTTGTTTTGGATTTCACTGCGAAGGATTGAAATGTGACGAACGTCGCCGTACATTCGTTTCATTAGTCCTTGGTTCTCGTGAACGAATCTTCGAACAGCGTGCCAAGGATATGCCGATCCTGGAAGGTTGCAGTAGGCTTGCTGGGTTAAGTCGCAGGGAATCGTGGAGAGGAGTTGGGCTCGACCATGTCGATTGAGTTTCGGACTGCAGGATGTCGCCGAATCATAGCCATATCCCATGAGAAATGGCATATTTATAATTATCAAAATTATTTTCTGGAAAATTATAAAAAATGGTAAGTTAGACAATCATACATATTTTTGAACAAAAAAAATAGTTTTTGTCGTACAGGAAATTTTGTAAACCAGTTTTTGATTTTTTTTTCCAAGTATTTTTTAGACAGATTTTTTTTGTTTAACTAATTTAGTGTTTTTTTTTAAAATTATATTCGTTTCTCAACGTTTTTTTATGTCGGAAATAATTTTGCTTTACTTTTCGCACTAAAGATTAACTTTTCGAGAAAACTTCAAGTAAAAGGTAACATCTTAAGCCAAAAAAATTAAAAATGTCTAATAGTATGTAAATAACAACTTGACAGTCAAATGCAGGGAGAAATTTCTAAATTAATACACAATTTTGACATTTGCCATTCCCCAATAAATTAAAATAAGAAATGCACTTGTTGATAACGGTAAAAGACGATGACCTTGTCAACGGAAATGTGCTTAAGCTTGAAGTGTATTGAAAAAAACTTTCACTTTTCGTCCCATAAGACACTCGACATCATCTTATGATGGGTTGGCTTTGCTTTCAGAAGAAGAGATTATGAATTCAGCTAAAGCTAAACCGATGACGCATTTTAATTTGAAAAACATACCAAAGTGAAAACTTTACATCAGATCTGTTTGTTTCGATTTTTTTCAGTATATTGATTTCTATCTTGTTAGCAGATCTACTCTCACATTTTATGCAATAACCAAAAATTTTTCAAAGAATTTACTCGAAATCGATTTTTTTTAAAACATCTTCGCGTGATGGATGTGAGAAACACCTTCACTGTCACTTCAATTTTTGTAGAGAAAATACTATCTAAGAAAAAGTTAATTTCCGTTTTTTTTGTCGGTTTTTATGAAATAATTAAAACTTTCTTTCTTCCAGGCTAAATCTAAAAATTCAAACGTTTTTGTGGAGATTCTGGCAACATCAGAACCCCCGTTCGCTAAAATGTAGGTCAGACATTTTTTATGTTGTGGGAATTTAACATTACTTTTAATTAGCGAAAACCCTACTAAAGATTTCATTTTTTAATTGATGTCTAATGATTCGACAAAGTTGAATCTAAATAAAAAAAACGGTGGAAGTTTTAGTGTTAATCTTGTTAAAAAATTGGGATTTATAAAAAATCTAGTTTATAAATAAACGAAATCTAACGAATTTAGTTAATATTTTTAATAAATGCTTCAACTCGAAAAATATTTCGAAATTCAATTACATTTTTTAATACAAATTTTTAAATACAGCACCCTCTCGCTAATTCGCCGCCAAAAACCAAGCTTGTAGGAGACTGATCGGAGTGGCGGACTACTGAACATAAAATATAAAGAGAATTAATCCGATTAACGAGTTTTGTATTCAAAAAGCAACAAAAAAGCAGTTTACAATGTTTGTCGGATTATCGAGTATCGAATTAGCAATTGCGGCAAAAATGACCTAACTCACATAATCGAGTTTTTGAAGCTTTTCCACTTTTGTACTACAGTAGAATCCCGATAATTCGTATTTCAAGGGACCAGCAAATTCATACGAATTAGCGGGATATACGAATTATCGGGGTACGAATTATCGGGATTTTTTTCAAGGGACCAGCAAATTTATACGAATTAGCGGGATATACGAATTATCGGGGTACGAATTATCGGGATTCTACTGTATTATTGACTGTAAATTTTTTGGGGAAAAAATTTGTGTGTATTACTCAAATTTGGGCCACTCTTGCTTTCAACGCCTCAATTCATAAGGAACTAACCATAAAGTTCGTCATGCTAATTTTAGTCCTTTTAAACTTCCATCCCGATTTTATGAATATGATTTACTTATACAGTAAAATCCCGATAATTCGTACCCCGATAATTCGTATATCCCGCTAATTCGTATGAATTTGCTGGTCCCTTGAAATACGAATTATCGGGATTCTACTGTATTTTATAGACATTTGAAAACGCTGTAAGGCCAGCTCCTTGTGATATCATAATCAGTGTAATTTGCGATAATCTAATTATCCAACACAAAACTTGAAATCTTTTCAAACAACAAAACGGAAAATTATTGACAACCCCATGCCAGCTCCAATTTTACTTCTCATTTATGTACCTACTTGTTGCCAATAGTATTTAAATATTTGTGAATCATAACGAAAGACGTTTGACTGCTCTACAAACACAATTAATTCATATTGGTTATCGGTGGTTTTTACACCTTCTTCAGGTGATTATAAAGGCACGTTTTGCTTTCTTTTTCAATAGTCGACCGAGTCGATATAAACAACATCCAATCGTCATTGAAGCTAGTTTAATAATTTCGTATTTTGATCATGTATAAATTTCACTAGACACATTTAATGAAAGTTATACGTACTCAATTTTTAATTTTTTTTTTTTTTGAAAATAATTTAACACATTTGGCGGTGGTTTTTTTGGGTCAAAATTGTATTAAAGTCACTTAACTGCAAAAGCTAAAAGGGTTAGTTAATTTTTGTTGAACCATTTCTGATCCATTCTGATCCATTTACAAGACTTCTGTTACACGCAGAAAAAAAATAGTAAATCTATGACAATTTTAGAATGGGAAATCAGGATTATCACTAAAATAGTTAATTTCAATTACAAAAATAGTCAAAATCTGATATTTTTTATAATAAACTAGCTTGCATACCCGTCGTTGCCGGGTTAAGTTTTTTGCCTAAGTTTTGGAATACGAAGAAAACCGGAAAGTACTTAAAAACTTTTTAATGGGTCTATGTTGGGGCTGGATCCCCTATGCCAAATTTCAGGCCAATCGGTTCAGTAGTTTCCCCGCGAAAGAGTAAGCGCGATATTACACACGGCAATTTTCGGGCTTACTTAAGCCGATTTTTGGGAGAAACGACTGAGGAGGGAAAAGTTGCCACTCGAAATAATGGCTTATCGACAATCTGCATCCATGCAAACCGTGTGAACCGGTTTGTGAAAAGTAGTAGCCAGAAATCATTTTCGTTCTGACCGTCAGCAGGTAAAGATCTTGGGAAGTATATGAGCAGCAGCAATTTCAATGGTTTGAGTTCACACACACCCATGTAAACTGGTGTAGCATATGCAAACAGGATTGGTTTATTTAAGCCACAAATGTAAGCACATTGGCTTATTAAGCCCAAAAGTTGCCGGCTTAAATAAGCCCGAAAGTTGCCGTGTGTAATATCGCGCTAACATAGCGCAAAAACTAAGTTTCGAAATCACTTTACCCCCTCCCCTTACTCCCCCCACCCTTCGCGCTACTTTTCCATATGCCTATGTTGCAATTGGAACCAGAACTACCACAGACACTTATGCCAAATTTCAAGTCAATCGGTTCAGCCGTTTTTGCGTGAAAGAGGAACAGACAGACAGACAGACAGACACCAACTCATTTTTATATATTAGTATGATTTAACTACTTAGTAGTAAAATTTACTATTTTGTGGTTAAATTGGCTATTTTTGTAATTGAAATTAACTATTTTGTAATTGCACAGAAAAAAATAATTGGTTTAACAAAAAAAAATTCGTAAATATTACTGAAGTTTGTATATACTTCGTAATATTAACAAATTTTAGTAACTATACGAAAAAATATTTGTTAAAATTACGAAGTATATACAAAACTTCAGTAATATTTACGAATTTTTTTTTGTTAAACCCATTTTGTAAATAATACAAAATTATTTTTTTCTGTGTGGAATCAGCTAATTTACTTATAATTTAGATTCCGCATTCTAAAATAGTTAGATTTACTATTTTTTCTCTGTGTGTATTCGGCATAATAGTTAATCGAGGGAGCGCACCAATTTTACTTGCTCCAGGGCGCTGAATATTTAGCTAAGCCCCTGAATAGGAATATATTAGATTTAGTATAATGTTTGTAACGCATCGAACCAATCCTCGGATATTTGGGATACTTTTTTAATATTTCTGCCTGTTCGTCCGTGAATAGCATAACTTTCTTCACAATTTTTTACAGTACCATTTCTCGTAAATGGCAAGACTAAGTTCTTGAACGGGCAAAATTGGACCATTCTCCCATCTCTCACACAAATGAAATTTTTCTCGAAATCGGTGAGTCATATTGAAAAATTTATAAAGCAAGAGGTGTTCAGAATATCCTCCTTTTACATAATTCTTTCATACACCAAAATTCCATCGGATCACTCCTTTCCTCCTCTTCAACAAAAAGGGGTTTATATTTAACGATTCACCCCTGAAAATTGTAGTTTTTCTAATGTCTTCTTTATTTAGAACCAGAATCTGATGATATAATTTGCCGAGTAAACAAAAAACTGTAAAATTCCAAAGAGTTTTTTTTAATCATAATTAATTAGGTCAGAACTGACTTGAAACCTGTTGAAACGATTTTAAATTAAAAGGTATTGGTTCAATTTTTTGTTAGAAACCATCAAGCAAAAAGTATTTAAACCAACCAATTAGTTTTTTTTTGCTATACCCACTTTTTGCTAAGAACAAATATTTTTGCTGATTTTTACGAATTTATGGAAATTTGCGAATTTTACACTACACTAGATATGAATTCCAAATACATAAGAATCTTCGAAATATCCTCGTAAAAATAATATTTACAGAATTTAATTTTGGTTCGGATTAAGTTTTTTTTTGTATGTGGGTGTGTTGATATCATATGGGATGCAAAATTACACAATGTCAAGCAACATTTGTTGTAAATCGAGGGACGTATGCTAAAATTTACAGTCTTTAAAAACGTCGCGTCTGTGGGTAAAGCAGCACCAGCGAAAAAAAAATCAATTAGACTAAACGTTTAGAATCTTTAATTTGAAATTTTAATTCACTTTGAAGTTGATTTTTTTCTTCAATTTGAAGAGTTGCAAATAAAATTCGCCAAGAAAACGTGCATCAAAATTAATAATTTTTGACGAAGTCTTTGGACAACTGATACTTTTTGATAGTTAAAAAAAAAAACAAAAGTATTGGGTAAAAAATTAGAAAATTTTGATTTTTTTTTACAAATTTTCACCAAATATTTAGTTATTTATTTTTGATCTCAACTTACTAAAAATTGAATATATCTATTATCCATTGTTGTTGGTGTTATTGTCAACTTTCGACTCGTTTATTGAATCACTTATCACTAAAAAACACTAAATATTTCCACAGTTGATTTTTTTGAACGATTTAATATATTTTTGAGATAATTCCACAATTTTTGGGTCATAGTATAGAACTAGAAACATCGATCACAACACGTTATCATAAATAACTATATTTGAAACTTTATGTTTAACGAAAGAACGTTTTCTTCTCAATGCTTGGTGGTACGAATTAGAAAGTATAAAATATATACGAACGAAATCAGTAAAAATAATCACCAATTTGAATTTTCACTTATCACAAAATGACGGATAATGATATTAAATGATAAAACATTTTCAAAATACTTGGACCGTAATAAAAGTTCCAATGAATTAACCACGATTGAAGCCAGAGTCAGAGTAAAAATATTAACGTGCATTAGTGACAATGTCTCGACTTGACTTGTCTACGGCTAAAAGCGTTTAACTTTAACTGTTGTATAAGAAAAAGTGAGCCCCCTTAGTAGGTCAGTAGTGGCCTCTTCTTTGAGTTTGCATTTCTTTCGCTTAAGGTTCGGTCGGTATATAAAATCCATTCCATTCCAATCCCATCTACTTGCTTCATTTTACTTCTTCTCACATCATCATCATCATCTAAAAGTAAGAAATCACGTGAACCACCACTCTCCATTGGCTCCACCACCATTGCGACTTCTCCATCGTCAGCTGCTCCGTCAGACTTTTTATCAATATTCGCCAAAGGTGTGTGCTGGCGATGGAGGTTTCATTGGAAAGGTGTGCAAATGAAAGATACCTTCTTCATTTCACTCATCTTACATTGATCATTGGATTCCAAGCGAATGATCACTGAGATTCGCATTGGAGATTTTTTTTTTCAAAAGTGCATAATAGGTATGCCTAGAAATCTTGTATTTCAGATGCTGGGTCTACTACGAAATCGGTCTATAGATGTTAAAAACAAATCCTGGACTTTAAAGGATTTTCAAATCCGTATTTAAAAGTTAGCAGGCGAGGGGTAACTTAAACGAGGAGTGAGAGGGAATTGGAATCAAAACAGACGTTAGTCCTCTTAAAGAAACATCAATCCTCAGTCCTTTCAATATATGTACTTATAACAATCACTTAAGATTTGTAAACATCTTCAAAGACTTTCTAATACGAGTCTGTATTTCGTTGAGTGGCACCACATATTCATATACTTCGGGGCATTTGCACTTTGCCATAAATAAATTCAGCAGTCAACACCTTTGCTCACTACAATGATGGACTATAGATATGTCGATGCAATATTAGAAATGAAAAGAAAACAGTAGACAGACACCACTGAAACAGAAACATAAATAGAAAGGTTCCAGCGGAAATTCATTTAAAGATTTTATTTCTGATTTAGATTGAAATTTAGTTGTTTGAAAATCAATTTTTGTATTTGTCTGATCTTGAATTGGAAACAATAAATGTAATTCATTTAGCCATGACAAATGAAGATAGTAAAATTATTTTCTCTTAAATTATGTACTTACGATTTATCGTGATTTGCAGTCGGTTACAAAAATTTCAATGTGATTGTTCAAAGGAAGTGGAAAAGCCACAAGGGATGGTCCCAAATTAGCAACGAAAAGCATTTTATTTATTTTACGTGTACTACAAGAAAATGACTTTGAATTTTCAGTTTCCAAGAAAAAGTCCAAAAATGTTCGGTCACTGGAAAAATGTTTTCCATTTTTTGGGGACATCCAAATATTTTTTCGGGGGGCCCAACAATGATTGTTTCACCACGAAAATATCGTCGCTGGAATTTTGATTTTGACCATGTCTATGAAAAAACGTATATTTTGGCCGAAACCAAAATTTAGGCAACGCATTGATTTTGTTAGCCACTGTAATTGTTAGCTAATGAATCAATAAATACACTCTAAGCATGCCATGTCTCTGCAAAAGATAATAAACTCAAATTAACGATATCATTTGTTAATAGCTTCCTACCAATATGAGATAAAATCCAACATTAGAAGACTGATCAAGTCGCCAAGAGATCGATTTATTTGCCTTACCACATGATGATCACCATTGATATGGATTTACATAGTTATAGCCAACTTTAAGTCATGAACATCACCGTAATTGGAATTATTTACCACAACTGGTTAAAAGATACACAATATTGTAACTAACATCACCTATGAATGGCAATTTTGAATTTTTTAGCACCGACTCAAAGTAGTGCCAACAGATCACAAGTTTGGACTCTATTACTGGATCTCGCAATATTTCAGAAGTCTCAGGCAATAATTCATAGTTCCCGGTTACCAGCTTCTCATTGAAAAAGGCAAAGGCACTATCGAGAATGGGATGCTTTTTTTTCTACTCAGGTCCATGGGTTTTTGCAGTGAAATGAAAGACTATAAAATATGTTTACAGTTTTAATGCGACATATATTGTGGATCTTTAAGATTTTTTCCCTGCCTGGCCTGATCATCATTATTATCATCGTCATCGGTGGTTTTTTTTTTTGGTAATTGTGTGATATCTTTTGCTGTGTTTTAGCATTACAACTGAGGCAAAGTTGAGTAGAATGTCGTCGCGTTTGATCATCTTATCTTACATTCACTATTAGTGGTTGAAGCCGTGCGGCGCACCTGGCCGAAAACACCTCTCCGCAGGTGAATGAAAAAATGATCAACGAAAAGCATTTCATTTATTCTACCTATGCGGCATAATATAATGTACTTCGTACAGATATATATTTGCTGTATCTATAATAATTGTTGATTTTTTCTTTTAGCTTTTTCCAAACACCTTCGGCTAAGGTGAAAGTAGAACGTATTTCTTTTTGCGGTGTCTGCTTCTTCAGTGGTATTTGAGTAGGTTTTTTCAGCCTCGGCTTCAGCATATAAGATCGACATATATGGTTATACACATTATTGTTATAGCAGTTGTACTGACGATGTTTGTTAAACTGATTTTAATTCTTTTTTTTTTTTGCATTTTACATGATCATTATTTAAACATACTACATGCATTCAAATGGAAGTGCTTCACAATAATTCCATCTATACCGACCGCTTTGTGGAGTTCACCTGCGGCGATATCAAATGAAATTTGGTTAATCACTTAATTGGATCACCGGTTGATCAGCTGGGCGCATGTTTTATACTAGAATGGCGGGTAATCGCGAATTTTACTCCAAAACTCTTGCAATTTAAACCTGAGTTTGTAACTTTGCCGATGATAAGGTGAAAAAGTACTTTCGCATAGATAAGTAACTCTGATGGACGGAAGAGACGCTAAAGAATTGAACCTAAGAAATTGTGATGGATTTCCATTCAAGATTTGCAGTAGCCTCATATCATGATAGTTGATCGTGCCGGGATTTAGGTCGTCTGATAATAGCTTGCGAATTTCTGTTCTGCCCACTAAAATGTGAATTCACCTTCAGTTTCTTGAAGTACGGAGAGAATTGAATGGAATTCATTTTTGAAATTTAAATCAAGAAGTAGGCAGTCATCTCTATTACATTTTATGAGATGTTTTTGGCTCGTAATTCATATCTATTAGATAGATAATTTTAGAACATTTACATTTCTGTCTGTCATGATCATTGAAATCAAAATTTTGGATCATAAATTTTCAGATTATAGGTTTCGATATTTATTAATTGCGTTTCGTGATGGCCTTTCATGGAGAGTTTAAATTTTTGGTTAAGAAAACTAGAACACTGTTTTATTTCCAATTTAGTATAAGATCTTATTGAAAAATCGTTTTTTTTTGTACAAAAAATGTTAAAAACATAAATTAATCAACCTAGCGGTGGAACATACCTTTTTTACTTAAGTAAACTTTCTATGGAAGAACTATTTGAAATTGATTTGAAATTGAGTCGACAAAAACCAAATAAAACATTTTTCAACAAGGAAAAATCGTATACTTCCCGTTTTTTTTTAAACTCAAAAACACAGGATTTTGAGATTTTCTTCAAAACGGTTCATTTAAAAAATATATATATTAAAAGAAATAGTATTTTCATCATGATTTTACATAATTTTTCCATACATTAAAATCCAATCAGAGCAATTTTTTACAAATCGAATTAGATTGCGTGACCCCAATCGGATTTTTGTTTAAATATCGCTTCTATGGTATTATTTGGGACCAAAAAGTCGCAGTTAAAAACGCTTAAGTGTGTCTGGTCGAAGTCTTACAATTTTTTTTACCACATACACAATTAAGTGTTTTTCCTAAATGAAATGCAATGTACGGAAAAGTTATGTAAAAAAACATTGAACACTTTCGGTGTTTATTAGTTGTGCTAAAGAGAACAACCTTTTTCAAGAAAATGCCAAAAACTGTTTGCGTTCACCAACAATTATTTGAGGAAGAAAAAACATGTTTAAATATAATCTCCGGAAATTTGTTAATTTTAATTTTAGCTCTGAATTTCATTATTTTTTTTTTTCAAAATCTCTTCAGGTAGTTTCAAGTTTTTCAGTAATAAAACAAAAATTTTCTTTTAAAGTGAACTGACCGGAAAATAATTTCAAATATGTGTTTTGAAAGAAAAAGATCGATTTACTCTTTTCATTTATAAATACCTAAAATTTTTGATCAAAACACTTTTGAAAATATTTTCGAACAAATTATCTTAGCGAAATTAAAAGTAGAAAACATTGTTCTTGAAACAAAACTGTATGAAAATGTATTTATATTTCGAATCTTTAACTGTCTGTCTGTTCTTTGAACAAGTTTCCTTATTGAAATTTAAGATTTTTTAATTTAAGTAATTTATGATTAATTAATAAATTTAAATTTAAGGGGAAACAGTTAGCGCCGTGGGTAAACTGGGAAACGTGTTTATGAAGTGATAATCAGCATACCTCCAGAAAAACATTTCTATACTTTTAGCAAAAATAGTGCTTATGCGAAATTTGCTCAATATGTTTTTCTCTAACCCAGTGATGTCACTTTGACATGTCAAAAACTTGTTTACGTTGCCAAATTTGGTGTTTTTCTTGCGTTTATTGTTGAATTATTGCCAAAAAATGGACATAGAAAACGATAGAGTCTTGAAATTGATATTTCCAAATGGAGTTCCAGGTGGGAAATAATATAATTTATTTGTTTTACTGATGACTAACTGGTTTTAATGCAGAAAATATCGAGAGCTCAGTGCTTTCTGACTACCTTCGCAAATTGGGAAGTTATAAAGTCGATCAATTAAAGAAGGAGCAGAGCCGCTTAGAGGAAGAAAACAAGGCGATTGTTGAACAAACGCAGGACCTCGTGATTTCCAATTACAAGACATTCTTTCAGACATCAGAATGTTCCAAGGAAATTTTCAAGGAGTTCCAACACACTGGCAAAAGGGTCGACGCCCTCATAGAGCAGATTCCACAGTTCAGCGGAAAGTGCGAGCAGTTTCTAAATACTACTGCCGATATTAATGCTGAGCGAACGATAAATTCTATTACCTTGAAAAAACATGACCAGCTGCTGGAGATTCTGGAAATGCCGCAGCTGATGAATACCTGTATTAGTCAGAAACGGTACGAGGAGGCCTTGGAGTTAGCTGCTCATGTCCAGAAGATGGGTCAGAAGTATAACGACATTCCCATTATAAATGTAAAGTTGGAAGATTTGAATTGTTCTTTTGCTAATGTCAATTTTTGTAGAGTATCGTGGAATCCATAGAATTTTCTTGGCATACGATGTTGGCACAGCTTTTAGAACAGTTAAGGACGGATTTGCAACTTCCAAAGTGTCTTCAAGTTATCGGTTATTTGAGACGAATGCAGGCATTTGGAAATACGGAACTAAAGTTGAAGTTTTTGCAATCGCGCGATGCATGGTTGACTGATTTATTGAGTGCTGTTCCAAAGGATGATGGTTAGTGATGCAAGGTTCATTTTTACTTGCGAAGTTATTAAAATATTCTCCCTTTTTAGCTCAACAGCATTTGACGAAAATCATAGAACTAACGAGAGTAAATCTGTTCAACATCACAACTCAGTATAAGGCAATATTTCCAGATGAAGAAATTCATTTATCCTTGAAAGCAGATTTAATTTCACCAGACAGTAATCGATTGTTTAACTCTTGGCTTCATCGGAAGGTAAAATTTTGGGTCCTTCATTAACATTTAAAGCGTGGATTAATTTAATAAAACTTTTGCAGATCGAAAATTTCCTCGTTGTCCTGGAAGAAGATTTAAATCGTGGAATTCAGTCACTAGACACAGTTCTTGGGCAATGCATGTACTTTGGCCTATCTTTCAGTCGCATTGGTGCCGATTTTCGTGCTTTAATGGCTCCAATATTTTCGAGAACGATTTTTAAACACTTTATCAAACAGATTACAAAGATTAATAAGCAATTTGATGATGACATGAATAACTATACGCTAATTAACAAAATAACATCCGGAATCAATCGACGAAAGTCATCTGCTGGTACGACAGACAACTATGCAGCGCCTGAAACTCTTTTGGACTTCCATCCGTTAGCAACTCTCTGTAATGGATATTTGACCACTTTAAATGACCTACGACTCTGTGCTCCGATATCTCTTGCCGATGATGTTACAAAATCGTTGCAGATTTCACTGAAATCAGTGGCTGAAAATATCTTGAAATTCTACTGGCAGGAACAACAGGATTTCACTGGCTTTGAAAAGGATAGTTTTACAAAATTGTGCTCTTGTTTCGCATATGATTTAATTCCGTATTTGCAACGGTGTATCCATGCGATATTTCCGCAATCAACGTTGACCAGTTATCTGGGAATATCCTTGACGATGCTGCAGAAAGAGCGTTTGACGTTTTTTAATCATGAGATTATTTTGGAACCGCTTAAGAAGTTACTTCCCGATAAAGTCGATGCAATTATAATGCAGTCACAGGAACCAGTCGAAAAAGCCAGAAAAGCGGAGAGTGTTATCATGGAAGAATCAGAAAATTAGAATTATTTTAATAGTTTTATTAAAACCAGAGGTTCGAAGTAGTTAGTATTTTTTCGTTTCGGATCTATAGTTTGTGGTTGTCGGTAGGGATGGAGGTATTGTACATAAAAATTGTAGAATAGGGAGCAAGAGGGCTAAATAAATTCAAAAACGGACACTAAAAAAAAATATTTCGAATCTCTGTTTAAAAGTTTCATATCTAAAATAGTTTAAAATTTAATCTAACCAAATTATTTTCATTTTATTGCATTTAATGTTACGGTAATTTATTACAAGGAATTTAAATGTTTAATAATAAGCAGTAATAAAATTATTTGTTATTCAGTGAAAATAGTTTTCGAATTTTTATTTAGCATATTTTTGCGGATTTCCCTAGAGATTTTGGGGCACATTGTGGGTAGAGGGACTTAATAACTAGAGTGTGGACAAATTCCACTCTTCTTCCAATATGGACTGTTCGAAACGTCCCTCATCGAAAATGGACTGTTCGAATTTGTGAGTATCGTAAATATTTTCCAATTTTTCAATTTTTTAAGCGATTTGCATAATTTAAATTAGTTTGTAATAAGCAATATTCCATATTAAAAGGTTACAGTTGTTATTTTGTACATCTGTGATCACAAGACAATGCTTTGAAAAATAGGGCCAAAAGCTGATTTCAGATGGAATAAGATCGTAATCGTAACGATCGGAACTTGTGTTGTTGTTAGTGTTTTCTATTAGCAACATCAGGCAATTCCGAATCGTTACAATTACGATCATATTCCATAATAGACCGTATATAGACCACACTCTAATTCTAAGGCCGCTCTAATTGTGGGTAGAGATTTGTAACACTCGGGATAGTGTAATACTCCCTCCGCACATGCCTATTATGACCGATGACAACAAATTACGTTGCGTTGCCGCATTGCGTAATTTTAAAAGACTGCCAAACAAATTTAGACATTTTTACTTCTACAAAAGATTGTTTTTTGAACAACCAAGCAAAAACTATAAAAAACAAATAAGAAAATGCTTTTTGTGGAAGGTAATTTGCTTGGATGTTTTTTTTTAAAGCGCAGTGTGGCAATGGAATGCAATTATGTGCCATAGAGTTGAATCTACCACAATACAGTGAAATTTTGCATATACCGAAAAGCTAGGGGAACAAAAAACTTTTGTTATATAGAGAATTTTGTTATAAATAGGTTTCCATATATGGAGGTTCCACTGTATTTACACAATCTTTTAAAATCATTTAATAATACAACAGAAAATCTGATATAATACCGACTTGCTATGAAAACATCAATAAATACACATTAGTCTTATTTCACAATGAAATATTTCCACGAATTATGGTAGTGAGGTGGAATTATTTCGCTGAAATTTCACTACCTTAAATAAATTCATTTCGCAGTGCCACGAATGTTGTTGTTTTTATCCTTGATACCCTTAGGCCACGTTTACGCATGTGATTTTTTTTTCTTGAGCTTTTCCGCGAATTTTATTCAGAATTGGTTCCGTGAATTTCATTCAACTTAGCGAAAGTCAAAATTTAAATTCATTCGGATGGTTTTATATGAAAAAACTAAAGGTTTGGGGTCTTTCAGGAATAAATTTCTAAATTTTGTGTCATAGTGTAAACAGTTCTGCAACATCAATTTAGTGTCGAAGAATAAAATTCGCAGAATAAAGTGTCAGATGTAAACGATCCCTTACAATTGTGTTAGAGAGGGGGTGGGAACAGTAGCGATAGAAAGAGTGAGAGTAAAAACGAATCTAACACCAAATAAGTAAAATTTCGTTACATATCCATTTATTCGACAATTCGTTCGTTTCTGGCCATAATATAAGTATTTGTATCTTCTATGATAATATGTGGAATCAGGCTAGCTATAACCGCCCTATCCTATCGTATTGCTTGACCACTGTCCATCTGCTAATTTATCTGGATAATTGCCAAATGGGGAGTTTTATTGCAATCCATGGTTTATCTCTCTAGGGCGATTCTAATGTTCTTCTTTAATTATAATTCATAAATTATTATTCTTCCCTCGTTTTCGGATAAATTCAGTTGCGACCGTAGGGCGGTTAAAGTGGGTGTCCTGGCCAGGAATGGTGCGGCTAATGGTATATGATCCAACAGTAAGAATCAAATATTTAATGGTTGGGGGTTGAAGTATCTATTGGTCAGTTTTTGCTATGCTTTTCATTGTTCTTGTGATGTGCTGTGTTGTCTTTTTTCTGATCTAAAATTGTATGGTCTTGATTGTAATAGGTCTATTAGTTGCAAACTAAAACTTTTAAGAGGATATTTGATTATGTTGTTTTATGGCTTAGAAGATTAGCTACATAAAAAAAATATTACTTATGTTTTGTAATGTCGTCAATTTTTTTTTTCGAAAAAACGGAACCAGTATTTTAGAGTTTTTTTTGTATGGGATTAGTACTGCCATCGCATTATCGCGGAGTCCTTCCTCATCCCTTGAATTTGCACAAATTACTTGACTGCGAGATTTCTAGTGTTACTAGACGTTCTAGAAATTTGCATCCTGAGAGTTTTTCCGGCGAAAATTTGAGGACCTTTCTGGCGAGTACTAAAAAATAACCGTCTTTTGAGCCCTTTTTCAACAAAGCGTTTTTATCCGTCAATGGAGTTTGGTTTCCAAAAATTGTTAAAAACAACGGTCTCAAAAAAGTCTGAAAAATAATTATATTACCATTCACTTTTGATACGTTTTTTGGTATTCATTTCTACTATTTGCATTCGAAGCTATCAAGTACGGAGTAAATTATACCCTTCTGACGAATTAGCCCACACCGAGAAATGTAAAATAAATATAAAAGACGATAGGAAAAAGAAATAAACGAATAAATATATCTGTAAAATGAAATTGAAAAGCCCTTTTTTCTATTTGAATTCGAATTTGAATTTGAATATAAAAAAAATTTCATTATACGTATTACTCCTTCAGATGGAGACAGTTTGTGTATCAAAATATCGCAATACATTATTGTCATTCATACATTGTGACGTTCATTCTATACAAAATCACCCTGTTTATTTATTTCAGGGGGGATGATTCGCATAAAGCCGAAAAATTGCCAAACTCTCTACAATGCGATGCGATGGTGAAAAAAAATGCTTCCCAGCGATGATACGAATGGGTGTTTAAAGCCCGTTACGAAATATACAAATTTATATGCGCGTATCGCGTGTAAAATTGAATATAAATCTCCTGGGATCATATTGGATGGTAATAAGATACGCAGTATTGAACTTATTGCCATTGTAATTATGTAAAATAATTGAATTTTCAAAACAAGAAATTGTATAACATTTATTACACGTTATAAATAACCAAAAGCGTGTATTGAAATTTTAAAAAGAAAAGAAAATGCAAATTCCTGAGTTTTATTCGATTTGTATCGAAATGATTTTACTTTTTTTATAATATCCTTAGTATTAAAATTTGAAGAAAACATATTTCTTAATTTTGTACACAATAATAAAAATAATCACAGAAAATTGTCCTGTTTTTCGGACTTAATTATATTACAGTAGAATCCCGATAATTCGTATTTCAAGGGACCAGCAAATTCATACGAATTAGCGGGATATACGAATTATCGGGGTACGAATTATCGGGATTTTTTCAAGGGACCAGCGAATTCATACGAATTAGCGGGATATACGAATTATCGGGGTACGAATTATCGGGATTCTACTGTATTTAGATAGCGAGATGCATTATTTGCTTAAAATTTAAAATATTTTAATTTTGGAGACAAAAAAGATTTTAAATATTTTAGTGTTAGTTAAAATACTCTCCTAGACAAGCCCGTCATTAAGAAATTGTCTACTTCTTTTCCTCAAATTTGAGTTAAACTCTATGCACTCTAAAAAGATATTTACCAACTGCCTCCTTTTTTGCGGTTCTTAACCCTTTGTTGCATAGTGTTGTTGTACAACAACACCTTTTCTAATTCAGTTTTTTAATATAGAGCAAAAAAATAGCTATTTTCCAGATTAAATGTAACTGTGGCAAATCTATTACAGTTAAAAAATCGGTAATCAGCTTTATAAAGGTTTTTGGGGTCGCTGATTAAGAATCTGAAGTCAAAAATTCAAAATTATGGATCCAATATGGCGGTCAAAAAAGATTAAATTCATTAGATTACGCTGAAAACTGGTACGCGGGGGTTTTTGGGATCGCTAATTACAAATCTGAAGTCAAAATTTCGAAATTCAAAATGGCGGATCCAATATGGCGGTCAAAAAAGATAAAATTGCGTAATCTAATGAATTTTATCTTTTTTGACCGCCATATTGGATCCGCCATTTTGAATTTTGAAGTTTTGACTTCAGATTCGTAATCAGCGACCCCAAAAACCCTCGGATACCAAAAATCGTGAAAATTAATTCCATAGAAAAATGCATGCATGAAAGGGTTAACCTTTATTCCTGTTATCTTCGGCCCTTCTGAATATTCCGCTGTTTCGATTCAGTCTTCACCATTATTTATATGGTGATAATACGTCTCAGATTAGCCGAGACAGTCCCGGATTGAACCATGTTGTCTAGGTATCTTGAGAATTAAATTTTTGTCCCGGGTTTTTATACTGCATATGGTACTAGCAGACCCTTCGTTGCCAGCTTAAAGTTTTTTGTATAAATTTTAGAATGCCAAAAAACCATAAATAACTTAAAAACTTTTAGGAAAAAACGTTATCCTTACAGGACCTTCCGTTTCGAATTTTGAAATTTCAACACCAGATTCGTGATAAGCAACCCTGAAAACCTCCCAAAGCCAGTTTTTGCGAGAAAAGTTGGAAAACGGATATTTGCGTTATCCTTACAGGACCTCTTCCGTTTAGAGTTTTAAAAATCTAACAACGGATTCGCGATCAGCGATCCCAAAAACCCCATTATGGTAATTTTTTCGGGGAAAAATGGGAAAAAGGATATTTGCGGACCTTCTGTTTCGAATTTTGAAAATCTAACACAGCTAAAAACCTATATATAGATATTACAGTACTATATTAGATTTAGTATTCCGTTTGTAACGCATCGAACCAATCGTCGGACACAAAAGTGAATTAAACCAGGGTATTTGGGGTGACAAAGGATTTTGATTTCCGCATGTCTGTCCGTCTGTCCTTTTGTCTGTCTGTCTGTCTGTCCGTCTGTCCGACTGTCTGCCTGTCTGTCTGTATGTCTGTCTTCTCCTCTATACTAATTGAATAATTTTTTTCTTTTTTCTCGAAAACGGTGCACAGTATCGAAAAATTTAAAAAGACGAAATACGTTTAGAATATGATTTTACATAACCGTTTTATACACCAAAATCCAATCGGACTAATCCCTCCGAAATGCGTTTTTTAAATAAAAATCGTGTCTGCCCTCATATAGAGAATTTTACGATTAGCCCCTGCCATAGCAGCTTTTTTTTATATTTTAATTTAGTATTGTGATTTATTAAAGGCTAGGACTCCGTTTTCAATTCCGATTTTTTATAGAATTTCTGTGCGATTTTTTTTTACAATTTATTCCGTGAATTTTATTCATCTAGCGCAGAATACGGATATTTAGTATCACATTTAGTATCACATATTTAGTATCACAGAATAAAGTTCCAAGAATAAAATGTCATGTGAAAACGATCCCTAGTAAACTACCAGTAAATCTGCAAATTGTTTTTGTTTTTTTCCCGAGGCTTTCAATTTACTTGACCTTGAAATCCAGGGGCTTGCCTGCAGCGCATTTTTTTATAATATTTTCGATTATGGCAGATTTGTTCTATAAAATATTGTCGTAGTAAAATTCATCTGTTATTTTAGAGAACAAAAAAAAATCGGTTAAAAATTTCCTCACACTTCTTCACCCTAAAATTTCAATTCAATCGGTGTCCAAGTTTCCGAGTTAGAGCTTTTGAAAATTAATTTCTTTTTGACTAAAAATCTCCAGTTGGTTTTTGTGTTCTCCAATTTTCTCGAAAACGGCTAGAGATGTGAAAAAAAACAATGCACACGAGTTGGGGAATATGTTTTTCAATTGATTTTTCACCTTTTTTCTATTCTAGAGAAAATGAAAATTTTACTCTTTTAAATTACCCAATGTGTAGAATTTCTTCACGCAAAAAAATAAAAACGAGTCAATTTCCACCCAATTTTCGTCAATTCCACCCAACATTTACTCATCATTTTCTTTATTGTTTCAATAGAATCCCTTAGAAAAGTAGTTACAAGTGGATCATTTATTAAAAATGTATAAAATTCATTTATCAAAGTTTCAAATGACATAAAATTTTATTAACGTAAATTTATAAAAAATAAAAAAGGGGAAAACTCGAGAAGAAACTGTCATTCACGAAAGTAGTATAAGAAGCAAAAAAAAAAAGAAACAAAACTCCAATGTTTAAGGGATAAAACTGACTTTAATGGTTTCCCATGGGTTACTTAAAACTTGACAGAAAAAGTTTCAATGGGAATTGTGTCCAGTTTGTTGTCCATCTTTTTGTCTCTTGTATTGTCTACATTTTTTATATAGATTTTTTATTAATTTTTTTTCTTTTTCTGAGGATGACCCTCTCACTTTTATTGTATTACATGATATAACAGTTGAAGTGTCCTGTTTTCGTAAGTTAAAAAGGAGTTGTATTAATTTTTTATCATTTCAACGGTCTTGTAAGGTCTTCGTTCGTCACAGGTATTTCCTATGTGTTTTAGATCGATGTTAGTGTGTAGGGGTGTGTTATCAGTGGGGTAAATATTTGTATATAGGGTGGTCGAAAAGTTTTTTTTTGTCTGGCAGAGAAAGTATAGTTAATGTTTGGTGAAATTTTTTTTTAGAAAATTTAATTACAAATTTCGGTACAATTGGTCTAGTGATTTTGGAATTATGGCTGTCCAAAAAATAGGTGAAACAAGTTTTCGGATTTTCAGATTTTCGCAGGCCTCTCCCATGGGTTTTCGCTTTAGTGCAGCTATCAAAGTACAGCTTATTCTATCTCCCTCTCCCCTAAAAGTGTGACGTATTATATGGGCATCTTCTTAGACCATTCGAGAGCAAGTAGGGCCAGGGTCGAAAAAAGGTAGAAAAGCTTTCAAAAACTCTCAAATAAGGGAAATGAGAGACTTTGAAAGATTCTTTGTTGTTGTTTTTTTCGGTTTTTTTTTTGAAATCTGGTTTTTGACCACCAGAACAAAGAGAATGAATTAAAATTACTCTGGTTTTCTCGAAGACGGTTTGAGATTTGCACTTGAGGAGTGTTTTCAATAAAAGCTCAGGTCACAGTAGGGCTCAATAGTAAATGCTCAATATTTTCAACAGTTTTGGAGAAATTCGAGAAAACCAAAAAGGAAGTGGAAAGTATTAGCCAGAAATAAGCTTTATTTGTTTTTAAAATCTTATAACAGAAAACCACTCAACCAATTAACCTGAAATTTTTCAAAATTTCTTCTGTGTAAGAGAGGTTAGAGGAAAAATTCAAAAATGTCCTGTAATTCATTAGATTTGCCAACACGAAAAGTTTTCCACCACCTTATCACACAGTTGGGGGTAGGTGTTTTGTATTTTTTAGTAAAGTGACTTGACATAACATGAAGATAAGCCAAGTCTCCCTGATTTCAACTCAAAACAACATGAAGTTAACTTATGCATTCAATAAAAGGACATTTACCAATGAATATTTGATAAACATATATCAAGACGCATACAATATTCGTATAGAAATGGTCAAACTCATGCCATCGTGATGGAAGAGGGTTGAAAATAAGGCCCAACAGTAACATTAGGTGGCCAAATTTCTATCGTCGTCCAACCCGATCGGGGGAGGTTATTTAGACAAGTCCCGTAAACCGTCAGTGGGTGATTCCCGTATCAATATACGAAATATCTATCCGAGTATTTCGTTTCGGTAATAGCTGCTGTATGTATGTGTGTGTGTGTGCGTAATTCCATTGAAATTCTAGTTTGGACTTTCATATATTATTCTCTGTAATCTCAGCTTGTCCATTTCTCTACAAAATTCATATATTGAATACGTAATTGAGTCAAAAGGAACGCGAAGGGTGATGACCAAAAGGGTGGAACGAATACAAATCTATCCGGCACGAAATAAACATTCAAGCAATAACTATACTTGTATAACACAACTCACGGCTGGGCCGTCGAGGGTTAAAACTTACTTTATGTTTTCGTATGTTCATATCTATAGATATATAGGTTGGAGTTTTCGTCTGTTCTTGTTTGAAGGAACCAACCAACTATGTGGATATACGTATTCTCATCCCGCTACTAACTTTACTAGTTTTGCGGACAGTTGTCTAGCATAACATAACATATTCCCAACAACAATAAGAAAGGGTTAGAGAAAACTAGGACCAATGTTAGTTATATGATTGGTTTAAACAACTTGGATCCTTTTTGCGTCCGAGTACCGCACTTTATATGAGAGAGGATTGTATATGATATGAATGGATAGTATGGTCTAATACTGGTAAAATGTGTGTACCTTTGCTTGTGCCTTTTTCAAATTTAAATATAGTTTTGTATGTTTGACCGATCAGGACTGGCATACATGGGTCATTGTACATGCGTAATCTATCTTAACATACGGAATAGTCGTCAAACTATAGCCACATCAACATTTTATAAGGAAAAGCAGCACACAGAAAAAAATTGAGGGATAACTCAAGAAGGATGAATTATTCAAAAACAATTTTCAAAATACCCAAACAAATGGGTAAATTAGATTTTTAGAGCAAAAGGAAAAAAAAAACACTAAATGTAGGGAAAAAAAAGTTTGAAGGAAAAACTATGTTTACCCGTCTGTGGACAGGGGATTTTACTGTTTGTCCGTAATGAAATGGGTAGCTGGGAAAATGTGAGTAAGTAAAAGAAAGCAAAAAAAAAAATAACGGAAAACCGAATTCTCAGAAGAAACTTTACATTTTGGCCAAGATGAAACTGATGTATGTGTGTCTAGTCAAAAGCACAAATTGAGTATTGATTTGATTCCTTGAATTGACCATATATTTCTGTAATGTTTAACCCTTTTTAGTAGTACTAAGGAATAAAGAGAATAATTTATTTAAAAACATCAATTTTAATCCATTTTCCTTTTGTAATAAGTCAATTTATTAAAATTGGTGTTTTTTATTCATGAACTTCCATAGTCTGGCCTATAATTTTTTGTTATGGAAAATACTTTTAGAATTATTTTAAAAGTAAAGTGCAGGTGCATAGAGAAAAGTTCATAGCACAGATTCCTGTAAAACTTGTTGAAAGACCCGATATTACAAGGACATAACAATTTTGTATTTAAATATAAAACACAGAATAATTGAGATATCGGGCTGAAATTTATTCCAGGTGTAGTGGACATGTAATACTAAGTTCACACCGCCGCAAAATCACGTAATTTTGCGAAATGATTTAAATCTTAAACCAAAGTGTTCACACAGAGGTTAAGGTAATTTTGCTTGACATTTCAACTACAGGATTGCTATGAATTTTAGTGTAGGATTGCTATGAATTTTAGTAATATGATGAATAATACAATTCAAAACATCGATGAAATATGTGCAAACAGAATTAGACACTTTAGAAGAAAATGGAAATGATCTGTAATGAAAATAAACAATTATTTTCCATTTCATATTTAACTGCATCATAAACATGTCCATTTATTTATTTTTTCAGATCACAGGTTTACTAAAATATCCTCTTTGCGCGCGGAACACGGCTTCTTTTTCTTATATCTCCGTCTTTCCAATCCAGCACAAATGTCAAAACTGATATACTCAAGAGAGCTGAATAAGTGATGCAGGGTTGTATTCATTGTTTTTGCTTGATTTCGTTCCTAATTTTGTGGAAATTGCATACTTTTAGTGATTTTGAAAACAGGTTAATGTACTGGAAATCTCGTGGTTTCGAGGAAGATTTCGTTCAAAATTACGAAAATCTTCAAAATTACGTAATTTTGGGTCAGTGTGAACATAGTATAACATTTAAGTATGAAATTCGATGTCGTTCATATGGCCACCGCGATCACGTTTGCACTGATTGATTCTTTGGAGCCAATTTTTCACCACTCTTCCACACATATCGGCCGGAACGTTGGCAATTTCGCGTTCGATATTGTTCCTGAGCTCCTCTTACGTTGTTGGCTTGTTGGCATAAACCAACGACTTATAACCCCATAAAAAGAAATCCAACGGCGTTAAGTCGCATGAGCGAGGTGGCCATTCGACCGGACCATTTCCCGAGATTACACGATTACCGAACTTCTCCTTCAATAGATCAATTGTTTGACCAGCTGTGTGGCATGTAAACCTAAAAAAAACCTTAAAAATAAAAAATGTAAACCTTGACTAACGTTTTAGAATTGCCAGATCATAAAAAAAGTTTTAGGGTGCGTTTTTATTAAAATACAAAATTGTTATGTCCTTATTGAAAGAACCTGACTCTCAAAAAAGGGCATTTATACATAGAAAAAAGTGTTTAGTAAATTCACCTACAATTTTCGTTGATTTTCAGCCAGGTACAAAAAAATAGATGAACTACCGACAAAAATAGACAATCACCTCTATTCTTGAATACGGCGTTAGGAGCAAAAATCTAACGCGCTCGATTCGATTCGCTACGCAGTTGGTATTCTGGAATACGCCGGGAGCTTCGCGTTTGGTAAATAAAGTATCGCATGGCAACGCGCTGTCAAACATCAGCTGATTCGATTGTTTGTTCTTAATTTTGAATAAAAATGGAGTGTTTGAAGTGATTTTCTTCAGTAGCCATGGATTCTACACTGATGTATCATTTATTGAGGCAAGAGGAGCTGAATTCGTTACGCCAGCAAAAAAAATTTCTAAGACTATCTTCAGATTTGATGAGCTTAACCGATGAAGCGAAAGTGCATACAAATACTGGAAATCTCATAGATTTTTATTTGCAATTTTGTAGACTCAAAAAAGATTTCCGGTTCCGGTCGAATATATCGAATTTCCTCCCACAATAAATTCATCTCTATCGGCGACTTCCTCGTATATCCCTTGACAATGTCCGGATTGTTTTACATTTTTATACCCGTATGGTGAAACCAAAGGGTATATTAACTTTGCCTTACCGTTTGTAACGCCAAGATCCCGTCATCGCACAAAAAAATGAATTACACCAGTGTGTTTAGAATGATAAAAAAAGTTGAATTTAGCATGTCCGTCCGTCTGTCTGTCTGTCTGTCTGTCCGTCTGTCCGTCCGTCTGTCTGTGGCGCGGATTGCGGGCGCACGGATTGAGCTAGAGACTTGAAAGTTTGCACAGATCCGTTTTTCGTAAAATGCGAGGCTAAGTTCGTTAATGGGCAAAAATGGACCATTAGGGGGGGTACCCCCCATACGAACGAAATCGTTTTTTCTGAATATCTCAAAAACGGTACATCTTATCAAAAAAGTTCAAGAACAAAAGTTATTTAGGATATGATTCTACATAAAACTCCCATACATCAAAATCCGATTGGAATAAATTTAAAAAAATTTTATTGGAAAGTTTGACTTCAAAGTGGAATTTTGATACAACTGTTAACTGTTCACTTAAATCACCATACGGGTTTTCAATAATTGCCAGATTGGCAATTATAGCTTTTGTTATGTTTGAAATTAAAAATGAACACTATTCTTTGTTTGTAGTGCTTTTCTTTGCACTCCTATTTAAAGAATTCACTGTTAAAATCTTTCATTTAAACATAATAATATATTTACCTTACATTTTTGCAAACACCGAATTCAAACGTCAATGAAACGCGAGAAATTTGAAGTGAGTGATTTAACCTCAAAAAAGTGTTCCCGGCGTATTCAAGAATAACAAAAATCGAATGCGTTGCAATGCATTATTCCAAATCGAACGTTGATAGATACTGCGTATTCAAGAATACCGATTGCTCACGATCGAACCCTAATCGAGCAAATAAACGTAACGCCGTATTCAAGAATAGAGGTGAATAACTTGGTCTGATTACATAAATTATGCACATTTTATTAGCTAACTGTCTATTTTTGTCGGTAGTTCATCTATTTTTTTTGTAGCTGGCTAAATTGTAGGTGAATTTACTAATCACTTTTTTCTGTATACAAAATATGTTTATAGAAACTTCTCCTAAAATATAGGCCAAATTCTCCATTTTCGAAGAATAATTACAAAAAGGTTTTCTTTTTTTGTGATTTTTTGTATGGATTATCGTTACACTATCGCAGGCTTATCAATTGTTATTATTTTTTGTGAATTTCATATCTTTTTTTTGGTGATTTTTACATATTTTTTTGGAATTTTTATTAAATTTTTTTCTATAAAGTTGGAACAATGTTTCTAATTAACAAATTTTGAATTTATAGGTAAAAACCAAATGGATTTTTTTGTTAAAATTATAAAAAAATTTATGCACAAAATATCCCAGAATAACTAAAATCTGAATGTAAATTCAACGGAAAGAAATAATATTTAGGACAGATTCCTACAAAAAATAGGAATATACCAGACAGTGTAATTTTTTTGGTAATGACTCCCGAATAAAAGAGATTTTATGCTAAAAAATAGGAAATTTTCCCAAAATTATAGGAAAAATTCCCAATTTTAGGGAGTCAATGCAGAAGAATTGACTGTCTCGTATATTGCTATTTGGATTTCTCTCGGTGTACCATTAATTTTTAGTAAAAAACACCAAAAATTGCTTGTTTCTATTAAATTGACCAGGAGCGTATGTAGTACGATATTGGGGACCGTCGTTGATATTACTTTTAATAAGATATTTTGAAGCTAAAGTAAAATGAAAATAGTTTTATCTTTTCGCTTTTCCGTCCCGTCACCATCCAATTTTCTCGAATATCACTTGAGAGCTGGTAACTCTTTAACAGTAGCCCTCAATTGGAATATGATAGATGAAAATGACATGCAAAATTTGATTTCTAACATTTGCTTCATTTGATATACAACGTTTGTGATTTTGTGTTTTATATCGAAACGTCGTATATCGAGGTTTTGTATTTCTCTTGATAATTTCCTATGTATGTACATTGTGGAAACGATAGAACTGCAAATCATACTATCATACTAATATATAAAAATGAGTTGGTGTCTGTCTGTCTGTCTGTTCCTCTTTCACGCAAAAACGGCTGAACCGATTGGCCTGAAATTTGGCATAGATGTTCCTCGGGAGTCCAGCCCCAACATAGACCTATTAAAAAATAGCCTGAGAGGTGGGGGAGTAAGGGGAGGGGGTAATGTCATATCGAAACATAGTTTTCCCTCTATGTTACTCTTTCGCGGGAAACTACTGAACCGATTGGCCTGAAATTTGGCATATATGTTCGTCGGGGGTCCAGCCCATAGACCCATTAAAAAGTAGCCCGAGAGGTGGGGGAGTAAGGGGAGGGGGTAAAGTGATCTCGAAACTTAGCTCTTCCTCTATGTTACCATTTCGTGGGGAAACTACTGAGCCGATTGGCCTGAAGTTTAGCTCCAACATAAACAATCAAAAAAAAAAAAAATTGAAAAAACTTAACCCGGCAACGACGGGTATGCAAGCTAGTTCTTAATAATGGCTAAAGTTAGAATATTTAAAACTTTAAAGTTCTAAAAATCATTATTTTTTTTGGAAAATATAGACTTTTTGTCGTCGTATATCGAAGTCGGCTACAAAACACTGAGCGTTGTATATCGAAACGTCGTATAACGAGATATTGTAAATCCAGGCTTTCCTGTATTAATAAAGTGAATTTTCCGGACAATGGGATCTACGTAATGATTTTTTGTTCCTTGTAAAATTTTAGAAATTATTTATAAGAACAAGGGGAAATTTTCGCGCTCGTTTGTCAATGACCGATCAACTTCTCTGGTATAAAGATTATCTACGTATTGAATATAGGCACTCTACTCATAAAAATCTGTGGAAATTAATTTTATGTGGTGATGTTTATTATTGTTAGTACTTAATTCACTTCGAGTCTTTGAAAGCAATTAAATACTAAACGGAAGTCTTATCAGATTTTTGTGCATACCATAATATTGGTAGCTTTCGATTAAAAAAAGGACCATTTAAATTGGTTTGGCAGAACTCTATTACTAACACTGTAAAAAATGCTTTTTTAAAAACTGCTTAAAGATGGTTAAAATTTCGAGTTCAAGTCAAACCCCAATTTTTTAACTGACTTCCGATTAGATACACTTTTACTAATTTTTATATTTTACCATTATATATGACCGAACTTACCATTTTTAATTTGCGGCATTATTAGGATTAGAAAAATGCCGTTATTCAAGTGTTACTTTTGTTAACTTTCTGAATTGATATCGTTCATGGTTTGGTTTTAAAAAAAATTATTTGGTTCAAAAGGGCTATTTTGTGTGTAAACTTTTGACCAGACGTAAGTACACACATTCGCTATAAGACAGCACCGACTATCAGATAGAAATTACCTGTTGCTCCCCATTCATGTGACTGCTATTCACATTTTAACTCATCTGCCGATGAAAAAACATACGCACACAGGGTGGAACCCACATCTGAAATTGGGGTGGAATTTAGGTTCCTTTTATGTTTGGGCGGCTATCCCAGAAGCAATTTATTTTTATTTTGCTTTCTTTTACATTAGAAATGTGTTTTTTATCAAAAAGATCCTTCAATGGTCAGCTTTTAAAAGCTCTTATTGATGTGCATGTGCTTGTGGTTATGATATAAAAGCACCTTTTCCGTCTTTTTTTTGTATTACTTTCTTCCTTCGTTATATGTTGTTTTTTTGTCTTTTTACCGATCTGACCCTTCTTTGGAGGGTTTTAAACAATAAAATAAGTAACCCTCGGTGTGCCAGACCAACTCCCATTTTTCCCCATTTCCGATCACCGTTCGACCATAAGAATTTTTTTATGTCTCTGGATATTTTCCGGCAACGAACGCAAGGAAATATAAAGAATGAGAAAATGCTTTTTATTCGGTTCTTTCGATTGTGGGGCATGTAAGGGGCAAAGTGGAAGTGTCCGAGGGTGGTTATATTTTATCTTTTCGATTTTTTTTTCTGATGCTGTCCATATTGCGGCTTGGTTAGCGTTATGTGGTGGTTAGATCGCCTCCATTTACGAGTTTCGTATAAGGATTCAACGTTACTGAACTGATGTGCACATTGTGGGGTGAAGGAGAATTTGGGAGTCCTTGAGGTGTTCTAGTTGTGATTCTGATTTCGATTCTGGTTACCTTGCGATGGTGGTGCCCCTCGTGACCAATGGCGACGAACGAAATAGATATGTAACGATTGTCTTCTATATTCAGCTCGTCGGTTATTGGTCCGCGCCGCGTTGTTTCCCGTTTAAATTGGGTCGTCGTCGATGTCGCTGACGTCAACGTATATGTTTCCACTATCAGGTGTACAATCATATCTAATATATATAAATATGGATCCTTGCATGGGCTATCTGTATGTTTGCTGGCCCTGGCAGTATAGAAAACCTTGCGGTAAGGCTCTTAGTCCCGGTCTAGCGGACATAGCCACCATGGCCATTTGATAAAGGTTTGAATCTATATACAATGACTATGGCTATATGGCGAATGTGCTAATGTTATCTACCACCTATATGGCAGGTAAATTTTTTTTTCTATCTCTGCTGATTCTCTTACTATGTTTCTATTCTATAGAGAGTATCTCAGAATTTTTACCGTGTGGCTCGCTATCATTTATGGGGTTGTCAATATATCTTTTGTTTGGTCATAGGTATACGCTTAAATAGAACTACCAGTTCGAATATATATAGGAATCCTTATTTATAGTATGTTAGATTTTGAATGGCGGAGACACCATATATTGATAAGAAAAATGAGTAAAGGAAGCAAGAGTGATAAAATGTTTTCATTCGACTACCAATTTCCCATTAATATTTGGAATGCGGGAACCCGGGAACACGGGGAGAAATGCCTCCATTCAATACGCACGAATAACGACAATTTCACGTACAAATATAAAATTCAGGGTAAATGTACTCCTATGTCTATAATGAGTATAACAATGATACGAAAATCGATAAATTAGATCATATATATAGAGAATTCAACAACGCAACGATTCATTGGTCCTAGTAAAATTTCACCAATTTTGCATACGTGGTATCTCGTGGTATCTCTGTATTATGTATATCCGTAGGTATATTAAATCACATGCGAAAATTTCGATCCTCGTACTATACATTCGAGGCTGTCAATATTTGAAAATTGGTTTTGGTTGCAAATCTAATTTTCATAAAATGTATAGAAGCGTAAAGGCGTATTCAACTCATTATCCGTATCGAGTGAGCCCGTTTTGTATACGTATTTTATTAGAAATGGTGTATTCCAACCATGCAGAATCGCTAAACGAATGAAAGCTTTCCAGTCGATCCAAGAATGTGTGTATTTAAGTTGGGCTGGATAAACATTCAAAATGTAAATTCACCAAAAATGTGAAAACCGATAATACAGAATTTTTGAAAGTTCGTCAAAGTACTCATAGTACTTGTAGGAATTATATAGTCAAAATGCTTTTGCTGGAAAAGTTTTAAACGTTTTTATTGTGGCGAATAATTGATGAAATTTAGACTAGAAAAGCTAAAATTTTCAGGTTAGGAATACTTGCTTTATACTAGAGTGACTATATAGTACTAGAGTGTAACAATCGAAAAATCCTTGAAGGTTCGAAAAGTTTCGAACCGTGTTTTTTTAAAAATTTTGTTGCAAAAATCAACCTTGTTTTCAGTTTTTTTAAGAATTTATTTTATTTTATTTTTTTAAGCCCTTCATCCATAAAAACAGGTATTTAAATTAATCGCTTAAAATATTTTTCGTTAAAATCTGTGATAATGACCAAAAAATTTAAAAATATCAACGGACAATTTGAACATTTCAACGATAGTGTGCCCATCGTATCATATTTTAACTCTACTTTATACACTCAGAAAATCAATTCGTAATATCTTTGAAAAACTTAACAAAGTCTATGAAAATGCAGGCGTGATTTGGAACCACTTAAGTGTGGGCTTAAAACCTATGACAAAAAATTAATTATCTTTAGAAACGATTTTCATAGCGTTTATGAAGTTTCGTATAGCTATCATGAAGTTTTTAATGGAATTTATGACGTATTTTTATAAAATCTATGAAATCTTCTCATAGAATTTATGAAAAACTTTCATTGATCATTTGTCAAAAATAATAAAAATTTCTTCCCAATGATTTCGATTTCTGCGGATTTGGTAACATTTTTACACTCACACTTTTCTAATTCACTTACACAGGATACACTTTCATTTCATTTTGCTTTCGGCCGAATGCTCCAGGGGCTAAAACTTCCATTACCGCTAATATATTCAATTTAAAGTATATATACTAACCACAGAGCTTCTATAGAACAGAGGTTAAAATCACACTGAGCGACAAAAATATGGCGTGAAATATGGGATTTTATCATTAGCTCGAAAGCTTTACGAAAGCTTTTTTCTGCTTGTGCTAATGATAAAGTCCCATATTTCACGCCATAGTTTTGTCGCTCAGTGTGATTTTAACCTCTGTTCTATAGAAGCTCTGTGTACTAACCATGAAATATTTTTAGTTGTGCGAATTATATCACGAAGGCAAATCTTTCCATCAATTACCCAGCTCAATAAATTATTAACTTTAGCGAATTTCCAGTTCGTTATTTATCGAATTTGCCAAGACTCCGATTACAGGTCCAAATATTTGCTATAAAATACATCAAACTTTCAGGAGGAGGGGGTTTGTGGTAGTTTGATGGTTGTATTCTATAGAAAAAATCGCAAGAGGCGTGGCGCAGGTGGAAATAATGTGCCTCTCGCTTTGATTTGGTCGACTTTTTTACCCCGAAAGTATAACGGGAAAATGGCTTTTATCAGGATGCGAAGCGAAATGGGACACAAAACTGAAGGACATCGGGACATAACCGGAACCTCAGACGAGAAAACCGATTGAAGACCCGCAGAATATCCACGATATTTACAAAAAATATATTTTCCCGTTATATGAAGGTTTCACTGTATTTCTAAATATGTATTATCTTCTTACAACAACAATTTTCTTCGTTATACTGGTGAGATTACCTTAAATTTGTTGTTGTTTAGTTAAAATAGTTCAAATATTTTTTCAAAATTAATTTTCATTTGAAAAAATCAGTGTAAACATGAATAAGTTTTCTCAACTGATTTAAATGTGCTATTTTATTATTACTCCTAGCTTTCAATGATGAAAGCGCCATATTGTCTACGAAATTATGTTCGATTGTGATATAAATCATCATTATATATTTTTTATATAACACCCTTGAAACAAAGTATATAAGATTTGCAGACTTCGCTATGTCCTTAAAAAAAGTGGTCCACCATTTTTATGAAGTAACCCCTGATGAAATGATGAACAAGTACGAATAAAGCGTAAAACACACCACGCCCCATAAATTATGAAATATCATAATCCATATCGCTATAATACACGAAAATATAAAAGGTCTTGCGTAAAACACCGGGCCCAATACAAAAGGACTTGATATTAAGTATAGGGAAGGAACGAGCGAATGAACCTCTTTTGTTGAAATACGAGTACATATAACGTCCGTGTCGTTTAACCCCAGAATAAGGCACCCCACCTTTTTGTGCGCGGTTATGATGTACACATAAAAACAGCTATGACTCAGACAATCATAAAAATACACAGCACACAAATACAGGACCATAAAAAGGATATCATATTTTCTCAGGGATGATGGGAGGAACACAGACTGACCAGAAGAAGCAGCACACGAAGCGAAAATATCGAAAAAAAAGCAAAAAAAATGAAATAACCAACACCAACTGGTACTTCCATAACCCGAGGGGGGGTTGCGCAATACAAGTGTATACCGCGCGAGGATGTTTGAGGCCAACATCGACCAATAATATCTTGTCGTCCTTCTGGACACAGGCAAGCAACAGACCCAGTTATACTCGGCCAGGATATATTCGTACCTTCAGTTTTTCCCGACGAAGAAAAATCAAGAGGAAAAATCTAAAAAAAGGAAGAAATTTCCCGTGCAGACACACAAACACACACAGACATTCTTGTGTAGACCGTCAAACGGGCTGGGGATACATAAAATATTATCTGAATCGTTCTCCATAGATGTTATTAATACAGCAAGGGAGAGGAAAAAAATGTTTTTCTTTCATTTTGTTATTCCTTTTTTTTTTGCTGCTGTCCACCTCATGGGCCATTAGTCATGCCAGAATGACAAGGGTTGCTTGCTGGGTTTTTGAATTTTGTGGAGCTTCATTCTTCCTGTTTGCGTATAGCTACTCATATCCGTCTACATACTACAATCTATCCACCTCCCATCCCTCGGATACTCATTTAATAAATTTCCTAATATTGCAAATTTAATGGATATATCCAGCTCCGTTCCATTCCTGGTCCTCGTCGTGGTCCAGGCTTTGTATTTCCAGCATATTTAGGTTTCGGAACCCTTGGTCCATTGTCCTTTTATGTGGGCCCTTTAACTGTTTTACAACCCTCATAAAATCGGTTACAATAATTTATCACAGATCAGCTATAAGAGTGTTATCCGAAGTGGACGAAGGAAATTTCAAAAATTACAAAACTCAAGTTGATATAACTTTAAGTGAGAACGTAGTTCAGAGGCAACCATAACATCGTATCCTCCTCCTCCTTATTGAATGTCAAAGAATGATCCATTCACATTCTCTTTTAAGGGTGAAATGTCCTTTTTCTGGAGACGAATGACTCTCACGAAATTGATGTACACCAAATAATATACGAGTGTGTGATATAAAACATATTAAAAAAAAAACGGTGGTCAATTTCAAATGGTTTGGATAAATCCGACGCTATATCTAACGTATCCGCCATCGCTACCATCAGCCCAGCTAGAGATAAAGATGCGATGCGATCTTCGAGCAAGTATAAAATTTAATATAACTAATGGATGAGAATGCAACACTTGAACATATAGCGGAAAAATGAGATGAGATAAAGCATATCCTACGGTTGAGAAAAGAAGAAAGGAAAAAAATATAATCGAAAATAGGAAAAAGAAAAAAATTAAAAAAAATTTATATATATATAATTTCGTCCAGCCAAACCCCTTGTGACCAGAAATCGATAAAAAAATCTCCTTTCTTCTGGCTTCCTTGCCAGTTTCGCTTGCAGGCAAACGCGCTCACTTACACAAATAAAGATGGGGGCAGTAGCCAGCCGGGTCCATCAACCCACCTCCACCCACACCCTTATCGGGGCAGCCGGTCGTTGTCATGAATATAGAAGAAAAAATATCGTCTGATGGTGCCCAGTCCGGTTGGATTTTTTCCCGAGCTATGAAATATTTTGGTCTGCGCTGTACTGGGCATAAGAGCTGGTCCGGTAGGTCGATCCGTAGGAATATACCTTCACTCGACCCTCTTAGCTAGCATTCGACATTTGAGGCCACCCTTTAGACCCCATTTCTTCAAAGTTATATTTCACAATAATTTTCGTTCCATTGTGTGGAAATTGTCGGATTCAGTGGCGTAGTAAACAGGGGATTGGGGGGGGGGGGGGGGGGTGATTTTCTTTTAAGTTCTGATGATCAAGATCCTTCTCGTCTTCTTTTCCTAAAAAAACGGTGTAGTGAAAAACCATTTGAACGGGTAAACGAGCACGTTTTGTCGTCCTTAAAAGATTCTTCTTCTTTTTCTTCCTCTCTATGGCCCAACATCCCAAGGCAGAGCTGGACCTCCTTAAATGGAGTTTTCCAACATTTTTTTTTCGCTTCGTCGTTTCTGAAAATTATGATGCTATGGAACTATAGATGTGGCTGCAACATTTGCAAGATGCGAAACTTATATATTACAAAAAATTCAATTGTAGATATCAAATATTTATATATGTATATGAAAAAAGGATTTTCATACATCCTAAGTTGTGGTGTTCTGCTGGACCGAGTCGACTGTTTTTTTTCAAATCGAAAGATATCACTATGTAGATTTGCATGAAAATCTAAAAATTCGGAAATTCTTTTCCCTTCTACCTTTTTTTGCTGGGAAAATTCGTCAAGATCTTGTGAAGATAACGCAAACACAATTTAAAAAAAAAAATTTCTCAGCATTAAGAGGTTTTAGAAGTTGCTGATCAGATTTTGGATCCCAGCTGGATGAGAAAAAGTCAGAATTGCTGGTCTAAGTTATCCCGAAAAGAGTGAGACTACCCAAGAAGAATTTAATTTGAAATGTTCTCAATTTCTCAATTGAGGTTTAGCAAACTTGAATCTGCTTTCAAGCCGTATTCATACAAAACGAGTAGATAAAAGCTTTGAACATTTAAATATTACCAAAAGCATAGGATTGCTATTTCACACGCCACCACTGCGTCGATTTCAAATATATAAAAGCGAAAATATTTCATTTCAATTCGCCACTTAAAAATTAACCCCGTCCTTTGTGCTTAGCCGGTTATCCTTTTAGTGTGAACACCCTCGACTCTAAGCACCCGATATGTTCGAGTATATGACCGTATGAGTTTTTTTTCTTCTGTATTTGTTCATATATACTGGTTTGTTTGTATAACGACAAAAGGAAAAAAGGATGAAATTTATTACATCGCCGAGAAAAAATGGACACAAAGTGGAAATCCTTTTTCGTTCGTTTTAATCTTTTTTGCAACTATACTACCACTAGTTGTTGTTAATATCCTTTTTCGACCAACGTATCTACTCAAACTTTCAATGTTCTTGCTCCTTTAACTGTATTTGATAGGATAAGAGGATG
Source organism: Chrysopilus asiliformis (assembly GCA_964034945.1). Taxonomy (NCBI): domain Eukaryota; kingdom Metazoa; phylum Arthropoda; class Insecta; order Diptera; family Rhagionidae; genus Chrysopilus; species Chrysopilus asiliformis. Next base: position 9,885,350 of record OZ035960.1, read on the forward strand.
AGGTAAATATTGTTAGAAAAAATACTGTTGGATGGCTGGAAAAGCTAAAAGTTTTCTTTCGCCCATTTGCAGTTTTTCATCTATTTTTTTTACTTTTTTTTTGTAAAAATACAATTGTGAGCCTTATTAAACTTCGTTAAATGTTTACTAGAATGTGATTTCATCATTCTCGGGTTAAAGTAGTTTGTATACATTTTAGAAATGCCGGAAAACAAAAAAACTAGAAATAACATTCTTAGCAAGACCTTTGGGTAAAAATTTCAAAGTTTTGACATCAGATTCGTGATCAGCGGTCTCAAAAATCACTAATGCAATTTTTATTGAGAATAAGGGGAAAAATGATATTCGTGTTATCCTTAAAGGACGTTGGGTTTCAAATTTCGAAATTTCAACATCAGATTTGTAATCAGTGACTTCTAAAACCTCCTGATGCTAATTTTCCCTAGGAAGAATTCGGAAAAGGACATCCTAGTTGTCCTTACAGGGCCCTAAGGTATTTTGCCGAAGATGGGACCTGGAAAATTTTCTGATAGTAATAAAATGCATACGAAATATACAATAAATAAATCCCATATTTTAATATATCGGTGGCATGGAGAGAAAACTTTTTAGGTCGATTTTCAGGCGAAGCTAAACTGATACGTATTTGCATGCTAAACACACTCAGAAAAATGGAGGCTAACTCGATGACCTACATACGGCGTAATTGGCCTCGGGCAGGCGCGCGTTCGCCTGCATGTGGGCAAGTAAAACTGAGTTGACCTGTGGTAGGAGAAATTCTGAAATTAAGCCACCAGCAGGTGAAGTAGGGCATTGGGAGCTGCACGAGTTGACCTTAGATAGGTTAATTCTGACCGCTAGCTGGCTTACAGACACCTCTGTAAGGTCAGAGTTAACCTGACAAAAAGTTGACCTGGACATTTTTCTGAGTGCAGATTACTTTGGCTTCGCCTGTAAAGTGATTTAAGATGTTTTGCCTTTTTTTTCAAAAAATATAAATAACTTTATAAATCCTTTAAAACCCTGTTATTCTGCATCCTTGAACCAATTTAAAATATTATTAAAGATTTTCTACAAAAATAGTATTATTCAAACTCCATGATATGTGTATGTGAATGGCAATAAAATAATCTGGTTTATGAATAAAATTACGACTATTTCTATATGCAGACGATTCAATTAATTCAAATCCCGTTTTAATTACAAAGCTCAAATAATTCAACTCATAGAACAAATTTACATCCTTGAGGGCTTTTTTAGATGCTTTCAAGTTGATACGATATTTGAGAAAGAAAAAAGTCATAGCTATATGGTATAAGGAGTTATTAATGAAATCTAACTGCGGATACCCCACAGCCAATGACTTTTCTCGCCCCCCATCCAAAGGAATTTACAAGAGAAGTCAAATATACGCGCAAATATGACGACACGATAGAATATTCAATAAACCGTCTGCGACTGGAAGGGTTAGTTGATGCCGCTTTACCGATATATAAGAAGGATATTGCTTCAGTCTAATATACTGAGTGGTAGTTGAAAATAGGTCTCTGAAGCAAGCATATTTTTAGCATAGAACACAAACATACTTGTAATATATTTTAAATGAGGAATACAATAGAATATCAACACGTATAGAAAATTAAAATGAAGAAAAGATCTTAGCGATGTCGTCATCTCCAACCCTTGCCTTATTATTTCTTTATGTGGATCCAACATAGTCAGAGGGTGTACGCCGAAAATTACAATTTTAACATTAAGGACATAATTTTATCCACCAACGCTTTTAGCCGCCTGAAATATAACAAGAATTTTGTGCGGGTCGGATGATTTCTTGGGATAAAACCCTTTCATTTATTGTAGCATAAGACATCCCTTCATTCAGATAACAACAATCCATGCGCCATCTTTATCTCATAATTGTATTATACTAAGGACCCATTCCTGAGAAGTTTATTACTCACACTATGCGTTTTATGACAGGATTTATATGAATTTGTCGTGCTTGTATGTACAGCAATGAACGTTTAGGTCCTGGCAAATGGGATAATTCTTCGGTATAATATTTAGTCAAGTTCTATCCTTAATGGCCAAGGTGTTAAGAAATGACAGAAACTTTTATGAAATTAAGACTTCTTATACAAAAATATGGGTAACGCAATTATGTGGATATTAAAAATGTTTGTCATATTTCTTTTCTTTTGAATTTCTGTTACACAATTATTTAGTAGCTAGATTAGGGACTGAAGAGTTGTGGAAAGGGAGAGGGGGGTTAAGAAAGTTAAATTTTCGTCATTTTTTCGTTGAAATAAAGGATCAGGGAAAAAAAATTTTGTGAAAAAATCTAAAAACTCCTGAAGGGCTGTCAAAAATTAGATTTCATACAACAAATCGCGAAAGATCGGAACTAGGAGGAGGGGTGGAGGTCCCAGAGTCAAGTACTGCTCTTAAGATTTAGGTCACCATATCTATTTTGGACCCATCGAGGGCATTAGGGAAGAAGGAGCCTTGATGCTGAAATTGACCAAGAGCGAAACAACGAACAAAACAATAAATTTAAATTTTATATACGAAACTTTGAAAAATTTCGGGTAGCACTTTCAACATTTTTTTATAATTTAAGAAGGAAAAGTTGTAAAATTCGCAGAGCTATTTCTTCTAGAAAACAAAACATGATTTTAACCGAGGAAAAACATGAAATGAATATGCGCCGCAGCCGAAATTATGTAAACATATAGGCCATTACCAATGAGCTGTAATTAACCTAGTAATAGCTTTTGACGTGTGCGAAACGGGCTAATGGCTTGCTAATTTCGGCTTGAATTCTAGTTCTTATTGGAAAGTTTCCAGTTCGCAGTAATAAAAGAATGAAAACGTACTAGAAGTAGCATACAATTAGGCTGTTTTAGCAGGCCTTAAGTTGTTACTAAGTTAGTAACAGCTCATTGGTAAGGTATATAATTTCCAGCGAAAAAAAACCATTTACGTCCTTCTTTCGTTCTAAAAATAACTGCAGTTGAAATTGTGAAAATACCTAGGGATATTTGTGAAAATACCCAGTGATATATGCCCTTATGTGAAAATTCGTTGAAAAAAATGTGGTGTAGGCGAAAAATATATAATTTAAAAATTGAAAGTCTGAATAAGGCCCAGCTACAATTTTGGGCTCCTGCATTTTTTTGGAGAAATTTTGAGATATGTATTTAAAAAAGCCTTTTTCTGGATTCTGACCGAAGGAAAAAATCGAACTGAAGTTCGTTTTACTCATGAAAATTTGGGCATTTTTCGAAAAATTCAAATTTGAGTCTTTGTCCAATTAGAAAAAAACAATTATAAAACATAACAAAAGCTATAATTGCCAATCTGGCAATTATTGAAAACCCGTATGGTGATTTAAGTGAATGGCGAACAGTTTTATCAAAATTCCACTATGAAGTCAAACTTTCCAATAAGATTTTTTAAAATTTGTTCCAATCGGATTTTGATGTATGGGAGTTTTATGTAGAATAATATCCTGAATAACTTTTGTTCTTGGACTTTTTTGATAAGATGCACCGTTTTTGAGATATTCGCAAAAACCGTTTTCGTTCGTATGGGGGGTACCCCCCCCTAATGGTCCATTTTTGCCGATTAACGGACTCAGCCTCGCAAACGAATCTGCGCAAAATTTCAAGTCTCTAGCTCAATCCGTGCGCCTGCAATCCGCGCCACAGACAGATGGACGGACAGACAGACAGACAGACAGACAGACAGACAGACAGACAGACAGACAGACGGACGGACGGACGGACATGGAAAATTCAATTTTTTTTATCATTCTAAACACACTGGTGTAATTCATTTGTGTGTGTGATGACGGGATCTTGGCGTTACAAACGGTAAGGCAAAGTTAATATTCCCTTTGGTTTCACCATACGGGTATAAAAAAGCGCCTCAGGCAGATGTTTTTAGAAAGAATAGCTTGAAAAAATATTTCGTAGGCGAATTTTTTTAACATCATTTCCATTGGTTTAAGAAAGACAATAATAAGAACTTTGGAAAACCACCAAACTTAATTTTTTTTCTTCAGTACTCTTGATACCCTAGACATCAGACACCCTGAAACATAGCGTTTTTTCCGCTTCTCCCAATCATTGTACCAAGGAGAAATTCCATTTTGGTTGTAAGCTTTTTCTGTTTATTTTTCTTGTAATTAAATTTTCCTGAAAAGTAAAAATGCTGCTTTGGAAAATACCAAAAAAATAAGACGAAAAAATAAATAAATAACGAGGAAGCAAACGAAAAAAAATCAACAAAACTGGCCAAAGAAGAAGAATTTCAAAATGTAGCAAAATGGAAGTCAGGGAAAAAAGACAACATCCCTTTTTTATGTTCCATCTTCCATTTTAAATGAAACACTATACATTATACTCCTACAATACTGAAATGGACTGGACAGAACTTTTCCAATGACAATACGGTAGCGCGTCCTAGCAAGTAAAAAAAATCTTTTCATTTTACTTTTTTTTTCCTTTTTTTTTAATTTCAATTTAATTTTTTCTTCCTTTGTTTCATTTTATTTTATTTTTTTTGTATGGATTTTTTCTCCACTTTTTTTTCATTTTCATTATTTTTTCTCTATTTTAATTTTATTTTATTTTCTGCTGGGCAGCGACATTTAAAACAGGGCAGGGGAAAATAAAAGAAGAGAAAATCTTTTTTAATTGCATTTTCTGCTTGAAATGAATTAATTAATTCGAATCGTTGTTTTTTATTTTACTTCCTTGCAGATCCTCTTTGCCACTTTGAGCTTAAGAAAAGTTCTAATTGCAAATTGAAATAGAAACATTTTCATAATTTGAGTTTCTTATATAGATATAAATATAAATTCCCTTTGTTGACGTCATAGGACAAAAAAACCGGGATTTTTCACTAGATTGTGTTTTATTGGGGTTTCAAAAGAAACCCTAATATATAGTTGTTGGAAAAATCCAATAAATAGAATGTTTTTTTCGGTTTTTCTTCATTTTAGACATTTAAAAATATTTATTGTTTTGCCGCTTTTTGAGAAAGATTCAAATAAAAAATGAAGCTTATTCGTAGGCTACAAAATGTTGCGGCCGCTTAAACGATTTTTGCTAGGGTTCCATTCATATTCCAGAATAACGAAATAATCTTTATATTTGTGGCAAAAACCCAAAATATCTTAAGTCGATTTTCAGACGAAGCGAAAGTGATCTGACTGGAAATGTTCAAATACAGTGCACGAATCATGTATTCCGACGCGTCTCTGTCTTTCGACTTCGACGCAGCTTTTGACTCTTGACTTCGCCATATTTGTAGCTTGAAATTTTGCGGAATCGTCACTTTGACCCCGTTCACATTGGTTGAAATAGTCCGTTGATTATAAATTACATATTTTTTAATTTTCCCCAGATAAATGAACTTTTCAAATCTAGAAATTAACTTTCTTTGTAGCACGTTTTTTATAGGGCGAAAAAGGTAGTGTTTTGGGTTTTTCAGTAGTGTAAGTAGTGTTAGGTCAAATTATGTCGAAATAGTAGTGTAAAACTACGATAGTAGTGTAAACGGGATCCCTGGTCAGAATACATGATTGGTGCCCAGGTCACTTTGGCTTCGCATGAAAATCGCAATGTAGCAAAATAAATTAAAATGCGGACTATATGCTAAAAAAGAAAAGTGTAACGCTTGTTTGTTTGTTTTTTTGAATTATTGCCAGTTAAAAGAGGTAAAAACTTTTTTTGAACACAACATGATAATTTTGACAGGAAATAAAACTGAACTAATTCTATGGAAAATGAAAATGTTTGTCAAAATTGAATATCAGATATTTTGCCTCTGTTGAAAATTCGAATTTGAGTGACGATGGGAATTTTCGCATTGAAACAAATGAAACCGCATACTTAATTCTAGACAGGTATGCATATCTTCTGGAAAGAGAAACATTAGATTCTATTGATGGATCCATGTTTAGCACCACCCGCTGCTAGATCCAATAAATCTCGACAAAACCCAATATCAGTCGGTTGTATCTTTCAATATACAACGTTGTATACTATAAGCAATGGCAGCCAATGCCATACCATCGTCATGAATGCGAATCGGGTAGACGAGGACGAAGGACGTCGGACGAATGACAGAAGAATGGTTGGCACAGGTCTAGCAAAAACAACAGAAAGCTTAGTATTAGCGACAGGGAGTATGCATTGATCCCAAGACAAGTCGGGGACTGTTTGGATACCATCCATCCGATATAAGCGCAATAAAATTTTCATTAAAATTGACAAACAACATAAATTGCTAAAATCCCTTAAATTGCTTTGGAAACAAATTAAACTCCCCTCAAACCATCAACACCGCAACAGCAACGCCACCCCTTAGCCCAGCTAAAGGCGATCAGAGCCAACCAGAGGCGAATTTCGTTCGTTCCCAAACCATCCCCCCTGCCTCACGTAACTGGGAAAGTTATCCAAGCAACAAACCACCCAAAATGTCACCCACTGTCTCAGCACAAATATTCCACCCTGGGTAAAGATTTTATGCTCCATATTTTTTCTGCACATTTTCTCAACCTCCGGATGATTTTTTTTCGGGGGTGTTGCTGTTTGTGTTTTTTATTCGTTTCATGTTTATGCGATGCTATTGGTCTGTATCGGCGGAATATATCTTATCGAACTGAGTCCAGGATAAAATATCTGACAGGGGTGCTGCTACACTATACAACCAAAGTGGGTAGGGAGTTGTGGGTTCGAATTGCCAGCCAGTGGTCCTCCTGAATGGTTCCTACATATATTCTCCTCCATCGCCGAATGATGCAAGAAGGCTGGCTTGAAGAAAAGTTATAACATTTTACCTATTCTGTATTCATAAAGGATCGTGACATGGTACTAAAGACGAGAATAAAATGAGGAAAATTACTAGAGACCAACACGCGTTTATTCTTATAACCGAGCGACGTGCAGGTTGCCCTTTTGTATATTTCCCAATAAGACGATGTGATGGCTTTTCTATAAAACACGCGTCCCGCTGAGCTGTTACTTTATATATTGACGATGGAAAGCGTTTTCCTTAACATATTTTCCCTTATCAAGTTACGACAGTTGGGTGGTGGCCATTGGTTTATTTTCCTAATTTTTTTACACCCAATTTTATTGCAAGAATGAGTACTAGTTTCGAATATCCATATTTTTTGTGCACACAGAATATAAATTGGTGATTTGTCTTAGCACATGGATTTAATATACACCACCGCACGGTTACAATTCTATTGTCCTTCGACTTATCCTGGATGTGGCAGGTCTACGGTGTATAATCTAAGTGAAAAGTGTTTTCTGGAGGGGGTTGGGGCGCGGCACGGCACGGCAGTAGGTTAAAGCAGGCACAGTAAAACTTGTGGGGTTTTGTTAGCTATTTAAGGAAATGTTTGGCATCTTTTCGCATTTTTTTTTTCATTTCCTTAGTTGTGTTTTTTTTTGTCATCTTCATCGTTATTTTTTCCATTCCTTTGGATTCTTCTATTCTATTTGGGGTCTTTGTTCTTAATTATTCCGTTTATTTTTTTAAAGGGTGAATTTTTAATCGGAAGACGTCTTAAGCAAAAGAAATTACAATTTGCCTCAAGGGGGTGAGATCGACGCTTGTCAGCTAATTGCGATTATGCTTCTTTTTTCGCTTACCATATTCGCCTTATCGTCTTGATTTTATTTTATTTTTTAACTCGATTTTTTTTTGTATTTTCTCTCGTTTCATTTTAATCTCAAGAAACGAGATTTATTGGAAGTCATTTGCTTAAAGAGACACTAAGCTTTATTTGAAGTAATCAACCTTAATGAAAGAAATTTTGATAACTTTGGATGAGATCGTATTTTCATATTGTGATATTTTTTTTATAAAACAAGCTTAGAAAATACCAAGGGGAGTGGTAGGGGATCGCAGGAAATAGCGGAAAATCCCGAAAACTCTCATTCCACTTTTCACAGAAATTCCAATTGGTTTGGGCAAGTATTTTATTATAATAATAGGCTTGTGTGTCTGTCTATCTGCATGTCTATAATTCGACAACTACTGAACCGATTTGAACAAAACATTTCTAGGGAGATTAGCATGAAGTTTTTAGGGCATGAGTTAGCGCCGGGTCCACCCTTTCTTATCCCCTACCACAATCAATATCCTAAATCCGCACTAAAAATATCAGTTGTGGTCAACACAAAACTTTCTTCTACAAAATCTACGACCCTGCGCAATTTACGCTAGAGCCCTGTCGCGTTGTCAACCTAAGACGACCTCCCAATAAATTCTTGGTTTATTCAAAAATATCAAAAACGTACAAAATTTGAGATAACTTGAGAACTGTAAAAGATATCAATTTACGGTAAATGGTAAAAATGTAGAAAATTTTAACATCTTTAATTATTCTTTTAACTGATTTGTCGAAAAACCGTTAGTTTGCAAATTATTCGCAAAAATATGATTTTTTACATATTAATGAAAATATCTGAATAACGGTAAAAGATAACGGATACGGGTAAAAGACAAAATTGTGCAGAATGCCATTCTCATTAATTCACTTCATACATTCAGTCAGTAAAAACTCGTTAATTTTCGAGATAATCGCAAAAAACTGTTTTTTTTTTGGAAATAACGGTTTATCTCGATAACAGGTTGAGATATCGAGTTATAGCTAAAGACAAAAGTGTGGGAAATTTTATTTTCTCCAAGTTTTGTCATACTTAAGACCACTAAAAAGACGCGTAGTTTGGGAGTAAATCGAGAAAAACGAAATTGCGATTTTTGAAAAACCGCCATTTTGGATACTCCCGGTTAACGGATCTCCACCAAAAGTTGATAGGATCGTCTCATTTCACCAACATGCCTATAAAGTTTCATGGCGCTAGCTCTATTAGTTTTTGAGAAATCTTGTACACAGACTGACAGACAGAAAGACATTTTTTAAATATGACTCCAATCGACTCAGGAGTGATCGGGAAATGTTTTTTAGGCAAAATTAAGAGGTCGAAATTTTTCATGAATACAATACTTTATGTAAAATAATACGGGTATTCACATTTGGTATTAAAATAGCTGTTATAGCAAAGCTCACTAGGTTAATACTTTACACAGAGCGGTTTATATTTCAAAAAATGTGTGAAAGTTGCAAAAAAAATATGCAGTGTATTTTGTTGTTGCTCACAAAACTTTAAAAATTGGTACAATTTTTTTTATAACAGCCAAGCTAACATCTTTTGTGAATACCCCTGCTATTTCCGACGATAACAGCTATTAAAATAGTAAATGTGAATATCCTACCATAAATACTTTAGTGTAGATACAATTCGCCGTTTCCGAGTAAATCTCAAAATATTTTCCCGTTGATTTAAAGAAAAATTTAGTTTTATTAATAATATTTACTTCTATCAATTTCTAATTTAATTTTATCTGACATGAATTTTAATTTTATCTGAATTTCATCTGAATATATAGAAAAAGTGTTTTTCCCTAACGATATGAATAGTTTCCTTTCAATACAGCAAAAAAAATAATAATTTGAAATACTAATGTAAAATTCAGCCTGTAGAGACAAAGAAATTGGAAACTTTTTACTATTGGCTTTCAAATGTAAAACCATTAATTCAAATTGTTAATTTTAAATGCGTAAATAAATAAACATTTTTTATAAGTATTTTTTCTGCCTTTTCTTTAAGTAAATGAAAATGACTTGAGAAAAGCTCCCCTAAAAATTGTAACTTTTTAATTAGCATCGCAGGAAGCGTTTTACATGTAGAAGCCACCATCACAGCCCCGTCAACGTCCGGCCATCATTTTTCGGTGCACACAGCAACTTACCTTCTTTAAAGCAGGAGGCTGGACCGACCCTCTCTTACTGGGAAAACCTACGGCGTCAAAAGAACGAAAAAATAACTTCCATAATTCATTCTGTTCATTTCATTTAATACACGGCATAATGACAGTTGAATTTTTTTTCCCAACCAACACAACGATGATGAAGTAAAATTAGAAATGGGGGATAGTCAGAGCCCTTGATAAATTGGGGTCGAATTTTTCTTTTTTTCTATTTTTTGTACTTTTCTTTAATTTTGGTCGGGGTGGGAGAGTATCAAATTGCTACTGTAAAAATTCTTTTTTTTTGGAAGAAGATATACGAATGTTATAAAAACCTGTAAGTAGGGACTTACCGGCACAGTTACAACCGTCCCTTAAAGGCGGAAAGCTAAACAAAAGCTTAAATAAAACTGAAAGGTCGACGGAGCAAGGAAATTAAATTATGTCGACAGGTTACACTCAATTTAAAAATTAAAAATATATTTTTTTTTATTTCACTGCTAAGCAGATCGACTTGGCTCCGTGTAGCTCATAACGAGGGGAAGAATTATTTGTTTTTTGAATAAAGGTGGATGCTGTGGCAAAAAGTCGAATCTAAATCGATTTTTATTTCATTTTAAAATTGATTCTTTTATTTTTTTTTGTTTAATATTTAAAGACAATAAACGAAATGATTTTTAATGAATTTTTAAAGTTTATGTTTTATTTTTAAACGTAAGAAAAATTAGGATTACCAGGTCGAAGTCATTAAAAATTTTGTAGAATTTTGATAAACATTAAGACAAAAAAAAATTCCACTTGTGTAGGAGGGGAATGATGTGTCCGACTTAAATTTGATGTATGGAATATTTATGCACAATCAGATTCTAAATACATTTTCTCTTTATACATTTTTCGACTAGACACGCAGTTTTTAAGGAAAACGCAAAAAAGTATTTCATTTTCTGGGAGAACCATGCAACGTAAAGTAGGCGTTGCGACCACCAATTTTTATACCCGTATGGTGAAACCAAAGGGTATATTAACTTTGCCTTACCGTTTGTAACGCCAAGATCCCGTCATCACACATAAAAATGAATTACACCAGTGTGTTTAGAATGATAAAAATAATTAATTTCTGCATGTCCGTCCGTCTGTCCGTCTATCCGTCTGTCCGTCTGTCTGTCTGTCTGTGGCGCGGATTGCGGGCGCATAGATTGAGCTAGAGACCGTTTTTCGTAAAATGCGAGGCTAAGTTCGTTAATGGGCAAAAATGGACCATTAGGGGGGTGGGGGGGGGGGGGGGGGGGGGGTACCCCCCATACGAACGAAAACGTTTTTTGCGAATATCTTAAAAACGGTGCATCTTATCAAAAAAGTGCAAGAACAAAAGTTGTTTAGGATAAGATTCTACATTAAAGTTCCATACATCAAAATCCAATTGGAACAAGTTTAAAAAAAATCTTATTGGAAAATTTGAATTCAACAGAAATTTTGATACGCCGTTCAATTAAATCACCATACGGGTTTTCAATAATTGCCAGATTGGCAATTATAGCTTTTGTTATGTTCGGCATTAAAGTTGCGAAGAACAGTTTACGACATGTTGTGCAATTTTTGTAATTAACTGTTTTAGTTATAGTCATGGTTTCCCATTATAAAATAGTTAGATTTACTATTTTTTCTCCGCGAATACTGGTGACCTTAAAAAGAATATTTCGCCGAAATTTTCTTATTTAGGAGAAAAACCGACCACCAAAATTGCAATGTTTTGATAGCTGCATCTTTTCGTTCAATTTCTTTTGTATGTTTCGTTTAGTTTCGTTCACTCTGCGTCAATTTATCGAAGCGACACCTAGGAATGACGAAGAAAGGTTTCTATTCAACAAAGAAATGTATATAAAAAAAAGCCGCATTGAACATATGAGCCTGATGGACAGACAGAAAGCCATTTTTGCTAAAATAATCGACCCTTGAGTACCCTCTGAAATGCTTTTTTGGCAAACATCTTTAATCAATGTTTGAAGAATGTAAAAAATGGTGTCGGCTAACTTTTAAATCTTTAAAACTAAATAAAGTAATAAAAAAACCATTCTAAATTGTAAAAATAAAGATATAAAATTAAGTATGCAAAAATTAATATGAATTTTATTTATTTTTCGAAGTCGACTTCACCAATTGTTCCATTAATCATTTTGTCGTCGATTTTCAATTTACTCTTCAATTCATTTCCTAATAAAAAGATTTCACTTTAATCAAAGCCCTATAGCAGTTAATGCATGACACGGAATTAACCTCTACAAGTGAAATCGAAGGGAATTAAAACACCGACTGAATATTAAAGCAATTTACTTCCCTGCATGAAAATATCACCCCATAAAAAATGTCAAACGTCCATCGTCTACCAGAAGAAGGAAATAAATACACTTAACATTGTTAATATTTCGCCCTTCTTAGACCCCCCCAACCACCACCCAACCTCCCACCAATAACACATGAATGGAATTTAGGCAAATATTCAACAATAATAACTTGTAAGGATAATTTCACACTTAGTTCATTTGACAGATGCCACTTGTTTATGCTGCCTGGACTACACCCTCGATTCCCGGTTTCTGTCTAAGCCTCAGCCTCCCTCAGGCGAACTAAGGTGGAAATTCGTATGTATATACCACCGACTGTGCAATTCATATTGTCCGCCCGCTATTCATCCCTTAGCGTATTTAGTCTGAGATAATTTTTAAAGAATCACTTGTTCCATAAGAGTGCACTAGCGGCATAAAGGAAAAAAGTGACATGAAGGTTTTCAGAGGGTTAATGTTATCTTTTTTTTTGTCTTTTTATCGAGACATGTTTTGGCAAAGGGAAACAAAGGGGAAATAACGGTCCAAGGATTCAAAAACGATGTGGAAAAAGAGTACAGTGCCAGAAAGGAAGCTGATTACATACCACTCTTTCGCCGATTATGCGTATTTTTTGACTGACATCCGTACATACGTTGACTTTACGCGTTTAATGTACGTGTCGATATCCTTGACGTAGCCACCCTGGAACGGCTCTGGTGTTAGGGATTTGTCTCGGGGGTTTGTTTAGGGTGCGATATGAAATTCAATTTTGTGCCACATTATTTGATACGGATTATCAAAAGTGTATGTTTTTTCTTCATTTGTTTCCTGCCCATCTATCCCCCTTTCGATATATGCAAACGATTTTGATATTGAAACATTTGAAATGATGAGTATGTGCGTATGTTCGCCTCCATTAAAATGTAAAATTGAATAATTCGTATTTAAAGCTTCCGCAGTTGCTGCTTTTTGGAATATGGGGAATTAAACGAGTGTTGATTTAATTTCTTTAATATGACTGATTCAGGCAGGGGAGAATACTTTTTTGTGAATATTTAATCATTTTAATACGTTTCAATAAGTCGAAACACTTACGATTATTTGCTGGAATTAAATTAATTCAATTTTTCGAATTTTTCATTCGTGTAGAAAATGGATGTTACGAAATTAATTGAATATTTTACTTTTATGTTGGTTGCTTCAAAATATGCTTCTTATCAGAGTATATACGGAGAAAAGGAAAATAATTGAAGTGGTTTTTAAAAAAAGAAAAGTGTTTTTTTGACTTCTTTCGAAAATCGCAGAAAAATATCGGTTTAAAAAATTGGTTTTTAAAAAAGACTTCAATTTTTAAACGACATTATAATATTGAAAAATCTGGATATAAATCATTTTGAAAATTGCGGTTGTTTTAACTCCAATTGCTCTACTGAAGTACTTATAGTTAGTGAGAACAGTAGCTCTCAAATTTTTTCAGTTGACGTCCCTTTTGAAGACTCATTTCTTGCGTAATCTTATATTAATATTAAAAACAGGAGAAATTTGTTTTCCATTATATTCTCTAAAAAACGCGCGAAAAAAGGGGAGTAGCAGTCTAAATGCGGCTTGAAACTCTGTCGGGATGTTTGTTGTGCGTATCTTAAATTACTCGGGAACGCACTGACCTAGCGACTTGAAACTTTTTGTGGTTGAGTTTTATCAAAATCGTATTTTTCTTTTAACTCCTGGAAAAGGTACGGTAGATAAACTGGTGACACCCAAAATTTTTTTTTTTAAAAAATATAGTTTTTTTTTTGAATATTTCTAACGGTTTTCAAGATTTTTGAAAAAAATTAAGTTTTTTGAAAATTTCTCGCATACTATACGCTGTTATGAAAAAATGCATATTCCCAAATTCAAAGGTAATATACACTCAGAAAAATGGAGGCTAACCTCGTCGAACATACACGCAGAGAAAAAAAATAGTTGTTTTTAACAACTTTTCAATTATTTAGTAATGGCAAATCGTGACTATCACTTTTGTAGTTGATCTTTATTATAAAGAATAGTTGATCACAATATAAAATTGTAAATAATTACAATAAAATAGTTCTTGCCAGATTACATTAGTAGTAAAATTTTATTGCATAATCATTACTTTTAATTATTTTATTATAGATTTAATTTAAAAATAGTTATATTTATTAAAAAACAATTATTTTTTCACTAAGTCTACTGCGAAATAGTAGAAATTCAGACTCAAAATAATTATTTTGTGTTTGAAATTACTTTAAAATAGTTACTGTGTATTACAAAAGTCGTAATTTTCAACTATTTTCTAATCACTGTTATTACAAATTAGTTAAAATTATTAGAAAAATAATGATTTTTCAATTATTTTGCCCTGAATTTACTGAAAAACAGAAACTCAACAGAAAAAGAAACAGAATGTGTTGTGCTACAAAAATATTTTATTTCCAGTAAAAATAACCTTAACCAGGATTTATCACAAAAGAAAAACTCAAAATCACATTAGCATGAGGATGGCATCACGAGAATCTATATAAAAAGTAGAATGTAAAATGAGAAATTTACTAACAAAAAAAATTACCTTCTGTCGTATTTCCGTTCTCGTTATGTTTGTCTTTAATTTTATACGAAATTTATGAAAATGCGTGTGTAGACTTTCCCATTTGCTCACGCATTTTATCCAATCATCTTGGAGATATTTCAAGAATTTCTTATTATTTTCGATTTGTTCGTCTAGTTAAAAAAACTGTATTAGTGCTCTGTGATTTAAAGCAAATATTGTACTTGTTATAGTTTTTATTCAACAAAATAGCATAAAAATGAATAATACCAGTTAGAGAACACTCCGCTTTCAAATGGTTTGCTTCGCCTGTCTCTTTGATAGCACAGTTCTTTAAGGTTTTATTTTTCTGGAAAGTTGAGGAAGAAACGAATTTTATTTCTAAGTAAAAATGTTGGAAAAATTAAAAAAAGGCAAAAAAATCTTACCGTTGAATATAGGATATAGAGATGATAAACCCCAACAATCTAACAAGACGAATAGGGGATCCAGTGAAGTTTGATCCAACACAATAATCGGCGCACCCTCAGCTGCTTCTTGATAATCTGACTCTTCCATTTAATGCACTTGAAAAATTCACAACTTTACCACAGGAAAACGAGGAGCAAATTGACGCGTCAGTAGAAAGTAGTCAATTTTTAATAAATTTGTAATAGATTTTATTACAAATTTGTCATTTTTACTATTATATAATTTTTTTTATTATTTCAAATCTGAAACCTATCATTATGTAGTTGGAATTAGAGAACTCAACTACAAAACGATAAACAAATAGTACCAAATAGTTATTTGTATTTTAACTATTTGTTATAATTAAAATTGATTATTTTGCTGTAAACACCGAAATGAGAGCATTTTAGACATGGTTACTATTTCGCACTATTTCTTGACTATTCTTTAACAACTTTAACTATTTTTGGATGTTCATCAAGATTCGTAGAATTATCAACATCAACTACCAAAAATAGTAAAATTAACTATTTTTTTTCTCTGAGTGTACGGCGTAATTGGCCTCAGGCAGGCGCGCGTTCGCCTGCATGTGGGCAAGTAAAACTGAGTTGACCTGTGGTCGGAGAAATTCTGAAATTAAGCCACCAGCACGTGAAGTAGGGCATTGGGAGCTGCACGAGTTGACCTTAGATAGGTTAACTCTGACCGCTAGCTGGCTTACAGACACCTCTGTGAGGTCAGAGTTAACCTGACAAAAAGTTGCCCTGGACATTTTTCTGAGTGTAATTTCCTTTATTTTTTGCCTTAATGGTTTTTACGTATCTTTAACGGTTCTCTACATATTTGAAAAAAATATTATATTTTACAAATTTTTTCCGGAACTAAATATTGCAGAAGAAAGATTGGTGTTAATCACAATTGGTATTTTTTCTTGGAGACTAATTTTGCAAAACAACACCAAAAATTTGGGTAACTCTAGATTATTTCCTAATTTCAGTTTTCGAAAACAAAAGAATTTGTTGAAAATGTGGAAAATTACGCAATTGAGAGGCAAACTTTTCTCGAATTTCTGCTATTTAAAGTACATTTACTCCCCAAAAATATACGCAAAAGGAAATATTCTTTTGATGGATGATCGGAATTCTATTCATAAAAGCAATAAATAGAAATCATTTTGGACGCGTGCATTTTGTAAGTACTTAAATTCTCATCGAATTTATCGAAATTCAATCATTCATGAATGGTCAAATAACACATGGGTAACCAACAAACGAATACACACACACACAACGTACATTAATATCAAGCCCTACTGGAATTGAAGTTATGCGGAATTGAGGAGTGAGAGCGGAAGAGCCTCCGCATCGTATTTGAACCGGAATTCCGGGAGTCGGAATATGTCATATTCAAATTGCCAAACATAAATATCACGCAATATTCACCCCACACACATGATTGATGATTTATCATAGTAGCTATGTGTATGTACACGAGAGTCCACTTGATATGACTTTCATACATATGACTGGCGATATTAGCATTATGTATGCTGTGTAATTTCCCGAATCTGAAATGCGAATTTCGCCATCGAACAAAGTTGGCTAGAAGAAGAAGACGAAGAAAAAATTATAATTCCCTGGCACTGACATAAATAAACCATTAGCCCTACAGGATGACCAAATATTGCGAAAAAGGATGCTCACTTAGGGATAACGTCCCACAAACACATGCCATGAAACGCACCAGCCCCCAGGACCAGTGTCAGTATTATAGGAAGACATTCCGGTTGAGGATCCGAACAGGACCATCATTATCAGACTAAGGCCATATATAGGACGGACGTACACTTCTTCCCTTGCCGCCAGCCAGGGTGAAGAGATTTTCATTCTGTTGGGATACGAAGGACGTGTTCCACCTTGCGTGTATTCGTTTGTAACTGGAGGAAACATTTTTTTCTGTTTGGGGAGAAAGGGTTTTGCGAATGGGGTTGGTCCAAAAAAGGGATATTTATGGACAATACGTACAAACGTGTATGCCATTGCCATTCATTCGACAGTCAGAGAAGAATAGATAGATGATTGGTATGAGATTTAGCAAAAAACAAATAGATAGATATGATGGCAGACGTGTATAGAGATGGTATTTGGTCGACAAAGGGTCAGGAGGGGTTATAAGCTTAAAAACTGCAAACGATTGTGTGCTGACCAAATAGAGAAAATCATACACGGAGATGAACATTGGGTGACCTCTGTACGGAAAACTACATTTTATCAACGTACGAATATTCGACTACGTACTATAATATAATATCTGTTATCCACAATATACAGTTTGTATGTACGTTTGAATGAATATCAGCAGATACTGGCGGATATCTCTTCGTTCTCCATATTCTGACTATCTGTCGAAATAAAAGATATAAATATATGAAATAAATGTTTGTTTGAGTCTGGCATCGAGATGTAACTATCTCATGGTCACGTATATGAGATTATTATTGGTATCCTAGCAACTCCCTTTTTCGTGGTATACATAAAGGAATATTATCCATACGCTGTCGTCGTTCATGGCGGTCAATAGAGAACGGACGGACATTACATGAATCCCCATATGTGCACATACATATATATCTATGTATGAACATGACAGATATTAATAGTAAATATATATAAATGTATAAAATAAGGATATCCAAAAGTATGTTGATATTAATGTTACTTTATTCCCAGTGTTACACCAACATTATACTTTTATTCATATACACACAGATTAAATATGGAGGACGATATGGTGAAAGATATTTTGCTCCCCAGAAAAGGACTACATGTGTCCCTTTTGAACATTCGTATAGCTTCTAGGATAATGTAGTATACATACGCCACATCGAAATGGCCATCGCCTTGTAATGTCTGGTTTCGTAAAGGACTCACATTCAATTTTATAAATTCTTCTTTTTTTTTACTATCGTCATTTATATTTTGCTATGCTTGCAGTTCTCGTTGAACAATTTTATTTCACGTGGTTGGTTTTTATTTTATGAGACATTTTTAATCGGATTAATTGGATATAATTTACGATGTCCTGAAAGATAATATTCCAATTGATATGCTGAGCATATCTCATATCAGAAATGGCCGACGTTTTAGTCTGTTAATAAAATTTGGTTTTTTTTATCGAATTCTTGGGTTGACCGCATTTTTTTCAATGGAAATTTTAACAGAATTTTACTAATTACTGTTTTGCATAGGATCATAACGATCATACAAATATATCTGTTCATGTGTTCATCTGTTCATGAATCGATTAACGTACTTTCAGGATTGCCAAAAATTGCTACGAGATAGAAATTTCAACATAGCCAAAAAATGTATGGCATAATAGGAGTTACTACCGTCCTGCAGAATCGCTTTGAACAAATTTAATAGGTCTTAGGCACTACCAAAGAAATTCATGAGTCTTTTAAGTTTTGGTAACCTTAAAAAAGTCTTCAAAATTTTGGTCGTAAAAAAGGGTTTAGATTTTCAGAGAGTTCCAAAAATTTCCTGCGTAAAGGGAGAAGGAGGAATGTCTCGATATAAAACGTTTAAACGACACCCAATGTTTTGTTCCTAATAGCCGTGTTATACCAAGACAAAAATTTGATATAAGACGCTTACATTTTTCAACATCTTTTTCTAATTTTTATGCCTTGGAATTAGTTATTAACAGAAAAAAAATACAAGATCTTGATATAAAACGTTTCGATATACGAGGCGAAATCACGAAATTCCGCGGGACGTAAATCTAGGGACGTCTGTACTATTTGCAATTAGGAGAGGGAAAGACTAGGGATAGATCTCTTGGAACCAGAGGCGTAACTAAGGGAGCATATGTTCAGAATGGTTTGTGCCGCCAGATCATCAAATTTTTGGCCGCCAAAAGAAAACTTACGGGAGTTTTTATTTTTCTGGAGACTTACAATGTTTCTTAGGAGGGGAGGGAAGGGGGGGGGGGGGGCAGGAAATCTCACTACTTGCAGCCTATGTCTCAATCTTTGTTACACTTAACTTAAATTTTGAATTTCATTAAAATGTCTCCAACTGCCAATTATTTTGCAAACAAATCAAGTAGAATAATTTTTTTTGTGGTTTAAAAAAAAGGAACAGGTTGTTTTTTGAAGGACTAATTGCAAAAAATGTATAAATATAAAAAAAATATGGAAAATTTTATTTCCCTTAAATTTGGTCTCATTTTCATAAAAGCGCAGTTTTAGAAAATTTTTCAAAAAACGATATTTTTTCAAGTCGGTCTCCATCATGAATAAAATACTTTCCCTCTATAGCAGAGGAAAGTAAAAATTAATTAGTCAACAATAGACAAATTGACTGCATAGAAGTTCAACAATTCTAAAATGTTCAAGTACAATAATTATTCCATCATATGTTAATATGTATTTCAAAAAAGATATCCAATAGGCAGTTTAATGTTTTTGAATGTTTGTTCAACTGTCATGAGAATTGAACAATTTCCGAGCTTGACAACGCTTGTCAATGATCAATGTCAATCAACAATTGCTCGCGTTGACATCCCTGAATCATCGTCATCGTCATCGCCATCAATATCACAGTTGATCGTCATTATCATTGCACTGATCATAAGTAAATCTTTCTGTCAAACACACAATGTTCATACATATGGGGATTCTTGTGTGATTTGAAGAGCCTGCATACAGAAAATTCACTCGGAGTAGTCGTTTCTGCGTGATCATTTAGTTAAAGGCAATTTTTTTTCTTCATAATTTTACAATCGGTGATCACTGAGCCCTTGAAATAAAAACGTTGGTAGTTCATCTTGTCATCGCGAATCTCAGATAACTTTAGTCTGTGATTATTACGGGGAGAAAAACTATAAAATCCATAATAACAGGTGTCATAAAAGGTAAACTGACAACTTATGGTTAGCCAGCATATTAAATTGACAATGGTTACTAAATGTTAACAGTCGATCTGTATATAATATTTACCAGTGATCACCTTAAGATATACCTACTAACACACTTGAAAAATAGATTGAAGTAATTCTTTTTAAAACCTAATAGATTTGGACATAAGATTTCTTTGTTATAAAACAGTATCACTTTAAAACTATGGATTCATAAGAGAAAAACATATTGATTTATTATGAAATATTTTTATAGCAATATTGGCGGGAAAATGTTGGGAAATCGGAATTATAGATCGTTTTTATCACCTAAAAAAAGAGATTTGATTGGAAGGTATGTGAGAAAAATCCGTAAATGCATGATCTCTGTCGCCTGCCGAAACGTTCAATCAAAAATCGCTCTTCCGATTAAGCTGAAATTTAGTCTTGTAATGGACATGGTTTTGAGAAAAAGCGTAACCAGGAGTGGTATTAAGTAACTTGTTTCAAGCGTTTGTTTCGAGTTAGAAGAAAAAGTAGTATTCGCTGTCTCTGTTTCGACCGAAATAAATGACAGGACAAAACAGAGCTAGCGAATACTAATTTTTCCTCTAACTCGAAACAAACGCTTGAAACAAGTTGCGGAATACCACTCCAGGACCAGAACCATCGTGGGACCGATTAATTTTTATTTACAACCGCTTTTTTCGCCCATAGCGCCTATGACAAAAAAGATTCACCTGCGGCGCACTTTTTATTGTTAAAATTCTTGTATCCATTTCTACTTGCATTTAATCCTTTTGAGATTCTAGGACTTCTTTTTTACTTATTTGCATTCTCTTGCACTCCTTCTGGTAGTAAAACTGTGGGTCTCTAGCGTTTTCAGAGACATCAAGACAATTTCTCGCCTGCGGCTACATGAGTATGGATATATTTTTTAAAATTTTGTTGGGAGGGGGTGGGGTGGCACATTTCCTCCAGCATAGTTCTAAGTGCCGGCTCTGCCCGAAGTTTAAGAAAAAAACCATCACTAATATTTTTAGACTTTCACGGGATCTGCAAAAAAACCCTGCGGGGTTACAAACGTGAAATTACGTCAATGCGTTTCAAAAAATTTCCTTCTAAAAATTCTGCGATATTTTGTATCCCGAACATGTATTCCTACTGTTTCCCACATAATTTTCGTATTTCGCGAAAATGATTGCAACTGATCGAAAAATTCCTTTGATTAAATATTGAATGAAGCGTGCCATAACTTAGGTATGATCGAGCATGCCTAGCATTGAATTTTGTCCATAAATGATCATGGATTGGTTACCATTTATGAATCTTACAGGTTTACTGTTTGGTGCCAAGCCAGCACACAGTTACTGTATCTGAAAATGCAACAATTTTCAAGATTTTATTTTCTCAAACGGGCCCGTACACTACATATATACTCGTATATACAAATTTTGTGTAGTAATTATTTATTATCTTTAGTATTTTTTTGTGCACTTCAACAATTATTTTAAATGTCGAATGGGTTATTTGACAGCACGCAATTCACTTCATCTTGAAACAAAAAATTACATCGTGAAGATGGGGTTTAATTGAAGAATTGCATTTCCATGTGAATCCATAAAAATATTCCATATAATGAAATTAAATTGAGAAGAATTAAGTGAATTTTCTTCATATTGCAGCAGTCATTGGAAAAGCATATGGCACCGTTTTTTCTATATATTATTCGCAACCCCTTTTTAACAAAACGCTTTTATGATCAATTGAAAGGGTTGCTTTGACAAAAAATTGATATGTTCCATTTAATCAACGAAATGTAAGTCAAATGACACAAAAAATATGTTTAAGATGGGTTTTATTTTGTGACGGGAATGAGGAAATTCATTGTTATTATAGTAGATTGTATTAACAAAAATGGGTATGGAATGCCGTTACGTTTTCATACTACCGTCGACCCTCTTGCTTCTGTACCATTCTTCCAGGACTAAAAAAACGTGAAAAATCAATTGGAAATTAGCCCGGGATGATGTTACTGAAGGAAATTCAAAGTTATGAGATAACTGCACAACAGGCCAGCGTAGACTATTTTTACGTAAAAAAACTTCATTTTGGAACTGAAGTCAAATCAAAGACTGTTTCCAGTACCGCAACCAATATCGGTAGCGTAATTTACGCCGAATTAAATATTCTTCTTTTATGCGTAATTAATGTATTGAATGTAATTTATGTAATTAATTGGAAATTCACCAAATACAACAAAGAAAATGCAAGAAAATTGCATTTGATATGAAAATAAATACTGAAATTCGTTATTCGAACTTCATTTGTTTCTTTTAATCAACTGGATTGACACAGGGAAAAACATGTTTTTATTGAGGCAATATTTTCTTATGCTCCAAACATAACGTAATTCACTGTAGTTTACATAAAATGGCCTGCTGACATCAAATTTTCTTGAATAATAAACTTCTGCAAACCTATGAAAAATTCCAATGAACTCCTGAGGTCGTGAAGTTAACCTCCGCTGTTAACTTGCGCCAATCCTTGGTGGTAAAATGAATCCGAAGCCTACTTTTTCTTCTATATTACTATTTCTCGGGAAAACTACCGAACCGATCGGCCTGAAATTTGGCACAGGAAGGTGGGGAGCAAGGAGTCGGAGACAAGTGAATCCGAAGCTTGTTTTTCTTCTATGTTACTCTTTCGCGGGAAAACCGATTGGCCTAAAATCCGACACAGATGTTCCTTGGGGTCTATCTTTAACATATTCCATATAAAAGTAGACTGAAAATTAACTGTCTAACCCAGTGGTTTCCAAACTTTATTTTACCACGGCTCCCTTAAAAATATTTGATCATATGGCGCCTCTCTTCCATAGGGTAGCATCAGCAGCATAGTAGTTAATATGTACCTATATGTTACGTATTGTATTAGCTGCACGTGCACTTTTTTTTGTCAATACTGGCTAATATTCGCGCCTCCCCTTAGACTGGTACACGCCTCCCAGTTTGGAAAACGCTGGTCTAACCGATGTGCTTTGCAGTTTTTCCAAAAAAAAATTTTTCATTGGATTCAAATGGTATTTGATGTTTTTTCAAAATCATAAATAACTTTGATAACTAAAAGTAACAAACTCGATATTGGACACTTACCATTGTAAGAAATAAATAAAACACTTACATATTTCCTAAAATGATTTTCTGTGTTTTAATAAAAAAAAAATAAACACTTGTTACGAGATTTAGCAATCTACATGTTGAGAATTTTCTACATTCATACCATAAGTAAGGATAACTTTCAATTTTTGAATTAATTTAAATGCTTTTTGAAGTATTAGGCAAATTTATAAATGGAAAATTTGGTTTTAAGATTGAGGTCAGGCACTTGAACACATTTTCGAATCAAATTCTATCTCAAACGAAAGTGTATATCTCAATGTGCTGTTCTAAAATTCAACAAAAAGAAGAAAAGCCGTAAATCAAATAAAGGAAAAAAATATCTCTTTTGATATAATATTCCATTCAGTTTGGGGGCAGCAGCCTGAAATTTTCAGGGTTGATCCTTTTTTTATGCTGGATACTTCTTACCGAGTTAACGAACCGCAAACACTTTCCATGAATTTTTCGGTGGTGTGCGCCCCTCTTTTTCACAGAAAAGGAAGATTTTAATGTTTTTTTTCGGGTTTTAGCATAGAGGCCAAAATAATTCAGGGAGACGAAGTTGAACCAATTTGAGTGGAAATCATTGACGAGAGCCACTTGAATACGCCACAACATTTTCACTTCAAAAATGTCCAAGCAAATCATCAAATGAATTGAATTAATCGTCAAAAGCGGGTAACATGTACTCATCAATCAAAATAAATCATCGAGGGGCAGAGTAAAAGCGAAAGTGTGAAAATAATCAGCAGAAGTTGCATTTTCAAGTGTCCAGTATGCAATATTACGCACATATTTGAATGCATTCGGTTTTCCTGCGAGTGAAATTAATCAGGAAGTGTCCATTCAACGTTATCATCTTGAGACATAAGCAGCACTTATACGAAATCCTTAACAAATTGGTTCCTTTTTTATAAATTTCCACATGCATTTGTGCACTTCCAAATGTCATAGCATATAGCAAATGCACATTGAAAAATTTTTATAGAGCAAAATTTCAATTGATTGCAATTTTTGAATCGAAGAACTGCCACCAGAATTTCGATCTGATGATTTTGAAATAATTTTTTTTAATGATAAATAACTGAGAAGAAGCGACATGGCGTCATAAAAATACCAGAGTCCGGTTTTTGTTGGCGTCTCATCGAATTGATGTTGATGTCTTAAGAATTTTGACGAATTTATTATGGAGATGTATGGCGCCCACCAAATGAGACATGCCACATAGAATGACTTCAATATGAGTTATGTTTGAAAAAGTTATTTCGATTAGGGCTGAGATTTAATTCGTCCTATGGCCCGATTATAGTATGATGAGACTGCTTAACCAACTGTTATGGAATTCTAAACGTTTCTGGATTCCAGTCATATGGTCCTCATACAGAATTTTGATAGCAAAAATTAATTACGGACGATGTTTTTTTCCCCCGCGTAAATCGAAATTCAAGTCAAGCTTGATTTTGTTTCGCTGATTCCGGAATCAACTGTGCGCGATAACGTAACGATGACGACGGATCCTTCTTTAATGTTTATGCTGAAGAGTTAATTGATTGATTTATTTCTGAGAAGGTAGTTTTTGTGCGTAGATTTTAGGACGTTGGTGGCCGAAAGTCCAACGAGTATTTATGAAATCGGTATGAAAGGACGGAGCGGAGGCAAAAAGGGGTTTCTGACAAATTTTGACAGAATATCATCAAAATGAACTGAAATATTGAAGGTATTCATGCGAAGAAGGGTTCCTCAGCTTATATTGCGGATATTCGATTTGGCGAAATATTTTTGGGTCTTCTGGAACTGGTATTTCGTTATTAATTATTTATAAAAAATATTTTTATTGCTAGTTTTTATCGTTTGCAACAGATGCTCTCATTTGAAATAATATTGGATTTTTTCATTTGTATTAATTTTAAAAAAAATTTTCGGTTGTCGGCAAGTCAGGTTGGTTTTACTTTAAATTAAGATAGTGAAAACCTTTTATAGCGACGGACCGCGTAAAGCAACAATATTTTCAATCTGTAGTAGTAGGATGGCGGTAGTAAACTCCATACAAAAAATCGTGGAAAAGTGTTAATAGGGGGAAGGAGGGGGGTTCTAAAAGCGCAACGTACTTATTCGATTTAAAAACCACGCGAATATCTCCTAAATTCTTATAATTTATTTTCAAAATGTTTTCAAGAACGAAAAAGCGTTTGCATTAGGTCCCATGTATGGGAAAATTCGTTAAGGAGTTGTAAGGATAATGAGAATATATTTTTTTCGATTTTTTTGCGAATATTATCGTTAAAGGGTTTTAGAGATCGCTGATCACGAATCTGATGTTGGAATTTGAAAACTCAAAACGGAAGGTCTAGTAGGAATAAAAAAAGATTTCAAAATCGTATGCAAAACATTTTGACTGTCAGCGAACTTGCTTTGACAACAGATATTAGAATTGATAAAAAGGACTAAAAACTCTTTTTTATACCCGTATGGTGGAACCAAAGGGTATATTAACTTTGCCTTACCGTTTGTAACGCCAAGATCCCGTCATCACACACAAAAATAAATTACACCAGTGTGTTTAGAATGATGAAAATAATTAATTTTTGCATGTCCGTCCGTCCGACTGTCCGTCTGTCCGTCTGTCCGTCTGTCTGTCCGTCCGTCTCTCCGTCTGTCCGTCTGTCCGTCCGTCTGTGGCGCGGA
Organism: Chrysopilus asiliformis; assembly: GCA_964034945.1. Lineage (NCBI taxonomy): Eukaryota > Metazoa > Arthropoda > Insecta > Diptera > Rhagionidae > Chrysopilus > Chrysopilus asiliformis. Next base: position 9,911,275 of record OZ035960.1, read on the forward strand.
TTGCGGGCGCACGGATTGACCTAGAGACTTGAGATTCGGTTTTCGGAAAATGCGAGGCTAAGTTCGTTAATGGGCAAAAATGGACCATTAGGGGGGTACCCCCCATACGAATGAAAACGATTTTTGCGAATATCTCAAAAACGGTGTATCTTATCAAAAAAGTTCAAGAACAAAAGTTATTTAGGATATGATTCTACATAAAACTCCCATACATCAAAATCCGATTGGAATAAATTTTAAAAAATGTTATTGGAAAGTTTGACTTCAAAGTGGAATTTTGGTACAACTGTTCGCCGTTCACTTAAACTTCGAACAATGCCATATCACCATACGGGTTTTCAATAATTGCCATATTGGCAATTATAGCTTTTGTTATGTTTTTTTTCTTAAGTTGTACTTTAAAATTAAACAAACTTTCAAATTTCGTTTAATTTTGATACCATTGCTTAGGACAAAATTTCATATATCTCAGAGGAACACCCAAATAGCAAAAATCCTTGATTTTCTAAAAAAAATATCACGGGTGCAACATAAAATTTTTGGTTTTTTAACATACGAATATAAAGAAAATGTAAAAACTGGTAACATAGTGGGGTTGACATACGGCATTAGCCATCAAAAGTAAAAAAATTGTCATACATATAAATTCAATCAATGCCATCAATCTTCCTTCAGACCTTGTTATTTTATGTTATTTACATTTTTCCCGATTTTTTTTTATTTTGCGGAATATCGAATGTTATGCCATGCGACTTTTTGGTGCTTCCAGACAACTTCCTCCTTCAATTTTCATTTCGGTTTCAGCGAACGGAAAAGTAGATATTATATGTCATCAAACAAGTACAGGATATCCATATGCATACGGAGTCCTTGTATTCCCGCATCTATATATACCATATTTTTCGACGATACGAAAGTAGAACGACAGGAGAATGAGAAGAAGTCAAAGTAGCACCTCAGGGTAGCGCTGGTTGCTGGATGTGTGACTCTGGATGGATGGATTGATGGGATCCCTCATATTAACTTTCCCTGAATCTGGATTTCATTTTATATACATGTATGTGAAATGTTGGTGAAAAAAACATACAGTGTGAGTTTGTTGGTATATCAAACTATAAAAAATTGTATAAATCACAAAAACGTTAGTAACAAAGAGCCAAAAAGGTGGACTCATGTATAGCTGGGGGTTCGGTGGTGTGGGGACGACCACACGATAAGTAGTTGCTGGATGAAGTGCAATTTGGTATGAGAGATGAGGCCAGGAATAAAAACCAGAAATCATGAAATATAAATGACACACGACCAAGAAAGGTGGCTCTCAAGGGATGAATATATTACTTTATTGTGTCAAAATGTATAAAAAAGGAAAAGGAACCATGAAAAAAAAAATGCCAATAGAGAATAAAATCCAAATCGAAGGTCTACCGTTATACCTTATCGAAAAATATTCACAACACTGGTGATTGATCGATGGTCAGAGGATTAAGGTAAAATCTGCGTGGTGTAGGGTGGATCTGGGAGATGTCGGTATTTATGGGCTGTCGATTGACTTATAAGAAATTTATTACCATGACGTGGGTTCAGGGATACGCAATAGGCACAATATCACAATCATAAAACTGTAGGCCTGAAAATATGATAGGATTAAGAAATATAAAAGGGGTGAAAAGTATGTGTAAATATTTTAAAGCCTTTTTATGTGTGTTCTGGAAATAGTTTTCTTCTTGTCGAAGGGAAAATTAAAATTTCAAGTAAATTTTTTTTGTCATAATAAAGTTCATATGATTCAACAGATTTCGATTATGTGGGTGTAACTTAAATGACTGAAAGCAGCTACCCTGAGGTATTTGAAAAGTCTTCTGGGGTGAGTTCTGAATACGGTGACCATCGACTCTTTATTTTAGGTTTATCTAGGACAAGGTGAACAGGTTGCACCAGGGAGATGGGGTGGGGTGTGGCCATTGGTTGAAACGTAACAATAACGAAAGAACAAAATTTAGATAAAAAAAATTCTAGAAAGCAACACCTCGCAAGCAGGAAGACCAATCAATTAAATTCGAGGAAAAATAGTGAAAAAATATGCGCCGCGGGTGAAATTTGTTAAACGGAGTACAGCACAATAAATTAAATCAAGAGCTACACAGTTTCAAGCAAAAATTAACTCAATTGCTCGAGCTCCTCACGTTCCATAAATAAATGCAAATGAATTTGTAAAAATACCAATAATGAAAAATGTGGCCTGGGTGAAAGATTCTGAGATAAATGCACCCTAAGCGAAAATTCGTTGAACAAATGCGTCGCAGGCGAAAAAAGAATCAGTAAAGCTCCAGCTGACGTAGATATTTAGTGATTTTTATCTAATGTACGATAAATTTAACACTACATTGGATAATCCGTAACAATATGTTTAGATCCGGGACTGCCCCGGCTAAACCGATACATATGCTTATCTGAGTTATTAACAACGAGAAGAATCAGCCTCAGATGGCAAGACCATGTTGATGCGAAGATAATTAGGATAGAAAACTGGACAACATCGGCACGCTACCGAGTCATCTGGCGAGGAACAAGAAATAGATTGCTTAAGGGATTGTCCATAAAATACGTTTTGTTAACTTTCCTATTTTCTAATCCCCCTTCCCCTCGTCAAACTTTTTTACGACTTTTTCTATGGGCTTTAATACCGCTGTCACACTACCGTAAACCTCCTTCTTCCCGTTAAATGTGTGATGTATTTTATGGACAACCGATAAGTATAAAATTTCCACAACCAAATAATTCGAATAGCAATTCATTCTCTTCGTTTCTCCTGCAACCTAAGGTCACTTGATAATAAATTAAGAAAACTTCCATAAACATAATAAAAATGGTAAAAATTTGCATTAAAAAAACTTTTTAACAGCATATCGCATAATCTACCTGTGTAAATTTGTGATAAAATATTCACATATTTTTTGTATAAAATGCGAATAAAGGATTGCCACCCATTCGGTAAGTTTGAGTTCGCGATTTAAGCAGTTGTATGTAAATTGTATTAAAAACGATCCAATTTAAAGGAAAAGAACGAAAAATAAAATTTTATTTGAATAGAATTTCGATTTAATTCAATCGAACCTGACCTCTAATAAATTTTAACATCCTGAATAAAGTCCCATATTGAATATGCAGAATATGTTTTCATACCTACTATATATGTGTTTGTATGCAGTTTTGTATATCAAAAGAATAGCGAAGGGATTAGTGATGTGTGCATAAATATTTTTATCAGCTGATTTACCCTTTTTTGTTATGTTATGTAGCCATAGGGTAAGTATGTTTTTGACAAAACGTAACGATATTTGGAACAAAACGTCTACCGTTCGACAGTGTAAACAGGAACGCAAATTTTCTAAGAAAAATTGGTTAATCGGAATTTTGATCAAAAGTAATAAATCTTATTGCATGTCGAAAACTTAAACTTGAACAGTCACAGGAATTTAATAAATATTTATAGCAAACCAAGTTACACCTGAATTTTTTGTGGGTTTCATAATAATATGCACCCCATGCAGGAAATATGAAGATTAAAGTTCAAATTATTGAACATTTGTTGTCATTTTATGATTGGGTGATTTTTTCAAATTTTGTGTGACAAAATAATATAAAAATAAGAAAGTAAAAATGACATTAATTTATAATTCGTAGATTATTTAAGAAAATCAGTTACTAATGATGAGTATTTGACAGAACAGAATGTAAGTGAATTATATAAGGTCTATTTTCGCACAAAACAATGACGATATGGGCACCAAATTGTTTAATGATATTTTTCAACTCAAAATTTACTCAACTCAAAATGTATTGGTAGGACGTGATAGAAGGAAGTACGTCACATCGCTGAATACGAACTGGTTAATCTGCTACGGAAAAAAAATCTTAGATCGCTGTGCAGAAATATGAGATTTTCAAAATAAACGTTTGTTTTGTTCGATTTTATTAGGTTTTGAAGATAGGAAATTGCATGAACTGCTTAAGGGCAATTAAAGTCATTCTTTTATTTTTTACACCCCCCAAAAAATGCCATGCTTCACGTAATTCAGGCGTGCACTTTTCTTAGGTACACTATCGATGATGGGATAATTTTTTACATTAACCCGTTAACATCCGCTGTACTCAAACGAGTACATTTACAAACAGATCAATTTAACTTTGCCTGCAAAACGACTTAAGCTACTTTAACTTATTACCACAGATTTATGTATACATTTTTTTCCCAGAATTTTCTTTTTATTTTGTTTATTTTATAAGAATTAATTGGTTTTCGTGTTAAAAATATTCCAAGGTTTTCTCATGGACATTACTGGGTTAAACATATTAAACATACTTGTATTTTCCTTGAGCGGACCGTAACTTTCTTTAGAAGAGCTGTCCATACAATATGCAACGCCAATTTTAGGCTTTTCGGACGTCCGATAGCTTTCTTTGGACTACCGTTCGTCACGCTTTCTTTGGACTACCGGACCATCTCGTTACGCTTCTTGGTACTCTATTCAAAAAATTTAGTGGCATTACTACAGATCTCCCTTCCTTAACCACTCAATGCACGGTTTTTATTGAGAAAAATTGGCAAAACTTCTTTTGTCAACTTGCAAAACCACTGACTTGATGTATTAAGGCGAAATACCGTTAATTTGGCGAAATTCCTGTAATCTGTAAATTGCGAATACATTTAAAAAATTTATATATCAAGTTATAAAATATTTTCTCACGCTATATTCACAAGGATAAAACGAGTCCAATAAATTTAACCATTCACAATTTCTCTTTTCTTTCATCTCGCAGAAAGTTTTTAAATACTGACAAGAGAAAAAAATTGCCAGAAAGGTATGAGACCACTCTTTGAAAAACCCTCGTCAGAAGCCATTAATCATCCCTGAAAGGCCTACAGAAACCGCCATCCACACCACCCCTAAGTGGCAAGCAAAAAAGCTTTAAAATTGTAGAACTTTTTTTTTATAATACGGAATTTCGTATACACGGGTGAGAGTATGAGTATATGTTTATATTTGAGAGGACGTTTAATCGCCAGTGGTTATGGGCCAAAATGAGGTTTCCAGTTCACCACGTTCATTCATTCATACACGCAACCACCCACTTGAGCCGACAACCAGAAAGCCAGTAAACCATGGACTCGTTAAATTTCGTATTTATACACATGAGCATTTTACTAACATAAAAGTTAGACATATTTAAATATACCTATAATATTTTAGTCTGCATTGGGAATTTTGTATAAGTATCAGGTTTTAAAATTTTTATAAGGCCAAGGATCTGGTATTTGTCATTTAGAGAATGTCTAATAAGGACTAGCATTACAGTTTTACAGGGATTCCGAATTATATATGGAAGTATTTGTAGGGTATGTCAACAGCAAAAGCCGTTTCAAACTATTGATGTTGTCATTACCAAAGATTGGTCCACTACCAGCAAAGATTCGTCGCTTACCACATTGGTTCCCTATCACCAAAGATCGGTCCCCTGTTACCAAAGATCGGTACTCTTAAAAATGTCTTTAAATTTGCCGTCGTCGGAAGTACATTCAAGAAGAGTTTTCATTTTCAGGAAACCCACAAGATTTTTTCAGAGGATCCAAATACGACGAAAGGAGCTGGCCATAATTTAGGCTGGATGTGCGAGTGTGACGGCGGTAAAGAATTTAGCTCTTCTAGCACTTTTGGTGTAATGGAACGTATCTGCCACTATACAATATCTATATATAATTTATAGTAGCAGATACGTGTTACACAATAAAATGCTAGTAGGGAAAGTATTTCGCTTACAAGTTAAACTAATAGGGGAGGGTGGGGTATTCTGGACCGCTTTTTCATTTTGGCTAAAAAATCGCAAAAAAATAACTTTTTCTGAAAATTTCAAAGCTTGAATTTGTAGTACGATAAATAACCTCTCTTTGGGTCACAGCAGTTCGGTCAAATTGTATTAAATTATACAAGTTTTATCAGTCGGCGCAAAAATGGCGTTTTTGCGATTTTGAAAAATCTCGGGGTATTGTGGACCACTTTGTAAATCGATTAAAAATGGAAAAATGTGATAGACAAACTTTTTTTTTTGATTCATATATTTATTATATAACAGACAAAGTGAAATGAAGTGAAAAATTGCAATGAAAATCAGTCCGAAACGCAATGTTTGCAAGTCCAGTAACTTGCAGTCATTCCGGAGCATCCCAAGTGAACAGCTCGATCGCACACGTTGCAATGGATGGTATTTCGGCGGTTCATTTTTTTTGGCATACTTTTTTTACAAATTATGCAGAAATCGATGTATTCTTCCACCTCACAATAGGTTGAAGATGGTTGTTTCTTCTGTGATGTCTTCGATTTGACACGATCTTTTTGCTTTTTCGATTATGGTTTATCACCTTTTCTCTCCAATCTCTTTCGCTTCATATCAGCCTTCTCACGAAGGTCATTTACATCCTCTGGCGACGTCAAAACGGCCGATTTAGAAACTAGCTTGTATACCCGTCGTTGCCGGGTTAAGCTTTTTGTCTAAATTTTAGAATACGAAGAAAACCGGAAAGAACTTAAAAACTTTTTAATGGGTCTATGTTGGGGCTGGACCCCCGACGAACATCTATGCCAAATTTCAAGTCAATCGGTTCAGTAGTTTCCCCGCGAAAGAGTAACATAGCGCAAAAACTAAGTTTCGCAATCACTTTACCCCCTCCCCTTTCTCCCCCCCCCCACCCCTCGCGCTACTTTTCCGTATGCCTATGTTGGAACCAGAACTACCACAGACACTCATGCCAAATTTCAAGTCAATCGGTTCAGCAGTTGTTGCGTGAAAGAGGAACAGACAGACAGACAGACAGACACCAACTCATTTGCATATATGTATTAGTATGATTGCCGAAAATCTAGTGCTGTGTTTTTGCATGAAAAAACACTTATATGCATCAAATACACGAAGTTTGCTTGTCAAATGTCAAGAATTGAGTGGTCCATAATTCCCCGACAAAAGTGGTCCACAATTCCCCGAATGCTCTTTTTTACAATATGGCAGCTATTAGTAACACAATGCAAACTTCATGCAAAATTTCTTGTCAGTGTCGAATGCTTAAGGCTCCGTGAATATTATCAATATATTTACTTGAGTTGATTCTCGAAAAATGTGGTTAAATTTAAGCGAAACACAAAGTGAAAAAAAAAATTTCGAAGTATCACTTTTCTATTTGCTATCGAAGCGAGGTGATAGTGCGTATACACAAGTCGAGTACTGTTAGGAAAATTAGCTTAACATGAGGCAAACTGATTACAGTTATTTGCAGCTACCAACCACTACTAGGGGAAACAAAATGACGCTGGTCCGCAATTCCCCGTGGTCCAGAATACCCCAGTTTCCCCTACTTTTCTACTAAAAGCCACGCTGTTACTGGTTTGAAAACGGAATTTCTCCAAATGTTTTTAAAATACAGTATCGAATATAATTAAAAATAGGATCCCTTGATGGAGAAAGGATATTCCACCCTACTATCTTTATCGCCGAACGGACCTACGATATTTGGAGTTGCTTAGGTCTATAAACGAAGTAGTCTTCAGTTCTGGTATAAAAATGGAAATTAAGAAAAGTTTTAATTAATCTTGCAATAAATTCAAATAAAATTTATTTTATCTAAAGTTTTTGTTTGTCGTATTTTTATACTTTCAATGCTATTTTTGCCGTACCGTACGTAAATGGTGGTGGCTATACATGACCAAGTAAAGCGACCATACCATTGAAGCTTATTGCAAAGGGCATAATAAGACCTCATTGTAGAGGTTTTTTCTGTTGTATTTTTTTTTGCCCAGGCCGATATGTTTTATTGTAATCGGAGAAATGTTGCTTGAATACTTGAGAACTATTACGTTTATGCTTCTATATTGTATATAATACAAAAGCGGAATATTTAGATACAATTGCTGCAAAGGTTCATAGCGAACAAGGGACGGGGAGGGTATAAATTTCATTCACCAGATATAAGTAAGGTAACGTTCGTTGAACATTTCATTTTCATTTTCAGTCGTATATAATAAAATAGCAAAAGGAGGGAATAATTAATCTCCGTAAGTCGTCCTCGTAATTAATTTACATTTATTGTGCTCTAAATCATCGAGGGTGGGTGGTTATCGTTTGATTAAGTGCTGCTATTATTTATATTTTTTGTTCTTCTTATGCTATCAGCTTATATAATGGATGCCTTAGAAGGAAAAATTAGAACAATTTTGTGCAGAATTAGAATAAAATGAGGATCCATACTTATGCTTTTGTAGGTACCGTGTTTATAAATATCTTATATGCGAAAATATATCTCTTTCAAACCCAAGTTGGATATTCTAACTACACACAGATAAGGTGTAATGGATACAATAAAAAAAAAATGAATAAATAATGATATCATTAATGCTGTGTTTGAATAGAGTAAATTCACTTTCTAGAAAAATTTTCATATTTTCATTTTTTCTAGATTTAGTACTATTTGTGTAAAGTTTGAACAAACTAATTGTAAAAGTTTAAAAGCTTTGCTAATGTTTTTTGAAGTTTGCAATAAAGCTTGATTTTAATTTGGAATGTGATGTATGGGAAAAAACATAACAAAAGTTATAATTGCCAAAAGTTATAATTGCCAAATCCGTATGGTGATATTCGTATCAAAATTCGAACAGTTTTATCAAAATTCCACTATGAAGTCAAACTTTCCAATAAGATTTTTTAAAATTCATTCCAATCGGATTTTGATGTATGGGAGTTTTATGTAGAATCATAGTTCTTGGACTTTTTAGATAAGATGCACCTATTTTGAGATATTCACAAAAAACGTTTTCGTTTGTATGGGGGGGTACCCCCCTAATGGTCCATTCTTGCCCGTTAACGAACTTAGCCCCGCATTTTACGAAAAACGGATCCACGCAAAATTTCAAGTCTCTAGCTCAATCCGTGCGCCTGCAATCCGCGCCACAGACGGACGGACGGACGGACGGACGGACGGACGGACGGACGGACAGACGGACAGACAGACAGACGGACAGACAGACAGACGGACAGACAGACGGACGGATAGACAGACGGACGGACATGCAAAATTCAATTTTTTTATACCCGTATGGTGAAACCAAAGGGTATATTAACTTTGCCTTACCGTTTGTAACGCCAAGATCCCGTCATCACACACAAAAATGAATTACACCAGTGAGTTTAGAATGATAAAAATAATTAATTTTTGCATGTCCGTCCGTCTGTCTGTTCGTCTGTCCGTCTGTCTGTCCGTCTGTCTGTCCGTCTGTCTGTCCGTCTGTCTGTCCGTCTATCTGTCCGTCTGTGGCGCGGATTGCGGACGCACGGATTGAGCTACAGACTTGAAATTATTCAATTATTCAAAAATTATTATTCAATAATTATTCAATAATTTCAAGTCTGATTGGCAATTATTGCTTTTGTTATGTTTTATCATTCTAAACACACTGGTGTAATTCATTTTTGTGTGTGATGACGGGATCTTGGCGTTACAAACGGTAAAGCAAAGTTAATATACCCTTTGGTTTCACCATACGGGTATAATAAGCTAGATTTTTCTCTATGTTTGCTAAACATTTATTTTTTATTTTGGGGGGAGGCATTTTAATGTATGGAAAAGATATGCAAAATCGCATTCTAAATACTTATTGCGTCAATATTTTTTTTACTGGAACGCATCGATTTCGAGTAAAATCCGAAAAAATGTGGGAGTCACACTGTGATTCGATTGAAGCTAAAAATATATTTGTGCAAAATATACTCGCCGAATCGAAAGATAGAAAAACTTTCGAAAAAGGAAAGAAGATTGAAAAAGAAAAGAAATCAAAATTGAATAAACCTAACTTCAGCAATTTACTCACCCTAAGGCCAACGAGTAGGTTGGATGTTGATTGTGAAAAGTAAGAGTCAAACGTTTGATGAAATCTTGCATTGAAGAGAAAAGGATTTAAAAGCTTTTCTTGTTTTTTTCTACATTTCAAAATTTTTCTTCTCCTAAAGTACTCAGTTTTACTCTGATATCAGTCGTTCTGTCTGTAGAATTTTTGAAATCCTTAAACTTGGTGAAGAACATCTTCAGAATCTAGCAATTTTTTTTCATTTTGTAGAATCACTTGAATTGAGTGCATATAAAAATAAAATTGAAATGTCAAATGCATCCTAGACTTACAGATCAAACATATTATTTTCTCGGCTGATAAAAACATCATATACTTGGGTAGTGTAGGCAGGATGTGAATCGCCTTTTATTATGAATTAGAAAACTCCCTTAAAAATTTCACTCACAAAATATGGTAAAAAAATTCATTTTTATTGAACGATTTTTTTTAAACGAAATTCGCTTTTCAAATTGTTGAAAAACGCACACATTTATGTTCAGTGATGATGTGGGAAAAAGTGGCGAAAAACTTTTTTTTCATAAATCAAACTTTGTGGACAAGAATTGTTAAAACACATTCGATTAAATGATTCAAATGGCCGCAAAATCTGTTAAGTGGTTTAGAAAATAGCTGTCAAAAAGGAAAACCCCCTTTCCTTTTTTTTAATTTTTGCATTCCATAAGAAATTTTTATATTTAAATTTGGAGTCAAAAGGCAAAGAGTGTTAAGGAGGAAGAGGAGTTGGAAGAGGAAGAGAAGAGGAGGGGAAGAGAAGAGGAAAAGGAATAGGAAGGGGAAGAGGTAGAGGTAGAGATAAAATCGATAGACGATAGACCGATAAAATCGGATTTTAGTTTAAAGCAGGGGTGTCCAAAAATATACTAACGCTAAAGATAGCTGATTAGTAAAAAACGTAGAATATATACATACTTAGTTAACAATTTTAAGTAATTTAAACTTCATTAATTCATAAAGTTTGAGCTTCCTATTTTTTTAAAAAATAAAACCCATGATAATTAATATATTGAGGAAAATCTTTATTTAAGTTGTTAGTTTGGTTCATGCGATTTAGTGCCGTTTGCACCAACAAAACTTAGCAACTTATGTACAACTTAAAAAATTTAAGTCGAAGAATTTCTACGGTTTAAGTAGGCTAACCACAACTTAATTTTTTAAGAATAATACGCGCAAACGGTCCTTAATGTTTAAAAATAATTTCCTTCAAATGTTGCCCACGACTAACTCTTAAATGGTCCATTCTGTGGGTCCAATTTTCAACCACTCTTTCAAGCATATCGGGCGGTATTCCGCGAATAGCACGGGTTATGTTTGCTTCCAAAGCTGTAATCGTTCCGGGTTTTTCGACGTAAACAAGAGATTTCACATATCCCCACAGAAAGTAATCCAATGGTGTCAGATCACAAGATCTCGGTGGCCAATTAACAGGACCATTTCTTGAGATGATGTTTTCATCGAACGTTTCCCTCAATAAAGCGATTGTATCGTTAGCTGTATGACATGTAGCGCCATCCTGTTGAAACCACAAGTCAGCTACACCAATATCTTGAATTTTTGGCCACAAAAATTCATTGATCATTGCTCTGTAGCGAGCTCCATTGACAGTAACATGCACTCCATCCGCATTTTTAAAGAAATACGGTCCGATGATGCTACTGCAGCAATATTCTCATTACTACGGCCTGTACGCACTCTGGTTGATGGATGAATGTCTAATAGTGTAACATTAGTTCGAAATTTGGTGATGGTTTCACGAATAGTGCATTCAGTGAGGCGATTATGATGACCAAAATAAGGACGAAGAGCTCTATAACAATTCCTAACTGAGCACTGATTTTGGAAATAAGTTTCCACAATTAGTAAATGTTGTTCACACGTAAGTCTGGTTTAAAGTTTATTCAAATTGAAATCTGATGTATGAAATTTTAGAGAAAACCGCATCCTGATGAGAAAAGGATTGGCCTGACTGAAGCTGAATTGTAATGTGTGGAAAAATTTTATGAAATTTTAATTGGAGGCTGTCCATAAAATACTTCATGCTAATATTTGGACTTCAGAACCCTCGCCCCCCTTTGACAGATTTTTCTCGAGTCTTTGTATTGACTTTAGTTCCGCCGTGACACCACCGCAGATCACCTTAACGTATTTTGTCGCAGACCACCCTTGGATTTTGATGTATGGAAAAGCTATGTAAAATTACATTCAAAAAATCCACTGATGCTAAAGTTTTTTTACGTTGTTTGGAGAAAGCAAAGGAAGCATTTGGCTGACTAAATTTTAATATGTGAAACAATTATGTGAATTTACATTTTTGGTTTTTTTCTTTAACACTTTTTTAGAAAAAAACGAGCGGTCAAAATTTCCAGTGGAATTTATTTGAATTTCAGAAATAATAATTTTCCTATTAATATTGTACTTAATATTGTATAATAATAACTAAAAACCTCCATTTAAATCTATTCAAAAATTCAAATAGTAGTAATTTTCATGTAAATTGGCATAAAAGTGACCTTTATCCATAATTACTTCCATTCCCTTACTTGTATAAATTACTTTGAATGCTATATTAATAACAATCGAACCAAAAACCAGAAACAATCTAGTAAATTAAATATTTTCTTACAAAAAAGGCAGATATTAAATGACGGGAAATCATAACACTCGCAGCGGGTAATGCCATAAGGAAAAATATTTTCAACAATCGTAATATTACCGGATATTCAATTTGAATATTTTTAATATTTATTCATAAAAAAAAACCATTCACATTTTATACTGATTTGAAGTCGCGGTATTTATTAATTTTTTTCTTCGTTCGTTCGCGGTTATCTCATTTTCGAGAGCAGAAATCATGGGCGATTGTGAAATTATGTTAAAAATTTGCATCAAAAACAGTCGCGGATGGTGTGACATCCGAAACATTTAATTCATAATCAAATGCTTCCGCTTAAGTGGCGAACATAAAATCTTTTGTTGCTTTTGAAATAGAAACATTACTGTCATGCCATAAATTTAAGGTGTGATAACTACCTATTCTACCTATGAATATTCTCGTGAAGCTATACTACACTAAACATATACAAAAACTTAACATTAATATAGATTAGGTTTGTCTCTCGATTGTGTATTAAACGCATGACATGCATTCATTGGCGATTATAAGAGAGGTGCCCTACCTACTTCCAGTTTTACATCTTTTGATCATGAAATTATTTAACTGATCAATTTTTTTCGGTCCCGCGATATGATTGTTACAGTTTAATGTTGATTCTAAATTATATCATATGTAGATATCATTTTGTTTGCCCGTTACTAACAAAGCAGCATAACATATGAATAAAGTTTTTCATTTTATAGTCGCATCTCATCTATTTGTTGCATAGTGAACATTTTTTACGTTCAAATAATGTCAGCTAAAGTCCTCTCCGAATAGCCATTGTCAATATGCAAATCAATAACCGGATATGAGATTTTTTAAATACATTAAGTACCGTTGATGTTCTATACTCAAAGTTATTATTGCTATAATGTCATATGAACATTACAATCATACCATTGGTAAATTGTAATGAAAAAAAAAAACGTATATTGGAGTTATACGGAATATTCAGAAAAAATAAAATATAATTATAGTTTAAGTGAAAAATTTATGCAAATTTTTTGATGAATTCTGGCGTTTTTTACGCAAATTTTTTTTCATGACTTTTATTTTATTCATATTATGTGTCACATTGGCTAGCAGCAATACTTGGACAGTTTATATTCTACATGTTTTGTTTGACCTGCGTTCCATTGAAGAGACATAAATTCAACATAAAATTTGATATGTGCATATATTCGTACGTTCGGTTTTGTTTTTATAAAGTTAAAAAAGTCGTCCAGTTTCTTTAATAATGATATGATATTCCCTTTTGACGCTGTTATTATTTAAAACGCCAGAAACAATAGAATTACGTACCTTTTATACGGGGTTTCTGTTTTGGATATCATCAGAATATATGCGATTTTCACACGGGTCTTCGGTTATGCGTGACTCGCATAACCTTCACTTCCTGTTTGGAAAAATTCAAATACCTGAGGAGTGAACAGTTGAATTGGAAGTGGAATGACTTCTATCGGTCATGGTCAATGGTGTTTGCGGAATTAGTTTATTCAAATGAACGGTTAATAAGGAGTTTTTTTTTTCACTTTTTTCGTAAGTTTGATATCAGGGCGACATCGACATTACAAGATGATATAATAAAGTAGTTGGAAGAAACATGTGTAAAAGACGTCCATTTGTTTAAAAAATGAGGAGCATAAGAAAATTACGCTTATGCACTTAAGAAGGCATCGCGTATTTATGCTGGTTTGAGCACATTTTATGCCAGAGTAATTTTGTGAATAAATAAGAAAATCTAAACATGCCAAAAGCAACAATAATCAAGGAGCTGTCACGACAAAACTCCGGAAGTAGACTAAAAAAGGTCTAGCAACCCAGTGCCAAAAATACATGACTTGTGACAAATTTTTTCTCTTTTCTCTAGGTTGCTTCCATCAGAAGGCATGAGCTAAGATTTGTGTTCAATTAGAAAATATCAATTCTGATCAACACAAAGCTTTCCTCTGCAATATTTAGTTTTGGAAAAAATATTTTTTCAAATATCATCAAAAAGGAAAAAAAATTCAGGAAATTTTATTTTTCTTTATACACTCAGAAAAATGGAGGCTAACTCGGCGACCTACATACGGCGTAATTGGCCTCGGGCAGGAAAATTTAGCCTATGCGAGGCGCGCGTTCGCCTGCATGAGGGAAAGTAAAACTTGTGTTGACCTGTGGCCGGAGAAATTCTGAAATTAAGCCACGAGCAGGTGAAGGAGGGCATTGGGAGCTGCACGAGTTGACCTTAGATAGGCATTTCGAGGTTGTAATGTCATGTAATGGAAACCTCTGTCAGCCAGCTAGAGGTCAGAGTTAACCTGACAAAAAGTTGACCTGACATTTTTCTGTGTGTAGAAGAGGATAGTAAAAAGCATTTTGTTTAACGCGATTAAGTTCCTTAGGCTCGTTTTATACATGCGACTTTTTCTTGAACTTTTTCGCGAATTTTATTCAGAACTAGGGGCTGCGCCCCGAACCGCTTCGCGGTTCATCCCCCTTCCGCAGGTCGGCCTTCGGCCTCCCTGCCCCCGTCGGCCTACGGCCTCCACAACTACTCGGCCTTCGGCCTCGCCCCTCGCGCTTGAATTGTTGGAATTTGATGTATGGAGAGGTTACGTAAAATTATTTGAATATATTTCAGCTCTCGCCTTCCTCTTTACTCGGCCTTCGGCCTCGACTCAAATGCAGATAATTAACCCAAAAAAGGGAAATTTTTTTAGAGACATTTTTCTTTATGATTTTTCTTTGTGACTCAACGGTGTATTACAAAATCGTACTGTTTACTTACAATATATTCAATAACGGTAAAAGGTGGTTATCCACACGGGGAAAGACAATATGGTGGGAAATGTCATTCTTTTTAATTCATGTCATACATTGAAGCACCAAATCCCTTTAGAATTGCAGAAGATAGCAGGTGAGGGCTATACATAACGATGGTATCTTTGCATTCCTTTTTTTAATGAGTTTTTGGAGTAGCAGGTTACCCAATATAATAACGTTGTAGGAGGTAAAGTCATAAAGAAACAAACATACAACATTTTTTATTAGAGTGAAATTTTGCAATAAGAATTTCAAAAGGTGTTCCAATTGAATTTTCATGTATTGAGTATTTATGTAGAATTGGATTCTAAACACTGTTTGTTCTTGGAGTTTTGCAATAAAGTGAACCGTTTTCGAGAAATTTGCAAATAACTTTTTGGATTGTATGGGAGAGGGGGGAAGCTTAAGGGGTAGGTGCACCAAACTTCACAGAAACACCCTCTGTGCTAATCTAAAGTTTTCCTGAAAATTTGGTCAAAATCGGTTCAGCGGCTTAGAAGTCTATAAGCCACATACATACATACATCCATTTTTATATATATAGATTTGTACCACGAATTTTGTTTCTCTATCGGTGAATAAATGCACTTCCAGATAAACCCCGCAAGGTGGAACTTTCAGATCTTTCCACCTTGGTTATGGCAACCACTTTATGTCCTCTTGTCACAGCTCTAAAGCAAGGGAATTATCTGACAATCCAACGGCAGCTTAACTAGGGAGTACAAGACCTCGGGGGAAGGGGCAGGGGAGGATTTATGGGCCAATTTTGTATATTCTGCCAAAGGCACATACAAAAAAAAATTTCAATAAGAAAAAACCTAGTTTTTATACGATAATATTAATCCGTTCGGTACATGTTTTTTTCTATGGGAGTTAATGATGTTTAAGCTATTAGTATTCATTTAAAACAAAAAAAAAAAAATTAAAATTTTTTATTTTTTACAAATACGTCCAATGTAGTCCAGCTTTTTACTCAAAAAATCAAAATTGGGTCACAAATGCACTTAAAGGTGCACTGAATGAGAATAGAGTGTTGAAAAAAAATAAATAATAAGTCAATTCAAATTTTTAACTGCGTTGCCGTATGGCATCAAAATACCGAATGGGTTAATCGAAGAGTATTTTCTCATAGCAAACAACAACATTTTGAATATTTCTACCACTGCCTCAATTGCTTGTCCAAAGAAAAAAACCATTAAAGTCTGCTCGAATCTTCTTGTATATTACCAAAATATTTTGAATGGTCTAATTTCATAATATTTTATTAACAGTTTTTATGTACCAAAATTGATTACGATTTATGTTTTGACATATTAAAATTAAAACCCATGAAAATTATCACCATCAAAAACTGATCCATCCATAAGCTTATGATGACGATATGTTAGCGAGTATGTAAATTTCTTTGAAACGAGAAAAATATTTTCAGAGAATATCCAACTTATTTTTTTTCCAAAAATTTTGTGTACAAAATACCAACTATTCGAATGGTATTATATGTATGGAGTCATTTAAGTGGTTCGTAAGTATAATTTATTGCTTCATCAAATTTTGTCAACGATTATAAGAGTTCACCTGTCGCCGTTATTAATAATTTTGCCTTTCATATGCAAATCGTATCAATCGTGAGAAATTCAAGCACACAAAAATACGTCTTTCTTCTTAAATGTTCTCTGCTATCCGGTTTTTTTTCTGTTATATCTACGAATAAAATAGATTTTCATGGATGCTGTGGCAATTAAATGGATTTGGAGCATTTTAGTTTTGCAAATCAAAATTTGTGAACGTATAGGAAAATGATGATTTCGACAAGGTCGTCATAAAACTGACAGACGTTCATATTTAATAACTTTAATCATAAGTTATTGTCACTATTACTGTAAACTGGGAGCGTCTTCTTCAAATCAATGGAATTAAGTTATTAAATATCATTAAAATAGTATTAAAATATTGTTAAATAAGAGATATTAGTATGTGCTTGTTCAACAATATTTAAGAAAATGGCATTTAATTTTATCGTTGCTTATTCTAAAGAAAACATAAACCTAAACGGTAGGTTATTATCCTATTTTTTACAAAAATAGATTCACCAAAATCTGATAGCATTTAAAAATGACTATAAAACACTTAAATGGTTTTTTATGTGGGATAGTGAAACACAGACAAAAATTTAAGACAGTTTGGAGGATTAGTGTAATAAAATGATGTTTTGTAAGTCGGTTTGAATTTTTGAA
The DNA here is from genome assembly GCA_964034945.1 of Chrysopilus asiliformis. Taxonomy (NCBI): domain Eukaryota; kingdom Metazoa; phylum Arthropoda; class Insecta; order Diptera; family Rhagionidae; genus Chrysopilus; species Chrysopilus asiliformis. The sequence continues at coordinate 9,928,920 of OZ035960.1, forward strand.
GTAATTTGCCATTTTGAGATTTTAAGCAATTTTCGTAGAAAACACATGACTTGTAAGAAAATTTCTTCATTCCTCTGAGTCTCTCCCTAAAGGATCTAACCCAAAATTTTAATCAATCGGTAAAGTGGTTTTCAAGTTAAAGCTTTTATAAGCGAGAGGGTTAGGCTTTTCATCTACCAAAAATTTACTATTTTGTTTTTATGCTTCTCGATTTTTTCGAAACCACGTCATGTTATCAAAAAGAATTGCAAGCATAAATTCTATTATTAAAATACTCATTAGTTAGTTAGAAATTCAAAGAAAACCGAAATTCAAGCAGAGCTCTCGAAAGTTATAAAATTCCCATTTGACTAAAATATTAATCAAACCCATATCATTCTTAATCCTTTCGCTAGGGAAGCATATGTCAACGAAAAGTGAACTAAAAATGATGGGTTCTTCTCAGAGTGAAACATTTCATCGTCAAATTCCAAAGTCGAATTGATTTGAGCTCAGCTGGAGTCGAATATCAGTTAGGAAAATGGCAAAGTGAACTAAAAGGAAAAACCATGTCATCTGACAATATCTGTAAAATTCACATTTTATTTCGAATATGGGATAATACATAAATGTCAGATTGATGCTACATATGAAATCACTTTGTTATAATCTCCCTATAGAAGCATCCAACAGTCACAACTCATGTGTCACATACGACTATATGCCCTGAAAGCATTTCAGAATGCTTCAAGCATTTCCACTTGAAGCATGCAAAGTCCTTCAATATGTGTTTCTGAATTTTTTATGAGCGACCGTGAAAGATGTCATATGGATGTGGAATCTATCAATTGCAATGGAAAATACTCGTATATGCGAAATTCGAAAAAAAAAAACATTTCATTGCAAATTTTTTCTCTAGAACTTGTGGGCCCGCAGTAAGAAAGAATTTAGAAAAGCCACAATTGCTAGGAGTAAATCGTCAAATACAACAATATAAGGGCAGACAAAATAATTATAAAAAAATCCATTTGTAAAGGGGAGTGGGGAGGAAGTGCCCCGATTTAATTTTGATGTAGGGAGAGTTATGTAAATTCATATTCTAAATACATTTCGTCTTCATACATTTTTTGATATGACGTACCGTTTTCGAGGAATAAGCGATTTTAAACTATTTCATTTGTATGAAAGAGGAAGGGGGTGGAAATGACCCGTAAATAAGTTAAAAAAACATCTAAATGCGCGTCATTTTCAGTTCAAATAATGCTAGTATCCAACTTGGCTACTTTTACTGCGCAGCATTACGAAAAACTGCGCTACCTCCATGACACAATGTTCCAAACCCTTTGCAACTCAGAAAAATACTACATTTCATGTGGTTCAAACTTTGTTAGAACCAGAATTAGTAGCAGAACTTGAAACTTTGAACCGGATGTTTCATATTTCTAAAATTATTTCAAGCAAACACGATAAAAGCGAAAACTGTATCTTAGGTTTATATTTCCAAGGTTACGGCGTTTTCTCCTCATCAAGGATGTAAGATGTAAGGTACAAACGATGTAGGGTGCAAACCACTTTGTTCCTATCACCGAATATCTATTTTTAAACATTTTATAACGTAAAAAACCTTTCTACAGCGAAAAATATTTTCCAGGTGAAACGAACACACATCGAACTGTCGAACAAAACTGCGAATCTGTGCTGTGAAGCAACAAAGTTGCACAATATGTGAGACTTCGATTGGTAGTTTTTGCCTGGAAAATTGCAGGCTGTTGGGTGCTGTACGCTTTTTGTCTATTGTGTTTCACCGCCGTACGCTAATTTTGCAGTACAAAACCAGCGCAGTAAAAGTAGCCAATACTGGCATAAATTTGACAGACTTGGTCAATCCAAAATTGTTTTGAGTTCTTCCAAGAATTTGATGAATTTTCGAGTAAAAGTTTGAATTTTTTCGAAATTTTTTTTTTGTGAATCTGGTAATTAGAAATAGTTGTGTATCATCATTCTTTTATAAAAAAAATCTTTTTGTAAAAAATAAAAAAAAAAATGTTTTAATTTTGTCTTTTTTTATAATCAAAGATTAGATAACTAATGATAAGCAACAACAGAATTTGTCGTAGAAGTTTTAAATGGTATGGAAAATACTGCAGAGTTATGAATCTTAATCAAGTAACCCTTGCAATTCAAATAACTTTATTGAGAGTTAAGCGTTAAAATATAAGGAAAAATAACCGTTTTTTAAGGCATACTAAAGATTCCATTTTCGGTGGTGGATTTTGTAGTCTTTTCAAAACTTTGTTCTAGGTTTCCTATCTTTAAACTCTATTTAAAAAACAATATTTCATCTGCATATACGTGTATGTTGGGTCAATGCAAGCCAAAAAATTTACTGCATTTGCAAAAAAGGCAAACTGTGTCAAATATTTTTTAACCATCCTTCTTTTATTGGGACATGAAAAGCTCACTTGAAAATAGAATACCCTTTCGCAGATAATAGTTTTAGGCAGTTAATGGAATTAAATCATGTAACAATACGCTTTTTGAGGATAAAATGACAGCGAGTGAAACATCCACTAAATATAATGCATATATCCATTTGAATTTTATTCCATACGCAGCACAGCTAGATATCCAAAGTAAATTTTATGGCTATTTTGTTGGTTTGAAATCAAACTTTGGAGAGAACATGCAAAACTATTTAAAATATCCCATCGCCAATAAAGTGTAAATGCAAATTCAACTATAGTTGACCGAAATCCACCAACACATGACTGTGTAAACTGTATTTGGAGATTGCCAATGTTGTATTATATTCCTTTTATCCTGAATTCTCAATAATATACTATAGACGAACATGAAACAGGAACACGATTCATTTGTCTGTATATTCGAAATTCTCAATTTGATTGTGCATGCAGCATGCAACGACATTTCGAATATTCATGGCACTTTAGCCGGAAAATATCCGGGTAAATCGAGTACGGGAAGAGTCCGTCCTTGCACCCATCGTTCTTTTGCCTAAAATTAGGCGTTTTGGGAAATTTATAAAACTGTGTAAACCACATATACAGACAGCCAAGTTACATTATTGTAAATGAGAAACCATATTAGTCATTAATTTCATTTACCTTGATTTCATTTCCCAGACAAACATTTTGTTGGTTATATCAAATATTTGTTCAGCATCATGAGAATATATTGTAAAAGGTTTCGTCCATATTGTACTTAATTCATTAGCTATTTCGTTGTAAATTATCCATATTGACAAATGGAATTACTAGAAATTATTTGCAATCACATGGGGAGTCCTTCATCTTTCGCAGAATTTTCGAATTTTCCTCAAAAATCAAATTCATTTAAATAAATTTTATTAGAGATTTTCTAGCAAGTTACCTCAAAAGACTTTCCTATTATTCACTAAAAAAAAAAATCAAAATACGAAACTCTCAATCAGATACAAAATGACATTTCATCAATGTATATAATTTTTTTTAAAACTTTTCCAGTGTCTGGTATAGAATTTTTGTATCTATTTTTTTTCTTGAAATGATGGCATTTTTCCACTGGGGTGATTCAACTAAAAACATTTTCCAATTATAAATCAATTTTCGATTAAAATTGCTTCGCGTTTCAGAAGAAGAATTTGTGGAAGAAAGTTACTATCTTATAAAACAGGCAACCAACATCTTGCATTGCCAATGAAGGGTAAATCCGATATAGTTCCCAATTCACTGAAAAGTATTCTCAAATTTTCCATCGCTTTTTAATCGAAAACTCCATTTTATATAGAACATCGCACCGCATAAACCAGAACAAGATCCCCTTTTGTTGCCGATTTTCCTTCTATTGCTATTGACTTGTTGTATATTAAAGTAAATACTTTGCTATTGGGCGAGGAAAAAGTTAAATTGTGCGGTGGAGTGTTTTGGTGTCTTAAGAAATTAGTTTTAAAGAAGTTGTAACAGAGCTTTTTGAAATTGCTGTCTGTTTAATCGTTTTATCAAGTAATAGGAAAAGTTTAGTGAAATTTTTAATAACAATTTATATAATGTTAAACTAGTTATTAAAAAAAATCTACTAAGCAACTTATCCTTGGTATACTCAATTTAGGTAATTTTTGGTTTAATCTGAGCCTTGTTCATATCTAGCTAAGAAATTGGCTTGCAGAGTTATTTCCAACATTTATAATCAACCCTTTCCCCTCTTCTTGATGGCCCTTCGCCTTATAACTTTTGATCTCTGTATCGAAATTGGTTACTATTATCACACTTAGGAGAGGGTAAATTATTAAAAAAAAATTTCCACCACACACCTCAAAAATCGTGTACTGAGACCCCGCAAGCAAAGTTAAACAACACAAAATTTTTAATTTCATTAACCCTAATCCGCATTCGCGGTGTCTTTGAGACACCGATGCAGTTTTGAGAGTGATTGTTACGAATGTTAAAAAAGTTGTTGCATTCGTGCTCCTTGACTTTGTTTTTTTAAGCCAATACTATTTAAAAACGAAAAAAAAAAATTAATTTTTTTTACTACAACAATAATATTTCGCTTTTATGAAATTTACCCTTAATCCACGCAGGCGGTGTCTCAAAGACACCGTAGCGGTTTTACCAGCAAAGAAAGGTTATTTTGGTATCACTTTGCTTCTATTTCGCAAAATATCGGACTGTAGTAGGCGATAATAACTGTAGCACTTCCCAAAAGAGAAAACGTTGCTTCCTGTGTCCCCATTTCTAAGGTCGCGCTTTGAAGCAGATAAGTGCAAATCCAAGAAAAATGTTTGTAACGAAAATTCTTAAAAATCAATTTTATGCTACAATTATAAAAAGTACGAATAATGTATATACAAATAAATAAATATTATTAACTGAATTAAAAAATGCAAACTCAAAAAAAAATGTTTTTATTAAATTATTCTATTTTTCCGGCATGGTGTCTTTCAGACACCGCCTGCGTGGATTAAGGACAAAATTAGCCTGAGCTGATTAGGGTTAATAAAGTTAATAACATTCGCGGAGTAAATAGTGAATCGAAGGAGCTGGCTATCTTAGTTGGTACGTTTTTAGATAGCGGGGGGAATCGAAATGAAAAAGTTAAATTGTGCGGTAGGGAGGAGGAAAGGGGAGGGGAGGAGGAAAGGGGAGGGGAGGAGGAAAGGGGAGGGGAGGAGGAAAGGGGAGGGGAGGAGGAAAGGGGAGTGGGAAAATTTGTGATAATGCGACAAAAATCCATAAAAAATTTAGAAAAAGAGTGGCGAGAAGGAAAGGGTCCGAAAAGGTTAAAAGGCGTGACGTATTTTGTGGACAGCTCCATATGGTAGGAAATTATACAAAAAGATTGTGGCAAAACACAACAAAAAAACGTCTAATTTTCGCTAAAAATGCTCTTTTTTCGATGATAAAATGCTGAGGGGTCCCGTCGAGCACTGATCATCTCCAGGATTTCAGTTTTGCATATCAATTTTCTTTGCGTCATGTTCAACGCCGTCTGGCCATTGAGGTTGTATAAAAAAACCTTAAAGGGGCAAATTATATATAAATGCCACCAATTGCTATTATACCTACTATTTAATCAAAGCCAACCTCCTCAACTTCAAAAAACTCCTGAAAAAAAAAATCCTTCGCCGAACTCAATATTTAGTGTAGTATGTACGTGTGTGATGTATCAAAGAATTCCATAATTAGTCGTCGCATCCAATTTGTTATTTTTTCTGTAACTACCCAAAAGCTAATATGACACCATCTTTTAATTTGCAAACTCCACCTCTTAAACTATTAAAAGCAACATTATTATTATTCTGTTTTTTGAACTTTTTTAAATATCAAATGTATATGAGCCAAACAACCAAATATGGCAAGGAACAGCAAGAAAAAAATCTCATAAAAAGTAAAAAATTCATAATGATTTAAGCTTCATATATATGATGAGAGCCAAGTATTTTTATCGAATTTTTATGACCGCCGCTGCTTATTAAAAATCAATTAAGACAAGAAAGTGCGCGGTCTGCGGTGAAGAAGAAATGAATTTTATTTACTATATATAAATATAAATGTTAAAATATACCTGTATAAGCCTAGTCAGTCATCTAAAAAGGGGTCTTTGTTACCTAGTAGAGTGGACAAAGTGGTAATAAAATACTTAATGTCTCTTTTTGTTGCCGTTTTGTTTGGGTTTTTTTAATTTAATAAACCAACAAAAGTAATAATAATTTTTTTATGGTTATTCTTCGTTTTTTTGTAATTCTTAAACGAACTAAAGGTAATATAGCTAAAAAACGTTAGCAAATAAAAGCATAAAAAGATTTTTTTATTACGTTTTCAAGCATTAATTTTTTATTATTTTTAGATAGGTAACTTGGACCGATTACCAAAAAAAAATCTTCAAATTATAGACGTTTTGATTAATCTTGTTTCGAGACAAGATAAATATTTTTTGCGCGTAATTTAAATTGTTAGGGGGCAGAATTTTTTATCTTTTGATTTTTTATGTTTTTAAATTTTTTCTCATATTAGACCACAAACAGCTTAGGGAGGTTGTCCATAAAATACGTCATTTTTTTTAGAGGGAAAGTGGATTTGCGGTTGTAAACCTCATGCAAAGAAATAGTCAAAAGATTAAACGCAGAGAGGGGAGGGGTGTCCGAAGGGCCAAAAATTAGAGTAACCATATATTTTTTGCGTCTACTTAGGACAAGATGATCGGATGGAGAACCCTGCGGTGTTGAGGAACGATAAGAGATTTTGAGAGAAAGATTTCTTCCACAGCCGATTATAAAGAACGATGCACGATTTTGCCCCCCTGAACTAACTTTTGAATCAGTGTAGTTTTCACTTTGGTTGAGTACTTTTTGGAAAGGGCACAGTCTCTAGTTTCATCCATATATGGGGTCAAGAGCCACCGGATTGCTGGCGGATGGTGACGGGTTAACGAACTTTCTCCATGATTTCTGTGAAAAATCACGAGAAAGTTCGTTAACCCCTCACCATCCCCCTGAAATCCGGTGACTCTTGACGCCATATACGGATGAAACTAGAGACTGTACCCTTTCCAAAAAGTCCTCAACCAAAGTGAAAACTACACGGGTTCAAAAATTAACCCAGGGGCACGAAAAACGATATTTCTTGCATGGTTCTTTATGTTTTCTCCTCAAAAATACTCTATATGAAGTGTAACTTGATAACCCGGAGACTAAATACTCTGTCTCTCGCAAAGAGTCAATCAGGTAATACTAACACTAATATTAAAAGATTAGCTTGGAGAGGTGGGTCGAGCAGAAGGAGTAAGAGTCAGTCTAGCTCGTTCCAGGGGACACCTCGTCAAGTTCAATCAAGCGCGTATATTTTATCTTACAGAAGGTAGACAAAATTTTTATGAAAATAATCCATTTGTATCCAATTTGATTGATCCGATTGGATTTTGATGCATGGAACGGTTATGTAACCGTTTTCGAGAAAATAGAAAAAAAAATTCAATTTGTATGCGGGAGGGGTGAAGAAGTGGTCCAACTGGATTTTGATGTATAAAAAAGTTATTATTTTCGAGAAAATTGTGGAAAACTATTTTGTTTTTGGATAAAGGATGTCACGTACAAGCATTTGGCATTAGAAATTTAGTCCTTAGTCGCCGCTCATGAATTCCCCCTTCCCTCCTGTTATCTACTACACCGCTGAAAAGATTTTGATCGGATTTTCACCATTAGAAAGGTAGTGCCTGTAACAAATTTATTTATAGAAAGAAATGTTATTCAATTACGTAGGGAGGTAAAAAATTTCCCGCATGGCAAGGACCATAAATGATTTGAAGAGAAAATCCTTCTTCCAGTCATCCACAATGAAACATTATTTTATTTTTTCATTATTTTATTTACAATGAAGCATTTCGCTGTTTCTCTCTATTTCCTATCGATTGGGCAGTTGTTGGTAAAAGATTTAACAGCAGTGCCGCTGAAGAGATCGGATCAATTCAATGGACTGCTATCATATGTAACAATTATTCAATACAAACACTTTGTGATCGTAGATAAAGTGACATAGCACTCCATAAGTTTGCTATGTATATATATGCTGTTTTCCAACTATCGTGCATTCTTATGCTACGTTTTGTCTATGATATGCGAACAGGAGCTAAACAGATTAAAAAAAGAAAATTAAATGTGGTCAGATGCTGATTTATTTCAGTCAATTCCGTCTTATACTTTTCACCACATTTAGCACAACCGATAATATAATATGAAAACCTGGAAAAACGTAGGCTTAATAATCGACACAATTTAGCTATGAACCGGCGAGATTTTTCAAAAGGTAAGGTCAGCATACCGAGCAACTATTTCAGCGTTTAAGTGGTAAACTCTGTTCGCGTTTTCATCTATTTTGACATCTATTTATGGCAACATTCAAATAATGCGTTTCACTATTCGAGAAGAATAAAAATTTGTTGTTGTTGCCAATTATAGAATAGATAAATCAGATGCTATCAAACCATTGATTATTACCTTAAAAATTTAGAAATGATCAATAAACATTGTTGTGGAAAAATGATGCCAAGAAAAGGTTTTTTTTTATAAACGCGAATATAAAGTTGTTTATATTGCATAAATGTCAAAGAATGGAGCTGTAGTTTCCTTCAATTATCGAGTCAATGTAAATCAATCATCGATCTCTTCAAATGGACATGCAAATGTATGCCATTTATGCAAAAATGCCACAGGTTTACTGTAATATGAAAGTATTATGAGCTAGAATTTTCCTTCTCTTATATTCACTTATGAGATGCAGTTCACATTGTAGTCATATGTGGCCGTTGTTAGCTACTGTGCATCACAAAATCAATAAGAAATGATTTATAGATAATTTACGATTAAATTCATATGTAAAACCTGTAAATATGTGGTTTTTACATTTTGAGGTATATTTTTGTTGTGTTCTGGTTCTTGTATAATAGAGTACAGACAAAACAAACTTTTGATTCAGAATGGCTTGAAATTTATAGGTTTTTTTTTAGATTTTAGGGTGCACTTTTAAGAGTTTTTCTTTCCATTAATTTTTCAGGGTTGATGTTTACCTGTCAATTTTAGATAAAAAATGTTTATGTTTGCCTGCCAATTTTCGATAAAAAGGTTGAACCGATTGGCACTGTCTTTTACTAGTTCGGAGCAGTCCATAAAATAGGTCCCACTTTTACGGAAGCTGGAGGTTTGCAGTAATGTTGCGGCGACATTGAATCCCATACAATAAATCGTAACCTCGAGCTCAGAAAAAGGTTTTAGTAAATTTACCCACAATTTTCGTTGATTTTCATCCAAATATGAAAAATAGTTGAACTACCGAGAAAAGTAGACAATAGTTTGGTCTGGTTAGATAAATTGATTACATATTAGCACAGCTCTCTACTTTTGTTGGTAATTCAATTACTTTTTGTAGTTGGTTGAAAATCAATGAAAATTGTTGGGTGTTTTATTAATCACTTTTTTCTGTGGGGGTTTCGAAAATACGAAAATTAGCTTTTCGTATTTTGGCACAGATTTTGACTGTCTGTGGGTGTTCCGGCATCACATGAAAATGGCTTAACCGATTTTGTGGAATTTTTGCATTGGCAAAGTTACTTGCAGATAGGATATTTTATTTTGACTTCCCCCCCCCCCTCCCTCCCCCGGCGACGCTACCCCTTCCCTGATAACTTTTGAACTGTTTAATCAATTCGGATGTTAGATAAAGGATCATGGAGGCAAGCATACGCCTTTAAAAAATTTCCTTCTCTCCGAACCCTCCACTGATATCTTCCAAATTAATGAAGATATTTTGATTATGTTTTTACTACAAGATAGATCGTGTCTTAAATAATTTCCTTCCCTCTTACAAATCTACCCACCCTTCTCCCTGTAATGACTGCTCTGCTATTTCCTGAACTGCTGAGGTGATTTTTATTAGGCTTTTAGCTAGGCAGTTAGCTTGAGGCGGAATAGTTTGCTTGTCCATTAATTTTCTGTGGAAACACAAATTAATTTTCTGTAGGAAAACTCAGTACAAGTTTTTTGCTAATCATGAGTTTGATGTCAAAATTTTGATATTTTGACCCACAGGTTGTATAAAGATATCTAAAAACAATGTTAAGAAAGTGATTTTTGCATTTTTATACCCGTATGGTGAAACCAAAGGGTATACTAACTTTGCCTTACCGTTTGTAACGCCAAGATCCCGTCATCACACACAAAAATGAATTACACCAGTGTGTTTAGAATGATAAAAATAATTAATTTTTGCATGTCCGTCTGTCTGTCCGTCTGTCCGTCTGTCCGTCTGTCCGTCTGTCCGTCTGTCCGTCTGTCCGTCTGTCCGTCTGTCCGTCCGTCCGTCCGTCCGTCCGTCCGTCTGTGGCGCGGATTGCGGGCGCACGGATTGAGCTAGAGACTTGAAATTTTGCACAGGTCCGTTTTTCGTAAAATGCGAGGCTAAGTTCGTTAATGGGCAAAAACGGACCATTAGGGGGGGGGTACTCCCCATACGAACGAAAAAGGTTTTTGTGAATATCTCGAAAACGGTGCATCTTATCAAAAAAGTGCAAGAACAAAAGTTATTTAGGATATGATTCTACATAAAACTCCCATACATCAAAATCCGATTGGAATAAATTTTAAAAAATCTTATTGGAAAGTTGGACTTCAAGTGGAATTTTGGTATAACTGTTCGAATTTCGATACGAATATCACCATACGGGTTTTCAATAATTGCCAGATTGGCAATTATAGCTTTTGTTATGTTTTTTCAGTATTTCTAAAACTGTAGTTTAAAACATAGAAATTTAAGTTCATTTTGCTTATAAAAAATAAAAATGTGTTGTTCAAAATCATCGAAAACGGACATGACAATTTTCATGATATGTTTTCATAACTTCTTCATCTAAATCGAAACAGTTTAGTTAAACTCAATGTTATTCACGACTAAATCTTAGATTATTTTTCGTCCTTACGATATTTTGATTAATTTCATGTTAGTTGAATTGTTTTTGTATCGCGTGACCAATGTTACCGAATGGCAACAAAATTTGACTGTTTCGAGCATTTACACGAAAGCAATAAAATGCTTAAATATCAAACAAAAATGTTTTTGTCGGGGAAAATTTAATTGGCCCAAAATCTAGATGCATACTAATTAGATACTAAAGTTAATCGTCTCATTACATTTTGAATGTTCGTCAATGTCCCGAAAATTTGGCCACAAGTAAATTATGAATTCCGTCATCATAAACACCCTTCGGGCTTCTGCCTGATTCATGATTTTCAAAAGAAGTGCGTGTGATTCTCGTTTCCTTTTTGAGAACACAACTCCGATTTAGTTTCTTCGGAAACTTGAATCGTCAACATTAAATATACGTTTGTGTTTTCAGAAGTTTACTGTAAGTGTGGCGCACTATAACCACCCTTTTTGAACATTTTGTTGTCGAATGAAGTGAATTTCTTATGTAGCATTCGAGAATTCCACACAGATTGATCGTTTCTTGGACTCGAAGTCAGTCAGTCTTTTTCTGGTAATTTCGTTATAATATTTTCCTTTTTTATATTTTCCGTTGTAATAAACAGAATTTTATAGTGGGCATAATCTCCTTAGGTCAAAAAAATTATTTTTATATGACTGAAATTAAAAACTGGTCATAATATGGAAAAGTCAGTTGCTGTCCAAATAATGTTCGAACGATGAATTCCTTTTTGTTATTATACCAACACGAGTATGGGGAGTTGTTGGTGTTTTTTTTTCATATCGAATTTGAAATTCATTTGTAGGTCTTCGCCTCTGCACTTAAGTTGGTGCCCATTAAATAATTATATGACTCTATAATTTTCAATTTTTTTATTTTATGGTAATATACGACTATCTAGTTTGTTTTATGCCTCATAATTAAATTTTATACACAGAAATTTCTCATATTTAATCATATGAATCGTGATTTTTTTTAAATATTGTATAGATACCTACACGATGAAGGTCATTCCAAAGAGAAATTCTATGTCAGTGGCTTTTGAGGAGATGCATAATTAACGCCAAAATGATATCCAAAATTGCTTTTTTCTAATGTAAAAACTCTTTAAAATAAAATTTCGCCTTTTTTAAGCATTTCAAAAATGAGTGGTTTTCTTGACTTTTAATCCCGTACACTATGCGATTAGTTTTTAGTTTCGAATAAAATCGATAAAGTTTTTATAGTTCATAAACTATGAAAAAAGATACAGGAAAAATGTTGAATTGAAGAGTTTATTTAAATGTTTCAAAGAACATTTGATGTCGTAGCATATCAAAAAAACATCTGAATTTTATATAAATTACTGTTTCCCACCCGGTCGGTTTATATACGTACTTTTGGACAGCCCATTTACAAAATTTCTGTCATTAGTTGTTTATTAACTGGGACTATGTGGCTCATGATTAGAATTATTTTGCCGCATCGCTTTTAACAAAAATTCGCTTGCGGCGCACATCTGTTACAGTGTAATTGCTACACTGCGAGTCAAACTTCTAAAATTCGGTACCTAAATAGATTGAAATTTTTTTTTGGCACCGTTGGCTTCAGTGTTGGGCAAAACAGCGTAAAAAACAGTTTTTTACATTTTTCACGTAAAAAACGTAAAAAACTGGTAAAAACGAAAAAAACCGTAAAAAACGTAAAAAATAGTAAAAAACCTAAAAAATGGGACATCGCATTTCCTACAAAGCATGACAGTCTGTTTAAAAGTTTTTCTCAGCGTTTTATTAGAGATCCTATAATATAGAGAGTGGACATCAGCACTTAATAGACTGTACTACTAAGTAGGACAGTCTATTAACTCAAATTAGAACAGTTGTTTGAATGGAATTTTTCCAGTTTTTAGAATTTCTTTTCCTTTTTTTAAATCGGACACAACTTTTTAATTTTTTGAAACACTTCAGTCATGAATATTATGCTTTTATTAACCGAATATAATTATTTTGGTAACTATTTGTGACAATGAGTGAATTTTTCGAAATTTTCGCAAAGGTTTTTCAGTTTTTCGACCATTTTTATACGTCCCGATTAGGGAATGCAATACCGGAGGAAATCTCTATACCGGTATTTCGGTATTGTAAAATGATAATACCGGAATCCCGGTATTAAAACCGGTTTTCAACGAAATTATTTGTGTTAAAACTTCCTTGTTAAATTATTCAGTGAATATTTATTTCAAATTAAACATAAAAAGTATATTACATAATTCATTAAAATTGTATTATAAAATAAACAAACTAAACATGAAATAAAAATTAAATAACATAAAAATCACAATTCATTAAAAAAAAATCAAAATTCAATTATTTAAGACGGATTTGCTTCCTTTAAAATGTCCTTTTAAAAAACAGAGAGCGTCCAGAGTTTTGTCATCGAGTCTGCATCGAAATTGGTTCAAAATTATACCGGCAGCAGAAAAAGCCCTCTCAGATTCAACGCACCCGTATTGTCTTTCTCACCCAAGCGACGCCGTCACCTGAGCGCTCACCCAACTTTGAATTTGGTATTGTCTATCTCACTTCGAGCTAGGTGACTGGACACGCGTGCATTGCTTTACAGTTCTATGCGATGATATTAATAGGTAATAGAAAAATGAATGCTTTGCAATTGCGATACAGAATAAACTTCTAAAACGATTTGTCTCTAGTGTGAAATGGAAATGTCTTCCAAATTAGAAGAAAACCCTTTGGCTCGCAATCTTTTACGCTCTCCTGGCGCAATGTAAGTATGAAATATACAAATCAATCTAAACGAAAGTATTTTTTTAAAACAACAATACCGATTTTTCGTCCATCACATGAATGAGTATGCGTCGTCGCCTGGGTGAGAAAGACTTTAATGAGGGATTTAATACCGGACAAAAATGAATACGGGTGTTTAATTCAATACCGAAATACCGGTATTGAATCTTCGAAAACCGGGATTTAATACCGGACAAAAATGACCGGTATCCCGGTTTTCGGGATACCGGGATACCGGTATTGCATTCCCTAGTCCCGATGTCCACTCTCTAGATTATAGGCTCTGTAGATTATAGGCTCTCTTATTCAAACACTGTAATTACAGCTGTATTTTTTTAATGATCTGATTAAGAGATCCATATGGATCATTAAAAAAACGTAAGGAAAATTTTTGTGAGTCTCCTTGTGTTTAAAAACGATTTTTTGATGCAAACTTTAAAATTACGCTTGTTGCTGCAAGAACTAGTCCAAATATGTTTCTTTAAAATAGCCCATATGTCGCAAATCTCTCCACATTATTCATATTAATTAACGTTAAAATGAGTAGGCGGACAAAATGTAATGAAAGGATAAAAACAGTTTTTGAACTCCGAGTTTAAAATCTTTTTCACTTTCAAGAGTGCAATTTGGAAATGCTTTTGAATACTTTTCTGTGTTTGCTGAAGACTATTAACCTTTTTATTGTTCTAAGATCTTTTATTTACAAATAATTACTATATTTAGTGAATGGCTACTTATTAAATTTTTTATCATCAATGTTTTAGGTTTTTTACAGTTTTTTACGTTTTTTACGTTTGTTACGATAAAGTTGATGTTTTTTATGCGTAATTTTTTACGCGTAAAAAACTAGGTAAATTACTTTACGTAAAAAATCGGCACAACACTGGTTGGCTTCGACTTAAAGAGTTTCGACTGTAATTGTTCCTGCCCGAATTAAATTTTTTGTCCGGAGTTTTCCTAAATTTTTTTTCCTGCGTATAGCTTTTCCTTCATTTGGTTTTAAAAAAAAACTTTTTAAATCTATATAACAAGCAACATGAAAGTGTTTTCTTAAAATTTTTAAATATTTGTAGAAAAAATGATTGTGTAGCTGTTGTTTTGTGTTAGCCATCCTTCCTCACTGCTCATTTTGTCATAGATTGATACAAAATAAATATAGTCACCTTATATTTAACCGACCGTTAGCAGAGCCCGTAAAATCGGTCACTTGAAATAATGGCGGTACATAGACTGAGGAAAATTAAAACGTCGATATTGCACCAGTTCTTTAAAAAGGGTCGTGTGTGTAAAGAGGGCATAAAAAATACTAGAAGATCCGTGAAAACTAATAGGTAAAATCGAACCAATGACCAAATTTAAAAAAAAAAACAGTCAAAAAAGTTTGAAAAAATCCGGCAAATCCTTTTTTTTTATAGAGAAAAATCTACAAAGCATTTTTGTTACACTTGGTTTATTATAAAGTGTTGGTAAATTATTTTACATATTAAATGACACAAAATTGTAATCAGTAATTAAAGTCAATTATCTTTATTTAATAGCCGTACTTAATGTGATACTTAAGAAATAAGTTGGGACGATCACTAAAGCGATTGTAAATTGTAATGGCCCCTTACAAAAAGCAAGAATGGCCCACTATTCTTGCACCCGTTTTTTCACTAACAATTGCAGTAATCATTTGTCGAGCAGAGTGCACAATTCCAAGTTCGTTGGCGAATTTCCAATAAAAATCTTTTAGTAATTGTCTTCTTATATGAAGACAGATAATCGGGAAGAACACAAAAGATTTAAGATGCAGCCGGCAGTCATAATATTTGGACGTTTTGAGAAGATTTAGTCCAATGATTTCCATTCGTACTCATAAAGAAAGTGCGGTATGAACGGTCATATAATATGTAGAAAATTTCTGGTCTTCGAAAGAAGACAATTGCTCTTTTGTAAGTAGTTCCCTCAGATGATATAAGCATTCATTTTCCTCACGACGCGAGACGCATTGACTTTGTGAAAATGAATTTTTTAAGTTTTAAATTAAAAATAATTTTCGCTCAATATAAAATTATAAATTACTCCCCTTAAAATGATGCCAAAATAATGTGACGAGTGTGTCTGTTGGATTACAGATGTGGGCAAATTTGTAAATCATTTGTATCTAAACCATTAGATACTCGCGTATGACACCTTAAAGATTAATTACAATCAGAACTACTGAATAATTTGAGTCACTATTATTATTTTGTTGTTGTCCCCAACTTGTCTCAAGTCCATATTTCGGCAACCGAAACAAATATAGAAGATTGCTTTCTCAGGCATTTTACAGATGGTTTGTGTGTTAGCAATATAGCCACCTTGAAAATGATGTTTGCTTGTAAAAATAGATATAAGATATACTAGAAAAATGTTTGCCTGCCTAAAAATTTATGTGTGGAGAGAATCTGTTTTTTTTTTCGGGGGTTATTTGCTTTAAGGAGGCTATCATAAAAGTGCTAAATTTTTTTATGATTGCAGATGATTAATTTAACAAATAAAATTCGTCTCCAAAAAGTTATAATTATAATTGGGCGACACAGTGGTGTCATAACATTAAAATAAACATTTCGGCTATGATGTGATTTATTGAAATGAAAAATTTTTCTCGATTATTAGACGATATGCTTGAAAAATATTTTCGTAATATTTTTTCCTCGTATAAAGGTTGTTTTTTCTGTGTGTGTGCTTTAAGTGGGCAATTAATCATATTGGTGAAGTCATCTGTAGATTTATGCGTCGGTTATTAACAGCTATACGAAAAATATTTTTCACATTAATGTGTCGTTAAGATTTCTCCTTAATCTTAAAATTAATTTGTTTTAAGATAAAAATTCTGACAAAATACATCTATGACTATTATTTTTAACTTAATGGTCTCACGGAGTCATTCGTATACAGTCAGATATGATGATTAGCCAAGTTGGTCTCACATTCCATATTTCATAATAAAATCATTCAATGTTTTTTTTCTTTTGGATAAAACTCTAACCTAATTTTTACTTTTTAAATATTTTGTGCTGAAAATATGTTCCATAGATGCCGTGCTCTAGGAATTGAGCTGTTCATAAAATATACGTCATACAACCCCCCCCCCTCCTAAACTACCTATTTCTTGCCCTCTCCCCCTCTAAACCACCTATTTCTCCCCCTCTAAACCACCTATTTCTTCCCTCTCCCCCTCTTGCCCACCCAACAGTAGCGTTGCTGAGTTTTCGACTCGACAATAATTGATGTTTTTTTGCAGTCGCACCAACAGTTTTACTTGACTTGAGACCTATGAATGTCACCGCAACATTTGTGAGGTTTCAACAGCAACAGCAAAGTTTATGAATTTTTGGCTTGTTTTAGACAGGTTTTATTTTTGAGAATCTTCTCTTCTGCTTTCGCATTTGTTAGCTTTGCAAAATTTTTGCATCGCAATATTTAACAAGTTTTTACATTGCAACATTTGTCAGGTTTAAAAAGTTCAACATGAACAGTAGAGGTTGTTCATAACAAAACGGGAGCTAGCATTACAGAATTAAATTATTAAGTACCGTAATCCCTAATCCCTCCAACTTAATACCGTAATCCCTCCGAAATTAATACCGTAATCCCTCCAACTGCGCGGTAGATACGTTCCACAAAAATAGTGCGCAAACCGAAACCGCGCACTGTGAACCCTACTTTGTATGAAATTTTGGGGTTAGGAACATGTTTTTTTAAACGAAAATTATAAAAAAACCGCGCAACTGCGAAATTTTTCCGCGCAGTTCGAAATTTTGGTATTAAAAACTAAGCCGCGCAGTTGCGAAACCGCGCAGTTAGAAACCGCGCAGTTGGAGGAATTACTGTATGTTGATTTTGGGTTGAAACCGAACTCAGGATCTTAGGTTAACAATTGCTTTATCACTAAGCCAAACTGTTACCTAACGAATTAGGTTTTTATGTCGATTATGTGACACGCAGTCGTCCCCTATGTACGTTATGTTGGGAATTGCCTCTAATAATATGTGAAATATAAAATTTAAATATCGGTGTGCCTTTACTGATCGAATTAAAGCAATATCGCTCGTTATCTAATAGAAAAACGCTTTAAAATTTAAAAACAGACATAAAAATTGATCTCTTTTCCAGGTTTGCTGATGCCCAAATGAACTTTAATATGAAATCCCTTTCAACGAGCTCCGATATATATTTCTGGTGTTTTTTTTTCAATTGCATAACAGTTTCGGGGGTTACTGTATAACCACATACAATCATATTCAAACTGAGTGCTTAACATACGAATATACACACGTGAGTTGCATATGATATAAAATCGAAAGGTTTTTCACTGGAAATTTGTGAACGATTGTACTGGTAAATAAAATATTGGTTTGCCGTCAAATCGACCGAATAACCAAAAACTTTGACCTCATACATATCCCTCTCTGAATTCTATTTTTGGCTTTAATCAGTTAAAGTTTTACAAAGTGAACAAATTTAGTGGCATCCATCAATTAGGCTGGAACATTGATAAGGGTTGAATTTTTCATCAAAATGGTTGAAATGATTTGTGAAAAGCCAAGGAATTATTTTTTTTTCTAAAAAAAAAAGTTTTGCCAAGTTTAATTTCTCACAGTTATGAGATCAAAGATTCTGGTTTACCTTTTTCTATGGGCTTTGATTAGATATTTTTTCGTAGAAATTTAAATGACGATCTAATCATTTGTAAGATCTTTTAGTGTATTCAGTGTTGTTAAGATAAATCGGAAATCAATAAAAGAAATCTGATTTTTATATCCTAATTAAATTTTGCCTCCGCTCTTGTTAACCAAATGAATAAGAAGAGAAAAAAAATTATATTTCTTGAAGGAATTGCGGTCTTGCCTTAAGAACTGGGTCTTTATATAGCATATATGAAGTATAAAAATCTTCCATAAGAAAATCCAAACCAAATGAAAAACAAATAGAGAAACTGGGCTATAAAAATTTCCCATAAAAATGAAAAAATTATTTTCAAAAATTCAAGATTGAACGATATTGGATTTGTTTGTGAGATGGCTTTCATTCAGGAGTGTTAGTTCTATATGTATAAAAGAAAACCCGAATAATTAAGACTAATATTAGGCCAACAAATACTGTTTGAACATAAGAAACAATAAATAAATAATTAATTACACAAAAACCAGAAATTTAATTTTAATGGATCTCAGTTTTAAATCCGAAACAGATAAGTCGTGAAATTCTATATTTTCATTGGTTCGTCGAAAAAATTGTTATGGGCTTCATAAAAATTTATTCTCGCGTAAGTAGCCAATATAACCAATGGACGGTAATATGCTGATATATTGCTATACTATAAAATTCGTATGAATCTTGAACCTGTTCTTTTAATACCTAATATAATCAATGTATTTTTTTTTTAAATTTTGTTAAGCATCCCAATATTTATAAATGTCTTTTTGATAAAATCTTTAGATAAAACATAAGAAAAATTACAATTGCTAGGAGTCAATCGTCAAATACTCTACATGAGGACTGAGAAATTTTTTTAATTAAAATACCCCATTGTATGGGAGAGGTGGGAAGGAGTGGTCTGATTGGATTTTGTTGTATGGAATGATTACGTAAAATCATCTTTTAAACACATTTTATATTCACAAATTTCTAATGACGTCTCACCGCTTTCGAGGAAATTGCAAAAAACTGTTTCGTTTGTATTTGTGGGGCGGAGGAGGAGGGGAGGGGAGGAGGGGAGGGGAGGATGGGAGGGGAGGAGAGGAGGAGGGGAGGAGGTCCGATTTTGCCCCTTTATAAACTCAGCCTTGCTACTTACGTATTCACGAAAAACACAACTGTAAAAAATTTCAAGTCTCTAGCTCAATTCCGTCGAAAGTAATGGCGTTCACGGACGGACAGACAGACGGGCGGACAGACGGACAGACAGACGGATAGACGAACAGCTGTACAGACAGAGGGAAAGACAGACAGACGAAAAAACAGACGGACAAACGGATAGATAGACGGACAGAGAGATGGACGGATAGACGAACGGACAGACAGACGGACATCAAAATCTTTTGACATCGCAAACACACTGGTGTGGTTCATTTTTGTGTCTGATGACTGGTTCCATGCGTTACGAGTGGTATCTTAAATCTCATATACTCCTATATGATACTCATATAGAGTATAAAAAGTTTTTTTTTAATAGGATAATATATTTTAAAATATTTTAAAATAAAAGAAATAAGACAATTACAGGTAAGTACAATCTAGAGATATACCAAATGAGTACTTTTGAGTAATTGTACTCACCTAGACTAACTTGAGGTGGTATCTAGGTTACTTTTACCTAATATGTGGATTTGACACATTTTTCGTAAAACCAGTAGCTATAAATTTTTGTTATTCAAAAATTCATTCAAAAATTGAATTGCGTAAAGCACTGAGTTCATTTTGTCAAAATGTAATAAGACTTTTACTGTAAAATGGAGACATCTTAAGGAAATTCCATTGCTAGCATTCATCATTTAACCCTTTTCTATACCATTCAAAGAGATTAATTTCGATCAAATGTTCTGCATTCAATACATAAATCAATCCTTTCTTTTGTAATAATGACATAATTCGACAATGTACACGCGATGTAATCAGATAATTTTACATAAACATAACGCCTTTCCGGCACGTGTTCGATAATGCGTCTACTTACCATTTGAATCTCTAGCCAATATCAATTGTTGACACGTCAAACTATACTGTCGTAGCTTCATGAGAGTTAGTTATAGATGAATGTATCCGTTTATGGCCAACCATAACTCATCGGATAGACCAACCCTATGAATTATGAAATTATTTTCCATAAATTTGGTATAACGCAGCTCGTAAGGATATAAATAGACCCCATGTAAAAAGGACACGTGCGTTCATTTAGGATCTATTAAGGAGTGATTTTTTTGTAGCATACTCTATTACATATGCATTTATATTTTTTTAGTGTTTAATATTTATATGAATTTTTGATTAAGCAATGAATCGAATCTTTTACAAGTGGATTTATTAGAGCTCGCAAACCTTTTGATGAAATTTTTCTGTGAAATTTTTTTATGTGAAGAAGATTACACTGATAGTAGTATTCATTTTTAAGAAAATTGTAAGAAAAGTTATCAAATTAGGGGCTGTCCGAAAAAAACGCCAGTCTAATTTTGGGCTTTTCGGACCCTTCCCCTTCCCTCTCAGTATGTGTTTCCACGATTTTTCGTACGCTAGAAAATATTTAAAACGTTTAATCGGGACCAAAGCTTAAGGTTATCAAGCACATGCACTCAGCAAAATAATAAAGCTATTCCAAGTTAACTCTGACCTGTAGCAAGTAGATAGAGGTATCCATTACATGACAGTATATCCTATTTCAGGTCAGGTCGTTCATATCGGAAAAAAAATTTATTAAAAAAGGATAAAATAAAAATATTTGGCGCTGTGTATCAGAAATAGGGTTTCCAGACTTTGAAAGCGAAATAAGGGGTTTTGGAGTAAAAAAAAATGGATTTTTGTACATAAAAAAGTGATATTATTGATGTATTAATAAAAGAGTGGCAGAAATCTCCATATGGTGATTTCTCATGACCCAAAAAAAAGAAAGCATACGAAAGAACTGGTCGGAAAAAGCGGATATTGTCACTTTCAAAGTGACATCTGGTAACCCTAATTATTAATCATCATACTAATATATAAAAATGAGTTGGTGTCTATCTGTCTGTTCCTCTTTCACGCAAAAACGGCTGAACCGATTGACTTGAAATTTGGCATGAGTGTCTGTGGTAGTTCTGGTTCCAACATAGGCATACGGAAAAGTAGTGCCAGGGGTGGGGGGAGTAAGGGGAGGGGGTAAAGTGATTTCGAAACTTAGTTTTTGCGCTATGTTACTCTCTCGCGGGGAAACTGCTGAACCGATTGGCCTGAAATTTGGCATAGATGTTCGTCGGGGGTCCAGGCCCAACATAGACCCATTAAAAAGTAGCCCGAGAGGTGGGGGAGTAAGAGGAGGGGGTAAAGTGATCTCGAAACTTAGTTTTTGCGCAATGTTACTCTTTCGCGGGGAAACTGCCGAGCCGATTGGCCTGAAGTTTAGCTCAAACATAGACCATCAAAAAAAAAAAAACAAATAAAAATTTGAAAAAAACTTACCCGGCAACGACGGGTATGCAAGCTAGTTATTAATAAAAGCGAGAAAATAAAAGTTTTGAGAAATAAATGCGAGATAAAGGTATGAAAAAATATTTATCTCCCTTTTCATTTTCTTCTTTTTAGTAATAATTTTTTTTTGAATCTTTTTGTAAAAATTCTATAAACTCGTATTCACTATGTTCACTCGGCGTGTTTTTTTTAATGTTCAGAAGCTATGCAAACCAATGTTTTACATACAAATCGCTGCACCGGTTGCTGTGGTTTGTTTGGAAAACAATGCTTTGCGTAGCTCTAGAACGTTCAAAAACACGCCTAATATTTCTCAAAAGATAAATTTAGTATTCAAATTTTTGCTTACTGTAAATTTTGTCAAAACTTAATTTAAACCTTTTTGTCTATTTTCGAAAATATCATACGAAAGCATTCAGAGCTATTATTATTTAACCACGTACGAATAGATAGCATTAAAATTTCGTTAAAATATGTTTTTCATTTCGCATTAGTTAAATGAGAATTTAGAGCTGTGGTACTGAGAAACGCTAAACCATAAAATTGTACGAGTATTTTCTTGATTTTAAGCATATCTGCAGTGTTAGGGATGGCTTCTGCTTCTTCGACTAATTTAATACAGAGCAACCTCATTAGTAAGAATCTACTTTAGCTTATATTTATGATATATAGAGTATAAGATTTACAATATACGAGAATAATAAATTTATCTAGTATCGGGTATGGAGAAGAGTAGAGCCGAGCGCGTTTCGTTTTGCTTATCCAGAAGCTCTTTATTCTTATTTCAAGATAAATAAATGTATACGAGAGTATCTTTATAGTTAGTAACGTAGTAATACTATGGGCTATAATAATATAAAGTACAAGTAGATATGAATGTGAAATGGAATGAATAAAACTACCGTCAGTCTCGTATAAGATAACAACATATCCCGATATAATAATGCTATCATTTGAATGGGAAACATCACAATTACCATTGTTAATCCTCGGATCTTGCTCTTCGGCGTCCATGGTGCTGATCTGATGTTATTACACGACAAAGTATGGGCGTTTGTCGTTGCCGGATTGCTTACTTGGTGGTGCTGATGATGCTTTGAAGCGATTTCGAATGGTATTCCACTGGGCTGCCGTTGTTGCTGCTTTCGCCTAGCCTGATTCTGTGATGATCCAACATTCATCCCACTTAAAGATATGGAATAGATGGATACCTAAAAACTGAACAACAGGAAAGTATCCCGAGTTGTGTTTGCTGGATACGACAACGACAACGACGACCATATAGAAAAAGAAAGCCCAGATAGTGGGAGGAAGAATTAGTGGTGGCATGAGGTAAGGATGCCGGGATTTCGGGATATTGTATTATATTGTATTGTATTTCACTATACTTAAAACTTATCTATTCGAGGAGGATGGATACGAATTGCTGCTGCAGAGAAGCAATCACCATCGTCACCTACCAAAAAGGACCCCTAGCGCATCCTACATTCCCCGATGATACCCCCGTTGGCTGATGTTTGGGGCTAATACAACACGATGTCGTCGTCATTGATGCTTCTACGAAATCCTACGAGAATAACGACCGACGACGGTGGCTATGATGATGGTAATGCTTTCGTTTACAATTTTGTATCTGACTTTCCGAGGTCTTTTTGCTCTTATATATATTTTTTTTGCCTTGTTTTCTTTTCGGTAAGTATCTAATATCTTTATTGTTGCAATCGTATGAGATGTAGTTAAAGTTTATATCGAAAACCGCAGTTCATTTTTGGTTCAACGATTAGCTATGGTTTTGTCTTCTCAATAAATGCAGACACTAAATTTCGCACAATTCCAGGTCCATTACCTCGGGTTTTGTGGATCGATCAATAGGCAAAAATCCTTTGGACACTGTTGGATGCATGTTCCTGCTTTTATCGAGATTATTAGAAGGATTTATTCAACTGTTTTACTTTTTTATTCAAAATGTCACGTCTTTCACAGGGGCATAACTCAGAGCAGCATACGTCCACATTGAAGGAGAGAGAGAAGAGGGGAGGGGAGTGTTCAAGATTTTGGGGTCTTGGAACCAGTCTTTTAAACAATAAATAAATTTCGGTTTTCAAAAAAGAGTTTTTTTTTAAATTTTTGTTCGTCGAAAGATTAGAGATTTAATTTTCAAGAGATCGGACAAATACTTTCGCACGGCGGGAGACAGGACAAACGTTCTTGTTGCGCCACTGGACCATAGAAAAAATATGGAAAAATGTCAGGTCAATTTTAGGTTTTTCTCACCCACCCTCCCCACCGGTAATTTTTTTGCCAGTAATTTCTTTAATATCTTTTTGTATGGAGCTTAATATTGTCGTTACATTATTATCCTTTATGTGAATTTTTTGGCGTGTAAAATCAACATAAAAATTGCTATTTCTTACGAGTTGTTTTGAGAATGAAGTCTACAGTCATGAACCTTATACAAATGCAGATTTGAAAAATTAACTACATAGGCGCGTTTACGTGCCGCGATGTCATCCGAATTTACGACAAACATATAATATCATGTTACCTGGGTGGTAGTGGACATTTGCCCGGTGGTAACTTTTACAAAATTTTTTAATAAACAACTTCAATATTTTTTATAAAATTTTTCTCGTTTTTTTCTGAACATAATTTAAAATGAAAAAAATATTGAAGTAATGGAGTAAAAATATATAATCCTAATGTATTTTTAATTGGTAAATTAGCCCATACAACAAATACAACGATTTCTTTTATCCATTTCGACATTATTTAATTTTGTCCGCAAACCTATTGTCGCCCAATTTAAAGCACATAAAATCTTTTACGAGTTTTGAGTCTTTCAATATTAGTACTCAAAAAGACATCAAATAAATTAAAAGGAAAATAAAATATCTTGACATTGCGTCATGAACATCAACTGCCCATATCAATAGTTTTTCTTTCTGGTTTTATTTTTTGTGTTGCTTTTGGAGACGGTCAGAGTGTCAGACAGGTATATGTAGGCAATAAATCCATAATGTATATATCCGGCGGTAACCCTTGGTATATCCTTGCTTGTTCCTTATCGACGATTCCTCTTCATACGAGAATTGTCATATCTCCAAGATCCTGAATGAGTGTTAAGTCATAATAGTATACTCCAGCCAGGACATCAAACAAATTCAAAACGTGAGTCAGAAATCTTAGGAAAATCTGGTAAGCGAACAAACACAATTTTTCGGTTTTTTTTTCTTTCGTTGCGATGGACATATTTTCTGCAGGCGCCAATGCCAGGACAATAGATTGATAAAATTTTATTTATGTGTCGCCGATATTTTCATAATAAATATTAGTTAAACGAAGGAAGTCTATTTTGTAATGAACATCAACTCGGAGACTGATATGTTGTTCTTTTGACACACACGTATAATTTATATTCGATTTTTTGTAAAAATAAAATTTGTATTAATTTCGGTAGTCAAGATTTTTTTCGGATTTTTTTTCGCAGTAAACAACTAGTGCAGTAGTGCAGTGGTAAAGCTAGAGCAGGTGATGTGGGCGTTTAGTTGATAAAACTACAACCTGTTTTTATTTTTTTATCCTTCTGCCATAGCCATCAAATCTTATTTGATATTCAATTTAAAGTGAATCCTGACAATTTGTCAAGGGAAAATCTGCCACCAGTTACTTTAATCATTCCTATGTAGCAATGGGTCGCTATGTAGCAATGGTCGCGTGGTAAGCGGTGCCCGGACAAAACCTGTATGCGGCCTTTTAAAAAAATGATAAAAAACGTATTTTTGTGTGCTTGGAGATTTTGAATAACCGAGTTTGTCTCAAACTTTGTTTGTGATCATTTAGATCAGCCATGGGCAAAGTGTGGTCTTTTTGGCCCATTTGGCCCAGTTTGAGAAAACCGAAATAATACACTTGCAACTGGGCCAAATTCATTCGCAACTGGGCCAAATTTAGTATCATGCTTACACAGTGCTTGTAACTCTCTACTTTCACAGCGATGAGCGAAAACACATCACAGCCATCGGTCGCTCTGAGTTGTTTTCATGTCATTCGCCATCAGGCACCCCACTAAGTAGGTTGTGTTTGTTATTTGCGCATATACACTGAAACAAATATGAAGCGTTTCTATAATAATAGAAACTTTAAAGATCAATGGGAGGAGGATATTGTTTTTGTAGAAATCCCTGCTTGGTACAGTACTTGGTTTGTTTTCTTAAGCTTTCCCACATCAAAAAATAAGTAGCCAAGCACAAAAGCGATTTTGATTTTGATGGTGAAAGCAGAAAATTGATTTTTGCAAAATTAAAAGAAGACTTTCTAAAGAAAACTACATGCACTGCTAATGTTATACCAGAGCAGAAAACTAATTCATGTAATTCGAAAGCAATAAAAAAAGGTTCGTTTGTAGTCAGTTTAAAGACATTTTCTCGCAGTGTACTCGATTTTCTGAAGTATATTTTGGCTTGTTGGTATATGTTTGGTCCGTTTTTATTTTCTCTTGCCCACGTCTGATTTAGATAGAAGGCATATATAAGTTCTTCAGTATGCAACAAAAATTGCGCCGCAGTCAAAATTTTTATTGGAAATATGCATATAGGCAGAAATCGTTGAAAAAGTTGCGCAGCAGCCAAAATTTTTTAAATGTTAAGGTCAAATACACCTAACAGTTGCCAGAGTAGTGTATATTGATGTGATGCCTCTTTCAACTATCCCTCACCGCCCCGCACCCCCCCCCCCCTTTTCAATCGGCACGGAAAAAAATCAAAATTTTGTTTTAGTACTTATTATCTCTTAAACGGTTAAGCTGACAAAAAAAAATTTCTTAGAAAAACCTCCAGCCTAGTTAATCTACGCCAAGTTTGAGAATGTTTTTTAATGAAATGTTTTTTTTTAAATTTTTTTATTTTAGCATTACACACTTCGCTTTGCCACTACAGTAGTGTCGTATTACAGTTAAGGCGAATGAAATTAAAATTGTAGCATAACCAATTATCATTTAATATTAATGACGTCTATGTCAAAAGCATTAAACCCAAAATGACTTTGTGGCACGATCTCAAAATTGTTATCTTCTACAACTTAAGGTAATACAAATGCTGTTTATACGACCGTCCATACAAACGTATGGATCGAAAAGTTTAAGTGAAATACAACGCCTTAAGTGTACATTAGGACGCCCGGCCCTTCGACAAGGCATTTTTTTCATCGAAAAGTGGGGCTTTGAAGAGATTACGGGTGTCGAAGCAGCAGCAGTAGCAACAATCATCCCTCCAGGTCGTTTTCTTTACTTGGTTTCCTCGGATGACAAATAACACGCAACAATTTTCTCCAAAAAACTTAAAGATATAGAAATCTAAATTTAACCGAAAAAATTATCCTAATTTATCGAAATGACTATTACCATAGCGAAGAAAGCATATCATTGTGTAGCAATCTTTGAGATCTCCGTTTATGTATCTCCCTCGATTTTTAGATACATTTTACACTCATTAGGTCGCGTGTACAAAATGATGCCCATTTTGAATCGTCAAGCGTAAGTAGACATTACTCTACACATTCTATATGTTTATGGTATATCGACGGCGTTTTTTTCTTTCGGGGGGGATAGTGTCTCGATGGCATCAACATCGGCAGGCAGTTTAATTTCGACTTATGTCTCGGCCGGATCGATAAATGGGCAACGGGAGAATGACTCAATTTAAAATGCATTTTCCTACAGGAAAGTTAGAATTTTCATTTCGAGCCTTGACATTTACTTATTTAAGGAATCCACTTTCATTCCGCCAGTTCCACACAGAATACATTGGCTTTTCAGATTTTTTTTTTCATCAACATTGGTGTTGTTCCAAAAATAGCACATCCCGAACCGAATTTGACCTTTAAGGTTCATAAAGAAGTGTCATTGGTTCACATAAATCTATCGTTGACGCTTTACTTGTCTCTAGATTGCCATACATTATAATGTTGAGATTTTGAAAGTGCGGCTATTCTCCAAAATCTAAAGTGTATATTTAGCTAAACAAAAACATTAACAAACCATTTTGCGGTGACCTTATTTTTGGGCGCTTAATGTGTACAAAGTATTAAAATCTCTGTGTATTCGAGAAACGAAATATGAGGATAATAATTTCAATTTGTCAGTTTACAGTCTATTCGGTGGTTTGGAAATTCATTGAGAATTATTTGGCGCATTTTCGGAGATTTTAAATAGAAAGACGTTATTATTTTTATGTTAAATTTAAGCAAGGAAAAACTGTTAACCTCTCAGGGAGAGTGCAGGAGTACCATAATTAGTGATTCTGGAAATTATTTTTAGTAATAATTTTTACTTTCCTTTGCCTTAGAGAGAAAGTATTGTATTCTTTACGGAGACCGACTAGAGAATGACACTTTCTGATCAGCACGAAATCCGTTTCAGGCAAAATTATGCCCAACATAAAACTCATTAAACAAACGTTGCAAAACATTCAGAGAAAATATACTTTCAGAGTTTCACTTAAACAACTTTTGTTCGAAAAAACCATTGAAAATTTTAATTCCATTCATTTTAATATTTCTGTGAAAAATTTTTGAACAACATATGTTGGCAAACATATTACAAACCAATGACTACATAATTTTTACAAATATGCACACAAAACAAAAAAAAACGGTTTATGTTAAACTTGAAAATCATAAATAGATATTTACATGATCCGCATCCACTACTAGAAACAAGAGGTTGTAAAAACGGAGAAACAAACAAACAAACCATCCCCTATCATAAAAATTATATTGGCACTATCTGTTGCTGTGTGTAATGTGAACCCGGTCCGAGAAAAAAAAATTTAAGGGTTGGAAAATTTTAAACGACTTTGGTCAAATTTCTGGTATTTAACCTCTTTTTGAAGCGCACGTCTTTGGCGAGAGATAATTTATTGTTAGGACAATTTTTATTGCTTCTAATCTTGAAATCCTTTCTGGGTTTCTTGGGTATTTTCGCCGCAAACAGGACCATATTTGGAAAAGTACCTTAACTGATTGTCAGGTAGCTGAATGGTCAAAGCCGTTAGTCGTTTGTAAATCTTTTAATGGCCACATATAGGACTAGTGTAAATCAATGTAACTTTGGTTGTATATTCATACACACAGTTATGTTAAAATGGTAAATAATGGTAAATTGCAGGTAGTAAGTATTTTGCGAACTAATTAAACACCTTTTGAGGACAAATCCAAGGACTAAATGGATCACCCCTTTTGTTTGTTTTCATCCTCTTCAGAGAAAATATTCAAATCTGTACATTTATTGTCTTCGAGAGGACGCAAATATTTACTAGGATCATATATCAAAGGATAAAATTTATTTTTCTTTTTGAAAAATTATTTCCACAAAAATTTTGAATATACTTAGATTTTTAAATGGTTTTAGAAAACTTCGTTTCGACTACTTTGCTAAATTGAACATTGTGTGAGGAAAAGTTTTCATAAATTCGGAAAATCACTGTGTGCTGCTTTGACCCATTGTTTGTGCATGAAACAAATGTAAGAGATTTAAACAAATATCGATAATTATTTAATTTCCGATAGTTTTTAAAAGTTCTGATAGTTTAAAAAAAACATTCTTGTCATGAATACGGTATGATATCTACATATTAAAAACATAACAAAAGCTATAATTGCCAATCTGGCAATTATTGAAAACCCGTATGGTGATTTAAGTGAATAGCGAACAGTTGTATCAAAATTCCACTTTGAAGTCAAACTTTCCAATAAGATTTTTTAAACTTTATTTCAAATCGGATTTTGATGTATGGAAGTTTTATGTACAATCATATCCTAAATAACTTTTGTTCTTTCACTTTTTTGATAAGATGCACCATTTTTGAGATATTCGCAAGAAAAGTTTTCGTTCGTATTGGGGGTACCCCCCCCCCCCCCCCTAATGGTCCATTTTTGCCCATGAACTAACTTAGCCTCACATTTTACGAAAAACGAATCTGCGCAAAATTTCAAGTCTCTAGCTCAATCCATGCGCCCGCAATCCGCGCCACAGACGGACGGACAGACGGACAGACGGACGGACATGCTAAATTCAACTTTTTTTTATCATTCTAAACACACTGGTGCAATTCATTTTTTTGTGTGATGACGGGATCTCGACGTTACAAACGGTAAGGCAAATCTAATATACCCTTTGGTTTCACCATACGGGTATAAAAATAGGATTTTTACACATCCTTAGTTATGGAGTTCTACCGAACCGATTTAAATTATTCTTTTTTTTAAATCGAATGCTTTCCATTATGTAAGTTTGTGCAAAAATCTAAAAGGTTGTATTTTTACTTACTACGCATTTCATTTGGATTAAACTTTCAGAGAAGCTTACTAGCATTTCGGAGCAAATTTCAAACCATGGGATAACCCAGGGTTCCCCTTACTTCTTACACACGTTCCACCCTCTGCTAATACCTGTACTGTTAAACCATTAACAACTGCCAACAAAATGTATGATGATTCTCCAATTTTCCGTTTTCTATATGGTCAAAAAATTCAAAAATGCGCTTGGAACAGTTGCAAATAGGCAATTATTTGTTGGTGGTAATAAATTATTTTTTTGGCTTTATTCTTTTAAACACTTGTTTTATTGATCTTTTAACCTTCAATAGATATTATTTATCTTTTAAAACTTTGAAAAGATTCAAGTCGCTAGCTCAACGCGTTCTCCAGTTATTTAAGATACTTAAAACGAACAGACCGACAAATCGGCAGAGATTTGCACTGGCTTCCTCGTAATTTTGCAAAAAACGGATTTCGTACTGATCAGAAAGTTTCTATCCGCCTCCGTTTTCGAGCCGGTCTTCGTCATGAATATAAAACTTTCTTTCATAGCAGAGGAACGTAAAAAAACGGACGGAAAATTTTATGAGATTAGAAAATACTCCATTTGTATTCAACCAATTTCTTATGAGAGCTTTGCCCTGATTTAATAAAATAATTTAGGAGTTCATGTTAAGATTAATTGATCCGATATTATAAGTCATTTTATATGAATGGTAAATTAAACATTAAGAAATATTACCCCACAACTCGTTTTCGATTCACCAATTCGATATCTTTATATAAAAAAAATCCAACAAATTACACGAAATGTGATTATTTTGTACTTGTATGACGTTTTTATGGTTTCTGTCGTCAAATATATCATTTATATCGGTTAAAACATTCATATATGTGGGTATGATGGCACCGAACGCCTGTCGCCATCGTTTATCCATAATATTGTGACTTTTTATGTCTATACATAAAAAATTCACAATTCTCGTACATGCTTTTATATGCTAACAACAACAGCACCACATAAGAAATATGTTTAAATCGCCTTTGGATAAAAATGTTATCTATATCTACGCTGGATAAACGGATTTTTACATGAGAACTTTTTTTTAGTGTTTGCCATACAGCCAAGGAAACATTGTAAGCTCCTTCATGTCATCATTAAGCGTTTTATGCTGCACTTTGGGACGTATATAGGGCTTCATAATTATATGTCATTACCTTTGTAAACCTTTAGATACTCATCGTATATCATACGAAATGAAACTATTAACTTTATCTTGTTATGAGCATGGTTTTAGCATACTTTTAATTTCCCATTGGCTGAAATGGAGTGAGATTACCCATAAAGCATGGGAATAGTCTAAGGGTTGATTTTATCCATGCACTCACGGGCATCCTATGTAAATCGTTTATTTGGCTCCATGTTTTTTTTTTGTGTTCAGAAAAAAAACCACCCCAGAGTTGCCCTAGTTGCCTTCATTGCGAGAGGAATTGATGATATAGGAATGAACTTTTTTTTGTGGGTAGCCTAGAAGAAAAGTTCGAGAAGAAGAAAATTGGGTAAAAAAACCAAAACTTTGGAAAACCAGCCTTGGAATATTTTTGGATCCGCATAAAGGAAACCCCCAATTTTCAATTCATTTAATCATCATCGTCATCATGATGATGGCATCCATCGGGACTAACATTTGATGGAGAGCCGAAGAAGAAAAGTTTTCTATAACGTATAACGTTTCCCATCTTTCAAAATATTTCCCAGAGATGGAGGATATTATCGGAGACCGAAAGTAAATTTATCATGTTAAATGTATTTCCACCCCTTCAACAAGGAAGCCCCCCTCCCTTTGAAAAAGCGAATATGGCGTAGTCAAAATCATCCATCGAGTTAGGGTTATATCAGGTGGAGTATGATATTTTGGGGGTGGAAATTATGGTGGTATGAGAAAGTATTACAAGGTTTCCACAAGTCAATTCTGTCCTATACCGATGCCGTATGCAAGTCGGTTGGGCCACAATTTCGTTCCGATGCTGGTGAATGTTGTATTGCCGCAGGAGTTATGTATATATAACTCGTAATCAAATTTAGCATCGTCGTAGAGTTTGAGTTTGTCGAATGATGATGATGATGATGATCAGATGATGGAAATTTACTTTAGACATGAGATGAGAGTTTATTTAACTTATTAAAAGCGATTCCATTGAAGGGATGCTTGAATAGCTTGGGCTCAATGCGATGCGATGGATGGTTGGATGATGAATATTTGGATGATGGTTAATTCTTAGCGGTAGAAGTGGTGGCTTTTCTGTTATAGACATAACTCGGATCTGTACCCGCCTTCGCTTCATTGCTTTTATTAAATGCTAAATTTGATAAATGAATGCCGAGAGTTAAATTAAGGGATGGAAAATTTCATTTCGTTTTATTGATTTCAATAGACATAAATGGTTAACTTTCTAATGTTAAAATATGTACATACATATATATTTTTTTTTGACTAGCGCTTCGTTATTTAAGAATTTTTATTTAGTGTGATAAATTCATTTAATACAGAGTTATGTAAAAATTCTGCTTTATGGAAACATTGAACTGTTATCAGAAAGTTATCAGAAATACAGAAACATGAAAAAATTTTGACCATATAAAATGTTTAGTCTTATGCCCTGTTTCCACACACAAAAACTCGCAACAGTTTTGCTCTCGGCGAGTGATTTTCTAAATGAAAATACCTAAAATTTGTGTCGCTAGAAATTTGTGTTCCTACAGAAAAAAATATCAAGTTTACTTGCCAAATGACTCGCGGAGAGCAGAAATTCGGCAAGTTTTCCTTAATGGAAACGAGGAATTAAAAAGTGTTTTATTCAAATTTGATATACGCTAAGAGAGCTAGAGAGTGTGATTGAAAAGGACGTATTAGAGTAGAATACTCAAGGCAGGAATTAAGCTGGAAAACATGTGGCAGCTCCGTGTATTAGCGGGTCCAGAGTCCGCTGGCGCAAGTTGACTGAAGCCCTTTGCTCCCATAGGAGTCGCAGGATAAATTGAAAAAGAGTTTTGTTAGAAAAAGTAATTAAAAAATCGGTAATTGAATATAGTTTTGTTTATCAGCAAAGGAATTCCAAAATAGGGTAAAGTAGCATACAATGGAACGTAAACCGCAGCGAAATATACAGCCATATTACAAAATAAAAAAGACAAAAATTGATCCATAATTGAAGTGATTGCAGAAAGAACGGGGTAACTTTATTTTTGGTAAAAAAAAAATGTTTTGAAAATTCAATTTTCAAGCGTCATCAAAATTTTTTTTTCCACTTTTGGTGTTTGACTTTACACATGTTTTATCACCATAATCATACAATAATAACAATTCGGAACGGGAGGAAATCTTTAAAATTTTGAAGTTACATCCTTTTTCCGAAAGTGGAGTTACCGCGTTTTTGCTGCAAGCTCTTCAATTCCGTAAAACTAAAATTATATTATAAACCCTTAAAAAATCGGCTAGGATCGATAGGTATTTTTTTTTTGACCTGCTCTTCCCTACATGAGTTAACGGAATACCAGGAAATACTTGTATGGAAATGGAAAACATGTGATTAGACCATAATATTTTGTTAAAAATATTTTTCTTAAACATGATAGAAATGCGTCCGATAATTTTTTTTTATATAAGAACTGCCGCATTATGAAAATTGAATAATAATTTTTATTTTATTATACAAATTGTGTTCCATACCGACTATGTAAAATTCTACGAATTTTGTTTTTCAAAAAATGTAGTGCATTAGCATAGCGCAGCGCGCGGCACCATTTGAAGTGAAATAATTTGGTAAAATTTCCATCCCTCAGACAAAACAAATTGTAATAAAATAACTATAAACATCCGACAACTGAATATTCATAACTGTTCGTTCGCCCCCTTTTTTTCCTTAAGCACCGGGACGTGTTGAAATTATTTTGAAATTCAAACCGTGCGAGCATGTGTTTCTTGTTTTGTGTAGGAGTCCACGAGTCCTGGAATTTTCATAAATATGGAAACAAATTTTAGGGATGAATAAGCGCTTATAGCATAATAATAAACTTATTTTCGGGATCGTATCGGAGAAATTGGGTAAGGAATTAAGATAAATTGGTCTACATAATTCAATTCTATTTTTAGAGTGTCATAAATTGTTTGTCAAATATTAAAGGAAGTGGAAATTAAAAATCGAAGAGGTAATTCTTTTAAATATGATTTTATTAGGTACTATAATTGGTAAGTATTTTTGTTGAGGAATTGTTTGAGAAGACTTTGTTAAAAATTCTATGAATGAATAAATGTTCAAGCTGTCTTATTCCGAAAGTTTTGTTGAAAAAATCAACTTTGCTTTCAGTTTTTTTAAAGAATTTCTTCTATTTAAGTTTCTTTAACGCCTAGATCAATTAAAACAATTTCCGATCAAATCTGTGAAAATGACCAAAAAATTTAAAAATTTCAACGGACAACTAGAAAATTTCAACAAAAAACAAATCCGCAGCTAAATTAAACTTATTTAACATAAAACATAAACGAGGTTTAAGGATTTAAGGACGTCTGAAGGGACATTTAAGCAGTGGAGTAACCACGATTTTTGCGCCCTGAGCAACAATTTGATTTGCGCCCTTCGGACACTAAAAAAGGTATTAGTAACCATTTCACGAAAAAAGGAATAATTTTTATATTCATCTTGTTGGTGTGGTGGACTATTTGGAAGATCTTAGATGTATTCTATTTATATTTTCTCCTTGATCAATCAATCAAAATGCAGGTGTTGTCTTGTTATTGTTCATGGTTAGTTCGAATACAGTTTGCGATTTTGTGGTGAAAAAACCTAATATTTGTTTTTGAGTTTTTGAAATCTCTTCTTTCTGGAATTTTCTTTTTTTCCTATAAAAAGCTCCACTTGGTTTAGAACTCATAGGCCTTTACGAAAACCATTTAATTAATTGTGAGATTTCTGAATTACAATTACAAAAAAGCTACCTAGATAAAAATGTTAGCTACAACATCTCAAAGTGAATTGTGCTAGAAACGAAATTCAATAAATTTGACGTTTGAAATTTGATTCGAGCTGTAGTTAAAAATGTAGCAGACAGTACAGTCTCTTTATAAAGTTAAATGTAGCAAAAATTGTAATAGAACACATATTAATCTCTTCAGGCAAATCTTTTTTTTGAAATTTTTAGTAAAATCCATTTTTTTTGTGCGCCCTTTAATACCTTGCACCCTGAGCATTTGCTCACTTCGCCTATAGGTAGTTACGCCTGTGCATTTAAGCCTTAATTATGTTGCTAAAAGCTTAGACCAAAACATTTTTTTGTTTTAAATGTGACAATTATGGTACAAAAAATTTTCGAACCTAATAGTCGCGTTTTTTAGTTTTTCGGGTTCCACTCGTATTTCTTGGACAAATCGTTTGTAGCCTGTAAAATACGCACCTCCGCTTTGCCAACGGGTTGTCTATAAAATTTTCAACATAAAACAAACTTTAAGCCTTAGGCAATTCAAAACAAATAAAATTGCTAAAAGTGAGGCAGCTCCAGCACCTAAAATTGTTGAAGCTAACTGCTGCGTTCTTTTAGCCATGTGGGATCCACTCGTATTAAAGGAAATTTCTTGCTAAACTTGCTCTCATAATTTTTCACAACACCACTTTTCAAAGCTAATTTCTAGGTAAAATTTGATTAACCGAAAAGGATTGAAATCGAAACAATAAATGTGATTAATATTAAAGTACCTGCATAATACCTGATTTGAAAATTTAAAATTCAATTGAATTTAAATTTTCTTTTATTCACAAAAAATATAAAAATTTGATTTCAAGTGAACTCTTCCATACCGTACCAAACATAACGATTTGATGAATTCTTTTTTTTTCCAAAATACATAAATTCTTTGTGGGTATGAGAATAATAAATTTATATAAATAAGAATAATGATCCTTAATAACCAGTAGGTGTGGTGTGGTGAATTTTTTTAAGGAGCCAATATTATGAGAGAATGCATATAAATTCTCCGCATACTCGTACATTTTAAAGAATTTGTGAAAAAGCACAAGAAAAGTATTCTCAAATACATAAAATAATTTCATCTAGCAAAGCATTAAATTTATGACTCCGCCTTCAAGTAAGAAGCCAGCATATTACAATAAATAATTTGGGTTTTCGTTTGTTGTTGTTGTTTTTTTCTATTGACTTTTTTCTCTCATTTTTTCTTTTGATATTTTTTTCTATATCATTTTGAACGATATAAGAACAACACAAACGCGAATTATGCTCTAACACAAATGCTCCGATGCCCCAAAACATATCCAACGGAATATTAACGGCTCTGGTATAAAACGACGTTTATAAGAAAAATATCTTATCGCCTGGCATAAGAAAAATCCATATGTTAGAATGAGATAGATTTAAGATCAAATAAAAAAAAAGAGGAGAGAAACATCAAAATTTCATATATGTGTATAAGTGGTATAGTCGTCCGTTATTGTTGTTGCGCTTACAATTATGTTGTTTTTTTTTCTTCTGTTTCTTTGAGGGGTTCCCTATGAGATTATTATATTGCTCCGCCTAACCTTGTCATAACCTTATAAAAAAATTTTTTCTCATCGCGCTAAGGAGAGAACGAGAGAGATGCGCTATTTGGAGTTGCATACACACACTGTTGCAAAAAATATGGTTTCGGCTCTCCTTGCGCAGACGTTGGAATGTCATTTTAGTTATGCCAAAATGTATATAGGTGTCGCGATTGATTGCATATTCTGCGTGCATAAAGTGTTGGTGAGTACCGAATATGAGCTCCTATGCTCACCAGATTTAGCAATACTATGCAATGGCATTGACCGGTAGCAAGTTATCGATAGGTGCTCAAAAAGTTCTTCGAACAGGTTACCATTTTCTGCACGCCTGTATTGTATTCAGAATGAGCGTTTACATAGTCGAGATGCACCTCGTACTCGAGTCCATTGAATTTGACAGCTAAATGCGTAAATGTATATGGATTTTAACCCACACCGCGACATAAAATATGTAGATTGGATCTTCTTGGCCGCTTTAGCGGTAAAGATATGACAAGCCCATAATATCACTGGTGGAGGGGTTACATTTATGACAAATAAGATATATTCGAATGCTGAGCCGTGGTGAATATGAGCGTGTTGAATTCGAAGAGTTTTTCGAATTTCTTCAACTGGTGGTGAAATTCGTGTACGTACACTGTTGGAATGGTGTGTACGAGATTTCGAAAATGTTTTCTCACATAAAATGGTTGAGCAGGGGAAAACTGATTTTTACCACATTATACTTTTTCATAATGGCACTTGTTTATGTGTGCGAGCGAGGGGGATATTTCTTGAATAAAATTTTCATGTTTCGAAGATTGAATTTTCATCGCGCGAAGATATTAAATAATGATTTTGTTTTTTGATGTGTTTGACTGCCGTTGAATTCATTCTGTTTACACGGCATAAGTAACGCAAGAGCGGTATGGCGTTAGCATGGATAATAGTGTAGCGTAGCATAGAGCAACATATCGATAGTATCGCCAAAGAGAGCATAAAATAGCACGCTAGAGGGTTGCGAGTTTTATGTTGGAAGTGGCAGTTAACAATGCCTGGCCTGTCATATGTACCTCTATGGATGGGATACATATAGATGAGTGATTTCAAATATTGTACAACGCTGCGTTGTGGTGGTGGTGTAGTGCACCGTGAATATGCCTCATCGTGCCGTGTATCTTTTATATAGAGATACCTTTGCTGTCAGATATATGTTCGACTTTTAGTATTGTGGTAGATACGTTAGCCTACACGTTAGCAAACGAACGTGGTACCGTCGCCGTCGTCGTCGTCGTAGTCCGTTCAGTTTTTAACCGGGGGACTTGAGATTTTTTGGAGTGATTTTTCTTTCAGCTGTGTTATTATTGTGTCAGTGCTATTTTGACGCGCG
Organism: Chrysopilus asiliformis; assembly: GCA_964034945.1. Classification (NCBI taxonomy): domain Eukaryota; kingdom Metazoa; phylum Arthropoda; class Insecta; order Diptera; family Rhagionidae; genus Chrysopilus; species Chrysopilus asiliformis. The sequence goes on from OZ035960.1 coordinate 9,967,113, forward strand.
CTGTGAACATATCTACATTTATAATATTTAAAAAATCTCCTGTCTTCTTGTACTTTTTCAAAATCAAATCATATTTTATAACTTGTACAATTTCTCATAATTTTTTAACACTTTGGTTTTTATACATTCTCTGGTATGAACCGTTAGTTTTTTTTAAACGCAAACGAGTTAACTTTTAGCGCGTTGCGAATTGCAAGTAATATTTATTGCTAAATTTTTTTTTAAACAAAATGTCAGTGTTTGTGATTAGTTGTTATTTCAAGAAGATCCTTTGCAACTTTGGAACCGACAGTGAAGAAATTTAAGTGAAGATACTTGAATGATTGTTTTTTTTTTGGTTGGGAAAAATGATATCGCACAATGATTCAAAGCAACAAACGGATTACATTGTTCCGGTTTAACCGATGAACGTGTGTGAGTTTGAAGTTGACAACTCTTGCAACATGCCTTCTAACGTGTACAAATACCGTTTACTTTTCTAATAACAATATGTTCTTGGCGCTGCATTTTAACGAGACTTTAAAAAAATTGTGAATGTCAAAGAAAAATGCATCTTCGGTAATACGAAAGATTTGTTGTGCTGGTAACCCTGTTTTTAAATTTGTGCAATCAAGAATTCTATACACAAAAAAATCACTTAAATATTTCAAAATCTGATGTAAAAAGTTTTACAAAAAAAAATTGAATAGTAATAATTGATGAAAAACTACACCGGTTGACGTGATATCGGTTTCAAAATACTTGCGGTTTTCTTTTTGTTTTAAAAGAAGAGAGTGTTGTGTTTTAAAATTTGTTTTGTGCTTTATTTGTCTCTCGTGTGCAATGCGAAGTGATTTAAGGGATAATACAGATACTATCAATAAAATGATACAATTTGGAACTGTGAAATATGGAATCGTTAAACAGCTTAAGGATCGTCCAAGGTCCGAAAGGGGTGAGCAAAATATTTTTTTTTTACTAAATTTCAACCTACCTACCTGTTCAACCCGATAGGTAACATTCGGAGTTAGGGATATTTGCGTAAACACATTAACATTTAAGTTCTACTAAAACTATTTATTTCATAGAAATCTGGCAATTGCTATGTGCTGTTGGTACCAACGGTACCCACTATCCTGAGCTGTGCTTCGGCATTAAAGGCTCTTCCCACAAACTCAAAAAAGAGAGGTCTGAAACTTGTTTTGAATTTTGAACAAAACTGTCAAGTGATTCAAAACCTGCTTGACAGACCAAAATCTTTGTGGCGATTTACCGACGGTAAATCTATTTTGTTTAGATCTTTTAGACAGGATATTGTAAATTTAATTTCTGCAAATTTTCATGAAGTTTACCAATTCTTGTTCTTTTTTAACACGTTCTCTTCCTTTATTGTATGGTAGAGTCGTTTTAAACCACAGTTATGCAAAAAAAAAAAGATCTGTGAAATCTATCTGAATTCTGAATTGTTTAATGTTGTCGTGCAGCTCATGAAGGTCCTCTAGAACAAGTTAACGTATAAAAGAGTGGTCCCCGAGTTTATTTCAAAATTAACCTTTTTAAAATTGAATTAGAATTTATTTTTCAAGACAAATTTGAAAAAAACTTAAATTTCAAAGTAATTATATTCGAATAAAAGGTTTTTTTGTATGGAGTTTCTAATAGTGCTTTTGAACTGCTTTAATTGCCAAACATAATATGTATAAATTTATCAAAAAAATATGTATATCATTTTTCTAAAAAAAGTTTAAGTTTTAAAAAAAAAGTGCAAAGGACTAAAAAAATCCGAACATAGATATAAACCGGCTATGCAAATGCATGGGTGAAATAATGTAAGGTTGCATTTCCCGTTTAATTTTTTGTTTGGGACAACATTTAATCAAACATGTAATTTTCCACCTTAATTAGACAATAATTTTAAACTACCTACATTGGCATGAAAAGTAACAAACTGTTACTTGAAAAAAATCCCAAAAAAAAAGCAAGAAAATTTATGAAGTTTGTTATTTATGATTTTCTGGAATTTCCCTTTGTTAAAGAGTATTGTGTATTTTTTAACAAGCACGTTAACACGCTAGCAATTTTAATTAAAAAAATGACGTCAATACAAAAATTTCCAAATTCACTAAAAGTGCATATAAGTATATAATTAAGTCGTCTTTGTTTAATATGCGAAAACCTGCTAAGTTTAAATCTCATGTTTTTATGATTTCAATAAAATTTGCTTTATAACCTATAAGAACTAATTATTATAGTACTTACTAAAATGCATTTGGAAACTAGTTGGGAAACTGTATTTTTTTCTAAATTTCTTTAACTATGCCTGGTAAAATCTGACTTTGAAGTCCATTTATTTATTTAAAAAATATTATTAACCTATAAAATTGCAGGTTTGTTTTCTGTCAATTTATAATCATTATCATAATTACATTTTGTAGTTAAAAAGTTTATTTTAATTAGGTAATTTGTATTTAATGACACAAAACGATAATATTTTGATTACTTTTAATTTTATTAACCTTATTATTGAGCCAAGATATTATTATTTAAGACATCGTCTAAATTAAACACATATTTCGCCAATTTTCATGTTCTGAAAAACAAAATGTTGCATGGAGATAGTTTTTTTCTGGACATTTCGGATAAAAAAGTTTCGAAAAACATAAAAGAAACTACAATTGCCAGGAGCCAATCGTCAAGTACTTTATATGATGATAGACAAAATTTTAAAAAATCCATTTATGTGTGAGGTTGGGGGGAGGAGGAAAAATCCGATTGGGTTTTGATGTATGGAATAGCTTTCTAAATTTTTCGATACAATGCACCGTTTTCGAGAAAATAGGAAAAAAATATTGCATTTGTATCGGGGAGCAAGGAAGGAGTGGTCCAACTGGATTTGTATGTGTGGATGAGTTATGTGAAATTATATTCTAAAAACATTTTACAATCACAAATTTTGTAAAAAACTGTTTCGTTTGTATGGAGGAGGGTGGAAGAATTGTCCGATTTTCCCGATCAATTTACTAAAAACGCAACTGTACAAAATTTCAACCCTCTAACTCAGTGCTTTCGAAAGTTATGGTGTTTTGACCATTCCTTCGCCTTTCCATATACAAATAAAACTTTTTTCTTTTGCAATTTCTTCGAATACGGTAAGTCGTATTGAAAAATTTATAAAGGAAAAATATGTTGAAAATATGATTTTACATAACTCTTGTCTACATTAAAATCCAATCGAACCTTCCTTTCCCCCTCTCCTATACAAATGGAATTTTTTTTTAATCGAAATTTGGAAATTTTTTAAAATCGAAATTTGGAAGTTTTATAAAATTGAAATATAGAGTATGTAACGATTGCCACATATCAATTGTAGTTTTTCTCATGTTTTTAGACCAGATGCATTCAATTTGATATATTAAAAATTGAATTCAGACTAAAAAGCCCAGTATTTGTTATTATTTTTTTACATATGTATATATTTTATAAAACATTATATGAAAATGGTCAAAAACACATGCCATTTACTTTTGTATAGAGAAATTATTTCATGCTTTGCAAAATAAATATTCTAGCATATAACTCTACATCCTCGTTTTATGCAAAAATATGTTTTGGATTTTTTGTTTTGGTTGTAGTCACAATTTTCATAATTTCTATTAATCTGCAAATTTTTGTAGGAATAATTTTTTTTTTCACATTTTAGGTTTGTGTTAAAAATGTTATGATTTTACTTATAAATTTGTTGCGCTTTGTAATTCGATTTTCATATTATTTTTCGAACTCTTGCATTACAAAATATCTTATTTTAAAACCTGTCAAACTACAAATAGAAATGATTAATTTCTATCCCAAACTCATTGTCAAAACTTAATATGACACATGCATGAATTTTGAAAATGTCAAACCACATTCCTCGAACTTCATAAACTAATTTTGTTTATTGACAAATTTTTCAAAAGTCTAATAATATGAAAATTCTTTCTATAACGCAGAGCTGCTAATTTGTTATGCTTGATGGTTAGACTATATGCTTTTGAAATGGTGAAGGCAATTGAAATATTTTAAAACAATAGAAGTTCAAATACATATAATTATCGTTGAATTTTTGGGCGTCAAAGAGAAGGAATATTTGAAATTCTTAAAATCTCTCATTTTGAGGGATTGAAAAGTCAAAAAAAAAAAATTTTTCAAACATAAAACCGAAAAAAATCTTGACACTAACATTAATAATAAATAAAAAAATCTATTTGTTAACCCTCAGTTTTTGTCATTTTTTTTAAAAGAGTGTAGATATTTTTTATGTGAAGAAAATTTAGACTGCAATTAAATTTTTTTTTGCTGAAGATACGATGTCCAGGACATAAAATTTACAGCATTTAATCAGTGATTTGTATAAAAAAAGAAATACCTGATATTTGAACGGTTTTTTGATGTAATAATTTGCTTAAACTCTTTTAGCCCAGAGGCCATACTGTATTTTTTATACCCGTATGGTGAAACCAAAGGGTATATTAGATTTGCCTTACCGTTTGTAACGCCAAGATCCCGTCATTACACAAAAAAATGAATTACACCAGTGTGTTTAGAATGATAAAAATAATTAATTTCTGCATGTCCGTCCGTCCGTCTGTCTGTCTGTTCGTCCGTCTGTCCGTCTGTCCGTCTGTGGCGCGGATTGCAGGCGCACGGATTGAGCTAGAGACTTGAAATTTTGCGCAGATTCGTTTTTCGTAAAATGCGAGGCTAAGTTCGTTAACCCTTAATTTATGAGGTGAAAATCATATGCGTAAATGATGAGGTGGTTTCCAATGGACTTGTTCTAATCACATACCAAATCCGTGCTTTTAACTCGGCACACAACACCATACTGTATGAAGGTACTGACGATTTCAGAGTCACTGTGCTAAAAACATGAGAAATAGCAAAGAGAGAAAAGTCAATGTGGGTCCACTGGACCCACCTCATGAATTAAGGGTTAATGGGCAAAAATGGACCATTAAAAATGGACCATACCCCCATACGAACGAAAACTTTTTTTCTGAATATCTCAAAAACGGTGAATTTTATCAAAAAGTCTAAGAACAAAAGGTATTTAGGATATGATTCTACATAAAACTCCCATACATCAAAATCCGATTGGAATAAATTTTAAAAAATCTTATTGGAAAGTTTGACTTCAAACTGGAATTTTGGTACAACTGTTCGAATTTTGATACGAATATCACCATACGGGTTTTCAATAATTGACAGATTGGCAATTATAGCTTTTGTTATGTTTTTTATTTGTGAAAAGCTATAGTTGTGAAATATAAAAATAACGATCTCTGTTGACTGAATGGGTTAGTAGATTCAAATTTTGTGTTTATTTTTGAACTAAAATGTGGTAGAATTTCGTCTAAAAATTGTTGTAAATAATTGTTCTTATCCCAACCTACCTTTATAGGGATTTTTCTTAATAGATTAAGGCTTTAGGTTTAAAAGTAAAGTGCTTCACCATTAATGCTCAGTTGACAATAGCCGATAGTATTTGGCAACTCAGGCAAGGGTTGGAAGTTTCCTGATATTCGCTGATATTATGCAAAAATAAATAAATCTATCCATTTTTTAATAAGGAATCGTCACTATTACTAAAATAGTTAATTTCAATTACAAAAATTGTCAATTTAACCACAAAATAGTTAAATTTGTAATAAAAATATCCAATTTCGACTATTTTTATTATTGGAATTAACGATTTTAGTAATGGTGACAACTTCCCATTATTAAATAGTTATATTTACTATTTTTAATCTACGAATGTTGTTGTCAACGAACAACTTGCAACTAGCCTAATGTCAACTAGGCATTAGTCAAGCGATTTTGTTTATCTAAATTTTAGAATAATTAATTCTTTTCTTTATCAGGTTAATATTATTATATTGGAAATATAGAATAAACAAATAGATATATAATTATGTTCAATAGATAGCGTGAGCTCAAAAAATCATGTTCAAAATCGAATTACCCCATATTTTTTTTTCATTCAAAATCAATAAAACTTTTTTCTGATATAAGACACAATGCTTTCCATTCAATTTTGATTACAGTTGTAACATCTTTTCTTATATAAGTTCAATAAACTATTGATTAAAGTAGTTATAAACCGCTCCTAGTGTTTTGACTATGACTATAATTAATAAAATCGCATTTAAATTTAAGAAAAACATATTTGTTTGGAGTTAAAGTTATGTTGGAGATATCTAGCACATAATCAAAATATTAGAAAATCATCAGAATTAGACAATCCCAAATGATTATTTTCGCTTTAATAAAACACAATCAGAAACTAAACATTTTATATGATTATCTTTTATGAAAAGCATAACTCGTAGTATAAACGATCAAAATATAGTTTTTTTTTTAAATTTGAAAAGTCATAAAATCCAAATTAATGTTTTTTCGAGTCAAACATATTTATTCGTTCAGAGTTGTTGCTTATATTTATTTATTTATGGGTTTTGTCTCATTTTATATCATTATTTGATTTTTCTAGACAGAAATAGTCGTACAAACATGAAAAAAAAACTTATATTTGGGAAAAATTTGACCGAAAATCCCATCAGAAGAGCAAACAGAAATCTTGACAAAACGCGCCATCAACAAAATATAAATCAAATTCATGCAAATGTATATTAGCATAAAATTAATATTAAACTCAATAGTTTTATATGAATTATGTGAAAGATTTGGATGAAAATGTTGAAATATGTGTAAATGATATGAAAGAAAAGCCAAAATAGAAACAAAATTGATGCCAATGTTGATTCTAATACCAATAATACAAAGTATAAATAAATTAACCAAAAAAATCAATGGGGGAAAAAAATTTGATAGATATTTTCTATCTGTCCATTTATCCAACCAACATGTGTGGAAAAAAATAAATATTTATATTCATAAAGCCCGTAAGTGGTTTTATTTGTTTAAAAAGTGGTAAATTTCTGTAATCCCTGACTTTGGGATTTGTTCATCTTTTTGGCTAATAACTGATGTCGCCGATCGATGATGCGTAGATGATGATAATGACTTTAAGTGATGATGATGAGGACAATATTTTGTCCAGATTTGAGGTTTTTTTTATTCGGTTTCGAGCTATTATCAGCATGTGGTGAGACTGAAATTTTTGTCCTCACCAGAGTTTGATGATGAAGTGATTTCTTTGACAGCCACTCAATGGAAAAATCAAAACTTTTTCGCGTCAATATGTTTATAGTTTTAATATCAGAAACCTGTCGTGATTTTACTGAAATTCCGACGAAATGACGGTTATTAAGGTTTGCGTTTTTTCAAAGACGTTCAAAATCGATATTTATGGCAGGGCGATCTATCATGCAAATGACTGTTTCTATAATGTCACACAAAATACGAGTAAATCTCGAACAATTTGAATGATCGAAGAGACATAACAGGGCAATATTTCACAATTCCTTAACAGTAAATTGTAATTTTTAATAAATAAACGTCATCCTGTGATTAATTAGTATTTTATGCTGTTTAAATGGTCAACCATTTATGGATTATTATTTCATAATGCATTTTCCGAATGCGGCATATCAAAGCATTCGATTTTTTCCACTAAAGCTTTATGCTATTTGTCTTCTTTTCTCTAAGTTTATTGTGTTTTTCAAAATGTTTTTTTTTGTTGGGAAATTCTCTTTTTGTTCAAATTGAATATTTCCAGTCAATTAAATAATGCTTATTTAGAAGTAATATATCTTGCGCGCTCAAGTAATCCATCTTAGAGTTTTTATTGGGACGTTTTTTTTAAATTAAACTTAAAGTCTTTTTTTTGTTAAAAGCTTTTATGAATTTATTTAACGAACACCATGTTTGACAATGAAAAATCACCAGATTGTAAGAAAGCTATAATTTGTTATAAATATTGCTTCTTTCTCAAAAATTGACAAACTTTACTAAAAATATGCCAAAATGTAGTTTAAAAACCGATTCTTTAAGAAATTGATTCACAAATGATTTTACACACACTGACTTTTTTGGGTTGAATCTCGAGATTTTGGTTGGCAAAAGTCTAAAAAAATACAACAAACTTTCGTGAAAAGTTCAAGTTATTATTCAGAGATGCAAACTAGAAGCTTTCTGGGTGCGGTTCGGGTTTTTGTTCAAGGGTAGAGTGATCATATGTCCCGGCATTACCGGAGCAATCCCGGATCCAGGCATGTTGTCCCGGCGTCCCAAAGACCAAAATTTTGTCCATACTGTGTGTCTATTTAGAGTTATAGTTTATCAAACGCTATAAAATAAACAAACGATCAGTAAATATGCAAAAACTCTCTATTTCGGTTGGGACATCAAATTTTTTCACCTGCGGAGCATTTTTTCAACAACTTTCCCATAGATTTCGCCTGTGGCGCATATTTAGTATTTCTTTTTCATTAGTTTTCGATCAAATAAAATTTTATTTTCTATATAGAATTTATTATTTAGTTGGTGTTCTGTTTCAGCCATGCACACCCCCTCATCATTTTGTCCGGGATTGCCAAAAAAAAAACACATCGTTAAATTTTCTATCGACGACCGGAAATTTAAAAGCCGTTTTAAGGACACTTAAACCTTTTTTAACACGTTGATTGCCAGACAAATTTTGCAAAAATGTAAGGGAGATGCCAATACATGTAGACGTATGTAGAATGTACGTATGTATGAATGTATGTATGTATGCATGTAGATTGTAGACCCAGCTATCGAAAATGATAGCCTTGGCCGCTCATGAATCATAGTGCCAATTTTCACTGGCTGTCAAAAATGATAGCCATGGCAGTCAATGTGTTAAGGAAATACTTTTTTCAGTGTTTTGAACCCTTTATTTACAATGTTAGTTTTTGGATTTGGTCAATAATTACATCACAATACCTTTCAATTTCTGATTTATCTATATATATGTCCAGTGCAAATGAAGCCACCAAAGTTGTCAGATAAATCATTTAAATGTCCCTATAATATATAGAAAACACAAGTCATTTCGCTGCCCATCAATATAATAAACGATTTTATTTTAAATAAATTTTCAACATGAGTCTGGATAGTGTCTAGCTTGTATATTAGGTGCAACAATATTTTAGATTTCAATGCGTTCGATCGAACCTATAGTAAATCGAATTAAATATGTATATGCATATGAATACATAGATTCTTTTATCTGGCTAACACATTTAGCGATTACCATAGATACTGATATTAATATGCTTTATAGAGTCATTTATCTTAAAATAACATTCATTCTCACTTTTTCTACAACACAATATTTCCACCTTGAACAAGACTTCAGCCATTGATTTCTATTTATCATCTTATCTTGTTCATACTCCTCCCATAATTTCCAAAATGAAAAACATTGGAGACATCTAAGAAAATCTCTTTCTTCATTTTTTTTATATTCTTCGTTTATTCATTTTTTTTCGTCTGTTTAAATTGTGACTATACCTTTTGAAAACCTGTCACGTCGATTTTCTTCCATTCAAAAAAAAAAAATGTCTTGTTACCGGGAAAGAGGAAGTGCCAACAATCACGAGTGGTGGTGGGACGGTGTGAAGTGATATTTGGAAGAGGTGGAATCGGGAAGAAGGTTGAGGTGCTGCGTTTATACATAAAATGCCCTCCTATTAAGAGCCATAGACGAGACAAGCAATTTTCTGTGTCGGGCACACTATTTTGGTGGTCCATGGTTCAATGTTTGGCTCCAATCAAATGCGTAGGTGCTATATCTACAAACAGGTGTTTTGTATAGATTTGAAATTTATTTTGTTCGATAAATTTACCTAAAAAACGATAAATTTATGAATTGAACTGTTGAATGTTATGGCGCTCACAAACAACAAAAAAACTAGTTTTCTCCAATAATAATAATAATACTTTGATAAAGTTTAACAAAGAATAACAAGGAAAAATGTTTATGTGACATTAAACCTATTTAATTGAACTACCGGATAAAATTTATTCATCATTGGATTCCGGCGCCGAACAAAATTATGAACTTTATCTTGATTTAATTTTAGATAGGGCTTTATTTCAGTTTTTTTTAAATACAACAAAATAAGTGTTAATTTTAATTTGTTGTAGTTTTGTTTTTAAAGTTATTTCGAATCTAAAATAAGAGTATTTCAAACCAAATTTTAGTCTAGATTTAAAATATAATACAAGGTCCAAACTTTGTTTTAACCAAAAAAAAAAAAACTTCATACTTTTTTGTACTTTGATGGATGGAAAGCTTATCTAAAAGTAGTTTCCGATTATCTTTACAATCCTATAAAGGGGTTTCATTTTCTAAAGTTAAAAACAAAGGAAAAAACTAAGAAAAATTTGGGGGTTATAGCAAATCCACATGATCAACCAAAAAAACTCTTAACCATCAACCACTAATACGGTGACGGCTGCCCGGGTATCACCACATGATATATAGATTGCCATGAAATAATAAAAGAACATATTGAAACGTTGACGGTGGATAGAGTAAGTTTAATCGACACTATAATGACAGATTTCGTTGACGGTCAACGCTTTTTTACTATTTTGGTGACCGTATGTAAAAAATGATCGTCTGTATCAGTTGCTCCAGCTTCAACATGAATTTTATGCGTCATAAATATATGACTTGACATACTCAACATTGACCTGTCCACGTGCCGCGATGTCATCCAAAATTATTACCCATGCATTTTTGCCTTAAATTTAAAACGAATTTTTGTTTCCAACTTTAAATTAAAAAGTATTACCAATGAATTTTTGCATTAGATTTAAAACGAATTTCTATTTTCAATGTTTAATTGCTAGAAGAACCTAAATCAGAGATGGGCAGATTATAGTCGGTTTTTGACCAGTGGGTACCAAATAAATTTGTTAATCAGTCTAATGTCGCTTTGTGTTCATAAAATACGATACACTTTTGGGGGAAGTCAGTCTGGTGTAGTGTAACTCCAGTGCTAAATCACATACAAATAATTGCCATGAAACCTTACGAGGGGGCGGGGGATTCGAAAAACCTAAGATTAAAAATAATCAAAAGAAAAGAAAAAAAACCAACGAATGTTTAAAAAAAACCAATTTAGGGCTGAATTGGTGACAAAAATTTAAAGGGCTGTTTACATCTGACAATTTAATTGGCGAATTATATTCAGTGACACAATATTATAGAAATTATTAATTCGCCGGAATAAATTCGAGTTAAAGCAGAAAAACATTTGAATACAATTTGAAGTTGTAAAATGTCCTTAAAATCTACACGCAGTGTAGTCAAATCTTACTAATTTTTCAACGTTTCAATTTACCGTTATTAGAAAAAAAATTTTAGAACAATATATTTTCATTTAACGCACTATCTACCACAACGTTATGGAGTATATTTTGGATGATAAACCAAGTAATTTCACTTTAAATTTTTCTTGAATTCAAAATTTAACCATTCAAAAATTGTTATAAATTAATATTTTGAAAACATGATTTCGAGATACTTTATTAAAAAAAATGCCGTCGGCAATTCAAATAGTCAACCGATCATATCATGATCGTGGCAATCAGCAGAATCTTATATTTCTGATTGAAATGATTTCAAGCAAGGTATCTTACAACAGATTGAATGAAAAAGCGATCAAAGTGTTATCTCCCATTACAAGTACTTGCGAAGAAATCACACTTGGAAAGATTCCGGTCGCAATTTTACACTCTAACGCCTTTCTTACATTGCAAACTTAACAATATTGCGCATGGAATTGTTGTACTGCTCCGAGCAAATTGCCTATGAGAATACAGAACTATCCATAGTATTCACCCACCTTAGCCGATGCCCGAGCATAACGAAACCTGAACATCAGAAGAAAAAAAAACATACTTGCATCATGGAATTTCATCGACGCTTAGAGGAGAGAATCTACTTTATGAGATTAAATCATTGCATGCAACTGCCATATTCATGAGTAGTGCCCGTTTATATTTATTTACACTGTCTCTATGCTGGATACATAACTCAATTTTGATGTCAATGTTTTTGTAAGCTCAAATGCAGCCGCGACTGCACGCTTACGGCACAGATGTTATACCAGCAAAGGTATAATAGATTTCTACACCATTACAAAGGTGTGCAGTATTGCATCATATTATAGTCAAGTATTTTCGAATTATCAGAGGAATACTATCGATCCTGCCATGATCGTTTGTAAAATAGAGATCTTGCCCATTTTGGTGTGAATAGATGTGAAAATAGTCAAACAAACAAAACCGAACCGAACCGTACTGTATGGAAAGCTAAGCGTGCTTTTAATATTTTGTACACGTGCTATAAATAATCAAGTTAGTCGTAGGTTACTCGTATTATTTAGATTTAGGTGGATTTCCAGGTGCTAAGGTGCATTTCCAGCCGTTTTTTTTTTCGAAAAATCAATTGTGGGTAATTCATTTGGTATTTAGAAGACGTTTTTACAATCTACAGAGAAATGGTTTTAATAAATTACACCTGTCGTTGCCGGATAAAAAAATATGGTATATTTATTTATAACACGAAAAGAAAAATTCAGATATTTCTTTCTAATACGGGAAAAAAATCCAAAAATTATTTTTTGCAGTATTACCATTGCAGGACCTTCGGATAAAAAGTGTAACATTTTGGAATAAGGTCTAATCTTTCAAACTTCCTAGTGATGTTTGTTACCGAGGAAAATTTAAAAAAAGGCATACATGTTCCTGATTGAGTTTTCTTGAATATGGCACCCATCACAATCGCGTCTTCGGCCCTGCAAACTTTTTGAAAATCATTCGTAGGAATTTACTTGAAACTTTAGTCGCAATTTTCTTAAAACTATTCATTCAAAATCGGTGACATGGATTACTCAAAAGCCAATCAACCGATTTCTTTTTTTTACAATGTTGCAGAATTAATGCGCATTAGTTTATCTAGTCCTGGAGTTAAATTGATAGTTTTTTTCAGCTAAAAATAGGTCAATTTTTACCATAAAATGGACGACAATTTGTTTGTAATTGTTTTTTTTTTTAGAATTATGGCCCGCGTTTTGTTATACTGAATAAAATAACTCAGCAGAGATTTTAATTTTATTGTAAGAATATTGTTATAAATTATACTCCATTTCACTCTTCTACCATTTTTTTCTTAATCCCAATCTTACTATCTAAACGCACCTTTAGATTAAACACAATAAATAATGTGGTTTTTCCTGTTTTCTTGATTACAGATGTCACAAGTGATCAGGAAGAAGATCGATCGCCGATTCCTTGTTCGCCGCCGGTTGAATGCAAGCTACCCAGTCCAGAACCCCAGCAACGTACAATTTTAGAATGTAGTCAAACCGCCGAAGATCACAATCACAACAACAATTCGAATGAGAATATTGTTAATCATTGTGCAAATAGCCCAATTAAGGCTGAATTAAACGATACATATCCCGAAATAGAAATAAATCATAAATCATCATCGCCCGTGCTATCAACATCATCAGCGGCGGTCGTTGCAGCAGCAGCGGCAGCGGCGGCGGCAGCTCTCCAGCAGCGAATTGGTTCACCTTCGCCACAGAATCACGTCAATCACAATCAGAGTGAACGAGAGGCGGAGGAGGAGGCGGAGGAGGGGGAGGAGGAAGAGGAAGAGGAGGATCATCATATGTCTGACGTTGGAGGGGATGAGAGTGATAACGATCATCCAAATAATCAATCAAATCCAGAAGAAAAAGCACAGTGTAAAAATAATGACGAACAGAATCACCAGGAGAATCAAGTCAGTAGCGAACGGGGCAGTCCCCCGCCCACGTTGCCGCAATTTCCAACGGCGCCGATGACATTGGAAGCAATCCAAAATATGCAAATCGCGATCGCCCAATTCGCCGCTAAGACATTGGCGAATGGTGGCGCTGATAATGAAGCGGCTATGAAGCAACTGGCCTTCCTTCAGCAAACCCTCTTCAATCTGCAACAGCAGCAGATCTTCCAATTGCAATTAATCCAACAATTGCAGTCTCAGTTAGCGATGAACCAGCCGCGGGATGATCAGGAGAACAACGACGAGGAATTCGATGTGGACGGTGAGGTGGATTGCGATGCTGAGGGGGACGCGGAAGGGGAAGGTGCCGATGGTGAAGCGGAGGGTGAAACTGATGTGGTTGAGTGTGATGTTGAAGCGAAGGTAGACTGCGAGGATCGTATGGGATCGTCAACGGAAAGCTTAATGGTGAATCATAAGTCTGAAGAGAGCACTAAGTTCAATAGCGATGAAATGGACGTGGAGAATCACAGAGAGGTGGGACGAATAGATGTTATTAAAGAGGCAAGTGAAAAGGAGGAGAATAGATTAAACCATAGACTAATACCAAAA